>OW121854.1:123167925-124417925 GCA_933228895.1 Platycnemis pennipes | reverse complement strand
AACCCTTCCGTTTCTCCATAGATTTCACCCAGTGACAACCATTTGTTTGACGCAATTTTAGACTCATATGGTTGGATTGAGGTCATTACGGTGATGTCCATGTAGTTCCTTCTAAGCCAAAAGTTCAACATTTCTATGCAAATGAAGTCTTTGTATTGGTTGTTGTTTAAGGAGGAATATTTTTTTTATTTAATGGTGAGAGGTTATCAATAATTATGGTATTTATGAAATTAGACTAATCGAGGCACACTAATGAGTTCAGAGAAGCGAAGGGTACAACTTAATGTATGTAACTACTCCAACTGAGCTGAAACAGCCACCTACGACCAAGTTATTCCTAAAAAATGAACACACAGTCACGACTAATATTCACACTACACAAAGTCACTGCTCCAGACAGTTATTTCTCTGAACCATCTTGAACTCCAAATAAACACAGAGAAAAAGCAAGAATTGAAAGAATAAGTAAATATGCAGTAGCTTGATAACTAAATCAAAAAGACCACTTGTTACCTTCATTATGTCTTGCTCGTCGTAGGTGACATCCAGGCTCACGTTTCGCCTCAGGGAAGTGTCCCTCGATGGTCCCAGTTCTTCCTTCAGGCTATCAAAGCCAGACTGGTCCAGCCTCACTTTGGCCACTGCCTTCTCCATATCGTCAGTCACAAGTTCAACATTGAATATACAGCGGTCAACGATATCCTCTCGATTAATCTTCCTCAAAGACTTCTCGAGAGTGTTTCCTGTTTGGACAGAACACACACAGATTTGCTTAAGAATTTTCCAAATTTCAGTCCCAGGGAATGAATGAATTTTGTGGATTATTGATTTATAAGTGGAAGTGGTTGGACAGAAAAGAATTCCCAATAGAGTCTCTTTGACTGAAATGAATTGAGCCCCAAGCCAAGGTACACTTTCAGCTAGCATGTTAAATTGCATGAAGACAAACTCACTCATAAGACGTTATGAATAAATTGACTCCAGCTTTCCCCAAAGACTTCTGTATGTGTTCTGTGACTTGCTTGGGTCTGTAGTCTATTTCAAATGAGTTGGTGGGGGGGAGGTGGGGCCAACGAGAGAGATTTTGGCCATTCTCGTCAGGCCCTGCTAACTCTCGCATGTGAGGGGAAAATATGTGGAATGAGCAAGGTGCAAATGCCAGAAAGGCATTGTTGCCATATGTATCACAATCACGCACACGTACTTCAAATACGGATGTTGAATAAGCAGGACATGTGGACAGAATAGACTTATTTCAAAGTGCAATAGAACAAAATAACCTTGGGGAACAAGACAGGCCAAAGACACAGCATAAATACCTCCTACATTAGAAGAGTGGACAGAAAATCCTCATCACAAGACTTGCAACAATTTTACTATAAACTTCACCCCTTTTATTATTACTGCGATCTTCCATGCCTAACAGACAAATATTCCTTCATGAACATTATTGTTCCTACATGAAAAAACTAATCTGTATGATCAATTGTAGGGTAAAATCACCGTCATGGAAAAAAAGAGCAAAGGCCATGTGCCCCCTTGGAGTGGGCCCTTGACAGGTCTGGTATAACAAATTTAAAACAGATCCCTGGCTACTACAGTGCTATCTACAATGTACCCTTATGCTCTTGAGCCTGAGAAATTTAATCAACAGAAGCACTAAAGGCTAGCATAATGATTTCTTCTTTAAAACTGACTTCTTTTATTGCAAAAAATTTCCACAATAATTAATAATGATCCACATTAAAGCAAGCACTTATTTATTATTCAGGAATATGAGATGCAATGAAAGAGAGGACTCACCTGTTGCCTTATTTCCAGACTGCTGCATCCACAACCTCAACATTACCATAGCTTGTTGTGGAACACTTTCAGGATATTCTGACTGAATGAGACAAATGTCATCCTGAGCAATGCCAAGCTCATTAGCCAATTGGATCCAATCCAATCCAAGAAGATTACAAATGTCAGAAAGACGAAGGTCTGCTTTGTGAATATTTTCTGCTCGACCTGAGAACAAAACAAAAATTAGATATAACGGAAAAGTAGCTCAATAACAAAATACATTCACAGCCACTTTAGTGCTGACTTAATTGTCATACTATATGCACACACAAATGTAGTTTTAAACTGTTTGGGATGCCCTCTTTATCTGAACTCCCCTAAGGAAATGAATTCATTCCTTAAAATGAGTACTGGTTTTAGTTCAAAAATTAAATTTTTGAACATTTTTGTGCTTATACATAGAGAATAAATAGAATTCTTTTTATTTGTCCAAAGATCATTTGAGTAACATTACACAGATATAGGACACGTCAAAATTATAATCAAGTAATAATTAAAATAGAAGATTGTTAAAAAGGATTGTTAAACCTTTTTACATTGAAAAAATCATTTACATCATGGTAACATTTTTAGGTGAGACAATTCTCTAAGGAGGATTTTTTTCTCTCATACTGGTCTACTAGGTCTACAAAAGACAAGTCTGGGCAGGCATATATTTCTGACTCTCAGTATCTACGGATAAACTAGTGTCACCACACGTTTACAGTCCCATCGGAGCTACCGTTGATCAGAAAAAGTATCTCTGTAGACCATAATGCAGAAAAATGGCAGCATATTTGATCACCAAAAGGAGTTTGAAAGCGATATACATATAGGTTTATTTGCGATATACATATAGGATTTGATGCAACAAGGTTCATATATATTTGACGCAACTTTGAATATGCAGAGAAGCAGTACCTACCAATGAAATTGGCCGGAAGCAACCCACACAACACCAACCTTAGGCTAAGTGGCCATTGAGTCACCTTTGTTATGGCCTGTATTTTGTGTATATCTCCATGTATTTTGTTAAACATCAATGAAGATTAGGTAGAATAAGTTAGATATATTAATTTATGTCTCTAATACAATTCTTTGTTTGTTTTAATTGAGAATACGTAAATATTTTTTCACCACCAGAGCATGAAATTTGCGATTTTTGCACGGCTGGGACTGTGATTTTTACACTACTTTCCCTCAAGTTTATTTTCCACTTCTGCAGGATCCCTATATATAAACTATGAAATTTTGACGTGCCATATCTTCTATGTAAGATCCTTAGACAAATAAATGATATTATTATAATATTATTATTGGTGGCAAGGACAGGGGCGTATGCTGTGTAACCTGGGCAAGATGAGAGAGGCTGGCGGGAGAAAACTGCCAATAGTAGGACAACATGGAGAGCAATAGTGCCAAGGCCCACACCGGGCTGTAGTGCCACTAAGAAGAAGAAATATTATTATAGAGTACTTAATGAGTTTCTCCTACATATTTTTATTTCCTTCGTCTCTCTCTCTTACACCATGAATGATAAAAGTGAGTCTAATTTGAAATATATTATTTTCTGATGCAGCCCTAATTTTTATGATCATAATTGAAACATTACCATTCCCACTTTTGGAACCAAACAGCCTTTCTCTCTCTTAAACTTTTGTAAGCACAGTATTCATTTCATTCCACAGTTCACTCATGTGGACAATGATATCTGGCTGAGAGATGATCTTCAGTCTAGTGATTCAGAGTGAGTCTATTGAACATGCCAAAGAGGTCCAATGTCACCTTTTTGAAAATCAGATACTTTAAAGGTGTGATCCTTTAATTATTAATATCACTTTCTGGATTGCTTTGTTCTTAATAAAGAATACTTCCTGGATTTAAAGATAATGTGGATAAAAACAACTTGTCCTAGACAAGATTGGAATGACTCCCGTTTTTACTTAATTTCAAAACAGAATTGATTCCATTACTTCCACCATTAAGTGGCAGAGACTCAACAGTATTACTATTCCATTCTTCTTGGATAATTTCCTTTTATGGCATGTCTCTTCCACATGTACCATATTTACTCATGTAAGCCGCACACCTTTTTTCCCGAAACACCGGTGAAAGATGGGGGTGCGCGGCTTACACGAAACCTCCAGATTTTTGTGTATGCACCATTTTTCCTCAAATTCCTGTTGTTTTTTTCCCCTAAGTTTCGCATTTTGTGAACATATCGACGTAATTGGCAAGTTTAGTCTAGAAGTAAGTCGTACACTGTAAAGTATTCTGAAATTTTGAAGTAATTAGTAATAAAAATCCACGTTTAACAAAGTCTGAGAGTACAACGGTACTTGAAGAAACGCTAGATCAGAAACACCAATTGACAAAGCAATAGATTTATTGTGTATAGATTGTACGCAGGACAACACATTGTAGCACTGATATGTATTTAAATCTACAGTATCCTGTAAGAATTTTGCTCGTCTTAATGACTTTTCAAAATCTTTATAAGTTCTTTATGTCTTTTCAGCGGTGTCTTTATGTCTTTTCAAAATCGTAAGTGGAGTTTGTTTCGGTATCACGTATCTGTAGCAACATTTTTACGTAATAGATAGTTCCATTTGCGTACACATTAAAGCTATATTGCAAAGACGCAACAAAGAATTTGTAAAATAGTGGCAATAGTCGTATGCTCAGAGATTATACCTTATTCTATCCATCCTATCTGCTCCAAGCATGAGAGAAGTATACGAGTTCAAATCGATCATTTAGCATTTTAAAACAATTTGCTATTATGAATGAATTCTGATAAGAATTCATTCATAATGGCAAATGAAAGGTGGGACATATGGGGAACTAAAGCTGGAAACAGTGTTGGAGAAGAACCTTTCAAAAACGTCAAAAGAGAGAAGTAGTCCATGAAAACCTATCCTGACAGGTAAGAATCCCTACCCTAGCTACTATTAAGTTAACAATAATAATAGTTATTAGCCTAGCTTAGTCGCTAGCCTAGGTGACACTTGTATATTGGATTACAAATATCTGGCAAATGTATAAGGCTTATCAATGATAGATATGAGATTATTTAAAGAACAATAACACAATCAGTGGTCAAATAGTCAGTCACTGCATAGAAGCAATTTCATTAAGGAGGCTCCATCGAACTATGACGTAGATGTCATTTTTGTAAAAATTTCAGGACACATCATTTTTTGGCCCTTCTATCGATTGAAAATAAAATAATGAGGCCTTTCTATTGTATATTTGAAGAACAAAGACGCTGAAAATCAGCCATTTTATGCCTGGTTTTACGGCAGAGAATGGCTTTTGCAGTAAAATTTGCAGATTAATCATGTAAAGAGAAATGTTGTTTTGACGAAAAACTAATATAAGAAGTGCAACTTTATGTAGAATTAGCATTGTAAAAAAGTGCTGGCCTTATCACATTTGTTTAATTGATATTAATAAATGTTTGCTCAAAAGAAAAAGCAGAAAATCCTTAGTAACATGAAAGTGGCACCACAGTATGCTGTTAACATTGGCAACAATACTTGTGAGTAAACATGATTACGAGCCTACTTACTCAATTTAGGAATATACCTTACCAAGGTCCTTCTTATATTTTATTTTTAATTTAAATATTCTTATTGGTTATTGACATGGAGTAATTAATACCAATACTTCCAAATGTTAGCAGCAGTAGCAGCGTCATTGTCGCCAAATATTTTTCATAAATATGAATATTTATAAAATTCATACCAAAGAGTTGTATTTGCAAGGGAATAGTTTAAAACTAAGTAAAAGAGTATTTAACCTATTTTAGAATTTTTATGCAATAGCAGGAATGAGCATGTGTTCTCCCTTTGTAAATTAAACGTGGCAACAACACATCAGCCATGTTCCGAAGTCAAAATGAGTTAAAAGACCTTGTAAAAAATGGGATGCAACTACAATGTGCTATTTAACAGCATACTCTACAATAATTGAGTGTGTATTATCATATTATAGATGAATTTCCAAATAGGTGTTTTTCTGGATCGGTATTTATTCATTAGATAACAGCTCATTTACAGGAGTTTGATGCATGGAGTCATAGCGGAACCTCCTTACGGAACCTAAATAGTTTTTTATGAACAGGGGTGGAGGATCAAGATTTTTAATATAGACTGGTAAGTTGCTATATAATTTAATACACATACAGCTTGGACTTTTTGACATCAAGGCCATGCCGGATGACATTACATGGAGATAATTTCCTTGCCTGGTTTCATAATAGTGGACACAATTATTTTTCGCAAACGAGGTTATATTTTTTTCACATAAATCACTGAGTAACATATATATACACACAGGGGACTCTTAATACCTCAAGACCCTTAAATAGGGGTCTACAGTGGGCTCTGTACTATCTAGGATATCAGTATCAATAGGGAATATATATAACAGAAACTTGCTCCTTGACTATATTCAAATCAAATCCCTTGGCTGGATACTAATACTGCAAAGTATATTAAATTCAAGTCAATATCCTTCTCAGGGGGAAATCTTAGTGGAGAGGAATGAGAGAGGATTTTCACCTTTCGTTGACCTTATTAAAATGAGCCTCCAATCCTACCAAAGAGAGAAATACAGGCAGGCAAAGTTAACCTTGCCATTCTGCACTCATATTAAACAATTCAATTAAGCTTGGGTGATCAGGAGTAACATCGCATTTGACATGCAAAAAGGACAAACTACAGAAAACCTATGAAACTTCATCATGAAGTCACCCTCAGTAAGTTTACTAACTTGGTTTCAATTCAAAAAATGATTTTATTCTGGCCAATACCATTAATTTTCTTGTGAGATATTGACCCTGACACTGGACTGATAGAATTATATACTTACTTAAGCTTCCATCACGCAGAAAACTGTATTTCTTCTCCAATTGGAGCAAGTCAGTTTCTGAAGGAGCCATCTCAGGGGTGATCGTTTCTGGGAGGACTATATTTAGAATACAAATGGGGGACTGAGGTGGCTCGCCCTTTGCAACCTGGAAAACAATTTATATTGATTGCTATATTCAATCTTTTTTTATAGACATTCCATCAAGATAGCATGGTAAATTACAAATAAGAAAAAAAAATAATTTTTGAAAGATAGCCAAAATGAGGATCTTTTTGAGAATTTTTTTCTTAGGTATTTTTTTAGCATTATTCATTGAAACAGGTATAAAATTGAAAGCATCAACTTAGGTAACATTCTTTTTCAATCAAAGCCTAATGTAATAATACTGTGTAATCTAGCTAACCATTTGAAAATGAAGGAGATAAACATAACTACTCTGAAATTGACTATGCGATATGATGTACAATATTAAATTATTCTCTATTACTACCTTGGGCTCTCTCATGAACAGAATGCGACCGACAGTGTCAGCATGTGGATCCTTGACTCGGACTGTGAAAGGCAGACGATTTTCCTTGAAGGCATGGAAGCCCAACTGCAACTGGTCCCCAGATTTAGTTACTGGTACTAAATTACCAGCAAATTCCACAAATTGTGATTTGCCTTCCAATACCTACAGGGCAGGGGAATCAATAGAGTTAAACATAGTGTATGATGTCATAACAATTTATTTTCAATTTATCATTCCAAACAATTATGATACAAATCTACCTGCTTATTGATTCAACAACAGGTTTAATATTACAGTGAAAATAATTACAATTACTCATTCACTTATAATTATTTTTAGTAATTTAATTGGTGTTAGTGGTTTCCTTGGTGTTAGTGTTTTTGTGTTAGCAATTGCTATTCTAATTTGTCATAGAAGAGTAAAATAAATATTTTACAGTGTTAGTTGAGATTTCCACCGGCCGAAGAAAAACGTTCTATGATACCTAAGATACTTCCAAACTTTTTTAACCATTGGTCTCACCTCAACATCTCTGCTCTTAGCCACTTCTGTAAAATGCTCCTGATGCTCTAGAGTCTTGTCCTCTTTGTCATCAGTCATACAGAACACTCGTAGCCTGGCTTCCAACACATCCACACGTTTTGCAAACACAACAAATCTACAGAAGAGGAATTTCACAAATCAGACTGAAGTTCAAAGTCAACCTCCTCACATCATTTTACACTAAATAAATTATCTTCTTTAAGTGTTCATTCCACATTGTTATATATTTTTAAAATATTCACATAGTGTACATGAATCAATTTCTTTCAGACTGATTAAAAATTAATGAGCAAGAACTAAAACATGTAATTGCTACACTTTACAATTATAAATACACTGAATAACTCATAAATGTATAGCTAAGACATGCACATTATTTAGCTCCATCATATATGTTCACTCATCATAACACAAAGAATCATGAAAAAAAAGATGAAAAAGAACATGAATTCCATGCAACTTGAAAATAAGTTTTGATCAGGAAAACACTATGGTGACGCAAGCATATAAATGATTTTTCACAGCAAGATATTTTCTAAGGCAAGTTCTAATACCATGATAGTACCAAGTTTAAATACCATTATGGCCAAGAACAAAGAGTGAGTCTCAAGAAATGTCAAGTTCTGCCATGTTTGCTTCAAGGCAAAGCACCAAGGAAAAATTATTTACAAACAGCTCATTTTCCCAGGCATAAAACTCACTTTGCCATGAATGGCACATGTATTGCTTCCTTGTAGAGCTCTGTTGCCATTTTCGTGGCTTCAACAATGTTTCGACAGTCCATTAGCCAAAACCTAGCGGAGACAGTGGTCGTGAAGGACACACAGTCATTAACAAATGTAAGAGGTGTTGAGCCGGTGACATCTTCCCACTGCGCTCTAGTTGTTCCTCCTGCAAGTTAAACGAAGTCATGGTATTTGTTATTAACTATAGACCAAGGAGTACCTAAAGCAACTAGATATAGAACACATTTAATACAGATTCATATCTTCTAGAGCATTTGAAAGGAAAAATCTGTATGGTTTAGTTCATAGAAAGAAGTCAATCAACAAGTACTGGTGAATGTAAAGAAATACTATTTTTCTCATGAAATTCTGTCTGGAAGTAATTAATATGTTTTTTTTAAATATTCTTCCATTAAATCATGAATTCTCAGAGTGAACTTTTCAGTTCAATAAGTGAGGCATTAAAGGCAAAATAAAATTGGAGACAATAAGTCATTAAATTTTGACAAGGCTATCATGAACATCATTTTTCATGCACCAATATGAAGTGAATATAGAAAGCTTTTCATAAGTACAGAGGATTAAGAGTGTAATTGTATGTTTGCATGCAATTTGAGCAAGAACTTAAAACATACGTCATATTGAGTGTGAAAAGTAATTAAATGAAGACAATATTCAATGTGACTAACATAAGTCAGATTTTGATAAGTATCTTATCCTCATGCAGACAAAATAATAAGCCAATCCTCCTATTCTAGTTACAATATGAATTAAATTGAAAATTGCATTCATTAGATTACTATTTCTACACTTTTACTGCATTAAGATAGGTATTCTCATTTGGACTTCAAAATATCCTTACTTCAATCGGGTCACTGTAGGTATACATTAGGTCTAACATAACTAGTGAATACTATCTACCTAATGTTACCATTCTACCCCAAGTTTTTCTATATAAGCCAGGGAATATATGTCATTATTCTGATATCTATACCCACATTAGGCAAAATAGATACTGTCTTGACTAAATTACGCACTCCCTCTATGGGAAGTTTTAAAAATTTTGTACAGTAATTAATGAGCTGGAAAATTATGATATTAGACTGGAGCATTTAAAATTATCATTAAAATAGCAATAAAATCTTAAAAAAGCAACAAAATTACATGAAATATGCTCTATTTTAAAACAGCATTCTGGTCCATGTTTCAATGTTTTAATTGGGCCTGAATCATTAACCTATCCTATTTGAAAATTAAATTAAATGATCTATCATGAACATAAACAAACAAAAGGGCTACACCTATTATAAAATAATAAACTAGCTCAAAAACAGCAGCAATTTCAGTAAGAAAATAACAGAAGAAAGCAGCAATAGTTTCAGAAAAGACCCTTTAAAAGGGCAACTAAGTTATTTTTAAGAACAATTTTGTTTGAGTGTTCAAAAAATTCTTTAAATTGACTTATGCCCTCCATCTTACTATGCTGGAGTTACTGCATTCTATAACAGTTTAAGGTATAGCAAACCTAAGTACATATTCATCTTATACTGCAGCAACTGGTCTATACCACTATAAATTATTACACATTTATATTTACCATAGGTATGCCAAACATAATTTAGGATCAGCAAATATAACTATGAATCAGATTGGGGTAGTGGATTTATATAGACTTCTCCAGTGCTATAAGTTGCTAAAAAAACATAGTGCAAAAAGTTGTATGTGATAAAAACTGCCAAAAAACTACATTTATACAAGTTTGCATTAACTTCAGAGACTTTAGTCTACTTAGAATGAAAATTTTCAGAAACCCAAATTGTTGTAGTGCTCATACAGCAAGTGCATGGACACTTGACAACAACAAATTGCACAACATTTGTGACACCACCACCTCCATTTTGTTCAACAAAGCAGACAGTGATTGTTTAAAAAAAATCAAATTCATGGACCAGAGGTGCAAAAGCAGTATTTTTTTTCCCTGCAGGAGGCATATATGTAGCATATATATATGCAGCAAATGCACTTCCCAACACTTCAAGCATCCCATATTTCGTCACTGATCCAAGACGAGGGGGACCAAAAAGAGAAGGGCCACAGATATGTGATCATTTACGGCAGTTTTGATCAGTTACCTGAAGCCCCTAAGAAGCATGTATAATTTTGCATTTTTAACAACTTTTTTAGTTTGAGAGCTAGAGGTAATAAGTAAGGAGAGTGAGGCTATAAATTTAAGTGTTCTTTTACAAGTGAATCCGAAGGAACCGATTGGAAGAGAAAGAATAAAAAAAGGAGACAGTGTTGCCCATTACCTTTAAGTGATCTTTTCCGAAACACCCCTGGCATTGCGTGCAGCATTGTTTAATAAAGTGAGGGGAGCGTGTTAGTAAATTGTATCGGCAACAGCAAAGAAGTTTTTTTTTCACTGTTTCAAAGAATAAAGTGACACACCACATTAACACTTAACGATTAACAACAATCACTTTCCTATCCTGCAAAAGAGCATCACAAAGACTGGGACTTCATACTGATCTCAAAATTTTAAAGCTTTACGTAAATTATTATTCCCTGACTATAACGCTCAATGCTAGCTCCTCCACAAAGCTTATGCAATGCACACTATTCTAGTAATGCTACAAGGTTTGGGCTTTACTGAAAGATGGTAAAGACAGAGAAATTAAACTACAAAGGTTCAAAGAAGTTTTCCTTCAAGTATTTTTCACACTTTGTATAAAGAGTTTTTCTAGGCCAACAATGAAACACACAGGAATTAAGGATAACTATAATTTACATTCAGGGCTTAATTGCAGGGCTGGCTGGAATTTCAAATTTCTACTCACACACATGTATGAACTTGTTATAATATACTCTCTATATCAGAGCAATAAAAAAGGCAAGCAAATTAACATAAAGAAGCTCAAAATATCTTACTCCTCTGAATGGAGTGAACTTATTCCAGTGAATGAAAGAAGGATAGATGGAAGGTGGCATATGTGGGTATCTTCTTTTTTTTAAGTTTTCAACTTTTTTCTACTTTAAATCACCAAAATTATGCATTTTAAAATTCAGAAGAACATGGAAAACAGACAACATTGGAACATTTCATCTTTTGAGCAAAATGGCCTACTTTCGCAAGTAAGAACATAAAGCACTATAACTTTTTAATATTACCGGCTACGAAAAAATTGAGCTAACAAGGATACTAAAATAATTAACAAGCTTTTCAATACTTCAAAATCGACGTTTGACACTATATATCTCTCTACTTTTAAGGCTCATTCACTATTTTAGGAATTAAGATAATAGTAATGCTGCCATTAGGCATGGCTCACAGAAGATTATGAGTTGATCTTAGGGCATGCCATTGCCCCATTAGGTTCGGAACGGGTATCAAGCACGGTGGCAGCCATTACCTGTTATGCTGCAGAGTAGCCTCAACGTTGGTGCATCACCCGAATACTGATTGATCATCCCTTTGTTTGCAGCTTGTGGGACTGGTATTGTCAAAGTGATGGGCTTGTGGAACTTCCGTCTCCTGGGCTCAACTGTGACTATAGGAGATACTGCTACACGATTTCCGAGTAATTTAGCCACCAATTCTGCTGAAATAGGCTGGGCCTGAAATTAGAAGTACAAATGCATGCTAAAAAACTTAAACCACTCTGTGTGTCATGGACTATTTCCCTGTATTCTTCATTTGGGTTCCACAGACAGTTATTCCTCTAGTTGAGATCAATGATTGATCAAGTGTATCTGAAGGTTAATGCCGGTTAATCATGGAATAAAGCTTCATCCTTAATACCAATGTTAAAAAAATTAATCCCCTGTGCATCTCCCTAAGTATCCCTAGGTTTGAAAGCAGAAGATGTATTTTATTGCTTTTGTAATCCCATTAAAAAAGCGCTTCATGTGCATATTAGTAAAGCTGGTTTTATAAGATCGTTAACCTTCCTTAGCAATCAATGAAAAGCAGTGAAAATGACGATTGCATTAATATTTTCTGCAATCACTCATGATGTACATAAGCTGATATATTTAACATGAATTGTAAATGTGGATCAACTGATGAAAATAACTGATTACCTGAAGCCATTGCTCCTTAGAAGTATTTTCTAACCAATAGCCATTTTTCACATCCCATCTTATAATAACATTAGTGACTCTAGTATTAGACATCAATTACAAGTTTCATGAACAAATATGTATAATTTCAAAATTTTAAAATGTATCTGAATGATAAATTTACTCCTGTTTCATGCTTGGAATATAATTATTAATGACTTAAACTGCCACCATAACCCACTTATGATTTTATATCACAAAAAAAAACTACTATAGCCAAGTTAAACAGATTTTTTAAATAATTTAAAGTGTTAGATGTTTGAAAAATGAAATATGCATACCTACCACTGCCGCTTAAAAGGATTTTGGCTTTTCATGCTAATGGGAACAATCTCATCAGATAATTTCCATTCCATTTTGCAACACTGCATTGATGCTCCGTACCACAGAAACATTATATGTCCTTTAGGTTAACACTTACGTTACTCATCCAAATAGTTCATGGAAAACACAACCTACCAACTTTTGTAATTCTAAAGACATCTCTGCAACTTTTTTCTATGGCAATTAGAAAAAAATAAAAAGGCCAAGAAACAAAAGTAGAAAGCAAAACAAATAAAAACCACTGTCTCTTGAGAAATAAATTTTAGACTGTTCCTTAAACAAGCATTCTTTTGAAGTTTGACGTCACCTATCTCTGCCACCAAGCAAGATGTAATTTAGTCCACCAATGCCTGAACACCCAAGCTGAGTTATTAGCACAGAGACAGGAATAGGGTGATGAGAGAGACTATGAAACACAGCACAAAAGCAGGGCTCGAAATAGCGACAAGTGGCAAAGCAAGAAGCCATGGCATTCAATGACGAAGCATAGTAAAGCCCAATAAAGTTAGTTAAGTTAGTTAACTTTGTTGGCCAAGAGAGGCATTTCAAGCTGAGAGAAGTGAGTGCCTATTTCGAACCTTGCTTTAAGGTATGGTGTGAGAGGGTGAGAATTTTAATGACTACTAATGATTGCACCCAGATGTTGAATTTTAACTAATTTTATTGGGCACTCAGATGGTATACATGTTAGTAATATTAGTGCAAATCCAATAACAGTGTATTAGTTAAATGACAAACATATGAATTAAAATCAATTTGAACCAATAACATAATAGATTCCATGTACCTGATAAACCTTTGGCATGCAGTTTAAGAAGTAAAGTAAATTTATGTTAGTAGTAGGTAATTTAAGCCAATTAGTTCCATCACCATGGATGAATATTAAACTGGAAGAAGACCCTCAGGGATGTTAGGTACTACCAGGTAGAAATGTCAAATCCTTCCTCTAAATTGTCATCATGCAGTCACCCATTAAGTTACTGAGATTATTATCTCATGCAATTGTAATGCAGAGAAGTGAAATGAGAAAGAAATATTGATAAGTCACACCATTAATGTGAAATATAACAATGTTATTTCTCTGATCTTCACCAAACACATACATACAAATTATTTGGCCTAACAGACTTCATCCATTATAGATAAATGATAATCTGGGTACTTCCGCATATAATCAAATATGGCATGGTTTTTAACATGCAGTCACATAATCGGTAATGGAGCAATGCACAATATTTCAACAAATGAAACAGGCAATTCAAAATGTGATGTTTTAAGCTTGGACTATTTTACTTTGAATACTAGTTCAAGAAACCAATTCTAGTCTGATTCTAATATGTTATTTTCTTGAATTAAATAAGTGTAGCGAAACATTCAGTAATGGTGACTAATATCATTTCTATTATTACCTACATGTATCTATTTAAGCCATAGTAACTGCAAAGAAATGTGTATAGATTCAAAAACATTGATGCCATACACCAACAACCTCATATATTTAAATAAAAACTTACTTGACCGATCTTTCAAGTTTTTACTAACATTTGCTACTAAAAACAATGAAGTCTCAACTCTCATTCACTTTCACAACCAAAATTATTGAATTTTTGCTATTATCTCATATATGGATGATTTTTGATTACTGATGCTACACATAGGGTATATTTTCAACAGAAAGCATTGAAAGAAGAAAGATAACTACTAATTTAAAGTATTTTAAGATCAACTATAACATTTGGTGCACATTCTTCCTATAGTCTAGAATAAGTTAGGGTGAGATTACTTTTACAGTTTAAGAACAAATGATAAATGTTAAACATGCAATCAAAGCCATACAAAATTAAAGATATTCTCAAAGTAAGTAACAACAGACTAACAAGAACTTAAATAAAACTTTTATGGTATGGTAATATATTCACAGATGATCAATGTGTTAACATGATAATGGTAACTGTCAACTTCAAAATAAATGATATCAAAAATCAAAAGGCAAGTGGTAATGCTAATAATATCATTTACATGAGATTGCACCATAAGCCAAAGTTATTGCATAATAACATTTTAACCGGAATCACAATAAATGCAAAACTTTAAGTTACAATTCTAAATACACTGCATATAACAGCAAACTTGGCTAAATTATTTCCAAAAATAGAAATAAGACCAGTTTGTTAGACAATGATAAAGATCTATTTTCGGACAGCAAGCAATAAGAAACACTCCAACAAATAATTATTTCAGCCTTTTTTGTTACAAGAGGCTTACATAAAAACTGCTAAGGATTTTATAAAATTATATACCTGAAATTTTCTTCAATACAAACACTGTCATTCACTTTTAGGCTTTACTAATTGCACTTGACATTTTAATATATTCATCTCTGAAAAGACACAGCAGCAAAAAAACACTATCTTCTGCAATTACATTGACTAGCATTTGTCAAAGCCTTTCCTCTTTGAATAACAACATTATCAAATTATTACTAACTGCTAATACTGCAATGTGATGGATGCCACTTAAAATAATTTCACAAAACATGGCTTCCATCATGTATCTTTTGTACTGCGTACAGAACAGCTCCTCTTCCTCTTCCCCCCACAGGGGAGGACGAGGTAAGGGGAGATGGACACCCTTGGAAGGGTTATCAAGTATTATATGGTAAATGCCATCACCACACCAATGAGAACCGCTTCTTCTTAGGGATGTGGTTCACAGTGATCTTTTTCAAGAGTCCCGTGTGTCCCTTCCTCGGCTTAAAGAGATTTACCTGGAGCCCAACTTTGATCTTCTTGGTCAGGGCCCCTTGTGGGAACACTGCTTGCACCTGTGGTACCACGGTAGAGGATACCATTCCACCCTCAGGGCCAATGGCATGCACTTCCTGGCGGACACGTGACACAATGGCGAAATACTGGGGAAAGTCTGTGGTTAGGATTCTGGTGATTCTGTTGGTATTGAGGTCTTCCAGCTGGGTAAGCTCTAAAAAGGATAGGCAAACACTAAATCAATATTTGCAGGCAATTAGAGAGAAGTAGCAATACATGAAAATAAACTACAGAGGAATCAATGGTTATTTTATGAATGCAAGCACAGTGGAGTCTCAAAAATGTATATGTATCACTGGAGCTGAGTATGACCAGGATTTTTAGAAATGTGTAATTTCAGAGAGCAGATATGACCAAGTGTAAATATGTGCCAAGAGCCAAAATCATGATGAAAATTCCAAAATGTTTGCAATAATCCATCATCGACAATCCTTGCAAATAGGCACAGCTGTTCGAATAATTCTCCAAGCTAGTAAGATTACATGCAAGCTCCCTTTTTAAGTGTTTTGTTTGTTTTGCCACTTCCAACTACAGGTACTAGGGCCCCCATCCAGAAAGGGCCAGGTCTGCGTGGCATTCCCTAAATTCTTTGGAACCCACCAACTCCACATGCCGGGTGATCAGCCTGACATGCATAAGGTCACCATCAGCAGGAATAAACAGTTTCCAGGTATGCCACTTATCATTATTACTTCTATTTCTATTTTATCAACTTCCTCTTAATTATCAGCACTCCATATTCTCATCCCAACACAAATGGTACCTCTCCATTATTGAGTCAATGCAAAAGCCCTACAATAATGTAATAAAGTTTTTTCACCCCTTTATATCTATAGCAGGCACTGATTATGTAAACTATTTAGAGGTTACGTTATAGTAGATGCTATTTTTGTCATTACCAAAATTGTTTTCAGCTCTTTCATTTTTAAAACATAAGGTCCAAAGATGATTAGGACTCACATACCCCATATTAGTCTCAGGGAAGGTCTAATTACACCATTCAAGCAAACTAAAATTTTATGAAAAAGGCATCATGCCTGACGACACCAATGAATGAACGAATTTCACAAAGTTAAGCCTGAAACCATTAGTTATAAACACCAATGAAAATTCAAAATTGTCATTGATCCATAGCAACTTCATGTATGTAGCCTGATTAAAAAGTAAATTCTGCAATCTTACTGTCACTTCCTTTTTAACTGTTTTAGCTGTTGCATTTCAATTGCTTTAAACTTGAGTTACGGAGCTTGAAAATAGATAGTGCACTTCTTGCATCTGCAGCAAGCCTCCGAGTAGTGAGCAATAGAGGAGGGAAAGAGAAAAACATGGCCGATGAACTACGCCTAGAAGATCTCGACTCAACTGAGCATTGTCAAAATGCTAGCGTATACAAACTTTTCACATGGCCTTGACACACTCTCATATAACTTTGCAGAATTTTGTCATGTTAACCATAATTCCACACAAATTGAATGAAAATGACATTATAAGCCACCATAATCGATTGGTGCCAACAATTTAAGTGGTACAGTACAAAGTGCCTAGTTATCATGGATGCCATTTTCTAGGCCACACAGAATCAAGCAAAAGGTGAAGGCACAATGTTTAGGAGTCATGTAGGGTCCTTCTAAATTTGAAACACAGCCTCAGGATTTCATTGGCATGGGAAATGGAAGGGCAAATGACTCTTTATGTTCTTAACAATACATTCAAGAGTCAGGGGATGTGTTGGACAGTGGAAGCATCCCCTGGGGAATTGAAAAAGAGGGTTGACATCACAATGGATCCATTACCTTCCCCATCAAAGCTTTCATTGAGGACATCTTGGATTGCCTCCTCACTGGCCTCAAGTGTGTGCTCCCGCCATGTCTCCCCATTGTCCGAACGAAGAATCACAATTTCCCGTTCTTTTCCACGGAGAGAACCAAAATGAGGCACCTCAATGATCACAGGCCTGTAAAAAACAAGTGAATGAGAAAAATATATGATTAATCCTAAGATAAAAATTTACATGCACACATCATTTTATTCCCATGTCTAGCAGTAAAGCCCTGCTCCCTGGATGGATGCAATTTCTGGACTTTCAATAGCTGATTTATTTTTTCAATCCTTTACAGAGAAAGAAATAACCATTTCAACTATGACTGTCATTGAAATTTTACGTCTGGGCTGAATCAAAAGATTTTATAAGAAGTCATATTCATTTACATAAGTGAGCCAGGACCAAAAATTTTCAACATTCCACCAGTGAACGTCTATTGGAAAACGCCAGTATATTGTTCATAGAAAAAATGTGCGTAGTCTGCCCATATTTATACTGCTAACTTCAAAGAGCAGTTGGCATCACTCAATTTAACCCTTTTACCACAAAAACCACATCTATAAATAGTGAATGCTGCATACATATGTCCCATGTTTCTAATGCAGCCAATGTGAAGGTTAGAGAAAAAAATACATATATGTAATAGAATATTATTGCTTGAGGTATATGAAAATAAGAATAACAAAATTTATGCAAGAATAAATCACATATGTTTAAGTGTTATGTTCAATATGTCTGCTAACGTATTTTGCATGTCAGTTGTTTTGCGACTGTGGCACCACTTGAGTGGTGTGGAAAGAAAGGGGCATGCTCTGGCCCTCTCGGATCGTGGCTATAGAAGAAGTCAGACGTGTCCCATGTACTATCTCTTACAAGTTATTAAATCGGTTTATTTATTGAATAAGTGTTAAGAAGTGTTGTTATTACATAACAATAAGCAAATTAAGATTCAAGTTTGTGCTAAGAGAATGATGTTTAGTTCAGACCAGCTCCAGGTAAACGATTTTCCAATTTTTTGGCCCAATTCAGTGGGGCACCCTTCTCCCGACCACTGGGCAAGCACAAGCCCAACCGTCTTTTGTATCAGTAGACCCTTCACCAATGGGCATGTACAGTCAAGAATGCATTTATACAGTGGTTTTTATCTATAACGTATTTCTGACGAATTAAAAACAGAAAAGTCAGAATTGAATTCCTCTAATTTGATTATGCCTTAACAATTTTTAAATGAAATTCTAATGTTAATAATAATGGAGTTCTTAACCAATGAATGCAATACTTTTTCACCCTGAAGAGTTTTTCTTTAGAGTATGCCCATAATTCTGGGTGTCATATTATTATAACTGTTTCCTGACAACTTTATTCAAAAATGATTGCCCTCAAACGAGGAACCTCTAAAAAATTTTTGGCTATTCTATGTTTTTTGGAATTAACAGTTTAGAAAGCTAGTGAGGAGTGATACTGAGAATGATATTTAGACAACCCAGGCTTATGATGTTACTAGTTGATTAGCATTCACGACAAAGCTGTCCAAAAGCTACTGCAAATCAATACGTGCTGCAAAAAGGGTGGAATGCAATGATGAGTTCTTAATTTTGTAGATTGTAATGAATGTTTAATTATAAAAACCACAGCATTACACCTCCTTTCACCACAAATGCCTGTTGCAAAAGGTCTGCTTTTGCAAGGAGGGGTTGAAATGACCCTGGCACACTGAAAGAGGGAAGGGTTTTCTGGTTTTGGCCCAAATGGGCTGGGCCCTGGCCTAATGAAAACTTGTTCCTTCAGCAGGCTGAGAAAAGAACTCCATACAGAAAAGCAGCAAGAGCTCGTGGAGTACTCAAGAGGACCAGAGGTATTTTCCAACGCGTTGCTTCACAGTTAAGATTTAAAATGGAAGAATAAAATTTTTTTTTTAAATCCTGGAGTCTCGTGGAAATAGAAATGAGAAAGAATCAACCTTTAATCTTCAAATAGAGGCCTTATTGAATAAAAAAATTAGCTTAACTTCTATTATTTTCATTTATTTTGAACAACCATGAAATCTAATGATTATTGTTCTAAAAGCATTATCAACCACATGAGACCTATTCAAACAGTTCCGGAACATTCTGAATACTGTACGTACATTTAGTTATACAGTAAGTCCTCGACTAATGCGGATCCGAGTTACACGGATCCGTAGTAACGCGGATGTTCAGTTAGGCCGGTGTTAAGTTCTGCACAAACCGGCTCGGGACGCAGGAGTGACATTCGCGTGGGACAAAATCTCTTGGCGGCATACCAGTACGCGCAAACCAACGCGAATCCCACCCGGCGGAACGCAGACCTGCCGCGAATATTATTTAGTTTGCTGCATGCCGCGTTTCCCTCGTCCCGGGACTAGTCTAGTTCAAAGTTACTGAGAAAAATGTCGACAGGAGAGTTCATTGTAGCAGTTAACTGGTGAAAATAAACTGTGACAGACAGTGTGACTGACAATGTGATAGAAGCGTGAACACAGTGTGCTTAGAATGTGACAAGAGTGTGATTACAGTGTGTACACACCGTGACAAAAGCGTAAATTGGGACTCAAAAGCGTGCAGAAAGCGTGATAGACACTGTGACGGTACAGTGTGTTCACAGTGTGAGGACACCGTGCACACATTGTGAGGACACTGTGACTAATACCTATGTACAGTGTGTTGCACATTGTGGTCACACTGTCCATCACGCTTTGAAGGGAGCACAGTGTGCGTACACTGTGACTAATAGCCTTGTACAGTGTGCAGCACATTTTCGTCACACTGTCCATCACGCTTTGAAGGGAGTACACTATGCGCACAGTGTACATACACTGTGACTAATGCACTTGCACAGTGTGATACACATTGCTGTCACACTGTCTGTCACGGTTTATTTTCACCAGGGATTAAGAAGTATCCGTTACTCAATCCGAAAATCAATGAAAATGATTAGGTCAAATACTAATATGTAAGCATGCTTTTTAACATTAATTGCAAATAGTATTTTTTAAATTAGAAAGCATTGCTTGCTAATATGTATACCTTTCTTGGTATTTGTCTTCTGCCAATGTGATGACGAAAAGAGCTTCATCTTTGTCAGATGACACTTCCATATTCTTAACACTGAAGCGGAAGTAAGGATGCCTGCACGCACCCTGAAGTCCCGCGAATGTATTGCTTTGGTCTGTGGGACATTAAGTTCGCCCCTTGGTGAATTTTGCTCCCGCGTCCCGCTTTTGCATCCTGCACCGGTGTGTTCAGATCACAGATGTTCAGACCTTATGTTTGCATTTTCTCCACGTTTCTGTTTCCACGACAGATACACTGGTGATGACCTGTGACTTATCGTCAAGTGCACAAGAGTTGATGCCCAACTACAGCCGTTCCGAACACTCACTCTAGTTAAGCTCATTACATAGTTCGATAGGTGATGATTGTACAAAATAATGTACCATGTAAAATGGCCTTTAGTAATGTTTTACGTTATTTTATGAGCATGTAGCCCATGACTCGATGGAAAATACAAGTATTCACCTCAGTGGATGTAAAAATGAGATATGTAGTTCTTTCATTGCAGGTCATCCTTAAACCTCTGCGAATGAGCAAGTGTCAACGCTCCTCACATAAATTAATGTCCACTTACCCCAAGAATTTGGCCGCCACTGGTCCCAGCTCCAAAATCCTGCTGGCGAGAGCCTCGCCTTCCATGAGGGGAGGAGGATGAGCAAGCTTGTCCTTCTTGAGGTATCGGCAAGTGATCCTCATGGGCATTGGAGCCTTGCGCGGAGGCACAATGACTCGCACTCCGGAGTGCCGGCACCCACGCATAGCCCCTCCTCTTGCGTCCACCATGAAGCTCACCAAGAAACTGAGGTGCAAAGGTGAAAACATCAGTGAGGTGGAAATGAAAGGAGCATTGCTGTGCAGGAGAAAGATGATTGCAGCAGAACTGTTCAGTTCTGCATCTCAACTATGACATGCATGTGACAACTTGCCATTGTGACATCTGATGGTGAAGAGTCAAAAATGAAACATGCTTAGGTGATTTTTGGCCAAGAAAAATAAAGAGAATGACCTATTTCAAGATTTTCAATCAGCATTGTCACTTACATGCAGATTTTTTTCGTAGTTGACTGATTAATTCATACGAGACATGTAAACTGTCACTGTAGTAAATAACTGGAAAGAAGCGATTATTTAAACTCTTAAGTTCAAATGAATAACACATGCTGCTGGCCTTGCACAACATAATATGGAAAAGTGTCTCTACGAATTAAACAATGCAGTTTGCCATAACCAGTGGTATCTAATGATCTATGTAGATGCTGGTGCTAATTAGAACATCCTAACTATGAAAGTGCTTCTTATGATAGTAACATAGAAAAAGTAATATCCCATATGAAAAAGATACAAGGGGTTCTCAAATGGTGAATGGCATGCAAATCGTTCACGGGGGAATGGGAAAATAAAGTGCCTTGGGTAAATGTGCTTACAAATTGTGGTAACTATTTTAAAAGTAAATAGTGGCAATACCATGAGGAACATAAATAGTAAAGAAGGCATAACAAATAACTTCTAAACATATACAAACCATCTAGCACTTTTCCTATGCAAAAGAAAAGAGTCACAGCAGAAAACACCAAAAAAGAGCATACAATGCCATACAATAAACTTACGTTTTCCACTGAAGTTTGCTGAATATTTTTCATTCCATAAAGTCACCGCAAGTAGTTAAGGAAAGGAAAAATTAAGTTAGTTACATACGTTACATATTAGAAAACATACTTCAACCTGTGGAATAATCCAAATAATGTCTGCAATATGTACTAAGTATGTACGTTTAAAAAGTTTACAAGCTAAATTAGGTAGATATAGTCCGTCAGGAATTACCAGGAACAAATACTATAACCACACCAGGATTAGGTTACAATATCATAACACAGAACCATTTTTCATCGGATTAAAATAAGAATAAATTAGCATGAACAGGAAAGAAAATTCTGATGCTTCCTCATGGCTAATACTGTAAATCCAGCTAAACTGAATTTCCAAATATGAATTGTGTACTACCATTTACATGTTACAAAAATGAAAATTAGATGGATAAATAAAATAATTGCTGTTTGTCAACAGCGACTGTTATACTCAAATTTTATACTTTAGTTTATTAAAGCCTGAGCTTCTGCTGTGAGTTCATTGATATGGGTGTATACTTTTTTGATGCATAATGTTTATATATGAATAACCTGCTTAATTCCAGCTTTTTAGACTATAACCTATCTGTGATCTGTAACAGTGATCGGTAACCCAGACCTTGGTTAAAGTGGCAACAACTATTCAAATACTAAGTGATTTCTTCCTAGTTTTGGGTAATTTTAGTTGATAGTTTGATAACCCTTGATACAGTAGTATCAATTCCTGTTATTTAGAGGTATGACTGAGTGATTACTTTTTAGGAGGAGGCTCTGGCCATTGGAGAAAGAAAAGAAAATGAAGGAAATATAATATGTAGTTTGTAAAGATGGGAGATACATGATGGAAATGATAAGGGTGAATTATAGGACTCGTGTTAAGGAAGCAACACAGTTAAAGCTCATAAGGTGAGAGGATGGAAATTGATTGCAAAATTGGAGGTATGGAGAGAAATATTAACAAAGAGTTGGATTAAAATGAGTATAAGAAATTTTCTTAAAATAATCTCAAGATAAGCAAAAAAAAAGTTGTTGGATAAATACTCTTTGAAGTTTGCCTGAGGGTACATTATTGGTAAATGGAGAAGATGTGACATTTGAAGATATGTAGCTTGAAAGGGGGGAAAAGTAATAAGGAGAAGATAAAGATTACGAGTGACATATGATACTTAAATTGTAAGTTAACACAGAAGAGTAAAATTCTCTTAGATTCTCCAACTCCTTCATCACTTAATTCGTAAACTTTAGATAAAAAGAACATACTGGGATCATTACCAATTACTACCTGGGATAACTCAACTTCTTTAAATTTCTTGAAACTCAACATTTTAAGGTAATACATAATTGTCTTTCCAGATTACAAGTGTCTATTTCTGCATTTCCATCCATGTTATAAACATATATACAGCATTTATTTTGGTTGGGTTGGGTGGATGGGTAAATATGAACAATGTATGAATACATACATCAAGGTACCCCTAAAGGTTCAATACTTGGACTATTTCTCTTCTTAACATTTATGAATGACCTTCTAAATTCAATTATATATAAGAGGTCAACTCCTTATACATTCAGTTTTGTAATTTTGCAGATACTACTTCAGGTCTGCTATGCTCAAAAAAACTCAAAGAACTTGGGTGCCTCTGTGGAACTTCAACCTCTGACATGAACCACTGGTGCTACTTTATTGGTCTCATCACAAATTCTCACAAATGTCTACATTAACAGTTCCATAAAAACACCCTCCCTCTCTGAGCCTCCTACTCCAAGTAAACAACAACACATTCATTCGACCCCAATCCATTCAGTTTCTTGGATTAACAATCAGTGATCACCTGGATTGGTCTCACCACATAAAGAATATTATGATGATAATCACAGTAGGCATCTCTTTTATCAGGAAAATAGCCCCAATTGCTGCTCTAAACACACTGAAACTTCTGTTTCATGCAAAAATCCAATCCCATATCACACATGGAATACTATTTTGGAAAATAGATATCTTATTTAGAAAAATTTACTTATGGCAAAACCAGGCCAACTATAGAAGCATATTATTCTTAACTCACACTAATCTCAAAGTTCCATCCCTCTACGTCCTAAAATGCACCTTATTTGTGAAACATAACCTCCAAATATTCCCAGCTAACCAGGAAGAAAACTGCTATCATACTTATGATAATGATAACAGTGATCAATGTCCTTATCACAAGATGGTCCACATCATGCAGCTTCATTTCTCTACAACAATTTACCGACCGATATAAAATCCACCACATCAATGTCAAATTTTGAGAAATGTTTAAAACAGCTCTTACTGAAGAAAGCATAAAACAGATTTTATGAATTTGTTGATAAATACTGCTACGTATTGCTGCCAAACATAATTTACTTGTGATAACCTTGCCCTTATGTTAATGTATGTATATACCTATGCTTGTAATATTGATTTCTTTTTGATGGTTTATTTGTTACCACTCCAACCAACAGAAATAAAATTAAAAATAATAAAAATATACATTATAATTGTACGAGTTGTTATAAATGAGATATATCCACTTAGCTTTAATTTTTCTAGTCATAAATTAGGGAATCTGATTGGAATGTATCCCTTAGTGTCTTGGCTCAATTCATCATAAAGGTATTAAAACAACAGCATGCTGATACAACAATACATGCATGCAAGGTGAACGATAAAAACTGATTAGTGTGGCTGATTTCATACACAAAAGATAATGTGCACCGAATGTCCATTAAAGTGTTCACAAATGATAATGGAGTATTGGCTCATAACATATGAAATGAACGTTTTTAATATCTTATGGGTTGGGTTTATTAATCGTGCTAAAGTTGCAATTCTATGTGTACAGGTATCCAGGAAAGACAGATTAGAACTGAAGTGCTCCTTTAAATCCAAATCACTAAATAAGAGAAAATTTAGAAGATAAATATCCTGAACCAAATTCCACAGGAAAAAGGAAAGTTCATCAAATCTAACCAATGGAGGTGCTATTATATCATTAATTGTGCGTTATTATAGTAGACATTCGAAAGTTCTCCTCAGGTAGTTAATATTGAACAATGAGAGAAAATTAGATATTAATAAGCAAGTCAAACTGGTTGCATTAGGCTCAGTAGTAAAATTTGTTCTCATAGTTAAATTCAAATATGGTATTATGTGGTAAAGGCTGTTTCAGCTTTTAGCATGCCATTATTTCCATTATATTTTTCAATGTCAAGAAGCAAAAAAAAGAATAATTTCATCTGGCAAAAATGAAATTCAATGCCACAATAAATTATAGTAAAAGCTTGGCCAAAGTTTTGGTTAAGACCTTTTCGTTCCAGAAAGAACTGGTTGGAATCATGGAATCAATAAGATGTTATGTATCAAATGCCTTTAGGAGCCAAAAATTAGCAAAAATTAACCTTAATTTGCCTTGCACAAATACATTGGAGCCGGTCATAAAAAATAAGGAGATTGTGATTTTTAATAGTGATTTTCAATTCCTGCATTCATAGAATTAATGTTTAACTCGTCAATTTCGTAAATTTTCAAAATGAATGAAATTTTACACTTTAACTCAAAATTATATTTTCATTAATAATGATATTTTACAGTATCATAATGTTTTTGGACTTGGAACTTAAAGTATGGAAATTAAGAAAAATCATTGACCACCATTACTCAATGATAATGTTTACCTTAAGTCCATTCAGCCTTATAGCTTAGTTGCTTATTTTGACTAGTATTAACACAACTTAGAATGCCAGCAACAACTTCTCTTTAGTTCGTCTCTTCTGATAACTTAGAAAATCAAAGTGTTGGTTAAAAATATATTGTCATCAATGAAGAGGTTAAAAATTACCTTAATTGAAGGTCATTGCCGAGTTTAAACAGCTACTTTGAAATATTTAAGACTGTGCTAATTCCATAATGAAAGATAAACTACTAGCATAAAATTCACCAATAGTACATCGAGTAATTGGAATTTAGAAGACTGGTGTCACCAGATTACAACAAGTAATTGAATGATTTCTGGATTATGGATTAAATTTAAAAATCTTGCAACAATAGTCCACCATCAACATCATGGGTGAACAATCATAGGATTGTTTTGATGCAGGTCTCTACTATATTCTCCTATCAGCTAAACTTTTCATATTTCCATAATTATTCTCATTCTCCAAAATAAAAAATCCACCATATATGTACATTGCAATGAATATTTTTTAAAGTGGAGAAACTCAAGGCTACAAAATATGTTCCCAAAACTAGAAAGAACTAATTCCCTCTGAAAATATATGACTATTACTTTCTCTTTAATGCTTGAACTATTATTAAAAATCAATCAATGTTTACCCAATGATCCTGTGCATTCATTTCATCAGCTCAGATTGATTAGATAAACCAAGTGGCCACGTAGTCTGTCTAAGAAGTGAGCTGAACCTGATTTTGGAAGCCAGGCTGAGATTTCAGGCTATGAGAATGATCTTGGTGATTAGTTGATTGAGAGTGAGGTTATGCTCATTGCTCCTTTTGTGCTCGCCAAAGAATATCAAATCATACTTTAACAAACCACACACTTAGTTACATCACAACTTGAGGAATTCAAAATGGTGAAATATGCAGCAAAAATTACAAGCAAACAGGTTGATTGAGGTTAATTGGCTATAGTCTTGCAAAGCCTGAAATTCATGACCATCATTGTTGGATGGCATGTCTGGAATATACACTTACCTACAAACTCTGTGCTCAGGGCTAGTCTTGTGCAATTTGTTTCTCCTCATTAATATCAACTCTAAAAACAAGAACCATTATATAAAGAAAGCCTGGACTAAATGATTCATCATTGAATATTAGATGGTGATTCTACTAATAATGGTAAACTTAACATGTTGAGTCAGCACACATCGTAATGGCATTCTTTAAAAACTTTGAGCACAGACAAAATTCAGATCATGTGGTAAAAGATGAGATAAAAGCTTCAAGTTGAATGCATAAAACCTATTTCAAACAATGAAAATAATTAAGACTAATTTGTCACTAACTTTTGGACTCCTTAATAAAAGCTTTTGTTTATTTAAGTTGTAGTGGAAGCAGTAAATAAACATATGTTAAGAATAGCTAAGTGACTTTTTCAAACCTTTCCCTCCACATCCTGGACGACACAGACACAGCACCGAGAGAAGCAAGTGACTGGGCTAAGCTGTTTAAGCTGGTTGACAGAGAATGATAAATTACATAAAAGCTTTAAAAAAAAAATAAATTAATATAAAGCTCTGAGAATAGCTCTCCAAAGGTGCACTATCAAAATTTACAATATTAAATGTGGCTGTAAAAGCTCTAATAACAGTGCTGGGATAGCAAATTAAAAAGCATGATACAGGTAGCAGACCAAATAAGATATTTTGCTCATAGATATGCCATTTCAATTTTAAAATGCATACATTTGGGTTTTAAGTTCACATACTGAAGTAAAGGCTTCAACACAATTAAGCAATTCAGCCTGTAACTCTTTCGTAAGTTCTAGTTTAAGAAAGCATTAAGAATGTAAGTTTTGTGAAAAATGTATGTTTCAATATATTAATATTTTCCACCTTCAAATTTAAATAATCAAAACTAAGCCGACATTTCCTATATTCATAACATTGAAACTGTTAGAGTGAAAATAGAGCTAATCTTAATTTTTTAAGAAAATAACTGCAAAAGAATGTAATGGTAGCTATGCTAAAATAAGGTGTAGCTAAACTTTCTCCTTCAAGTTGGAAAAAAATATCTATCAAACAGAAATATAAAAAAATACAACTCATGAGTGAAAAGCCATGAATTAAACAATTTGAACAAAACATGACCAGGGCTATATTGAAATAAAAATCAAAACATTACATTCTTCCAAAAATTAACCATTTAAATATCACTATCAAACAACAATAAATAGCTTAAATATCGTGATAAGTAAACACCTATCAAACAAAAATTTGATATATTCCTGAATGTCAATACTAATTTCAAATAATTCAAAAACCTTAAAAGTAAATGGAACACCATGTTGCAAGACAAGGAATAACATTTTTAAAATAAAAAATATATAATTCCTTATTTTCTGATTTGTGTCAAATCATCCACTCACATTTACTCATAAATTACAGCTTAAATTACCCCCATATTACTTCTTATCAATAAATGATAGTGAAAAAAGTTGTTATAACCAAGAACAAAAGTTGTTGATTAGATAAATAAATAATCATAATGTGGGCATGAAATAGGAAATAATCAGAGGCAAAGCATTTATTCTTGCATTCACAGAAATTTTACCAATCAAAATTTCTATGACCTCAACACAAAATGTCAAATTTTTTGAATATACTAATGGGGAATGAGTAAAAAGTTAATGGTAAATGGTAATGAGTAAAAATATGAGCTAAAAGTTACATCAATCATTCTCGTGAGAACGGTTTTTAGGCCTTGAGAGTCAAGTAGTGAATCATTTCAAAATCTCTCCGCATTGACAACCTGGGGCCCTATTCTCAAAATGGTGTATTACATTTCATATCCGATAATTGGCTATTATCGCACACGAAACCTCAAGCTGTATTCTTGAGCAGTCGCAACCTTATCGCATGCCATAATTTTCACATGGTAAGTCTCGAGTGGGTGTAGAGCGTGTGATAATTATTTTCGCATGTGATGTTTTGTTTCTTCAAGGAGAATAAAAAAAATTCTCTTGTTATTTGAGAGCTTGCGGGAAAGGAAATATGGCTTGAAATGCATTAATTTAGTGCCATGGGGTCCAGCCCTTTGAAGCCGTGAAAGTTAATGCAGTCGGAAGAGGACAAAGTTTCCGGGAGTGCGATGACCCATTTTCCCATTAAGAACATCAATTCAATAGATTATATAGATTGGGTAAATGTCTCGCAAACAATTTCATTGAATCACAAATAACAAATGTCACGTTATTCCTGACTAGCAATTGATTTTTCAAGAGTTGGTCAAGTTTTTTAGGAATGTGCATGAAAATAATGCTATTTAATATGGGTAATTATTCGATTAACTTTCACTAGACATGACGAAGTTTTCATTTCAAATGTTATGCACCCTGTTGGAAATTTTCCTACAAATTTTCCTACAAATTTTCCTCACAAATTTTCCCTAGAAAAGTGTAAGGTGTTCCCTAGAAAATTGAACCACCGTTTTCCCTATAAAATTTATTTCTAGGGAAACATTTTCATCAGAAATTAGGCACTGGGGAAAATTTTCCTTCGGTAATTATTCCACTCAATAAACAATAGTGCACATGATTATCCAAAACACATAAAACCAAAGTATTAATACAGGGCACAGAGTTGGCTGACTCTAGAAGTTAACGTAATAGATGTATTTATCCCTTACAATTAATTTCATGAATGAATATAACGAGGCATAAATTATAGATTTCAGACTAAATATCAAATGCCAGGAGTGGTAGCGTTCATTAGTTGAACCCATGTTGCAATGTTTTTCCCTACACAGAGAAGAAAAATTTTTGTCATTCTAGAAATGATCCTCCTGAATTGTAATTTATTAAGAGAAGAGTTTATATGTTTATTTTTATGCATAATGTTTTTATGGTTGTATCTTCTTATGTGTCCTACTTCATGTAAAATGATCTTTGGAATTAAAATTTAAAATTAAAACGTGTGCACTGCTGAGTAGTCTAAAAGATATGAAAGCAAAACAGCAAGATCAGCTGTGAAAAAAAGATGTTTTGTCATCAAACCTTGAGTTATATTCGACCCTGTCTCCAGTGATGCTCCAAAGTGGTACATTATATTCATATACAACCAGAAATCTTACCCATATTTATTTTTAATAATTACCTAACAGAATAAGCCATTTGTCATCATTAGGGTAAGACCAGAATCTTTTCATCCACAGGAAACCAAAGCTAACAACATATTAGCATAGATTACCCCATGTATGTCTAATTCATTTTGGGTATTTTTTTGGGCATAGCAAATGATTCTTCTGTCATGATGAAATAGCATAGAGATGAATTTCATGGGAACAAATTTACTATGCATCAAGAATGCAAAGTCATGGCAAGGATAAAATCTTTGAGGATCAATTTCATTCACTAGTGATTCCCATTATAGCTGAATATGCAACCCTAAGCAAAACATTTCTGCATCAGAATGTAACTGTAATTTAACTCCTTCCACGGTGAATGATTACAAATGGCAAATTGAATGCTTTTGCTTAACAAAACAATATTAATCTCCCATGTCCTCTGTTATCGTTGAAAGAGAGTACAATGTACAATGATAACGGAGGACATGGGAGAATTCTATATGAGCTTTAAAAAACTGAGAAATTTTAAAGCTCCAGCTCAAACACGCAGAGTAAACATAGAAGCCATATTTTCCACAGTTTTTATTTTTCCTTAAACTATAAGATTAAATTATAACAGAAGATATATGTGTATAAGCTAACAAAATCATAGAAGCATTGACATAATCATGATGGCAAAAAAATGTATCAATGCACATTTTAAAAATCAATTTCCTAAGAATTAAAAACACTTAATAAAAAATATAATCCTGTAACTGAAATACCTTTACTAGTGGGAATGGAGTTCTGCCTTCATTTTTGTGCTATATTAATAGATCATATCAAAAAAATTATGTCATTAATGAATGTAAACAAATTATAAAAAAATTAAACTTGAACAGTTAGTTATAAAACGAATTGATGAAAAGATTAACATAGGGTAAAAAATAAACAATGATAAATGCATATGCACTGTAAAGTGGAAAACAATGTAGAGACATGCTGGGCCTGTTATGCGCAATGAGTAAAAATTCATGGACTTTCATAATAAATTATTAAAAATTGCTCAAGTTAAATTTGAATGCACACATTAAATACCTGTTAGTTGAAAATCCAATAATAAAGAGCAATTTCTACCACATAATAAACAATGCAAATTAAACTTACCCAACATGGACCGGATGCCTTGCAATATCAACATTGTCTGGAGCATAGCTGGTAGAGAATTGAGAATAATGTTCCTTTGAATGTTGTGGACTAATTGAATCCTCCATTGCCGTAGGAGGAGCTGAAATAAGAGTATTTTTCCCTTAAAATCTTTAATACAGTTTAACATTTAATGAAGAAGAGGAGGGAGAAAGTTAGCAATAGGGTAAATATTATATCATGAGAGGAAAATATTTTTCATAAGTAAAAATTTTCATTCTTATTTCCTGTCTGCTTTGATGCCACAATACCATGAGAGCGAAAAGTTTGCAGTATACCTAATGTAGACTCTATTTTAGCATCTACATCAGGTCTATGTCTGCTATATACTAGACATAGACGTTAAAATTGGGTTTACATTAGGTATACTGCAAACTTTGTGCTCTCAGGGTATGGGCACATTCAGAAAAACTAGATTTTACTTAAATAATGGAAATTAAATCCATCAACATATGAGATTTTGCTCATATTGGAATTCATTTACAATACAGTTGGTAATTAACATCAGAAGAAGGATTTACAGGGTAATAAATGCAATTAAATAAATGCAGTTGATGGTGACGATGGTTAATCCATTTTAATGACATTCACACAAATGTTGGTGAGTCCAACACCAAGATATAAGAAAATCACTTTTTCAATCATTCTCAAAAATTTTTCACTGTAGATTTATATAAAAAAAGAGGAATATTAGATAATATTAATCTGAGGGCATGTAAATGTCGAGTTTACCCATGGAATCTCGGTTGGAATCACCCCTTTCATCTCTGGTCACATCAATAGGCAAAGAGTCATCTCCCAATGACTTCATTTCGTCTACTGTCAAGTAGCGGTAGGGCTGATCACTAAGCATTGTGTCTTCTCCTAGTGAGAAAAAATCAATTGTCAGGTGCAAAGAAGAATAGAAATTATGCACAATAACTGCAATGCAATTATCCTATCCGGTTAGCTCATATGGAATTAATCATTTACAGCAAAATGTCAGCTTGGAAAATGGCATAACAGAATATTCTTGATAGTAGCTGACTTTTATTTTGTTATCTGTATATGTTTTTTTATGTATTTTATTGACCTTGCTTATTTCTTTATTCTTTGCATGTCATATTTATGTATCTAAATATAATCCATGGCCAATAAAATATTATTATTATTAGATTTCATGCAGCAACGACAATTAAATAGTACATTTTATATGTTAACCATAGGACTGAGGCATTATTTCAAAGTGTTATTTATTCAAATATTCTGATTTGTAACATAATTATTTTTATGAATAACATACATAATGCTCAAGTAAAGCTGGTTCATTGCAAGCCATCAATGCACGTATAATTAATAATGTACCATTTTTATGCGCTGAGGACACAGTGCTAAATTTAAATGATTTTTAGTTAACTATATTTGAAATTTTGAACATGGACACACCATTGCAAATAAAATTAATCAGAGGATTTTCATAAAAGATTTCTATTTGCTTATGATTTCTCATTTAAATTTCACTGTGCCTTTCACATTGTATTAAAAAAGGTTAATGTTAGGCGTTCATTGTGCTCCAGTTGGACCATACACAGACACTACATTTAAAAACTACACCACATAAACCTTGATGCTGTTCATTGCAGTACAAGGACCACTGAAGTTTAAAATTATTCCCATACCTGGTCACAAAATTCCTGTTATTAATACACTTTATAATTACACATATCTCATAGCTACACAAAATTAAATGATTTTATAATTTTTTCAATTCTTCCACCAAACATTAAATAAAATATAAGACTTGAGGCATGCCAATCAACTTAAGAGTTTCCTGATTTTGATGCAGCAGAATTACACAGAAAAGAAATAATCACGCGACTTTAACATTAAATTATAGGAAGAGAAATAATTTTAGAGAAATAATAGAGTAGAAGCAAATTTTTAATGTAATCCTGTTAGAGTATGAACACTCTTTCATCATAAAATTTAAGTGTTTAAAGCCTAGCCAAACATTCAAAATAATATTCCTGAACAACAACCAATTGCAGAAATCACTATGCATCTCTTCTCCAGGAGGAAAAACTGAATGGTTTGTTTAAGGGCACACAACGAACAGGACACACATGCAATCTTTGAAGGAAAAGGAATAATAATCGTGATCACTATCTCGATTTCCATAGATCCATCCATAATGTTACCAGCGAAAAAAGATTAAACCAGTTAATGAAGATTTAAGCAAAGACATATAAATGCATATGGGGTTTCCAGGAAAAGAATCCAATATTAGTTGATTAATAACTTAAGTATTAGCATAATGTCAGGGGGGTAGGAACTAGTTTTTATGGAAATTAATCAAAGTCGACAAGAGTTAAGACCATCATGATGATGAGAGGGAAATATGTCAGCTAAGTATTTAAGTGAATTGAACATGAAAAACTAACAGTAATCCCTTATTGTTAATATGAAATACCCTAATCCTTGTTACAGGTGAATCTAAACTTGAGAAAATTTACACCCTTGTCCGTACAATTTGCTTCACATGCACATAACTATTGTTTAATCACATGCATGGTTAGGTGAGAGTGAGTTTTTTATGGATTACTTATAGTACCATTGAAGCTGGTTGACACTTTTTAAACATATAAACCTTTCCATCATTTAAATAATATTAAGAAAATACCTACACCAACTTAAATATATTTGTCATCTGAGAACATCTAAATTTCACAGTAAGAGACACAGAACCATTACAAAGAGACATAGTTTATAGATGCAGTGAAGAAAGAAAAAAACTTTGAAAGATTTAGCAAATTTTATTCATAAAATGAAGATCTCCAGATGCTTGTGTACTGTGACATCATCAAACTCTGACTGAAAAGCTTCCAGGTGTACAGGTGCATTATCAGTTTTGAAAAACAAAGAAAAGGCTAAGGTATATATCTAACTGCCGAATCAATGAGCCACTATCAGTGAGTAAAGGCAAATAAAAAATATCATTGTCTCTTACAGTCCTGGCTAAAAATATTAATCTTTCAATTTAAATTTGAAATCCACAGTGGGCCATTGATAAAAAGGAAAACATCTTCATGATCTATCACAATGCAGCATCTGAAAAGCATCGCTAATTTCCATTTTGAACCTACAGCAGTCATCAACCTGCTAGACAACTCAATTCAAGAAATCAATTAACTAATCATTAGTAAATTTTCATAAATTATATTATAAATAGACTTGATGCTACCATGTTAATGATCAATTTAGAAAAAACATTCTCCTGTACTTAATCACCGTCTATATAGATCACGTATTCAGTCTAGATTGCTCTAAGCAAGAGACTATACTAAAAAAAATATGCTTTCAGATTTGAAAACCTTCACTGCATTGAAAAGCTGTATTAATCAATCTAATTGCTATTCATTAAATATGGTAAAAACATGGATTTCATCAGAAAATAAAATAACAGTTAACCTGAATTTCTGTGATGATTAAGTTACCACCTTAAACACTTGCAAGAGAATTATGAAGGAGATGTGTATTCACAAAGTCAATAATTATGATGCAGCTGTTACAAATGAACAACCTAATTAACTAACTAATGTGCTTTTACTCTTCACTATGGTTGCTTCTAACTTATTTCATAGCACAAGTATCTATTCAGAAGTAACAATTTCATATTTTAGTCAATACTGGTGCAACTGTGGCATATGAATCCTAATTTCTTACTCCTTCTTTAATCCTTATTGGTGGTCAGTCCACTCTCCCTACATTACTTTCCAGAGAAAACGCTGATGATGTTGCAGTGCAAAGCTATCTGGCACATGTAAGATGGAGTGAAAAATATTCTCGGGAACCTTTGGTCAAGTTTTCTTCTTTTCATGACTTCACTGTGTGACCTTACACCAGCAGGTTACGCACACGATTTTTCTAAAGTCATAGGATGATGAGCAGAGAGAAGAAGTATAGGATGGGGTGGCAATGCAGGGTTGATGATGACATGTCCAGAGACTTACGCGTTAGCAGCATTTGACCCTCATAATAAGGCAAGTAGACATGTTGGGCGTGCGTGGGTTTCCCATAAACAGCAGAATCCAAGAGATCGTCACCTGCACATTTAGACGAGCCCTAATAAGTGGCGTGGTAGAGCAAAGTACCGACCCACTGAATTCTCCAATCCTCATTCCTCATTTACTCATTCAAAAGAGCATTTACAGTGATCAAAGGGAGGAGTGAGTGGTTATTTCATAGTGGGGTTCACTTTAACTCAATTAACTTATTGTCTGAACTAAGAAATACTTCAAAAATCATGCTTTTCCAAAGAAACATGTGCTGTCCAGAAAATAAATTTTCAAGCAAGAAATATTTTCAAGGAATTCAATTGGTCACTATTTCAATATTGAATTTTAGACTCTGAAGACTTAAACAAATTCACTTTTGAAGCTTAATTATCCCCAAGTCTGAGAGTTTCATTACATCAAAAATATATCCATTTATTGTTCCATGCAATTATACATTATCCACTATAAGTTCTTTCCTAAGTTGGTAACCCAATGGTACCTATTTTTAACACTAGCTAGCGAATTGCCATCCGGGCTAGCAAAGGCCCAAATCCAATTATTTAGCTATATTATTGGCATTTGCTAAGACACCATCACACACTTGTGTTAATAGCCGGATCTATCAAAACAGGAATAACTAGGTGTGTTCATTATACCAATAAATGAACTCACAAGATAGTTGATGCCTCTACTGATTAGTATGTAGTTCTTTCATGCTAATGTCTAACATAAAGTTAGTGGCAAACTAATTTAGGTAGAAATATTTTACTGCATGCACAAATAAGTAAAACCTTCAGTAGTGAAAATAGCTCTACACCATATGAAATAATGGTATGAAGTTAAAAGAAATGGTTCTATGTTTAATAGTTGTAATTAAATCAAGTAGCCATAGTAAGAGCTCAAGAATAATCAAGGAATACAGGATTTTCCAAAACATCAGGTTTGCACAAAGTTTGCATAAAGCTTCATATTAGCTTAATTTGATTACATAATGGAACAGAAACAACAAATATGGATAACGTTTCAATAGGGTAGTTTCTTTATTTTTTCATTTTCTGGATGAAAAGTTTACAACTCCTGGAGTACGCTTGACTTAAAAATGACATTAAGTATTTTACCTAATCAATTAAAAAATGAAAAGTTTCAACAGCACGAAAACATGATGGCAAACTATTCCATGCCAGTCAATCAGTCAATGTGTGATGTTAAAAGGTATGTACACCCTTTTCCCAAGACAGCAAAGCCACTGGTATACAAATTGTAATTCCCATGCACAGTTACAAATTGTATAGTTCTGGTAAAAAAATTTGTAATACAATTGTATTACAGGACATTTCATACAAAGCAATCGTAATACTATTGTATTACAGCATCAAAAATACAAGGAATATACAAACTTGTAAAACCAATGTATTACAATTGTAACACGGAAAATAATACAAATGTCTTGTGAACACGCATACGAAGGTGCTTATGTGGCCAATGGTAATATGATTGTAAAACAGCATTAAAATACCAGGAATATACAATTAGTAAAGTCAATGTATTACATTTGTAATACAGAAAATAATACAAAAGTATTGTTTGTGCACATCCAAAGGCTTGGTGTGTTTCTTTAGCGCAGGACACTGTTAGCATCGCCAATTTATATTTGTTTATTATGAATCCGCCGACCCACAGTTAGCAACGTTTGTAAGCTTTTAATTCTTTTAATCTTGTGCGTACCTAAGTCCTAAATGAGTTATCCTGTTTGTGAGAGGTAATGGCAAGTGTAAATGCTTTTGAACATAATTGTTACGATTTAGATCTTGGTAAGAGTATGATGTATTTTTCCTTAATGTCTCTGTGCATAATAATTTTAATTTCCTCAATTTGTGGAGCGTAGTTCGCAAATACCTCCTCCACGAGATGACTGAATTCATGTATCTTTAAAAAATGCATGAGTTATGCAGACGAATGTTATGTGTAACACTTGTACATTTTCCAGCAAGCTAATTAATGAACTTGATTATTTCCTTGAGAATTTCTTAGATTTTTTAAAATCGATAGTTTTGTATACGGTTGCTATGTATGTTATTTATCTGGAGGAAGTTCATGATAACAAGAAGCATTGAGGAGATACCCATTTTCTTGTACGTAAAAATAACTATGTTTGACCACAGTTCTCTTTTGAATCAAAGACATTTAATGTAACAGAGAAAATACTTTTATTTTTACTTGAAAGCCCTGTATTTCCTACTAAATTACAGGGATAATGCGGAATATTGTTTTTGTAAAACAATTGCAATTGAGATCTAAATTACGAGAATAATACAATTCATAAAACGATTGTATTATGTCACTAATATACAACCATTATAAAATTTGAAAAATGATTGCAAATTGGATCTAGGTTACAAACATAATACAATTTGTAAATCCCTTGTATTTTGCCTCTGTAATGCAACTGTAATACAATGGTATTATAGGATATCTGACACTGTATTACAGCTGTAATATAATTGTAACACAAATAGCCCTCTTTTGTAATAATACCAAATCTGTGCTGTCTGGGTCTCTATCAGCCACTATTTTGTGCTGCAAATGCCACTTTAGAAAATGTACTCCAAGAAAACATATTAATTTAACAATAAATTCACTTAAAATCAGATATTCATTTAATATCCATGTTGCGCCATGCTTTCACCATGAAGAACAACTGAATTCTCTGGTAACAAACAACTACCAGCAAAGAGCAGGGTGTCCTATGAGGCTAGTTAAAAACAGCTATTAATTCTATGTCCAACAGAAGAGACTGTTTACAAGCTTTGACTATTTTCACAGGTGATTATTAATACATGTTTATCAGAGCTTAAGGATTCTGAAATAAAATTCTAGGTTCAGGAGATGAATATTCCCTATGCCTCGCAATGTAAACTATTTATGTACAAAGAGGAAAATTATGACAGTAGAACCTGATTGAATGCAAAAATTATAAAAGAAAATGACATATTTTCCTCAAAATTTCGTTTAAAACATAATTGATCATGAGACTGGCTCTCGTAGTGCAAAACTTCAACCTCACTTTATACCTAAAAATAATACAGATTACTAGATGATGATGTAAGAGCCAGTATTGAATGAGTTGCAATATCCATTTTACAAATGCTTTCAGAGCACGCTTTCAATGCTACAAGAGCTTTCAGCGTTGTATTCAGGTAAGTAAAACAAAAGTAATTGGACAGGGATAGTATAATTGGACAGTAATATACCCACAAAATTCATGGCAAGCAAGGCAAGTGAGGCAAATTTATGTGGTAAAGTGGTCATTTTTTATAAATTGTTTCATTTATGCTAGGGCAGCTGAATTTATAATTCACGCTAATAACTCCAAAGGGCAAATGGTTGGTGGAGAAATCAACAAATTCACTGTAGGTCTTCAAACCTCTCATATTTTTAATTTATCTCGTAATTCTTGGCAAAAGTGTCTAGTCCATACATGAGTGGGCTGATATTTATTGACCATAAGACTTAGACTTCAAGTGTCAAAGGGTTCAAAAGTTCTAAGGTTCAAGGGTCAAAGTTCTGCTTTTTAGAGTGCTCAAGTTCATAGGATGCATTAAAAGGCCCATTTCTTAAACTCTTAATGCAGAACTACAGGTCTAAAAAAACCAAATGATGAAGTAGGCCATAAGGAAAATGTCCCAACAAAAAATTGACCTACATGATCTTTTAATGTTCCTGTAACAGAAAGCGTGCGGGAAGGAAAATAACGCAGTCTGACAACTTCATCAATAACAAAAATACTGATGAACTAAATAGTATGAAACTTCGTATGGCTATGAAAAAAGTCCTTGGCTACAATATGTGAAAAGGAAAGTTTGATATATTGATTTGTGATGTTCTTACGATGCCCCAAATTCGATGAATTCATCCGTTCCCCAAAAAAAATTGCTAAAAATCCATTCTTAAAAACATACTACAGCAAATAAATTTGTAAAATTATTTTAATACCACCGGTAAACTTAGTAATAAACAAGCTTTAATTTGACATAATTTACTTTAAAATCGCATTAGCTATCTTTGAGATATTGATCTTCAAACTCGCGGTTGATGGAAATTTTGCAATGGATGGCAGGCATCCTAATAAGGGCATTACGGATGATATATTGCATAAAACTTTGAAGTTTTACTATTCCATTTTTTAAATTCCTATTCAGGATTATTAATTAAATCATCAATTGCCAATTCCCTAGTCGTGGCTAATATATGGTACATTTTTGATCAAATATTTTTCCTTAGAAATCAAAAACTTTAATCCACAGGACTGTATACAAGATTCATATACCTGCGCACATTCATCCATGAATAAAAATTCACTGTTCAAACATTATTAACTTGCGTTAATGGATATCAGAAATAACCCGTTCTGATTCTGGGTGTTCATGCATCACACAAACGGGGGTGATTGACCAAGGTCCTTTTTACGATCCCAAGTTCTATCATGCTTAGGCAGAAATCCATCAATTTTTAAGAGATGGTGTCACCAATTGGAAGAGGAAGAAAAGTATATGTTTTAACTGAAATAGCAGACTTGCAGTCTATTTTTCTCAGTGAAATACTCTTAAAAAAATTATTTTGCCCCCAATACAAATAATAGAAGACCCAAAGAAAATAATCAGAATCAAACAAATACCATCCCGAGTGGAGAAGGTAGTCAAAGTGTGAAATATTTGGTACATGGAACCATGAACATCTATGAAGATTAAATGTCATACTGCTGCCAAATATGTACTTTTGGACAATGTGATTACGTAAACAAACTCGCGTATAACAACGCTTTTATTTAAAAAAAACTGTACCCACGATGTAAAGCAACACTCAATGAAGAAGATAGAGATTTAGGAATTTGTGTCCTTTAATTATATTGTCATTCCTTCTTAAAATAATCCTTCACTGCAATCTCAGTAACATTGATTTCTTGCAACCAATGCATGTTAACTAAAGAGGGCGGCATATTAAATGAAAAAACATTTGGTTGCCATAATTCCTAACAGTGGCAGTGCTTACACTTCGAAATGGTGATTTCTCATTTACATACCTCAATTCTCCATTCCACTTAATTCTGGAAATATAGTTTCCCTAAATACAATAGCTAGTCAACTTTAATAGGTGAAATAATATTGATTAGTTTGGGAAACATATCAACTTGATTCTCCATGTTGATAACTGAAACAATGGAAATTTTTATTACTCAAGTCGCTCAAGTTATTAACGTGAGAAAATTATGTGCAAGTCCTGCTTTGCTTTTCAAAAACATTTTTCCAAAACTGAACTTCAAAAATTGGGAGGGGGACTATAATCAGAGGGGATCTATATTCAGAGGAATATGGTACTTCCTAACCTATCAACTGATTATGAAAGAAGAAGCTGCATGAAAACCCTTCGTGATTAAATATTTGAAGTGTGAGGTGTACACATTAAAACACATTGGAAAGGCAAAGTTATTATTAATGTTATTTCACTGATAAATTTCACATTTGCTGCGTGTACCTCGAAAACCCAAATTTTCTGGGTATCATAACTTATAGTGAAACCTGAAGATGTAACTTTATTACAAAACCAATTGTTTAAATACATTTTGTAACATCGCCAAGTTTTTTTTTCATTGTTCACAATGGAGGATTTCCATTAAGTAATGCCTGAGACAGTGCCTTATTGATAGTGAAATAATAATGCAGACATATTCTGGAGATTAAAATAGGGAGGAGTTTAAATAGCTTTCCTAATCTTAATTAGTTATTAGCTGAAAATAACATCACAAAGATAAAAACTGAATAAGCTAAATGGAATCTTTAAGATTGGAACTATTCTATGTGGGTTAAGGCTATGTTACTGTTAAATAATTTAACACCAAACTGCTCTACTGATCATTATTTTAAATCCTACACCAATATGTCTATTTAGGTTAAGACTAAAATATTAAAAAAATAGCATCACCTGCTCCTACTTTACTCGTCATCAGAGATGAAATTTACCCCATTCTTATTTATATTTAGCTTTGTTCCAGCAAAAAGAAGAAATTATTATCACCAAGTACCTGCATTAGAATTCTGCAAGAATTTTCGCTTTTAAAGCAAATACATATGAGATACATTACTGATTCCAACGATTGCCACAATGTGAAGACAAATGATTTTAGCATTCCTGTTAATCTATCAACAGATTTTCACTAATTTCATACAATTTTCTGATCATATCAGCTCAAAACCTATACATATATACTTATTGAGTGAATTTGGAGAACTGATAAAAATCAATTACTTTAAACAATATTTAATGCTAGAATATGGATGGATGATTACACAAAGTTCGATGAGTGGAACCAAAGGTTTTACTTAGCAGAGTCAAAATATGTGTTTATTATTATTGGGTGAAATTAAAATCCTTAGTCCAATTCTTATTCCTTCACACATATTATTTAGCAAGGTGTGAATGCATTGCTACTTGAAAGTACAACAAGTCAATGAAATGTTTAATGCTCTCATAAGTTTACAGATTCAACTAAAGAAACTGACAAGCATTTATCTATAAACGAATACTTTCCAAGAGAAAATGCATTCTTGAAAATAAAATCTTTTATCTACATTCAAACTGACATTTCAGTGTCATCTTTTCATGAGAAAGTGTATTGACTAAGAAAAACAATTTTGGCGTCATAAGTGAGGAATATTTTTTTTATTTTGAACAGTTAAAAAGTGGTAAAAGGTCATTAACTTCACTGAGCGATTAGGCTCCCAACTACTTTTTACTAGATGGGGATCACACCTCCAAATGTCTCATAACAATCAATCTCCAGAGTAGGATTTTTTGGCCTATTTAATGGCTTCAGATGTTAAAATAAAGTAATTATAAGCTACGCATTTTTGTGTATCCAAATTTTGATTTTAAAATAAAAATTTCCAGTGATAGGGAGAAATATGTATTTTCACATTTTCCTTATCTGGATTACCTATAGTAGCTAATTAAAATGATGTAATCAAGCAAAGAACTCCGTTTTGGCTCTTAATGCCTTTGATCAAAGCTTACTAAGTGGTTTGCATGGTCCAAAACAATTTTCAATAGAAAGAATATGATTGATTTGTTCTCGAATGCATATAAGCTGTTGTTTTTGCATATTGGATAATGACTAAAAGTGCAAATTGTGGAATCAAGTATTTAAGGATCAATTCCAGGATTCATGGCACTTTCTGTACTGTGCATGCATTTATATTTGCTACATAATGTATATACCATATAATATATTTATTATATAATGTGCAATAGTATTTTTCATAACTTTAACGTTCAAACAAGCCAGACCCATGATGTCTCTCCTTTCATGTCATATAGAAGCATGAGCTAAAAAGCCCACTAATCCATCACTATGACCCAAAGTCCTTCATCACCATCACCCGACAAGAATCTCCCACATTTCTCTCACAAATTGAGAGAAATGAAGTATACACATTAACTGTGTCATTTCCCTCATTTTCCTTTTGCTACTTTGCTCAGGTACACCATGCATTTAATCAAGAAGAGCTATACTCTCAATATCATAGCACTCTAATTCTGTGATCAGAAGAAACCTCAGTCAATAACTACAGGTCCAAGCCCTGGAATTTGGCATCCACTTACAATACAATATGGTGACTATAAGAATAGCAGCTATCCACTACTTATTTCTGGCATTAGCATATATACAACAAACCTCATCTGGTGTCATTCTTGAAGCAAATTTCTATAATGGTAAAGAAAAATAACTTGCAATGTGATGAAGATTGTGTTAAATCTTACCTCCTTCATCTTCTGAGTCTGACATGAATGTCTCCTGCATCGTTTCAGGAGCCATTACCCTGTACTTCTCTTCAGTTGTAATGGTGGTGGTAGTTGTAATCACAGTCTCTGTAACCACTTTTAGGGTCTCAACAACACTGATGTAGCCAAGTTTTTGTGCTATTGAAAGAGCTGTTTGCCCTTGCTGTAAATTGAATGGAAAATATCCACTTTTACTGTTACCAATTATGAATTTTAAGATTATAACTTGCAATATTTCAACACCCTTATGAGTGGAGATTTTACAAGAAACATATGGATTTTACTTTAATAGCATTAAATCACAACATTCCATATGAGCACAAGTTACATCAAGCTTTTGTGAATATACTCATGTGAGAGTATTTTCTGTCATGCTTAACCAATATTTTTTTAAATGTAGAAAAATTATAGATGTTTGATCAAATCTTTTCTCATTTTCCTTAGGAGTTCTTTCAATTTATAAACTAAGTACCATGTTTCCTTCCCCACTGCAAACACTGTGACGTTTTCGTTTAGATTATTTATTATTATTTAAAAGAAAAAATAGCAATGAATATCTATTTGTTTTAGTTGACAATGCACATGAAAACAGTTATTTTTAATTTCCAAAAATAGAAAAGTGTTACAGTTGTCCATTGCAAATTCCCATAGTCAAATGAATGTCACAGGCAATGCAGTCTGTGGTCTGATAGGTGAGCACCTCTGATGGCTACAAATCACGTGATGTGTGATATGGTAGCTTTACCCTCAGCCATGGTATGTAAGCCAATTTTTTATTGCATTTTTAAGTAAAGAAGTGCATCTTAAGGGCTGATAATATAACAGATTTCATTTTGCATTTTGTTCAAAACTGGTTCAGTTACAGCAGAAAATATTTCATGTATTTCTCCAACAAACTTGATATATATGGCTGATCATATATCCTCACTTTCTGCATAACTAACCATGAACATTAAATTTTTTAGAAGAATAGAGAGACTTCTTTTGAATGTCAACAAAAATAATTTTGAAAATTAATATGATTTTGTTTTTCTTGATTTTATTTTTTAGTGTGAAACATAAGTGAGAAGAAGATAAAGTTGATGGTAGCTGTTAAAACAAATTAAAATTTAGATTCAAATGAATATTTTGGACTCGGATACTTACATTTGTGACTGCATTTGGTGATGCCCTGCTCTCCAAGAGTAGATTGATGATGAGGACATGACCTTGCTGAGCTGCTTGATGCAATGGAGTGTAGCCAGCAGATGTTGCGCTGTTGACCTCCACTCCATGTTGCAAAAGGAAGCGCACCATATTGATTTGGCCAAAGTGACAAGCAACGTGCAAGGGAGTGTAACCAGCCTGGAAAAATAAATTTGAGAGCATAAAAAATCCCATTACATACGAAAACGATCACACAGACTATATCAAGAGACATAAAGCTGCAAGCTCTGATAAAAGGACTTAGGAAATGAAAAATCAGACCATGAAATTTTAAAAGGAATATTTTGAAGAAAATATTCTGGCTTCATGATGCACATTTTAGATCTGATCTACGGATCAGAGTATATTGATCAGATTGAGAGTAATATAAGGGCGCCTATGTCACGGAATTATAACCTTTAGAAGGGAGGGGGATTGAGGAAACTGACCTCAGATTATGTAAAGGTCAAGGGTTAAAACATAACTTTACATATTGTTTATAACATGAAACAAGCCTTTGGACCATAAATTCTGATATCCCATTCATAAATTTGATTGGGAGAGGCAGAACGATACAAAATGGTGGGGCCGAACTGGACAATTGTTCATAGTGGAAATGACTCAAGCCATAAACAACATCATATCCTTAATGGTAGACAACAAGCAATGGCTCCCCTTTAGGTGCACGCAACACGCAAGACTAATGCAACTTCAAATTCATAAATTCAAGTGTATATGTATTTATTTTAGACTATCAGAACATCGGACATAGACTTAAAACTCATCCTGTTAGCAACGAACCAGCCAGAATTTAATTCAGAGACAGCTTCAATGCAAACTGCATCCCTATAATCAATGCTATCAGGCGCTACCTTGTGAAAATGAGACACCTTCATTATAATGTACCCCTAATTCAGTGATTTTCCTGCAAAATAATTTGTTCTGCTATGGAGGATGAAAGAAATATACAATTGTATTCAGGTGCCTATTACAGGTTCATAGATCAGGTTTGGGCACCATGAGATTCTAAACCGCATATGTTCTATGGTTCATAAGTACATACTGTATCTTCCAACTTATAAGATGCATAGGTACATATATATAAGTTACACCCTTGTATTGTCCACCTAAGTTGAAAAAGTAACAATGCCCTTCAATACTGCTTATGGTGAAATTATGATCTATTCATGCACAAAGTAAATAAATATAGTGACATGGTGAATGAAGGATGTCTTCAGGGTGAGTTGTAAATGGTGAATTCAAGTATGTACTAAGATAGATTTCAAGAGCCAAATTTAAACTTTGCACTATGGGAGCACTGTGGATGGAAGCGAATTACTGAGAAATTTTCTGAACTCAGTTTAATGTCACTGCATCACCAAAACAGCATTCTCTATGTTCTAAAGGCCAAATGGGACACTGAATTCATAGAATGCAGTGTGATTTCGGTTAGATTTCCTGGGGGAAAATCTGCATCTTATAAGCCAGAAAATATCGTACTTATATCCTCATAGACACCTAAATCTTATGGTAATTATTTTATTTAATGTTAAGCTCAATAAAATTAGATTGTGCAATAAATTGTGCAACCACATGACTTTTGATGATGAAAGTGAAGGTGCTTAATGTAAAAGGTTCAATGGAAATACATGGCTAACTTTCACAGTGAAATGAAAAATTCCAGAGGTAATGCTGGAAAATGTTAACTTGAGGATGCTGCCATTGATTGCCACTGAGAAAAAGTACACTAAAGCCATTACTATTCCAATACACAAACATTCACTTATTTTTTAAGGGTCCTTTTTCCTTTATATGGGTCAATATTTAGAGAATAATTAGGGATTTTGATGAATAGTTTCAATTGTTACCTTTGTTTTTGCATCAACTTCAGCACCATTTTTCACTAAGATAGTGGCAACATTGACCCTGTCTTCTTGAGCACAGAGATGAAGAGGAGTGAGACCATTCTAGAATAAACAGAAACATTCAATTAGTTCTGTAAATACAATAAACCCTTATGTAAGAAAACAATGAATAAAAATTATCCTAGAAGCAGTGGAGCACATGAATTCATAGCTATGTATAATCAGCAGTTTTATAGAAAATGCTTACTTCCTGCAATGGAAAGAGTAAGACACATTTTCTACTAAAAAAGGGCTTTCTTGAAATTAGAAATGTATTCCAATAGGACATTTTTTAAAACTAATACTGTTTCATGGTTCAATTAAATCAAACATTCATAAATTTAAGCTTTTTAACCCCAGATTTGAAACTTTTCAAATAAGAATAAAATTAATAAATATCCAAAAGGGTACTCCATATTTCTACTTCAGCACTCCTCAAACTACAGTGATTCAAAGATAGCACTGGGCTCATACTCTTTACATAGTAGCTCCACAAACAATAGTACTTCATTTAATACTAAGGGTTAGTTTCACCAACGACAGGAAAATTTACCATTATTGCAGTTTACATTATCTCCATTTAAATTATCTCAATAATATCTCATTTGCATTCCACCACTGTTATTATTATCTCGGTTTTATAAAACTGAGATTTCTCTGAGAACATTTAGGTTAGCAAATTTCTCATACTCCTGACGTATACAAACAAATAAAAGTGCCTAACTGATTTGTCATTCAGCTGATTTAACTTCATGCTTATTGTAACTAAGGGCATTTCCAATAGACCAATGAAGGACAAAATACTAACTAAACATCCATGAAACATCTACATTATCTTCTACGAATATCTAAAAAACATCTACATATAATCACTTTAAAAAATCATCTATATGTTTATAAGATATTTCAATGCCCGCTTTTCCTAATTCTGCTAAACATCTCCCCTAAGATATCACTTATTGTCTTCACTGTTACGTTTAGGAGATACAGAAATAAATTACTGGAATGAACTTAAATTATATTTCCTTTATTTACAGCATCTTGAAAATGTACAGTAACTGCTATTATAGGTCTGCTCACTCTGTGGTCACTCAGTAAAATGAGAATCAAAGAGCTCTTGATGAAATTGTGAACGACGTTCAAGGCGAAAACTGGTCATCTGTTTTTCAAGCTATTAAGTACTGCCAATGAAAAATTAAATAACTTCTTAGATATCTTTTCATATCATTTCAATGTTTGTTTCCCACTAAAACCATACAAAGATAGCCTCACATACCTCTAGAATCAAACAAATCTGCAAAAAACTAGATAACTCCCATAAATAATAAGCAGTTGTATAATATAACACAATGAGAGAATACTACTTAAGCTTAAGCTCAGTACACTGAGCTCAAAAATACTATAAAACTATCACAGAAGTCAAAAGAAACTTTAATATTACTCTATTTGGAAATTCTGCTCATAATTCCAAAGCCCCATGGAACCTAATATTGCACCAAATTTAGTTTTAGAGAAGAAACAGTAATAAAACTGCAGTCATACCTTTGCCTTATGATTTGGATCAGCCTGGTGCTCAATTAGGAGTGTTGACATATCTGTATGGCCTTCCTGAGAGCTCAAATGAAGAGGAGTGAAGCCAGCCTTGGATTCAGCATTGGCTTTGGCCCCATATTCCAGAAGGGTTGTTGCAATGTCCATCTGGCACAAAGATAATAAAAAATATGTTTATTTAAAATTCATTTTAAAAATGCCTCCTTGAGCATGCAAAGTGATCAGGTTCTCTATATGATAGCTAAGTAAGCCGAAAAAAATGGGTAGAATACATTGAGACCAAAAATTAAAGAGAAATTTTTCAACATATGTTAATGTAATATTTCATTGACTAAGAAATATTACTCTTATATTATGTGCAGATGATGTACTACTAGTCTCTGCCCACAAGGACTTAAAAATGGTATGTGAAAACATGAAAACGGATATTAATGCCATTGCTAAATGGTCACATGACAGTAAATTAAAAATTAATATAAAAAATCACAGGTAATGCATATTGTGAGGGAATCAGATCAACTTAAATGTGTAAATATAAATATGCATCATCCTATATGTATGCATAATAATAAAAATAATGTTACAGCCAGCAGCTGTCTTACATTGTTCCTTACAAATACTAGTGCTAGTAGATTATAGATTTAAATTTGGAGATCACATCCTTACTTTAAATAGTAAATTACTAAATTTTCATATCGAATACATCGTATTAAAAATGCTGCGACCAGCAATGTTATGGTGATAGTATACTATGCTCTAATGTAAACATTATTAAGCTATGGCATACATATTTGGGGAAATATTAAAAAAAATGTACACATCCAATTTAAAGAATTTGAAAAACAGGATTGTTAAGACTATTTATAGTGTGGATAAAAAAGTTAATAACAATGTGCAATTAATCCAATGTTATCAGAAATTAAATATCCTACCTTTTGAAATGCAATTTGACTACACTGTCTTGGTAAACTATGTACTATTTTAGTGATACATATAAGATTCATAGGCAATGCCAGCTTGATATGCAATTAAGAAGAAGGGATATTAATTTACCTAAATTTAACAATGTGCTTGGTAAGAGAAGACTGTGTGTGGTGGTGCCAAGGCTGCTTATCATTTGGTGTGCCTACCTGGCACAGGTTAATTGTACAAGTGATGTAAAAAGAAATGCCAAAATGCTTATGAAGTTTCAAATTGTTTTTTTTTTCATTCAAGATGTATGACACTAAATATCACATCTATATTAGCTCCTATAGAGCAATTTAAGCTGAGGAGGACTGAAAATGTATAGGTATATATTTTTTTAAATTTAAGTCTTTGTATGATAGTATATGCTTATTTGTGTTTCTGTATCCATACACATATAAACTCGAAATAAAAATGAACACTCCTGATGTAAAAAAATGAATCGTATCGATTTTTCTTCGCTTTGCATGCCTAACACGGAATAAATGGATCTCTGCAAGACCTGATAAGAGTAAACAAGAGGCCCACATTGTCATTTCAAAGAAACTGGTAATAAGTATATGACATAAACAATGAAATACCTGAGACTGCCATGACTACAAGTTCATAAGCAGACAGTGAGTTCATGCACAAACCTGATTTTTCCTGGCTGCAATATGCAAAGGAGTGTGGCCATTCTTGGCTGTGGCATGAGGAGAGGCTCCCTTGTCGAGGAGAAGGAGGGCCACGTTCTGATGGTCATAATGGCTTGCAACATGGAGGGGCGTAACTCCATTCTGAAAAGAAAGTCACATGCAAGATGTTCATCGATTGAAAGACATTAATTGCCACATGAGAAATTTCATTCCTGAGGAATGGGAAAAGAATCAAGTGCAAAACCCTGTACGTACTCTCAAAAAGGAGCATAAAAACATTTCATTCGATATTCATTCAATCCTTTTACCACCAGTGAGCCAATACATCAGTCCTCTATGGCTGTGTGAAAACTTCCAAGGGCCAATATATCAGCCAACTTATTTGACATCATTACATATTTGTAATGTTATATTTCCTTAAAAAAAGAAACAGCATGAATGATTTTTTCATCCTCATAAAAACTGAAATATATCGTCAACATTGAGAAAAATACATAATTCATATATTCAAATAAAGTTATTCAAATACATCTAAAATTCATAGTCTTACGATTTTCATGGAAATAGGCTTGGGAGCTTTTACACTGCCTACCTAAAAGGGGCTAACAGAAAAACTGTTAAGATCATTTTCGTAAAGTCTTCTCGGGCTTTCCACCAGGTTAAATTTTGGTACAACACCAATGTTTCAACGGACGACTCGTCCATCGTCTTCAGGGTGAGTGAAGCCTGGAAGCACTCACCCTGAAGATGATGGACGAGTCGTCCGTTGAAACGTTGGTGTTATACCAAAATTTAACCTGATGGAAAGCCTGAGAAGACTTTACGGACGTCTCTTTGGTCCATGGTCTTTGAAATTCTTGAGAATTTGCAGAAATAGCAGCTTTTGTATGGACTTTTAGCTAAGAGTGTTTCAAGTCAAATTTACACCTGAATCCCCATTTGACCGCTATTTTTTTCAGCATAAGGCAGTGTTACATACGACCACAGATTGATTTGGCTATGCATTATTTACATATGAGTAGATGTCTGGATGCCAAAATCATCAAAGTCTGTTGACTGACACTAAAAAATCAGCAGAAAGCGTGGACCACAAAGCACATCGGCCATCAACCCATGAGAATGGTTTGAATCTCTCTTCTTTCCGTGTTCTGAGGTAACTTTTTTCAGCTTAGTGTTTATGATAGTACAAAAATACCTCAACAAAGAGCATCACTGCCAATAATGTCTTATCATATCATGGGGTGCTTAAAAACCAAGTGAAACCGATGAGCACTGGATAGAAACTTTGCAAAATCTGCTACATTTCAACCACTAGAAAAGATGAATTTTGAGAACTTCATTTTAAAAATGATGGGAATACCACTTTGTCAAAAATTTTTTTTTAGGAGATGTGTGACTGACTTTGAAGTAAAAAGCAAAGTTGAATGTGACATTTGGTCATAAAAAATGACCACTCACATTCATATGAAATCACACCCATAGAAAATGCATTTCTATACAGGTATTTCCACATAAACAAAGACGATAACTATTTTGAGGTTTAATACATCAATTTTATCAATCTAACTAATAAACTCATTACATAAATGTATTAATAGACTGAGAAGATGAAATTATACTAATTGTCAATAATTTAAGCTCCCATTTAACTACCAAAACTGGTAATACTTTCAGGTGTAAGTGGATTTAATAATCAATATCATACAGAGTGCATCATTATTTTGGCTTATAGCATGGTAGCACAGTTGTTAAATCATTCAAATAGCAGCCCAGAAACAGCTACAGACCTAGAAGTAAACTCCAGTGAGGGTATAGAACCTGGAGTTTTTTCTGCCTCAGCAAAAGTATTTTCCATCGTAATGCTAAAACTTAAAGATTCAAAATATCTGTCCAAAGCATTGAGGGTGACGGAGAAGTAGTACATTCAAAGGTTGCCCAAGACAAATTTGGTCAAATGAGTGATCAAAATAAGAGGAGAGACTAAGAGTGAGTGCCTCTTGAAAGATAGAAGAAAGATGGACTCCATTAATTTGGCATCCTTTAATTTATAATATGCAAGGAAGGCAAAAATTTAAAAGATATTTTTAAAATTTACTGGATAATTTAAAATAGAGGAAAGTATGATTTTTTCTGTGAATTAAGTAATTCAGCAGGTATTGATGGTGAATACCATGAGGACATTTGAGCCAAATAAAAATCAGTGCCTTGAAAGTTATGTATAAAACAATTGTTGAGCGTGTAGGTCAGCCTGGCTAACAAAGGGAGAGATCATCAAATACCAAGGCCAATATAATGAGAAATGCACATGCCAGGGTGAAGTTCCTTTCCTTATGCTGCCTGTGGTTTCTTGGAAAGGTCTGGCAGCCAGAAAATCACTACGTTTGGGTTTAACAAGAAGTGTCTAAATCCCTCTATTTATCCGTACTCCAGAACTCCTGTTACTAACCAAATTTTCTGGACAAAAGTCTAACATGTATTCCAAGTAATGCATGAAGTACTAACAAAAATATGATTTGCTCCATCAAATATTTCAAGCCTTAAATTGTGACAGTAGACACCACTAACGCTATTTTTTTGGCTAAGAATAAGGGCTGAACAAGAATTTACATTAGAATCCTTATTTAAATATGTAATTACTTTCAATAAAATTATCCAGAAGCCAAATTCTATCATGATGGGACAATATCAAAGCATGATGATTAGTGAATTTACCCAAAATTTTGGTTAATAGAGTGCATTTACATTTTCGGTACTGCTATTGACACTAACGATAATGATTAGTTACGTATTGCCTCAATATTATGAAATATGTATATACATGTTTATTTCACCTTTCCCTCATCCATAATAATAGGGAAATTGAAGTCAAGGTTAACGGAAATTCTGTAATTTCAGGGCTTCATTGTTTATTGAGACAGCAAATTGACCTTGCACTATATTTATGAAATACAGACCCTCTGTGTCCATATACGCCAAGGAGGCTGGTAAAATTATATATTTTTTAGAAGTAAACATGACACCAGGCACATATTTCCAACTGTACAAATCCCAGGGAGGTAAGTTGAAATGAGTGATTGATAGGAATCTTAAATCTTCATAAATTATGAAATAGGAAAAATCTGAATTACTATGCCCCAACCTATGCTTTGCTCATAGTTATAGATTAACTGAGTAGAATGCTTTGCACAGCAGCATGAATCATTGGGAGCCAAATTATCTTTTTCATGGTCACCATGGCTTACATAGTTTCTTTGTTTTTTTTCCTGTTGGGTAGTATGGTATTTATGATGCTGGAGTATAATAAAATTGATGGATAAAATGTATAATGAAGAGGTATACAGAAATATTAAAAAAAAAAGGTCTGTGAAGAGCAGAGTACAACAGAGAAGGACCAGATAGATTCAACACATACCTTGAGACAACATGGGTTTGTAAAGACATCATAGTGTAAAATAGAAGAAAAGATACTAGGGTAAGACCAAAGGTTGAGTACACGAGCAACATAAACGGGGACTTCTGAAGCAAGTACCAGGATGTAACTGATCTAGCATTGAATGGAGAAGAATGAGGGACTACAAATAATTAATCTTAGGATTAAAAAATCATGGTATTGAGGATAAGTAATCTTTGAATGAGCTTATTTTTGATTTTGCAGTATCTGAATTGGTAATATCAGAATCTGAATATTTATTCATTTATATTGATGACTAATAATTTTGCCTCAGTCTTTTCCCTTGGTGATATGTTGGTTAAGGCTATTGCAATGTAATACAAATCAAGGTCCCATTGATAAGATACACAATTCTTAATTTTCATCAGTATTTTGAAGATTTGAGTATTAAACGTTGTAACAATTGTAATTTTAGTGTATTCTTCACACCTGTCAACCCTACCATTACTCTAATGTCAATAAAAAATACATTTTTATTGTAATCCTTCCTAATTTAACTTCCTTTCTGTTATCATTGCATGACATTCTTGACATTGAGATGTATTTTTGATATTTCATTTCTTTCAAACAACATTTAACATTAGATTTTCAAATATCATTTGTCCCTTACTAATAAATATCATCTTCTGAATCTTCTCATAGAATGATTGGGCCCAACTTGTTTGACCTGAACTTTGGGTTTTCCATGTCCTCTTATAGAGATTTCACATGTACTAAAATATGAAAAACAATTGAAACAGGATTGGTTGGCATGATATGATGTGTTTTGTCTCTCACCCCATGAGCCTAGGCTTGATTCCTGGCAGTAGTGCAGAATATTCAGTAGTTAACCCATTGGCTTATCATTTTTCTTGGGAGCTACTCCCTCAGAAATACCATTTATTTTGATAAAGTATTCAGACTATTGAGTATATATGAATACCATTGAGTATATACAAGAATAAAATATAAACTGCAATACAATAACAGCATCTGAATATGCATTAGAAGAACATAAAAGCAATAAAGAATAGCCATCTTTGTAAGCAAGGGCCAATTTTGAGCGGACGGTGAATTGCTGTTTTTGTTAGCCAATGGGTTAACTGGTCCCTACCTAGTGTGTATGGAGTGATCTTCAAATTCTGTACTCAAACCGTCAGATGAGACATTAAACTGTGGACTCCTCAGGGCCTTTCATCAAGAGCAGGCCAATGCCTATGGCAGGTTTCTCTCCAACCTTCCTCCGTTCCCCGATATATTCTTACCTCTAAGCACCTTCCCACTCATCAATCGTAAAGACTGCAAATGACCATAGATGTCAGTTGCCCCCTCCGAATAATTATTACTGCAATCCACCAATAGTATTGTGTCCAAAATGCATCACAGTGGCATCAGTTAATATTCATAAGGCTACATAGATAAGTATAAATGCATTTTAGTCCATTGGGAGTTAATTCAGTGCATATTTAATTTATTGACTGGCACAAATTTAACCTATATAAGTACATATTTCAGGTCTTAGATTGAACACTTTTCACTGTTTATTTGAAGAATTTATTCTGTGATTTCCATTAATATCACTACTTTTAATTTTAATGGCTGTATTAACAACTCAGTCTGAGAATAGCACGAGTAGTAATTCCATATGTCCGTGCTTAACAAAATGGCTGATCTTGCTTCATGAATCATCTGCATTGTTACTTGCAGTGCCTCCTTCCCTTCATGCATGGGCTTATCTTCCACATTCATTCCTATGAGAGTCAACTTTAGCAATGCCTTTGGTCGTCAAGGTGAAGATTTTTCAAAACCACAAAACTTGACTAAATACCAGTATAATTTATTGAAGTTTACATGATTTAAAACAGAAAACTATACTTTGTGATAAGAATTAAATTCTTCATGGCATTCCCTTTCTTATGGTTCATGTCTGTTGTTTGCAGGATAATACAGAATAATTTAAACGTAGAATCGAAAATAATAATGTACACTGAAAACACAATTGTACCTTGTATTCTTGTGGGACAATGTAAAAGTGTGTAGAGTTGAGCTCAGAATAATAAGGTGCATAAAAAGTAGCCTACATTATGTGTGTTAATGACATTTAATGATTTACCAAGTTTCATATTAGTGCAACTTATAGTTCTCTACCAAATATTGAGTTTTGTATAAAAATGAATCACAAAAACCTGATATTTTTGGGCTTATCTCTTTACATTATAGAAAAGACATACATAAACTCAAAAAGATCTATCTTAGCTAAGAGATCTTTATGCAGCTGAACAATTAGATCGTGCTTTTCGTGCAAATATGGCTCAAAGGTCTTTGAAAAAGCTTTCTATGATCATTTAATTCCCTTCTTGAAAACAATAGGCGTATTTTTTCCATTCTCAGCATAGTTTAAGATAAAACTGATCTGTGTATGTCATCAGCATTATTGCAGTTCATTGATGACATTTATCAATCTTTAAATAATACCTAACTAACCACTGGTATGTTTTATGACCTAAAAAAACATTTGATACTCAGAACCATGAGATACTTATAAATACATTGTAAAAATCTGATTAAAAGGGAATGCTTTAAGCTGGTTGAAGTCATTTCTAAGTGACAGACAACAGGCAGTCCATTACACAAAGTGTCGCCCAATAGCTACTTAAATGCCACTTCCCATATTCTCACCCAAGCTACAGGAGTATCCCACAGCTCTATCTTAGAGCCTCTATTATTCATCACAAACAGTCTTACCATTCACTTAACTCCAGGTAAACCGGTTTGGTATGCAGATGATACATCCAGCATGGATTAGTCCACCACATTCAAATGTCTCATTTGCAATTCCAACTTAATTACTTCAGTAAAGAAAATGAACCAATGGTGTGACCCACACCTTCTACTGACAAATGAAAACTACACAGTTTTCCTAAGAGTCTATACCAAGTGGTATGTCTCTAACAAGAGTCCCCTCATCAAAATGAGAGACGCTTCCAAGGCTGGTTCATGCTCACTGAAATTCCTTAGAATTCACCTGACAGAAGGTCTGAATTGTAGTCTACTTATGGCTAACATCCATAAGAAGTTATCTTCAGGATTTTTTATGATTCATAGATTCCATGACATAGTGCCCACTAATAGTCTGAAGCTTCTGTATTCAGCGAAAATGGAGTCTCACTTTACTAATGACATCATTTTTTGGAGCAACCCTTCTGTCACAAGCAGAGCCTTCTCACTTCAAAAGCAAACTTTGAAGGTTATGTGTCACGTTCCTTATCATTCTTTGGGGAGAATATTATTCAAATCCATAGGAATCCAAACCCTCCCATGTCTTTTTATCTTAAACTGTGTGACCTTTGTGAGGCAGAACCCCAACCTGTTCCCAGAAAATAGTGAGGTCCACCACTATGACAAAAATGGACATCCATGTCATGGACTACGATTTGTCTGCAAGCCAACAGGCCATTACATGGCCTCTAATATATAAAATAGATTTCCTACAAGTATAAAAAATAAATCCTGCATTTTAAGCCCCGAAGACTTTTTTTGGTTGAAAAATCATTTTATAGCCTTAACGTTTGCCTGGATGACTCTTAGAAGCTGGCCAACAGTAACACTATTTTTTTTCTCCTTTTCTGTGTCTGTGCTTTCAGTACATCTTGTATTTCCTAAACTTTTTGTTTTTGTTTAATTCCTCTGTCCTTCCTATTAACTTTGGTGAAAATTTTCTTGGATTGAGAGGCTCCAAGTCTTTGTAAGACCAACTGTGCATGACTTCCTAAGCTATTTCGTATGTAAGGAAAAAATTATGATGTTTAACATTACAGAGTCATGGTTGAGTTGGGTGCCTCTCTTATCACCAAGTGGCAACAAATTGGGAACGAAAATTAAGCTTGGAAAAGAGGAAAACGACCTAATTAACATTATTAAAATAGTGTTCTGGGGCACCTGCACAAAATCAAGGTAAATTTGGAACATCATCTTACATATTGTTTCTGCTGTCATAATTCATTTTTTTGAATGAATGAAATGCTTATAGGGATGAAAAAGGTAACCATGGATACGATTTTTCACCGACCTATGACATAGAATATCAGTTTACGTTAAAACATATTGTTTAATTATAATTTAAGTAAATGTAAAAATCTTTAGGGCAAAAGTTTAACAAAACAAAAATGTCCCCATACAGACATAGTAAATAAGCAATGAAAAAGAAAAGATTATTATCTGCAGGGGATATTTATGTTGCTTTGATTGTGCAAATCAATAACTAATGAGAGATATTGTAAATATGTTCGCATTATTAAACTGTATTTTCAAAATTGAACATACACCTCCCTATCTATTTCATTCCTACAACCTTACAAAAGACTGAATCATTTTTTTGGGGAAGGGGGAAGGAGGAAGGTTGCATGTGTGAAACTTTTGCACGAGTTGACTGTTAATATATGTCTGAAACACTTTCACATCTACTCACGTGAGATATGTATTGCAATTCCAATAATGAAGGAAACATAGCTTGAAGAATTCTCTTAATGTAAGCTGTAAGCTGACCTAACAAAGTGTTTGATCAGTTAAGGAAAACTTAAATCTTATTATGAAAATGTCATAAATGTGAGTAAATAATTATGCACATCAGTTAATTGACACAAATATTGTTTAACACTGCTATTGGTGAACTATGCTGTCTGAAAGTATCTAATAACATATTTTATGTCGAAGAGTTATGGCACCAGGCAGTGAAACTAGGAATAAAAGAGCATTTCTCAAATTTAAATCTTTGAGACCAAGGCATTTGAGATGATAATTGATTTCAAGACTGAGTTCACATTTTCTATGAATAACACGGAGTTAATCGCAAGGTCACTTCCTGAATTATGTTTCATTACCTATTGTAACAGGCACTAAATAGGGTGTGCAGTTCTAAGGAGTACATTTCACTTACAGTAAAATACTGATACGTAAATTTTACAAAATGTTGAAAATGTTTAACAAAATACTGTGAAACAGTAAAAATACCAATGAGAATCCTTTCATCATATTTTTTTATCAACGATCTCTAACATTATGACCACTTGCCATCAGCTTCATTTTTCTCCAGAAATTGCTATCATAGGCTGAGATACATGTACAATCAAGCTGCACGCTAAGTTCAAGTGAAGACTATTCATGCCACTAGTCCACCCCTGGATGGACATCAGCCTCAAGTTATTCCCTAGTTCACAAATGAAATTAAGGATACAAGTATTTGCTACCCTTCCATATTTTTTGCTTCTAGCATTCAAGGGAGATGCTGGGGCAGAAGTTTAGACTGGAATCGTGGTTCTTTGAAATTACAATTGATGTGGGAATAAGCAACCATTCGAAGTGCTATCTCAAATGTTATTTCCTTCGGAATTTATGATGAACATTACTGACTGTGGTCAATTTGGAGATGTCTGCTAATGCACTTTGATGTATCCTCCCTGTTGGGACTATATCAGCATAATCTCAACATTTTAAAAGTGAGAGAGAATAAAAAAAAAGCTATCATAAAATCCTTAAATTTTTCTTTTTATGTCAGTTCTAGAGGCTACGTAGTCAACTTTAGGTAATCCCAAATCTTTGCCATACCTTTCCTTGTGCATCCACCGGAGCATCACGTTGCAATAATAGTCGAGCAACCTTCATTTTTCCATACTTAGCTGCCAAATGAAGTGGCGTGAAACCTTTCTTTGTAGTGGCTGTCAGTGAAGCACCATGTTCTAGTAGCACAGATGCAACCTGTTGGAAACACCCTCAATTACAATTACAAAGCAAAGCTTTTTACAAAATATTTACCTACAAACGATTAGAGTCAACAATGAACTTAAGTTTTGTTAATCATAAAAAAATTAATCTTGCAAAAAACCTTTGACAGTGAAAACTGTAAGGTTCTTCAAGTGCATGTAATACATATTTTTATTTTATTTAGATTGAGCCAGGTACATATGCATGACATTTGTTCAGTAAACATTCTCCTTAATGCAAATTTAACTCCTAGTATGACAGATGAAGGAATTATGCAGTGAATGAGGAATAAAAAAATTATTGAATAAAATTCTGATTTTGCAGGAATAAAGGATGTTTGATGTTGGTTTCCAATAAAATTTATGGTCATTTAAAAAAGCTATTAGATTCAGTCACTTTGTCACTACAGCATCTCCTTAGTACTTGGATATGTAAAGAAAGAGTAATGGTTTGCCAGGCAAAGAGAATGAGGGTAAAGGAAATACTTGAAAAAAAATCCTATTCATGCTTGAACAGAAATTTATAAAATGTCCTGAGATCTAGAAAATATATTTTATTTGCAAAAGTTTACCTTCTCAGAATTTTAATTCTGCTGTGTATTGCAGCATTTATGTTCATTGAAAAGGAGGAAATTTAATTGCATGGAAATAGACATTTTAGTCTCTACAGAAATATTATGTTCACAGGGTACTTTAATAGCATTTATATGATTCCATGGATTGCATATACACTTTTCATTCATCACTTATTCGTTACTAAAATGAAGATTGAATACAAGGCAGTGATTGGTATGATTCTCAGTAAGGATTTGTACTTTGGAAATAGATAACAGAAAACCTATGGGCAAGAGTAAAACAGAAAGCATTGGATAGGTGCACCCCATTTTCCTCCACCATCTATTGTAATTACAATCCCAATACATTTCAAAGCTATAAGCCAATGAAGATTGCTGGTGTTTAGGCATGCAAATAAAACAAAGATGAGGTCAAAAAAGATAAATTTATTTTATCTAAAAACATTATGACAACATACCAAAATCAGCTAAACAGTCTATAGAAGAAACCAACACCCACAACAGTAAAACCCTTAGAATTCGATGAGAATGTGCTGAACATGCAAAGACCACAAGAGAACAATGGTGAATATAAAAGAAATGACTAGAATCAAGCATAATCTTTAAATATTACAGATGCCATAAAAAATTCAAGTATAAAAAAATTTCCAAAATTATTTTATAACAGGCCCAAGGAAAAATGAAGCACAGCTCAATGAACATGCTAAATAAATACATGAAGCGAAAATGAGATGAGACATAAAAAATTATGTTGAACACATTTCTCCAGAGGTATAAACAACTTGGTGAAACTAATGTGATGCTCTATTTATAATACGCCCATTAACATTCCATAAGCATGTTTACATCCATGATAAGAGCAAGGAAAAAGCAGTGCACAGGAGAGAGTTTTTCAAGTTCTAACTACACAGCAGGGGCTAAATGAAATACTCTTGACGATGATGCCTGAACTTCTCCATCAGATATAGTACATCAATGTGGTCCATGATCCTACGCCCAACTAAGTACTTTACCTCTTCCTGTCCTTCCTTAGCAGCTATATGTAAGGCAGTGTACATATCCTTGGTGGTAGCATCCACGGCTGCACCGTGCTGAAGTAACAGCATAACAATATCCACATTTCCCAACCGAGATGCAATGTGAAGGGGTGTTTGTTGCTCCTGTTGAAGGAGAATGGAAATGTGAGATTGATCGCACAGAGGAAATCAAAGGCACAGAGGACACAGTGTAGACACACTCATTGAGCATAATAATTGTGCATTACATATGTAAACTCTGTGATAAATAGTCTACTATGATGAACTTTGATAAATGTCATCAAATCAATAATAGGAGTACTCTTTGCAGCATAAGTATCATGCTACATTTGTGTCTTGTGATAAATACCAGTGACTGGGGTGAGTGAATACTTTTTTAGAATACTTTTAAAGTTTCTGGAATGTCATTCATCGATTCATTAAACTTAATGTTATTTTAAAAAATGTAATATCAGTGTCAAATAAAGCACCAAACACATAATACTTAAGAAAGAGCAATGCACCAAATAAGTCTTTGGCAACAGTATTTATTACACCTTTATGGCATACTTTAATTTTTCGCATGACTGCCCATCATTGATGTCGCAAATAGAACTGTTTATTTTGTGCATTCATCTTACTTAAATATTACTTATTTGGTGTTTCACTTATGTAATTAATCCACAAATTATGAATTGCCTCTACAAATGAAATACTGAAGCAAGAAACTTATCCACGAAAAGAATTTCTTGTGAACAAAATTGAATTATGTACTTCTTCAATCATACCAGCCAATATTAATAGATATCTGTAATTGAAATCTAGTAGGTTTTACTTTAAAATATGTCATCCATAATTTTGAGCTATTTCTGTTTTGCTTTGACAAAAGAGTAAAATTTTCAGTTTTCAAAATGATCTATGACTAGCCAACTTCACATCCAAAGCCTATGGTATCTTGTTAGATGACTGAGCCTTTAAATCAATTTAATCTTAGTGAATTCACTTTCAGACTGGTGAATATTTAGCAATTTGGCCCATTTTATATAATCACCCGTATCTTGAAGTAAACATTGAAATGTGAAGGAATTTGTTAAAATAACAATTTATAGCAAACAATCATTTCATTTTGAATTAATCTTTGGAATTTTTAATCAAAATTAATTTTTGATACAGCATTTAAAGATTCTACTTACCCTGGCTCGAGCATCAACTTGAGCACCATTCCGGAGAAGTATTCTAATAATATCAGCTTGATTAGCTCTTGCGGCAAGATGAAGAGGTGTTTCACCCCTCACAGTTGGAACATCAGGATTTGCCTCGTGCTGAATGAGATATATCACTATGTTCATGCAGCCCATAAAACTGGCAACATGCAGAGGTGTCAGTCCAGACTGTTGAAGAAAAAAATGGGTACATTAGAAAGATGAGAGTACTTTATATTGTAATTATGTCTTAAAATTTTCAAAGCACAATAAGTAACTTATAGACAATGAGTACCCCAAAGCAGAATGAGCCATAATTATAGTGAGTAAAATCATTGCATTGATTGAAACTTTCAAACATTAAGAATAGAGTATCATGAGCTATTGCAAAATGATGGGCAAGGTTAGAAAATGTCAGTAAAAAAATGATAAAACTATGCTTCCGACATGATTCAAAAGTGAATTGGGAAACATGAGCTCACCTCCGTTGTTGCTTCTATGGAAGCACCATGTTTTAGCAACAATTCTACTACTTTTATTCGATTTTTCTTGCAAGCTATGTGGAGTGGAGTGAAACCATTCAAGGCTCTGGCATTAGGGTCTGCCTTCCTGTCCAGGAGGAGTTTTGCAACTCTGACATGGCCACAGTGAGCAGCAACATGAAGGGCAGTCAAGTAGTCGACAGTGACCTCATCCACGGGCGCTCGGTGGTAGAGTAAGATCCTGGCGGCATCCACGTGGTCTCCTTGCGATGCCATGTGCAGTGGCGCCAAACCATTCTGGAAAAAATGTTAGATTGTACAGTTTGAATGCAAGTGTTTCGAAGCATAATTCTTGAATTTTAAGCCATGCACTTCTAATTAAATGCAGAGGTATATGCAGTAATATAAAATAATTACAACGCTGGTGGTGGCCAAAGTATATTTAGAAAAAAAAATAATAGAAAAATGTCTCATGAGAGGATTAAACAATTTTATGAAACGCCTGCAAATCAACGTGAAGAAAAAAGCAGAATCTTCTTTTCCTCTTTTGAGTAGAATAATACCAACCATACGACATGATGGAAAAGTAAGGTGGATGGAAAGAGGACTTATGTTGAAGAGTTTGAGTGAGGTTGGGTGGTAAAGACATTGAAAGTTGTTTGTGGAAATAGGAGGAGGCAAGTAATGGGCCAAGGATAACAGGACACTGAATGCTGTCATTGAAGATACATGCAATGCTCTGTAAGGAAGGCAGAAGGGAAAGACATTTAGTAGGATAAGGAAGGAAGGAAATATCTCAAGAAAGGAACACTGTAAAGAAGGTATGTTTCGTAATGTATGAGAGAGAGGCTGCCAGGTGTCGTGGCCTACGAAAAACAAAAAAATGCCCTCGATTCGATGGATCATTTCGATTCGGATTCGAGGGAGCAGGGGGTCCGAAGCGGGAGTGCAGAGAGGGAGTTGGTGGCTAGCGCACGGGATGGCCAGAACAAGGACAGGAGGATGAGAGGAGGGCTAGTGCTGTGGCCTACGAGAAGGTAGGAGCGATACTGGGGCGTTCTCCCTCTCAATCCATCAAAATACAGTCCACTATCATTTTGGGGGCAATAATTAATTGCTTCCTCTAGGCAATATATTGCCTAGACATTATTATATAGCCGGCCCAAAGGACCAAATAATGTCTAGGCAATATATTGCCTAGACGCAGCAATTAATTATTGCCCCCAAAATGATAGAGGACTGTATTTTGATGGATTGAGAGGGAGGTTACACTACAGGGAGAGGGATATTACTCATTGAGAGGGACATTACAAAACAGGTATAATTCTTAAAAACATTTCTGTGCAGATGTAGAAGAAATGCCTTGTAACCCTTCCCAAAATGTGTCGTTAATAATAAAAAAAAACTTATGATAGCCAATATAAAGTTTTGTGCCGAGAGCACCAAAACTGTAGAAACGGTGACGCATAGCAAAGATATTTCAGATGCTGTTCCCACGCTCACAGCTTACCTTAGTTTTTGAGCTGATGGGAGCCCCCCTCTCGAGAAGCATGTCCACCACCTGCTCATGGCCCGAACGGGCCGCACAGTGCAGAGGCGTCAGCCCATCCCGAGTTTTCGCCTCAATGTTTGCACCTTTTTCAATGAGGAGCGAAACCATGTTGGTTTTACCCCATTTGGCAGCGACGTGCAAAGGAGTGATGTTATGCTGTAAACAGGTAAACAACACATTATAAACTACAAATGGAAATCCAAAGTTTAAATGCTTATATCATATGGCTTACATTTTAATGGTGATGCTGAAACTTTTCATACATTTCTCTATCATTTTTTTCCAATAACAAAGAGTTAACTTAATACTTAATTGACAAAGTGAAATGAAATGTACTTTGATTAATTCACTGTTTACACTAAATCAATTAAAATTAGGCACTGATGATAAGAAAGTTAATGATCTTGACTTAGGCAGAATAAAAAAACTTAATTTTTTTCGGATGTCTGATTATTTAGAAAAATAACTTTGCTTGAACAAAGATTTACTCTAAAATGATTAAATATCATTGATTGACTTGTCATTATTGGATAAATGCCAATAACTTCTTAAACTCTACTATGAAGTGAAACTGAAGTTGAGCCACTTAAATCAGGAGGCAGGATGCTGACTACCAACTAGTCCCGGGAGTATGCTTCACGGGAGCAGATGGAATTCTGTACTTCACTAATTGCTCCAGGACCACTTGCCATGGAACTAAATTGCACATTGTAGATTTTTGTTTTTATTTATTTAGAGCAAAATTCAGGCAAAAGAGCAAGGAGAGCAGATAACTAGAACACCCGAGTAAGGAACATGTACCTACATAATATTTATTGACAATCTTCCCAATGAGTTGCTGGTTAATCAATTCGATAAATGTGTCTTTTTCCCTGATGATGTAAGTGCTGTAATGTCTAATTACACCCTTTGTACTTTGGTTATTATAGGTCAAGTTCTGCATAAGGACACAATTGAGTGGCATAATTGTCGTAGTCTCAATATAAACAGTGATAAAAGAAAATCTATGATTATTCAGCAAGACAAAGTAAAGCTATTTGTCATCTCATTCAGACCCTGACTAGTACCTGAGACTTTAATCTTGTGGAAAATCTTAAATTCTTGAACATTCAAGATGACTTACACCTGAAATGGTATGTGCATGTAAGAAATCTATGCAAGAAAATGAATCTGTTATCTACTCTTAACCCTCCAGCTGGGTAATTTTTTTCAATAATCTGGTAAAAAAAACATTTTTTTTATCCTTGAAATAAGGAAGAGGGAAGAAAAGAGGGGAAAATATGTGAGTAGCCATCCTTCAGAAAGAGAATTTAGATGCCATCTATAGGTGAAAATGTAGAACTACATCACCATTAAAGCAACGTAGATAGAAGGATCAGACAGGGAAATCACAAGATACACAGGGCAAGATGTAAGAAAAACTCCAACCCCTCAGAAATAGTGGGATCCGCAGAGAATAAACAGTTGCCAAACCCGTGGAAATTGTGGATATCCAGCTGGAGGGTTAAGCACATGGTAAACTTGAATGTTGTGATAGCCTTATACTTGGGCTCTCATACTCACATCTAGCATATGGTATTGTAGCCTGGGGATGCTCTTTCCAATTAAATAGATTATTTTTCATCCAAAAGACCCTTAAGAAAAAGAACACTGGAGAAAGGTAACTGGAGAAACTGGAGAAATTTGCACAATTTTTTGAAACAGTCTCCAGTTACGGAAGGGTTGGTGATCTGTTACTCTCCAGCAACTGATGGATGTCTCCAGATACTGAAGAGTGTTGCCCAGTAACTGCTAAAAAACTTCCGGTTATTGATCAACTTTCTCCAGTACTTTTTTTAAAGGGGAAGCTTGTAAGGGCTGTTTGTGACAAACATCATAGAGCCCATTGCTGACCTCTTTTGAAGAGTCTAGACTTGTTAATACTTCCCTGTGTTTAATTTGTTTTTCTGTTACTATTTATGATAAAAAATGTAGACTTTTCTCCCTCAAATAAACATCTTCTTACCTGTATGACAAGAAGGCATGATGATTTGCATATAAAATCATGTATGATGACGATGTACTCCAAGGGCCTGAGTGGTGTGAATGATATCGTTTAATGTGTTATCAGCACATATAAAAAGAGAAACTTAGTTTCCGGTAAAAAAATGTAATTCAGTTTCCTGGTTGGTTTGTGCTGCTTTTCAGAGAACAAATATTTACGCCGAAGTATCAGAATGTGCCTTATACAGTTGCCATTGTTTTTTATGTGCAGATTGTCGATTAGGTAAATAAATAAATATGAAGCCATTGAAATGGATAATCTGCACAAAATATACCTTTATAATATAATATTACCTTTGCTGAGTAGTTGACATCAGCACCACGCTGTAATAATAAGTTTGCAATGTTTTCATTGCCGTAGTGAGCAGCAATGTGAAGAGGAGTGAATCCACTTTTAGATGTAACATCCGGATTGTGGTCATTCTGAAAATTACCAAAAGAGACATTAGAAAAACCATGCCATTACAAATATGCATCATGTTCATGAGGGAAATATTCATACCATTTTTAGAATTTTCATTTATAAAGCATTTAGAAATAGAATGAAATAAATGGGAATATGAGAATGGAATATGAATTTTCTATTTTTAAAAATTCTTCTCCTGCTATGTTCTTCAATGTACAGTTGTAATTGTTCTTTTTTAACCAGTATTTATATTTATATGTATGTACTTCAATACTTATAAACTCAATTTCCATTTCATAAAGCATTACTCAGTGGATACTGGTCAATTGAGTTAAGAGAAAACATACACAAAGAGATGAAAATGATTACTGCAACCACACAGCAATAAATTACACTAATCAGATTTTTTCTGAGGTTGCCATGTATACGTTAAATATTTTCTCTTCTTTCATGGTTTTATGACAGCTCAAACACAGATGAAGAAAATCAACCAACCTGAAGGAGAAGAGCTGCTGCTTTGCAGTCATCTTTCTTGGCAGCAATGTGTAGCGCTGGAAGGCGTACTTTTCCACGTGTGTCATTCTCTAGTAAAACTGTGACTACTTTATCATGCCCTTGCTGCATGGCTACAGCCAGAGGTGTGAAACCATCCTTGAAATTAAAAAAGCAACCATTAGATCACCAATAAATCACAGACACATATTGAGTAAATGACATATGAATTAATATATGAAACACATATGAATTAATGATATTAATCTATACAGAAAACAACATAGGTACGTTAATTTAGTATAAGATTTTACATGAATTATGCTATCTTTGAAGTATGCAATGTAATAATAATCTTTGGAGCATTCAAAAGTACCTAATGGTATAATGAAAAAGAGCAACTTTTATGATGATGGTAAAATGGAAATGTCTTACCTCTGTTGCCAGGCTTTGATTGGCTCCGTTTGCCAGAAGGAATCGGACTACATTGTCATGATTTTCTTGTGCAGCCATATACAGTGGTGTAAAACCATTTTGGGACTGTACATTTACAGATGCTCCATTTTGAACTAATATCTTTACAACCTCTTCTTGTCCAGCTGTAAAAGGGCAACAAAATGTTATTTGAAATGTGAAAATATGTACATATTCAATTGCCTCTGAATATTCAGGGCAGAATACCTATACAGATCAGAAATGGCCAATTTAAATGTATTACAGAGACTTAGAAAACTACAGCTATTGAGATACCTTGATGACTTGAGAGACACTATTTCAATATAAATAATTATATATTTATAGACGATCACATGAAATTTTCTGAAGCTCAAGTGTGTTACGTATAGCTACCAAATCTATAATGGAAGAAATCTTAGAGTGAAGGCAATCAAAGATGAAAAAGAAGTTGAGAAGGATGATATGGGAGAATCAGAAATGAAGCAGTATTGGCCCAGAAATGGAGGGTAAACAAGGCTGTGGATGGGTAAGACAAAAAAGAAATCAAGGAAGTGTCTGCAGAGCTAATTAAAATGCAGAACAGAAGACATTAATTCCAATGATCAAAACAATATGGCGAATGGACATACTCAACTGGAAAGCTACCAATGGGCTTCCAAAACTTTATCATGATCCCTAAACTCATAAAGGAGAGGGCAAAGATACAAGAACATTTTAGGACCATAAGCCACACGATATGTGCCTCAAAGATATTGACAAGGTTCATTTGCAAAATACTAGAATGTAAAGCAGAGAAGATCATGTTAGAATTCAGGAAAAGTAAAAGAAAAGCAATTTTGGCCCGTAGGCTTCTAAAAGGGCATAGCAAGAGCAAATTAATGCTGATTGCATTTATTGACTTGGAGAAAGCTTTTGGCAACTTGCATTGCAACTCAATACTTAGAATTGTAAAGGAAATAGTAGAGTTGCACAGTGACAGAAGAATTACTCACAGTCTGTATAAAATGTAGGTGGTTGTGATTGATTCTGGACCTAGCAGTGAAGAATTGAGCATGGTAAAAGGTGAAGGATATGGCTCTCCTAGCGTACTTTTTTACGTCTACATTGAGTAAATGAAAGAGAGTGTGTCAGCAGGGAAGATGCACCCAAAAAAAATGAACTATCCATAATTCGCTCATGAATCAGTGGTGTTGACAGTAACAGAATGACATTTAACAAATATTCTAGTGAACATTCATTGGACAGTAATAAGGTAGGTACCACCTGAAAGTAAATGAAAAAACAAAGATGATGGTGGTATGCAGTGGAAGATGAGGAGCTGAGACCAATGTTAGGCTCAGCAGGCACAACTAGAAGAGGTCATAGAATATTGCTACGTGGAAATCAGAATGGCCAGCGATAGATGAAGCAAGAAGAAAACAGTTGGTACAGTAGTCCATGGAAAGAGAGCATTCTGTCATAAACACCAACTCAAAGTTGGAAATACAATAATAAGGAAACTCTTCACTCAAGTGAACATGCTTCTTTATGGCAGAGAGGCATGGATGAAAACAGCAGCAGGAAAGTCAAGATTGGAAGCATTGAAGATGTGGTGTTATAGACGATTGATACAATGAGGGATGAAAGATGATATTCTCAGAAGATGGGAAGAGAAGTCTGATAAAAACTATAAAAAGAAGAGTGGACAACCTAATTGGCCACAATGTAAATAAATTCACTTTGTAAAATTCCACAGATTTATTAACACTGACCCAGGTTTCGACTTACACAGTCATTAATGACTGTGTAAGTCGATGCATGCAGCAAGTTGTTAAGGATGTAAAAGAGAAGAATTGTGCAAATGTTGGTAGATAGGAAGATGAATCATTAAGAGAGAGCTGTGCCAAATGTATTTCAAGTTTGACAACTGGTAGTGATGACAATATAGGGGCATGGTACTTTGAAAACAAAGAGAGAACTGTCTGCAATCTATAATACATCAGGTTTTTTTATTTAAAACATCACCTCAGCAATAACTGAATAAGTGGACCTTGAGGTAAGGTTGTATTCAAGAAAAGAGATACTTCAATGACTTCCCTTTAATGCTCACTCTCAGTGCCAAACTGAATACGCAGGGATTATTGAAAATGACTGATTTTTTCTTACTAAAATCATTTTTAATAAAATATTTCCCATTTTTCCCAGAAAATAAGATATGAACCAGGAAGAAAGAAAACATGATTATTCGGGATGCTTACAAGCCCTATCCCAAATCAAGTTATGATAGTCAGCCAAAGAGACGGATTTAATTACGTAGTGATTTTTATTTAGTCATCAACAGTTGGTCTCACAAAGACAAGGTACCTGTCAATACAAGAAAATTTGCACTACAGTAAATGTACACAGAGGGTTTAACAAAACCAAAAATTTTAGTAAATGCAACATGTACTGAAAGCACAGACAGAGAAAAGGAGAAAAGAAACAGTGTTACTGTCGTCTGGCTTCTAAGGGTCATCTAGGAAAGAATTGAGGCTATAAAATGATTTCTCAATAAAGAAAAGTCTTCAGGGTCTGATTAAAGTTGTGGATTTTCTTTTTATGCTAGGAGAAGTCTATTGTATACGATAGAAGCCATCTAACATGGGCCCTTTTGGCTTTCAGACAAATTGTAGCCCATGATGATAATGAAATTAATATATAAATAATGAAACAATAATATTTAATGATTAATAATGATATAATTATAATAATGATAATGTTTAAAGATCAATAATGATATTGATACACAAATAAATACTGATACACAAATAATAGTACTGACACTAATGCCTAAAATAATGAATACATTTCAAAATTAACTAATTTTAAATACCCAAGTGCACTCAGACACTGGTACAAACAGTAGGAACGCCGATGTACAAGAGTTAAACGCCTATGCATTAACACCGCAAAACTTAGTTCCACTTGTGCAGATGACTGTTATCTTAGGGAAAGTCTATCCTCTGAATGAATAAGATATCCGCTGAAAATAAGCTCTTGATGTGTCTTACGGTGCAAAAATGATTACATATAAGACCATTACGACTTTAGGTACTTCCCTTCACTATTGGCAGCCGGAGACGAGTAAGAACATTAGCCATCGGGTACTTACCTAGATTTCTCAACGACCTCATGCCCGAAATGCAACCCCTTTCCATACTAGTAAACCAATGTATCGAAACTTCTGCATTTACTGTGAGATACTTAAGGCGAGATACTCTGCATTTACTTTGGAGATACTGTGAGATTGCGCAGGACATTAAGGATGAACAATGAATTCAAGCCTATGCGTTAAATCATTACGTCGTCATAGCTTTCAGAATTTCAGGTGTCAACATATTTAGGACAATCAAATAAACGATATTTCACAGTATTTTTGACAATTATACTGGAATTAATTTTCTGTCTCGGAACTAAGGGATAAGAAAAACTAGAGACGCGCGAAAGAGTTCGAGGCGCTAAAAATTATCGGAAGGGTGATTTTCAAAGGTCAGCATATCTAAAAACCTTCCAAGGGACAGGAATCGCAGGGCAATGACACCAAAGCGTTTGTAAGACAGGAGTAGAAGAGGGAGAATGAGAGGAAATATTCAGAAAGTTACCTTGGGTTTGTCTTGTTTGACAATTTTCAATAAATTCATTAATACGTAGTCCGTACAGAGAATAGTTGTGGTGCTTAGAGATGGGTAAATTACCGTAATTTTCAATTGAGGCAAATTACCGTGGTAAATTACGGTAATTTTCAAAAATTACCGTAATTTTCCGGTAATTTTAAATTTTGAGCTGCAAATCCTTATCAGAGGACTCAAAACAAACTCAAATAGCATTGAGATATAAATGCCGACGCTTATATCAAACATATCACGACGTTTATCTATTATAACTCATTAAAAAAATTAAAACCAAGTTGGCAGCAACACGCAATTTGCCTCTCTTTTGTCACACATGAATTGAAACAAACATGAAGAAATTTCGTTCCAAACTCAGCGCAATGTGCATTTGTTATTTTACTCTGAATTAATTGGAATTAATCATGGCCACGATGTAAAAAAAATCGTTTTAGCTTCTTAATTTATAATATCACCTATTCTTATGGTTTCTTTATGAGGAAGAAATTTTCTGAAAAAGAACTTTTCTGAAAATTACCGTTTAACGCGGTAATTTTCAGGGGTGTTAGTAATTTACGAAAAATACCACGGTATTTTACGAAAATTACCGCGGTAATTTACCAAGTTGCCCATCTCTAGTGGTGCTAGATTCGAATGCTCGTATTTGTAAAATTAATTTATTTATAAACGATGAGAAAGAACGGAGCACTGGATTAGCCTATGGCCTTACCGAGGGATGCAATGTGCAGAGCAGTGTTTCCCTTCTTCGTGGCCGCGTCGACAGTGGCTCCTCTCTTCAGCAGTTCGGTGACCACGTTGACATGGCCATCCTTGGATGCCAGATGGAGGGCGTTCAATCCGTTCTGTGGAGGAAGAATGGACAAAGTTTGAAAAGCGATTCTATTCCGGGGCGGTAGTACGACACCACTCGGAACACTGGCTAAGTCCACAGAGAGCGACGCAAACATTTCGAGCGGGAATACCAAGGCTCGTGCAAATTAAAAAAAAAACTCCGAACGTGAAACTCAAGACTGACCGCAGCATGAGAGTTAACCGAAGGAATCAAAACAACACATTGGTATCACTCTTAAGCAAGTTACTCAAGTTTATAAAAGATAGCATAAGATTTGACAAATCCAAACCAGATCTGAGAGCAGCAACTCCAACATTAGGACTAATGATGGTTATATTCCAAAATTGTTGCGATTCCGATTTTGATCCCGATTCTTTTCGACTGAATTCGATTCCAAGTCCATTCATTCCTAGAAAAATATCTCTTAATATCAATCGGTAAAATACTCTGTGAAAGAATGACTTTACACCAGCAGTAATAATGTATCTCTATGTAATTCACATAGTTGAAAAATTTATGGTAAAGTTTCAAGCGCACCCTCTTTCGATGATGAAGCCTCTAAAATGGATTTGTGCCCTTTTTTAAAATGTTTTAATAAGTTAGACGTCGTTTTTGAAGTTCTACTTCTGGAAATTCTTGCGCGGCAGCAATGGATGCATACGGCGCATACCGATCATTTATAGGATCAATATGAAAATGTTTCCATACTTCTGAAATTGCAAAGCACAAATATCACCTCTGCAACAACTACTTGGAGCGAAACCTATTGCATAAACGCGTCACGTATGTCATGTGCACGAACATGCATATGTCCATGGTCATGTAACTCGAACTACGCTGGTTCAAATGTGTTTTGTTTTCACGAGTACGTGGCGCAAAATACAAATGATCATTGGAAGCACGGCTGCACGCAAGCTAGTGCAGGGTGGCTACTGATAACCAATTTTCAAATTCCCTGACTTTTCCCTGATTTTTCCCTGATGGCTTCACCAATTTCCCTGACCGATCGCCAAAAGGTCTCCTATTATCGGAATATTTTATTTCTGCTGGATTAAATTTTCGTCAAAACTCAGAAAATTAAAAGCTGAAATCAATACATTAAAAGCTATAAGAAAGAAAAAATATATGGAATCTCCGTCCTCATGAAAAAATACATTAAACCTTCACAAGTTAAGCCCTCACACAAATTGTACACACGTTTAATACATTTTTCGCGGCCGTGTATCGTATTTACGTGGCCGTGTATGTTTCCTTAGGTAAAATTATAACTTGACAATTTCTAATTCTTCAAGGAAGAGGTGGCATGTCGTGGTAGTTCTGGGAAGTTGAAGACTACTGAAAAGACATCGAAGGGAAAGTTAATGGCCAATTTACTGGCGGACTCTAGCACAGGTATCACTAAGCTGCGCGAAAAATGCAAACCAAAGCAAAGTCCTTGGACTGGATCAAAATCGGATGGCACGAGTGACCTTTAGAAGCGAATAACATTTTGATGAACGTGGTAATAACCCCTTGATTGTAAGAGGGAACCAAAACTGTAAAAATATTTGTATAAACAAACAAAACGTAATCGCGCCACTGCGGGCGAAAACAGGAGGCAATCAGCAACGGCAGCGTCATATTTAGGAATGTCATATTTGAGGTGGTTTGTGACCTGACTAAACTGTTTCGAGAGGGAGCTAAGGGGGCCATTCAATAATTACGTCGAGCGTGAAAGGTGGGGAGGGGAGGAGAACTCTTCTTGGTCTCGTGAATTCCGATTTGAACCATCAAAGACGATCTCACGTAAGATTTTGTTTAAACGTGCGATCGTACTTATATTACCGTTTTAATATCATCGTCTCGTATTTTTAGAACTGCAAGCACGTATTTACTACAAGCTAGTGTGCTACAACTACCTCTCGACCTGAGTCTCGGAAGTTAAAAAAAACGCGAGGTAAAATCTTCCGAAAAACATAGCCTCGGATTCCTTGTGATGAGCAGAATACACGGTGATCATGAATTTAACTCCACTAGGTAAATATCGCATTAAGGATATACAAAAGGGATACATTGTACGACTGATTCACAACTAAATAACTAAGATTCACAACTGAATGTTCAACGAAATGACGGGGCTTATTCTATGCACTTCGGCGACGGACATTAGTTTTAGTTGGTGAAATGTTTTGCTGAAAAAAGGGCGGGAAAGACTGCCCGGTAAACGTAATGGTAGAAAAATTACGAGAATTTCCCATCCCAGTTTCTCCCTGACTGTTACGAGAATTCCCTGTCTTTTCCAGATTTCCAAAATTCCCTAACAATTCCAGGTTTTCCCTGACCTTCGCCCTGTAGTGGTATGGTTGGAAGTTTACAGGAATCGGAATCGATTTTTCACCTTTTGAAATACTCAATTCCGAACTCGAATCGAAGAGTCGAGGAATCGAAGAAACGAGCTGACCCACCACTAATTACGACTATTGGTGTTCAGGCGTTGGAGAGAGAGGCTAGATTTTTAATAGATAGGTTTGATTTAGCATGGAGAGGTTTCCCGTACTGCTCCAAATACATTATCTAAATATGCAAATCGCATGCTTCCGGAATAAAGTGACTTAATTCGCTGCCCATACCCTATACCAATCTCGTGTGGAGTTCACACGGCTCATTCAAAACCGTCGTCCTTTTTGGGAAAGACTTCCTAAAAAGGACGACGGGAGAATCATTCTCCTCTGACGAGGCCTGCTTGGCGGGCGAAACACCCGGTGTCAGTTTTTTGACGTTGGGCATCCTTTCTCCTTTCCCTGTGTGTGTGTGACGGGTCACTGGCGAAGGAGTTTCCCCGTGAACCTGATTGTGCGTGTGAATGTGATTCACGAGGGTGACTGTACTTCGTGAATGTACAAACCCTAGTGCGTGATTGTGAAAAAGTCCCTGAACCCTGCATGTATGTGTATGTGTGAATGAGAATCACGAGTGTGACTGTGTATTGTATGCAAACCCACGTGAATGAGTGCTTGAAAGTTATTATCAATTTTCTTTTATTTACTTTAGTTATTTGTTTTCCCTTTTCCCCCACTTTTATTTTAATTCTTATCTTGTGTGCATGAAGGGTCACTGGCGTTGGAGAAATCCTCGTAAACCCTGCTTGTGTGTGTGTGATTGAACTCACGAATGTGACTGTATTTTGTATACAAACCTGAGTGAGTGAGAGATTGTGTGAGTCACTGTTTGTTTTTATTTTTACCTTGATTCCCTTAATTTTGAGTGTGGCGGTTGTTTGTAACGTTGTGAGTGAGTGTGCGAATGCGTCATTTACTGCCATTTAAATTTCTTTGTTTGCTTGATTTTGTACGTGTGATTGAGAGTTCCCTTACTTTGTATATACTCCTTCCTTCCCCCTCTCCCTCTTTTTATTCCTCTGCCTCCTGAAGAGTACAGCTTTGGAATTTTTTTTTCGGAACAACTTGGTGGTGTTGGAAATGAAAGTGGATCTTTTACTGATTAAAAATGCTGAACTCCTATAGTTTCTAAAATTCGTAGGAATAAAAATAAATTTAAAAATTACCTCCCACATTATTTCAAATTAGTTCATTCGAGCAGTATTGAGCAGAGATGCACCTTCAACTAGCTCATATTATGAGATAAAATTTTCCAGAAAACAACGCCCGCAGGCATCGATTTTGCTACAACGTTTTTCACTGACAAGGAAACTCCGGGAGATAGATTCGTGAAACTCTAGGCATATTTTCCTTCATTTTAACGAAATACTGATGAGGATCGAAGGAAGTCGGAGAGATGTTGGCCGGCAATAGCCAAATGTATGTCAAATGAAAATCAGTCAGTCGACATTTCAAAAGGCAGCACACGTATCCAATTGACGCGTTTCTTCAGCATTAGCACCGTAAGTAAGTGGGACGCAATGTTCGAATGCAGATAAACCAATGATGCGCTGATATTGAAGTCGTCATCGACGGATAACTTGCGCGTTCGCGAAAAGAAGTCTTGCGTCGAGGGTAAATATTGACGACAGCGAATTGCGGTGAGGCGATCACAGACGTAAAATCAATATTATTTGCATCGTGAAAAAACAGTGGGAATCAAGAATTTGAAACGTGTATTCAGAAGCAAAGAGATTTTTTTTAACAGCGTTTGGGCTTACTTTCGAAAAATTGGAAGACGACTTCCAGGTGTAAACCTGTACTTACGAGGAATTCAAACTTATTGCCTACGCCTGATCGAATTAAAAACAGGAATTCTACAAGGAGAAATAGGATATACCGATCGCAAATGCAGCTGAAGAAATAATTTGGGCATATTAAAATAGCGAAATTTCAAAAGACTGCTCTGCATTTTTATTCGCTCTCAGAGGATAGCAGAGTCAATAACGGTCTGCCTTACAGCAGTTTCCACACTGAAATGAATGAATTATAAGTACTGGGACCTTAAAAACCACAGAATAAGGGTAATAGAATCTTGGCCACGTCCTTAAGTGTTACTCTTTTATTACAACTGATTTGTGGAATATCAATGCCATTTGGGACGGTGAGGAGAATCATCGGATAAGTATGAAATATAATTACTAAAGAGTAACTATAGTCCATACTTACTCTACGGTAAAAATAATCAATTTAAAGGAGTGAGATGGAATAATAAAGGTCCTTAATTTTATTAGACTAAGTTTTAAAGACAAGAATAGATTGGTAGCAGTGGGGAGAGTATACATTCCGATGCTGGGAAAAAACAACATTTCACGTATGTTCCTTCAATGAATGCGCACTTTATGTTTCAAACTTCCTTCAGATATTTACTAAAATTTTCGTCTGTGGATCAGTTCAAAATGACACTTCAATATATAAAGAAAACAAATTGAAACTTAGGCGACCACAGTTGTTAAAACTGAAGGTAAAAGACGTTACTAATTTATGAGAATACTCTCACAACCATCCTGGGTTCGAATCCCAGCTGAGATTTTTCATTGTCATACCGGTCCCTTACTTTCTCCACGTATTACCCAAGTAACACACCGAAAGAACTAGAAGTTATGTACTCCATCCGTCGGATGGGACGTTAGGCCGTATCCCCTTGGAGCCTTTCGCAGTCTAATGCCAACACCAAGTTTTTCTCCACCCTTCCTCCGTACCCTGAAAACTTCTAGGGAGACAATTGGGTCGTTTACCTTGTTTTTTTAAATTGCCGAATCTGATAGTTTGTAAAATAAAAAGACTCGTATTTTTCCGTTTTTTGATCCGTCAATCATTTCTCGAGTTATAAGCGGTGAAAAACTGATGTTTTTAACCCTTTCGGAAAAGTGGGCGTGGTGCAACCTCTGACGTATATCGACTTCATGTAATCACAACTGAGCCCGCGAAGCTACTTTGCCTTATCGCAATGGGGGGGGACACAGCTGACTCTGCTAATAGGACAGTTGCGACAGCATCTGACCTTCCGAGAACCCCCCTCCACTCCCTTCCCTTCCACGAAAAGCAGTCAAGGACGGGAGGTGGATGACGTCAATGATATCAAAGCAGCTTTTTCGGTGGGCGTCACCTTTTGCTTATTTTAATTTTTGATTAATGAGCGAATGGTTGTGGTTAGAAGATTAATTTTTCCACTAAATTTCTTTTTTTGTTTCCATCTAACGATTTCGTGTGCAAAATTGCGATTTTGGTTCTGAGTAAACGCCCCCGTTACGCCAGAAAATTAAATCAGAGCGGGATGCTTGAAATATTGTTGAGAAGACATGAGCCGTTCACGGATCTCCACTACTCGCGCGAATGCATTATATTTATTTAGATTACGCGTGTGACCCAAATTTTACAAATGGGTTTACTCGGGACCGAAATCGCTATTTTTCGCAAGAAATCGTTAGAAACGAAAAATGAATATTCATGAAAAAATTAATCTTCTAACCAGGGCCATTCACTCATAAGTCAAATTGAAATAAGATAAATATGACGCCCACAGAACGAGCTGTGTTGAGGATGTATATATACGTCATCTACCTCCTTTCCTTGACTGTGTTGAAGGAAGAACGGGAAGGGAGTGGAGGTGGGGGCGGAAGGTCTGCTCGTACACAACCTGTCGCAACCACTTCCATTGGCAGAGTCAGCTGTGCGTCCCCCATTGTGATTAAGGGAAGGAGCTTCGCGGTCTCAGTTGTGATTGGACGCAGTGGATGACGTACAAGTCCTTTAAACATTTCCGAAAGGGTTACACACATCAGTTCTTCGCCGCTTATAACTCGAGAACTGATTGACTGATCGAAGGACGGAAAAATATCAGTCTTTAAATTTTACAAACTCTATCAGATTCGGCAATAAAAAATGGTAAACGACCTAACTGTGTCGCGTGCTTCAATTCACCGATCTCACGGTTGGTAGAGCAAGGTTACTGCAGGCAGTTCACTTCTTTAGGAGTTCTAGGTATTGATAACGACAGTGACCTTGCAAAAGAAGGATCCCACGGTTGGTAGAGCAAGGTTACTGCAGGCAGTTCACTTCTTTAGGAGTTCTAGGTATTGATAACGACAGTGACCTTGCAAAAGAAGGATCCGGTATCATCTCTCCCCGAAATTCTCACTATCGTCGATGAATTCATCATCCACACTCATTGGCATAGTTCATGCAATTTGGCAGTTGCCTCAATTAGAAAGATCTGGGTGCTTTCCCAACACATCTGTGGAATGAATTCATCTCGAGTCTCACACAAAGTTAGTGTCTCCATCATCTTCAGCGCTTCAATTTTCCCTGAAGATGATGACCGAGTCAGTTTTCGAAACATCCGCAGTAATGGAGACAGTAACCCAGTGGAAGACCCGAAGGAATCCATACATTACAAATACAAATTTTAAAAGCACACTTTTCGTTGAGTGAAAGTTTCTCGGGTCTTCCACCGTGTCAAAGGCTCCATCTCTGCCGACGTTTCGGAAAACGGCTCGTTCTCCATCTTAAGGGCTGTGATATGACAGCTGATATCATATCATAGCTCTGAAGATGGAAAACGAGTCGTTTTCCGAAACGTCGGCAGAGATGGAGCCTTTGACACGGTGGAAGACCCGAGAAACTTTCACTCATCTAATACGCCGGGAAAACACCAGATCTTACATCACACCTTTCGTTATTTAGATAAATTAAATCACACGAAAGAAAATGAACGTTGTAAAACTGTTTACCTACATAATGTGATAGATACTGTTCAATTTTACCTCCCCCATAAATTATAATGAAAATGCTGCTAATAAGTCCAGAAAAATACTGACGAGTGATTTTATTTTTAAGTGAAGGGAGAGAACTTTTTCACGCTCGCGGTGTTTAAAAACATGCTGTAGGAACACAATCAGCCAGGAGAGGTTATCCTCTTTGGATTACCATAAAGAATGTTGATGTTGCATTTTGAGAGTATATGATGACTTCAAAACTCAAATCGAAAGAGAATACTTCATTTTTTGGAAAAAAATGACGTGATCAGATTACATAAAATAAAGAAAAGTTTAATTTTTGCCGGGGTTGTGTAACTGATTTTTACTTTTATGAATAAAAACAGGGTAAGCAATGAATGAATTTGAATTAGACCTACTTTTTAATTCTATGTGAATGCTCTTTACAGAAGCTTGGTTATTCATTTAAAGTGATTATCATAGAATATTGAAGGGAAAATAGAGAATACTTGCAATTTTGTGGTCACAAATTGCTCTCAAAAGGGTTAAAAAATACTAGCATTTTAATCCTAATTTTTAAAATTTTTTGCAGACTCTTCATCGACCTGGGGGTCCAAATATTGGACCTGAGATATTTCCATAGCCCTCAGACGCACAATAATCCCTGCCTCCACAAATCAAAATACTCAAAATATGCCCATACCAACACGGAATTCCATGATATACTTTACGTCCAACCCTGTGCAATTAAGACCCCAAAATACTTTGCTGTTTTGGATATGAATATCGGTTTGAAGTTGGCAGGATTTACAAATTTTGCATAAATATAAACATGACTGCTCACTTGTGAGGTGGCCAAGCAAGTTACGCAACAGTATAGCATATTTACTCAATGGAAAGATGTTTAATTTCAGCCTTGATCATAATATTTAATCATGATAAGGTTACGTTATCTTCCTGACATGCATGTATGCTGTAGCTTAATATAAGCCTTTTTTTAAGATCAGTATATTCATGGTAAGTATTTAAGGTGAACGTAGCATGAAGACACAAATCCTCTTTTATACTCCCTGGCCCCTTTCACTGGTCTCATGAGCACTTCTGACTAACCAAACTGACTAACCAAACACCAGTACTAGACAAAACTCTTGAGATGCAAATTAAGCCACAAAGAGCCCATCACTCACCTACCAGACTCATCACACACAAGAAAACAAATCTGAAAACACACATGTAGAAACATACTGAGTGAAGCATAATGCACTTCCACTTCCTACGAGGAATATCCCTAAACTGCGTCCTTTGTGATAAAGAAAGGATTCATTTTGAGCATGTCCTAGCAGCAATCTGGTTAAAATAAAATTTCTCAAATTAAATTAAAAAGGAAAACAAAGAATCAGAAATCAAATTCTTGTGGGGGGTGATATTATGGATTGAAATGCTAACATCAATGTCAGATTTTACAACTGTCCATTGAGATTTCAATGTCAGCATTTCCATCAATTATTACATGATTACCTAAGTTCACTCACTCCTTATTCCATTGCAAACAAACAGCAACTGTGACTCGCATCAGGTTAGGTATTCCTCTAAAAGTTTATGATAATTAACTTTCTTGTTTTCTTCTGATAAAAAGCTGACATTAGAGAGGAACATTTCACCGTGTTATCACATTAAGGTGTGCAGTGGAACTATATTTACTCAGCAAGTCACTTCACTTCTAGGGCAGTAATGCCTAGTAATATTCAGCATGGCAACTAGTCCAACTATCGAGAGACATGACTATCCAGGCAACAGGAATTCATACAATCTTTACCAGAAAAGAATCTAGGATCCGCAGTAATAGAAGTAAAAGCCTATTAGAAAAACTAAAGTCTCTCATGACAACAAAAAACTTAACTGTGGAATTGTAAGTCATAGCTAAATTTTTTTCCTTCCATTCTGTGAACGGGTAGGTACATGCTGTTCTTTGAATGGACTGAAAAAATATCAGTAGAATACCTTAAAATAATCCTATTCATAGCATCAATAATGCATTCTATACCAGTCAAATAATGCTGATTTTTAATATATTTCAACCCTTCCTTACTGCTTGATGATCCACTCAAACACAAGCTTATTTATACTGCTAAATGTAAGGCAGTTGTCCTCACTATTTGATTCTTCACCTTGAGAAAATATTACATCATTAACTGTCAAAAATATGATTGACTCGTAGAGCAATCACTTGAGGCAGTGACTCACAGAGTAACTGTATATCTGGTCTCTCAAAAAATCAAAGCAGTTACTTTTAATATTTTTTTATGATATTGAGATTTATTTCCCCAACAAATGGCTGATAAACAGTAACCGCTTATTTAAAGTGGATTCTGAATATTATAATTAAACATTTTCAGTCACCAAAAAGATTTTATAACTGTGTTATTTACAGAGGAAAGATGCCAAAAATCTTATATTTCTATACATATGTGATATAAATTATATAGGTACATATTAATCATCATATGCATTATATAATAATTTCCCACTGTTTATCAGTCCCATAAAAACATTTGAATATATTTCGTGCTGTTAGTATGCCACATCAATATTGATCATCTCCATATTGACACAAAAATGCAAATGAAGCAGATGGAAATTGAAGAACTTAAGTACAATATTTTTAAACAGTCTGGGTGATTGAGAAAACTGTTTTGTGATTACATTTCAATGACTTGGGGAATTCATTCAATTCTACCTAAATTTTAATTTTTGAATATAATGGAACTGAACAGAATTTCGGAACATAATCCTTCCCAAGGACAAACAATTATCAATCTTACATAATTTACCTACTCACTGTTCACCACGGATTGAGCAATTCAAAACTTTATTAGAAAAAAAAGGAGCTGAAGTCATATAAAATTCTGCTGCCACTTTATAAGGACAATGAAATCATTCTGGCTCACAAAGAGGCCCTTAATCTTAAGTAGAAGTAAGTAAATATTGGCTACTTACTGCATTGGATGTGTTGATGTCTATGTTAGACTTGAGGTATTCTAGCACCTTGTCAAGATTGCCGGCTCTTGCAGCCCTGAGGAATGCGGTGTTTCCATCCGCCTGTAATATAATGAAACAAAAGATAAATAACCATGCAACATTCAAAAGCCATAATGAGAACTTTATATCAATATTTTGATAATACATACATGCAAATATTAAATAGTAAGTTTTCTCGAGTCATCCATCAGGATAAATATTTTATATGTTATAATTGCCGACATTTCTAGAGAAAGGCATAATGGAAGGAAAATAATGGAGGGTGGAAAAACCCAGCGTCGTCTTAAGGCCGCTCTTAACGAAATACGCGATGGAAATCATGGTTTAACATCCCATCCGACGGACGGTGTACTCAAATCGATTGCTCTCCACAAAACACACAAGCAGGGGCCAGCTTACGAATGGATACTATACTCCACTGCCTGGTTTCAAACCCGGGCCCTCCACATTTGGGCTAGTACTCGACTGAAATATCGGCATTTTTTAAATATTTATCTTGGTGGAAGGCTGGAAGATCGCAAGATATACATTGGCGTGGCGTGCACACAATGCAAAGAGATTTTGTTAAGTTGAAAGTATTTACAATTTAAAATACCTCTTATTTGTTTTTATTGTGACGATTAAACGCAACGTACATGTCCCCTGCCACAAAAGTCCTTTCTCCTTCTGGTTTATTTACGTTTCCAAGGGATCGTTCTTGTTTCGTTGCGCATTTGTCTAAAAGGCTTTCGATGTTTTTTTTATTATAAACAATGTGTGTTCCAGTCAACAGTGTATTAGTTGCTGTATACCACAGGGTCAAATGAAGATTAGCAGAGGATTACAACGACAACACTTACGACGCACTCGACAAGTGTACGCTACCTACCTGTGTATTATAATCTTTGCTACCTACAATTACCTACGATACGTACGATACCTCAAGACGACTTCGTCAGTCATCTGTTTTAGAATTACAGTGTTGCCAAAAATGTAAACACCAGTTGCGCAACCAATTTGAAACTACTAGCAGTTCAACATTCATTAAAAATATATCTGAATAAGCACGATGACATGCCTAAATATTTATATTTCTGTTACAATAGTGTACAAAATCACGTCAGTTTTTGAGTAAAATGACACATGTTTGTATTTGGTTAATCATATCGTTTCTTCACATGACCCTTTTTCCGGATGAACCAAAGTATCACTGATGAGATTTCAATGTATTGATTTGAATAACCGAGAACAGAGAGCTTCATTTTTGCAGAATATCGTAAAGTAAACTTTAATGATGGCATACCAATTTTCATGGCATTTATAAAGGCCGCTTTACACGATACAATTTTTTGTACAATTTCTTGTACAAACTCTTGCATGAGGAAATTGTACCGTGTAAAGCGGCAAATTGTACGAAAACTTGTGCGATTGTCTGAATGACTGAACGGGAAATACAACGTGTTCTAATTCCATTCAGACAAACATACAATTTCGTTCAGTCTATACAAGAGTTTGTACAAGAAATTGTGCAAAAAATTGTATCGTGTAAAGCGGCCTTAACACTAGTACCATGACTAATTTTTAGTGAAATGGCATACCAATTTTCATGGCATTTATAACACTAGTACCATGACCAATTTTTAGTGAAATAGCAAAAAATTAAGTGTTAGCATTTAGGTTGGAACCTCCTCAATTAAGTAATTTGTATTAGTTTTATGATATCAACAATGGGGAACTTGCATGGGTCGACGATTGCTATAAAAACTATTTTGAACAGGTAAAACTGAAATATTAGCTCGCAAAAATACCTAAATTTTCTCCATTCGTCGTTAGAAGAAATAAAAAATTGACTTAAAAAATCAAGCAAAATTTCTCTGAGCCGACCACTGCGCGAAGACACCCGAGCTCCGCCGAGGCCAGGTGTGACGTCATCTGTGCCTAATTTGCCGTCCGAGTCGGGAAATACATCAACGCATGCTGTAAACATTGTTTCGGTGGAGGATTTAGTCGCTCATCGTCACTTGTTCATGTGCTGTTATTCTTGGGTAAGTTTTCCTATTCTTCTTGTGCCACGATTATTACTTGGGATATTAAAAATGTACTTTCGGGATGATAAAATACAGACTTTTTACCTCTAATATTTCAGGTTTCAGAAAAATGGATGATTATGTTGCCGCTCGTTCGGATAACATTCCTGAAATTGATGCCATGACCCTCATGAAATTTGTTATGACAAATGACAACCTGTTTCTCTGATTCTTGTCCTAAGTAGTGGCGAAATGTGTGTTAATATTCACAGTATGTGTTTCGTAGTGTATCCACAAGCGCGTCTTGTTTACATTCTTAGCCGAAGGTCTATGTGTGTGATTGTTTAGTATGAACGCTATTATTGCCTCTGGATACCACCTTTGGCATTTGTTAATACAATAGGCAGTAAGAGAGCATCTACGATTAAGTGAATATATTAATGAAAAGTGGCATCGTCAGTATTTGCGGAAATTGTGGCGCACTAGAGATTGCCCTCGTTATTTATTGTTTATGGAGATGGATTTAGAGTTTGCGCAAATGTATTATTCGTTAGCATATTATGAGGTGGGGGACAAGAATAGAGTAGAACTGTGTTGAACTCCATTGTTCCTAAGGCAGGGGCTTCTGACCCTGTTGAAACCATCCTGAAATCTGTGTAGATCTCTCTTGAAATACCGTCTTCAACTGGCTGGTTTTCAGAATGCGTTGGAACTGCCTTGATCATTGGTTGAAACTCATTTGATCTAACTTGTTTATGTCTGTTGGTTGGTTGGTTGTAACATAGAAATCATCAATGTGCAAATGGTGTACATAACGATATTACTTATAATGTGTTAAGAGGCAAAAGGCTAATGTTTCTATAGGTGTTTCCATTATTTAAGACTGAAGAAGCTCCAGTATGCTTTAGGTATCAATCAATTTCCTGCATCTAACCAGCGTACTTAGTAATACATATTAGACAAGGATCATCAGCCCACCTTGGTCACAAGAGAAACTCGGGAAGTACTCATCAAGCGAAACTTTTACTTAGTAAGCGAAATGTGGGTGTTTTTCATAATTACATGTGTTACTTAACACATCACATAGTAGACTTTAATCCTTTGAAATTAGACTGAATTCCGGTTATCTTGGAAAAGAGATAAAAAATGATAAGGGATTACGGGATCATCATGTACAGGTAAGTCAAATCGATATCAAGCATAACAATAAAATTTGCTAAAATTATTCATCCTTCTAAAATGCACCTCATTTACCTATATTTAGATAGTGAAGAAGCTCCTCTCAGATGCCAACACATGATCCTCGGTGCTGACGATGGATATGCATGCCTGTCCCTGTACTAAATGCATACGCACTTGAGCATAATAATTCTCTCATTCAAGATAATTCGTTATTTGCATTTTTCTACTCTCATTTCATAAATGTACCTCAAAATATCAAAAATTTTATTTCATTATTAATCGAAAATCAACTGACAGCATTTCGAAAGAGAGCAACACAGATTTCAGGATGGTTTCAACTGGGTCAGAAGCCCCTGCCTTAGGAACAACGGAGTTCAACATATTTCTAGGCAGTTTCAAGTCTTTTTTATGTGTTTCATCAGTTTCAACAGATGTTCAAGAGACTTACAACACAAATCCTCTAACATGGGAGCGGTCACGATAGCGAATTTACTTCGCTAGTTTAGGTTAATACGATTCAGAAATATGGGTGACTCAAAAATTTGCAAGCAAATTTTAAGTCTTTCCCACAAGACTGAACTTGCCGGCTCAGAGAAAATTCCACCAATCCGGGCGCCAACTCGCGCGTTAAAAAGTCATTTTAACAATATCAAGTAAATCCGTAGTATATTTAACAACATATCCCTAGTTGGACGGCTTATCATTTTATTTGAGTAGATTTCAATACTTGCGTTGAAATGATCTTCACAGATGAATCCCACTGTTTTCTTCGAAATATCCCCCGGATTTCTGCGAATGGCTCTTAGCCACAGGCTTCTCCTTCTTGCGTTTGTAGGCAACCTAATAAATAGTTTATTAGGCACCTTGGTTGAGGTATTTTTACAGCCAGGTGTTAAACAATACTTACACCTCGAACTCATCTCGCTGGCTAATTACAATGCTAGGGAGTTAGGTCGATGTATGGAGCGGGCACTGCAAAAGTAAGATGAACTTTCGAGATTTAAACTATCTTGCCTGAATATTACTCATTATTGACGAAAAATATCAAGTGTATACCATTAAATGATTGCCTACTCAATTAAAAATCAGTGGTGGGCTCATTTGTGGGTTGAATATGCTCGCTTGAATCACCCGTGTTGGTGCGCTGTTAGCCCAGCTGCTTCGGGCGATTGTTCGGCACTGTTGACGTCATCGGGTATTCTTTCGCAGTGGCTTGGGGGGGAGGGAGTTTTTGGCGCGCTTTAAAATGTCGCTATATTTAGCATTCAATATCTCGCGAAGGAAAACTCAGATTTACATGCAGTTTTCTTTGTTGAATCGAGAAAATAATTTTCTGTCCGCTTGTTAAATAAAAAAAATTCATGCAAGTTCCCCATTGATGATAATACCTCAAGTGAAATTTTATTTCAGCATGTTATTCCAAGAGATTCCTTGGAGCCTTGGATTGATAAAGTTTACGCTTAAGGGAATAAGGGTGTATTTTTTTAGAAAGATGCACTAATCTTCATCCTATTTCTCAAAAATAACTTTTGGAAAGTTGCAGAAGGAAGGAAAACAGAGTAAATCGAATTTCTAAAAGCTAATATAAGTGTAATTCCATGATTTTAAAGGAAACTATCCAATATTCCCATCCTAAACTTTAAAAAACCACGCAAAACAATCGGACAAATGTACTTACACATTATCTGAGTTCATTTTGAAAATATTTATGTATGAGTAGTACCATGCTCAGGCAACGCGATGCTCATTAAAGACATTTTTCCAGTAAATCACTGCTCAATTAACAGCGTTCTTCAGCGTCAATTGCTACGATGCCTTTCATTGCTGATGTACTGAATTTTTGGGAATAGTTCACTGTTTGCAATCAGTGATCTAAAGTTTTTAGTATTCACAATTGCCTTCTATTTTTCTATCATTACTGAAATGTACTTAACTGAAGTTTGAAATTGCCATAATAGGTATGTAATTTGGTATAAACAGGACTTTAATATTCATTCTAACCAAATAAAATACATAATCCTGAATATGCAAAAATATAACCATGGAAGAAGTACTCGAGTATTTCCCCACAATAACAAGGAAAACAATTTTTAAAAAATTACTTTAAGTTATCCAAAAAGGGGAGAAGACAGCAAGCACTTACGTATAGTGGCCGAATTTCAACCACAGAGCAAATAAGTCATTTAACCCATCTACTTGAAAGTAGAAGGAACGAAAACTGCCACGTTAAGGATGCTATAATGGAAACATTATGATCTCATAGGTCGCCCATTTTATCTTCAACGATTTTCGAAAAAAATTCATGAAAACTCGCTGTTACTTAATGGTGCTGTCGCCGGATCCGCTCATCCGATTTTTGAAGTGGTAGTGATTTTAATGTCATGCATATGGGACAGCTAGTGCAGACTGCCTTTGTTTAAGACTCTTTCAACTAACTTTCATAGATTACTTTTAATTGAAAAAAGTTTATATATTGACTAACGATATGAGCTGAAATAAAAAGGAATAACTTTGGATAAATAACTTGTACCATAGATCCCTAAACACATTGTATCTTCTTCTTTTCATGAATTCACTTGTCGCATATTACATTGAACACCGAGATACGATTGTCTAGAAAGGTCATGACGTAATCTCAGCACCTGCACCACTCGTCAAACATGCCCCTACTCACATGCTATCAGCAACCAAGACGCTGATTAGTATTTGCGGAAGGGTGTCCCTGGATTAAGAACGAGACAATTCAGTATCAGAAAGGTGGAAGTTAATGGAGGAAACCTCACAAAGGGGATAACCCTTGGATTGAATAAGGGTGCCACAACCCTCTGAATTGTGTACCCACGCTAAGCATGTGCCGCAGGGATCTACTCAGCTCCCCACGGATAGCAACGGCAGACACTTCTTAGCGGCATTTGTTCCGTGGGTTAATACTCCTCGGGTTCGGTGATAAGTTTTGGATTTGCTCTGCTTTAGCCATTCAACGAGCAGCACTATTTAAGAAATTCAGTGCCTCCTTGTGCGTACAGATGGTCATTTGACCATCAGTACGCACAAGGTTTTTGTTTGCGCCTCTTTGGAGCTCAAGTACTGGACACTTGGATCAATTATAGAAATAAAAAACATAAAAAAAATAGTCGAAATAACGACACGACACTGATATGAGCGGAATTTGAGAGAAAAACTTTAAAAGATAACAGACGTTCACCAGCGTTGCCTTCTCCCACTCTCTTAAAAATAAGCATACTTTTCCATGCGAAAAAATTAAGGCTGTTCTCAAAGATAGTAATATTTCTTATTTAATACGTGCAAACAAAACATGACGGTGCGGCCCGCACCAAATGATAACAATTTCGGCACACAGATCCTTCAACAAAACCGAAAACATTTATATTTATATATACGCACTCCCTGATCCAAACTGAATAAAACTAAAGAGATGGCGAGGGCGGAGTGGGAGAATGTATTATTCTCGAGGCATGTGCCCGCGTTTGAAGCCGTCGAGTTTTATCTCGAGTAGGTAACAAAGGAGACACGTTGTATAAATACGAATGGTTCGCAAATTAGTTGTGTTACATCCGTTGATTACAACCTGATTAATTGTTTACACTTGTGTTTTATCACATCTGGGGACTCTATAGTCGAGACAGACGAGAAAAATTTAAGTGAAAACAATTAATGCTATTGTAACGAACAATTCAGAGACACTAAATTTGAAAACTATTCGTGTTTGTACCACGTGACTCCTTGGTTACCTATTCGAGATAATCCCAACGGTCTCAAACACAGCACTCCGACAGTGGCTCCAAAACTTTCTCCAAGGTGGAAAACAAACAGCTAAAAACAGTCTACGAAATATTGCATTGAACTATTTTGTCGAGACATTTTCATCTCACGACTCTTCTCTCCGATGCCATCGCGTACCACCTTCATTTCCTTTTACACATCAGGGCCATCGACCGCGCCGGAAGTGAGCAGTGTTTCCGTACCGGTGTGACACCGCGCTCCCCAACCGGATCGACAATTTTGAAGCATGATAAGAAGTAAATGTAAATTGGAGCGGTAGGCGGAGACCTTCTGGAGCCCCTCCTGTTACTTAGTTAGACCTCTTTAAATCCATTGTGCCAACCCACATTTAACCTGCCCGCCATTTGCAGACAGGGGACAAGAGCACCACGGTAGAGGTATGGAGGAGGGTCACCCATCCAAGCTCTGTACGGGCCCGGGCCGTTGCTTTACTTCGGAGATCTCACGGGAACCGGTGATTCAACGTGGCTACACCCTTGCCCGCAGCATAATAAAATGACTTTTGTGGATATGTGTTTGTGTGTGTGAGGTTTGCAAGTAGGGAAAGATTAAAAAAAAAACAACGGCCAAATTATGCACCACTTACTTTTACACCAGAAACTTCGCAAGCGTGTATATTCGAATGCCTATCAATGACGAGAACACCGCGAAATAAACCCCTGAACTCAATTTAGCACTTTAAGAACAGAGAAACGAATCCAAACTTTCACTTTTATTCCACGAATTCTGAAAGGGATGCATCATCATTCTGCGGCATCGCCGCACTCCATCGCGTCGAACGAATCCCAATTCGCGACAACAGGAAAAGCTGTAGAGTGTGGTTTCACGTCATCTCCCTCTGCGCCGCGTGAGTATAAATACATCTACATCTACACGATACCCTGCAAGCCACCGCGAGGGTGTGTGGCAGGGGGTGAAGATCACCAAGCATGCACTACCGACATGAAAACAAGCAACTATAGGGTTTCATGCAACTAGATTTTTAGTACCTATAGTATTTAAGGGCTTAATACATGCATCATGCACTACAGACTACTCTTAAATATTTCCCCTACCCATCCCTTTGCTATGCTGCCTATTCTGTTCTCTTATAGTACGGGGGGGAAATGCCATTTTGAATCTATCGGTACGACAACCCATCTCTCTAATCTTATTTATCTGGTCGAATCTAGCATAATACGCTGGTGTTTTTAATATGTGCCTGACATCGTCAGTAAAGAGCTATCCGATTGAAATTTCTCTAATAGATTTTATCTGTACCTTAACCTACGCTCTGATAATGATTCCCACCCTAATTCTTGTATTGATTCTGAAACGCTACTCAACCTATCGTAACACCTTTTAACGAACCTAGCTGCTCTACGCTGCACACTGTCTAGTTCTCTGATCAAACCTAATTCATTCGGATCCCATGCACTGGAACGGCTCGATCCCATTCGGATCCCATATACTGGGCCCTTATGCTGGCGAGTAAGCAGCAGTGGGAGCAGGCGGCTTCTCTCGGAAGCAGCTCCCGCACCCTCCACACTCCCTCTCCCGATGAGAGCCAAGATTGAGATGGAGCGCGGCCAAGGTGGGACGCCGAGACGCCGGGAGGGGAAGCTGCTGCGGGGGGGGGGGGGGGGGGGGGGGGGGTAGGGGAGGAGGACAATATCCAAAGGGGTTGGTGATTATTGATCTGTGGGGGAAGTCGCCGGGCGCGCGCCACTTGTTTCTGCGGAGGGTGGCGGAGAGGCCACGCCAGCCAGACGCCGCCGTGAGTCACCTGCGGGGGCGCCAGCCGGAACGGACGGCGTCTCCTCTGGCGCTAGAGGCGGGATTATGGGAAAAATTAGTGCAAAATTAAGGTGAGCGTTGACTTGGCGTGAGATCGTGGATAACCCTGCCGGTAATGGCGGCGTTCATAGAAGAGAATTGTGCGAAATATGTCTAAATTTATTGGGAAAGATTAGAGTAAGGATTGGTCGAATTGGAATGGGGGCGTTTACTCGGAACTGAAATCGCAATTTCGTACACGAAATCGTTAGATGGAAACGAAAAAATAATTTTAGTGAAAAGTTAATCTTCTAACCACAACCATTCACTCATAATTAAAAAATTATAATAAGCAAAAGGTGACGCCCACCGAAAAAGCTGCTGTGATAACATTGACGTCATTTTCCTCCCGTCCTTGACTGCTTTTCGTGGAAGGGAAGGGAGTGGAGGGGGGTTCTCGGAAGGTCTGCTCGCATAGATGCTGTCGCAACTGTCCTATTAGCAGAGTCAGCTGTGTCCCCCCATTACGATGAGGCAAAGTAGCTTCGCGGACTCAGTTATGATTGGACGAAGTCGATATACGTCAGAGGTCGCACCACGCCCACTTTTCCGAAAGGGTTAAAAACATCAGTTTTTAACCTTTTCGAAACCTTTTAACTCGGGATATAATCGACGGATCAAAAAACGGTAAAATACGGGTCTTTTTATTTTACAAACTGTCTCAGATTCGGCAATAAAAAAATATGGTAAACGACCCATTAGCGTGAAATTAACTTAAGAGCGCAGTGTCGCAGTGCTTGAGCGCCTTTTATCAGTGTTTTGTTAACGTTTGCTATGCATCATGGGAAGAAAACATCACGGGATGAAAACTATGCAATAGAAATTCATTCCCTTTTCCTACAGACTGATACGGCAGTTTTCCTGCAGACATGGCATGAGGTTTCAAAAAGCTTTCAGACACTGAACACTGAAGATATACTAAAAGCTCAGCATTCGCGATTATTTCTAAAAAAAGAGACGGATAGATGGCGTCTAGTCAACGCTATTTTTTTAATAAACGCCCCACGAGCAGTAAGTTAATTTTTCGTTAAGTAGTTTAGCTAACTTCGCGCTAATATTTCTATAGACCGGCGTTCACACGTAGGTTCTTCAATATCTACAGCTGTGAGTGGGCGTCGTAGGCGTCAGATCTTCGGCAGCCTTCTCCCTCCAGAGAAATTCATGTGCAACGCAGTTCCGCTGATCAAATCTTCCCGTCAGCCGCTTCCTATGCTTACCTCAAAATTCGCTGTGAATGACTTGGGGCAGGTCACTTTTCCAAAGACAAGGAGAAAGTTCTTCCCTTGATGGACTTAAAGTTACTGATTTGACAGATGTGTATTATCTGTGTTCTCCTGAAGAGGTCAGGTTCAATATGCAGTAAGGGTTATGTAGACTATATGCATTCTTAGGCTTTAACTCCTTAGCTTCAATTACTTCCATATTCAGCACTATATCAGGATCCACTTTTGATTTAGCTGTTTCGAGAAGACTGTCATGTTTCTACTTATCAGACTTAAAAGGTTTCTCTTCAGGTAGGTAGATATCTCTTCCTCTTTATCACCATCTCCAAGAAGTTTGGACAGAAGAAGTTGCTGGGTTGCTAAGTAAGGATAAGTGGAGACAATCTTGAGATCTTAGACCTGAATATGCTGCTTCGAGTATCAGTGAAACTGCTATCATCACCAGCCAACTTACGCGGTGTAGACCCGAAAGGTCTCCGCTCCGTCTCCTGGGGGGCTGTGTTTGAAACCATCGAGATTATCTCGAATAGGTAACCAAGGAGTCACGTGGTACAAACAAGAAACGGTTCGAATATTTGGTGTGTTTGTATCGCTCATTACAATGCCAATAATTGTTTTTTTTTTAAGTTTTACTCGCTCTAAGGCTCTATATTTGAGTCAGATAAGATAAAACTCATGTAAAACAATATAGCGAGATTGTAATGTACATGTACGATTATAATAGACCAAATTTGCGAACCGTTCGTGTTTATGCCACGTGACTCCTTGGTTACCTATTAGAGATAATCTCGATGGTTTCAAACACAACCCCCCTGGTAATGGGTTCGCGAGCGAGCATTCCGATGGAAAAATCACGTGACGTGGGGCAACACCTGAGTTGGGATTCATCAGAAGTTCGGCAGCGCTTCGAAAGGAACCTGTGACACAGAACTTGACCCTTCGACCCATTCTGCACAGCGGCTCTCAGAGACGATTAATTTAGATTTTTAATCAAGGAGAGGCATTATTAACTGCAGACGTGAGCCTGCTACAACCTTGAGGCATTTATATTTGCACTATGCCGGTGGCATCATGATCAGCGGAAACACTAAATGAAAACGAATGTTGGGGCCAATAACGCCATCCCTTTCGAAACAAACGGCCAATGGTATTATGCTCAGCAGTGAAACACACGACGCGTACTCTGGGACGGATGGAAAAGTTGACCCCAAAGATATTTGTACCCAAAAGAAAGACATTCAAGAATTGACAGACAGTTGACACCAATCCGGAGTTCGAGGAAAACGCGGTTTTTAGGCACTGTGTTTCATGTTTTCTTCTTCGCTTAAAAATTCTGACAATATATTGTCGCCTTTAAGTTTCGAAAATTATAGCTGACCCGATCCAATACAAGGCAGATGAAGACACTGGAAAATCAATTTAAAAGCTAGCTTTGCTAAATTAAATACCGATAACGCGGCCGATAACATAATACCAACGACCACATATTTCAAGATCCCTCCAGTTAATTAAGACCAGTACAAGATAACAATGAAATTGGGCTGATAAGAAGTTAAAGGACAACGTTTCAATGCAAAGATTTTCTTTTCAATGATTTTCTAACGGGCCACAGCAACAATCTTTAATTTTTCGGTCGACTTGCACGCTAATTCATTCCCCTCCAGCCGGCGTTCCCAGGAGTCCATTTGCTTAACTGCGATGCTCACAACTTTGTAGATACATATTAGTAATCAAAAGTTGACCCAGGGCTAACTCGTAAGAGATCATTTTCAATGTGCAACTTAGGAAGGAGTAAATGAATTTATTTCAATCTACATGAAAGTATTTTATATTTTTTCGACCAAGACCATCGTTTAGTCCAAGATATCAATAATATGTGTTCTCTCAACACCATTTTTTAGCCGTGCAATGGACAACTTCCTGAACAATTCTCCTGCAGGGAAGGAAGCAATCATTTTCTCGCAACATACTCAAATGTGGAGGCTGCGAAGCACCGGGATGGCCATAAATCGGCGTTTTCCGCGGACCTCGGTCGATATTGGAAATGCGAATTCAGAGATGAGGAAAAACATGCTCATGTTCCGTGCTTGTTTATTAATCGTACACGTGTTTTTCACCATGCATGAGGCACGAATACCAATTGTTCTCTCTGAAATCACTTTCACGCGTGAAAGTTCATAGACGGATCATTTAGATTATCACAAATCATAGCCGGATGATTTTGTCACGTATATATAAATCTGAAGATGCAAGGATTATGAAGCGTGAAAAATAATAAAAAGACACACCGTCATGAAAAGAAGTCGAGACTACCTTGCCAATAAACTGGGGGAAGAAATGGGGGCGTTTACTCGGAACCGAAATCGCAATTTTTCGCACTAAATTGTTAGATGGAAACGAAAAAAGAATTTTAATGAAAGAATTAATCTTCTAACCACATCACTCCAAGTCTGTCTCCAAGAGAGACTCCAAGTCTCCAAGTCCAAGACTCATAAATCAAAAATTAAAATAAGCAAAAGGTGATGCCCACCGAAGAAGCTCCTGTGATATCATTGACGTCATTTTCCTCCCGTCGTTGACTGCTTTTAGGGGAAGGGAAGGGAGTGTTGGGTTGGATTCTTGGAAGATCTGCTCGCACAGATGCTGTCGTAACTGCTCTTATTGGCAGAGTCAGCGGTGCCCCCCCATTGCGATAAGACGAAGTAGCTTCGCGGGCTCAGTTGTGATTGGACGAAGTCGATATACGTCAGAGGTTGCACCACAACCACTTTTCCGAAAGGGTTAAAAAACATCAGTTTTTCGCCGCTTATAACTAGAGAAATAATTGACGGATCAAAAAACGGAAAAATATGAGTCTTTTTATTTTATAAACTCTATCATATTCGGCAATAAAAAATATGGTAAACGACCCCATTGAACATCGGGAAATATCACGGCGAGAGAGTAAAATTCGTTGAGGCGAGTAAGAATTAAATGAAAAGGTGAGGAGAGTGAATTGGAGTGGTTTCCTTTGGTTTGCCTTGAGCAGTCAGCAAGCTCTAATTCTAATTCTGACGAAACCTATTCAGTCGCCTGCCAGCGGCAATCAGAAACACATGCAAACAGCACAAAAGATCCAAAGTTAAAAGCTGGATTGAAACAATAAAGCATTGCTCGGTGTTTTGACATCAGTGTGACGATGAAGAAATGAACGCTGGTATATCTCATAAAACCGAAGATTTTCAACGTGTAATTGATGACTCAAATCTTTTAATCATCTGCAGGGGACAACGCCTTTCAAGTGTTTGTAGCATGAGTAATTAAATAAACGGTCCATTTAACTCCAGCCACCTAATTATTTCGTATGTCTTCCGCTAGGAGATGGTTTTTCTTCTCTCGAGCTCCTTCGGAATTTTAATAGCGCAGTTTTTCATTTTCAATAAAGTTTCACATCCTTTTTAAAAATAAAAAATGAAGTGAGACAAACCGGCCACAGCTACGGTTCTGCGTACAGTGGAAATGTCCATGTCCAGTTTAGGAACGTCCATTTTACTGACCCATTAGTACTCTCATGAGTAGGTAACAATGGGCGTTCCCAAATAATGCAACACGGCTACATGATACGGAAGGAAATGATTGCCCCTCTGACCAGAAAATGCATTCACCACATTGTAACATTTTAAAATTGTAATTAAATTTTATTAGTATCGCAAACAAAATAACGGATTTCATAACGCAATAATGAGTTTTCTCGAAAGGGTGTGTTATTAATAATTAAATGGAAAATAGTACCTTATTGGAGCGATTACATCGTTCTGAAGAGGTTCAGCTACCACAAGAAAGCCTTAGAAGCTAGTGTAATCCTCCATCGGAAGATAAAGTGGCATGGGAACTCAGCAAGGGACTAGGATACACATTCATGGAGAACGCACCGACTTGACAACATTTTCGCAAATGTAGGCAAACCCAAATAAAAGGCAAGAAATATACTGCACAGCCGGTGCGAATACTTCGGTGTCATAGAAATTTAGTATAGAGAGGGCATAATATTACAAAACGTGCTATGAAATCTAAAATCCACAATGCAGAAGGGCAACGATGCAGTGGAATCGTCCCACCAGGAATGGTTTTGTCACAACAGTTTGTTTCTCGCATTTCTAATAGTATATCCTGGTCTCACATGGAAATCCAATATTGAAGCCTACTTTTCTTTGGCTCTTTGAGGTATTCATAACTTCGAAGGCTTCCTTATGATAGCTGTTTCTCTTTTAGAGGTGCTCAGAAGAGTGTCTTGACAATTACCTGAAAGCGTTAAAAACCGGTCGATGTATCAGTTCAATAATTGTGAGGAATTTTGCTGAGTTTGTTTCTATTACCAAGCCTGAGACCTCTCCGCGACCATAGCCAAAGCGGTTGCCAGGGAAAACAATAGACTGGTGATTCCAAAGATGGCTAGGATGAGGTTAGATGTTCCACCCAGAGAAGTGAGAGAAGGAGTGAGAATGTGAGGCCCCCATCAATATAGCTCGGTTCCGGATTAGCAAACGCCGGCCATTCTTCATAATTCTCGATGGAGAAATGGCCAACATCCCCAAAGAACGCCGCCATGGGTCCATCACAGCTCAATCGAGAGAAGGCCTTGATGAGGACAGTCGCCGTGCATTGGTTCATGTTGCTGCTAATCATTTCCAGCATTGTTTCATCACGGAAATGTTAAAGAATACACTTTGTACGGCCCACTAGAGAAACTATTCCACTCGAGACTATTATCTAGTCTTTGTGCTTTCCCGGCGTATTAACTGAGTACATTCTTACTACCGGGTTAGGTTCTAAATCTCCGCCGACGTCATCGCCTTCAGGGTAATGCTTGTTTTCAGTCGAAAATTGGCCGCTATATTCCAAGATAATATTTTCAGTGATGACGTTAAAAATATCTTGCGAACCCCAACTTACTATGGAAGACTGGAACATAATTACAAAATTAGAGAAATTGATTGCCGAACTGAAAGATTCAAAATGTCCTTTTTTCCTCGTACAATTAGGGATGTGAATAGCGGTAAACATGTCCAATACGAGTGATTCAATCCAAAGCATAGGTGGTTGCATGTTGGTGTACGGACTTGAAGGTAACCCAACTAACAGCACGTTTTTGCATGCTTAGTTTGCTATTTTTATCTTCTTAAATATTGCAGTGTAGACTAATATATAAATACTAATCATTTTAAATGCATGATATGTAGTTATGTTTGGTGATAATTCACCCCCTGCCACACACCTTTGAGGTGGCTTGCAGGGTATTATGTAGATGTATATATATCCTCCTCTCCGGCTCAGGTGCCTCCTGATTGGTCCGTAGACCTAACACCGGTTACGCTTCCCCTCATTGGTCGAAGGTTTCGCCTGACTTCCTGGATGCATCTCAGAATGGGTTTCCAAGTGTTGCTGAGCTGATATCCCGTGTCTCTGTTAAAATTATTATCTTTGAGCCGGATTTTGTCGGAAATCAGCCGTCGCCATGATCACGCCATCAAATGGGAGGATACGAAACTGTTTTGCAGAGCACAAGGCCGCCTGGGAACGCCTTAGAAAGGGGGAACTCCTTACTCGTTCATCGAAACGTCGGCGGAGATGGAGAACCTAACCCGGATGAAGACCCGAGAAGAATGTACTCTATTATCTAGTCGACTATACAAAGTGTATGTTTTTATTTTCGATATGGAAAGGTTCCGCATAGTTAAGCATGAAACCATTAGTCATTATTTCATCACATTCGAATTAAATTTGATATTTTTTCCCGGAAATATGCACACAGGAGCGATTCTTTAGTCACGAACGAGCGCAACAATTACAACGCATTGCCTGATTGCCAAGGTACCCGAAGGTTTGTTTACAACTGATTAAATGCCTATTGTACTCTCTTATGGTACGCGGGAAAAATGACATTTTAAATCTATCAGTACGACAATCTATTTCTCTAATCATATTTATCTGGTGGAACCTAGCATAATATCTTGGGGTCGTTCTAATCTTCTGAGGAAGGAGGTCCATGCCTCCGAAAATTTAACAAGTATGTTTACTTTTGTGTGTTTTCTTTTTGTGTCGCCTCATCTGTCTGCCCTGTGAATTTTTTATGTCTACAGTTATTAATATCCTTCAGTTATCCGTTTTAAATTTCTGCAACAGATTTAATCTGTACTTTAACATAAGACCTGATAATGACTCACGTCCTAATTACTCCATTAATTCTGATACACTACTAAACCTATCGTAGCACCTTTTAACGAACCTAGCTCCTCGATGCTGCACACTGTTTCGCTCTCTGATAAAACCTAATTGGAGTTGGTTTGGAGCCGAGTTGAAGGCATAAACCGGAGACTCCGTGAAGTCTGTGGGAGCGAGGGAGCTGAGTTTTTGGACCTGGAGCTGGATACGTGTCGGGTGTCCCTGAATCGCTCGGGTGTCCACTACACGGACGAGGCATCGTCTAGGGTAGCGTGTAAGATACTGGAGTATATACGTAGAGTTTAGCTCAGGTGGTAGCCCAGAGTGCAGGTCAGTCAGCGAGGGAAAATCGTGGAAGAAATTGAAAGAAAATGTAGAGTAGTTTTAGAAGGTCAGAGAAAAACACATAAAAAGGAAGAACATGATAAATCATCAAAGGCAATAGGTAGATCAAATGGTGGGTCCGTTAAAAAATTATCGAGGAAAATTTTAGTTGGAAAAGAGCACCAAGAGAGAAACAGATTGGGAGAAAGAATTTCAGTGATAGTAGTGAATTGAGGTAGTTTAAGAAATAAAGTAGCAGAATTTCACCACCTCATAAGAAGTACTGATGCAGATATAATCGTAGGTACAGAAAGCTGAATTTCGAAGGACATATCAGATCATGAAGTATTCTCGAAGTGTTTTACCGTACACAGAAAGGATAGAGTAAGCAGAAACGGAGGAAGAGTATTTATAGCTGTGATGGAGCCGTATGCCAGTAGAAGAGAACTTATTTCAGAGCGCAATGTAGAAAGTATTTGGTGTTCCGTTAAAAGTAAAAGTAGTAACGCAAAAAAGATATATGTAGGTGCATATTACAGGCCACCGGACGCAGACGTCAACTCTATAATGGAACTAGAGTCAGAGATAGCCACATTACTTCCTCCGAACGAGGATAGAGGAATAATAGTAGGCGGATACTTTAATCTCCCTTCCATAGACTGGAATATGAGTAGTTTTATAACAGGAGGTAAGGATAAGGAACTCTGCGAATCACTGCTGAACATCTTTATGTGACATTCTTTACAACAGCTAGTAAGAAAACCGACCAGGGGAAACAACATTCTAGACTTATTAGCAACAAATATACCCGAAAAATTTCATAATATATTTACAGACACAGGAATTAGTGATCATAAAATATTGCATGCGAAATGTATTGTAGGGGTTGAAAGACATTATAAACCGAGGAGGAGGGTATACTTATTTGGCCAGGCTAATTACGACGGTATGAAAGAGGAATTGAGGGAATCGTTTAATGTATTTAGCGAACAAAGCAAAGGGTTAGATACAGAGGAATCGTGGAGAGAATTTCTAGAGGTCACCCGTAAAGAAGTTAACAAATACATACCAAGTAATATAGGTATACCAAATAAGTGATAATACCACCATAATATACCAAGGTGGTATAACGCGGAGGTTAGGAAATCACTAAAGCGACAAAGGGTATGCCACGCTAAGATGAAAAATACAGGACGGGGTCTATCGGCAGAGGAAAAAAATGAGTTAGTTCAAAACTAAAAAATCGAGAGCATAGGCAAGGAAATCATGTCGGCAAGCGTTATCACATTTCAAGAGCAAGATATCAGGAGAATATTTAGATAGCAATCCTAAAGCGTTTTGGTCATATGTGAGGGAGCTTCAGGGAAATAAGTCCACAGTGCACACACTTAAAAACGATAAAGGAATTAGAATCACCAGCAGTGTAGAAAAAGCCAATTCTTTAAACACCTTTTTCCAAACGCACCTATTCAACTCATCGTCACACAACGCAGTGGAACCACCGCCGAACACTTTCAGTGAGCAAATGCCCGAAATAAAAATTTAATGTCGCGGAATAGAGCAGAAGTTAAAAAACATAGTAAAAAAAAATACCAGGTCCCGATCAAATTCCTTTCAGAGTATAAATTAACATTAGCTTCTGAAATAGCCCCCTATCTAGAAATAATATTCAATAAAACACTAAGGAACCACACAGTACCCAAGGATTGGAAAGTAGCTGACATAACACCTATTTCTAAAAGCGGTGATAGGGAAGAACCTAGTAACTACAGACCCATTTCACTCACGTCAATCTCTTGTAAGATATTTGAGCACATTGTAGTCAGTTCGATCATGAGGCATTTGGATAGTCAGGGATTACTCATAAACAGCCAGCATGGGTTCCGGAAATTCGCTACATATTCAAGGTAGGGCCTTGTGAAGAGTAACATCGCTCTTTTGTTTTCTCATCAGACTTCCCAAGTACTCTTTTTATAAATTCTAGCTTTCTCTTCGCTCGGCCGCATATTTCCCGGGTCAGTCTTCCCCACGATAAATCTTTAGTGATTGTTACACCTAAATACCTTATGGTTTCAACGCTTTCGATTTTTGTGTTAGCAATGCTATAGGATCGTTCTATCGAATTATTCCTCTTCCAGAAATGAATAGTTATACTCTTTTTAAGGTTCATTTGTGGCGCCACCCTGGAATTGCACCCAACTCCTTGCTAAGCGGCTCCCTCTACCTTATCTTTTCATCCCTTTCTTAGAAGAGCACCCTTTCTCTTGGCTCGGCAGCATATTTCTCGGAGACGCTGGAAAGCGAAGGATGGCTCGGAGGTGGGGAAACGGCGAGAGTGGCGGCCCTGAAGGTGACTCAGACAACAAGTCACGAGCCGTGAGGGCCATACCTCGCGCAATCACGCTCAGAGGTTTCGGTTCCAGGGGGGGTGGAAGGGTTTTTCGGGGTTCCCCTGCTGGCGGAGGGAGAATTTCCCTGCTAACGGGGGTCTGGGGGATAGATGGGGGGGGAGGAAAGGCGAGGGCTTCCGTGTCCCATCGATCGCGTCACGGGCAGTCCCAGAGAGATGGGAAAGGGTCGCGGCGTTGCCACGTTTACGCACAGCGGAAAATTCAGACGCGCGCGCCGCCCCGGACGAAATAGCGGCGGCGGCGGCTCCGATTTACGAGATGTGTCCGGATGCATAAACAAAGGGTGGTGGGTCATCTTGATTGGCTAATTAAGGTTGAGGAGGGCTGAAAAAATCCTACGTCAGCTTGAAACTTGAATGGAGTGGGGATGGGACGTGAGGGTACGCGCCAACAATAAAATCGGTCAACGAGCGAAATTAAAGGCACTCCGAGTTCGGGGATAGCGAGAAGGAAGGAAACGAGTTTCATGCGATATATATGTAGAGGGCGGTAGATAAATGGAATCATTTTATTGGCTTGGTGTCCTAACACCCGACGAAATTCTTGAAAACATAACCAAGTCAAAATAACGAGAATACTCGATCATCAAGATCTCTAAATCTACATCTACGTAACACCCTGCGAGCCACCACGAGTGTGTGTGTGGCAGGGGGTGAGGATCACCAAACATGCACTATTGACATGCAACTAGGATATTTATTGGAGACATGCTGTATAATAGGGTCATAAGCAGCTAGATGATTAGTATCTACAATATAAGAAAGGGATTGTTGGTTATTAATACATGCATCATGCACTACAGACTGACAATATTGCACCTACCTATCCCTTTGCTATGCTGCCTATTGTGCTCTCTTATGGTACGCGGGAAAAATGGCATTTTAAATCTATCGGTACGGCAATCTATCTCTCTAATCTTGTTAATATGATCAAACCTAGCATAATACGCAGGGGTTCTTAATATTTATCTAAAGTCATCTGTGAACAAATCGGTTTCGAAGCTACTTAAAAGGTTTAACCTAAATTTTAACATGCGTTCTGATAGTAATTTCCATACTAGTTCTTCTATTAAACTCGTAACACTTATACAATTATCATAGCGGCCTTTAACAAATCTAGTGGATCTCCTTTGCACACGCTCTAATTCTTTTATCATACCTTCCTCGTACGGATCCCATATACTAGCGGCATATTCTAAATGAGGCCTGACAAGTGTAAAATAGCTTCTAGTACTCTCTCATCGCATTTGCCTAGAACTCTTTTTACGAATCCTAAGCTACGGTTTGCTACACTAGTTATTTCCCTGATGTGTTTCCCCCATGACATGTCTTCAGTGATGGTGACGCCTAAGTATTTAATAGATTCTAAGTTAGATATTTTCTTTTCTTTGATGCAATAATTATTCCGGAGAAAGCTTTTCTTTTTCTAAAAGTTCATTACGGCGCATTTCTTCAAATTTAATTCTAGCTGCCAACTATAACACTAATCATCAATCACATCTAAATCCTAAGCTAAAGACTGACTGTCCTCTTCATTTCTAATTTCCTTATACACTACTGCATCATCGGCAGAAAGACGGAGCTTGCTATTTTTTACTACTGTAACCTAGGTCCTGATGAGAACGAGATAAATTTAAAAAATATTGTAAAACTGGGCATATTTCTCCTTCCGACACAAAATCACATTGTACGAGATTTGCACTTGATAACGATGCCCAGTTTACCACTAACTCCGAAAATTAAATGTGAAATTATGCAGTATTTGGAGAGGCTAGACTTATTTCATGACCTGACATGAAGGCAGATGCAGTGGCGTACCAAGGCGCCTACCTTGGCGTACCTCGGCGCCCGGGGCAAACTAGATGGTAGCCGCCCCCGGTAGCAAAAATAATTATTTTTTCTTAAACTAAAAAAAAGATGTTTTTCAATTTTGGCGCCCCCGCCCGGGGTTGCCGCCCCCGCCCGGGGTTGCCGCCCCCCTTTTCGCACCCTCCTTGGTACGCTACCGGGCAGATGTATTTGAAGATCCTACTTTATTAGCAACTAACAATAGATTCCAGTCAATATTATATTCATCCATTTTTCGGAACCACATCTTGTACAGCATGCCGTATGATTATATTAGTGCCCAGAATCGTATGCCTAAAACGTCTCATTTGCGTGGAATATCGTTCTCGTCCGTTGTATCTTTGACTCGAAGGGACCGCTAACTTTCGAGAGGCTAATTTTCATATTGTAAAAGGAAGATACATTTCTCTGGGTCAATGTTTACTGTTCATCAGCGCTAATGAATGCACGACAGAATGAATGAGAGAAAGCGTGCTGGGTTCACTTTCCCAGTTAAGTTAAAGAGATAATAACTATGGGAGGACGCAAGACAGCGGAGTGCCCACGAAAACTCCGCACCCAACAGGCGCTGCGCAAAAACATCACCGCAAGAAATTCTTCTTCTAGCTCAGGAAGAAGATTAATTCACTCAACACTCTTAACGGATTCATTGGAGAACCCACCAGAGGGGCCTGAGACGTTACTTCACAATATATACTGGCTAGGGTTCACTCCTTAAAAAAGCGGTAATTCCAAGAAACCCTCCCCATCTCCTTCCACGACTGCCCGTGATTACATGTATCCGTAACTCGTTCTTTTACGTTTCACACCCCTGAAACCAAATTTGGCTCCAGTAAGTTAGAAGTTGTAGTAGCAAGCAATTAGGAAGTTCCAATATCCTTCCTGGCGGGTAGATATACTTCTCCCTGCTATCTTCTCCGTTGTCGGAGGAAATCCACTTATAAAGTGGACACCTGTTACGTGGACTCACTAAGAAGTCAGAAACTGAGAGAAGGGAGCCAATCCTCGTTCATAAGAGGCATTAAGTATGGAAATGTGTGTAGATGGTACATGCAATCACAACTAGATTGCTTATTCCATCCCCTTGTTTCTTATTGCTTCAAGAAAATAGAGTTTAGAGAGAATAGAGAAGTCTACTGGAGTGAATATCCACGGAGAAAAAGTTGGCATGCTGCGATTCGCTGATGACATAGCACTCATAGTAAAGACAGAGGGGGATTTGAACAAGATTCTAGTAACCATAGAAAGGACTATGGACAAATATCAGCTGAAGATAAATAAGAAGAAGAGTAAGATATTGGTGTGCATCAAGACAAAAGAGTCCAAAACCAACGTTAAACTAGGAAAACAAAAACTGGAAGATGTGAAAGGATTCTGTTACTTAGGAATCCGAGTAAACAATGATGGACGAAGCAAGAAAGAAACAGTCAGTAGAATAGCCCAGGCAAAGAGGGCATTCTATCAAAAGAAGAATCTACTGGCATCTCGAAATACAAGCGTAGAAGTAACGAAAGAATTCATCAGAACGAACATCTGGAGCATGTTTCTTTACGGCAGTCAGGCATGGACGATGACAGCAGCGGAGAAGAAAAGGGTGGAAGCATTCGAAATGTGGTGCTACCGAAGAATTATGAAGATAAAATGGATCGACCGATTAAGTAACGAGGAAGTGCTAAGAAGAGGAGGAGAAAAGAGAAGTCTGCTGTAATCTGAGAAGATATCCAAGTAATATTGGCTGAATAGCTGAATCTTTTATTGGTTTACTCAGTTTACTCCAGCGTGCGCCTTAAAATGTATCACATTAAGATCAAAGATCAAAACCAGCAAATATTTTCATCTTTACTATGTAGTTAGCAGATGAAAATCCAAGTATCTGGTGCGTTGTGATGGAGATCGAAATATTCCTCTCCTAAGAATAATGCTCAATCGTGAGCAATGGATTTGAATGGGCTCGTAAGCATGAAGGGATCGACGAATGGATCGACGATGTGATCCCGATCGTCAGGGTCCACGGTTATTTACAATAAAAATCCGGAAACCACCAATGTTCTCGATGCAGTGAAACGACGCTAGATGATTTATAGTGGCAGAAGAGAGACCTAATGACAATTGCGATATAGTGACCTAAAATATCGACCCTATTTTGAACATTGAGTCATGGAACATTTCAAGTCATTCGATAAAACATCTTCAAAAAAGACGAATAATTTCCCAAAAATAGCTAAGAAGCGCATGCGATAATTCGGTCGTTCGGGATTTTATTGGTTTTGAAACTGGAAAGACTAACACATTAGTGTTGAAATGCACAAAATCATTATTAAGAAGTCGTTTTAGACGGTATCTACAAGACTTCATCAAACACCCTGGAGAAAGTGTTACCAAAAAAATATCACATTTTCAGGCGCAGACTTTACCCTTCTACCGGATGGTACCTAAACTCATATCATGAAAGCCTTGATGATAAAGGTATTCATTATGTACACATCATCATATACAGCCCAGTTCACCTAATACTATAAAAACTATTTCGTAAATTAAAGGAGTGAAGTGATGATATGGTAAATGGCCAATGAAAAGCTGAATACCTGAATACTCACGACGACCATTTGAAATCTAATGCGAATATTTTTCATCGTATATTCAGAGACGGCTGAAATGCAATTGATTCCAAATCCTGCTCGCTAAAAGCACAAATAAAGCAATTCATATTCTAAATTTGGAAGTCGGGAATTTCTTTTCAACGGCGAAATATTCTGTTTAAGAAGAGTGAAAAAATATACTGTTAGAATTGACCATTGCAATAAAGCAGAGAATAGATTTCCATATTGGCTGCAAATACAATTGTCAGCGATTGATTTTGAGGGAATTCCTTAATGTTTTAAATCAAATAAAATACTAATATGATAGTAAATCGGGTAAAGAACAACAAGTAACTTACTTATAAATGAATGAAAAAGACGGAAATAAATTCTTTGGGGAATTCCAAGAAATTTAATTAAAACTGAATGTAATACAGGGGCAAGACAAAGAATTACTTAATACTCTTTCCGCAAAGATTCTCGTCTAACTCTTAAAAACAGTAACTATCTTCTAAGTTACTACTTCTTTTACTTGCTACTCATGAGTTACTACCTGAAATACAATAATATTACTCTTCTGTGGAAATAATTCCCGTTAAAACTCGTTCACCACGATGCAAATAGCAAGTGATTTGAACGTTTTACGTTTTGTGACTGCGATTGCAATTAGAGAGCCTGTGAATTGACTGGTAAATTGACCCTTGAGCCTCTAACGAGACAAAGGACGTTCGCTTCACACGAGGACCGAATTCTATAAGCCAATTCGCAAGACAGGTAAATGGATTACTGCTAGTATTCAGACCATCAACAGAATCACTCTTAATGTGATGAGGTTCAACGACCTCAGCTCTCGTCCCAACCTCAAGAGAATGAAATCGAAAGTACTATGAGGCTGATTGAGGGTGAAGACCCGGAAACGTTTGAGTAGTGCCTCCGCCGATGGCCTCTGACATGTGCAAACTCATTAGTGAGAGCGCACCCCGCCCCGATATCGAAATATCGGCTTTAAATCTGTCAAGCCACTGCATTTTCACATCGGTGCATTTTAAAGGGCTTCGAACCAGCCTACTGCATGGACTCTGCTGCAGAACGCAATGGGCTCACTGCATTGGGCATAATTGCTATTTTATTTATTTAAAATAGTCCAAAAACAACACAAGGACAATTACTAAGGATACATAACAAAGAAGAAGTTAGACGTTTTAGATGTAGTACTGGAAGGTTTCCATATATGGCGAGGGAAAATTTTTTGCGTTACGTCGTAAACGATATATATCGCTTCCATCGCTTTCGTTTCTCTAATCGACTTAAGCGGCACGATCGAAAAGTGTCTTGTAGTCTGCTCCTTGCAGCGGTGGATTGTGTTTTTTATGAAAAAACAATGAATCCCTCCTGTGACAAGATATGTTTGCTTTAATGGTTAACTTGTCCACGTGACTGTTGACGTTAGGTGAAGGTATTCGCACCATTAACATAAAATAACAAAACTACAACAGTAGCATATGTTATGTATCACTCAATTAGATTAGAAAAACGAAAGCGATGGCATATATGTATATCGTTGGTGACGTAACGCGAAAAATTCTTACCACGCCATCTATGGAAACCTTCCAGTACTACGCCCAAAACGAATAACAGTTTTGCTTTATGCGGTGTGCCCTCTATATTATACTCACTCTACTCTGTGGTATTATGGACTGGATTTGATATCGGTGACCCATCTGCACAACCATTGAGTAGAAGCACATCAATTTACTTAGCAATTCTGCAAGCTGCGCGAGAAGGGATCTCTAGAATTGTGCACCATAGAGGCCAGGCTGGGTAGCTTTTTTAGCACAGCCAGGCGAATCGCTGATTTATGACTGAGGCTCATGGGGTGGGACGAGCTTGGAAACCTTATGAACGTAGCCTGGGTGGGAATTAAGACCAGGCCGATAGACGTATGAATAAAAAGGGGCCTACCAACGTCACCTGAGGGAAAACATTGTGGTGTTAGTAGGTGGAAGAAGTGGGGAACGGACTGGCTGTGTGTGTGCGACCTATTGAAACGCCGTGAGATCAGAGTGATAGTACGCGTGAGGGAGAATACAGGTCAGTTGTTTGCTAAGCTAAGGGAAAATCTTTCGCCGGAAAATGTAGCGACTCAGATGTAAGGAAGGAAGCATTAAGAGATGCTTGCGGTGGGAGCTGCAATGCGGTTGATGCCCTAAACCTCATTTGAAATTTTGCCATCGTCTACCTCACACTGCAAGACTATTTGGAGAGTAAATGTGTTATCTTACGCTCCTCGTGGTCGACAGTACTTGTGCATTGGTCGTCGCAAAATGTTTCGGCGGTAGCACTCCTGAAATTCAATTAATCTGGGAGAACGCATGCACAGAGAGAGTACAAAAGATAAATTGATGGTCCCTCCTCAAGCCGTTTTTGGAGTTTTCGCATATTTTGGACGTTTAGAGCAATCAGTGACTGAGAGTAGAGCACTCGATAGTATAGGTTTGTTTTCGCGAAAATTCATCTCGGTAAAATAAGAATGCATTCGTTATATTTCCACAAATTTCTAAGCATTTATTTTTTCACATACTTTTACATGTGAGTGGAAAATCATCCAGTGTTTTCTAGTTTCTTCAAGAGTGGAGCAATTTAAGCAAATTGTTGTCTATCTTTATTATATATTTATAATGTTCTTACGAATGAACGGCACATCTTTGCCAAATGCCCATCTAAAAATGTTAAAGCTGAATTAAATATGCCGGGATATCCCATGAATATTACTAATTTGACCTTTTCTCAGTCCAAATGAATCGATAAATAGTCAATGAGAAAAACTGGGATAATGAAGGGCTACTTTTAGTCGGTAATAGCAGGATGTCGGGCGACTTTTGTACCCAAATTGCACGCTCTGGGAGCAAATACAGCAAGAAGTAAATTAGGAGCACAAGAATGCAGAGAAATAAAACAGGGGAGGGAGTGAATGCGCAAAAATGCCCTCAGTGCTTTAGTCATGACGAAATGGAAGCACCAGATTAGATACAGCCGTTATAATTCTTAGTAAAAGTGTGACCAGTGAATCAATGGACGCCAGTGAGTACAAGGGAAATCATAAAGCCAAACGGTCAGAAAACAATGGCTACAAAAAGTAAGCAGCAACAGCGTCGCTGATGGTGAAAATAAAAAAGTTGTGTCTGCTTCAGAATTCTATTTCCGAGTTAAGCCAAAGGTACAAAAGAAATTGGAGCCAGAGCTCAAGGAGGAAAAGTAATTATCGCCTTTTAGGTGAAATTAAATGAAGGGGCATATCATTCTTATTAGATATGTGTGAATACTACTCTCGAATACTCGATACTCGAAATCTCGAATAAAGATTTCTTTAAGCACATTTATTCGAGATCTTGAATAATTATGCTAATTGAGTTATATTTGGCGTGTTAATAAACTACATCATGAGTGCTCGTGAGAAGAAAACATCGTATGTGTGGAGATAAGAGTCTGTTGATGGGTTTTGCCTCGTGGTAGAAAGTCGGTAGTTTCAAGAAATGGAATTCCAGGATAAATGTTGTCTTTTCACCATAAATAACGCGCCGAAACTAGTCACCGATAGTAACGATTCAAAATAAAAAAAGAATAACGCTTAGCATATCAATTGCAATTCTAGTGTTCAAGGTATTCGAAATTCGAGATATTCGAATATTCCAGTAACGATTAAATATTCGATTTCGATATTCACATTCGAGAAATCTGCTATTCGAGCCATCTTTAATTTTTATACTTAGGAAAATTGTTTGACAGCCTTCAACTGTTTTGAGTAGGTTCTGATGGAGTGCTCCTATTTTCCTGTGTATTTTTCATTTATCTACCGACTCTTGCTGTGCGAATCTAGTGACAACGGCCATTATGTACGAGTGTGTGAACAAAAGAGGTTCGATCAGAGAAGCAATATATTACCTTTTATGATAAACGATAAACCATGACAATAATTAGAATCAGTAACTGGATTGGCATAGGAGCTAATTACTTCAAGTGCCACACGAACCAAAATAACTGTAGAGGAGTAAAGGTATGTTTAATAATTTCATCTCATGATGGGTTCAGAGATAACAAATCATTAAAAAGCATGGCTTAAAAATGCTCACAAACTTTTCATACAGGGTTACGTTCGATACAATATTATCAATACTACAGCTAACGAAGGCACAATTTGACGCGCCGAAAGCGAGGTCTTCATTACAAAACTCAATAGAGCGAATAAATTTGACCCAAAAAGGTTATTATTGGGTATTATTTTTGAATGGGTATGGTATTATTTTTGTAAGTACTGATAATTTTTCTTAACTGCATGCTAAAAATTCTTAGACAAAAAGCAATAAAAAACCAGGAGTTTATTTTTGGAAAGATTTAGACTTAACATTTGGATATCAAATAGTCAAAAGCAAATTTCGGGCAAAGAATTAACTATTTCTTTGCCTCCCCAACTTCCGTGATATGAAATTGTTACAATTCATAGAGATTGAAGCTGTAGTATGACTGTGTTTAGTCTCGGTCTCATAGCCATAGTCTCGGGCACGTCGTACCATCTAGGCTGAAGAAATCACAAAATTATCCCCTAGACGAACCCTACAGAGAAAGTTGAGCCCTCAACCCAAAGGTTGAGTTTAGGAATTGAGCAATGGATACTCAAGAGTTATTACACCCGGAATAAACTACCGTGGAGTTGAAATGGCATTTAGGGAGAGGTTGTGGAATTATGGCGCGTTAAAAGTTAAATTTATTTGCGGGATATTGGAAAGTCCTTCATTACAAAACTCAACAGATACAATCTGCATCCTCCGTGAGGAAAACATTTCGAAGCATAATCACAATATACCGAAGCCAAAATATGTTTGCAAGGTTGCATTAAGATTAGATAATGTGCATGTTCGATAAACTTATATAATTAAGTGCCGTTTTTAATACTAATTGAGGATATGAAGGAAAACAGCTTTCATGTAGTTATAACATGTCATGTATATGTTAAATAATGTGCCAGTCTAAAATACTGAAAGGGAACTGGCAGTATAAAATACTGAAACTCGAAAAAACATTGAGGCAGCAATTGCGACGGAAGCTATTGCAAATGAATTATCAATCTGTTACTAACAGTGCATGCAGTAAACATATCGCAACTTTGGGTAAGACCCCACCAAGGCCATGTTCCTCATCATAAGCTTGGTCATCGATTTCGACGATGGGGCTGAGACAAATTGATTGCGAGACACATTGCCTTCGTAGAAATCACTTTAGGTTATAAACTACTTAGGCATAAATAAAATCTTAAAGTGAAAAGTGCACTAAAGTTCCATTTTTCATGTAGAAATTCGAAAATAAAATATAGTAACAAAAAAACAATTTCTACAATAATCAGCACAAATGGTGAAAGTTTTTTTTACATCGATGGGAAAAAAATGATGATTGCAGATTCATATAATAATGAGATATTACATTGTGTATCTGGACTGGGTACTAGACGGGAGATCAAAATATTTTCCGCATTGGTTTCACACACCCCAGCGTATAATTTCACATGCTATGACAATATGAAATAATGATTTAAAAAAATGAAGTCTATTTATGCAAGACCACAACGAAAAGCATGGAGCGCACTTTCATGTCCGATCTCAATATAAATTAATTAAATATAAAGATATGGGAATTCAGTGGAATAGAGCGCTTCAATATATAATTCCTAGAAAATCTTTAAATGAACTAAAGTTAAGGAGCGAAATATAAATGAGAGGCCAAGGGGACTACGACTTAACGTCCCATCCGACGGACGGAGTACTGCACTGCGAATGTTCTCCACAAAACACCCGAATAGGGGCCGGTTCACTAATGAAAAATATCTTCCGCCGCCGGGATTCGAACCCGTGTCTTGCCGGTGAGAGGCCAGTACTCTAACCATTACACCAACCGGACCCCCTGGTCCAAACGAGAAGGTAAACCGCAGAGGCCTAGGGGCGGTAGTGTCTGTCGCCTGCCGAGGTGTGGAAAGTACTGCATTGGCGCATCGATCGGGGAAGTCGCGAATCGCTCGGGCAATTAAGGATCGACTCCGTCCGGCGGCGAATCCGGAACTATTTTCGGCGAAATTCGGTCGATCGATCCGCGCTCCCTCTGGGCCACACACCGAGCAACTACAGCTATCGATCAATCGATGCAATGACACGCGATAAGACACCGTCGGGGGCGCGCATGCAAAAGATCGCCCTCTGTGACTCCTTCGCGTCGAAGGGACGTGCTGACACTTTGAGGCTTTGTCCATCCACCCCCAAAAACCACGCCCCCAACGCCCTCGAGAGCAGCAACAAGAGAAGATCGAAGTCTTCGAGGCGTCGAGGGCATCAGACACGAGCGTTTACCCACCGCCCACGGAGACAATGGCCGGCTAATTCGCGACGCGGAGGGAGGTATGGGGGGTGGGGGGGGGACGCGTCAGGGAACACGAATTTCGTCGACGGCAGGGAGAGAAGGGGTCAAGTCACCCACCCCTGGGGGAGGGATCCGTTTCGCAAAGCATGGCGCCGTGCCGCGGTGGCGCGATGAAGTAAACAAGGGATGAGGAGGAGCTACTCGGGCTTTCAGTGGGGGAGGAATCGAACCCCAGTCTCTCAGGCTGCGAAGAGACGAGAAATCTGCCCCCTCTATATGCAGGAAATTTGTATTCTCGGAACCCTAGGAGACCCTAAGCCAAATAATCGTTTCCATCGCGTCCTTTCTACATTCAAAGACATTACAGCAAGGTAGAAACCAAATAATGGTGAGCTTAGAAGGGTCTCTTATGAAGAATACGGACATATTTTAAGATGATAGAAGATTTTACGATCAGACATTGCCAGAGCTATAATCGGAGAGAAAAGCAAAAGATATATTGGAGTAGTAATGGTACAGGGCATTGCCTTGAGCGGGTTTCATCGATCCCTCAAAGCAAGCAGACAATTATTAAATAAGATTGTCAATTTTCCACAGAGAAATCTTTACTTCGACCGGTTTCGATGTGATACATCATCATCATGTATCACATCGAAACCGGTCGAAGTAAAGATTTCTCTGTGGAAAATTGCCAATCTTATTTAATTATGTTATTCCACCATATAACGCCTGAAACGACTCTTTTTACAAGCAGACAATACTTTAAAAAACAACTCGAGGTTTACATCTAGCAAGAGCCTAGTTACTTTCTACATCGAAGTCAATGAAACATCTGCATTTGAAGCTGGATACGCTGCACAACCAACTGAGAAATCTCGACTAGATTCGATTTTGGAAATACGTTCGACGACTTTGCGCCGTCCTGCTCAAATAGAGGCATCGTAAGACCCTGGGAAAGGATATGAAGCACCCTTTACAACTCGGAAGAAATTCTTCTCGGACCAAATCGGTTGAGTGGCAGAATATTCTTGTGATCCATAGATTCCAGGGGTAACTGCAATGACGCCATAGGATACGCGTTCGCTGGATTAAAGCGAAGAGGAGAGCGTGAGCTTACCTGGGGCGTCGTTTCCGTCACCATTTTGAGGGAATGCGAGTCAAGGGGCCGAGGAGAAGACAGCCCCCGGTGGAGCAGGGGGGCGGGGGACGGCACGCGAACAGTCACAAAACAGCAGCCCCCCCACACACACACAGACGCACGAACACACACGTACACACACACACAGCCCCGCCCGGTCCCCACACGTTCGCCCCCTCTCTTCCCAGCTGCCCCTTAACACCGCCCCCGGAACCCCTTTGGTTTGTGGCCCTCGGCGGCCCCAGTTCTCGGATTATCAGGTCGATTCCCGTGGTTTCCGGGTCTTTTGCCCCAGCCGCGAGTATCCTTGGGAGGGCCCGGTGAGACTCGAGGCCCCTCGCGGGGCCCGGAGAGGGGGGGAGGAAAGAGGAGGAGGCTCCGGGGTCGCAAAAGGCCTTCTCTCGCCCCTCCCTGTGCGGTCCCCTCGGTGGAAAAGCGTGTCCTATGTACAGAGAGGCCCGTCGCTTCTTCGGGGCGGTGCCGGTGGAGGAGAATATTCGGGAGAGAGGGCTGAGTGTGGGGACGCCTGACCCTCGCCGCTTGTCGAGCAGTACTGCAGCAGAGTCGAGAGGGGAAGGGCGGCGGAGGGGAAGAGACCCTGGGAGTGGAGGGGGAGGGAGGCGGTGAGGTAGTGGGGGAAATAAGGGCGCGTCGGGGGGGTTGGCGGCGCAGAGGGAAAGGAGAGAGCATTGGTGCCTTCCCCTTGTTTTGTGCATATTATCATAGAGAGGGCTCACCGAATAAGGCACTACTCTTACTATCCGTGTTAGATGTAGTACTGGAAAGTTTCCACAGATGGCGGGGGAAGAATTTTTCGCGTTACGTCACAGACGATATATATCGCTTCCATCGCTTTCGTTCACCTAATCGACTTAAGCGACACAATCGAGAAGTGTCCTGTGGTTTGCTCCTTGCGATTATGTGTTTTATTATGAAATAAGGAATCCCTGCAGTGACAATAATTATATGTTTGAATTCAAAGATCACTAGCTGTGAAAAATTCTAGCTGTGAAAAATTTAGCGGCGTTACCCACTGAAATTGCACTATAGCAAATATTCCAAAGAGAAAAATCATTCGCCTTGACCGGGACTCGAACCCAGACCCCCTGATTTCCGGGTTCGAGTCCCGGTCAAGGCGAATGATTTTTTTCTCCGTGGAATATTTGCTATAATTTATGTTTCATTTACTAGTTCACTTATAACTTTAATAGTTAACTTATCCATGTGACTGTTGACGTTAGGTAAAGGCATATCGCACCACTATAATAAAATAAAAAATCTGCAACAATAGCATTTCTATAATCCGCTTAAGTCGATAAGAAAAACGTAAGCGATGGAATCTATGCATATCGTCGGTGACGTACCGCGAAAAATTCTTGCCACGAGATCTATGGAAAACTTCCAGTACTACTCCCAAAACGAATAACAGTTTTGCTTTATGCGATGTGCCCTCTATATTATACTCACTCTACTCAGTGGTATTATTGACTGGATTGGATATCGGTGACCCATCTGGACAAGCATTGAGTAGAAGCACATCAATTTACTTAGCAATTCTGCAAGCTGCGCGAGAAGGGATCTCTTGGATTGTGCACCATAGAGGCCAAGCTGGGTAGCTTTTTTAGCACAGCCAGGCGAATCCCCTGATTTATGACTGAGCCTCCTGTGACAGATTTTATCTCTAATAGTTAACTTAACCATGTGACTGTTGACGTTAGGTAAAGGCATATCGCAGCATTATAATAAAATAACAGAACTACAACAATAGCAAACGTTATGTGCCGCTTAAGTCGATTAGTAAAACGTAAGCGATGGAATCTATGTATATCGTTGGTGACGTAACGCGAAAAATTCTTACCACGCTATCTATGAAAACCTTCCAGTACTACGTCCAAAACATGTAACAGTTTTACCCAATGAGGTGAGCTCTTTATATTATACTATGATATTATTTTTCAGACCCCCGGGGAATGTAGTCGTCCCCCATCCCCTGCGCCACCTATGGAGGGGAGTTTCAACTAGGATCGCCAGGGTGGTGCGCAACGAGGGGTGTGGTGGGGCGAATTGTGTTTCCCAACCAGAATGCAGGCACTCACGTCTGCACCACGTCTGGGGGCGCGGCACTTGCGGAGCGTGGAGGCGACGCAAAGTGCGACGAAATAATCTCGAATTCACAACCAACTGACGATTGGGGCAGACTGGGAAATCGCAATGTTTTTAGCTCGTATTTAATTCCAGTCATACGATAATTTAGTTTAATTAATATTTATCTTTGATAGAATTCTCTAAAGCAGCGTTTACACGTAGCAGTTGACTGCTATGACAGTCGCGAGATGCGTAATGTATCTATATCGCTACTGCTATGATGCGTCTGCACCAACTTCTATTCAGCACAAAGCCGCTATTTATGCGTTGTCATAACAAATGAAAATAGTTTCATTTCAATAGTAATTGATGCTTAAATTTTCATGGAATTCTTCAAGCAATAAATTCCACTGACGATTATCTTTTGTTCCAATTCTTTAAAGAGTATAATCTCCCCCTTGGGGAGGGATATCTTTGTTATTATATCCAAATTCCCGGTATATCAGACGCCATGTATTGCTTTCAATTGGTGATTGTTGCGATTGTGTTGGATACATTTCCGCTGGAAAGTAGACGGACTTCAACTTTGCTAATAGCTCGAACGTGGATCGATAGTGTTCGACATGTGTCCAGTATCGACCTGAACTCGCATCGCAGTTGCTGTTTACACATGCGAGTGGGGCTTAATTGTTGTTAGCAGTTGACTGTCATAGCAGTCAACAGGCATGCCGTAAGGAAACATACTCCAGATGCAGATAATGCCGCGGCAGAGAGGCATGGACAATGGCAGCCGCAGAGACGTCAAGGGTGGGAACATTCGAAATATGGTGCAACATTAAAGTGATGAAAATGAAATAGTTTGACCGAGAGACGTAAGTTTGTACGAGGAAGTCCTAAGAAGAGTGGGAGAAAAGAAAAGACTTCTGAACACCCTAAGAAGAAGACGAGACAACTTAATTGGCCGTTTTTGAGACATGATGGCATGATGAAGAAAATAGTAGAAGGACAAGTGAAAGGGAAGAACGGGAGAGGAAGACCTCAAGTGAGATATATAGAACAAGGGATGGAAGATGCGAAAGAAAAGAAATAGTGAGATAATCAGAGATCAGCTGATAGGAGAAATGAGAGGAGAACTGTGTCAATATCAATCTCAGGATTGCTGACCGATGATGAGAATGAAAGAGAAAGATTAGGGTGCTGAGTGGAGACGAAAGACATTCAAGGGTATGACATAAAAAGTAAAATCTCTGCGTGAGTTCCATTTTCGACCATAAATTAGGTTCGGCCTCATCAATCATGGCAAAGGACATGAATACGCTGTGAGGTTTGCCCAACATAACTGAAGTTCTGCAAGTCAATCGGATACTAACTGGGGTGGAGGCAGAGCGATGGGGGAGGCGGGAGAGATGGCTGGCCGAAAGAGGGTGTGTCCGGGGGTACAACGAGCGACAACACTGCATGTCTGCAACGCTGAGCGCCGTTTCAGTGGGTTGGAATGGCGTTTCGAGGTGTCTGCGACGAAAGAAGTACTTAACTGGAAAACCTCCCAGTTCACAATTCGACACGCCTACCATTTCGGGAGATCTCTTGCACTCATTGGAACAATTGCTTTGGTGCATACGGCGTGTGCACCAGACTCTTCGGAGACTGTGTCCCGCGGGTAAACATGTTACGTATTAAACAATGAGACATACTGACAACATTTGTGACAATGGCCCGATTCCGCCACGCTGTCTCACCCCAATAATGCCTTGAGCATGTTATTAATACGGCACTATCGCCACATTCTGACAATGGGTTTTTTCCCTTGAGATGTGCATACATAGCCACGATTCCAACAATACAAGGGGGCATTTTCCTCACGGACTCTGGCGTGTGAGCTCCCTTTGAAAAGTGTTATGTTAACCTGACTGCCGCATGGACTCCCGTGTGTGTGTAAAGCTTTTAAGTTGACAGTGTGTTTAGGGGAGTGGAACGGAGCGAGATACCGGACGATAACCTGGAGGATCACAACATTTACGGGAAAAGTCCAAGGAAGGGCAGGCACGTAAACAAAAGTGCATGCGCACGATATTTTGTTGAATCAAGTGCATTTGGTGAAGTTTATTTAATTCCTTTTGAACACGTGGGGACCTAAACTCATTTAACAATTCTTTGGACTGTTTTTAAAATGATAAGCCCGTAAAGATCATAAAAATAAAAAATGTATAAGGTACCGATCCAAACTTAGCTCCTTATTTATGTGGTTTGTTCGTGTATGTAACCCACCCTGTCCACAGCTAGTCAAAAAGCCACCAAATTGAGGGGAGGATAGAAAAGTTACAAGGTTCAGCGGAATAGAGAAGGTACCGATCGAAACATGGCTGCGATCGGAGATTGGGATCTGCATAAGCGACACCCCTGTAGCCGCCTTGGATGAAGAATGCGTTTGTTGGCGCCCAGAGGGGGGTGCCTCTGAAGAGGAAGGTTTAGGGAAGTGAAGGGCACGCCGCCGGCCGAGTGATGCCGAGAGGCGCCGATTCGCAATTACGGACGGGGGACGCAAAAAGGGGTGAGGGAATGAATGGGGGAGGATACACGAGGGTCGGGGGATTTGGAGGGCGTGTGGGCCCTTGGCGAGGAGGGCCCCTCAAGGACGAGTGCTCATGAGGGGCGGGGAGGGTCTGATGTCAATGGCGTCGCGACGGAAGGGGGTCGCGGCGACGCGAGGGTACGCTGGCCTCACGTCACCCCGCAATACTCCTCCCCATCGTGCCTCCCCGGAATCGCCGAACGAGTCGCTGGCGGTTCTTTTAGGCCGGGATTACGATGAACGTTTTCAAACGTGAAGGAAACGGACGGTGGCATTGTTGAAGTTAGGAGAATGGGAACGCAATGAAGCTGATCACGACGGACGGACGTTAACGTGCCGCCGACATACGTTGAGCGAAGCATGTCAAGGTCTAGCTTTGCCGTCGCGTTGGTTTCCGTCAGCCAATCACGAAAATCAAGTTGTGGGTAAATGATCGGATGAGGGTGACACTTTTCAAAAATTTTTTTCAACCACTTAAAATCATCCTTTTTCGATGAAATTTTCACAACTAAACTTGCCGTGCTGACACTACATTTACGCTTGAAAAGTTTTGGAAAAAAGCAAAATCCTATGGTTTTGCAGCTATTGGAACTCAAGAGATGAGTGTTCGCCGCGCCGCCATAATGGCCCACCGTCGATCGTGATATACCACCAACAATTGAGCCGCTACGTTGGTGTTCACCGCCACCGTCCGTTTCAGAAAACGTTCATCGTAATCCCGGCTTTACATCGCAGCTACTCCTCCCGTTGGAGAAAGGTTTTGTGCGGGTCCATAAAATAAACGCCGTTGATTACACGCTCGCAAACTGGTGGAACACATCGGCGGCGCGGTCGAAATTCGGATGCAAATTGCGAGGGTGTGGGAAGGGATTCGTTTGATTGAAGAGTGCGCCTCCTCCAGTAGAGGAAATTGAGGAAGGAAGGAAATTAGTCGTTGTTCGGGTGCGAGGGGGGCCGTTCCCCTCTCATGGGGTTATTAGGGGCGGAGGAAGGAAGGGCCTGCGGATAGCTGAGGGCCTCTACGGGCCCTGGCATCAACCACCAAATACAAATGCATGCGTGCATGCGATTCAGACGTTACAAGCGAAATACACGAGTGATCCAACAATGCTTATCGAACAACACCAAAATAATCGCCGAATATGAGTCGATAAACAGGATTCAAAACCATTTACACTCCTCAGACAATTTTAAATGATTCCTCCCGCGGTAAGTTAACGTCCACGTAATGTAGGAATGGAAGATGTTTATCCTCACAACACTATTGATAAATCATTGAAAGGAACCGTTTTTTCATAAATAATTTCCCCTTTCACGTGCTCATGATTATTACAGGAGAATTCAGAATATTGGTCATTACTACAGAATTAAGAAAGAACCTTAAAATGAAATATTATGCGTATTAGAATTTCCACATTCCACATTCCTTCGTGCGGATATCCTAGGCATCAATTGAAACACCCCGCAAAATAATATAACGAGTCTTCACCCGTTTAATCGCTCAGAGAAGAGTGACATTTTGGCCGCGCGAGAGGTCGTCCTCATCTCTCCATATGTGCTGGTCGTTTCGTCTTCTTGTAGAGGTCTTATAATTTTGTTCTAGTTCCATCCATTCTCCTTAAAACTGCTTCATGGCGCAGAAATAAGGACATTAAGGAAACAAGGGCAGTTTAAGAGAAAGAGGGATAACCCGACGGTTTCAATCTCAACCATGGGGGGTTGCGTTTGAAACCGTCGGGATTATCTCGAACAGGTAACCAAGGAGTCACGTGGTATAAACACGAATTGTACGCAAATTTGGAGTGTTAAATTCGCTTGTTACAACCTCAGTCATTGTTTACACTGGCGATTTATATTGTCTGGGTTCTCGTCTATAGACGAGACGGGTCATAAAAACTCAAGTGAAAACCATTAATAATATTGGAACGAGGGATTCAGGCACACTAAATTCGCAAAACATTCGTGTTTGTGTCTCGTGACTCCTTGGTTACCTATTCGAGGTGATCCCGACGGTTTCAAACATAACCCGCCTGGAGAAACTTACGTAAATCCGTAATAATACGAGGACTTTTACGGAAATGCCACACAGACATTACGCTATCGGCTGACGGGCGCTAGAGGAGAGTTGGGACCCCGCCCCAGCGGGCCATAAAAGGCCATCGATTCACTCCTCTAGAAGGTCAAAATAGGCCTTATGTAATATGCGGAAAATTATCGTCCGTGAAGGATTACTCACACACCTGGAAATCGCTTTAAGTGCTCGGAATAAGATCATTGAACTCTTAAACAGTACTGGTAATGGCTTCAGGCCTTACTATGTGGAACCTCTCCATGATGAAATTAAGAATAAATCACATCTTCAGGTGTCACTAAGTGTACAAAACCCGAGTCGTAACAATAAACCTTTATAGAGTACCATTACGAAGTGTAATATTTTTTTATTCTCAATTTCTTAAATAGTACATACATTGACGATACGTGCCTTGTATCGACATTGACGGCGAGTGCCTTGTATCGACAGGGGGCAGCACATTAAATTCATCTAGTTTACACTTAATGTCGGGCCGCCTACATTGTTTCGCGACCGGCCACCTCGGGCGCCACAGACGCGGGACGCATGAAGAGGGCGTTCGCATGTACGCGAAACAGCCGTCATCCGCCTTCCATAAATGACGTCACCGCCACGTCATTGGTGGGGGGGGGGCATTTCCGCACTCACCACTGAGGCCACCCCTTGGCTCGGTCCCGCTGCCACCCTCCAAAGGAGCCACCCCTGGAAATCGCTGACACCACTATTCGTTTCCCTTTTATTCTGGAACAGTAACGAGAGTCAAGAGACGACTGCACAGCCGTTCTCGCTATTACAGAGAAGTGTTTCAGCTCAACTGGGTTTTCGGATCTGCACCCTTACTTGTGGGCACTTCAGTCCAAAAGGAAAGGTATAAAGGCCGTTGTACACGGTACAATTGCTTGTACAAGATCTTGTACCATAAATTGAACGGCGAGATTTGACCAAGAAATTGTTTGACAAGAAGTTGGTTCACGGTCGTACACGATCAAAGATTTTCATGCAATTTGTACGCCAATAACATGCGCAGATATCGTTTTCTGTCGGACAGCTGAATCGCGATATCCGATGACGATAGTATTTTGAAAATACTGCCATAGTTACTGGGTTACAATGATTTGCTACCATTAATCCTAACATTAATAAAATTAAATTATATGTTTGGTAACTTGCACTCTTTCATTGGATCATGAAACCCATCATTTATCAACCAAACATCATGTTTTTGCTTGTTGCATATATTTATTTTTAGTTCAATAACGTCATCTTAATTTCCACGAACATACATATCCATGTTCATGTTCATTTCATTGATTCAATGTTTGCCAGTGTGTCCAACTAATCTTTTGAGGAATAGAATACTTCCTACGCGACCGACGAATATAGAATCAACAAATAATATGATAATATGGAAGCAACAAAGAATATCAAGATATGTAAAACAAAAATGGAAGTTTTGCCACGCTAATAGGAATAAAAGTGATCGAAAACAGAACACCAACCTTACGAATACTAAACGAACGCATCACTACCGTCACATGTCATGCGCAGAAGCTACGGAGTGGATCTTGGACGGGGGGGGGGGGGGGGGGGGGGGGGGCTCTGGTGCTTCAGACCACCTCCGAAATTTTAATTCTGCTGTTCTGATTTTAGCAGTGAACTTTGCCAGTGAGAAGAGATAAGTATGGGCACTGTAAAAGTAAATACCAAGCACTGAAAATTAAGGGAAGAGATTTGTAACATGTCGGCACCGAATGAGCAAGGCTGATTTGTTTCAAGTTACGCAAGACTTACCCCCCCCCCCCGAAGCAAATTCTGGCTACGTGCCTACCTGACATGTTTATATAAGCTGATTGGCTGCATGCTCGTCGGCGGTGTATAAACTCCTCAGCCTGTGAAGGTTCATTTCGCTCATTTGCACTCCGTCTACGGAAATCAATTTACAAAGCAGAAGAGGAAAATGGGATCAGCCTATTTTACGCTCGTTTCAGAGCAAATTTGTACCTGAGACCTAACTCAAACAAGAATCGGGCTTCTTGTGAAAGCGATAAGTTTCAACGTTTCATTTCCTCCTCAATTCATTTATCGGAACACATTAAAGCCGTTAAAGTAAAAAAAAATATTCCACGGTCGTTTTCACCCGCTGATCTCACCATTATGAATTTCTCATACATGGGTTAATTTATGGAGGTTTGGTCGTCTTTTTTTAAGAAATTCGACTTACTTCTATTTTTTTTGCCAACGTTTCGCCTTTTTATTAAGGCTTCTTCGGGGCTACAGTACAATGCAAGGAATACAGTTGGTAATAATTATAATACTACAAAGGTGAAAAAGTTTTCAAGTATAAATTTAGTACCTCAAAGGATTAACTTTCTTACTGCGACAATGGTAACACAAAAACAAACTCTTCCTCCTAGTAACAAAATCAGCATCAAAAACAAGCCAAAATGGAAAACCAAGGTAAAATTTTGTTTGAAAAATATAATGAATGAAATAAAAATATTAAAAATGAATAGTATAAAGTATGAAATTAACAATTAAATATATCTTAACTTCAAATTTCGTATGTATATTCGTATTGAAATTCTGGAGAACACTACATAATACATAGTAAAAAACCTTAGTTATAGAAGATCAAATTGTGATAGATGTTCCTTAAATTCTGTATATCCGATCTATGGTTACAAACTGAAGGAGTTTTTATGATGTGGACCATTTCTTTGAATAGCCTCTTCTGAATTATGTATTATGTAGTGTTCTCCCGAATTTCAATACGAATATGTTTTTTATATTCGTAAAATATGTAATATACATACGAAATTTGAAGTTAAGATATACTTCATTGTTATTTTTTCATGCTTTATACTATTCATTTTAAATATTTTTATTTCATTCATTATATTTTTCAAACAAAATTTTACCTTGGTTTTTCTTTTTCATGTTGATTTTGTTACTAGGAGGAAGAGTTTGTTTTTGTTACCATTGTCGCAGTAAGAAAGTATATACTTTGAGGTACTAAATTTATACTTGAAAACTTTTTCATCTTTGTAGTATTATAATTATTACCAACTGTATTCCTCGCATTGTACTGTAGCCCTGAAGAAGCCTTAATAAAAAAGGCGAAACGTTGGCAAAAAAAGAAGGAAGTCGAATTTCTTAAAAAAGACGACCAAACCTCCATAAATTAACCTATGTATTATTAAAGAGGTCAATAATTATCCAAAGAAATTACGAATATCGACTAGCTGAAGAGGATAATATGTTATGCATAGGCTGCTGCTCTTACACGAATTTGAAAACGGTGGCATGGATTAACTTTCGAAAATCTTCCTCCCTTTTACCGTTCAGCGACGGTTTCTCGCCCACGCAATAATTCCACGCCAAGGGTTCTCAAGAAGTGGATTCCGTGGCCGCAGTCCCGTGGCCGAGAATTTAATAACCCCTCCTGGAAGACCCTGAATCAATTTGGAAGGAGGAGTGCCTATTTTCGCCTGGTTGCCCCTCCGACCACCATCCTCAGGACTTCGTTTTCGGAGCCGCCATCTCATCCATCCCAATCTTCTCACAGGGACTCACCATCTCAGGTCGAAACCTTAAAGCTTCACCACACCCCCGAACCCCTTTCCATCCTCGCCATTTCATCCTTAAACACCCTGGCCCACTTCCTCCTCCTGAAAAGCATCTGACCCTTGAATACCCCGCAACTGATCCGCCAGTCCAGCTTAATCTATCGCTTCTCCGTCGCTAGGTTCAACATCTTATTTTCCAAGGCCGTTTCTCATGCGGGCCTTTCTTTGAACTGGTTCCAATTCAGCAAGCGATGAGAGTTTTTTTAAATGCTATCACGTAAATGCCTTCTGGACAACGAATTTTTGCAACCATTTTCTTCAGTGTATGAAGAGCTCTCGGGATCTCCACCGGGTCAGGAACTTGAAGTTTCCGACGTTTAGATGGCCGACTCAGCCATCGTCTTCAGGGCTAAAGATGCCGAACGATATATGCCGGTATATAAGCAGGACAACATTCTCTTTCGTCATCATTAGCTCTGAAGACGATGGCCGAGTCGGACACCGAAACGAAGTCAAACTTCAAGTTCCCGACCCGGTGGAGATTCCGAGAGCTCTTCATACAGTCTATTTGAACTGGGATTCGTTAAAAGAGTATTGGGTAAATGTGACGATCATGTACGAGAAATTTTCCCTTGTTAGACCTCATGTGGAATATGTTGCCAGTGTATGGGATCCCTACGAAATCGGTCTAAATAACGAACTTGAACGTGTGCAGCGAAGATCGGCAAGATTTGTGAAGGGCCGGTACGATAATCTTATTAGCGTAACCAGTCTATTAAATGAATTGAAATGGGAATCATTGTCAGATCGCAGGTTGAAATTTAGACTTAATCTCTTAAACAAATTCCAAGACAATATTTTCAGTGATGACGTTAAAAATATTTTGCGGACCCCAACTTACTCTGGTAGACTGGACCATAATCACAAAATTAGAAAAATTAATTGCCGAACTGACAGATTCGAAATGTCCTTTTTTCCTCGTACTATTAGGGATATGATTAACGTTAAATATATCCAGTACGAGTGTAGCAATGGATAACATTGGTAGCTGCATGTTAGTATAAGGACTCAAAGCTAACCCAACTAACAGCATGTTTTTGCATGTATGCTTTGCTATTTTTATCTTTTTTTAAATAGCGTAGTTTTGAACAGTACCTATACAAGTACTAATCCTTTTTTTATGTATGATATGTAGTGCATGTTTGGTGAGTATTCACCCCCTGCCACACACCTTTACGGTGGCTTGCAGGGTATTATGTAGATGTATTCACCGGGAAAGCAGCAAATCCATTTTCTTCAGATCCGCAACTAATAACATAACAGTGAAGGCAAGAATACTCGCTATGGAAGACAGTACTCCGAAATATACTTGCTCATTCAGAACACTAATTACAGCCAATTATCGCCGTCTCCTTCCTCCAATCCGACATCTTACCCCTCCCCCCCTCCCCACCGAACCCGCAGCAGCAACCCCTCCTCCACCTATTCTCAATCTCATCGCTCAGTGCTTCCTCCCGAAATCCGTCCTCGCCGGATCACTGAGCTCCACCGCGTCTGCTGCACTCCTTTGAGAGACCGGTCCGCCCTAAGACGCCGCCCCCGCGCCTCCTCCGACTCAGACGACACTTCCTTGGCCGGGCGAGGGGGCGCCGGGCGAATATAGGTCGAGCGGACGCGGGCGAAACGTCACCCGCCTGACGGCAGACATGCAGTCACTCGTAATTATTCCTGGGTAATTTGCTCACCCCCGTAAGTTTTACTTTTCTCTAGTTAGGCCCCACCTTGAGTATGCAGCCAGTGTATGGGATCCTAATGAATTAGGTTTGATCAGAGAACTAGACAGTGTGCAGCGTAGAGCAGCTAGGTTCGTTAAAAGGTGTTATGATAGGTTGAGTAGCGTTTCAGAATTAATAAAATAATTAGAGTGGGAATCATTATCAGAGCGTACGTTAAGGTACATATTAAAAACACCAGCGTATTATGCTAGATTCGACCAGATAAATAAGATTAGAAAGATAGATTGTCGTACCGATAGATTCAAAATGGTATTTTTCCCCCGCACTATAAGAGAACGGAATAGGCAGCATAGCAAAGGGATAGGTAGGGGAAATATTTTAGAGTAGTCTGTAGTGCATGATGCATGTATTAATCCCTTAAATAATATAGATACTAACAATCTGAGACCCTATAGTTGCATGTTTGCATGTCGGTAGTGCATTCTTGGTGATCTTCACCCCCTGCCACACACCCTCGCGGTGGCTTGCAGGGTATCGTGTAGATGTATATGTAAGAAACTTGAAGATGTGGAAGCAATAAAGTAACAATCGGTAGATTATCCTAGGTATTCAACTGTTCCGGTACGAAAATAATTCTCTGACATCTTGCAACGGAAATATAAGCTATGGAGTAAGAAAACCCTTCCTCAGAGCGTGCTCTTTCATGGCCTCGAGGCACTTACATTTCGGTGCAGGAAAAGGAAGACTGAGAGAGCCTTTGAACGTGGCGTTGGAAGATAATGGCGAAGATCAAACGCGCATGCCTAGTAACTAAGGAAGAGGCTCTGGCAAAGTAGAAGGAATATAAAAAAATATGAAGGAACGCAGACGGAAGAATCATCCCGGAAACAATTTGAGACGTGAAGACGATGAAAAGAGTCGTCGAGGGAAAACACAAGGCAAGGCAAAAGGGAAGCCTTCGTAGGAAATGCATGTCTGGGAAAAAAGTGAAGGATGTGAAAAAGAATATGAAGAGGGAAAACAATTGAAGGGAGAGTGGAGAGCTTTGTCAAACTGATCTTAGGAGTAAATGAAATCTTTTCTCTGAAAATAGAAACTGGATAATCAAGGGGCGCGTAGAGAATTGGATGGGGACACGGTTAGTGACATCACTGGCAGCAAAGAATCATCCATAGACCTAGCTATTGTGCACTTTATTGCCAGTAAACAGTATTATCAAGAGAAAACCAAAGGTAATATGAGGAATGGATATTTGAAAATTATTCCAATCTTAGCACAACTTCGTCACCACGGTTGGTTACTTTTAATATCTACATTCACACGATACCCTGCAAGCCACCGCGAGGGTGTGTGGGTGAAGATCACCAAGCATGCACTACAATAAGGTTCTGAAGTTCCACTAATATAAGGTTCTGAAGGAGAAAGGACTGGATTCCATTAAAAAAGGGCGCAGGGCTGAATGGTAAATTTATTGGCGTGATATATGGAGTTCGAAAAGAAGCTTTTCTCAAAATCTATTACAAAACGTACTAATGAAGTAGCTTAGCTAGGAAGTAAGGAAAGGAAGACTCATCTCAAATATTAGGGATGCATTTTTATGGAATACACTGAGAAGCAAGAGCAGCATATATTTTGCTATTCCGGCATCTTTTTCTCCTCTAACATATTTAGATAGAGAATTACATTAAAGGCGTAATGCAATACCAGCCATGCTTTTGAAAAGTATATAGAGGACGAAGGAAACTAGATATAATAGATCTGTCACGATATAAATAAGCTTTGAAAACTAAAGTCCCCCATGATCGTGCATCCCTTTGGAATGAATGTACCACGGCACTTTGAGTGACCCTGGGGCAGTGACTTATCCTTATATTCTTCAGTTCAACGCCGCAACAAAACATCTATTGGTTTGTCGTCCGATCTTAGTACTGGTTCTTCACTTAGCCAAATGGTTGTACGCATTTAATCACGTGTCCTTTCGCTGGATGGGAAAGAAAATGATTGGCAGAAGAAGAAAGACGGGAAGGGAAACTCAGCCTCGACGTGCCAACTTCTTCCTTATTTATTTAAACTCTTTAATGCAGGAGCCAATAATTTGCTCCCTGCTGCAAACGATATTTATTGTACCAGGGACATTCAATTAGTTTCACTGGGCGTAAAATTAGAGGCTTCCCCATATTTGAACACATCAGTAACTAAACATCTGTGCGACTTACCCAATGCCCAAACCCAAAAATCGTTTCGCAATATTTTCTTTGATTTTGTGTCAATGGCAACCGATGCAGGAAAATATACCGAGGAAACTCTTAATCACCCTGGCAACATGAAGTAACAGAGTACAAAAGGTGGGTGCCAGATCGATTTCGCAGCTAAATTAAAACAGCATTCAAGGCTTCTAAGCTTTAGGGATAAAATTAAATCCGTATCACTAAACCAATTCACTTCATGGGTTATGTCATAATACAATGCCAAGAAAAAACTTTGGATTCCGGGGCATTAAAGAAGTAGTATTGACAGATGGATAGATAGATCGCTCGAATAAACCGTATATTACTCGAAGATTCACACTCGATGTCAACCAAGACAATCATTGGGGCAGAGCACACGCCTGGTGACCAAGAGGTCGTGGGTTCGACTCTCAACGTGGACGAGGGCAAACAGAAGACTTGGGTGCTTAAAATGCACATTGATAGGCAAGAAATATAATCGCAGATACGGTGATTCCCTGAAATTGTTGTCATCGTGCCATAAAAATACATGAGTGCAAATTCATTACGACATTCAAGAGTTGCTAAAGGTAATATACTGTCGATTTTACAGGGGAAGAAGTGAAAAGCAATTGTATTAGCTCCTCATCTCCATTCTCGGGTAATAATTCAATTTCGTATTTCATTCAGCGTTTTCTCTTACTATATCGTGTCGGAAACACTACCAAGATGCAGCATCTTGTAGAGACACGATCCTAGGGTTGTCTCATTCGTATAAATGCGAGTAGATGTAAAAAAATAGGCAGAGAGCATAGGGATAAAAACTTTGCCATTATTCACGTTTGGTAGTCTAAGATGCGTGCAAAACCCTGTACCAGCCTGGGGAGGGGTCGCGGTGATATTATTAGTCTTTCAAAGCCATCATCAGACATGTTATATTCAAGAAAAAGATCTCTGAAGTTCCGGTGTCCAAAGAACTTCTAAATTTTACTTTCACTCTCCCGAAATAACATGAAAAGCGAGTGGCAGCGTGCGCGATCCGAGCGTAACAAACGCATGAACGAAAAGAGAAGCGCCGCAGCTCATGAGGGATACCGACTAACTGACGATGAAGAGAACATTCGGGGCAGAAGCGATAGAAAGTGCCCAATTCCGCCCGAACGGATCCCCTCCGCTCCCTGGGAGGGCGTCCCTGGCTCGCCGCCGCCGCCGTATCGAGCGCCACCTCCGGGCGATCAATACGAAGCCTCGCTCTCCCCCCCTCCCCTCCCCCCTCCATTCCCCTCCCCTCCCGCGCCCAATGCATTCCAAAAAGGAGTGAGCCTCGCTCATCTGCCCTCAGAGGGCGTCCATTCGCCTCCACTCTCACGCACACACCCGGATGAGATTCACTTGATTGAAATCCCACCCTGGGAGAGGGGTCCCGCAAGGTCGCCACCGTGGCCTTCCGGCTTCCAGTGCCCGGCTTCGCATCCCGCCAATGAAGCGTTCAAGAAAGCGTTAACCAAGACCTAACCAGTCTCGCGACAATAAGTGGATGAGAATATGGTGGAGACATCTGGTGAACTAGGGGGAAAACCCGCTAAATTCAAATCTATAACACGCCATTGTTTAGTGATAACATAAAGCAAATAGAATATAGATGGCTCACCTCATAGGGCATAGCTGTCATACTTTTTGGATAAAGTACTGGAAGATATTGATGGCGAGGGAAGAATTTTTCGCGTTACGTCACGAACGATATATATCTCTTCCATCGCTTTCTTTTTTTTTAATCGACTTAAAAGATACAATCGACAAGTGTCCTGTAGTCTGCTCCTTGCAGCGGTGGATTATGTGTTTCTACTGAAACAACCTTTTGTGACAAGATGTTTGCTTTAATACTGAGGGAAATGTAACTTATCCATGTGACTGTTGACGTAAGGTAAAGAAATATCGCAGTATTATAATAAAATAACAGAACTTCAACAATAGCATATGTTATGCGCCGCTTAAGTTGATTAGAAAAACGAAAGCAATGTAAGCGATATGTTTGTGACGTAACGCGAAAAAATTTTCCACGCCATCTATGGAAACCTTCCAGTACCACGTCCAAAATGTTTAACGTTGAGCCCTTTATATTATATTTACTCTATTGTGATAATCATCTCATTTGTCTTCTCATCGTAAGAGGGAACAGTAGGGCCCCCAGGAACCTTAAACCCTTAGCCCTTCCGTTTCGGATACGGATTTCTGCCTGTTCTGTAGTAAAAGAGTGAACAAGAGAAGAGCGAAATACATATGTCATCTCCCCCAAGCTCACTGGGAGCGCTGTCATTGTTTATGCCCAGCACTACCTACAGTGATTCGGAAGCACTTGATATTGAAGACTTAATCTAGCATGATTGGAACCATACTAGGAGGTTTTATACGATCATTTGACTTGTGCTTGCGATGAAGTGGTACCACATGCTAATTTTCAAATGAGAAGGTTGCACAGTGTCTGTAAAGACTGTAAACACTGAACGTGATTGTTTAGCGGTTACTAGGTCATACTGGGAGCTAGTAGCAAACTAGTACCGCATCAAGTATGAAAGCATGTAACTCAGAACGAGTACGATAGGGATACCACGCTTTTTAGCCAGCACACTGGTTCTGTATCACACAATACTGGAAAGTTATCATGCTAACGAGTGTCCTCGATCTTGCGCTGGATCAAGTATCGTGTGAAACGGGCTTCAATTTTACTCGGGACCGAAATCCCTGTTTTGTACAGGATATTGTTGGATGGAAACGAAAAATAAATGTCAGTGAAAATATTAATCTTCTAACCAGAGCCGTTTGCACATAAATCAAAAATTAAAATAAGCAAAAGGCGAGTTACGCCCACCGAACGAGCTGCTTTAAAGGTATCTACGTCATCCACCTCCCCTCCTTGACTGTTTTGCGGGAAAGGGAGGGGAGTGGAGGTGGGGAGGGGAGCTATGCCTGAAGAAATCCTGTCAGAGTCAGCTGTGTGTCCCCCATTGTGATAAGGCGAAGGAGCTTCGCGTTCTCAGTTGTGATTGGACGAAGTGGATGACGTACGAGTCCTTTGCACGCTCACTTTTCCGAAAGGGTTAAAAACATCAGTTTTTCGCCGCTCATAACCCGAGAACTAATTGACAGATCGAAGAACGGAAAATTACGGGTATTTTATCCTACAAACTCTGTCAGATTCGGCAATAAAAATATGGGAAACCACCCCGTTAAGCTAATCAGGTAGTGTGAGTACCTCTGCTCAAATAGAGATCATATTAACAAAATAGTATAATCCTTATGCTTTATACCGTCATACCCGAACATTTCCTACATCAACTTCGTAAGACAAAGGTCTTTCAGACCACACGACTAAAAGTTGTTAATAACTCAAGTTAGAGCATTTATTAGCATAAAATTCTACTTTAATTAAATTCTACTTCTAATTCTTTCTATGGCAGAGTAATTAACAGAAAATTACAATTTATTTTCATTTGTTACAAATTGCTAGGCTTGACTTCGTGGAACCACATATTGATAACGTAAATGAATTCACGTCGTAAAATTCCACAGACTCTTATTAAAACCGACCTAGATTTTGACTTGTACACGTACAGTCATTATCAAGATCTCTCGACTTATACAGTTCTAGATAATGACTGTATAAGTCGAAACCTTGGTCGGTTTTAATAAAAGTCTGTGGAATTTTACTAAGTGAATTCATTTACGTTATTTTGATTTGGATTTAAAAAAACTGTCCCTCATTCGGACTTATCATTATAGACAATTTTAAGAGCTGATATCCCAGGGTTGTAAATATTGATGGCAAAATGTCTTATCGGGGCGCTATGAGAAACAGCTGAAGAAAATGGAAAGGGTCTTGTTCCCGTCAAAAATGATATTGCTCTAAAAATGAGACTAATGACAAAGCTCACGCAATGAGAAACCTCATTTCACCCTGTCATGAAATTCCTAGGGCTCTAACTGCAATAAGACGCGGTGAATACCTGACTCTCTGTCGACTGCTTCCCGGTTTTACGATGGCTGGTGAGCTGTTTTCAGAATGTAACCCCAAAAGGGGTTTGAAGCACCCAGATGTACTCCAAACCATTAACCATGAGATTGGTGAGCGTCATTCAAGCACTCTCTCCTTCGCTACCCGTCGCACTATCTTGCACCATGCCCATGGTAATGAATGGAGCGTTCGCGGTGAATGTGCAAAAGCCTCCTTTGAAAATGCCAAGGCACTCGTTGTAAAAAGCAAACTGTAATTTGGAAGGATTAAGTATGTTAGATTATTTTCGATTCCCATTTCACGCTTAGGAAATTTGTCGACTTGAAAAGAAAGTGGAGATTGGGCTGACGAATGAATGAAATGTAACAGAGAATAAGTACACACGATTGTAAAAATACGATTAACAGTAGAACTCTAACGATCAATCCACATTGCGGATCCGTGTAACTTTTCCGCGGCAACAACTGGCCCACTCCTCCCAGGGAGGTTGTGTTTGAAACCGTCGAGACTATCTCGAACACGTAACCAAGGAGTCACGTTGTGTAAACACGAATTGTTCGCATATTTGCTTCCTTTTTAAGCCAATGATTACCACCTCATCCATTTTTGCACTCGTATTTTATTCATCTGGATACTCTATAGGCGAGACAGATGATAAAAACTTATGTGAAAACAATAAATGAGGTTGTAATCAACGGTTTTCGCACAAGAAAATTGCAAACCATTCGTGTTTATACCACGTGACTCACTGGTTCATCATCATCATCACTGGTCATCAATCCTCAGATTGGTTTCACGCAGCTCTCCACTGAGTCCTTCTATCGGCTAATCTCTTCATATTTACGTATTTCTTTTGCTTTTACATCCTTCACATCTTGTTCCATGTATCTCATCCGAGGTCTGCCTTTGCCATTCTTCCAGTCCTCTTGTCCCTCGACGATTGTCTTCATCAGGCCATCGTGTCTCAAGATATGGCCGATTAAGTTGTTCCGTCTTCTCCTTAGGCTATTCAGAAGACTTTTCTTTTCTCCCACTCTTCTTAGGATTTCCTCGTTACTTACTCGGTCTATCCATTTAATCTTCATCATTCTTCTGTAACACCTTATTTCGAATGCTTCCACCCTTTTCTTCTCCGCTGCTCTCATCGTCCATGCCTCACTGCCATAAAGAAACACGCTCCAGATGTATGTTCTGATGAACTGTTTCCTTACTTCTACGCTTGTATTTCCAACTATAAATAGATTCTTCTTTTGATAGAATGCCCTCTTCGCCTGGGCTATTCTGCTGATTATTTCTTTCTTGCTTCGTCCATCGATGGTTTCTCGGCTTCCAAAGTAACAGAACTCTTTCACCTCTTCCAGTTTTTGTTTATCTAGTTTAACGTTGCTTTTAGCCTCTTCTTTCTTGCTGCACACCAATACCTTATCTTTCTTCTAATGGATCTTCAGTTGATATATGGCCATTGTCCTTTCCATCGTTAATAGAATCTTGTTCAGATCCCTCTCTGTCTCCCCTATGAGTGCTATGTCATTAGCGAATCGCAACATGCTAATTTTTTCTCCTGTGGATATTCACACCAGAAGACTTCTCTTTGATTTCATTGATGTCTTTCTTGATGTAAACATTAAAAATTAAAGGAAACAGTGCACAGCTTCGTCATACTCCTTTCTTTATTCTTGCTTCTTCACAGCTCGGTCCAGATTTAATCACAGCTACTTGGTTTTTATACAGACTGTGGATAATTCTTCGGTCATTGTAGGACACTCCAACTCCTTTCAGAATTCCAAGCACTGAATTCCAATCCACGTTGTCAAAAGCCTTCTCTAAATCCACGAATGCAATGCACGTCGGTTTTGCCTTCTCCATTCTCTTCTCTATGAGCAGCCTAAGGGCCAATGTTGCTTCTTTACCTCTTCGAAATAGTTCCGACGATTTCAAACACAGCCACCCTCGGGTCATCTTCAGGCTGGAGAATCGAATTTCGGTTGTTCACTCGAACGCTTCACGAGGGAGAAGTCTGAACTATAACACGTGATCCTTTCTGACAGGCCTCCACCAAATTCAGGCCTGTGGACACCATCCGCGTATCAGCGGTCGTAGCAGGTGTAGGGAACTGGGTGGGAAGGCACGAACATCCGAGTCACTCGTGAAGCCGTCTTCCTAATCACGGATGATGCACGGACCCGCTTCGCGCGCCGGTGGTCGGCGGTTGTATTCACGACGAAGGAAATGCCGCGGGTCACCGCTAGATGGCAGCGGATCGGAGTATCCGAGATAAAAGGCAGAGACAGCGGAACGCTTCATCAATTACGTGATTTAATGCATTTGGATTCTCATGCAATCGAACATCTCAAATTCTTTCAATATATCCTTGAAGACTTCGAAATACAACACTCCATGGTATCAATATCCTCTTCTCTACGCATCTGATGAAGGTTTTCGTCAGATATTATTTTCTGCCTGTTTATGGACGCGAAAAAATATTTTCTTGTAAAAAATAAATCTTCAGCAAAAGTAATTCAGCCCCAAGCACCGTATGACGCCATAAACACTTCATAGAGTAGGTGTACAGTGGGAGACTCACTCTCATCCCCGAACTACCTCATAACTGCTTTGGGTTAGCTCTCTGCTGTACAACTCCTTTGTGATAGTACCTAAGTAGTGCTAGTACTTAGAAGTAGAAATGCCGTGAACTAACAGTTCAGGTCGATCACCTACCCTATCAATAGGTAATGGTATTAAGAACAACTTAAATTTCTAGCTAAGTTAAAATGAAAGGAAAATACGTTCTTTAAGGAGGTTGGCTCGCGACTGCTAGAGTCAAGTTGTCTGAGGAATCTTATAAATTTAAGTACGAGTATATGCCTGCTAAGTGATCCTTACTTCACAAAGAAAATTACCTAAGCTATTGAAAGTCATAAGTATCACAAGAAATACGATGTAAAGTGGAAGGATTTCTAATTTATGATAATTTAAATCAGCTGGATTAATGGAGTCAATTCAGCATTTACGTTACAGAAATAAATCCATGTACTCAATGAATTTACTAATGTATAACACCAGAATATTACTATCAAACGTTATGTTATAATATTTTTCTGAAATATGTTTTAATATCTCATTAGTAATGATATTAGTCATACGCCATACATTTTGGCTGGAGCTACCGCAGCGCCACTTGAAGTCAACTAACGCATTTCGTCGGCTATAAGCGCAGAAATTGGTGGATTTAGCGAAAAATACGGCAGGTTGATTCCTTTTTTTCGTGTCATTTTATTCCTTGTGAAATTACGCATAAAATATCAGTTTTTTGCAAAAATGACATGTCACTATGGTATTTTTAAACGTTATATTCCCATGTGATGGCCATTCTCGCCGTTAATCATATGTAATTTCAAATGCAATTTGTGGAACAAGGAGTATGGGTTGGTGTAATTATCTTTACTTTATTAGATAGAGGAACTTTAGTTCTATAAGTGCTGAAAATATAAAAAAAAGACATGACTTTCACTTTTCGGATCAACCTCCTTAAGTACCAAGCATTGGACCGGGAAAAGTCTTATCATTCAGAAGAGAACCTTTCAGATCACAGGAAAGCAATCTCCGACGCCCTGAGCACTTCTCCAATAAAAATACGGATCCTTTTCATCATCCACTCTGAAAAGTTTTTGGGCAAAAAAAAACTTCCCGCTGAGTGTCAGCACCTTCGCTCTGAGCCAAGATTTCTTTCTCCGAAGGAATAAAAGAAATTCAGGCGCGCGATCAATTTCATTAAGAAAGGGGTCGAGGTATTTCAAAATTGATTTAGGTCATTCGTAGTACTCTAGAGGGGGCTTCTTCACCTCAAAACTTCTCCCAAACCACTTTCGTGAATCCGCCGTCTTCAGTTCAACACCAAGGAATAAATCAAAAATCTCAAAGATCTTTCATACCTACTTAACGGGGCTGGCAAAAAAAGCAACAAAGAAAAAAGACAAGGAAGTATTTCATCCTGTGATTTCTCAGAAATAAGGGACTGATATTATGGGATCAAGGTTATTAATGAGTCCTTAACACTAAAGAGTAAGTATAATGTAGAGGGCTCACCGCATAGGCAAAAGTGTTGTACATTTAAGGTGTAGTACCGCAAAGTTTCCATAGATGGCGAGGGAAGAATATTTTTGCGTTACGTCACAAACGATATATATCGCTTCCACCGCTTTCGTTTTTCTAATCGATTTAAGCGGCAAAATCGAGAAGTGTCTTGTAGTCTGCTCCTTGCAGCGGTGGATTATGGGTTTTAATGAAACAACAAGGAATCCCTCCTGTGACTAGATATGTTTGCTTTAATGGTGAGAGAAATGGTAACTTATCCATGTGACTGTTGACCTTAGGTAAAGGCATATCGCCGTTAGTTATCGAACTATAAGCGGTGAAAAACTGATGTTTCTAACCCGTTCGAAAAAGTGGGGATGGTACGTCATCTAATTCGTCCAATCACAACTGAGAGCGCGAGGCTCTCTCGCCTTGGGCGACTATGGGCGACCCACAGCTGACTCTGCCAATGAAAGTGGTTGCGACAGGATCTCTTCTGGCAGACCTCCCCTCCGTTCCCCTCCAGACAATAATTTCAGTGATGATGTTAAAAATATTTTACGAACCCCAACTTACTATGGCAGACTGGACCATAATCATAAAATTAGAGAAATTTATTGCTGAACTGATAGATTCAAAATGTCCTTTTTCCCTTGTACAATTAGAGATACGAATAACGGTAAATATGTCCAATCGGAGAGTAGCAATGGATAGCATATCGGTAGTTGCATGTTGGTATGAGTACTTAAAGCTAACCCTACTAACAGAATGTTTTTGCATGTTTGCTTTGCAATTTCTATCTTTTTTAAATAGTGAAGTTCTGACTAGTATATTAATACTATTCCCTTTTTATGCATGATATGTAGTGCATGTTTGGTGAGAAATCACCCCCTGCCACACACCATTGTGGTGGCTTGCAGGGTATTATGTAGATGTAGATGATGTAGATCCCCGCGCTATAGACATCATCCCGACGGAAGCATACGGTTGCCGCAGCGCCAATTTCCCAAGCGGCATGAGTCATCGCATTCGAGGACGACCCAAGCGCTGGATCCGCCCCGAGCCGCACCACGGCGCTGCGTGTCGCGACTGGCCGGCATACCTGAGCCACTGGGGCTGGCCCTCTGGCGTAATTCGATGGACGGGAGGGAGCGGTCGGGAGTGAATGAGGCGGGTGCAGACGGGGTGCCGCAGAGGAACGTCGCTACGCCCGGCAAGAAGGCGCGGAGCGATCTCTCAAGAACTTGTCTGGTAGAGAATAACCTGATATGATGGAGTAAAAAATGGCCGACCCATCTAACAGACTACGAACTGTCCGCGGGGATAGGGTCGGTGTGGTATTTAGAGTACTGGCCTCCTATTCCGAGGACCCGAGTTCGAATCCAGGCCGAGCGGGATTTTTCATTCGTACACCGTTCCCTATTTGAATGATTTGTGGAGGACATTCGAGTTCAGTACTCCGTCCGTCGGATGGGAAGTTGACCCTTTGGCGCCTGTCGTTAAGAGTAGGCTAATTCCAACGCCGGGTTTCTCTCCCCTCTCCCTCCGTTCCCTGCAAACTCCCATTTCACCCAGTTACCCTCCTATCCTAAAAAAAATGGCGCAAATGGTCTCAATGGGGGCGTTTAATCGGAACCGAAATCACATTTTTGTACACGAAATCGTTAGATGGAAACGAAAAATGAATTTTAGTGAAAAAAATAATCTCCTAACCTGAGCCATTCATTCAAAAATCAAAAATTAAAATAAGCAAAAGGTGACGCCCACCGAAAAAGCTGTTTTGATAACATTGACGTCATTTTCCTCCCGTCCTTGACTGCATGTAGGGGAAGGGAAGGGAGTGGAGTGGAGTTCTCGGAAGGTCTGCTCGCACAGATGCTGTTGCAACAGCTCCCATTGGCAGAGTCAGCTGTGTGTCCCCCATTGTGATAAGGCGAAGCAGCTTCGCGGGCTCAGTTGCGATTGGACGTGGTGGATGACGTAAGAGGTCGCATGCACGCCCACTTTTCCGAAAGGGTTAAAAACATCAGTTTTTCGCCGCTTATAACTCGAGAAATAATTGACGGATCAAAAGATGGAAAAATACGGGTCTTTTTATTTCACAAACTCTATTAGATTCGGCAATAAAAAAATATGGTAAACGACCCCATTGTCGGTCACCTCCCACAAATGACAAGAAAACGACGACTTGATCTAAAAGGTCAAAAGGCTAATGCTGAAATAAAATTAATCTGTGTGCTTCTGTAACAAACTTTTGCATAAGTTCGACACAGGCATTCACGAAGCAATAAAAATCAAACATTCACCCAGTAAGGCTTCAGAGAATGGGTGAAGGGTCCGCTCAAGAATACTCGAAACGAACCAAATTCGAGTCAGGGAAACTATTTGACCAGCATTGTAAAGCAGCGTTTACACGTAGCAGTTGACTGCTATGACAGTCGCGAGATGCGCGATATATCGACATATCGCTACTGCTATGATGCGTCTGCACCAACTTCTATGCAGCTTAAAGCCGCTATTTAGACGTTGTCATAACAATTAAAAAGAGTTTTATCTTAATGGTGATTGATGCTTAAACTTTCATGAAATTCTTCAAACAATAAATTCCAATGACGATTATCTTTGGTTCCCATTCTTTAAAGAGTAGAATCTTTCCTTTGGGGAGGGATATCCTTGTTATTTTATCCAAATTCCCGGTATCAGACGTCGTGTATTGCTTTCCGCTGGCTATTGTTGCGATTGTGTTGGATACATTTCCGCTGGAAAGTAGACGGGCTTCAACTTTGCTAATAGCTCGAACTATGATCGATAGTGTTCGACATGTGTCCAGTATCGACCTGAACTCGCATCGCAGTTGCTATTTACAGTTGTTAGCAGTTGACTATCATAGCAGTCAACTGCTACGTGTAAACGCCCCCTAACACAATTATTTTCTTATGCTTCACAATGAAGTAAGATAAAGTAATGGGAATGATAAATATGATGAGTAAAACCTCGACTTCTCTCTGAACGCCCTAGAGGCTTAAAAATAGTCGCGGACACGGTCCCTCGCCCTTGAAGCTCATCCCGCCTGGTCGCGTCCGACGTGCTTGGCAAACTCTAGGCAATGACGACGCCCCCTTATGCCCACATCAAGTGACAGGCCTCGAAGAGGTTTTGCTAATTCAGCGTAGCTTGAACAGCGAATGAAACAAAAATTGGCGTCTATTTTCCAGGAATGATGATCGCAAACGTTAGGGTATATTACATAGTACTTCACGGAGAGATTCAGAATGAAAACAAATAATATATATAACATGAACTCACATATAGGGGGGAAAGGCAAGTCGGTTCTTTCGAAGTTTTAGAGAAAATGAATCGATGAACATGCAATGAGTCTTCAATGAAGGGCGCAAAGCACGGAAACTCTCTTTATAGGAATAAGAAAGCAATCAAGCTATTGAATAACAGATTCAAAATATAACAATCCAATTAATATGTGGATTCGTTCAATCTCAAATGAATGGTCATATACGAAACCAAGGCGATTCGGAGACATAGGGGTAGATTATGAATAAATAAGAATATACTATATTCCGTTTCTACCCTCTGAAGATATTAACAAAAGAACATGAAAAAGAAGGAAGACATATTGGTTGAGAAACGTATCAATTGAGATCGTTTGAGGAAAGACAGTAATTTTAGACTCAACTATTTCAACATGAACTCCTTGGCTCCCTAACACATTTCTGATAATAATTTACTATAATTAATCAACAATTATGAATAACCGTTCATCATTAGTCCTTTGAGGTCCATGCAGTGCCATATTTGTTCTTCGCGAATTCTTGAATGCATATTTCGAGTTTTTGGGCACTCAGAAGAAAAGTCCTATGATGTCAATCGATGACTTGGAGAGAGGAATTTACCCGCGATATTTCATGCGCAAGAATGTGGTCATGTGCAAGCAATAATTTCTCAACAAGAAGCATAGCAAAAGATACAGACTCATCAACTATCCATCTAGACCATCCTTTTGTCCCGCTAATTAAGTCCTAGGAAGTGTGTCGGGATTATCTCGAATAGGTAACCAAGGAGTCACGTGATACAAACACGAATAGTGTTCAAATGTATCTGAATCGCTCGTTACAATATCATTAATTAATTTCACTTGAGTTTTTTTCTCATATGTCTCGACTATATTGCTCCCAGATGTGATGAAACACAAGTGTAAACAATGAATGAGATTGTAATCTCCAGTTTTAAAACACAAAATTTGCAAACCATATGTATTTATATCACATGACTCCTTGGTTACCTATTCGAGATAATCCAAACACAGCCCCCCTACAGATTCAGGTACGCGATGATAGGAAAGTAACATGTAGTGATACCATTTTACAAAAGCAAAATTGATATGATGAGTAATAAAATTTCCTCAGGAAGGCGTTTTAGGAAAAAATAGCTAAGCTGGTCTGAGCATGGACTGTTTTTAAATACAAAAGTTTTTTCCTGAAACTAAAAATAATGCAATCCAGTATAAAAACAATGATAATCAGAACAGTTTTTAAATTTAAGACTATATATTTTCACTGTATTGCACACGTAGTTTATAATAATAATACATAAATTCAACTAGAATTCGTGAACTACAACTTATTTAGTATATACTTACGAAATCCAATAATTGAAGTTAAACTTATTTTTACTTCCAGAATTGAGCTAAGCATTGGTATTACGGTAATCAGGCATTAAAATTCTGTCACTAAATCCAAGAGAGATTCAACTCCTATAAAAACTCTGTATAATCCACACTTCAATAGTAAAATTGGAACGGTAGTATTAATTGTTAAGTTGATTTCCAGACCACTTTTTAATAAGTACGTCTACGTAATACCCTGCGAGCCACCACGAGGATGTGTGGCAGATGGTGTTTTTCAGGAGTTTAGGTCCTTGAGAAAATGAAAATTTTCAACTATTTGGCCGACGTTTCGGAAAATGTATTTTTTCCTTCTTCAGGGCGTTCAAGTTCTTTTGAGGTGAATTTTTAGCAAATTCAATGGGAAACGCCGGTCCCGCACCGGGACCCGGCTCCGGACTTTTCCCCGTCCCCGGAAAAGCACTTCCCTTCCCCGAAGCACCACCGCTTACATCATCGTGGCAAATGATTCAGGAGCGCGCCTTGCGTCAAGCCGTCCGCTCGCTAAATGCTCGGACACGCCGCGCCGCCTCCACTACTCCTCTCTCTTCACTGACCCACGCATCTTCATCAACACGCCGTGGAGGAGTGACGGCGAGGATTATGCATTACTTCGAATACGTCACTTAAAATTAAACGAAATTCTGTCGAGAAAACACCTCCACAAATTAACGGATCCTCCAGGATGAATAAAATCCAAATGTAAATTCAAAGTTTTTTGAACGGGGGCATTTACTCGGAACCGAAATCGCAATTTTGTACACGAAATCGTTAGATGGAAACGAAAAAAGAATTTTAGTGAAAAAATTAACCTTCTAACCACAACCATTCACTCATAGATCAAAAATTAAAATAAGCAAAAGGTGACGCCCACCGAATATGCTGCTTTGATAACATTGACGTCACTTTCCTCCCGTCCTTGACTGCTCTAATGGGAAGGGATGGGAGTGGAGGGGGGTTCTCGGAAGGTGTGCTCGCACAGTTTCTGTCGCAATCGCTCCGATTGGGAGAGTCAGCTGTTTCCCCCCCATTGTGATAAAAAGAAGTAGCTTCGCGGGCTCAGTTGTGATTGGACGAAGTCGATATACGTCAGAGGTTGCACCACGCCCACTTTTCCGAAAGGGTTAAAAACATCAGTTTTTCGCCGCTTATAACTCGGGAAATAATTGACGGACCAAAAAACGGAAAAATACGTGTATTTTTATTTTACAAACTCTATCAGATCCGGCAATAAAAATTATGGTAAACGACCCCATTCAAGGATCGCAAATCAGCAGCGAATACCTCAGAGGAGTCACCCGCTGCCATTCACCGTAGCAAAAAGAAACAATCCACAGGCTGGGAATCAGGGGATTCCCGGTCAAGTTGGATTTTTTCTTGGTAGAAATTTCTGAAGGTGCTGTTTGAATGAACGTCTGTCAAAGGAGGCATAAGCTGATGCAGATGATTGATCAAATAGGAATCGCTGAAATTGACGAATGCATTCACACTATAGTTTAGGGTTCATAGTGTTGCTACATCCTCCCACAGTTCCATTTTCAAAGGATTATTCTTCTCTCGCGATTATTTCCATAAACGAAAACAAAAGGCGATCGAAATGAACAACAATCGTGCTGCAATGCAGAGTAACGTTCCTTTGGGTCAATCCATACCAAGTGGTCCAAGTTGGTAGCTCGACCATTTTAGAAAAAATTCATTTTTTGAGTGCCAATAGCCTTATCTTTCGATAGCTCAAAATGAGTTTTATTTTTTTTTTCTATTTTCCATGGAAACCGAATGGCGGCCATTTTTCCATCTCCGTGCAGAGCTTTTTTTTTTTTTAGCATTTTCAAGGTTTGAAATTGAATTGAATTGAAATTCTGTTACTCATATACCGTCGGTTATAATGAAATAAATTTTTATCCACTACGCATACTTGGAACTACAACTTTGTGTATGTCATAACGTGGAATTATTATTTCTTCGTGACTAATTTTACATCCAAACTTTGAAGTAAAAAACTCAAGGTTCAGTATATTTTAAATTTTTTTTGGGAAAGAAGAAATTTTCTTTGATCCTCAAAAATTACTCATAATATACCTACGGTGACATTAGATCTCTATATTAATACAATTTGAAGTCAGGAGCTTGCATATTTTTATTTTTACAGAGCCGGCAAATTGTAGCTTTTTAAAATATTGCAACATTCCAAGTCCAATATCTCTGGTGATAAAATCATCTAAATTAAAAAACAATATTATTTCAACCCTTAAGATGAGTAGTAATGGGCATAATAAATGCATTTTACATCATTTCGCAAATGATGAATTTTTGCGTTTTTCACACACCTGTATCTGCGTAACTAGAAAAGTCTGCGAGTCCAGTTTTATACCATGGTTATATTTTGTACAGATCTTTATTTTATGTGATTTTCAAATTTTTAAACAACTACCCACTTGGTATAGATTGACCCCATTGCATCGCTCTCCGCGAAGAGTGTGTACTGCCGTGTACCTCCTCGATGTCTCTCGCCAATCTCTTCCATTTCAATCCTCGCAATTGGGATTTCCGCGTCCCCTTACAATCACTTTTCGACGGAGAAATGAGTTATTTCGCGACGCCGACCATGGGAGACCACGAGGGTTTATTAATACATCGCCAGCCTGCCAAGCGATAAGTTATAACGAAACAATCTTCGAAATCTTCGAGCCGAAATAAATCCCGCTGCAATTCTGAAAACGTTTGTGCCCAGAATATCTTGATCTGAGCCTAGAGGGTTTAGCTGCCAACTGGATCCTACGACGCGTACCAGAGTTGGAATTCCATGGCACTACGGAGTCGAGGACGGATTTACAAGAGCACCCAGATGGGTTCTCCGGAAATATTTAGAGATGAACGCGCTGATGCGGTAGGGCTCAGTGTTTTGTCGGTGCCTAACGACGCAGCTGTTTAATGTCGGCATAATTAAGAAAGTTACGAAGTTGACTTTTCAATCGCGGAAAGAAAGACTCGCGCTGACTTGCTGAATAGAGCAACGACTATAGCTTTTCGTCCACACGCCTCGGGTTCGTAACCCGGATAGGACGGAGATGTTTTTGGTGGGATGCCAGTTCATATTGAAACGCTGCGTATAGGTGACTTCTAGTAACCCTATCCTTAGGATAAGACCCATTGGCACCATCCGTATGCTGATACTGACGCCCCTTGCAAGTGAAAATGACATCAGGCGTCCGTCGCTTTCAACGACACTAAATCGAGGATATCACACGTCGGTCATAAAATTTTAGGTGCAAATTTTGCCAGCAACAACACGTCGAACAGGGAAAATTATTGAGAGTTTGTATGCTGCATTCAAATCATTTTTATGCTATTACAATCCTCTTAGGAAGAAATTGTAAGTATAGAGATCGTTTTGTATTGTCGGTTACGTGTTGACTTCGGAATTTGGCTTAAATTGTGTGAAAAAGGTACTCGAATATCTCGAATACTGGATTTGCAATTGATATGCTTAACTGTATTCTTTTCTATTTTGAATCGTAACTAGCGGTGACTAATTTCGCCGCGATATTTATGGTGTAAAGGCAACAGCTTTGCCGGAATTACATTTGTTGAAACTGTTGTCCTTATGCCATAAATTATGAGACAAAACCATCAACAGACTATTATACCCACCGTCTTCCTGCGGCACATATGATGATCAAACACGCCAAATGAGGCTTAATTAGCATAATTATTCGAGATCTCGAATATCGAACTCTTTCTAGTATTCTAGGTATTCGAGTATTCGCGGGTTGTCTTGGCACATCTCTAGAAAAAAAGCATTAACTCGATAATTTCTCCGTTATCGTAGGGGCATGCATGTATTTTCACGCCAACATTTCGGTAATTAGCAATCCTTCCATCGAGATGTCACGAGGGCTGAGGAAGGGCCAGAACCCTGAGATAGTAAGGCACTAAATAAAAAGAATCACTATCAATGAGTCACCCGGAAACGTTCCCGGGAAAAACGCCACGACCCTTTCTTCCTCCGCGAGACAAATAGGATTCGACCGAAAACCCGAGGAAGGGTGCGCATATTTTTGATTCCACGCGAAAGAAGCCCGTAAATGTCAGGTCGCTGGAAATGTGTCCCAAAACACGGCGAGAGATGGAGTCAAAGTCGAGGAATCGGAAGTCAGAATCCGTCCCCATTGCAAAGCGGCAAAGGGAGGGGGTTACAACCCCCAGAGCATTCGCGGACACTCGCAATGAAGAGGCACCCTAGCGCTGCTCTTACCTAGAGATGGGTAAATTAGCGCAATTTTCAATCGAGGTAAATTACGGTAATTTTCGAAAATTACCGTAATTTTCCGGTAATTTTAAGCTTTGAGCCGCAAATCGTTATCGGAGGACTCGAAACGAAATCAAATAGCATTGATATACAAACGCCGACGCTTATATCAAACATATCACGACGTTCATCTATTATAACTCAATTTAAAATAATTATAACGAAGTTGGCAGCAATACGCAATTTTCCTCTCTTTTGTCACACTATGAGAAATTTTCCTTCCAAAGACATACCTCTGCGTAATGTGCATTTTACTCTGAATTAATCACGGACACAATGTAAACAAAATCGTTTTAGCTACTTAAAATTTATAATATCACCCATTCTTCGCGAGGAAGAAATTTTCTGAAAAAGAACTTTTCTGAAAATTACCGTATATTACGGTAATTTTCAGGGGTGTAGGTAATTTACGAAAAATACCTCGGTAATTTACGAAAATTACCGCGGTAATTTACCGAGTGGGCCTTCTCTACTCTTACCCCTAGGCTGGAGAGGGACGGGAACTTCTTCTTGAACATGTCGCCCGCCGTTGCTCTTGTCTCAGTCGCAAGAATGGTATCCTCTTTGGGTCACCAACACGCCTTGTATTCGGCTCCCACAAACACACTTCCAAACACAACGACAGAACAACAACAACAACACAAAAAAGAAAACCGCTATCCCTTTCCGCTGTTGCAGCGAGAGGAGACGACGACGACGATTCCACTCGAGAAGTACGTAATCAGTATCGCTTCAGTCGATCGATCGAAACGCGAGATCGAAAGAGCCGCTCACTCTCCCTCGATCCTTTAGGATGCAATTGGATCCTTCGGGCACAGAACTAACGAGGACACGATATTGGATCCTCCTTCTTCAGTTGGGGGTTGTGACCTGACTTCTGGAAGGACGGTGTCCCAGCCAACGATCCGGAAGGGGCGGTGGTGGTGGAAGCACGGGAGCTCACTATTTCTTGGCTCCAGACTCTCGCGAGGATCTTTCCTGGAAGGAGCTACGCGGAAGTGGATTCCAGGGGGTCCAGGAAGAAAGCCACGAGAGATAGGGGTAACCAAGGGACCGGAGGCTGGCGTATGCACACTTCTCACGCGCCAAGGAGCACATGCACTGCACAGAATCACAGGAAGAACTCACGGAGTGGAAGAGGAGAGGAGAGAGAGAGATGAGTGTTAAAGGGCGAGGCTGTCCGGGGCGCGTACGGACGTGCGCTTATAGACACGGGGGAGTTAGACTGGGCGAGGAGACGCGTGTGTGTGAGAGGATGGGGAGGGGAGGGAGGGGGGAGAGAGGGAGGGAGGGGGAGGGAGAGAGACGGGAATAGAAGTATGCGGAGGGGTAAGAGTGTTGAGGAGGGGCGGAGGAAAAGTATGCAAGAAATAGATTAGGAGACGGGGGAGGACACCGCTGGAAGACGAGGGTGAATAATTGCTGGAGGGGGACAAAGGCCTGCACGCCGAGAGCGCCGGCCATCGAAAAAAAAGACGAGAAGAGAGCGCACGCGAACTTTCCGAAGTTGCGAAAGAGACCGACTTGACGGGGTCTCGGCCTTAGAGACGACCCCTGGTGTGGAATCACGGATCTATTTTTCGCGTTATCGCAACGTTTATCGTTAACGCTTACCCCTAGAGTATCGCAGGGTTAACAATAACCGTCTATAAAATTCGCTCCACTCATTGTAAAGGCCGCTTTACACGATACAATTTTTTGTACAATTTCTTGTTCCAACGCTTGTATAAACTGAACGAAATTGTATGTTTGTCTGAATGTAATTAGAAGAGGTTCTATTTCCCGTTCAGTCATTCAGACAATCGCACAAGCGTTCGTACAATTTGCCGCTTTACACGGTACAATTTCCTCATGCAAGAGTTTGTACAAGACATTGTACAAAAAATTGTATCGTGTAAAACGGTCTTAATGAGCGATTTGAAGTGCTGTGCGAAAAATGAAGAATGGAGAACACGTTCTCTCTGAAATAAGTTAAATAAAAAAAATAACGATAACGCTAGCGCACGCGTTATGGAGTTCCATATGATCGAGGCCCTGATTCGCTTTCGAGATTTCTCTCTTAGCGACGACGAAGGACCGTCAGCAGAATGAGCGACTCAAATCAAAGGGAAGAGCCGTGCATCAAACAGCAATTCATGTCCCACGTTCGACGTCCTGCATTCCAGGCCGTGGACGCAGGGATGACTGCAGCCGTCCACTCATCGTCCGTCCACATAATCCAAGGTGACGGGCAATCCGCAAGCTCCTGCATTACGATCTCCTTGCAGGACGCAGCAATCAGGAGGTAAATGTTTGCGTCACCCATGAATTCAAGTGAAAGTGCGAGAAATCGAAAGTTATTTCATTTAACGTATGGTAGATTTCATTCCAAATCGTACTCGTAGTATTACTGACCCCGGAACCTTTTCATTTTCATCTCATTTCGTCACAATAACATTCCTCGTGCGACCTTCGTTTCCTTTCTATGATGTCCACAAGAAATCGATTAGGATTCACAATGAGTCGGAGCTTTCGGGATCTTCTCTATCCCGCTCTCTTCTTCCTGTGTTCCTCCTCTGATTCCCTGTCCATCCCTGACCATTTTCATCCTCTCACCATACGCAATCAACACCAATTTTTGAAGGATTTTAAAATCTCTTTTGGTTTATTCAAATGAATGCTTCGAATGATTACGTGAAGAAATCAATGCGGAAGCATGGGGTCTGTTAATTAGATCACCTTGGAAAATTAAATTTTTCGCGTTAGGTCTGGGAAGATATCGTAAAATCAAAATATTAATGGTCCTTTAACACTTTCATCACGAAAAACTTATTGACAAAAATCAGGCGTAGAAATTGCAAGGGGATGGGCTTGAATCGTTCGGGATTGATTTCAGCACTTAACTAACGACTGACTGCTTCATGCACAACCCTCGGGGAATTCGTTGACCTAGTGTATGAACGAAGCCACCGCGCTGTTAAGTGCATCATCCGCTGTTCAGGGCAATCTGGCTGGAATTTGGAATGTCAATGACCGATTCACGGTGAGATAACTAGTTCATTGCGAAAGTAAAGTGTGTTATGATGAGTAGATTGGAAGGAAGCTAGGAGAGACGCGAATGTTAAACGCCAGATCGAAGTTACTTGAAAAAATCAGAATACGTGTCTGAGGATGTTAAGGAAAGTGACTCTAGCCTCGATTCACACCCTCTGTTCAGATGTAATTGATAAAATTGAAGGAATATACTGACGATAGATTATACGTATGGCTTCAAAAGATCGTCTTATCACGTGACATTTACAAATTAACACATATATACCAAAACACTGACATAGCAGTCATAGCAGAGAGAAAGAGGGATCTAAATAAGATTCTAATAACCATGATACTTAGATATGCAATGAAGAACTGGAAGAAGAATCATAAAATAGGAGGCCAAAGCAATGCAATGGCGGCATGGAAATACTGGAAGTGATGAGGGAACAAAAGGAAAACCTTTGTTCTTCTCCAACTCCGTGACTCGACTTCAGGGGGATGGTTCTGTAAAGTCGAATTACTGATTTCAACGTCACAACTATACCCATGCATGGAATTAATGCCATAGTTCGTAGTGCAATCCACGCGGAATACAAGGTGAGAACGCGAGTAAGTCTAGCCGATGATTAATCCTTTCGTGTCTCCGGTGGTGAACGATGGGTCTGGCGAATCGTTCACCCCCGGCGACCCACAACTCTCCAAATGAGCCGAATTTTTTTACGACTTCACAGAGTCGCCCCTAAGCACCCAATTCCTCGACCTTTCCTCCAGAGATGAGCAAGATTGGCTCACTGCCCATCCCGTCGGCGAAACTGGGAAGACGTTGCTGGGGTCATCAATGCACTGCAGGTCGTTGTGGAACGCACCGAGAAGAGCCAGGGGAGTTAATTTGTAATCTCACCTTTTTAATGACTCTTTGCGGGAAGGCGGGAGATCCGTTTCGCTCTCTTAATGATCGGCTCACGAACGGTTTGTGAATTGTCGAAGCTTCTGTCGGTAGCGCTATCTGTTGCCGACCTCGTCTACTTTGAATAACAAACGAGTGCCTGGCAACGGCGACGGTTTTTTTTAAAAATGGAGGAATACGGTGAAGGTGAGTGAAAAATTGTTTGTCCCTATCATTTAATTTATTATTCGGATGTCCTGTAAAGATAATTTCAATGACCTGCCAAGATAATTCACGTCCGATAATTACCTTTATGCCAATATTGGAATTTGCCTTTGTTTCTCTCTACATTTTACGTTAATAGTGTTTTTAGAAATCATTTGTGAATAATATATAATTCGTGATTTAAGAACGTTTAAGTTCTTCAAGTCGTGCAAATTCCAAAAATACAATTTAAAATCGTTCGTATCTTTCTCGCTCTTGCTTTTTTTCCAACTCAAGCTTCAAGTGGAAACGATGGTGGCTCCATTTCACGTTCTTTACGAAGATGAGATGGGAACTAATGGCAGGCGGAGATAATGAAACGGATCAAGAGTCGAAAGATACGGATCGAGGTGGATGAATGGTCTAAAAGACCATTGAGGCGCAATGGCACATGACCGGCAGTTCACCGCTTGAGATCCGAAGATGGTCACACCGCCTGGGTGGCGGAGTTAAACTACGAGAAAGTGACATTTTATGACGTATTCTCACTAAAGTGAGATTACAGAATAAACCCCCTGGTCCTCGTGGAACGCACCGAGAAGAGCCAGGTCACAATCGACCGAGTCGGAAGAGTCGCTGATGAGCATTAACAGTTGCCCTCCGTGACGCGCTACCCCTCTTGAGAAGAAATGAATTGATCGGCGCGCATCGCTCAAAGGTGAAACGTTTTCCCAAAAGGTCAAGCGGCCGCGACGAAGGGAGGGACTGGTCCCTCCAGAATGCAGGGGTTCCCAAACTTTTTTGTACTACGCCCCCCCCCTGTTAAAATGGAAACCATCCACGCCCCCATTCACAGTAATTTTGTAGGCATGTGAAAAAACAAGTATTTCATTGAAAACAAACATCTATTTTTACGATCAGAAAATGCAACATTATGAGTTTCAATTTAAAGAAATACTCTTAAAGAGAAAAACATCGACAAAAAGCTATATATTTTTGCTATAAAAGAGTTTTATACAAGTTAAGCTTTCTAACCATCAAGGTTGATTTCAAAAATCTACAACATAAAATTAGTTAAATGCATGGATTTCATTTACTTAGAGATTTTTGTTTTTAACTGGTCTCGCGCTCACGCCCCCCCTGACATGTCTTCACGCGCCCCCCTGGGTGTGGGGGAAGTTTGGGAACCCCTGCTTCAGAGGAAGTCGCTCTTCCCGTAAGGAGAGGGGAGGGGGGTGGCTGCTCAAAGGGGGAGGCTTAATTTACCAATCACCGAATATTTCGTGGAAACAAATATTCGCGAGAGGTCGGAGGTCGAGCGATCCCCCTTCCCCGTTGGTCACCAGAGGGGAGGGAGGGGGGGGGGGGGGGGAGAAATGAGAGCCCGGGAAAGATCTAATCTCTCTCGTTTTTCCTCAAACATGTAACGTCGGAGAAATACTACGGGAGAACACTTATTTCAATGAAGAAGACGCTACTTATCATGTCTCCTTTATTCTCAATCTCTCCAAACCATCAACAACCAATCAACAACCCAACAATCCCCCGCTTCTCTCCCCAAGCAACCCACCAACATCTCCCAAACAAACAAATCAAATATCAGACGTTACAAACAGAAGGTTCCGCCTCAATTAAAACGAGGATTTATGAGTCACGGGCGGACTTATTTTGTCGAGGGCATGAAATGACTAGGTGAGGTTTGTCCGCCTGGATGGAGAGGAAAAACTGCGAGGCTAGGAGAGTCGCGAATGTTAAACGCCAGATGGAAGTTGCAGGCAAAAATCAGAATGCGTGTCTGAGGATCTTAAAGAAAGTGACTCTAGCCATTGATTACACAAATGTCCAGGATATTTTGAAAAACGAGAACAGGCCAACGTCTTGTTGGACTTCGGGTTGTATACTCTCGGGCCATTTGGTCGAAAAGTCCACACACCATATTTCGTTGAGATGTAAAATTTCACCGATTCGAGAACATTTTTTTCGCCAATGGAAATTTCCATTGTGTGGTGAAGGGTGCTCAGAACCAACACATTTTTCTTGACTTTTCCTTGATAATATGTTATTGACGTAGAATTTCAGAAATTTCGCATCAAAAAGATGAGCCTTCATGTTGGAGATAACGTCAGGAATTTCGCGATGTTGCTTCTTCAGAGTACCAACAAGCTTGTATCTGCAGATTTTAATTTTTCGGCGAGATTCTAAGAAGTGAAAAAATTGTCTGTGATAATATTCCTACCTTTTTTTAGACAAGACTCTGCGAGTTTCATGACCACATGATTTTTACATTATACAAGATTTACATAGTACACGCATACTTTGAGTCGGCATTAGCCAGTATCCAAAATTTGATACCAAACTTATCAGGCTTGCTAGACATGTATTGAGTAAAGGGACATCATGCTTTCGAAGGAAAAAACTGCTCGTATACGGTGAAATAGGAACCAGGCACATAACAAGCACCACAGCTCATCCCATCTCATATCATTGAAAATCATCCCTCATCTCATCAGAACTCATCCCAAACTGGAAAATAAAAGAATGAAACTTGTTAGGTTCACTTCATATTTAAATAGGCACGACCCGGGTTTCATAACGCAGTCACATCTTCAGGTCCCTATCCCAAACTTCTGAGGCTATAGCAAATTCATCAGCTTTCATTCTTTCTTTCCTCGCTAATTTTAAATCAAACCTTAAAATTTTCACTATAGCACAAAAGCGGTTCCTTCCCAGCGTCTGGCCAATAATTGGTGGCCCCCATTTATTTGACCAACAATCATGACCACTGACGGACTTTGCAATAGTTCCTCTGGGATAGAGGAGAACGATATCTCTCCATCGGAGCCGCGATATTGCATAGATTTCTCAGGATATACTTTGGGGTGCACAAACTTCAATTTTCTACCTATGCGAAATACTAGACCCAATCATAAGAGCACCTTCCTCGTCACACACACTGAGTATTCGACCCCGATGCTCGGTCGTAGCGTTCCCAAATTTTACTGACGCTAGATTATATTGCCTGTAAAGACAGTCCACTGATAGCTCACGATCAACAACGTCTTGCACCATGACGCAGCATATTATTTTTAAGAACCAGTAAGAGCAAGTGATATTTTCTTCAAATGTAAGGCATGAAGGATCTTCCACGTTTTTTTAAAAATCAGTAAGAACAGGTTTTACTTTGTATGAATGATGGATAACAAGCCACAACTTCTTATAACGCAGCGTAACATGAGTCAGTTTGAGCAAGTGATACTTTGTTTTAAGGCGAGAAATATATACAGCCTATCTTCACGCAGCCTATTTTCACGCGTTGCATCTGCGGTCAACATGACCGCATAGATGTTCTAGGTAAAAGCGATTTAAAAAAATAACTAATTGACCTATCAAAAAAGTTTTACGCCGACATAATTTAATCATGAAGTTAGGAAAAGTCACAGAAACAAATGCTTTTATGACTAAAAATAAAGGCGTGGCGGTTATATAAAATCACAACTGCGGTCAAAATGACGGCACAGGCTTTCTAGTGTTAAGACACGATGGCCTGATGAAGGCGATCATCGAGGGAAACGTGAAAGGAAAGAACGGCAAAGGAAGGCTTAGTATGAGCTGTATGGAACAGGCCGTGAGGGAAAGAGAAGAACTGCGAAAATAATAAGAGGTTGGCCGACAGAAGAATCGAGTGGAGGACTGCGTCAAACCAATCCTAGGAGTGCTGACCGATGATGATACCACAACACATTCATCTTCACCCTTGGTCTTCCCTCTATCCAGTACCCTGTTCCCTCCGTCAGGGTGATGAACCCTCGGCTACGTTCCCTAGCGACGGTCGGTGGGACAATATTCTCGATGAGAAGGAAGGTCAGCTCCAGACACCTCGAGTTCCCCGAACGAATACCGAAGTGAGGGTGACGAGAACGCGAGACACGAAAGGAATTGAATTGGGGGAGAAGAGAGCCAGTTGCAAATTGAAGCGCAAGGGCGTTCGCGACGAATGAGACGGGGGGAAATCAGAAAAGGACATTCAAGCGAGAGAAAAGCGAACAGAATGAAGAAGAGCAAATGAGCAAGTCGAGGCCTTAATTCAGTTAGTAATCAGTCAACTCTAAGGTCACGAAGATGATTCTCATCTCCGTATTCTATGCGATATAGGCGCGATACTCGATGTCAAATTCTCGGGATGCACTCTCCAGGCTAATCCTCGCGATGGGCGAAGTCGTATGGATGGGAAAACAGAGAATAAGACAAAGAATCTACGCACAAAGCAAAGAAATGCGGGGGGGAAAATATTTTATGCATGATATGTAGTGCATGTTTGGTGAGAATTCACCCTCTGCCACACACCTTTAAGGTGGCTTGCAGGGTATTATGTAGATGTAGATGAAAGTAAGTTGACAGATTTAATTTCGTCAACGTTACTGCATAAAATTCCTTATGCCTTCATCCACCCCGATACACGTTCCTATAACGTTTCAGAGTGCAACAATGCAGGTGCCTGGCGCCTCGTCTTCTGAATGCACCGCACCAGTGAGGGAATGCCGCCTCGCTTTGTTCTCCCGACGACACTACCATTCCTGCCAGACAGTTATTTGCTTCTCTGCCCCTGAACACTGTTTCCTTTGTGTTGGAGGCAAAGGAAAATGAAAGACGCGAGTAGGATGGAGGAGAGCGAGGCAGGAAACGCACCGCTGGGGGGGGGGGGGGTGCAGGGAGGAGGAAGGAAAGGAGTGTGCGGAGTTGAAGGATGACAGAGAGGGGATGTCTTTTTTATTCGGAGGGGGGTGCGGTAGGGAGCCGAGAGTGGAACGAACATGGATGCATCACAGGACGGGGACACCTCCTGATCTCGGCAAATGTTTGTGTGCACATATGTCAGTGGACCGTCAATGTGACAGCTCATCGTTACTTACCGCTGCGATGAGCGCTTATCCTAATCCATGCCGAAAATAGCCTGATGATCCTGACCCTTTACTGAAGACGTTAGGCACATATTATTCCCCCGTACTATAAGAGAACAGAATAGGCAGCACAGCAAAGGGTGTAGGGTAAATATTTTAGAGTAGTCTGTAGTGTATGATGCATGTATTAATCCCTTAAATACTATATAAATACTAACAACCTAGTTGCATGAGACCCCATGGTTGCTTGTTTGCATGTCGGTAGTGCATGCTTGGTGATCTTCACCCCCTGCCACACACCCTCGCGGTGGCTTGAAGGGTATCGAGTAGATGTAGATGACCCTTGACGAGACATCGAAGTCCTGCCGAAGCGAATACAATAAGCCCTACTTCCGGGCGCGGCAGGGCATAAAATTTCGGCCCGGTGCGCAACGCTCGTGCAATGGAGTGCGTGACCGTCATCAACGTCCTGACACAGCACTCCACTCCATCCACTATTTATTCATCAGATTTTTATTCTTTCTTCCACTCTTTTTCGTCTAGGACCAGCACATAACATCAAGAGAGCATTGGGTAAATGTGACGATCATGTACCCGTCCTTGACTACTTTTAGGGGAGGGGAAGGGAGTGGAGGGGGATTCTCGGAAGGTCTGCTCGCACAGATCCGGTCGAAATCGCTCCCATTGAGAGAGCAAGCTGTGTCTCCCCCATTGCGATAAGGCAAAGTAGCTTCGCGGGCTCAGTTGTGATTGAACGAAGTGGATATACGTCAGAGGTTGCACCACGCCCACATTTCCGAAAGGGTTAAAAACATCGGTTTTTCGCCGCTTATAAATCGAGAAATAATTGACGGACCAAAAAACGGAAAAATACAGGTCTTTTTATTTTACAAATCCTATCAGATTCGGCAATAAAAAATAAGGTAAACGACCCCATTTGCGCAGTATATCACCGATGAAAAATAAACCATAACATTCTCCAAAGATATTGCACAATTTCAAGCATCATCGTCCATAAAACCTTCTCAGATATTCTCCCTGTGTCACCAACGCCTTTGGTCTTAGAGAGCACAGCTCTTTGAGTGATTCCAGTGACAAAGTTCTTTCGATGAGATTATACTGTTTAGAGAAATCTTCTTTGGTGTCTATTCACAACGGCTCTGGCTTGACTCACCATGGACGGGAATATGCGTGGAGGAGGTTGAAGCGGAATGCAGAAGGGGTGAAAGAGGGCGAGTTGGACAGTGGGCGAAGGGGAAGCAGAGAGGGGGGAGGGAAAACGATTGAGGGAGAAAGCGTTCACGGACAATGGGGCGAAGGGAAGTGAGGCGAATAAAAAGTCCAATTGACAGCATTAGGGAATTGTGTCTCTCTCCCTCAACCAAGCTTGCAATGCATGTGGTCGAGGAACTCGAGAGGCTTCGGCTTGGGCTGTTTAAATAAGGCTGTTTAAATTTCACCACTTCTTACATTAGATGAGGCTGTCGCCATGCAACACAATCTATGAGGTCAGGTTTTGACACATGATCTTTCCTGGGGTAAACACATACGTGGAATAATGGGTCAAGCGAATCGTAAACTGAGATTCGTCAAAAGAGTACTGGGTAAATGTAACGATCATGTACGAGAGAAATCAGCTACTTTTACCTTGTTAGACCTCATTTGGAATATGCTGCCAGTGTATGGGATCCCTACGAAATCGGTCTAAATAACGAACTTGAACGTGTGCAGCGAAGATCGGCAAGGTTTGTAAAGGGACGGTATGATAACCTTACTAGCGTAACCAGTCTATTAAATGAATTAAATTGAGAATCACTATCAGATCGCAGGTTGAAATTAAGACTTAATCTCTTAAACAAATTCCAAGACCATATTTTCAGTGATGATGTTAAAAGATTTTGCGGATCCCAACTTACTATGGTAGGATGGACCATAATCACCAAATTAGAGAAATTGATTGCCGAACTGACAGATTCAAAATGTCATTTTTTCCTCGTACTATGAGGGATATGAATAACGGTAAATATATCCAGTACGAGTGTAGCAATGGATAACATTGGTAGCTGTATGTTGGTATAAGGACTTAAAGCTAACCCAACTTACAGCATGTTTTTGCATGTATGCTTTGCAATTTTTATCTTTTTTTAAATAGCGTAGTTTTGAACAGTACCTATAACAGTGCTAATCCTTTTTTATGCATGATATGTAGTGCATGTTTGGTGAGAGTTCACCCCCTGCCACACACTTTTACGTTGGCTTGCAGGATATTATGTAGATATAGATGAGGGAGCACGATGTCACAATATGGATAAGTGACACTGCGGTTCATGTTCTTATTAGTAATCCTATTTCTTTACCTAGAAGGAGGTAAACCATTCCGGTCTGGCGTGTGCCATAACCCATCACTTACGAAGGCCTACGATTCCGGCAGTTGCGGAGTAGCTTTAAGCATTCCATTGAGAAGAATGACTGCCTCGCAAAAAGTGATCAATTTTTAGGAACGCAGAAGCATAACCTCAATTGTTTGAAATTTATGCACCCATTTTCAATGACAATAACTTGTTCTTCAAACCATAGGACACTAACGACCCTTTCTGAGGGAATACATCAATTCAGAACACGAAATATATATATGCACGTAAGACTATCCAAAAAGGGTTTATAGTATGATTAATGAAAACAAAGAGGGCTGTATTTAGGATATATATGCATACTATTTCATCGCCGCTGAATTAAAATAAACCATTGTCGCCATTTTCAACGAGAAATTATTCATAAAGAGGCAAGGACCAACGGATGTTTAATTAAAGAAAATGAGTTCAGAAGATTTTTCCAAAACCATTTCATGCTCTCCAAAACATTTCTATACTCCATCAATTAATTTAATTAAATCAGGGCAGCAAGTCAATTTGACCCTTCCAGAGGATCCAGAATAAGTTTTCACATCTGCATTGGAGGTTATTTTTAAAAGATACAGTTCAATTTTCCTAGTTTAATCTGGAAACTTTAGAAATCCTCTTTAATCTGTATATTTGTATCCAAAATATCATTCCCAAGGATGGAAAATAACGAAGCTAGTTAAAAGAATTTGGCTAAATTTTCAAAGTGCGTTCCCGTTAAAATTCTACTTTAGTATGCATGCCGCGCTCCAACCAGAGGGCTTCAAAACTATCCAGCGCAGTGATCGAAGGACAGTGATATGGCTCATAAATGCATTAAACTCTAATGAGTTGCAACGAAAAGCCTCTTGATATTGATGAAAGGAAGCCTTGGTGGGAGTAAAGAGGAAAAAGTATAGGAGGGAATTGCCTTGAAATAGGTGCCAGACATGACCCCTGCGGTATACGCCAGCTAGGGAGAGATGGGAGAGCAGGGATAAGCAGCAAAACAGGAGAACGAAGGGATCAAATTGCTTCGGGAGAAGTTTGAAGATGTTACCAGGACATTGGGGTTTGGATCTAGGATCAGGCCTACCCTTAGCTCCGAAGTTTCTAAGTTAGCTGGGGTGAGGGAACCCTAATAGGTTTTCCGTATTAAAACCGAGAACCCCTCATCAAAAAATATCTCCTCCCTTAACCCTAACTCGTGATAGCTGGCTGGTGCTATCCCATCACCAAGAACAGGCACTCTAATCCTCTCCCCTCGCATATTTTCCTCACCTATGAGAAATGCAGTCTAACTTAAATTTTATTTCAGTCATAATTAGTCCTTTCTTAAAAATTGTATTTTAAAGATCCAATGCCATGAACCAGTCTATAAGCTAGCTAATCCCGATGACGTCACGTGCTTTCTTTAAAGCGAAATAACATAGAGATTAATTCATGACCGATTCAATTAGGAACCTCAATATAAATTTATGCTTAGTGGGCACGTCAGCCATTCGTGAGTATACCATGAAAAAATACACCTCGACAATGGGGGCGTTTACTCGGAACCGAAATCGCAATTTTGTACACGAAATTGTTAGATGGAAATGAAAAAAGAATTTTAGTGAAAAAATTAATCCTCTAACCACAACCACTCACTCATGAATCAAAATTAAAATAAGCAAAAGGTGACGCCCACCGAAAAAACTGCTTTGATAACATTGACGTCACTTTCCTCCCGTCCTTGAATGCTTTTCGTGGAAGGGAAGGGAGTGGAGGGGGTTCTCGGAAGGTCTGCTCGCACAGATGCTGTCGCAACTGCTCCTATTGGCAGAGTGTGTCTGTGTCCCCTCCATTGCGTATTGTGTCCCCCCCGTGTGTGTATTGGCAGACTGTGTCCCCCTCAATTGCGATAAGGCGAAGTAGCTTCGCGGGCTTAGTCGTGGTGGACGAAGTCGATATACGTCAGAGGTTGCACCACGCCCACTTTTCCGAAAGGGTTAAAAAAATCAGTTTTTCGCCGCTTATAACTCGAGAAATAATTAACGGATCGAAAAACAGAACACGGAAAAATACGTCTTTTTATTTTACACACTCTATCATATTCGGCAATAAAAAATATGGTAAACGACCCCATTACCCATAGAAATAGAGTTAAAATTGCAATAAATAGGCTCTGGAAACTTCGAAAATACAACCAATGGAATTGAAGTTGTGTTTTATAAAGTACGAATGAAAGTTAAAGTACCAGTTGAATAAGATTTTACAACTGAAAGGCATTATTTGCTTTTATTGAGTGAATACCTACGGAAGGAGGGAGACATTTAATCAACAATGTGAATTGATAAGGGCTCCGTGAATGAACGGTATAGATATGCAGGAGTGTGTGTTCAAAAAAGGAAGTGATGATAGGTGGGCCACACACGTTTTCACCTGGCAGACTCGCCCGAAGCTTAGCGGCCAATGGAAGGGCCGAGGATAATGAAGTTACCAACATCATCAGGGCCTTCATCAGGGCGCGACCCTGACAGCACCCGGGGAGCAGGCGAGGGTATGGCCGCGACTAATGACATTAGCAGGGGGCGACGCATTAGCGTGGAATGCAGCGTGGAGCCCGCCCGCATCCTTCCCGACTGCCGCGCCGAGCAGGGAGCGGTGATAATGCTTCAGGGAACGGGGCTCCGGGTGGCGCTAAGAACACTGGAGGTGTTCCAGGGGTCAATGGTTCCCAGAGGCTACCAGGTGTGGGGAGTGAGTGGGGGTGATTCTGGGGAAGTGAATCAGTCCGATTGACAGGAACACCACGAATTCACTGACACTGTTTTAATTTGAACGGAAATATATGAAATAAAAGTGGACACTTTGGTTTTTGGTGCTCCGAAGGACTGGATTATACCGACCACCATCATCATCACTATTTCAATCCTAGGATTGGTTTACTGCAGCCCTCCATTCTGCCCTATTCAGTGCTAATTCCCTCACGCCCTGATAGGTTTTCTCTTTCACGTCATTCTTTATTTACTCTACATACTTTTTCCTTGGTATTCCTTGCGGGACCTTCCCTTCCCTTCAATTTTCCCTTCTATTATATTTCTAACTAATTCATTGTGCCTCAAGGTATGTCCTATCCATCTGGTTCCTCTTTGCCGTAGGGTTTTCCACATTGTCTTTCCTTCATCTGCTCTTCTGTACACCTCTTCGTTCCTCACTATATCTGCCCATTTAATATAGGCCACCTTCATCATTATATTATAGGTTATATTAAGGATAAGAAGATTATTATTATGTGACTGACGACACATGCATCGAAGATATTGACAAGGATAATCTACAGAAGAATAGAACGAAAAGCAAAGGGGTTCCTGGATGAAGAACAATTCCGATTCAGGAAAAGTAAGGGTACAAGAGAAGCAATACTGGCCCTTAGGCTTCTTATAGAGAAGAGAATGGAGAAGAACAAACCGACCTTCATTGCATTTGCGGATTTAGAGAAGGCTTTTGACAACGTGAATTGGAATCCAGTGCTTGGAATGCTGAAAGGAATTGGAGTGTCCTACAATGACCGAAGAATTATTCACAGTCTGTATAAAAACCAAGTAGCGGTGAATAAATCTGGACCAAGCTGTGAAGAGGCAACAATAAGGAAAGGAGTGAAACAAGGCTGTGCACTGTCTCCCGTAATGTTTAATGTTTACATCGAGAGAGCCATCAATGAAATCAAAGAGAAGTCTCCTGGAGTGACTATCCACGGAGAAAAAATAAGCTTGCTGCGATTCACTGATGTCATAGCACCCATAGCAGAGATAGAGACGGATCTGAACAAGATTCTAGTAACCATGGAAAGGACAATGGCCAGATATCAGCTGACGATAAATAAGAAGAAGACTAAGATATTGGTGTGCAGCAAGAAAGAAAAGGCCAAAACCAACGCTAAACTAGGAAAACTAAAACTTGATGAGGTGAAAGAGTTCTGTTACCTAGGAAGCCGAAAAACCAACGATGGACGAAGCAAGAAAGAAGTAGTCACTAGAATAGCCCAGGCAAAGGGGCATGCTTTCAAAAGAAGAATTTACTTACAGCTGGAAATACAAGCGTAGAAGTAAGGAAACAGTTCATCAGAACATACATCTGGAGCATGTTTCTTTACGGCAGTGAGGCATGGACGATGACAGCAGCGGAGAAGAAAAGGGTGGAAGCATTCGAAATATGGCGCTATCGAAAAATGATGATGATGAAATGGATCGATCGAGTGACAAATGAATGGGTCCTAAGAAGAGTGGGAGAAAAGAGAAGTCTACTGAAAACTACAAAAAGAAGACGGGACAACAACTTAATCGGCCACATCTTAAGACACGATGGCCTGATGAAGACAATCGTCGAAGGAAAGGTGAACGGGAAGAATGGAAAAGGCAGGCCTCGTATGAGATACATGGAACAGGTTGTGAAGGACGTGAAAGAGAGGAACTACGTTAATATGAAGAGGTTGTCCGATAGAAGAATCGAGTGGAGAGCTGCGCCAAACCAATCCTAGGATTGTTGACCCTGATGATGATGATTAAGGATCATCTGAACATGAGGGACATCTGTGCCCAATGGGGAATCCGAACCACCACAATGATTAGATACTAATCATTTAGTTGCACGTATAAGATTCTTATACTCCACATAGTAGCATTGCAACCCTTAGATGCATGTAAATAGTGGATGTTTTGGTCACTTCACCCTCTGCCACACACCCTTGCAGTGTCTCGCTGGGTAATACGTAGCAATCTACATCTTGCAGATTGTAACCTCAGTATGAAGGGCGTCGCCAACGTAAAAGGATTGGAATCACTGGTCTAAGCACACACGACACGTCGGAATTAGCAAATTCATTTGGAAGCAGGAGAGATAAACATATTTGCGAACGTGTTCCGAACGATGTACGCACGCTGAAGCAAATCGGAATAATGACTATGCCTCGATTGCCTGCAGGTGGTTGCACAATAGCTATAATGTCCATTTTACTACAATGCGCGCTTGGCTATTCAAAAGCGACTCCCGGCTACAGGAGCGAGGACAAGGAGTGACTCATGGAGAGGAAAGATTTCTCGGAAGAGATCTCGCTAACAGGGCGATGGGATCATGAATGGACTTCGTAAGTCGCCAATGGCCGCGGATTTCTGCTGAATGGACGAGTAGGAAGAGGCTGGGATGATGCGGCTGACCCTGAATGAAGGGGAAGTGATTACATAGCGTCCAGCTCATCAGAGACCTCCATCCATATAACTGGCGGCTAACTCTTGTGAAGAGCACGGGAAAATTAGTACCCTAAAAACGAAGTTCCGACTGCGGTCAGTCCATGCCAAGCAGGCGGACAGACTGAATGTGTGCAGCGAAGATCGGCAAGATTTGACAGGGGCCGGTATGATAACCTTATTAGCGTAACCAGTCTATTAAATGAATTAAATTGGGAATCATTGTCAGATCGCAGGTTGAAATTTAGACTTAATCTCTTAAATAAATTCCAAGACCATATTTTCAGTGATGATGTTAAAAATATTTTGCGGACCCCAACTTACTATGGTAGACTGGACCATAATCATAAAATTAGAGAAATAGATTGCCGAACTGACAGATTCAAAATGTCCTTTTTTCCTCGTACTATTAGGGATATGAATAACGGTAAATGTATCCAGTACGAGAGTAGCAATGGATACCATTGGTAGCTGCATGTTGGTATAAGGATTTAAAGCTAACCCAACTAACAGCATGTTTTTGCATGTATGCTTTACTATTTTAATTTTTAATTACAAATTTTTATGCATTATATGTAGTGCATGTTTGGTGAGAGTTCACCCCCTGCCACACACCTTTATGGTGGCTTGCAGGGTATTATGTAGATGTAGATGATGTAGAATGTGACGAGCGAGATGAAACATGGAGACTCTTAGAAGCACAGGCGATACGCGCCCGATACGGCGGACGAGCTCCGAAAATCGCCACACCGATGCCCACGAAATCGGGGTGCGAGAAGGAGTGGGGGGGGGGGGGGGGCTGGAGGAGGAGTTTGGCCAGCTCACCCAGTTACGCCACCGCCGGGGGATTTCGCGAATGAAATAGCTGTCATTCCGGATGAGGCGAGCCGGGCGTCTTCGGGAACAGAAGACTGTGAAGGGAGCGGGAGAAAGTGAAAGAACCTTGCTCAATTGGGTGAAAGGGATTGTCATCCTATGGACTCTGTTGTCCGGACCCGGGCCGCGTCAGCCGATACCGAAGGACCTTCTGGCGAAATACACGTCTCAGGGCCCGCCGATCGTAAAAAGGCCCTGCCCCAGGGCTTCGCAAATTGGTCGTCACGTGACCTTCGCCCGAAATAAAGGAGTGAAGAAAGGCAATATACAATAGGGTAGTTTCCTATTATTTTTTTATTGTCTTGATCGAAAGTTTATACCCTCTGGAGTACCTACGTATTTTAAGCCGTTCAATTTTTAAATGTCGTTAAGTATTTTTCCTCATTAATTAAAAAGTGAAAAAAATCATTGGCGCGAAAACGCGAAGGCAAACTATAGCATCCCGGTCAATCCTACGTGTGACTATTCCCTCTACCTGCCACCAGGTAGTGCTGCGGACGCTTCCAAGTAGACGCTGCACTCCGTTAAAGCTTATTAACTAGTATCGGAGGTGTATTTATTCCGATAATTTATTATAATTAACTTTTATTTATTTATTTAATATTTTTCGAACTTTGATAGTTTTCACAGACTAATATTAATACATATTTATTAGAGCTGAGGGGCCCTGAAATACAATGGTAAGTTCAGGAGACGAATTTTCCTATACCTCGCAACGTAAACTACATACCTGTTACGTCAGCAACAAGGCAGCGCACCCCGCCATTTCAGAGCTTTTTCAAATGACCTTAAAATTAACATTTAATTCTCATGTAAACTGGGATTTCTAAGTGCAAACCTTTTGCGTAAAATAAATACATTTATGGCAGGGCACGAATCGCAATTAATGAAATCTGTTTTCTTTGATGAAGGAAACTACCCTATTGGTGCAATGTATGGAAGCTTAAATTAAACCTAGACAAGTTTAGATCCTTGATGTACATTTCCCTAAAAAGGTTCACCCATGAATTTAATTATACTGTTCTTAATCGCTCCCTAAAGCGTGTCTCTACATCCAAAGACTTAGGTATTCTTACAGACAGTAAATTAAATTTTTCCCAACACATACAAGCCATCAAGTCCAAATTAATGTCCCTCTTAGGCCTACTCTATCGTTTCATTGAAGTTGATGACCCACAAGCCCGTCGAACCTGCTTTTCTTCTATCGTTCTTCCAATTCTTACCTATTCTTGCCCCATCTGGTCTATTACTCCTCAAACTAATCTCTCACCTCTGGACTGTGTCTGTAATTTATTTTCTAAAATAATTAAAAATAGATTACCGCATTTTCGTAACATGTCCACCAATACTGTTCTCTCCTCCCTCTCCTTCCCTAATCTTAGCACCCTTAGACTCACAGCAGACTTAAAACTAATTAATAATATTCTCAATTCCACCATCCACTTCAACCGATTTGCTCTCCTTTTTCGGCTTCAAAGTTCCTTCCAGCCCCACCTTTCGTTCTCATCCTTTACTTCATGTGCCCATTCACAGACTTTCGATTACCAAACGTTCTCTTTTCTTCCGTCTCTCCTCTCTATTGAACTCCCTCCCACAACACATTGATCCCTCTGCACTTCCAATTAAATCGTTCATTAGCCTTTCTATTTCGCATCTGTCCCCAGAATAGCCTTCCCTACTATTTGTTTCTTGTTACTTTTTTTTTGTGAATATGTTATAACACTTATGCACTGTTATTGGCCACTATAAATTGGCATCATCGCTGCATGTGGTTTTCTTTCTTTAAAATAAAAAAAATAAAATAAAATTACGATTCGCTCCTATCTTGTCTGGCCAGGATTGCCAAATAGGGTAGGTCCCTCCAGAAAAGGCAAATATACAAGGCTGTTCGATTTGAATCATGCTCTCTATGCGCATCACAAGCCAGTTTTAATTCCATGGCACTATTTATTACGATTGATGCCACGGATACTCTTTCCTTAAACTTAAACGATGACAAAATAAACCTAAGAACCAAGAACAAAAAAATAATTAGGTGAACTCAAACGTACGTATGGAACAATATTTGCGGAGAAATTAATTACGTATCTTTTATTTTGAAGTAGATATACTGGTTCATGCAATGATTTTCTGATAAGAAGCTAGCTACCGGAAAGTAGAGAGCATCTTCTTTTTAAATATCCTGCAGCGAAGCGTCAAGGAAGTGGGTGATTGGGGGGGCGGGGCATCACAGCCTCCTTTTCGTCGAGGAGTCTTCTTGTCGCGGCCAAATGATGGCACTGACTCATTAAAAGCACTTGATGGCGCGGTTACGCCGCAGAGGCCGAGTGACTGAGGCAACGAAGGATCCTTGGGAAACAATATTCAGAAAGGTCAGAGGTCAGGGCGAGAGTGTGAGAGAGAGGAGCTATTCCGGCCCTGAATTCGAAACTGCCAACGGATCTAATTTTCATTGGATCTCTTCTGTTCATTTAGGAAGCGAGACAGGGAGAGCGTGAACGACGGCTTCGTGCAGTTTTAATGCGCACCGCGCCATCATTCATTCATCGCACATAAGTAACGGAAGCCTTGAAGAAGAAGAAGCCTCGATCTTTTTTCACCAATAGAGAAGGATAAGGTAAAAGAAAATAATATCTGTCGAATCAAAATCTGTGTTTGAAATCGTCGGGATTATCTCGAATAGGTAACCAAGGAGTCACATGGTACAAACAAAAATGGTTCTCAAATGTTGGCGTGTTTTTTAATTGCTCTTAACAAACTCACTCATGGTTTTCATTTTAGTTTATGCCATTCGTCTCGAGCATAGAGTCCCCGGATGAAAAAAACTCAAATTTAATCCATGATGGAGATTGTTAAGAGCGATTAAAACCAACATTTGCGAACCACTCGTGTTTGGACAGCGTGACTCCTTGGTTATCTACTCGAGATAATCTCGACGGTTTCAAACACAGCCCCCTCAGGATTATTGATTGGTTGGTACCCTATAGAGCAACATGGTCGGATTGCGCACACCGATCCTCCCTTGCAATTCCTCGACTGGAATCACTTTTGCGGGAATAATTTTCACAATACATTACCACCCTTCCGCGTTGAGCCGTGAAAACCTTCATGCCGGCATCAAAAGTTACTTTTCCCGGATTACTGTTAAAATTGAAGATATAAAGAATTTCTAATGAAGTGCAAAGGGATAAATGGAATACTGCATTTAGTGTACAAAAGGTTTTCCTTCATCACAAAAAAGTAAATTCAAGAGAGTGCAAAAGTATTAAGGTATCTCATAGTCAACACGCGGATGGCTATCAAAATACCGGTCTTTTCTGTGTATACCAATAGTTTTGAACGCTTTTGCAAGACTTTTCTAGATATAAGCTTCTGAATATATGCAGAACTTTAGCGCCGAGCGAAGAGAAAGCTAGGATTTATAAAAAGAGTATTTGGGAATTGTGATAAGAAGACAAAAGAGGGATGTTACTTTTCACAAGTTGGGCCCCCACCTTGAGTATGCAGCCAGTGTATGGGATCCGAATGAATTAGGTTTGATCAGAGAACTAGGCAGTGTACAGCGTAGAGCAGCTAGGTTCGTTAAAAGGTGTTACGATAGGTTGAGTAGTGTTTCAGAATTAATGAAATAATTAGGATAGGAATCAGAGCGTAGGTTAATGTACAGATTAAATCTATTAGAGAAATTTCAATCGGATAGCTTTGCTGAAGATGTTAGGCACATATTAAAAACACCAGCGTATTATGCTAGATTCGACCAGATAAATAAGATTAGAGAGATAGAATGTCGTACTGACAGATTCAAAATGGCATTTTTCCCCCGTACAATAAGAGAACAGAATAGGCAGCATAGCAAAGGAATAGGTAGGGGAAATATTTTAGAGTAGTCTGTAGAGCATGATCCATGTATTAATCCCTTAAATACTACAGATACTAACAATCTGGTTGCATGAGACCCTATAGTTGCTTGTTTGCATGACGGTATTGCATGCTTGGTGATCTTCACCCCCTGCCTCACACCCTCGCGGTGGCTTGAAGGGTATCGTGTAGTAGTAGATGTTGATGTAGATGAGAACTTCGTAGCAAAACTTGAGGCTGTGTTAGATTCAAACATAAAGAGGAGTTTTTATTTATTTGCTTAAACTCATTGTCCTAAGTTGACGGAAGCGTAAAATGGCCAAACAAAATTTGCGTGACCAAAGATATGCTATCAACTCTTCCTGCTCGTACTCCTCGGCTGGAGTGAAGGGAGGGTAAGGGAAAGAAGCCTCCGTAGAGGACGCGCTTTGGGGAGAGGGTTCACCATCGCGGCGACGATATGAAGCCCCCTCGCGAAAGTTGAACAGCCCTCGAAGGGATGAGGGTGGAGGACACCCCCTTAAGTGGCTGATAAAAGGATTCGAACGCGACACCCCCTGCTCCTCATTAGCGGGGGGTTAATTTGCCGCTGTGTGAGTGCGCGCGCGGCCAAGGAAAAGCCTCGCTCATGCCTGGAGTAGATTTATTAATTGCCACGCGAAAAAATTCACCGAAAAATTTCACGCGAAAAAATTCACCGAAAATTTTCACGCGAAAAAATTCACCTGGACCGGGAATCAAGATGAATTTTGTCTCCAACTCTTCTAAAAATTTGGTTAACTGAAGCAAAACGAACAATTTATTACTCAGCGATCAGTGCAAGAGATACATATATGGGGTCCGCGTCGTTGGATGGTAGATAAGTGCATAGCTGCAGCGACGAATTTCAGAGAGAAGTAAAGAAAGACTTGGAAATAAAAGCACTTGGACCGGCAAACACTTTCTCTAACATTCGCCGCTGGTTTCGCCAGAGAAATTAGGGAAAGTGTGACGGTGGCAATTACCACGTCCCTCGCTACCGTTCACGGCACCCGGGTTAAGGAGTGAACGCAGGTTGTATTTGCGCTCGGGTGAGTCAGACGAAGTACCACGAGTCTCGGAGAATGGGGCAGAGCAGCTCTAGAACAATACGAATCGAGAGAAGAGATCAGCGACACTAGATGGAATCTTGGGGAAGTAGATTCTCGCTCCTTCTCACGCTGACTGCGTAAAGCCATAGAGAAAGTAAAATATAGAGGGCTCACCACATAGGGAAAAACTGCTATGCGTTTTGGGCGTAGTACTGGAAGGTTTCCATAGATGGCGTGGGAAGAATTTTTCGCGTTATGTCACAAAATATATATATTGCTTCCATTGCATTCGTTTTTCTAATCCAATTAGGTGGCACATAACATATGCTATTGTTGTAGTTTTGTTATTTTATTATAACGGTGCAATATGCCTTTACCTAACGTCAACAATCACATGGATAAGCTACCATATCTCTCACTACTAAAGCAAACATATCTTGTCACATGAGGGATTCCTTGTTGTTTCATAAAAAACACATAATCCACCGCTGTAAGGAGCAGATAGAACAACAACAGCACACTTCTCGATTGTGCCGCTTAAGTCGATTAGAAAAACGAAAGCGGTGGAAGCGATACATATCGTTTGTGACGTAACGCGAAAAATTCTTCCCTCGCCATCTATGGAAACCTTCCAGTACTATATCTAACATGCATAAGAGTTTGGCCCTATGCAGTGAGCCCTTTATATTGTACTTACTCTATGGTGAAACCAAACAGAGTTGCGTCCTTTCCTCAGAGAAGTCGAGGTAAAAACATGAAATAAAATTCGCCACCTTCCATTACCCGGTCCACTTGGACGAATTTCCGAAAGTGAATTTGTTCAATGACCGTTGTGATGAATCGTGTTATCGATAATATTTTAGGATGAAATTTTAAATATCAAACATAGAGACCGAATTCAAGTGTGATTTTTTTTCATCGTTACTGCGGCAGGCTAAGACAATTTGAAAGATCGTGCTGCCTACTTTAACTACACTGGTTCATTTGCTGGCCACTTGATGAAAAATGGTCTTTGTTTTTAATCTTCCTTCATTTCTGTTAAGACCATGAAAAAATACTGAGGGAAAATTGTTGCAAAATAATGAAAAACCCCATTTCCCCATTGTAAACATCATTAACACGAAGCAACGGAAGGGACCTAGTAATTTTTCACTAGATACCTACTCTGCCGTCAGTGTGCTATAAAACATGACGACGAGGAATGGATACTGCGTCCTAGCAATGGGTCAGGCGCCCGGTTGGAATGTTGACTCTGTATGTGTTGACAGAACTTGGATCCAGCCATCTTTTCTTCACAGGAATCACCGCGTGAAATTTCAACAAGAGCATATGAAGCAGCCAACTCCTCGTACGGAGCACGCTGTGGCGACAGAGGTTTCCTGATTCAGAACTCGGAACATCTAACGAATGAAATTATCTCGAAAGGCAATGAAATAGAAAGGGAGAGGAACGGAAACAAATCTAGCCCCACATCACGCAACTACTTTGCACAATACTGTAAGAACACAATTAGAATGAAAACCCAATTCTATGAGCATGAATCATTACTTAGCGCTAGGGCCTAGCCACGTTAACACACCAGTTCCCGTGAGGTCACCGATGTTAAGCAACGTTAGGCCAGGACATAGGTTGGATGGGTGACCCTCCTCCATACTTCTGCCACAGTGATCTTGTCCCCTGTCTGCACAACGGTCGGCACAATGGATCGAAAGAGGTCGAAGTACCAGGGGGGGCTTCAGAAGGCCCCCGCCCACCCCTCCAATTTACATTTAGCACTGGTATCAATATATAATTTCATATATGGACGAAAACAATTAATTTTTGGATCATGATACATCACTGTAATGACTAAAAAGATTCAATTCCGAATATTTAAATTATTACTGCGCACAGACGACGGTGGGTAAAGCTATTTTTTTAATTTACCCATATTTTGATGATTATAGGATACTACGCGCAAAGGGCAATTTTTACATATATTTTTAATTTAAAGTTGATATTACTTAAGATTTTCACATGAACATTATAAATCACCTTCAACTTTAAACTCAAGTAAAATGATTAATGTAGTAGAAAGTATGATAATCTTTTGTTCTTCATGTGACTAATTGGTCATTTCTTAGATGGTTGGCCAAGCGTTAGGCATTATCATACATTTTAGTTTTTTTTTTGGATCAACCTCGGCATAGTAGGTATCAAGCAAATGTTTATTTTCAGGTGGCTCCCTAATTGCGTCAGCTGCTTAGCGTAATTAACTATCGGCGAATCAGAAGAGGATTAATGTCCGGTTCAGAGTATCGTAACAAAACATAAAAAAGTGAAAACCTTATAGAGGGCTGTTCCACGGGATGCAACAATAATATTTAAATTATTTGTAAAATAATATGATAATAATATAATATTTATTGCTCCAGCAAGTTATAAATAATACAAAAAATAATAAATAAGAATTTTGAGCTTTTGGTGAACCCTAGGGCTTTTGCCTGTTGTTGGGTTCACCTTCAAATTACAAACACAGCAATACTGGCTTACATTCTCATAAAACAAATGTCACCAATTGAACATAGAATAACACTGTTACAAGAAATTACTTATAGTGTTATGGAATATTATAAGGATAATACAGTTACAATTATAGGTTACTTTAAGGCATTACATGAATGATATATGTATATTTAGTAAAGTAGAACAAAGGATAAATATTTTGAACAACCACTAAATTAGCTCCATACTTATGCTATCTCTCGTGAATAGCCATTTTTTCACTTGCTTCAAAAAAGTTTTGAAGTGTATGGTATCTCGGATACTCCGTGGCAAGCTATTGAAACTTTTTGGCCCCAAGTAAAGAAAGCATCTTTTGAATCGGGATGTATTTGGTTTGGGTACAACGTAAGAAATGTGAGTCCTCAGGTCATAAGAGTGAGGCTTATCCAAGACTTAAGGGTTATTTCCACTACGAAGGTAGAATAGCCTTAGCACCTTGTAGATGCATAAGTGTCTTAAGGGGAGTATCTGCAAGTCCACGAATATGGGAAAGAGTAACGCTCTCATCAGCGTAAAATTAAGTACAAGCTCTCTGAAGAATCTACCACCCCTGTTCTTACAAACAGAGGGCTGACGACGAGGAATACGCCAAATTAACCGCAATACGGTGCTGCGGAACGCAACCAGACTTTTTTGCAACTATCGCAGTATTAATTTTTGCGGTCAAACGCAATTGTAGACTTAATCTTAATTTAAGGAGGGACCTTTCATTAATGTCGTTAATCATATATTGCTGTCTCCGACTTATTATGGTAGGCTCGATAATTCTAATAAAATTAAGGAGATAGATTGCAGGTCGGACAGGTTTAAAATGTCATTTTTTCCACGTATGATTCGATATCAGAACGTTAGACATCGCGTAAATCGGTAATAATTATAGAGGTAATATTCAGAGTAGTAGTATATTTTTTTTATTTCCTGCATGTTCAAATCAAAGTGTGACTCGCATGCATTGCTTTTTTTTGCATGCATGAGTATCTATGAAATTGGTGTCGGGTTTCAAGTCATGTATGGTATTCGTGAGTGTGTCCTGCATGATTGGGATTTGGTAGTTTTTCTTCATTTTTTCCACAAATTACTTTTAAAGGTGTGGTGTTAGTTTTGTGTTGTTCATTTTTGTTTGATGTGTCATTGTTCCTGGTGTGGATGCACCCCCTGCCACACACCCTCGATTGCAGGGTATGTCGTAGATATAGATATAATCAGCCGTGTCTGAGTGCATGCAATGCAAAGCAATCTTCGCGGTTTCTGGGACAGGGTGGGATGATCTGAGAGGACGAGGCCTCATGCTTCCGCAGTTGCAGCCTCTCATAAATTCCACCCCACGTCTTCTGCCTCGCCAGCCCTACATCACCGCGGAGCCCCATTTTTCCCTAGGCCTTCTTCGTCTTCCTCCTTGCCTGTGCCTCTCCCTATTCCTCTCTCTCTCTCTCTTTCTCTCTACACTCTCCCTGAGGGAGTATAAATAGACAAAGGCGATAGGCGGTCGGAGCAGACGCTTTTAGCCCACGTGACGGCGACTCACGCCCCATCCCCCGCACCCTCTTCCATCATCCGCCCCGCATTCCACATCCACGCCCCCTCTTTCCATCCGCGCTATCCCGGCATGCCCTGCGCTCTCCCCAAATCCGCCCCCGGTCCCCATTTTCGCTCCCTCCCCTCACCGACGCGCGAATGTAAACGTCACATCGCCGAAATTCACGCTCAGGCCACGAACGCTTTCAGTGTGCTTCGCGAGACTCCTTTTCCTTCACGCGGGTGTTAGGGGTTGGCGATGGGTTGAACGTACCCTCTCCCTTGCGGGGAGTGGCCTAAGGCCGGGATTACGATGAACGTTTTCTGACGTGACGGAAACGGCGGTGAACGCCAACGTAGTGGCTCAATTGTTGATGGTATATCACGATCGACGGCAGATTGGAAACACTGCCGTTTTCCAATGTGGCGGCGCGGCGAACAGTCACCTCTTGGGTTCGAACTGGTGTAAAACCGTAAACTTTTAACTTTTTCCAAAACTTTTCTAGCGTGAGTGAAGTGTGAACATAGCAGGTAGTGTTTTGAAAATTTCTTTGAGAAAGGACGATTTTCAGTTGCCGAAAAAAATGTTTTTAAAGTGCCACCCTCATCCGAACATTTAGCCCCTCACTTGATTTTCACGTCGCTCGTGATTGGCTGACGGAAACCAACGCGACATCAAATCTAGGCCATGATAAGCTTTCCTCAACGTACGTCGGCTACACGTCAACGTCCGTCCGTCGTGATTAGCTTCATAGCGTTCCCATTCTTCTGGCTTCAACAACGCCTCCGTCAGTTTCCGTCACGTCAGCAAACGTTCATCGTAATCCCGGCCTAAGTAATACAAAAGTACGTTGCGACACGCGGAGAAATCACGGGCGGGTATCGGATTTATGAGTATAGAGTAATGACCTACCATCTCGAAGACCCGAGTTCAAATCCCAACAGTGGCGGACTTTTCATTGTTATACCGGTCCCTATTTGAGTGCTTTGCGGAGAACACTTACGAGTACAGTAGCCCGTCCGTCGGATGTGACGTTAAGCCGAGGTCCCCTTGTCACAATGGGGGCGTTTATTCGGCACCGAAATCGCTCTTTTGAACACGAAATAGTTAGATGGTAACGAAAAATGAACTGGTGAAAAAATTAATCTTCTAACCAGAGCCATTCACACATAAATAAAAAAAATTAAATAAACAAAATATGACGCCCACCGAACGAGCTGCGTTAAGGATTACTACGTAATCCACCTCCCGTCCTTGACCTTTTTTAGGGGAAGGGAGGGTAGTGGAGGTGGGAGCGGAGGGTCTGCTGAAGGCAGGTTTCGTATGAGATACATGGAAGAGGTTGTGAAGGATGTAAAAGAGAAGAATTACGTCACAATAAAAAGGTTGACCGATATACGACCGAATTACGATATATGAATCGAGTGTAAAGCTTCGTCAAACCAATCCAAGGATTGTTGAACGATGAGGATGACGATGACGACGATGAAAACGTGAAAATTTCAAAAAGGGCAACTTCCGTTGCCGACAAAGAAGCACTCTCGAGCATAGGATCGAGATTACCGTCGAAACTCATTTCCGTCAGAATAGTGAGTGTTATCGATTCAATGGCTTGAGTGCTTAGTGACTGCACTGCAACGGGATGAAGTTATGTGAACCTCTGGCCGATTTCAACGTTGATTGCAAAAGTTTATATCAGTAATTGTTGGTTAGGGATGCATTCAAAACTAATGATTCCCCGAAAAGTTCCTTATGCAGATCTTTCACCCAATACTTCCAACAATCGAAAGCAACCATATCACTACTGTCCTCTATATCTTTCAGACTTTCAAATACTTTTTGTCCTGAGAAATGAGAATGCTTTATGTGAACGGCTCATCGAACTGAATCTCCGGTAGACTAATCGTTCTGCGATCGAGTACTTCGAGTATTCTTTCTCTCTCTCTCCTATTCGTCACAGAAGAGATACCTGCGTACTGCAATGATTTGGCGTCAATTTCTTCGACACTCCTTGATTTATCCCTGATGATCGATAAATATGATTGTTAGTTTTTACAGAGGGGTTAAAGCACCACTTCAGATACAATAGCCGTATCCGAAAACCAAGTATGCTTCGGCAAAGCATTCTTGGTGATGACGTATTGCTGACGTACAATGAAGCATGCTTGGGAAAGAATACTTCATAATCGGACAGTCTACGGTAAGGAGCGACGTTAAGCAGTAGTGGCAACATAAAAAACCACTAGGTATGGTGAAACACGACAGAGGGCAACATCTATCAAATGTTTATATCGGAAGAAAAAGAGCGATTATATGTATAATTAAACCTTTTCATTGATATGCATATTAATAATTATGCAAATGTATTATACAAAGTAAAAAATAGATACTACACACATTTATAAGTAGCCAACGGCTCCGCCATCTTTTGTTATTCTCGTCAACAATACTTCGAGGCCTTTAACAATGGAAGCGTGCTTCTGTGCTTTGGCTTCGTAGCATGCTTCCCCCAGAGTGCTTCGCGTTCGGACGTACTTCGGGTGTTTCCGACAGTACCCCCCTCCACTTGCAAGCAAGCATTGTGGAATTCTTAGTGCTAGAAGCACACGTTTCAGACAGGGCTAATATAAATATTCGTCTGCTCTTCGGTTTCAATTTATTTTGTGGAATTATCAGAAAATCGAATGTGACATCAACAATGGGGTCGTTTACCATATTTTTATATTGCCGAATATGATAGTTTGTAAAATAAAAATACACGTATTTTTCCGTTTTTGATCCGTCCATTATTTCCCGAGCTATAGGCGGCGAAAAACTGATGTTTTCAACCCGTTCGGAAAAGTGGGTGTGGTGCATCCTCTGACGTATATCGACTTCGTCCAATCACAACTGAGCCCGCGAAGCTACTTCGCCTTATCGCAAAGGGGGGGGGACAGAGCTGCCTCTGCCAATAGGAGCAGTTACGACAGCATATGTGCCAGCAGACCTTCCGAGAATCCCCCTCCACTCCCTTCCTCTCCCCTGAAAACAGCCAAGGACGGGAGGAAAATGACGTCAATGTTATCACAGAAGCTATTTCGGTGGGCGTCACCTTTTGCTTATTTTAATTTTTGATTTATAAGTGAATGGTTGTGGTTAGAAGATTAATTTATTCACTAGATTTCTTTTTTCGTTTCCATCTAACGATTTCGTGTACAAAATTGCGATTTCGGTTCCGAGTAAAAGCCCCCATTGGTGCCCTCGGCAGCCGAGCAGTACAGACTTTGGGAACGCAGATTAACCCTGGAGAAATCCTTCCCGCAAAAGAGAAGGCTTTGACTCCGAAATCCATTTCCATACTCTCCGTCGCTTCCTCCCACTCTCCCCCACTCTCTCCTCAGCGGCCACAAGCTGCCGAGCGCATCGGATATTCGCTGCGCCGTTGTTTCCATTTGGAGTATTGAGTTCTCGTCCAGGCGGCGCGGGGACCCCACTCCATCTCGCTCGGAAGGGAAAATAAAATAGAGCACTCTTGGTTCCAGCGGAAATCGAGGTTTTCGGAGAGAGGCAAGTACGGGAAGCAGCGCTCATTTCGCATTATAAAGTAAAGATGGAAAAAGCAGCAGGGTTAGTAAGTTTTCGTACTTGCCGGGGAGTAAATCCTCTCTTGACTGAAGAGCAAAAAAGCGTAACACAAGAGTGGTCCTCAAAGTTCAGCATTGAGAGCGACGACGATGATCGAAATGATACTCGATTCTGAACAATCGATCAGAACGAATAGAGAATGAAGGCGTGGTGGACCAGGCCGTGACTAGCTGTGAGAAGAGAGAAGGCATTTTAGGAGGCTCCACCGAATTATGAAGTAGATGTCATTTTCGTGAAAATTTCTGGAGACACAATGTTTTGGCCCTTCTATCGATTGGCAATAAAATATTTAGGCCTTTCCATAATATATTTGAAGAAAAAAGACGTTGAAAATCAGATATTTTATACGTGGTTATACGGCAGAGCATGGCTGTTGCAGTGAAATTTGCAGATTAAAGAGAAATGTCGTTTTGACGAAAAACTAATATAACATGCGCAATTTTATGTAGAATTTAGCATTCTGAAAAAGTGCTCTCATTACCAAACTTGTTTGATTGATATTAATAAACGTTTGCTCGAAAAAATAGCAGAAATGTCTTAGTTACATGAAAGTGGCGCTAGAGTATGTTGTTATCACTGGCAACGGTACTTGTGAAAGAACTTGCTTACAAGCCTATTTACTAACTTAATTAAGGACAATACCTTACCAAGGTCCTAATTATATTTTTAATGTAATTTCAATATTTCATCGTTTATTGATATGGTGTAATTAATACCAATGCTTCCAAATGGTAGCAGCGTCATTGTTGCCAAACAGTTTTCAAAAATATCAATATTAATAACATTCAGAACAAAGAGTTGTATTTGTAAGGGAATAGTTTATAACTAAGTTGGAAAATATTTAACCTATTTTAGAATACGTGTTAGCGGAATTGAACATGTATTCTCACTTTGTAAATTAAACGTGTCAACAACACTTCAGTCATGTTTCGAAGTCAAAATGAGTTAAAAGAGCTTGTAAAAAATAGAATGCAACCACAACACGCTATAAAATAGCATTCTCATACAATTATTGTGCAATCGTTATCACTCTGTAGATGATTTTCCATATAGGTGTTTTTCTGGATCGGTATTTATTCATTAAATAACATAGCTCTTTTACGGGATTTTGAATCGCGGAGTCACGGTGGAACCTCCTTAAGGAATACAAGTACGTCCTTCTCACTCAACGCAAATATCATTATAAGCGTACTTAGTGGGCTCCGCTGAATGTGGAAAAAGTTATCCGCAACAGGAACAATTCGTGTATTCGAGAATCGAAATAAATGAGACGCCAACTATCGGAGAAAGTCAGAAGCTCTAGTTCTGGGTAGTCCTTCGGTGAACGTAGGGGGAGGTGGTGTGTGGTTCAGTGAGATTGAGCGATTTTGTGCGTTTTTATCTTCTTTTTCTTTAGCTTATTCCTTATTATAGCTTTAAAACATACGATTAATTGTCCACGTAGGTGTAGGGTTTAGTTGGTCTGTATTTTCCTCTTAATTAGTAAATAGTCGACAGCGTGGTTACTGTCGCGTAGTTTCTCCGTTTATAGGATATGGTTTTCGTTCATTATTTCGTAGGAATAAGGTTTTGTTTTACCTACTAATTTATCTCTGATTGTGAGTGTAAACTTAATTTTTTTACTATAACGTAGAGGTAGGGTTAGATATAATTTCCATCTTTTGTAGGATATAGTTTTTTTTGTTATCGTGCTTTATATTTTATTAGCTTAGGTTTTGTGATTCGTTCATTTTCGGGTCGTTACTTTGTCCTCGAGCCGAAAGAAAGTCACTAAAGTTTTGATGCAAATAGGGAATGCATTCGCCTATTGAGGCAAGGAATCGCGATCCAGGTGCATGTCGAAAAAAAAGAAATGCTGGCGAATACATCCAATTTATGTAAAAAAACGGGGTTGACTTTGTGGAAAAAATTCATTCTGGGGAGGTTTGGAGAAATTTAATTCTGCTATTCACATATACATAACTTTATTTTTTTGCGACATGTTTTCGGTACGGTGTGACGTTATCACGAGAATTTTGAATCAGTGACAAATCCAACATTATCGAACGGACGATGATAGCTACACCGCTATGAAACCATGGGCGGAAAATATAGAGCTATATATTCAGGGAATAGTAGAGTTGAAATTCCTCCAAACCTCCACACGACGTTTCCAGTTGAAAGAGCTTTCACAGCATTTCCATCAACATTTAAATTTGTACGAAGTGATGCAAGGAGATTATGTGGTTGAACTGAAGACGCACTTGCTGAAAGAAGGTAAATTCTGACAATAACCTTGCACAAATAAGTAAAGAAAAGATTGATTAAGAGCTTGGGTTGGAGTTCTGCGTTGTAGAGATTCCGGAACTGTATTTCTGGGGAGAGGTGATGAGAATAGATTTTGAGATGTGGGTGTGTGTGGAGGCGAACGGAGACGAAATGCTATGGTGCGAACGGACATGTTGGGGGAATGCTATCGGACGAAATTTGAAACATGCATCGTAGTGTGTGCTACTATTAAATAGGGATAATGAGGCGATGCAGGCCGCTTTAGAACACTGGCTGGATAAACAAGGATAAGAAAAGGAATGGGGTCGTTTACCATATTTTTTTTATTGCCGAATCTGATAGAGTTTATAAAATAAAAAGACCCGTATTTTTCCGTTTTTTGATCCGTCAATTATTTCTCGAGTTATAAGCGGCGAAAAACTGATGTTTTTAACCCTTTCGGAAAAGTGGGTGTGGTGCAACCTCTGTCGTATATCTACTTCGTCCAATCACAACTGAGCCCGCGAAGCTACGTCGCCTTATCTCAAAGGGGGGGACACAGCTGACTCGGCCAATGGGAGCGATTTCGACAGAATCTGTGCGAGCAGACCTTCCGAGAACCCCCCTCCACTCCCTTCCTCTCCCCTGAAAGCAGTCAAGGACGGGAGGAAAATGACGTCAATGTTATCACAGCTGCATTTTCGGTGGGCGTCACCTTTTGCTTATTTTAATTTTTGATATATGAGTGAATGGTTGTGGTTAGAAGATTAATTTTTTCACTAAAATTATTTTTTCGTTTCCATCTAACGATATCGTGTACAAAATTGCAATTTCGGTTCTGAGTAAACGCCCCCATTGTGTGCGGTATGCAGGGAAGTAGAAAATACGCTGATGTGAAAGTAGAATAACAGCGGGAATATGCCTCGGGAAAAATTCAAATCAAAAGTAGCGGTACTCCATCGAAACATTGCATAACGGGAATAAAGTAAAAGTATCAATATGACTCGCGGCAAAATAGAGGTAAAGCTTAATTTTCCGTAAAGTTTTACTCAAAAAAAATGGAGCAACTTCATGAATATTTATCTTCCAGTTAACGTGGGAGTTTGGCTCTGCATTTCTTTCTGGATTACTCCGCGTATGTTGACTTCGCTTGACGATAGTTTCGCCGGCATTCCACACTGGCGTCTTCAGGTCGGCATGGTCGACAATATACGCCATTTGTCTTTTGAGTATGATTCCAGCATGCATATGGATGAAGATGCAGGAGCATAGTATGCAGATCCAGACTTGAGTAGATCAACTCGAGTCGACCTGAAGACGCCAGCTGGAATGCCGGCGAAACTGTTGTCAAGCGAAGTCAACATACGCGGAGCAATCCCGAAACAAATGAAGAGCCATTCATCGACACACCGCGGAAACCTTCGAACGAAAATGGCGGGGTTTACTCTGAATCGATATCGCTATTTTGTACACGAAATCGTTAGATGGATACGAAAAATGAATTATAGTGAAGAAATTAATCTTCTAACTTGAGCCATTCACTCATGAATCAAAAATTTAAAATAAGAGAAAGGTGACGCCCACCGAACGAGAGCTGCGTTGAGGATATCTACGTCATTCACCTCCCCTCCCTTTACTGTGCTGAGGAAGAACGGGAGGGGAACGGAGGGGAGGTCTACTTGCATAAATCCTGTCGCAACCACTTCCATTGGCAGAGCCAGCTGTGTGTCCCCCATTGTGATTGGTCGAAGGAGCCTCGCGGTCTCAGTTGTGATTGGACGAAGTGGATGACATTACAAGTCGTTCGTTCGCCCACTTTTCCGAAAGGGTTAAAAACATCGGTTTTTCGCCGCTTATAACTGGAGAACTAAATGACGGATCGAAAAACGGAAAAAATACGGGTCTTTTTTATTTTAAAAATTCTATCAGAACCAGCAATAAAAAAGAGGGTAAACAACCCCATTATGATATTTGGAGTAGGGATCTCGGGAAAAGCCGAGGGGGCGGTCGGGACGGAGATGCCCCTCCCCCCTTCCCTGGGGGAGGCACCCATCTCCTCCTCACGGTGCCTGGAGCAGGCAGGGCAGCGACATCACGGTTTCAACCCAATCGACCCGGATGAAATCGATCCCTTAGCTCGACGAAGACTTGCGACGAAGACTGCATCCGCTGTTCCGGCGGTTAATAAAGACTTAAGAGGCGGGAAGGAAACGCTTGAAAGATTCAAAGCTACACTGTTTCAAGGAGTAGCCGTTGAAGTGCGTGTTGCAATTTAAATGAAACCTAGGAGTAATTAAAAAAAAAAACATTATTCCTATAATCATGTACCAAATGTAAACAATTTGTAATCATATCATTCCTATAATCATGTATAGAAAATAATGGAGATAAAATGGATCGAACGAGTAGGTAACGAGGAAGTCCTAAGAAGAGAGGGAGAAAAGAGAAGTCTGCTAAAATCTCTAAAAAGAAGAAGGGGCAACTTAATCAGCCATATCTTGAGACTCGATGGCTTGATGAAGACAATCGTCGAGGGAAAAGTGAACGGGAAGATTGGAAAAGGCAGGTTTCGTATGAGATACATGGAACAGGTTGTGAAGGATGTAAAAGAGAAGAATTACGTCACAATGAAAAGATTGGCCGATAGAAGAATCGAGTGGAGGGCTGCGTCAAACCAATCCAAGGATTGTTGAACGATGATGATGAATCATGTACTAAAAAAATTGAGTATAACATCTTCTCCATCCTTCACCCACATCTCAAAATTGGCCAACGTAAAATGAATAATGAGCTACTGATAAGGTAAATGAATTCACTTTGTAAAATTCCACTGATTTTTAATTTAAACCGACCGAAGTTTCGACTTACACAGTCATTATCCAGGTCTGATAATGACTGCGTATGTCGAAACTTAGGTCGGTTTTAATAAAAATCTGTGGAATTTTACAAAGTGAATTCATTTACGTTATCAATATGGGGTTCCACGAAGTCAAGCCTATCAATTTGTTATATAACGAGCTACTGGTCCGGCGACCGAAAAAAAATATCAAATGGACAAGAATATGTTTACTAGATGGAAATTTGGATAGAAATCAGAGAAATCTTAACAAAAGCTCCTGAATGAAATGCAAAGTAAAATATTTACTCGGATGGCTAATCAAAACTTCACAACACTTCGACCTTCCTCACCAGTGATTTCGCCAAGATTCTTAACCAGAAACTAGAAGATTTAATATCAGTTTAGGAACCCCGATCAAAAGCTCCTAAACCACACTTTTGACGACACATGAAGAAATCACGACGGATAACAGGCGGACACAAGCACACCAACGACATTAAGCTATCTACAAATGTAGTTGTTTTAGAAAGTCCATTCGAACCAATAAAAAAATTAGGTAGTCTCGTTCTCCGACTACGACGATCAGATCATCCCAACGAACAGCCCATCAAGAATGGTACACTGCTGGATGATCGAGCGTTGTCGAAGCTTGCGGACCAAAATCTCGGAGTATGCATATGTCGGCTGAAAAATCTGCATGTGTATTTGAAAGACGCAGTCTTCAGGCACTTTAATGACAGCCCTGATTAACTATTCTACAGAATACTACTTGAAATAGATTACCATTGGCTATATTATTTATTTTGCACCGTTTCTCAGAATAACGTCGCAATAAACATTACCTTAAAATCCTTTCGAATGTGCGGAAACGATAATATACTCTGCTGGAGAGCGATGGGTTCATTAACCCCTGATGCAAGGGATACACGCAGTGCCCTTCATCAAGCACACACCACCCCACAAACGTTTATACCCGCCGTGGACGCGGGTGACTTTCAGGTGACCCGAATGAACTCCACCCTTGCGAAATCCTAGTGGGAAAAGGGGTGGTATACTTGCGAAAGGAAAGGGAAACTTGGAAGACTGTCCGGACGGAGTTGCTGCTTGCGTGGGCTGGAAAGGGCTTGGAAGAAATATGACAACAGCAGAACGAAAGAGATGAATTCCTTCGACGTTCCAGCACACAGCAAGAAACATTCGGGCTACTTCAAATTGTCAATGGGGGCGTTTACTCGGAACCGAATTCGCAATTTTGTGCACGAAATTGTTAGATGGAAACGAAAAAAGAATTTTAGTGAAAATATTAATCTTCTAACCACAACCATTCACTCATAAATAAAAAATTTAAATAAGCAAAAGGTGACGCCCACCGAAAAAGCTGCTTTGATAACATTGACGTCATTTTCCTCTCGTACTTGACTGCTCTTATGGGAAGGGAAGGGAGTGGAGGGGGATTCTCGGAAGGTCTGCTCGCACAGATCCTGTCGCAACCTCTCTGGTTGGCAGAGTCAGCTGTGTCCCCCCCTTGCGATAAGGCAATGTAGCTTCGCGGGCTCAGTTGTGAGTGGACGAAGTCGATATACGTCAGAGGTTGCACAACGCCCACTTTTCCGAAAGGGTTAAAAACATCAGTTTTGTAACTTGCTTACTTGTAGCTAGCTTGTAACTCGAGAAATAATTGACGGATCAAAAATCGGAAAAAGACGGGTCTTTTTATTTAACAAACTCTATCAGATTCGGCAAAAATATGGTAAATGACCCCATATTGATATTTAAATATTTGAAAGTCTTAAATCCTAAGAATTATCATTGCAATCGAAACAAGCAGAGAACAATAGATATTCATAGCCTAATGTCCAGAATAAAATAGTCAGAAGAACGTTCGAGCAGAGTTATGTACATGAAACCATTCCATACCTTCTCTATGAAAAATGATAGCGTAGGAATTACTTTACAGTAGTACAACTTCCGTGTAGCATATTCCAAATACGCGAGGAGAGGGTGAGGGATTAAAAACTCTGAGAAAAGCAAACTGAGTTCACGTAATCAAGGATGAATTTGGGCCATCCCTAACAGCCGGTGATCACAATGAATCCTTTAGCAGCAGATTTTTTGCTTGAAACACGAAGGATTAATCACTGTTTTGACACGTAAATCACTGCGGCGTCTGCACCATCCAGTGAATGTTCAACCCTCGATGATATTAGGGCGCGTAGGGCAGGGGATGCCCGGTGGAGAATCGGCGAGGCGAAGTCGGTGGAGAGACGTGCTTGGATCAGCGACAACAGAGAAGCGCGCACAGCTCGCAAACAGACGAGCTACAACGCGCGCGATAAACATCTACGTCCCGTTGTTTGCCGAACGCTCTGAACGAGGGTCTCTGAAAAACCCTTCCTCCATTTCGCTCGACTGCCGAAGAGGCAGGGCAATAACAGGAGCGCCACCCTTTTTTCCATCCCTCTCGTGAGGAGGGAGATGTTTGATTTGCTCCACGTCTTTCACGAAGAAAAAAAAAGAATGGTACTCGGCGTGATTGCTTCCGAAGCGATGTAAGTCTTTTATGTCCTCATGTCATTGGTGGTGGCGGGACCAGTCGTTGTGAAGCGTTCACTCAATTCCGCGCCCGTGGAACGGTCGCGCTGTTGAAACAAATGCGAAGCAGGCAGAGATGGCGGCGAGGGAGGGCTTGGAGTAATGGGGGCATTTACTCAGAACCGAAATAGCAATTTTGTACACGAAATCGTTAGATGTATACGAAAAATGAATTTTAGTGAAAAAATTAATCTTCTAACCAGAGCCATTCACTCATAAATCAAAAATTAAAATAAGCAAAAGGTGACGCCCACCGAAAATGCTGCTGTGATTACATTGACGTCATTTTCCTCCCGTCCTTGACTGCTTTTAGGGGAAGGGAAGGGAGTGGAGGGGGATTCTCGGAAGGTCTGCTCACACAGATCCTGTCGCAATCGTTCCCATTGGCCGAGTCAGCTGTGTCCCCCCCCCCATTGTGATAGGGCAAAGTAGCTTCGTGGGCTTAGTTGTGATTGGACGAAGACGATATACGTCAGAGATTGCACCACGCCCACTTTTCCGAAAGGGTTAAAAAATATCAGTTTTTCGCCGCTTATAACTCGGGAAATAATTGACGGATCAAATAAACAAAAAATACGGGTATTTTTATTTTACAAACTATTAGATTCGGAAATAAAAAAAATATGGTAAACGACCCCATTCCGCGAGATGTGGGCCGAATTGTAGATGACACTTCCCGGTCGGACGAAATTTCGACTCTTTCATCAGAGAGGGAGGGAACAGTACTTAATTTTACTCGTCCTTAAGCAAGAACAGTAGCTCCGCCTATCATAACAGGTCCCAAAGCATTCACTCGATCAAAGGGAATGCACTGAATGGAGGAGCATCCGAGATAATCAATGGCACTTCGTTGACGAGTATTACGACCGAAATATTACTAGCTTCCTGGTAGAATATTATTAGGATCGATGATACGTTTTATTTAGGACAAGAGTTAAAAGGCTGGGAAAAGAAATGTGTCTTAATGAGTATGTTCCTATGAGGAAAATCCCTACGATATACACGTTACACTATGCAGACAACAGACTCCTCATAGCACATAACTGAGAATTTGGAATAAATAACAAGAAAAATGAGAGGAAGGTAGTGGAATCTTGGTAACCATGCTATACATAAGGCGATGAGCATAAGAACATTGGGATACGAATAGCGAAAAGTGGAACTTTGGATACAGCCTTAAAGGAACGGCACGCTCAAAGTGAAAAAAAGCACATATCTTTTAAGCTGTTTATTACGAGGCCAGTTTATACCTGAAGAAAACAAAACAATAATGGGGGCGTTTACTCGGAACCGAAATCGCAATTTTGTTCACAAAATCGTTAAATGGAAACGAAAAAAGAAATTTAGTGAAAAAATTAATCTTCTAACCACAACCATTCACTCATAAATCAAATATGAAAATAAGCAAAAGGTGACGCCCACCGAAAATGCCACTGTGATAACATTGACGTCATTTTCCTCCCGTCCTTGGCTGTTTTCAGGGGAGAGGAAGGGAGTGGAGGGGGATTCTCGGAAGGTCTGCTCGCACAGATGCTGTCGCAGTCATTCCGATTGGCCGAGTCAGCTGTTTCCCCCCCCCCCCCCCCCATTGAGATAAGGCGAAGTAGCTTCGCGGGCTCAGTTGTGATTGGACGAAGTCAATATACGTCAGTGGTTGCACCACACCCACTTTTCCGAAAGGGTTAAAAACATCAGTTTTTCGCCGCTTACAACTCGGGAAATGATTGACGGATCAAAAAACGGAAAAATACGGGTCTTTTTATTTTACAAACTCTATCCGATTCGGCAATAAAAAAATATGGTAAACGACCCCATTAAAAAGAAACTATCATAAAGAGGGTCGTTATGGCTGGTGGGTAGAGCGCTATGCTACCGACCGGATTCAAAGCCCGGACAGAAGAATTTCTGGATAGAGCCCAACTTAAAAAATCCTCGCGTTTAGAACTTCTGCCTGTCACAATTTCGTAGAAATCTCAGGAGGCCCGATCTTTTTAATTCCCTTGTGGTATCCAATGTTTGAACAAGTTTAATAAATATAAAACCGTAGGATTTGGTGTTTTCCCGGCGTATTAGGCGAGTGAAAGTTTCTCAGGTCTTCCACCGTGTCAAAGGCTGGATGGAAAACTAATACACAAATACATAGCATAATTATAGTTATGCGATAGCTTTTTCTCTTTTAAAGATGTTGAAAATGAAAATATCTCGAGACTTGCTCTGTACTGTCTCTAATTAGCGTGCAAATGTCTCATGAAACTCGATTATGTGCTCTGGAAGCTTAATAGCATCGCCGAGAGCGACCATCACCAACTGAGCTACGCGTCCTTCGGAGCGATTACGTGATACTGGACCACGAAAAAATGAAACTCGCGCGCGCGTATCGGATCCTCCGAAACAATGGTCGAGTGCTCCGCTCCTTTCACTGTGGGTGACTCCTCTGGTTCCCGCGAGGCGCTGCTTTTAAAATGGCGGCCTGGCCACGCTACTTTATTTTTAAACCCTCGTCCGCTGCCAGAGGCAAAGCGATCATCTCTGTTTATTCGGGAACGCTCGCCATAACGGCCTCTCTCCCCCCTGCTTCGACGTCCAGTTGGCGGTGACATCATTTCCGGCGAATCGCCGATTTATAACCTCTGCTTCCGATAGCGTAACGATCCCTGATCGGTGACCAATGTATCTGCCGGATGATTGGGCGGGACACAGCTCCTTGCGACTGTCTCAGGATGGATTGGAAGGATTGAATCCTTCGCAGAGGGTCACGGAGTGTGAGAGCTGTCGAACTTCGCTAAGGTGGGCAAATACTCCGTGCCATAGGCCATCCGCTGGACCGCTAAGAAAAGATGAGCTCGTCATTCCTCAACCTTCGCATTAGAAAACGGAACCGAATGATTAAGTTTCACATTAATCTTTTTACTTCTTTAGATCGAAAGTTTATAAACTCTGGAGTATGCGTATTTTAAAACGTTTGATTTCAATACGAAGTGAAGTATTTTTCCTCGTTAGTTAAAAAGTGAAAAAAATCAACGGCGCGAAAACGCCACGGTAACCTATTGCATGCCGATAAATTATACGGTTGGCGTGACACTCTTTCCTCTATCTGCCACTAGGTGGTGCTGCCGACGCTTCCAAGCAGACGGTGCGCTCCGTTAAAGCTTATTAACTAGTATCGTAGGTATATTTATTCAGTTAATTTATTATGATTAACTTTCATTTATTTATTTAAAATTATTTATACATTTTATTGGTTTAAAAACAGTTATTATTCATTTTTCACTAAGCATACCATGAAGTTGGCCCATAGTCGGGCGAATTTCACGCCATATTTCGCAGTAGCAGAGGACACCACGAGAGCAGGATGCCCTGTGGAACCTATAATATAACGACTATTAATTAACCATTTTTAACTGAGAAGACTCTTCGAACTTTCATAGTTTTCATTGGCTATTATTAATATAATATATTCACTAGAACTGAGGTACTCTGAAATACAATGGTAAGTTCTGAAGACGAATATTTCCTATGCCTCGTAACGTAAACTATATATACCTGTTACGTCAGCAACAAGGCAGCAGCGCATTCCGCCATGTATGAGCTTTTTCGAATGGTCTAAAAATCAACATTAAAATTCTCTACTAATCTGGGATTTCTCAATCCACAGTTTTCTGCGCAAAAGGAATACATTTATGGTGTGACACGAATCACAATTAACGAATTCTGTTTTCTTTGATGAAGGAAACTACCCTATTGCCTAAGGTACCTACAACCTTGAATAGCGCGGTGGTCTGCGCATTGACTCAGTAAACCGAAGGTACGTGATTCGATTCCCGGTCCAATAAACCTTTTTTCCTCTGGCAATTTTCAACACTGACCTTCACCAGGATCATGAGAAATGTGAAATTTAACTACTATATTAATCTGTTTCCACCATAGAGTAAGTATAATAAGAGGGCTCACTGCCAAGGGCATAACTGTTATAAGTTTTGGATGTAGTACTGGAAGGTATCCATAGATGGCGAGGGAAGAATTTTTTTAGTTGCGTCACAAACGATACATATCGCATCCATCGCTTTCGTTTTTCTAATCGACTTAAGCGGCACAATCGAGAAGTGTCTTGTAGTCTGCTCCTTACAGCAGTGGGCAAAATGCGTCCGTGCTTGTATACTTAAGAAGAGCTTTCGAAATTCACAACCGAGGGAGCTTTGACGCGTGTTTCGCCGCACGGCCTGTTGGGAAACTGCTCACGGATGCCTGCCAGGGTTTTTCTCTCCCAATTTTAGCCTCTTCGTGAGATCATAATTTTCTCCATACTTCATCGTTATCGCATATCTCTGGTTGGATTATAAGAAACCCTGTAACCTATCCCATCGCCTCTATTTGCTCCTTCACATCTGCTCACCCTGAAATATCGCAGAAGCGAAGCTTCCCTTCCTCCCTTGCTGCCTTCCATTCGTTTCGCAATCATGCCGTTCCTTTAATAAATGTCGCATTCGGAAAGGCGTTCAGCGCCTCTTTTTCAAGTGTATTTGATTTACGTAGCTGATGGAACGATTGCCCACTGAAATGGATTATGACTGAAATGTATTAACCTTTAACCCAAGGATAATAATATAAGTGCAGTAACAGCTTCATGGGCATAATAAACAAAAGCAATTTTCTACACTATTATTTCCTCTCTCTGGTGGTTTCAAGCCGTTTTCAATAACGCGTAAACATTAGAAACGTTAAACCTATCAAATATAGAGTCAAATATCATGAAGTTTGCCCGATATATATTCCCTTGTTAGACCTCATTTGATATACGCTGTCAGTATAAGGGATCCTTACGAAATAGGCCTATTTAATGAACTTAAATGTGGGCAGAGAAGATCGGCAAGCTTTGTCAATGGACGGTGTGAGAACTGTGTTAGTGTAACCAGTCTATTAGGCGAACTAAAATGGGAATCATTGACAGATTGTTGGTTGAAATTTATACTTAATTCTTAAATAAATTCCAAGATATTATTTTTACTGATGACGTTAAAAATATTTTGCAAACTCCAACTTACTATGGTAGAACTGTGTCCGGCGAGACGTAGTGGAATGATATCATGATAAGATACAAGATGTAGGTGGCTGGTAGGTACCTGATGATGGCTTAACTGCTGAAACGCGTTGTACCACTAATTAAAACCTGTGGAATAAGTGCTATATCTTGTGTCTTATTTTTACTATGGCAGACTGGACGATGATCACAAAATTAGAGAAATCGATTGTCGACCTGACAGACTCAAAATGTCCTTCTTTCCTCGTACGATTTGGGATATGAATAGCTGTAAATGTACCCAAAAGCATACATACGAGTGTAATCATATGTAGTTACATTCTGGTATAATAACAGAAATCTAACCAAACTAACAGCATCCTATTGTATGCTTGCTTCGCTATTTTTATCTTTCTTTAAATTGTGAAGTTAGCAGAGAGTATAGTTACTTTTTGTGCATGATACGTAATTCAATTTTGGTGTGAAATTCGCCCCCTGCCACACACCTTTATGGTGGCTTGCAGGGTATTTATGTAGATGTAGATATATGAAATCGGTATTCTTTTGGTAAGTTTTGAAGTTCTCCAATTTCGCTATAATTAACATGTTCAATTACTCCCACTCCTAGATTATTTCTTTCTTCGCCAGCATCGGCATATTTCCTGCTTATTTTCATTCAATACATTGAAATTTCGCTGTGAGAATGCTTCCCTTATCCCGTACACAGAATGTCGTAGTTTCCCAAAGTATGAAAACATCTTGCCTCGAGTAAAAAAGTATACAGTCACTGTGCTCCTTTGAGTGGTCCATTCGAGGGGAAGGGAGAGATGTGATTAAGCCGTAATCGGTGCCTGGAGATCAGATCGGGAGCGGGTGCCGATCGTACGACATTGATGAAGGTCCACCGCCGGTGCGGAAGATGCCAGTGGCGACACGCGGTTCACTTTCCACTCACTTCAGATCCCTTCGCCGACCGCTTCGAGGGTCGAACCCCGGGTGGGTCGTCTCGAGGGACGGTCGACGGACACCCCCATACGATTCGAATTCCATAGGGGCGGGAAAGGAGAATTTCGACGTCCAATGCTGCAATGTCTGCAGCTATTGTCCCCCCTAAAACTTCAACCACGCATACACCAGATCCAGATTCCGACTTTTTTTCCTCACTCCCCGATTTTTTTGGTGCGTAAACGTCAGGCATTCGTGAACGAAGCGGTGAATCATGTATTTGGAGTTTCACGGATGGATGTGTTGGGAACGAAAGCGAAGATTTTTACTAACACGGCTACGTTAGGTAGTTAATTATTCAGGGTAGTCATTAGACAGTAGCTGTGCGGTCATTTGCGCCAAGTAGGATAGGTGGGTAATTGGTAAACACTTCATGTGCTGAAGGTGGAGAGAAACCCGGCGTCGGCATTAGCCGTCTTTTTACGAAAGGCGCCAAGAGTACTGTGGCTTAACGTCCCATCCGACGGACGGAGTACTGAAATGTCCTCCAATAGGCACTCAATTAAGGACCTGTTTGCCACTGAAAAAAATGCGCCACTGCCGGGTATTGAACCCGGGCCCATCGGGATTGGAGGCCGGTACTCTAGCCACCACACCAACTCGATCCCCACACAGCTACGTTCTTGATGCATGGTATAGTAATGAATTCCTTATTGAGGCTTCCGCGGAGTGTCTGGTTTGAGGATTCAGCCATCGCGGAGCACTTCTGGGAAGCCCGGCACACAACATCAATTTTGACGGAGCCAAGCTGATCAAGACCGAAAAACGCTATTTCCCAAGGCTCATACGCGAGGCGATCGAAACGGCCAAAAACCCCAACAATTTTAACAGAGAAGATAGCTATAAGCTCCCCCATACTTGGAAGCGCCTAATTGAAAAAAAAACTAGTCAAACGGCCAATGAAAATGCGCCCACTTGAACATCAGAGCGCAGAAGTATATAAGACGGTAAAAATCTGCTCAGAAACAGACCTGAAGACGCGAACTGAAACGTTGGCGAAACTGTTGTCACCCCAGAATGGACTGGTATAGTATAGATTTGCAATAGTATTGCGATTATTAGCGCATGTTATTAATGCAAATTCGGTATTATTCATCCTCTGCCATACACCCACTACGAGTCTTGTAAGGTAATCAGTTGAAGTTTACCGTTTAGTAGCAATGGAATAGAAAGGCTTAGATAAGCCTCTCTATTTCCTATCTACGAAACCTACGTTTGTCCAAACACACGGTGAGAGCTTATTTTCGAAGAAAAAAGATACTGCAGTCATTGGACTAAGAATATATTGATTACCAGAGCGTATTATACATTTTGCTCGCACGGCTAGTTTCAGCGCTTTTTCTTCTCCTTGGCGGTTGTTTGAAACCAACTAGATTATCTCGAATAGGTAACCAAGGAGTCACGTGGTATAAATACGATTGGTTTGTAAATTTAGTTTGTCTGAATCGCCCGTTACAACATTATTATTGTTTTCATTTTAAACTATATATGCACCAATTAATTTCCATTGGGTTCTCGAGCTTCCGCGACAACACGCGAAAACATAGCAACTGGAATTAAATTTTTTTAAATGTGTAGCAATTAATTTTTGGAAGAAGAATAGTTCTCCTCCTATCACTTACTGCATAAGGAATTATAAATTAACAAACGTTGAATCTATTAAATATCTTGGAATAAGACTGACACATGAACTTTCTTGGGGTAAACACGTACGTGAAATAATTGGTGAAGCTAATCGTAAACTGGAATTCCTCATTAGAGTACTGGGTGAATGTGACGATAATGTATGGGAAATTAGCTACCCTTGTTACACCTCATTTGGAATACGCTGCCAGTATATGAGAGCCTTACGAAAAAGATCTAAATAACGAATTTAAACGTGTGCAGCGAAGATCGGCAAGATTTGTATAAGGACGGTATGACGACTATGTTAGCGTAACCAGTCTATTGAATGAATTAAATTGGAAAACATTGTCAGATCGCAGGTTGAAATTTAGACTTAATCGCTTAAATACATTCCAAGGCAATATTTTCACTTATGACGCTAAAAATATTTTTCGAACTCCAGCGTTCTATGGTAGACTACACCGTAATCACAAAATTAGAAAAATTGATTGCCGAACTGACAGATTCAAAATGTCCTTCTTTCCTCGTGCAATTATGGATATGAATAACGGTAAATATATCAATAGTATAAATACGAGGGTATCAATGGATATCATACGTAGTTGCATGTTGGTATAAGGACTTTAAAGCTAATCCTAGGAACAGAATATTCTTGCATGCTTGCTTCGCTATTTTTATCTTTTTTAACTGTGAAGTTTAGACTGGTATATCATTACTAATCCTTTTTGTATAGACTATTATATAATTACTAATACATGATATGTAAGGAATGCTTGGTGTGAATTCACTTCCTGCCAGACACCTTAATGGTGACTTGGAGGGTATTATGTATATGTGGGTGAAACAATTAAGGAGTCATCTCTGGAACTCTCTTCGCATGGCCTCGCACATATTAAAGAGTGATCGTCGATAATCCTCAGGGTTTGCTACGATGGAACGTATCAAGTGATTCTTCAGAATGGCCCATTTTTATCCTTCGAAATACTAGAGCCTATAAAAATGCTCACTAGAATCCTCTGTCGAAAAACATTGCTACTTTTTCCCTCGTGTACTTAAGGTACTAGCGCTTGCGTCGTGCAGTAAGTCCAATTGGATTTCGAGGGATTCCGGCGGTGGTAGAAAGAGAGTGAGAGCAGTGTGACATCAATCGATACCATCCGATCATCAAAGAGTTCTTTTTTTCTCATTCTAGTATTTGCTCGAGTCGCCTTTTTAACGTCGGAACGAGTGTCGGAGAGAAAGGGATTTGGAGTTGAGGACCGAGAATTGAGCCGCAGAATCTGATTGGTTGGCGTCGAGCGCAAATTCGTACCCACGGACTCCGAGGCGGCCTCTTCACTGCGGCAAACAAACTCGGTTCCACTACGTGTCTGAGTAAATATGCACGAAGGAGCACTTCGCCAGCGAGGGTGGAAATCAAAATAAATCACTTAATGCAGCGACGGTGTAACGAAAAAATAATTAGCGCACCCTTGGTAAGTATTTTGTAACCGAAATACAGTAGCAGTCGATACCACGGCTTTAAAATCATAGTTTACTGGCTTTATTTCATAATGTATTCAATATCTTTATTAAATAGCATAAATATAATCCTTCTGTACTACAGTTAGACACGTAAATTATGCTTCAGTATAATTTGAAAACAAAATGAAAGAAAATGATTTGCCGCAGTGTTCATTCATGATAATTTACAGGTCCCATAATGCTAATAATAAAAAAGGCAGTCTACTGAGTCGATGAATAGCTGCTTATCAATTTAATCTATGCTGCATTTACACAGCGATAATTGTACCGAAAACATTAATGTACAATTGAACTCCCCCAAAGAAAATTATGCATATTTGTGTAAACTTTCAAAACGCAAAGAGAATGATACAAGAAATGAATGGATAGGTTAGCTTGAATCCTTGAATTAAGGTAGACCTCCTTTATATCACCTACACCCACCTCAATCCTTCTAAACCAAGCAATGAATAAAATCTGTTCATGTATCCACGAAATACTAAAGATCATGCACAGTTAAATTGGAATTATAAGAATACAAAAGCTAAAATGAATTACAGAGCTACAGAAAGTTGTCTCCGTCCAGTCCTCAAAAGAAAATTTCTCCACCTCTTGCTCTGGGAACAATATCACTAATGTAGTGAAGAACCTAAAGCAATGAACAGGGATGCATAACGTTTGAATTAGCAACCCCTGAAGAACGTAACCATCGCGTGATCGGAAACCTAGGCATGCTTCACTTCGGGATTTTCTTGCGCCATGAAATCGCTTTCTTAACCACCGAACCCTTGATCACATACGCGATATTAATGGCTTCGCTCCAGAAACAAACCCTACCGAGGGTGGAACCCCCAGATTATTGGGAAAAGTTATCAAACCTTTCTGTGAGCGTTATTTGCGCTGAGAATGCCATGATTTGAGTCCATAACTCGGTTTATCGTGCTCTTGGCATTCCCAGCCTTATCTCACAGCATTCCAGAATACTATTCCTTTATTCGGTCTCGGGACATTCCCCGAGCATTCCGAGACCTCAAGCCACGGAAACGGAATGAAAAGGAGGCGAATACATTCCTCCGCGAGCTGCACGTCAGCCTAGAGCGAAACAAGTGACGTCAGGCAATGCGGATTTATTTACTAGTGCCTTGATTAGTGTTTCCTTCGTGCCCTAATCAATATCTCCGAGTTTCAAATCACGTAACTTATTCCTTCAAGTTTGCTGTTTACGAACAGGTAAATTGAAAAATATCACCGGTAATGCGGTTTGATGCTTCACATGGAAAGTGGCAATTTCGACACTCGCAACTTCACCAAACCTTTCGGGTAACAAACGATTTTCAGCTGTGGGTTTACGCAGGGAATACGTACGTATGAAGGCCGCTTTACACGATACAATTTTTTGTACAATTTCTTGTACAAACGCTTGTATAAACTGAACGAAATTGTATGTTTGTGTGAATGGAATCAGAACAGGTTCTATTTCCCGTTCAGTCGTTCAGACAATCGCACAAGCGTTCGTACAATTTGCAGCTTTACACGGTACAATGTCCTCATACAAGAGTTTGCACAAGAAATTGTACAAAAAATTGTATCGTGTAAGGCGTACGTATGAGCGAGGAATTTTTACTGTTTTTTTCCCCGAATCAAGAATCGCTCGAGCGGTTGTATCGATAAGAAATAAGCGGGAGGGCAGGGACTGCGGTGGTGCTCAACAAATTCGGGTGGATAGCAACGCTTACGAGCGGGATATCCCGCAACTAGCGGGTGATCAATGCCATCCGCAGAGACGGGCCCGCACCACTGCAAACCCCTCTGCATCCGTCACCACTTTCCCCACCTAAGCCTTCGGCGTTACCACAACACCCCCGTCTCTCTCCCCTGACACCCCGCGATCTATTTCCATCCTTTCGGAAACTACAAGAGTAAATATCGGAGGCGCGAGCTTCCGACCCACTTGAATTAGATGTGAGCGCTTCCTTCATTCTTTTTTATTCTGGGGAAGGGAGCTCGATGATTCAAGGAGTGGAAGAAGAAAGGCTACCGCTGACGACATAGGCTGTGATTTCGTCGGTCGAGTTTCGCCTAAAGTGCGCGTGGCTACCCAGGCCTTGCACGGATGTGAATCTAAATTCATCTAAATCTCCGTAATATCCGCAAATACTATTCTCTTTCGTCAATTTCTCACTTATTACCTCACCCAATATAGCTTCATCCCATCACAAAATTCTGTCCCAGAATATTTATTTCATAATTAGCATTTTTGCGATAGAGTTGAGTTGGTTATTATCACCTTGCAATGCCTTTTTCCCTAATGCTCTACTTCATTCATCACGCAAGGGAGCTTCCTGTATTCAACTCATTCGTGATACCTATTCCTTCTCCTGACTTCATCGTTTACGAACGAATTCTTTCTCATTCACCTCTTTAAATAATCACATTACGATTCGGGAAAAACCGAAACAAAAGAACACAGAGAGAAAAACAAAATGCGAACTAGGCGTTCCTGAGGGAAATGAATTCGTTAGTAGCAAATAGTGCAAAACATTTTCGCCCAGTTTTAAAGGATAAAGAAAAATTTGGTCAACGATCGAAAAGAGCGATGATTCACCCGGCAGTAGATAAGGAGAGTGGCGGCGCCACTGGCGTAGCAAAAATACCTTCCTCTTCATTGCTACGTGATCTACAATATTTGGATTGTGCAATGTCTATCGACCGAGTGTCCAACCATTGTCAGTGACAAAGTGGCAAGAATTACTGTCTCAAAATGCGTGGAAATCAACACGAAACTGTCAGTTGTCGCACCAATTATTAATTATTGTACCTTCTAACAAATCATTTTCGTAAGCCCCGAAGAAACATCAAAAAACACTACGTTTTAAAGGAAGGGGTATGTTAATCATTAGATTATTAGGTAGAGCCACAGAATGATTTCGCAAACCTATGCAGTGAATAAAGAGACGCTCGCTCTAGCACCCCGTCAAAGCAATTAACAGTTAATCCGAGCGAGATGCGGGCGCTGGGTTTTCAACGCAGAGAATTCAATTCCAGCCCCGTAATGATGATTGCCTAGCGACGGAGAAGCCAGCCAATTTCGCGGTCTTGCCGCCGCCGCCGTGCTGAAAATTTCAATTAAAACCCACACGGTTGGACGCACCGCCGTTCTTCTCTGGCGCGGCGGCTGCAGCACCTCATTACTCGACCCCGATCACGTACAGGGACAGGCGAAGGTGCACGCATACACCACACTCGTACTGCTTTTGCTCCAACGAAGAAGGGGGCGTTGCTATTTGATCCACTAACTGTTGGGGAACGTTATGGTGTACTGCACCTACATCTCCAACTATTCCTCTGCTATATTACTTGAATATTCCACCGCCTTGCTCTTCGGATAAGCAATCTTTCTGCTTCTCTTCATTCAGTCCATTCCCTTCTTTAATCTTTCTTACTTCCCTAGAATTCGTCCTCTCCTGAAAACAGTTTTAGAATTCCATCTCCCACGATCGCTCGCTTCATCCACCTACTTTGCAATCTCCTAATTTCCTTCAGCAACTTCTTTCCTTCATCCACCAGCCTAACAACATTCTCCTTCGAGGCATATTCTGTAAATCGCATTTCCTCCATTTTCATGCCATCCAACACGAAAGAAGCCGCACTGTTTTCATTATTTTCCCCAAGTTCCACATATTCATTTTTCCATGTCTATTTCCTGATCAGACGTTTGCAGGTATATTCCCCAAAGGTTCCGATTTTGGTTTATTTTCAGTAGCTAAACTACTCCTTCGCTAATGTAGCTCTCCAGCTGATGCTTCTAATACTGCCCGCAGCTTCATCCGAGGGGCAGCATGAGCAACATTCCACCCATCTGTTCTATCCTATGCCCCATTACTTTTACTTTTAACTAATTATTCTTCTCCTTGGTAACACTAATTGTGCCCCTTCTTACGATTAGCCCTCAAGTCTCTACCTCTCGCTCGACACAGCGTATAAAAATTACTCTACTGCATCATTATATTCATTGAGAGGGTACATAACTTACATTCAAAATAACAAACTTAAACGCATAATAAAGGCTTATTTACAGGGAAAGCCATCTAAAGTCTAATATTTCACCTCGTATTTGCCCAAAAACTACGGGGGAATGCGTATTTTTTCATCGAGATTTTTGCGACATAAATGAACTACCTATAGTTCGGCAGTTGATCAGTAACCCTTAGGAATTAAATATCGTCTAAATTCCACAAAAACTACATGGTGGTGGTAGCACAAGTCTATCGTAAAATTCTTTTTGGAATGCATTTCAGTAAAATCACGATAAAATAGATGCAACAAGGTTTTCATGATTTTTACATAACTTTTCTCCGTGCAGGGGAATCAATAGCTTCAACAACGTTGAAGACAGCTACTAAATGTCATTTAACCGGGAAAGAACAGAAAATCGACCACCATTATTTAACGTAAAAGCGTGAACCGATAGTGTTCATAAGGTATGTAAGCGCACAGAACACAGCGGCTCGCATTACTAAGACTGTGATCGATTCAACCAGACAATTAGGACTAAGAGATAAGAGGGAAGACTTGAGATATCTCATGCCGCAAGATTAGATTACCTCCTACGCGTCTGAACGACACGTCTGTACTGGAAGAATCCAACAATATATGATATTCATACAATTGAATATCTGCTTTCAATAACGAATTCCGGGAATCAAATTCCTAGCCTAACTCTAGCATTGAACAGTAGAGGGTATCCTAGTCAACCATAGGGAGCGCCACTAATGAAGATAGATAGTAAACGTAATTCAACATTAAATATTCGGATATGTATTTTTACATCCGTTCAGAGAATTGAATAAACGAATTGAAGTTGGGAATAAAACATTCACTAAAAGTCCGAGTAATGCCTTAATGTGGAGTAAATATTAAATAATCAAAGGATGAAGCATACAAAATTGCATTTTGAGTGCGATAAACAACTAGTCATAATGCGAAAAGGATGACAGAAACTTAAGGAAAGCGTTCAAAAAGAAAATACTTACGACGGTGGTGTGTTCCGTCATCTTGGGACTTGCGTAAGGATTCTGGTCCATCGATGATATTTGCTATGACAATTTCAAAGGAATGTGGAAGTTGTTCAGTAGCACCGGGAGGGCATTAAGAGCATTTCCTCACGGCGAATGGAACGACGTCTGAGAACATGATATTGCTTCGTGGCGAGTCTTTGGAGGTATTAAAGTTCGACAGTATCACAATTTTAATCAGCGCACGGCGGAAGGAGTACGTATCTAAGAAAAATAGATATGTTTGATATATTTTTATCTTAACTTACACTAATGCTTGCTTAAGTGCCCCTTATTTAACTTAGCTAATTTAATTATTAACAGATATATATATATTTTATTCTTCTCCTCCTGCAAACTTGTGAGTTTTATAATTGATGAGATCACAGACGCAACGCGGTCAAGCGTTTTATTTGAATAATATAATTTCTCATTCACTTCGTCAGTTTCGTAAATCTTCACACTTTCTCCTCCGAAACGGAGGGGAGCTAGTTCTTCGCGTCCAACGACAGAGGACGACACCGGAACACGCGCACCTTCCCCTGGCGGTGGGACCACGAACCACGTGCCCCGCGGCCACGCCGTCGGCAGCGACCGTTCAGATGACGAGCGACGCCCGGCGGCGGGGAATCCAAAGGGCCTCGCGAGGGGTCGGACAGCGGCCCTCCGGGTGGCAGGGCCTCCGAGGGCCCGAGCCTACCCGGGGGGTCGGGAAGGAGGCGGCGGGAAGCCGTCTGGAGCTTCGGGGAGGCCCTCAAATCCACGCCGGGTCCATTCCGGGCCGTGCGCCCTGCTTCCGTGGGGCCCCCGCGCTTGCGGAAGGCCCCCGGTTGACGAGGAATAGCGGGGGTCGAGGCGAGGGGCCCTGGAGGCGTCTTAGAGCGTCGGTGCACTGCTGGATGGGACGACACCGGGAACAGACGGAAGAGGAGAGCGAAGTGCAGTGATCCACCACCACGGGGGACACAGAGGAGAATGGCTTCCGAGAGGCGCCGGCGCTACACTTATATATATACACACACACACACGTACACTCACGCGCGGGGAGGGGGGTGGGGGAGGGGGTGGGAGGGGAGGGAGGGGAATGGGGGGGAGGAGAGGTGGAGACGCCGGAGCGGCATCCCAGGATCGTCCGCAATGCGGTAAGGCATCCAGGCCTTTTATGAAAGGGGTGCGGGGAGCAGTGAGAGGGAGGGGGTGGGAAAGGTGAGAGCGAGATGGGGTGTGCACGGGAACTACGGGGAAATGCGACCGCCTGATTCGTCACCGAAAGAACGGGGGGAGAAGATCTAGGAGCGAAGGATACGGACGACCCTGCTCCATCTTTTCCCCCTTCCAAGCGACGAGGCAAGTCCTCGTACGCACATGACTGCGTTGGGATCACTGCTTCTCGGAGAACACTGCGGAGAGGGGAGCGGAAATGAGAGGAGGGTGAGGCGTGCGTGTCTGCGGCCCGTCTCAGCATTTGGGGAACGCGCGGCTGTCGTCTTTTTCTTTTGAGGTCCTTTTACACGGTCATCGATACTGCGCAGGCTGTTGCGAGAACACTTGCGCAAGAAATATTGCGCCGTGTAAACCGACGACTTGCGAGGACAGACAGACAGGCACTGCGCGAACGCTTGCGAGCAAATTAGAACATGCTCTAATCTGATACACGCGTTCGCGCAAGTTTGAAGTTGATTCCTCTCACAATGATGGTGCAGCTGTAGCGGCAATGAACTGCCAGGGCAATTCTAGCAATTAAATAGGTTGTTGACGATTGAGTTGGGTGTTTTTCTTTGCACTCAACTCCTTAGGTAGTGAATAAAGTGCAACAATGATGAGCTGGGCGATTAATCACGTGGAAGCTTAAATTTCGTGCGTAAAGGAAGAACTCGTTACCTTGGCCCACATCCGTTCGTTCGTGGTGCAAATTTTGGGTTAAGTATACGGGACTAGGGTCTCCACCATTATGTTTAGACTATGGCTTAAAACATATTTTAAAGTGGTGGTAATCGCATATTTTACGTCCAATTAATTGGTACTTAACAGATCTTGACGTTATGCGATACATTGACGGTATTACCGCTACTGAATGGTATATAGTCACTGACATTATGCTCCGACATTGCACCGTGTAAAGCTGTCAAGCAAGCGTCCTCGCAATTTTCTACGTCACGGACTTTCGAGGACGGCGACTCAAACGGAATCGACATCAACTTGCGCAGTTTCAATGACCGTGTTGTAAAACGGCCTTTATAGTTCCATCCTTCACCACACGCTGAGGAGTTTCGTCCTTCTTTCACCGGATGCCTCCTGGATCGATGACAATTGAAGACAAATGTGATTTTTTAGTTTCATCATCATCATCACCAAGGGTCAACAATCATAGGATTGGTTTGACGCAGCCCTCCACTTGATTCTTCTATCGGCCAACCTCTTCATATTGACGTAGTTCCTCTCTTTCACGTCCTTTACGACCTGTTCTATATAACTCATACGAGGCCTGCCTTTTCCATTCTTCCCGTTCACTTTTCCCTCGACGATTGTCTTCATCAGGCCACCGTGTCTTAAGATGTGGCCGATTAAGTTGTCCCGTCTTCTTTTTATAGTTTTCAGCAGACTTCTCTTTTCTCCCATTCTTCTCAGGACTTCTTCCTTTGTCACTCGGTCGATCCATTTTATCTTCATCATTCTTCGATAGAACCACATTTCGAATGCTTCCACCCTTTTCTTCTACGCTGCTGTCATCGTCCATGCCTCACTGCCGTAAAGAACAGACATACGTTTTGATGAATTGTTTCCTTACTTCAAAGCTTGTATTTCCAGCTGTAGGTAGATTCTTCTTTTGATATAATGCCCTCTTTGCCTGGGCTATTCTACTCACTATTTCTTTCTTGCTTCGTCCATCGTTGGTTACTCTGCTTCCCAGGTAACAGAACTCTTTCACCTCTTCCAGTTTCTGTTTTCCTAGTATAACGTTGGTTTTGGCCTCCTCTCTTTTGCTGCACACACATATCTTAGTTTTCTTCTTATTGATCTTCAGATGATGTATGGCCATTGTCCTTTCCATGGTTGTTAGCATCTTATTTAGATCCTTCTCTGTCTCTGCTATGAGAGCTACATCATATATTCCAAGCATATTATTTTATTTTAAAGAAAATTGTTCACATACAGCAGTGTTGCCATTTTACAGTTACGCATATAACAAGACACATAATGAGAGACGTATACATATACATAAATATCCACAAGAGCAAGGTAAGGATAATGTCAATAAATAAAGTACAAATGAAAGTAACAACAGAGAGTAAAGCAAAATAATGACAGGACGGATGGTACCAGTTATTTTTGAGATGGAATCGGCGTAGAGATTTCGCGATGGATTCCATTCGCGGGACTCCTCTCTCTGCTATCTCGCTCGATCCCACTGCGTAAAATGGTCACATGTTTTAATTTTAACTCCAATTGCCATCAGTTTAAGATGCTGAAAACAACCAATCCATGAAAGATAAAGACGCCCATCTCTCTACCTGGCTTAATGTTACTTCAATATTAAATGCATCTGAAATTTATATTTTAAAATGAAAGGGATTTCAATGATTGAAATAGAAAGTAATATGAAGCTTTTGCTACTACTTTACAGCACCACTACCTATTTTTTTAAATCAGAACTCTCCTTTTCCTCTATTTGAATGAATGCTATATATTTCCTTGCCGTAGATAATTTGGTCACCCACACAATGAAGTAGGTATAGCCAGACTCATTGAAGGAGCTTAATTAACTACGCTACTTCACGAATGGTTCAATAAAATACCTCGACGATATACTGCGTGGACGGCTTACCGACTGGAGTAGAACTCGTCTTTAAGATGCTCCAACTCCTTCGATTAAATCGCACCCTTTAACGTGAACTTATAAACCTTAAGTAAACACGACCCCTACGCGAGATTCAAACCCGCGACCTTTGGGTTGCTCGGCCCTGCACACCGTACCACAGCGGACTATGACGAACAATCTCAGTACTCTGGGTTTCAGCCCGATTAAGTGTTAGGCTAACTCTCTATCGCTCTCTCTCTTTCTCTCTCTCTCTCTTTCTCTCTCTCTTAGTGGGGAAAAATGTGAAAGAGGAGAACAAGCAACATATATATCGAAAAATCCAGAAATATATTAGTTGAAATTATTTTCAGAGTTCATTAAAAACGAATAAATATCGCAATGGGGTCGTTTACCATATTTTTCTATTGCCGAATCTGATAGAGTTTGTAGAATAAAAGGACGCGTATTTTTCCGTTTCTTGATCCGTCGATTATTACCCGACTTATAAGAGGCGAAAAACTGGTGTTTTTTTACCCTTTCGGAAAAGTGGGTGTGGTGCAACCTCTGACGTATATCGACTTCGTCCAATCACAACTGAGCCCGCGAAGCTACTTTGCCTTATCGCAATGCGGGGGGGGGGGACACAGCTGACTCGGCCAATGGGAGCAGTTGCGACAAGATCTGTGCGAGCAGACCTTCCGAGAAGCCCCGTTCACTCTCTTCCCTTCCCCTGAAAGCAGTCAAGGACGGGAGGAAAATGACGTCTATGTTATCACAGCAGCATTTTCGGTGGGCGTCACCTTCTGCTTATTTTAATTTTTGATTTACGAGTGAATGGTTGCGGTTAGAAGATTAATTTTTTCACTAAATTTCTTTTTTCGTTTCCATCTAACGATTTCGTGTACAAAATTGCGATTTCGGTTCCGAGTAAACGCTCCCAAAGTTACCCTGTAAGCATCGTCAGAGTGATAGAAAATTACGGCTAGCATCGATCGATAATCAGACCGCAAGCGGTGGGCTACCGCCAAAGGAGTTGTAGACGGACCGCGGAAGGTTGGCCAGAACCATTTTGACCCAGAGCCGACACAAAGCCTCCTCCTCTGGTCGCTTCAAAGGAGCACAAATTATCTCAAGGCTACTTCACCAAATTACGAGTAATTTAAACCCCAATGAACGCCTCAAACGGCGGAAGGGAATGGTGGGATGGAAGGGAGGAATCGTTTCCAGCCTTTATTGCCCGTCTGTGCATAATCAAGGCGAAAACCAGCAACGGGTATCGATTCTTACCGGCGCAGCAGAAAGGCCTGAGGAAACAGAAACCGTTCCCAGGGATCCCATCCCTTGGCATTAAAACCACGCGCACCATTTCTCGTTTCCCAGAGTGGAGGATTGGTGCACCGACCGCGAAAAATTAATGAATCCGCGTTCTACATATCCTCCCATAATTTTAGCATTCGTTGGTTTCAACTGGGCGTAAAATAAATCGTGTCAAATAGCTTACGAAGGAAAGCAATAATTTGAATCGCAAATACATATGGCTGAACCTCTTAAATGGGTTGAACCACGTATTCCTCATCATAAAAGCTATTTGAAGTGAACATTCGAGCGATAAGCATCCTTGTCTCACTCGGCCGGACGGAGCACGCGTGGACATAAAATTTCCCAAACGAAAAGATTGACGCATGGATTCAAGGGGGAGCTACTGAATTATTTTTATGGTTGGCACCACATCGTTACGCGATGACTCCCGAGTTGAGCGAAAACAAATTTATTACCGTTGTCATTTTTTAAATTCAATCCGATGAGCGCACTACCGCTGCAATGGCAGAGCGATGTGTTTTCACTCCGCGGAATATGGGTTTATCGCTCAATGCTGAGTCGTTGTGAGTTGGTTGGGCGATTCCGGGACAAGTTCTCATTCGGTCGCACGAGTTCATTTAACGTTTTGCCACCCGTAAATAAAAAACAAAGTGGGAGAGATAGCGAGAGGAATTCTGGCGCCGGCGCCGGGGAAATACGCAGCGTGCTTTGCGATGAATGGGGGAGATTTTTTTAAATTTGACTCCATACTCTAATTACATAGCGTCGCAAATCGGGGACCTTCCTGCATCGCACTGGAAGGAAGGCTACGATGCGAAATACGGTAAGGCCATGAAGAAGTTCTAAGAAGAGTGGGAGAAAAGAGAAGTCTGCTGAAAACTATAAAAAGAAGACGGGACAACTTAATCGGCCTCATCTTAAGACACGATGGCCTGATGAAGACAATCGTCGAAGGAAAAGTGAACGGGAAGAATGGAAAAGGCAGGCCTCGTATGAGTTACATAGAACAGGTCGTAAAGGACGTGAAAGAGAGGAACTACGTTAGTATGAAGAGGTTGGTCGATAGAAGAATCGAGTGGAGGGCTGCGTCAAACCAATCCTAGGATTGTTGACCCTTGGTGATGATGAGGGTAGATGTTCAAGCTATGTCCCTTTACCCGATTCCCTGCCCGTGAAACATAACAAACGCATTAATGAGGCAAAATAACAATTTACTTTCCCTGCATGAACCGTAACCAAAGTAGGCGATATTTGAGTGATTCGTTCAGCCCACGAAGTAAGCAGTAGCGGAAATGGATATGTCTCTCTAATTTTAATCTTCATGATTTAACCTGCCATTGTGCACTGGTGTTTTTTATTTATTTATTGAGTTTAACGTTCAGCCAACATATACATTGTACATAGGGTGAATAATCAAAAGATATAAATACAAATATAAGAGTAATCTGGTCGCAGCCACAAAAATAATAACAATCAAATAATAATTACTGAAAATGCCAAATAAACAGGTCACAGCCAAAATAAAAATAACTTGACTTCCTTAGTCACTCCACAAACAAATTTTTTTACTTCTTTCAAAAGGTTGTTTTACCTGAAATATAGGTCTAATTCATTGCAATACTTGTTATAAGTAACACATATCCTTTGCATTGGTGAATTTGCACCAAAATTAGTGTTCACCTTTGATATGTAAAAGGTCCTTTTCGACCTACTATTAACATTGGGAACTATAATTTTTATTTCTTAAATACAATTTATTAATAACTTCTTTTAAATATACTTTTATGCGTTTTTAATATACTTATAGTATGTTTTGTAGATATTTGGTGGGTATTCACCCCCTGCCACACGCCCTCGCAGTGACTCACAGGGTATTACGTAGATGTAGGTGGGCCTAAGGGCCTTTTAAAAGGAGGGTTATGTTGAGGCCGAGGTAACCCCAGACGAGGGACACGTACCGATGCCCAGCGGACGGGTAAAACGGAAATAAAAAAATTTTTTTGCAGACGAGATATTAGTCACGAGTGAAAGAGTAGTGGAGTTTGAATGCAGAAATAAACTGAAGCTAACGTTACATTTTGAGACACTGAGCAGACATGAGCCGATGGGGGTCAGATAACCATCTGATCAGGGAAGACGTTGAACGATTTCGTCAATCGTTCAGAACTGGATCACGAAAACTGCGCGGGAAACAGGGTTCATCATTCCTGTTTTGCTCATCATGCCTTCCACGTTTTTGGAGCTCGTGGAGGCGAGATGTGAATTTCTCTGTCGGTGTCTGCATGAAAATCAGGCGACTAGCCATCATCTCAGAGGCAGTGCAGCTACAAATGCGCGAAAACTAAGCCCTCGCCCAAATTAAAAATATACGTACAACGAAGCATTATTCCGAACAGATGCAGATGGTTCTACCGTTTGATTTTTTGAGATTGTTTTTTTTCGGAAAAAATATTGCAAAGAGCTTAATCTGGGGGTGTACTCAAATTAGTTTTAATTCCTCTGGAAGGAAACGGGGAAAATGGACGCAGCCAGTCGGGAGCTGGGACCCTGATCCTGGAAAAAGTTTAATTAAAAGGAAAACTTGACCGAATGAGGAGGAAGCTGCGCTGGGAATGTTGGGGAAATTATCAGCAGCGCTAATGAGGAAGCGTGCCTCTGGGAATCCCAAAGCGCTCGCGGGTTAAATAAGACGCCAGCGGGTGGGGGGGTGAGTTAAGACGTTTGTAGGGGTTGGAAACAATTTTCTGCCGGGGAAAGTCGAGCGGCAATGCTGGCCGCCCCTGAGCCCGCAACTTTTGCCGCCCCTGGGAACGCAGCAAGTGTGCGGCGAGCTGAATGGCGGTGCTTCCTGCGATTGCAGGGGCAAAAAAAATAAATGACAAATGTCTGACGCAAGCCAACTAACGCGCTATATGGTTGTTTCACACGGGTTTATTTCCGACCACGATAATGAGGCATGAAATACAGTAATTGTGTCTGAAAGATTTGATAACGGAAGAGAGAAATGAAAAATTAAAGGCAAAAGAAATCAGGTAGGGTGTTGGCATTGGCCTGCCGAAATCGCTTCCAAGGCTGCTAATGCGGGAGTGACCATATTGGTTTTCTTCCTAATCGATCAGGCAGCAGACTCCTTAGCTGCAGCCAATAGGGCCTCACGCACATAGTAACAAGTGAACGAGTAGTAGAGTTAGACAAAGAGACACGTCACAGTAGAGGACTATGACGTGTCTCTTTGTCACGGTCGAGAAGCAGATGATTCGGCCACGGACGGGGGAGCATCCTCATCACAGTGGTTCACGAAGGACAGCCATAACGACCCTGATGAACATAATGGCACAAAGGATTTGTTGCTCAGCTACCAATACTCATGACAGAGTAAATGTGACGATCGTGTACGAGAAATCAGCTACTTTTCCTTTGTTGGACCTCATTTGGAATACGCTGCCAGTACATTTAATATAAATAATGAACTGAAGCGTGTGCAGCGAAGATCTGCAAGATTTGCAAAGGGACGGTACGATAACTATAGCGTAACCAGTCTGTGAGATGAAATAAAATAGGAGTCACTGTCAGATCGCAGGTTGAAATTTAGACTTAATATCTTAACTAAATTCCAAGACTATACTTTCACTGATGACGTTAAAAATACTTTGCGAAGTCCAACTTACTATGGTAGATTGGACTATCATTACAAAATTAGAGAAATTGATTGCCGAACTGAATGATTCAAAATGTCCTTTTTTCCTCGTACAATTAGGGATATGAATAGCGGTAAATATATCCAATAGTATAAATAGAAGTGTATCAATGGTAGTTGCATAAGTATTGGCACAGGTACTTGCATGTTGGTGAAAATACCTTAAGCTAACCCAACTAACAGCATGTTATTGAATGCTTACTATGTAATTTATTCTTTCTTAATTGTGAGGTTTAGATTAGAATATCAATAACAGACTAATGCTTTTTATGAATGATATGTAAAGCATGTTTGGTGAGAAATCACCCCCTGCCAAATACCTTTATGGTGGTTTGCAGGGTATGATGTAGATGTAGATGAGAGTATCAGCAGATTCGTAGCTTGAACAGGTAAGATCGTAAAGAGTTCGCGGTAGTCTCCAAAGTTCTCCACCTCACAACAAAACAAACATAAATTTCAACGCGATGAAATGAGACGAAAGCCACAGAGGTCAAATCTACCTACCTTGGTGCGTGTACTCCAGCACTAGTTATCATGGATGGGGTTTGTATGAGAAAATAATGCATAGAACCAAAATATTTCCGCTACCTTCGACGTTTACCAGGCAAAAAGATATAAAATAGGACCCTATTGAAAGGCAAGGTAGGTAACAGAACATTGGCAGGTAGGTTTATAAGCACCTCTTACACGGGAAATTGGATTAAGAACCTTCCATTTTCAACGCCGCATACCGCCAAGATACTCATCGTTTCTGGTCGTTAAACTATATTGTACTGGATTGCAAGTAATGAGCTCTCCATCTATGGCTTAAAAATTGTCAGTTCACGCATTTAGGCTTTATTGGTTTTCAACGAAGCCATCATCAAACTATAGAGATACCTATGCTCGAAATTATTAATACGTGAACATTTATTGGAGATCATTGAGATGTTATTACAGAAAAGAGGGAAGAGGGTGATAAATACAGGAAAACACGAATATAAATATAAACGAAAATCACTCTATCAGTGCTAAGTATTTACATGAACACAGCATGTATCAAACCTTAGTTCATGGCACAGCGTTCACTGGAACGGTCAGATCCAGGGGACGAATCCCGATATGGTAGGTGAGGTTCAGAGGCAGCGAAACAAGAGAGCAATGAATGGCGTTAACACAGAGAAAAAGATGATAAAGTTAGAGGATGTGTAAAGCTACCTTGCGCAACACTCAAGGCAGGAAGAAAAGAAAGACAGGTTTACGCAAATTAATATTAGCAGTTTTACGTGGGAAAGACAGGAGGCAATTGGTGTAATTGTCCGAAGAGTGATTTATATGGATAGGAACATACGATCGCGAAATATTCCGTGGAATCCAAAAACATGGCAATGAAAAACCTCTCAGAAAACTCTCAAATGTCTTCGATACCCAACGAGACGACTGCTTCGAGCAAATCATGTCTGGAGACGATTCAAATCATCGACGTAGGAGTGCGGCACTGAAATCGTGGGGGTGATTTCGGCGAATGTGCGGGTGCCCTGGCTTTTATTGGCGTCCCGGCCGTGAACGACTCCCCCGGCCCCTCCACGGAGGACAGCTCTGTTTCACGACTCGGAGGTGGACGAGGAGGGGTAACCCTGAGGGAAAGGGTGAAGAGGGGTAACTGGGGGAAGAGGGTGGGGTTGGAGGGTTTTTGGGGCGAGGGAGGCCGCCCCCCCCCCGACAACCCCGTCGCCCTGCGGCACGGGGGCGGAGTGGGGCAAACCCGCCCCTCGTGAGCCACGCCCTCTGTCCTTCCCCAACGCCAAAAACCACACCGCCACCCCAACATCCCCCTGCACCACGCGGCTCAGACACAACTGGCTCCCTCCCTTCCTGGGGGAGCACAACGCCGCCGCCGCCATCAACCCCGTCCTCCTAAACTCCCCTCTCTCTTTCATCCCCCACCCCATCTCCAGGGAGGCCACTACACCCTTCTTTGCAGACAAGCAGCATGCGATCTCTTTCTTAAGGCCGTTTTACACCTCGGTCATTGAAATTACGCAAGTTGATGTCGATTCCGTTTGAGCAGTCGTCTGCGAAAGTCCGTGACGTAGAAAATTGCGAGGACGCTTGCTTGACAACTTAACACGGTGCAATCGTCGGTGCATTATGTCAGTGACAATATGCCATTCAGTAGCGGTAATACCGTCAATGTATCGCATAACGTCAAGATCTGTGAAGTAGCAATTAATTGGACGTGAAAGATGCGATAAATTACCACCACCTCAAAATATGTTATAAGCCATAGTCTAAACATAATGGTGGAGACCCTAGTCCCGTATACTTTGCCCAAAATTTGCACCCCGAACGAACGGATGTGGGCCAAGGTAACAGGTTCTTCCTTTACGCACGAAATTTAAGCTTCCACGTGATTAATCGCCCAGCTCATCATTATTGCACTTTATTCACTGCCTAAGGAGTTGAGCGCATTCAAAAACACCCAACTCAATCGTCAACAACCTATTTAATTGCTAGAATTCCCCAGGCAGTTCGTTGCCGCTAGATCTGCACCATGTAGTGAGTGAAATAAACTTCAAACTTGCGCGAACGCATGCATCAAATTAGAACATGTTCTAATTTGCTCGCAAGCGTTCGCGCCTGTCCTCGCAAGTCGTCGCTTTACACGGCGCAATATTTCTTGCGCAAGTGTTCTCGCAACAGCCTGCGCAGTATCAATGACCGTGTAAAACGGCCTTTAGAGCGGCTCGTATAGACGAACCCACATGAGGCGGGAGCATTGAGCTGCACGTTACACGACTTGCAAACGCAGCCGCACGATGCGAATCGAAAAATGACCGATACTCGCATCGCGAAAAGGCGAGACGTAGCGCGCCTGAGTCCGCATCGTATCGCTGCGTGAATCCGATTTTTTCGGCACGGCAACAGTTAATCGGCCTATGCACTCTTCTTCTGTAAATTTTCCATTTTCTTCACCATACATACCACCACTGCAGCTCGAGGTCGTAATTGATGCAACGGATGACATTTAGTTCCGGGCCGTTCCCAGGCAAACTATAGGACACATCGTCGGGGGCTTAATGGATCACATCAAGCATTGTCATCCGTCCACACAGCATTGCTTCTCTTTTCACCTCTACGTAATGAAAATGAAAACTGATTCCCCTCTTCTTTACCACCCTCTACTTTGCTCCTGGAGCAGACATTTTTCATACGCTGTCCTCTTCAACAATCATTCTCGTCCTTTTTCATAGCATCATTGGGAAATTTCCATTTCCCCCAATTTCACTGTCACTTGTCTCTATCCACCTCTTTTCCTCTCCTCACCAACCACATAACGATCGGTTTTATAATTCACCTTTAAATTCCAACTCTTGAAACCACATACAGCTCCTCCTCGGTATACTAATCGAGGTCACACAATCGTTGGATCTTCGAAGACGAGTGGAGACAATTTTATTTTTCTTACACTCATTGACTTCACTGAAGAACATCCATTGACATGCCTAATTAACGTTCAACGGATTGTATGTTGTACATCGAAACAACGATAAAACAAAAGAAAGTGACTACCTTCCCTCCCTTGCTGGAGCTGTGCCTTCTCGAATGTATATCCTTCTCGGCAACAGCAAGGCATTACTGCTTGCCGTGAATGGAATAACCTTGACAGTCCCATGAGAAATTCACCATCGCTCACTAAGTTCAAGAAGTCACTACATACAATTCTCTTCCAAGCTCAACAGGGAGACAATTAACATACACTGTGTAATCCCAGCAGAGTGACACGTATCATACTGGCCAAATGCAAATGCACCATGCCAAATACACGCACGATTATGTCACCACATTTTCAACTGTCATTTATGTACTAATTTTGTTCTTAATTTTAATCACATTAGTCTTCTCTCAGTAGGGTTTTCGCAGGTTTTTCACACCCACCTCCATGTGTAGCTGTTTTCCTGCAGTGAGTTTATTTCCGTGATGGACATTACCTAATATCCTCACGTTTTTTCCCACAACTGTACATATCTTTTACACATACCTTTAATGCCATCATTTGCATCTTGTTGATTTTATATGCTGTTTTCCTAATCGAAACCTTATATTCATATTTCTCATATTGTATAATTATATTCATTTTTTTTCATTGTCCTGTTATCTTACTTATTTTTTCCTCATTGTAATTTTAATTATTTTTCTATTGTAATTTTATATAATTTTTGGGTATTTAGAACAACGTTTGTATGCACATATATGCTATATTTCATGCATTGACGAGGAGTTAGATGGAAGAAGGGACTTCTTAGTCTCAATCTCACTCCAATAAAGACGCTTATATAACCATCTATCTATTAGATTGTGAAAGAGGCTTCTCTTCATACATTATAGAGCTCAGATTTCGGAAACGTGCTTAGTTTACTTTTATTCCGGCGTGCTAATGGAAATGGAATGGTTTCGGAAGGACAGTTCTCCCCACACTCCCAGGTTCATTCGTGCGAGCTCCTTTCCTCACAGCACTCGTGCATCGCTGCACTGCTCCCCCGTGACCTCCAGGAAACGTGCATCCCGGCCTCTTTCATGGGACGAGCGTCGCGATGCGCATTCTTCGACATCGCACGCTGCCGTGCATCGAAAAGCCTCGCGTATCTTTCGCTGGGAAGGGGCATGCATCAGCTGGAGGAGGGGATGAGGAATGGCGGGCATTTTGCAGACGCGGAGTCGCCACCAGTCGGGTAGCGGGAGGGAGTGTACCTGGATCGAGCGAGTCGCCCATTGATGCCCATTGGTGGGAGGGTTGGGGCGGCGGAGGGAGGTCGGATTGCGGGGGTCTGGCCGACGCCAGGCGCCGTGATTCCTCCTTCTTCCTTTTTCATTTTCAAATAGCCGCCGTTTTTCGAAAAACAAGTTATTGATTACGCGCATTGTCACTGCGCTAGGCAAATCTACCAGGCGACGTTAACGGTGAAAGAACAATTTCCTGACGTCCCGTGTTCGCGCGGGGAAGTTTTTTTTATTCCCTAAGGGTTCCCTGGGAAGACTTTACCTTCCTCGAACCCCGTTCAAGGGCACATATCCAAGGGTATTTCGAAAATAGTAATCGCCCAGCAATTGACGGACTTCTTATGTTTTGCTCAGCTTTTACCGTGCGTATAACAACATAGTATAATTAATGGTATCGAATCGAATCCTTGCCTTCGTTTGTGATCTTTGCGTTGGTTTAGGATCCTTAGTTTCAGATAATGGATCCTGAATTTCATTTCTTTTCTAATCCTACATGTTTAATCTGTACAGAAAAACTGATTTTGCACAAGACAGAAAAAGCAATGACACTTTGGCCCTACACACCCTGGACGTGGCTTGCAGCGTAATTTGAACAGGGTGCTTTGACGAAAAAGGGTTTTCCACGTCAAAGAAGTCGAATTAACTAATTCGAAGAAGGCAGTACCACCCACACTAACCGGAAATCGCTTGTATGAATCCGGAACCAGAGGTAGTATTGGATCAAGAAATCGCTGTACGCTATTCCTTCAAGTGGGGAGGAAGATCAACGTAGAAATATGTCAATATTTACAGACACGATATTTACATAAATTCACCTCATTTGAAATGCGTAAAAATAAAATATAATAAATAACACGTTAGAGTATATTGCTACATCTTGCAAGCAATGGAAACAATACAAAAGTGTCTTTGTATCGAATGTTTCGCGATAAAAAAATATTCAACAATGCAGTGTAGCACTTTAAGATCAAATGGCAGTATATATAAAACAATAAAGTGTGCGCTTCCAGTGTTTTTTTTTAGCTCGAGGTAAAATCTAGCGAACTTTCATCAAGCTTTAATCACAGAGACTGGAGGATTTTAAGCGTTCTCGGCGTAGCTGGGTGCAGCCTATCATCTTGTCTAATCGCCAAAGAAAACAGCTCATCTTGCTTTCAAAGCCATCGAGCAAGTTTCCCAGTGTTTCTGCGGACGTGACGAAGGCAGAGTCACGGCATTCACTGGGAGCACAATTTCGCCCGGGCGGCAATCTTGCTTGAATGTCATCGCGACGAGAGAGGTTCCCTTCCACGAGAGAAAAGGGGACTCTCCAACGCAATAAATAAAATGTTGGGGGTAGGGAGACGCCGGTTTTGCTTCGCCCGGGGGTTGAAAACGTTTATTTTTCCTCTCCGCCGCTCTCCGACGAGAGGGAATTTGAAAAGGGTCTCGGAGGGAATTCGCTGCTCTCGAGCAAAGCCGAACAAAGTCGCCCTCGACTCGAGTGAGTGAAAAATACCCCACGTCAATACCTGCTGCCCCGTGTGCATTAAAGGCGAAGCAGCGCCAGAAGAAGAGAGAGCTCGCGATCTTAAATGGATTGTTCGAGAGCGTCTTTTTATCCGCATGAACTCAACGCCCGCCTTACTTGCTCGCTCAAGTTCCCCTCGGTCGCGAAAAACTTTTAGGGGCGAATTGGAATGACAACAATAGTTGCAAATTGTCCGAGCAATTTTTTTATTTTGGAGAGAGAATGCCATTGAACAAAAATTATGGCATTGAATCCAACCAAGCGGAAACAAAGACTCGAAAAGAACAATGTTTTCAAACCAAGTAGGAGTTTTTTTAAATTTCAATTATCTAAGTGGAATTTAAGTCTGATCTACCGCTTTAGCCAATGACTGCTAATAAGCATGAGCTAGATAGCAGGTGTTCAAAAGGATGCGGGGGATGCACCCGGATTTTAAAAATAAAACCACGGAAATATTAATTTACTCGACAATATTTTCACCAGAGTCAACAAAACTAAGCCAGAAGTCATTACAACAAAAAACATAGTACACATGAATAGCATAACAGCTTAAAGTAGCAATCGTGATGAGTTGTTTTCATATTAAACTTCATTCAAATGTTTTCTGCATAAGTTATTACTTTCATACGAAGGTGATGCTTCCTACAGAACAAACTACACCTTAATCTACGCTTAAAACCAAATTGACTCAAAAGAGTACAAATGCAATAGAAAAATGTTAACTGACCGAGGAAGAGAAAATAAAAAATGGAAATATTCCAAATATTTCATACATCTACTATTAAATCGAATGTGTAACTACTTGGGTTTACTTAATGCCATTTTTCAGCAAATAAAAACATATTAAATAATTTATAACTATAAAATAACATATATTTGTTTTCTAGAGCTATATTTACAATAACTCGCGATATAAATGAGTAATAAAAATACTAAAAGATACAATAAAACCTACAGAAAGAAAGAATGCAAACAATAATTTAAATTAATAAGTAACCAATTCTTAGAGATGACAGTATTAAAAGTCCAGATGAACAGTTCGTATTTTTGTAGAAAAAAACACTTTCTTGCGTGGCCTCATGACATGAACGTGTAATGGTGATCTCGTCTTGGAGTTGGTGACCAATGATGCGAAGAGTACCTTAGCGAATCCATTATAAGAACCGTTATCGCATGAAACTTGGAAAGAGATCGATATTTAGGGAATCGAATGCAGGTCGAGGCAGAGAAAGGCCCATTGTGCCCGATACGCACGGCTCGCTCCCTCCCTCTCCTCGATTGCTCTCCCGTTCAAGCGACCGTTCAGAATAAAATATGGCCATCCGATGCACATGATTGCCCAAGGATTGTATCGTTCGGAAACTCACTCCGCCTCGTACCGCGGTGGAGAGGGGTTAGCTACAAAAGCAATGGAGTCATGTTTGAGATATCTGTAGCTATATTGACGATTTTATATGAAAATTAAGATTCAAGAATACGTAGACTTCACAAATTGGTATTTTGATGGCTAATCAATTAGATATTTATAGCTTAGCTGAACACTATTTACAGGATATAAAAACGATTCTATAAAAGATGAGGGCTTGCTTTATGAAATATTTAAATACCCTTGGAAATAAAATAGAAAAAATACCACAAAGTGAATTTTCTGCGTAGAAATAAGTGCCAATTCAGGAAAGACGCATTATTATTGCACACTGGAAATGCATAATGAGTTTATTTCTTTAAGGAAGCGGAGATATTTGCACGTTTCTCTACTTTTCCTTCCAGAGGAAGGATGGAGGGAAAACTGCTGTTATATTCTCAGCATTGAACTTAATTAACCCTCAAACGGTACGGTGGGGGTCGGATCCGACCCGAGCATTTAATTTTCCGAGACCCTGTCCCCCCCTCTCTTCTTAGGAGGATGAGTTGGCCAGGAACCCTATCAGTCAGTCGTGCTAAATGTGTAGGAGTGGTTTCAGCGACCTGATAAGTGAATTTGGCTACCTACATTCAGTTTTCCCATGCGCTCTCTTGTTTTGGGTCGCATCCGACCCTACCGTACCGTTAATGTTACAGAATTTTCTCGCTATGCGCTTTACTCTTTTTCGTAGTTCTGCCCACAAAATCGCTTCAAAATAAATATTTCGAACCCCTGAGGACGTTCTAGCCGAGTTACTTCGTCAGCAGACTATAGACTCTGATGACGAAAGAGAGGATGTACCTGGTCAGGAGGAATCTGTCTCAGAATCGGAGGATGAAATTCTGATGAACAGTGATATCGAATAAGATGTTTTCGACTGTGTTGAGGAGAATGAGAACTTCGAGAGAAATGTAGAACCAAATAATGACGAAAGTATGTCAGATAATAGGAATTTTGAGCTAGAGAAAGACGAAGGAACATTGGGGACGGATGAGCCATTACGCTCAAAATTTTCGCGAACCTCATCTTTGAACGTGATTACTCATTTGCCTGGGCTGAAAGAGGATGCTCGAGGAGTAACAGATGAAGAAAAATTACTTTTATATTTCATAACTGATGAAATGATAGGAATTATTGCTCGTCACACTAATGACGAAATAGAGCTCTCTCATCTGACGTCCTCCTTTCCTTTTTACGTCCTACAGACGTGGCTGAGATGAAAGCACTCATAGGTCTTTTGTTTATGAGTGGTGTCTTGAAGGATTCTGGTTTGAACAAAGATGATATGTTTTTAGAGATTTATGGACCACCTATCTTTCGTTGCACTATGTCTCAGAAGAAATTAGCATTCCTTCTGCAAAATTTGAAATTTGATGGTAAGAAGACTAAGGAGTCAAGAATGGCTAAAGATAAATTTTTTGCTTGTCGAGAGACATGGAATACGTTTGTTAGCCACTGTCTGATGTATTATAGCCCTTCAGAATATTTGACGGTGGATGAAACATTGCTTAGTTTCCGAGGTCGATGCCCCTCCAAGATGTTCATACCATCGAAACCCGACAAGTATGGTTTAAAAATTGTCACTGTGTGAAGCCAGGACATTCATTTTCGTCTCAGGCATACCAAATGTTGGCTAAGATAAAACGAAAAAGAGGGGTGATTTACCCTTACCGACTCAGTCTGTTCTACGGATCACAGAATCAGTTACTGGGAGTAATCGAAATGTCGCAACCGATAATTTGTTCACTTCATGAGTTGATACAGGAACTATGTTAATGGCTAAGTATTGTTATCAGTGTAATCTTTGCCACAATTTTTGGTAAGGCGGGGTCGTTTTCAGTAATACTTTTCGTCTGTAAATATCATGAATGGGTCTTCATATTGGAGTAAACGATGCAAATAAGACAATGTTCTGAGAAGGTGACGAGAGACGATGAGGGTAGTTCGATGGTCGACTATGTACCACTTGGAGCCGCATGGAATTTTCACTTGCACGACTGATGTTACAGTGACATAAAATGTCAGAAAAGATGCGAATAATTCACAGATGTGGCCGGTCGTTTCGGTGGAAATTGACTCGGTGTTTTCAGACATATTTAGTGAGCGGATGTGTTTGGACGTCTTCAAAGGTTTCAGGCTGTACGTAGTGGAATTGCAGCTTTCCACACCCAACCACACGGTATTTATGTAGTCCACCGCGGATTCGACGCTACCAACGCTACGGCGTCATTTTCAAGACAACATTGTTCAAGATTTTATTATCCAGATGCACAGAGTAGGGAGAGGTCGATGGAAAGGGAAGGGTGATGACCACGGTCGACGAAATAAATATCGACTGGAAATATAAAGTCTTCTCTTAACTAGAAACAGGTGCGTCTTCATAATTTTCGGTTAGTAAATATTATTATGCAATAAAAATGCTAACTGCGCACTTATTTCTATCATAAACCTCATCAAAAAGAGTTCGGGTCGGATCCGACCCAACCGTACCTTCTATTTCGGCTCTCACCACTGTACCGCACGAGGGTTAACGAAGTTTGAAACGATATTTTTGACAGTAAAAATTGAGAGAAACCATCGAAGCCTCTAATCATGGAACAAAAAACTTGCTAGAAGGTATTTCCCGATTCAATGGAGTACATTTTTAGAACTCCTTTCGTTCATGCCTTGTTGATGTGTTATGTCATGACATAAAATCGAGATATTCCTTTAAGCTAACAACAAAGTACGGAAATGTGACGAGGAAATCATGAGCGAAGAAACATCGCATCAGAGCTCGCAAATGACGCTGCATTGTTAGTCTGGAGGTTTTAATAACGGAGAAAGAAATAAGTTACACAAGTAACGAGGACAAAGAAAACTTAATGATGGAGAGAAGAAATGGCCAGGAGAATATATTCTTTTGGAATGGGATTAAAATACTGAACATTGTATTCACTCCAACCCAAAACAAATATGTTCCTAGCATCGATAGAGAACCGGGAGAAAGAAAATTACAACCAAACCTTTATTTCATTATGAATAGTATATAGAATATATTATAGTAATAACAATGCGATCAATATTCATTTAGGTAATCTTGAGTCAATGTATATTAGATTTATTACTAACTTGATGTGGCCAAGTACGTAGGATATTTTCTGGGTCATTATTTATCTCGTGGAAAACCCTCAGCGTTGCTACCATGGGAAGACAACAGAGAAGGCCGACTTGGGAAAGCAGTTCCCCCAGGAAATTTCCCCTGTCATTTCAACAAATGGCCGAACGCCATCGTCGTTAATGTGAATAAAATATGAATAAATAAATTTCGAAGTAAGGATATTCAGAGGAAGAAAATATTCCGGGAACGAATATTGAACGGGTTCAACCATAGCATAGGCCAGAGAGGCTAAAATGATAGTACATGAACGTATGGGCTACACCCAAATGTAAGACATTTTCCACCTTAACATACTTGTTTGGACATTTACCACCATAGCAACCATGAATTATCATACATTCATAGATATCTTGTCATTATTACTTATGTAAGTAGATCTACAACAGTAGCATACAACGTTCACAAAAATGCATACTTTGTTACAAATAATTTACTAATGTGAAATGTAAAACCACTTTGTAATCTCATTGCTACAAGAGGATGATTATGGGGAAAAGTAGCGGGGTGAGCGATGAAAGAATGTACTCGTAGTCTATAAAAGGATAAAAAGAAGGGCGGAAATATACCAAAATATCTTCGTATATAAATTCGTCAACTTTAATTAACAAAGACTGAACGAAACAAACTGAGAGAATTTGAAATTGCTGATGGTATTTCTGTGGTATGATCAATGGATAATATAGGACAATATAGAACAATTGTTCTATATTATCATGTGCTAATTGTAATACAAGGACCATGCGCATGAACAATTTTTCATTATCTTAAGAAAACATTATTTATGCGCAAACTAAACTATCGCATCTAAGGTTCCACCGCCTCTCCGATTTGAATACCAAGAGTTTAAATTTTCGTCAAAAAACCAGAGCTGAAATACGAGTGGCTCCACCCGTAACGGAATCGATTTCTATGGTCAGTTGAAGTGCACAAGGAATATGTTCATGGAATGCAGCGATAAAACTATTTGCTCCCATATTATTGATCTCAGCAAGGCCTGGTCACCAGCAGAAGCATTTGAGCGCAGGCAATAAATCGCCGGGCTACATTCCTTGGCGCCTTGGAGTGACGCAAACCTTGCAACGCGTGTGCTTGGCAGATTGCCTGCATTCACGGCGACATCAACAATCTCTTTTTTTTTAAGCTCAAGAGATTGCGCCACTCCAAATAATTGTCGCTCTGCGTGGACAATGCAGGGAGAATTACTGCGCTGTATTATCCTTTTTAGTTAAAAGCAAGGAAATGTGAAAAGAAAACTCTGACCATGATAAGGAATTGAAAAGTAGATTCATTTAGACCTTCCTGGCGACGTACGACTGCACTTGAGCCATCAGATGGTTTGATTCGAGGACACTTAACACTCAGGCTCATCAGATAAAAAGATCTTTATCCGGGACACGTAGATTGGTCCGGATGGGTGCCAGATTTAGGGGGAGAAGCTATGATACAGTTCAAAGTTTGATGCTTCACTTTATGGAACCACTCTATTGGAAATGAAAATCCACTTTGCACGTTCCACACAAGGGTTTTATTGGTTTCAACTATGGTTTCGACAATATATGTCATTATCAAGATATATTGTCGATATGAAATTATCTTGATAATGACATATATTGTCGAAACCATGGTAGAAACCAATAAAACCTTTGTGTGGAACGTACAAAGTGGATTTTCAATTCCAGAAGCTATGATGGTGAGACGAGATTGTGTAACCTACGTGATTCTCAGGGAGTAGGATCATGGCCAAAGAATGCTTTGCGAGATTATTGCTAACTTTTAAAGAAGTGAGCGATTCGGAGAAGTAATTCATTTTCAGGATTTCGTTAATTCGTGCAATATTTCGGATTGGAGAAAGACAGAAGTTCAATTTTTCTCACGGCAAAGGTTGTGCCACGGCTTGTAAACAGACATCAGAAGAAAAGGCTGCACGGTGTTATAGGTTCAGTGTGGTTTTAGGGTGAAAAGAACGGCATGGATTGGAATTGATATCTAGTAGATGGTCATGAAGCAGAAAGCCAGCTTATGCATACAGCGGAAAGGTACCGCAATGTTTTTTGCGGATTTCGTCCACTTCGAGATAGCGCTTGACAGTTTAAACAGGAACCGCATCATCGAACATAAAAGTGGGATGGCGGTAACAATGTGTGTCCTGGGGGCAGCCAAATTGCGGTTGTGTCAAGAAGCAAGGTTGACAGTGAGGACGCGGGATTAAGTTCGAGTTGAAGGTCATTAATATCATCCGTAGAAAGATATTTGCCAAAAAATCAACCACTTTTGGTGAAACGAACGGTACACAGTGGTGATATTGCCCGCTAAACCTGGCACCAGGGCCCAGAAATTAAGGTCATATATTAAGGTTTTTTTATGCTGGGTTAGCAAGAATGATAGTTGGTGAGCTCAAATACATAGCAGGTAGGTATCCCCTCCACTCCCCTACTCTTATAATCAATAGTGAAAGTAAACGGTACCCGATCGCGCGCGCTCCTAAAAAAAATTTAATAGCTAGTAGAGTATAAAGTTGATTCAGTGTAGTTTCAAGTGTATTCAGCCAACTTTAATCCAGTGAAATGCATATACTTTCAGTAGGTAATTAGATTCTAGAAATGTATAAAGATGTTTAAAAATATCAACGATCTCTCATCAAAATTCTTGTTCTTGTGAGTAAAATACACAACAAAGTATCTAAATATTCATTTAGCAATAAAAACTGTAACGTATCAATTTTTAGCCATGGCATGCTGGGGAGTTGGGGAGCCGCCATGTTGGTTTTTGTACAGAATATTTATACGGAGACATAGGGAAATATGGCGTCGGCCTCGACAATGGCCAATTTGTCATTGAGCCTGGTGATTCAGGTCATTCGGGAGATGCATTCCCAAGAATAGAAATTGTCTCGCAAGGTATTGTTGAACTCGCGGCAGGACGGAGGGAGACTAATTTTGGCCGAGCGTTAACAATTAGGTTGTGCCTATATAAAGAGGGACGAAGAGAGAGGCGGGGCTGCTAGGGAGGCTGATAGTCCAAGAAGAGGGAAGTGGTCTTCTAGGCGAGTCTGATAGTCTAAGAACAGTGAAGGGGCGTCTAGCTTCTAGTCTGATGGACTGACAACAGTGAAGTGGAAAGTGGCGACTAAGTCTAACAAGAGAGAAAAGGAAGGTGGCGGAGAAGCCAGGATTAACCAAGGAGACGGGGATCGCCTCAGCTAGGAACTCCAGATAAACTAGAGGGATAAAGCGGTCCACTCCCCACTATTATGTAGGTACTTATTTTTAAGAGGGTAGGTACTTGTTATATTTTATGTGAGAGTGAAAAGTGAAGTGGCTCGTGAAGTGATCTATGGCCTGTAAAAATTGAGCCTGAAGATACCAAGAGTGAAAGTGATATATTGTGAGGGTAATTTATTATGATAAATGTCTATATTAATTTGTGTTGTGTGTGAGACAAATTAAATTGAAAAGCATAAATTACATTTATGGCGCCCAACGCTTGAGCACGATAAAATATTAGACGTACGGGGTTCTGTGATAGGCTACGTTTAATAGATACCACGAGGAGAACCTGAGAGGTGCAGAGTAGGAAGTGTTCACGTTAGAGAACGCGAGAGAATTAGACATCGGGAAAATTACTACAGATTAAGTGTTAGTAGTAACGGTGTTATTGTATAAAATGTTTCGAGCAAGGAAAAATCTGTTCGAGTTGAAGAAGGCCGAGGTGCAGGAGGAATTGAAGAAACTAGGGTTAGGCACCGAAGGAGTAAAAAATGAATTGGTCGGTAGGCTTAGATCTGCTCTCGAGGAACAGGGAGTAGAAATTGAATCTCACAAATTCGAGGTCGAAGACAGGACTCCAGCAACGACGGATTTATGGGCTTGGTTGAAGGAAGAGAAAATCAAGGAGAAAAGGGAACGAGAAGAGAAGTAATTGCAGAGAGAGGAACGAGAGAGGGAAAAGGAAAAGGTGCGAGAAGAAGAGAAAATCAAGGAGAAGAGGGAACGAGAAGAAGAGAGAAGACGGAGAGAAGAAAGAAGACAGAAGGAGCAGGCGGAGCTGTTAAGAACAATCTTGAGGGAGCAGGCGGAACAGCTGAGAGGAGCGGAAGTTAGGATGAATACGCGGATAGAAGAGGAAAAAGCAGAAAGACGCGCAGAGATAGAGGCTGTCCGCGAGGAGGCGAATAATAATGTCCAAAGTATAGCGGCGGAAACACGGAAGGATTTATATAATGTCAAGGAAAGGCTGAAGGATTATGAAAGCTTGGCGATAGAAACGCGTGAGGAAGTGAGGAATATCACTGAAAAGATGCAGCTGCTGGCCGCAGAAAAATTGAAGGAAGAGTCGGAACTGCAAGGAAAAGTACGAATAATAGCGCAGAATGAAGCGGAAAAGATAAGGCTGCAGTGTTCGCGAAACTCAACCGCAATTCAATCACCGGGAGTGATGATGAATATTCCACATTTTGACGGTAGGAGAGGAGCTAGGCCTATGCGATACATCAGTGAGCTGGAGGAATACCAAGCCATGTACCAATTATCCTCCAACGAAATGCTGAAAATCGTAAGACAAGGTCTGACGGGATCTGCAGGCGAATGGTTTACCGCTATCTCACATCTACTAGAAGACGTAGAGCAGTTCACACAGCTGTTTATGATGCAGTATTGGGGGCGTGAGCAGCAGATGGAGGTTCGGAGGACGCTAGATTCCGGCCGGTACGTTGAACGAGGGAATATCAGCCGAGTGGAATACGCAACATCCCGAATAAGCACTGCAAAGGAACTAAGGCCACCGATGGAGGACGAGGAAATAATCTATAGGTTGGAGCATCATTTTGGTCCGGAGGTCAACACGGCAATCATATCGCAGCAAATAAACACCATCCCACGATTATTGTCATTGCTCAGCCGATACGATAGGGTGGTGCCGCAGCCGATACAGGAGACGAAGGAAGAGAGCCGAAGAAGATGGACAGGAACCGAGGAAAGGAGAAGAAAGGAGAGGGTCAGTCCAATAAACTGCTTCATAAAAAGGTAAGCAGTGAACTTTACTAGTGAGAAAAGGTAAAAATGTGCGCCGTGAAAGTAAATACCAAGCATTGAAAATTAAGGGAAGAGATTTGTAACATGTCGGCGCCAAACGGGCAAGGCTGATTTGCTTAAGCTACACTAGACTTAACCCCGCCTCCGAAGCAAATTACTGGCTACGTGCCTGTCGTGGTGTTATAGGTCATGTTGTCGGCGACTGTAGCGTAATGTAAGGTAGCGCTCAAGATAAGCCAGAGGGATCATGTGTTGTCTTCAAATTTATTTAACAAAAGGAATCGCAGCGTAAAAGACAGTCTAGGAAAACGATGTCATCGTAGGTAGAACTATTTTTTGTACGATTTCAAGAGGGAATTGATCCAGTTTCAGAAGCAGGTGAGTTTTAACTGGTAGTAAACGGCATACGACCTTGAAGAGACGAGAGTAGAATTGAGAAAAGACTAGAATTCCGCAGAATCGTAAGTGCCCCCGAACTCAAGAGATCAATCGCAAGGTTTGCTTACTATGCAAGAGTGGAGCTATCTCCATTCCAACAGCAAAGATGTATGCAGTCAAAGAAAGGTTGCCATCCCTTTTACCCTGGGCCACTCGCAAAACTCCGATTCACATGGAATCGCACCGCAAAGATTTCAGGAGGAGGTCTGCGGAAAGGTTTCGACCCGGATTTTGACCCTCAACCCTCCACTTCGAAGTCACCCCTCCACATCCATCGCTCAACCACACCACCCCTCCAATTGAGTGATGTGTTGCCAAAAAGATGTAATCTGCAGTGTAGGCAGCATAGTTTGAACTCATTTATAAGTGCAAATAAGGCACTGAGAACGGTAGCATTGAATTTTCGTCATCACCTACTTAGTATTCTAAGTGAACGGCAATTGCATCATCCATTACTAACATGACACAAAAATATTTTATAATTGGTGTGCAGGGCGCATTGCGCTCCTTTGTAAAATAATAATTTATAGTTCACAGCAATGAGACAACGTACCCGATCCCGTGGAAACGTATTGAACGAATTCCAATATGACATTTTTAAGAGAGTGACTTCATTTTAATACACCGGTGACAAGAAAAACCATATAACGAGCCTAAAATTTCCAAAATGCGCACAAAATAGGAATACGCGTGAATTAGCCTGCATTATACACACAAACAAGTCCGTTAATAATGTGCAGGAGATGTTAAAGGAAACCTTGACCCACACTCCACATGGTAAGAAAACTCCCGCAATGCACTCGATTACTCGAATAACATCTAAGATGTCACATCGATTGTAGAGCATTGGAGTCGCTGACCTCCCGAGTATTGCCCAGTGCGCCAATATTTGCCTCGCAACGGCCGCAGCGCGGGGCGCCTTTCTGCGCGCGTGGCACGAGAGTGGAAGGAATGCGGAGAACGGTTTGGCGGCAATAGGAGAGAGAACTTGGGGTCTCCCCACATCCGGGCACAGCCAAGGACAGATGGAATGGTGGAACACTTGGTGAGTGGTATTACAGGATGCGTGATAATTATGTAACAAGCGCAGGCTCAACACGGCAAGTCTGAAGACGAGGATGAAATACTTGATTACTTAATCGCCAAACTCGCCAAAATCGCCAAATCGATAAGTGGATTAAATATGCGAATTGACGCAAGAAATAATTCATTCTCAAGGAATGAATACATTTTTCCAGGGTGGGATATTTTCCCCGAGGATTACATGCAAAGAATATTTATTCCAGAGGATTTTCGACTTAAAATGACTCATGTAGTTATCGTCGCAAGATTTTGGACCCTGAGAGGAAATTTTTTTATACCAAAAGGGGATGAAGGTAGTTTAGAACGGGGAGTGCTGAGGAGTGCTGTAAATTTATTGCTCCACTTGAAAAACAATGCAATAGTAAGGGCTTTAGGTAGCTTCAATGGTTCACACAAGTGAAATGGAAGACACCAGCAATAATACATGCGTTCGAAAAGTATAATATTTTTTTATATAGCAATAGTTTTTTTAGACAAGAGCAAAAATAATTAAGAAATAAAATAATGAAGAATAAGCCTAAAAAATAAGAGCATAAGGATAAAGAATTAGTTGCTTACAATTATTAAGAAGTTTATAAATTAGCAATGGCAACCAAAAAATTATAACACAATTATTTTATACAATAAAACCATAAAATCATAATAGAACATCTCTCTCAGGATGAGATAATAGCCAATCTCTGGCCTACTTACAAAAATGTAATATTCAATGTTCACCTCCTTAATGACGCAGGGTAAATTATTACAAGTTCTTGGCTCAATGAACGGAAACGACATTTGAGAGATTTGGCTTCGGAATAGGAAATCCATTACCTCTGCGTAAGTCATAACATTTTACAGTACAGGATCTCTCTGAAGAATTACCTCTTTTTAAAATATTCTTACTCATCAGTAGCCTCATTTAAACTTTTGAAAGAGATATATTGGGCGAACAAATGTTGTGCCACAAATGATGAATATTCAACTCGCTCTCAAGCCTCTCCAAGGAGTTAAAGGCGTGAGGCGTGCTTTTCGTCCTCGGACGAATCACTCGACAGCCGCGACAACGAATCACGTTCCGGCGTCGCATTCCGGGAGAAGGAAGAGATTGACAGCCGCGAAGGAAGCAGCGACGAATGGATCTGGGGGAGAACGCGAATGAATGGGAGGAGGGGAAGGGAAGGAACGAGGGAGAAGACCGCATTGCAGGGTCTTTTACCCACATAGTCGCCTGAAGCGGTTCGGAGGTAGCTACGTTTTCAAAGTGTTTCCGGAGGAATAATAGAGGTCATAAAAGTGGAAACGACCTCCCTTGAATCATATCGAGGAGCTGGGAAAGGATAAAAGAAGAGAGACGAGTCGATGAGGTCCACGTTTAAACAGCCCCCCTGATGAGTTTGAATGACGCTGATAAACCAAACGCCAAACCGTGACGGGTGAAAACGAAGGATCAGGGATCAGGAAGGCAAGAAAGGGATAAATGAATCATGTGAGTGACTTGCGTCATCCACCTGGGGGGGGGGATGTGTTTATAACTGTCGGAAATATCTCGAATAGGTAACCAAGGAGTCACGTGGTACAAACACGATTGGTTCGTAAATGTAGTACAATTTAATCGATCGTTACAACATCATTGATTGTTTTCAATTGAGTATTTATCATCTGTCTCGACTGTAGAGCCCACAGATGAGATATTACACTAGTGTAAACAATGAATGAGGTTGCAATCAGCGGTTTAAAACGCACCAAATTTGCGAACAATTCGTTTTTATACCACGTGACTCCTTGATTACCTGTCCGAGATAATCCTGACGGTTTCCAGCACAACCTCCACAGAGGTTCCAATGTTTTCGCGACAAAGCAGCCCAGTGGCAAAGGATTGATTGGTTTAGATGGCGTTATCGGCCGTGACATGGTGGAAACGATTCATTATAATAAGAATGAATAAACTTGATTTTTCCTCGAATTGTATTACTTTCCACTACCCAGGTTTCGACGGTTAAGTGAAATCAGGTGAATAACAAAGAAACAGTTTTTCCCACCAAGTATATATACAAACAGTGAAGAGGGGCGTGTTTGGGTTTGCTAGGAAGGATGGTGGGGGTAAGGAAAGTCAAAGGGACAGGGAGAGTGGTTGGTTGGTTATTTAGGGGAGGCGACCGACAGCTGAGGTCATTTGCGCCACATAGGATAGGTGGATAATTGGGTAATGGTAGGAGTTTTCAGGAAACGGGGGAAGGGTGGAGAGAAACCCGGCGTCGGCATTAGCCTACTCTTAACGAAAGGCGCCAAGGGGACCACGGCTTAACGTCCCATCCGACGGAGGGAGCACTGCACTTGAAATGCCCTCCACTAAGCACTCAAGTGGGAACCGGTTTTCCACTGAAAAATCCGAAACTGCCGGGAATCGAACCCGGGTCCTTGGGATGGGAGGCCAGTACTGGCAAAGGATTGAGCTGCTGGTCATAGTCCTGGGGTTGAATTTTGTAGAGGTCCTGGAGCACGTCCAGCTGTATGATTCCCATAGAACCAAATATTTCTAAAAGTCCACATGCGGCGGATGGAAAGGAACTGCCCCATTCGTCCAATAAGAGACTGTCAGATACCACTGGGCTTAGTAACAGGTGAGCTCTATCCTCAACAACCAGCCAAAGACTGTAGTTGCTTTGATCTCATTTTTTATACAAAAGTAATTCGAACATAAAAAAGGATAGTTATGGAGATGAGGAACAAAGTTACTGACGAAGAAAAACAACTGCTTTATCAGCAGCCTTCCAAACACCAAAAAAAGGATTAAATATACGAAGCATCATATCATGGCTCTCTTTTACTCATGCTATCCTCGATTTCAACGAAATCCTTTATGGAACGATTCAATCAAATTCAAGTATATTTGCCGACCAACTTCTCAACTACCATTTCCTAATTCCTTCCCACATTCTCTATTCATTCGCTCCCAGAAAAGTAAAACCCTCATTTCTTTTCTATGCTGTCCATCCCCTACCAACAATCCTCTACTAACAGCAATGCTGAAAACCAGAGAGTCAAATATGTAAATTAAGTGATGCCGACCCTATATAAAAAACAATCAACATTCAAAAGGTAATTAGATCTTTTGAAACTGACAAATGAAAACGTATTGTTGAAATCAACTCCGTCACATGCTTTGTGGTGGGTAAAAGTAGAAAAAAGAAGTTTTAGAGAACTAGTTTGAATTCCAATTTTTCAACAAGGATTTCACGAAAATAAATCTAGTGTATTAGCATAGAGTGAGTATAATATTCGGCAGCTTCACCGCATAGAGTAAAACTGTTTTGGGCGTAGTACTGGAATATTTCCACAGATGGCGCGGTAAGAATTTTTCGCGTTACGTCACAAACGATATATATTGCTTCCATTGCTTTCTTTTTTCGAATCGAATTAAACGGCACATAACATATGCTATTGCTATTGTTTTGTTATTTTATTATGATGGTGCGATATTCCTTTACCTGACTTCAAAAGTCACATGAATAAGTTAATATTTCTCCTGCTATTAAATCAAACATATTTTGTCACAGGAGGGATTCCTTGTTGTTTCATTAGAAACACGTAATCCACAACTGCAAGGAGCAGACGGAGCAGACTAGAAGATACTTTTTGATTGTGCCACTTAAGACGAATAGAAAAAGGAAAGCGATATATGTCGTTTGTGACGTAACGCGTAAAGTTTTCCCCTCGCCATCTATGAAAACCTTCCAGTACTATATCTAAAACGTAAAACATTTATGCGGTTAGCCCTCATCATTTCACTTACCCTGTGGTATTAGTAAATATTTATCGCTTCACGAGCGGTGACCATTCCAAACTTTGATTCGAAATTTAAACGTCGTCAAGACCAAAAACCAGGTCCAAAAATATCTCTAAGTTATTCCGGGGAAATGGAAACAGGAGCCACGGGGAGGAGGAAGGAGCGGTGGGAGGGAGGAAGGGGGTTGGGGTGGAGACATCCGTCGGTGCGGCAGAAAAGGAGAAGAAAGTCGAGAGGCGCGAGACGGAAGCCTCGACATGACTTAGAACAGGATGCTCCGGAGAATGAAGCGGGGAGACAATCAGAGCCTCCCTGGGGAAGGTGGCGGAAATGGGAAATACGACGGGCTCAAGTGAGAAGGCAGAGGTGACGCAGAAGAATCGACATAACAACACTGATAGATAGAGATATCCATGTTTCTATCAGGAGTTAGTCCGACTACTAAGGATACTTGCATGCATTGCTATGAACATATTATCACGCTCAAATAAGCCCCAAATTCTGAATGAATTTTTTATAACCCTCTCCATTATTTCCTGAAAGGTGTTCCCACATTTGTAGCTTCATGGTGCAAATAAACAGATGAATATTGCCAGAGCAAGCACCTAGCCAGGAGAGGGGGGGGGTTTCTGGAGCTTCAGCCTTCCCTGAAATTTATTCCCAATAATTGTGTTGTTCTGATTTTAACTGGGCATATAAATCCGGATTACACTGCGTACAATTCAAGTGTTGAGTGCCTTGAAACGTAATCACTTGTTTGATGCAAGTGTGTGGTTGATAATTGTTCTCTTAAATCTGATATGTATGTATGCGTTGAACTTCTGTTCTGGGGCTGGTCAAATTATCTACCCTGGCTACGTGCCTGTCCCAGAGTATCAAGGAATTAAAGAAATAAAAAGAAAAACAGAACTACAGTAAGATGTGAAGAATAAAGAGGCATGTACAAATAGCGGAAACACTTAAATGGAAGAAAAGAAGAAACTCTAAATTAGGTTACTAGGGATCGCGTTGGTGTGGTGGCTAAATTACTGGCCTCCTGTCCCGAGGGCCCTGATTTGGTTCCCGGCAGTGGTGTATTTTTTAGTGGCTAACCGATCCCTACACTGTAAAAAGTAGATCTGATTTTAAGGTACAAAAGCGATCTGAATTTCAGATGCAACAATTTTAAGACAGGGTATGTTGAATTTCAGCAGTAATATCTTGTCTAAAAATAAGGCAGGTGAACGACTGAAAATCAGACCATCCAGAATCCTGCTCCCTCTGCTTCCTGCTTAACTGCTCCTGTACCAACCATCCATGTTCCTGCCTCTTCCGCACCTTGCATCCGTGTTCCTGCCTTAAACCAGACAGCGCTTAAATTCAGATCGCACTGAAAATCAGATCAACTTTTTACAGTGTACTTAGTGCACAGTGAAGAGCATTTTAGTACTCCGTCCGTCGGATAGGACGTTAAACCGTGGTCCCCTTGGCGCCTGTCGTTGTCAAATGCCGACGACAGGTTTCTCTCCACCCTTCCTCCTTACCTGAAAACTCCTGCCATTACCACGGTATGAAAATCAAAAGATAATCCATCAGAATCTAGGCATTAGTTCTATTTTCTACCATAAGTTATAATGACTAACTCTCACAGTACATATCAATTTACCCATTAGCGAGGTTGGCATACGCGCTCCGTGACAAACGAATTATAATTGAATTAATGCCCAGACGGAAAAGGGAAAAGGCACTGGTATGATACATGATGCCACGGAAACTGGAGACCATGTCGAGATTACGAAGGATTTAATGAGGGTGGCGGGGAAAAAATACAGGGCCCCAGATGAATCCTTGAGGGACGCCTCCACCCCATTGGTGGCTTCGAAACGAGAAAGAGAGCCGTTAGATGCGACCGGTGAGCGTCATTTGTTGCGGCAGGGAGAATGTCAGAGAGGAAGGCGAGGAAGAAGAGGAGTGGGAGGAGGTCGTCATGGAGATGGCGGATTCCCTGGGATCAGACAGTGAAAGGGACGCAAAGGAAGATGATGCTGCAAGAGGAGAGGGATTTATGGCCGCGGGAATACCGAGAACAGAGGCGAAATGGTAAAAAAACGAGAGAGGTGACAACGCCACGGACGGAGGGAATTAACACACGACAAACGTCGCAAACATCCGTCCTGGCAACCAATTACGCTGCCGTGTAACAAGGATCCACACTCAAAGAAGTCTATTTGGTATTTCGGTCAGGCACGCTGCAGCGTGCTGGAGAACAGCGCGCTGCTCTCCATAAATTTAATTTCGATCATTCGAGCAACAGTGAGAGTAACACCCTTCGGTTAAATCTTCACAAAAATCTATATAAGATTCTATGTATTGTGTCTGTACAGAGGGCTCTTCGCATAAGGCAAAACTGTTATACGTTTAGGATGTAGTACTGGAAGGTTTCCATAGATGGCGAGGGAAGAATTTTTCGTGTCACGCCACAAACGATATATATAATTTCCATCGCTTTCGTTTTTCTAATCGACTTAAGCGGCACAATCGAGAAGTGTCTTGTTGTCTGCTCCGTCCACTCCTCGCATCAGTGGATTATGCATTTCTAATGAAACAACAAGGAATCCCTCCTGTGACAAGAGAAGTTTGCTTTAATAGTGAGAGAAATGTTAACTTCTCCATGAAACTGTTGACTTTAAGTCAAGGTATTTCACACCATTATAGTAAACTAACAATACTACAACAATAGCATATGTTATGTGCCGCTTAATTCGATTCGAAAAACGAAAGCAATGGAAGCGATATATATCGTTTGTGACATAACGCAAAGTATTCCTCCCTCGCCATCTATGGAAATCTTCCAGTACTACGTCCAAAACGTATAATAGTTTTTCCCTAGTTTTTTCTTTTCCCTATCGTCTATGGTAGTAGTTACTTGGGTTAAGCAACAGACAGCTAAGGTCATTAGCGCAATTTAGGATGGATGGGATATTGGTTATGATTATGAAATTTCCAGGGAACGCAGGATAGGCAGATGGAAACCCAGCGTAAGGAATTAGCTTGCTCTTATCAAAATCTGCCAAGGGGCCCACGGTTTAACGTCCTATGCGATGGAAGGCGGACTGAACTTGAAGTGCTCTTCACAGGGAACTTAAATCCGGGTTCGCATACTAATCTCTGCCATAGCCTGGATTTCAACTCGGTCTTTGAGATGGCAAGCCAGTTGGCTTCCCATTCCGTTGGTAATCGCCACAACTTGTCCCCTGTAATTTTACGTCATTGGCAACCGGGTGAAAATGAATCAAGTAACAGTGAAATAGTAATAGATTACTTCCTCAACTACTTCATTCCAAATCAAAGTGAACACATTGACTGTAAACAGGAAGTCACTGTAACATTCGGCAGCAATTTTGATGCATTAATTAATGCTACAGTAATCAATGCATAAGGTAAAATTATGACGAAATACTCATAACACTAGTTTCGCTAGTTTTGCTAGTTTCGATATTTTGGTATATATCGCATTCCGTCGAAATGACTTGGAATGTGAGAGCTGGCGTACAAAAATGCTTACAATGCAACTTTCTTCTTCCTCGTGAATGGGCTACTTTTCATGCCCACCGGGTTATACTTGTGACTTAAGCTGATAAATATCGACGAACCGTCATTGTTATTCACGAAAAAAGTCGAAAAACGTAGATTTGATTTTGAAGTCCATCACAAAAGTTTCTTAGTTTACTACAACATCAGTCAAAGTTGTCATAAAATTAGACTTCACCTCTTATGTATCGCTGAAATAATTATGTAAGAAATGGTGACTGAATGCGACCAAATTGAACTTTATCGTGACTAGGCAAAGCGCGATACTTTTTCATTTGAAAATATTGACACATAAAGATACAGTGGTTCGAGTTGGCAATTTAGCGCCACTTTATTGCACAGCAATTATTTCAAAATCTATTTTATGGTTTTCGCGAAGGATAGTCGAACGATAGAAATTAATCCGCAATAGTTCCGTTAATTAACTCATTTTCGAAATGTACATAAGCAGAGTACTTACGTAATCATACTGTATACACCTATGCATATAATTTAAGGGCGAAATTATAGTAATTAAATCAATGCATAGAGTAGATCAAGAGTAGGCGCATTGTTATTCAATTCTGTATCCAGGGGGGTTGTGTTTGAAACCTTCGAAATTATCTCGAATAGGTAATCAAGGAGCCACGTGGTAGTAACACGAATGGTTTGCTAATTTTATATCTCTGAATCGTTCGTTACATTGTCAAAAATGGTTTTCACTTGAGTTTTTCTCATTTCTCTCGACTATAGATCCCACAAATGAGATAAAACACGAGTGTAAACAATTGTAATGGTTGTAATCAGCGGTTTTAACACATCAAATATGCGAGCCAATCTTGTTTGTACCACGTGACTCCTTGGTTCCCTATTCGAAATAATCTCGACTGTTTCGAACACAACCCCCCAGGTCAATAATCTACGAAACCTTTGAAACGACTACAACTAATTGTTTGAGAAAATGTTGAGATAGATAGGATCACGGCTGGTAATGCACGCACCAATGCAATGGAGTTTGTCGAGCGACTCAATTCCTTCCGTGACCTTGGAATGTGATGTAAGTGGAGGGAAGCATTTACGTGTCGGCGACTGACTCAGCTGCTGTTGCCGGCGAGCGCATGAAGACGCGCCACCACTGCACTGCAGAGCGAACTAGGCCACAAACATCGATAGTCCTTACCTGCAGGAGAGAGAAGAAAAAACAAGAACCAATGAGTCTACAGCACAGTAAAAATTTCGCACGTACATGAACACTTAAATGCTCGTTCACAAAATCCTTTCCTCACATAAGACTGGAGGTGTAAAAAAGCACTAGCTTGTTACACCCAAGATATCTAATTCATGCTCATCAGCAAGGTCAAATCATCATTATATATTTTAATAATAAAGCAGCCTATTGCATAGCATAATACATTATGTGTAACATGAAGTGTGTGGAATCAGACAGCATTCAATATTACTGCAACACTAATAGCTTTCGTAAAGTTGGAGACACCCGGAGATGCACACACAGACAAACACTTATTGAAAAAGTGTCCACCTCCACTAATGTACGTACGTGCATACGAATGAATATTGCCTGCAAATCCATCCGCTGATATTACAACGAAGCAATTATTCTTGGGAGGCGTCCGTCAGCCGCTTACATCATTTGGGCCATTTCAGAATAGAGGCGAGTCATTGGGGAGAGGCTCGAGGGATTTGTCAAGGAACGCAGAGAATCCCGGTGTTGGCTATTAACAAAAGACACCAAGGGGTCCACGATTTAACGTCTCATCCGACAGACGGAGTACTGCACTCGAAGTGCTCTCCACATGACACTCGATTGTGGACGGATATGAAAAATCACTGCCACTGCCGGAATCCGAACCCAAGCCCTTGGGATTGGTCTCTCACGGCCAATTCTCTAGTCACACACAAACCCAATCCCCGCTGTACACGGTAAAATTTCTTGTACATACAAGATCTTGTACCATAATTTTAACGGCGAGATTTGACCAAGAGATTGTACAAAAAGTTGGTTGACAGTCGTACACGATCAAAGATTTTTATGCAAATAGTGCGCCAATAACAAGCGCAGATATCGTTTTCTGTCGAATTAATACTGTTTGAATTTGAAAATACTGCCATAGTTACTGGTTTACAATGATTTCCTAACATTAATCCTAGCAACAATGAAATGACATCATACGAGGTTACTTGCACTCTTTCATCGGCTCATTAAATCCATCATTTATATTCCAAACATCATGTTTTTGCTTGTTGCATATATTTATTTTTGGTTCAATAACGTCATCTTAATTTCATTGAGGTTTAATGTTTGTCAGTGTGTCCAACTCATCTTTTAAAAAATAGAACACTTCGGACGCGACCGACGAATATCACAATATGGAAGCAACAAAGAATATCAAAATATGGAAGCAACAAAGAATATCACGATATGTACAACAAAAATGGAAGTTTTTCCAGGGCTAATAGGAATAAAAGTGATCGCCAACACAGAATACCAACCTTACGAATACTAAACGAACGCATCACTACCGTCACATGTCATGCGCAGAAGCTATGGAGTGGATCTTGGACGGTTTCATCCAATAATATAGAGCATGATCTAATTTCTTGTACAAGAAATCGTACGAACACCTCGTACATGATAAAATTTGCGCTCTGTACAAATTCTTGCACAAGAAATTGTACCGTGTACAACGGCCTTAAGAGAATGTTATCGGGGAGATTAATTTATTATTTTCATGACTAAACAAATGAATTAAAATCCGAATCATTGCCACTATGAGTGCTAGAATGAATTGATATGCCTGTGAAGGGCGTACGTTAACAAAACACGGATGGATATTTGCTTAGCCAATGTCAGAGTACCCAGAGCATACCATCTCGGCTGTAAAAAGTTTCAAGTTTTTAAGCCAGAAGAATTTGGCGTTTTCCTCAAAGTGGCGCCAACGTGGCGCCAGAGAGACCGTGGGGTCATTACGGAACTGCCATTAAAGTTTGCCCCATGGGGGTCACGGAGAAAGGAAAACTTTTATAATGCTTTTACGGAATGCTCCTCGAATAGAGACCCAGTTGAAGATTCACTGCCAACAGCAAGTGTGATGGGAGTGCTTTAATTGCAACGGCAAGGCGTTCTCTACTGAGAGGGCAAACATTACTGATATTTTTCGATACCCTTTCAAGAAAGACCATTCAACATAATTAGAGAATTATAGGTTATCCAAAGAAAAATTAAATGTTTTAAATACAGCTATATAATTGACGCTTATTAAGTCTATTTATGCCAAAACTATAACGACAGGAGTGCTGTGTTTTTAATATGCTTCGAAATTATCGTGAACGACTAAAACTATTTCAATAACTTTAATAATTCGACATATATTCGAAATTGAAATTTACGTCGGCAGCATATATGGTCTTCGGAAGAAAGCTAGTTGAACGTAGCGGGTATTCTCTATTTTGAGAGTAATTAAAACACAAAAAATCATTTCCGAGAAATACTAAACACTACAAAGATTCATTATATGAATTTAAAAAGTGTAACTCCACGCTGGTATGAGTGATTCTACGTCAGATCATGCTTTTATTAATCAAATGAGGATAGCTATTGCATTAAAAACCGTATCTGCCCGGTAAATATTCCAGTTCATCATTTCGAATCTTTGGTACAAGTTGTACAGTCACTTCCAAAAAAAAGTTAACACTTCAGAGCCGAAATTGGCTGGAAGTGTTAACTTTTTTTTGGAAGTGTCTGTACACATAAATGAAGGTTCTTCTATTCGACAAGGAAGATCCTGAAAGTGGTTAGCATTTATTCAAAATTCATTGCCGAATCCTATTCCTTCGTAGTCACGAACTATACAGAAAACTATCCAACGAAGATTTAGGAACATTTGCATTTAAATATTGACTTAAGATAAAGGCTCAGCAGTATTACGTTGAAGAATAGAATAATTTAATTATATCAACCAGTACTCAAAGATACAATGTATCTATTGAATTCCGAAAGTTTCATTAGTACAAAAAACGAAAAATATGAGTTATCACCTCCCCGCTACCAACTCGACAAAACGGATTTGAAGCTTGTACAAAAAAATACATTGACCTTAAAGAGTATCGAAATCAAATCTTAATGGCCACAACTCATCATTAAAAACTCTATTTCCTCCAGGGAAATTAAAAAGAATTCGCGTTTCGTAAAAATGTAAGTATTCATTCAGGAGATGTATTCAATGCCTTGGAATGAAGAGGGAAATGTATTTGACTATCTCGCAAGCAACATCTCAGCTATGAAGGAGGAAACTCATCGAAGATCACACCGGAAAAGTTTCGTAAACATCCGCTCGCAGACCGGGTATTTACATCCGGGATAGTCGAGAAAAAGGGTCGCAGGAGGAGGGAATCAAAAATGAGAAAACAGCGAGACCGCAGGAACTGGAAGAAAGCCCGCTGACGACTTGTATTTCCCTTCCCTCGCTCAAGGGGGAGGTGAGAAACGGCGAATATTCTAGAGTTTTTCCCCTTGCTCCGCTACGTGATTCCGCCGGAAGAACCCTTTCTCGTCAGGGGGACGAGCAAATGAAGAAAGGGGTCTCTCCCTCCCTTCCTGCTCCAGAAAAAGGATGTTTACACCTTCCTCCCGCCACGTATTTTTCTGGAGGCTCTTCCGCCAATCAAACTTCCAGCGCAGAGCCAAAAACGACCAAACCCTAATCCTGACCCCGCCGGGAACATCCCTCCCTGCCAAGTGGGCAACGCCCCGTGAAAAGGCGCAGAATATGTCGGGCTGCACCTCTGCATGCACTGTGGCGATTTTCGCTGGCGCAAAGAAGATTGGGCACTCTTCGGATCGGGAGGAAAGAAGCAGAACCTCTACGAAATAAGGTGGTATATATTCATAGGCAACGAAATAGGGTATATTTATATTCACTGTCTCGATCAAAGTTCTATAACCTCTGGAACACGTATTTGAAACAGATTTTAAAATGACCTAAAGCAGGCTCCAACGAGTTATGAAGCAGATGTCATTTTTGTGGAAATTTCAGGATACATCATTTTTTGGCCCCTCTACCGATTGGCAATAAAATGATGAGGCCTTTCCATAATATATTTGAAGAAAAAAGGAGTTGAAAATCAGATATTTTATACGAGGCTATACGGCAGAGTATGGCTCTTGCACTAATATTTGCAGATTAATAATGTAGATAGAAATGCCGTTTTGATGAAAAACTAATATAAGATGCGCAATTTTATGTAGAATTTAGCATTGTAAAAAAGAGCAGGCCTTACTACACTTGTTTAATTGATATTTATAAATGTTTGCTCGAAAAAAAGCAGAAAAGCCTTAGTTACATGAAAGTGGCGCTACAGTATTTTGTTATCATTGACAACGGTACTTGTGACAGAACTTGCTTACAAGCCTATTTACTAACTTGATTTAGGAATACACCTTACCAAGGCCCTTCTTATATTTTTTATGTAATTTAAATGTTTCATTGGTTTTGACATGGTGTAATTAATACCAATGCTTCCAAATGGTAGCAGCTTCATTGTTGCCAAACAATTTTCAAAAATATGAATATCAATAAATTTACAACAAAGAGTTTTATTTCCAAGGGAATAGCTTAAAACTAAGTAATAAAATATTTAACCTATTTTAGAATACGTATTAGCGGGATTGAGCATGTATTCTCACTTTGTAAATTAAACGTGGCAACAACATGTTAGTCTTGTTCCGAAGTCATAATGAGTTAAAAAAGATTGTAAAAAATAGAATGCAACTTTAACGCGCACTATATTAGCATACTCATACAATTATTGTGTATGCGTTATCACCCTATAGATGATTTTTCATATAGGAGTTTTTCTGGATCGGTATTTATTCATTAAAAACATAGCTCTTTTACGGGATTTTGAATCTCGGAGTCACGGTGGAACCTCCTTAGGTAATTTTTCTAACGAATCAAAAAGTGAAACATTTCAACGGCGCGATAATGGGAATGTAACTTATTGCGTGCCGGTATATTTTACGTGTGTCGTCAAAGGTACGCACACTGGTATCCTTCCCTGCCGCTAGGTGGTCCACCGAACGCAACTTTGGACAAAGCACTCGGTGAAAGCATATTAACAAGTATCTGAGGAACATTTATACAGTTAATTTATTATTATTTATTTTATTTTCGATTCAATATTAATGATTCACATTCACTTAAGAACAATTATTCATTTTATTACGCATTTCACGTCTAAAATGTAACTTTCGCCGTAACTGTCATCCATGCTTGACGGTAACAGACGACTAGCTATCAGAAAACAGCAGGGGGCTGATAAGCGTAGGAAGCTAGAAAACGATTGTTATCACCTTGTTCAAAAGAAGAAAATTTCCAATCCTTAATGATTTTCATAGACGATTCCAATACGTAACATGTTTACCAGACCTTGGAGACTGTAAAATAAAATAGAGTAATTTCATATTATTTTTCATTGTCTTTATCAAGATTTCATGACCTCTGGAGTGTACCTATTTGAAACCGTGCGAGTTTAAAATTGCATTAAGTAATTTTTCTAATTATACTTGAAATGGGGAATTTTTTTCAACGGCGCGAAAACGGGTCGACAACCCATTGCATTCCGGTCAACTCTAGGTGTGACCCCATGCCGCCAGGTGGTGCTGAGGACGCTCCCAATCAGGCCGTGCACTCCGTGGAAAGCTTATTACCAAGCGTCTGAGGTATTCAGTTACTTTTATTATGATTTACTCTCATTTATTTAATTTAAAATGGTTTATTCAGTTGATTCATTTAAAAATAGTTAGTATTCATTTTACTAAGCAATACCGTGAAGTTGGCCCAGATTCGGGCGAACTTCACGCCATGCTTCGCAGTAGCAGAGGACTCTACGAGAGAAGGATGCCGTTTAGAGACTATAATATAACGACTATTAATTAACCATGTTTAACGGACGGGACTTTAGAAACTTTGATAGTTTTCACAGGCTATTATTAATACATATTCGCTAGAGCTGAGGAACTCTCCAAAACATTGGCAAGCTCAGGAGACGAATATTTCCAATGCCTCGTAACGTAAACAATATGTAAATGTTACGTCAGCAACAAAGGCAGCGCATCCCGCCATTTCTGAGTTTTTCAAATGGTCTTTAAATTAATACTTAATTCTCTAGTAAACTGTGATCCCCCAATCCAAAGTTTTTTTTTTTCGCAAAATGAATACATATATGGCATGGGTCACGAATGGGGACGCAATGGGGGCGTTTACTCGGAACCGAAATCGCAATGTTTTGCACGAAATCGTTAGATGGAAACGAAAAAAGAATTTTAGTGAAAAAATTAATCTTCTAACCACAACCATTCACTCATATATCAAAAATTAAAATAAGCAAAAGGTGACGCCCACCGAAAAAGCTGCTGTGATAATATTGACGTCGTTTTCCTCCCGTCCTTGACTGCTTTTAGGGGAAGGGAAGGGAGTGGAGGGGGTTCTCGGAAGGTCTGCTAGCACAGAGCCTGTCGCAACTGCTCCTATTGGCAGAGTCAACTGTGTCCCCCCCACTGCGATGAGGGGAAGTAGCTTCGCGGGCTCAGTTGTGATTGGACGAAGTCGATATACGTCAGAGGTTGCACCACGCCCCCTTTTCGGAAAGGGTTAAAAACATCAGTTTTTCGTCTCATAACTCGGGAAATAATTGACGGATCAAAAAACGGAAAATACGGGTCTTTTTATTTTACAAACTCTATCATATTCGGAAATAAAAAAATATGGTAAACGACCCCATTAATGAATTCTGTTTGCTTTGATGAAGGGAACAACCCTATTTGCTCTGAACTGAGGTCGTAACGAGGTCGCAGATAGTCGGTAATCGGTTGCAATTACGGGCAAGACCTCGCCTATGAAGGAATTGAATGAACGATTCCTTCATAATAGGACTAGAACTTCTAAGAAATGTAAGCCCTAGCAAGGATTCGATTCCTTCTTACTCTCTCAATAAGCTAATAATTTATTTTAGCCATTGGACCGGTTCTCCACCAATCACGGAAGGTTTTCATTGAGTTCCCCTATAATGCTGCATTTTCAGAACGCTTCTCCACTTCACTATATTTCTTCAGGTGAGTATTCGTGTCACCTCTTCTGCTCATAAGGTGCTTATTCTATTTCATACTCGCTTGTCCAGAATTTTACCTTCGTTTAGGACTTCCTTCCTTCGCTCCTGCGTCAAGTTTCATCATTCTCCCCAATATATTACACTCCTTCATTCTCCTCAACGTCTTAGATGTATCCAACCCATTTTTTTCACCTCTCCTTAGAATCCAAGTCTCGGGATCGCAAAATGTTATGCACAATATATACTAATACTCTGCCCAATTATCAAAGAATGAATTATAAGATATTGCAGCATGCCTTTTAGAAATAATTTTAATCCGATGTAGCGACCGAATAACCAACGATGGATGAAGCAAGAAAAAAATAGTGAGTAGAATAGCCCAGGCAAAGAGGGCATTCTATCAAAAGAAGAATCTACTTACAGCTGGAAATAAGGAAGCTTGGAAGTAAGGAATCAGTTTATCAGAATATACCTCCGGAGCATGCTTTACGGCAGTGAGGCATGGACGATGAGAGCAGCGGAGAAGAAAAGGGTGGAAGCACTCGAAATGTGGTGCTATCGAAGAATGATGAAGATTAAATGGATAGACCGAGTGAGTATCGAGGAAGTCCTAAGAAGAGTAGGAGAAAAGAGAAGTCTGCTGAAAACTCTAAAAAGAAGAAGGGACAATTTAATCAGCCATATCTTGAGACACGATGGACTGATCAAGACAATCGCCGAGGGAAAAGTGAGCGGGAAGATTGTAAAAGGCAGGTCTCGTATGAGATACATGGAGCAGGTTGTGGAGGATGTAAAAGAGAAGAATTACGTCACAATGAAAAGTTTGTCCGATAGATGAATCGAGTGGAAAGCTGCGTCAAACCAATCCTAGGATTGTTGACCAAAGATGATGATGATGATGATGATGATGTCGATGATGACGTAGCGAAGGGAATGTAAAGTAGCGAAAGAGTTGCTACTCTTCATTCCCAATAAAATTCTAACATTTGCATGCATACTTTTTACGATAGCGGCGAAAAAGATATTCTAAAATTAACCTTCAGAACAATACTTGTTGAAATAATTATTAATTATTTTAGAGCGTGAAAGGTCAGGGAAATATTTAATCAATCAATGATAAAGTATAGTAAGTTTGATATCACCATTGCATTGGTGCATTGCGCTGAGTGAACATGATTAATAATTTTTCTAAAACAGTCAACGGACAGGGAGTGTTTTTTATGAATCGCATATTTTATCTAATCGATTCGCAAATTCGATCAAAGCCCTTGCAATATTTCTGATAAACTTTGTTCGCCGGGAAATGCAAATGGAGTAGGAATATTTCAATAAGAGCACTGCAGTATTAGAAAGACCGTTGTTGTAAAATGAGTGTGTAGCAACGAAGACATAACAATCCGCGGAATCGAAGCTTCGTAAACTTATGCAGTAGCAAACGGTGGCGCCGCGTCACCAGGGACGGCCCGAAGAGGAACCCCCCTTGCAAAGAGAGAATTGTCCCGGACGAGAGGCAAAGATGGCGACACGTGATCTGCATAACTAAGTGGCTTAAGGAAATCCCGGAAGAATAACGGGGAGAAAGATACGAGTCAGAAGAAAGCCCTAGGAAAGCATGTTATCATTTCGAAAGCAGAATGTCATAAATGCTGCACCAGATGCGTACTGAATGTACTGGATTACCAAAGTAAATATACCCGCAGAACATGTAAGAGAATATTGATTTATGAATTTTCTCATGCATCTCATAAGTAAATGTCGCCAGTGTGAATGAAACAGCTATTCCAATCACTTAACTTAATTTTTACTGTAGAAACAGATATTTTTCAAAAATTAAGCATCCAACATAATTAACTGTCTATATTTATGATATCACACATTTCACGAACTCGTTTCAAATTATGTCAGGCAATGTTAATGGATTTTTCATTGATCGTAAATAAAATATTCGGCTGAAAACTTGAAATTCAAATACTTTAGAGTGCAAGCATTAATTGAAATTTTTTCGCTCGCAATGCTATCAGAAAGGGCGCAAGAATATCATGAGAAGTGATATTAACATTAGAAATGTCACCAACGAATGTGATCTAAGATTTAAGAAAGGGACGAAATCCGAAATAAAAATAAAGACGTCCTTCTCCACAGTGGAAATTACACGTCCAATGGGAGTCGTACACGCAATCATTATGAAAATAATTAATACGGAACTTTAAAAATATACGGAAAAAGCTGTCAGTATACCAACGTAAACGAACTTTGTCTAGGTAACCTAAATGTTGTAAAACTTCCAATATCACAGGGGACAAAAGAAATAGACATGTAAGAATTAAAACTATTGCGTATTATATTGATATTAAATTTACTATGGTAACTTCCACAAAACAAAAAGTAACGAGTAACGAGAAAATAAAGTAACGTCTATATAATATATGCAACTAAAGATTCAGAAAACGGAATACTAATTACATAGTTAAGGCGATTAACTAATTTAAAAAAGTTTAACAATTATGCCCTAATAAACAGTCCGATAGCGTTTTTTTACACCAACAACGGTTATTTATCAATGTCATGTTCACACAATGAGCACTGTATATGCTTTGTGCCCTACATATTTTAAAAATAACCACTCGCAAAATAACATCCTACCAAGTCATTAGAGGGTATATCAATACAGTTAAATTGCGTTTTATTCTCGAACCGATAGTTTATAAAGCTTATAGTTTAAAAAGTTTATAATTTAAATGACTTGCGTTATAGGAATAAGAGTACAGAATATCAGATTAAGGTGCTACAACGGCCAAAGGTATGTCTCACCAGCTAATATAATATCTCAATCCGGTGAGAAACAAGGACGGGATTCGAATCTTTGGGGAGCCTGACGAGAAGATGGCTGTGCGTTAGCGGCCTGGCATCTGCGGTCGGCCATTTGGTTACAAGTTTTCCACTCCATCAAAGTGTGAGGATTCTTCTGTTATCTATAATATGAATGCGGAGACCGGACAAGGTCCGGTATTATTTGGTCTTCTCAATTTGCCATCATCCGGGTCCATTAGGTCAAAAATGCCACAGCAGGCACACTGTAAAAAGTTTATCCGATTTTCAGTGCGATCTGAATTTAAACGCTGTCTGATTTTACGGTAGTGGTCTAAATTTAAGACTCAACATGCGTGAAAAATCAGACACACCTCCGTCTTATTTTAAGAACTTAACAACAGCATATTGAAAATGAGATGATGTTGATCTGAAATTCAGATCACCCGGGCTGAAAATAAGCAACCCTTGGTTGGCTCCGCAATTGGAGCTAACCTGCCAATAGCAGAGACTGATGGGCGGAGCGTAACCAGGGAGATGGAATTCAACAAGGATTACGAAGCGTTCAGAAGTAAATAAGTTCAAAGTGTAGTCAAATTTTATTTTAAGTAGGTGAAATATCACTGTAAAAAGTGATCTGATTTTCAGTGCGATCTGAATTTAAGCGCTGTCTGGTTGTAAGGCAGGAACACGGATTTAAGGTACGGAAGAGGCAGGAACATGGATGGTTGGTACAGGAGCAGTTAAGCAGGAAGCAGAGGGAGCAGGATTCTCGATGGTCTGATTTTCAGTCGTTCACCTGCCTTATTTTTAGACAAGATATTACTGCTGAAATTCAACATACCCTGTCTTAAAATTGTTGCATCTGAAATTCAGATCGCTTTTGTACCTTAAAATCAGATATACTTTTTACAGTGATGTTTCTTGCGAATAATTAATGGTGTGAGAATGTGGTGTTGATACTTCGTTTGTTTAAATGGAGCCAGTTGTATCTGAGTGACGTATCCTGAGACTAAACTTCCTTATTTTGTCTACGTGGAAGGGTTGTAAGAAATAAAAAATAGTCGCCCTCGTCAAGTGACAGTTTCTGCCTTGGTTTGTAGATACTGGCACATATCTTTGGTATCGAAGACTGTGTATGGATTACTTTGTTTCCAATAAAAGTACAAATTTTCATACTGTATTTTAAGTTATAGTTAATGTGTTCCCATTTCAGTCCTGAAATCTTTTTCAATGGAAATTGTATGACTTACGTTTGTTCTATCGAAGAATTTAGTCAGTAAAACAGTATCATTAAGGAGAAATATGAAACGTTAGGGTTTTGGTTTGTGTTCGTGTGAAGTGTTTAAATATGTCGTATTTATAATTAGACATCCCATAAAAGTAGGCTTTAATTTCAATAGCAACCCGCATTTTTACATGGGACTTATTTTAAGATAGGCCCATGCTGAAATTAAGACAGCCCTGGTCTTAAATTCAGCATGGGCCTATCTTAAAATAAGTCCTACCTGATCTGATTTTCAGTCCTTCACCTGCCTTATTTTTAGACAAGATATCAGCGCTGAAATTCAACATACTCTGTCTTAAAAATGTTGCTTCTGAAATTCATATCGCTTTTGTACCTAAAAATCAGATAAACTTTTCACAGTGCAGGGTATCCTCGCAGGAGGAATGTATTCACGCTTGATCTCCATCCACGTGCATTTTGCCGTGTTCCCCTGCGGTGCACCGGTGCGGTGCTTTGGGAATGTGCGGCGGAAGTAGGCCGATCGACTTTGGGTGCGGTCTCTCCGCTGGACACACTCGGCTCTGCCCTTCACCCACCACATACGATCCGCCCTCAAAACTATCCCTCACTGTGGAGTGGCATATAATACCACTTTTACGCCTCCTCGAATAGATTTCACGACCTATTACGCGATATCTTAACTCTCGTAGTTAGTCATCAAATTCAGTAAGTAAAGGGATTCAAAGGTAGCTACAGTACTGGACATCCGTCTCGAGGATCCAGGTTCAAATCCCAGTAAAGAAGGTTTTTCATTGAAATACCGGTCCCTAATTAATTGTTTTGTGGAGAAAATTCTGGTGCGGTACTCCGTCCGTCGGATGGAACGTTAAGCCGCGGTCCTCTTGGCGCCTTTCGTTAAGGGCGGGCTAATGTTGACGACAGGTTTCTCTCTACCGTTTTTCCGTTTCCTTTAAACTCCTACCTTTACCCAGTAAGCCTCCAATCCTCTCTGTAGTAAACGGCTTTAGTTGTCGGTCGCCACACCATAATAACTGCCAACATAGTGATTTAAGATGTGAGAATAATTATTTCAATAGGAAGAGGGCAGCCGATAGGAGAATTGGTGTAGAGCTGGATCAAGCCAATTTTAGGGTTGTTGAACGATGACGATGACGAAAATGATTGAATTAAAAGTCATGTTGGGCATACTAAGTGATGCACGATAATTCCGAAAAGCTATTCCGCCTGCAATCCCTTCCTCAATGCAATCAATTTCGCATCCACCAAAACGCATTCACTCCTAACATCTTGTTCGCGCTATTCCATCGACTTCCCAGCTAATACAAAAATGGGTCACGAATAGAAATTCATTTTAAATGGCAAAAATCCAATTTCATCTCGGCAAGGCAGTAAAATTTCTCAGACGACGTAAAAGCGGAGATGGGCATTAACATTTCGTGACTTCCAAAAACCAACCTTCCAACAGCAGTTTCACTCTAAGGTTAGCCTGCCTAATAAGAGTAAGTATTATCAAGTACCAAGCTCCATAGCGCGTGTGATTCACACATCAGGATAGAAGGGCTAAGTTCCATTCCTAGAGCTGCTCTAGGTTCCTCAGAGAGATCTAATTCCAAGAATGCTCCGCAGTTTAAGTTTATCCGGATGTGTCCAAAAGGTCTCTCCCGAACAAGAACCCGGGTTCCAACAGTCAGTAAACCAACAATCTTTCACATTGGACTGTTACTCCGTCTACTTTTTATGTCGTTACATAAAACGTTAAGAAAAATTAATTCCTATAATCCGACTCATGCGCATGTGTGTAAAATATATTTCAATTATAGATACCTCCATAAATACCAGCATCATTGCTTCGCCATAATTATCATTTCCCTGATGACGTGCCCTGCAACGGGTATGAAAGCTCGGACGACAGTGCCTGTTACGCAGCAGCTACCGAAAGAGACAACTGGATATTTCAATTAATTTATATCAAAGATGAAAGCGTACAGCAAATAATTGTATTTTGAAGTTGGCACCATGTAACTTTCATTTGATTCCATGCAATTTTTATTATTTGAAAATGATTCCATCACATAAGAAAACCCTTGCTTATGAATAATCATTTAAGAGAATTGTCAAGCCTACTTTTGTCAAACATTTTTGCTGTCTCTTCACATTTATTTGGTACTAAGCAGCGGTAAAGAATTAATTAATGAAGGACGCTCTATGAGTATGCATCCTTATCAGCGGTAGTAGTCAGGTCGGTAGCACGCCTGCCTATTAATCCAAAAAAACAAGTGTTCTAATCCCACCTCAGCCATGGCGTGTTCATCTTATCGTATCGTACGAGACTCAGCGGTTTCACCGGAGCGTTTGGAGCTGCTAACAATGAATACCACTCGAGAAGTTACTTCCCACCCAAAGGAGTACACGCGAATTCCATTCAACTCCCATCTCATCTCTCTCCCTCTCTCGTCTGAATTCGGGCCTTTGTAGCAGTGAGTGACCTCACACCCACCCCCTCCCCTCATCGGCGGCAGCTGACCTTCCTCCAGGCAACCGTCGGATCAATACCCCACCCAGCCTACTCCTCGAAAGACGTTCCCCGCGACCTTGAGCCGGAGAGACAAACCGCAAGCGGGCCGCCGCCGCCGCCGCCGAGGTATTTTTGCATTCGGGTCCGAGACGGGCCGGAGCCTCCAGGCCGAAGCCAGGGTCGGCCGAAGGGAGTTCAAAAAGGAAAGCGCCCATCGCGGAGGTGAAGGCAAGGAGAAGACGGTAGGACCCCAAACGTGGGAGTGTTTGAAACCGTCGGGATTCACTCGAATAGGTAACCAAGGACTCACGTGCTATAAACACGAATGGTTTGCAAAATCGGTGTGTTAAAACCGCTGATTACCACCTCATACATTGTTTTCACTTGAGATTTTCTCATCTGTATCCACTATTGAGACTCCAGTTGAGTTAAAATACAAGTATAAAAAATGATAGAGTTGGTAATCAGCGGTTTTGCCAACTATTCGTGTTTGCACCACGTGACTCATTGGTTACCAATTCGAAATAATCCCGACGGTTTCAAATACAACCCCTCAGGTTCCGGGACCATAAACTACCACGCTCCATACAAATTATTCCTTCTTTTATTATCTTTTGAAATTACGAACATCAACATTTACCTCGTCGCCCCCTCTAAAAATCCCGGTGAATTGTCGCGGAATATTTTACTGTGCCGTGTCTAAGCATTCAGGATTATCAAATATCATTTCGAGAATCAACACCCCACTATCGCCTTGCGAAAAAATCGAAATGGTTCCTAATACATGGTTGGTATTTTGAAATCAAACAAATACATTAATGCAAGAAGGCAAAATAATATTAAAAACTAAGATTGATATACCTTTTTGCTTTTACCTTTATTTATTTGTAAATGATAATTTACTAATCATCTAATAAGTGTTTTCAAGTTTGTACCCGTATTATTAGACGCTTCAGACCGGGAGGAGAGATGTAAGGGTGGAAGTGGAAGGAAAAGCGGAAGGGTGGAGAGAAACCCGGCGTCTGCGTCATAGCCTACTCTTAGCAATAGGCGCCAAGGAGACCACGGCTTAACGTTCCATCGGATATACGATGGATCTAGATTATAGGTTTCCGCGCCAACTGACTGAAATTTTAGCTCCATCTCTTGCCAACACACTTAACTGGGGAAGCTAGCATAGTCTGGGAGAAATGCTAGCTAACGGTTTCAGATATGGGTTTCGGCGAGTTATTGGAACGATGGCGTAACAATTAACGAGTTCAGATACGGAAGGCGTCACTTGAGAGAACTAAGTGGTAGCTTGGCTTGAGGAAAATCGATGTAAAGGTCATGTCACTATTTGAAGATTTCATCTGCGACGAGCTATTGGAACTGCTTGGATACTGCCTAAATAAGCAGATACGCACTCGAATCATGAATGACTTGGAGAACGTTCGACAAGTATCCGAAACGAGATGAAGTCATTAATAAGCCATACTTTTCTAAAAGACCAAAATTTCCAAAGATTGTGTTTTTTTTTTACTTGACATTTGACATTTTTTTTATTTATCCTGGGCTAAATGAGGACGTATGGCCCCCTCTTACCCTAGCCCAGGGTTCATTGGGAAACAAAGTTTAATAATTTTCAAGTAATTTGGCAAGGCCACTGGTATATTCTCTTTTAAACAACAGGGTGAAAACAGGCATTTGGAGGCCACATAGCAGTGAATAATTTTTCCATGGGTGCCGTTTTGGTGACATTACTCTGTCACTGAAGGTAAAGAAAAATATGTAAGCATTTCGTTGTTTTAGTTTCGGAGCAAAGTTCATTCGCCAATATGTAAATCAATGTGGAAAAAAGAGCAGATCTGATTTTAATTTCAGTTTCGTGGAGTTGAATTATTTTAAGAAGCATTCATTTATTCTAAGGTAGCAATTTATCTAACCTATATAATTGTACAATATTTGCAAACACTTTATCCTCGTGCATACCGTCGTTAAGTTCAACGTATACGATTTTCGCTGCGCCATAAATTATCAGATGAAGAATTTGTGCACTTTAATCTCTCCACTCATATCTAGTGCTCCCGTCATCATATCTTTACAGTCATGCGCAAAGTTTTCACCGTATGAAAATGAGATGTCAGCTATTGCTGGTTGGTTTCAATTTTACGCGATATACTGATATTTGGTTACAAGAAAATTATAATCTGTTCATCTATAAAGGTCTCCATGTTTCACTCGATAATTTTATCGATAAGTGGTATAAAACTATAATGGTGCTTGTACACCAATAATGGGATTTACACGGTAAAACACACATCTTGAATATGCAGCCAGTGTATGATATCCTAATGAATTAGGTTTGATGAGAGAGCTAGACAGTGTGCAGCGTAGACCAGTTAGGTTTGTTAAAATGTGTTACGATACGTTTAGTAGTGTATCAGAATTAATAGAAGAATTAGGTTGGGAATCATTATCAGAGCGTAGGTTAAAGTACAGATGAAATCTATAACGGGAAATTAAATCGGATAGCTTTACTGAAGATTTTAGGCACATATTAAAAACACCAGCGTATTATGCTAGGTTTGATCATATTAATGAAATTGGAGTGATAGATTGTCGTACCGATAGATTTAAAATGTCATTTTTACCCTTCAATATAAGAGAACACAATAGGCAGCATAGCAAATGGATAGGTATGTGAAATATTGTTAGAGTATTCAGCAGCGCATGTATGAACAACCAATCCCTTCATTACTATGCAGATACTAACCATGTAGCTGCATGTGACCTTATTATGTAGCATGTTTCCATGTAGTAGTTTGTTTGCATGTCAGTAGTGCATGTTTGGTGATCTTCACCTCCTGCCACACACCCTAGCGGTGACTTGCAGGGCATCGTGTGGACGTAGATGAAACGATTTTGGATCAGGAATATTGGAGAAATAAACGACACATAGTAATACAATATTTCCATGCTCAGAGAACTTGAAAGGAAAACAACTCGCCGTCACGTGGCTAAAGGCAGTAACGGATCTGACTTACAGACTTTGTGATCCCAAAAGAAGCATTTGATGATGACTTCAGTGTTATCCAATAGCATCAAGCTCCTTTCACTCGAGAAGTTTTCATGCAGCTATCGGATTCGATCCATTCGGTTACGTCCGAAAGTGTCCAGAGACAAGTGATTGAGTGCGGGTGAGAAGCGAGCATGCAGCATTGAAAGGAGTTTCCTTCCACTGCTAAACAAGAATGTATTTCTCGAAATCTCCCATAGAATGAGTACACACATTCCTGCAGACTTCTGAGCTTCACCAGTTAAATAAAGAGAATTAGGTCAAATTTCATATAACTAAAATTATTACTCCATTCATATAACTCCAAATTCGTTCCTGTCGTATTAAGTTAATTAGTTAGCGCAACTGAAATTATCAGTGAGGATTTGATCATTCGTCTGTCAACATTAATACAGTGTCCGCTGATATTTGATAACATTGTAAAAAATTTTAAGGAACAATTATAATTTTCGCAATTTAAATCTACGTACACCTGACATATTTGTCTCATGCTTGCCACCTGGGGGCAGTGTTTGAACTCGTCGGGATTATCTCGAATAACTTGAGTAACCAAGGAGTCCGGTTATGCAAACTCGAATAGTTTGCAAATTTAGTGTGTCCGAATCGCTCGTTACAATATAATTGATTGTTTTCACTTGAGTTTTTCTCATCTGTCTCGACTATAGAGCCCCCAGATGAGATAAAAGACAAGTGTAATCAATGAATGAGGTTGTAATCATCGGCTTTAACAGACTAAATTTGCAATCCATTCGCGTTCGTACCACGTGACTCCTTGGTTACCAATTCCAGATAATCCCGACGATTTCAAACACAACGCCCCCGGAGAGGGGCCTTAAGAAATATCAAAGGCTCAACATAAAAATGAGGGTGAAGAAAACAAATCCAACATTTCCAGAACCAGAGCAATACAACATTTATATTAAGGGAGTAAACAAGATCCGAAACTATCCAATTGAACATCGACAGAGGGAAGTAAAATAAACCGAATGCTTCAACTCCAGCACATTCCAATTTTGTTTGGGTGAAAGAGGAAAAAAATGAAATATAACATCATCGAGTAATGCGCCAAGGCATTTCCACTTAATTCTGCTAACTAATTTGGACTGATAACATTTAATGGACCATCAACACGGAATAAGAGTCATCGCCTTCCCCAAACACCTGAGCTCACGGGAAGCTTTTGAGAGTGATCGATACACCTACAAAATCACTCGCAACATCATGGGGGCTGTGTTTGAAACCGTCGGGGCTATCTCGAATAGGTAACCAAGGAGTCACGTGGTATAAACAAGAATGGTTCGCAAATTTGGTGTGTTAAAACCTCTGATTACAACCTAATTCAATGTTTAAACTTGTATTTTATCTCATCTGTCTCGAATATAGATCCTCCAATTGAGATAAAGCACTAGTGATATTGTATAATAAACGATTCAGACACAATAAATTTTCGAACCATTCGTGTTTATACCACGTGACACCTTGGTTACCTAATCGAGATAGGCCCGACGGTTCCAAACACACCCGCCCAGGATCAAGTTCCCGAAAATCGCTATATTTTCCCTTGACATGCGTCCTGATGTTATCGCAAGTGATTAACCGCGAATTATAGTCGGAATCAGCGCCAGATATACGCGGTGTCGAATTCGAGAAAGAATGGCAGTACAGAATGTGACAATAGAAAATGAAAGGTATTTATATTGAAGTTCGCCATTGAATTCATCCTTCTATATGGTATGAACTATTACCGAGCAAATGAAATACTTCAACGTCATGAAATAAGGAAAATTCTGACGGAATGCTCTTCAAAAAACCTTTAATTTCCCGTCAGGAGGTCTGAGAAACAATGAATCACAGGTGAATGTGGAACAAATGCTCAAAACTTGATGACAACTACTTATGTTCACGGAGGTAAATTGAAGCGATATTTAGCCTTTCAAACTGAGTATATAAACGAAAGCACGAAAATTTTGTGAATAGGCGCTGTGAAAGGAAAGAAATCCGAGAGCAGATAAGCATTTTGATTAGATGACATATTTTTTCATGTTCGCGTCATCATTATCGCGGAACAAATACATCTTTCGAATACAAACAATGAAATCATCCCCAATCAATCCTCCTCGGAAATTTCAGAGATAAAATTCATGACGTTTACAACCGAAATGGAGAATATACATGAAATTTGTTTCTAGAAGGTTAATGATGTATTAGACGAAAAATTTTCTCAACATTTCAAATATATAAGCCAAACCTTTCTATGCCAACCACAAAGATTATTAAATGACATTAAAATACTCCTGAAAATTGACGAAAGTCAGGTGATCTGAAAAGCCTTCTGACGTCACTGCACTGTATAGGTTCCATATTGCTACGAGGATGGACATTTATTTTTAAAGAAAAAGGAGTGTATATATTTTTTTTGAGGTTTTTAGCCGTTTCTCGAACGAAACGAAGATTGAAAAATACTTTAAAAAAAAGCACATTCCGACAATTTCCTTTGGTTAACTCGCTTATGGCGGCGTTCTTAAAAAACCAGCGATTGCATAGTCGTCGTAGAAATGCTTGAGTAATAAACAGGTATTATATAATTAATGGACAATTTGCTCGTTACCGTCCATACTACGCATATAAAAAATCGAAATACCATCGTTTATCGCATTAAACAAATGAGATTAACACATACGTTATCGCCAAGTATTCATTTAGCAACTTACCTCCACGCATAAACAGATAAACAACGCCCTTAGTGATACCGTGCCGTGACGTCATGCGATGACGTCGTGTTTTTAAGTTGCCGAAAAGGTACAATTTTCAAAGAGTAATATCTTTGTAACGCAACTTAATTCTTCAGCAAAATTTTCGCCAAGCACGTTTTAGCTAATAAACTTCACATTCAAAGAGTTATAAATGATAGTGCATGTTCCCCATTGTTTGATACAGCACATCTACATCTACATAGTACCCTGCAAGCCACCACAAAGGTGTGTGGCAGGGGGTGATTTCTCACCAAACGTGCACTACATATCATGCATAAAAAAGGAACTTCGCTATTTAAAAAGGATAGAAATTGCAAAGCAAACATGCAAAAAAACATTCCGTTAGTAGGGTTAGCTTTAAGCGCTCATGCCAACATACAGCTACCAATGATATCCATTGCTTCTCTCCGATTGGACATATTTACCGTTATACGTATTTCTAATTGTATGAGGGAAAAAGGACATTTTGAATCTACCAGTTAGGCTATCAATTTCTCTTATTTTGTGATTATAGTGCAGTCTACCATAGTAAGTTGGGGTTCGCAATATATTTTTAACATCTTCACTGAAAATATGGTTTTGGATTTTGTTTAAGGATTAAGTCTAAATTTCAACCTCCGATCTGACAACGATTCCTAATTTAATTCATTCAATAGACTGGTTACGCTAATATAATAATCGTACCGTCCCTTTACAAATCATGCCGATCTTCGCTGAACACGTTCAAGTACGTTATTCAGACCGATTTCGTAGGGATCCCATACACTGGCAGCGTATTCCAAATGAGGTCTTACAAGGGAAAAGTAGCTGATTTCTCGTACGTGATCGTCACACTTACCCAGTACTATAAAGTTGGATTATAAAATGCATACATAATCATTTTTTTAAGAACATCATCAACGGAAGGGATGTTAATCCGTAATCGTCCCGCAAAAACAAATAATTTACCCGATTCAAAAATTGGATTCCTCAAGCATATCAGGCTCAGACTAACTCATTTCATTTGCTGTCATCAGAGTAGAAAAGAGTGGGTTTTGACACCTCAGAGATCAAGGATTTGCCGCTGGAGTCAAAGGAGGAGGAATGGATCTCAACTCGAAACGCGACAACTTCAAGACGGCGTCCGGCGTCTCTCGAGAAGCAATCTAGCGAAGGAGGCAGAAGTGGAAGAAGGAAGTCCGTCCTCAAATTAGGCGCTCGTCCGCGACCCTCCGCTTCGCGATAAGCGGATCCCTCAAGGGACTTGTTCCGTCGGCATTCCAGCGCAGAGGCGGAGAGGGTGTACTCGAGGGAAGAGGGTGAGTCTCTTTTAGGGGTGATGAGGGCAAGGGTGGCACTGGGTAGCACGAACGAAAGCCAGCCATTGGGAACATCCCCGTGAAATGGACGCGAATTCCCCTCCGCAAATTATGCGAGCTCGAAAGGGAATCACTCCCTGGAACCCTCGTTGGTAATACCACGTTTGAGAAGCCAACAACGAAAGCGATAGGTAAAAATCGCGCCAGCGATCAATCCAAAGATCGCCTCGACGGAAATCGATTTGCGTATTTAAAAGTGCGTTTCACAAGTAGCAGTTGACTGCTATGATAGTCAACTGCTAACAACTATTAAGCCCCACTCGCATGTGTAAATAGCAACTGCGATGCGAGTTCAGGTCGATACTGGACGCATGTCGAACACTATCGATCCACGTTCGAGCTATTAAGCAGCGTTTACACGGAGCAGTTGACTGCTATGACAGTTGCGAGATGCGCGATGTATCTATATTCCTACTGCTATGATGCGTCTGCACCAACTTCTATGCAACTTAAAGCCGCCATTTAGGCGTTGTCATAGCAAATAAAAAGCGTTTTATTTCAATAGTGATTGATGTTTAAATTTTCATGAAATTCTTCAAGCAATAAATTCCAATGCCGATTATCATTTGTCCCAATTCTTTTAAGATTAAAATCTTCCCTTTGGGGAGGGATATCTTTGTTATTATATCCAAATTCCGTCGTGTATTGCTTTCCATTGGCGGTTGTTGCGATTGTGTTGGATACATTTCCGCTGGAAAGTAGACGGGCTTCAACATTGCTAATAGCTCGAACGTGGATCGATAGAGTTCGACACATGTCCAGTATCGTCCTGAACTCGCATCGCAGTTGCTATTTACACATGCGAGTGGGGCTTAATAGTTGTTAGCAGTTGACTGTCATAGTAGTCAACTGCTACGTGTAAACGCACCTTTAGAAAAGTTGAAGCCCGTCTACTTTCCAGCGGAAATGTATCCAACACAATCGATACAATCGCCTACGGAAATCAATACATGGCGTCTGGTAAACACGACGGAATTAGGATATAATAACAAGGATATGCCTCCCCAAAAGGGGAGATTCTACTCTTTAAGGAATGGGAACAAAAGATAATCGTCGATGGAATTTATAGCTTGAAGAATTTCACGAAAATTTAAGCATCAATCACTATTGAAATAAAACTCTTTTTATTTGTTGTGGCAACGCCTAAACAGCGGCTTTAAGCTGCATTGAAATTGGTGCGGGCGCACCATAGCAGTAGCGATATAGATATATCGCGCGTCTTGCAACTGTCACAGCAGTCAACTGCTACGTGTAAACGCTGTTTAAAATCAACATGAAGCAGTCGCGAGTTTTAGAACGAAGGCCAGAAGGCTACTGCCCGCGAGTCGCTAACGGATCTTCAGCTACGTACACGTGGCTTTCAACTAATAAAAATGACGATAAAACGAAGCCACATTCCAGTTATGTCTCGGTTACATCAGAAAAGTTCGGCGTCGGCTTGCCTGATACCGACACCGCGTGCGTTGCCGGTATCAGGCAACTGTCTCGCAAGAGTTGTAGTCAGCGTCTTCGGGTGAAAAGGAGAGAGACTGCTTTTTCCACTTTTATATAGGTATGGCTGTTTTTCTAGAATTGTTTGTTTTATGCTAAGACTTCTTTCAAATCGTTGGAAAGAAAAAAACCATCCGTACCCACGCCAAATGACAGATGCGGCGGAAATCTACGTACTTAGTTTCATAGACAATTCCTTCCTCCGTGAAGGAAATGGTTAGCGAAAAAATTTCTCAAGCTAAAAATCACCACTCGACTTAATTCGAACTAATACTAGTGTTCGGTAACTTAGCTCCAGTAACTTATGATTCTCACTAAGTATTTTGATCAATAAGGCTACCAAGCACAAACGAAAAAATATCACACTTGTCTGCGTACACAACCATTATAACGTAACAATACCTGCTTGAGGGCCATTTTGTGTCAAGGAAGAAGAGATTCAATCAATCTTTTTATCAATATGACCTATACAACAGAGTAGAAATAAATTTGCTCCACAGATATGAAACACATTGGTGATTTCCGAAGTCCGAAGTTTTGGAGTCCGAACGTTGTGTGGTTGCTTACTAATTAAACAAAACTATAAATAAAGTAAGTAAAACTCAGCAATGGAGTGCGTTGTATTTGCTGTAGTTATAATGGGTAGGCGACCACCCAATGAGGCCATTTTCCCTAGAGAAATAGATCTGGGTAAAAGTAGGAGTTTTCAGGGACTGTAGCCGCCGTCGGCATTAGACTGATCTTAGCGAATCGCGGCAAAGGCTTAACGTCCCATCCGACGGACTCAGTACTGAACTTGATTCAAAGTGCTCTCCACAAGGCACTCACGTAGGAACCGGTGTACGAATTAAAAAACAGCCAAAACCGGTATTCGAACCCTAGCCCTCGGGATGGAAGTCTAGTACTCTAATAACCACACCAACCCGATCCCAAATGGAATGAGAAAACAAAAAAATCATAGAAACAATGCTCTACTGTCCGCGCCAAAATCTTGTAGACTCGAGTTTAAACCTAAATAACTCCGAAACCGTTCATCGGATTTTCACGTTATTTACATAATAGTTTAGATAATTTTATTGTTGACTGAATACATTGTTAGAATCATTTTTAAAAACAAATTTTGGAAAACGCAGCGCAGAAAAAGCGAAGTGTTGCCGGCGGAGTGTCCTGCTGTGGGCTCGCGCTTTTTTTCAAAATTCGATATAAAATAAGGTGCTACCTTAAGCTAAATGATAATATCTGATTCGCTCTGGAAATTTAAAGAGGAAGATGACAGTTTTAGTCTCGTGGCGCCATGATGCATAGCTGCCGAGAAAAAGTGCGGTTATAAATGGGATAGCACACCAATAAGTACTGAAGTTAAAACCATGTAACTTCGCAGACGTAATGACAAAGATATAATTCACCTTGTATTCAAAATTAGTTTCAGTCAAACGCTTGGCTTGGAAGTTATTAGACGTCAAAGTGACGCATGGCGCCGTAGCGCTAAAATATGGGCCCTTTTTTTTACTCTAACGTAAGAAACAGGTCCAAAATTTGTTTTTTAAAATTCTTCTAGGAATGTAGTCAGTCAGCAACTAAATCATCTAAATTACTATGTAAATAACGTGAAAATCCTATGAACGGTTTCGGAGTTTTTTTTAAGTTTAAACTCGAGTCTACAAGATTTTGGCTCGGACGGTAGGTAAAGAATGCTGAGAACATTTTTAAAAAATTTAACTTTTTAACTTCTTCCAGCAAAAAGGCCTTCAAGAAGTGAGTGAGTAACAGAACGGAAGGGGTTAACTGGATGGGAAAGAAGCGAATGAAGAAGTGTGAAAAATTGTTGGAAATGCAGCGAGAAACCGTACAGGATTGAAATGGCGGAGTTTATGGCCACGACACGAGTGAAAAAAAGGTTCAAGGGAGACAGATGAATGGAATACAAGTAGAGGAAGAAGGAACTGAATTTGAAAAAAAGGAATAACATTGTATGATGCAGTCAATGGAACTTGAGTATAACCACTGATGATGACTGAAATATTATGGGTACTACCAGCCAACGCCATCAAAATTACATCTACACGTCGTCTCCCTCTGCGCCGCGTGAGTATAAATACATCTACATCTACACAATACCCTGCAAGCCAACGCGAGGGCGTGTGGCAGGGGGTGAAGATCACCAAGCATGCACTACTAACATGCAAACAAACAACTATAGGGTCTCATGCAACTAGATTGTTAGTATCTATTGTATTTAAGGGGTTAATACATGCATCATGCACTACAGAATACTCTAAAATATTTCCCCTACCTATCCCTTTGCTATGCTGCCTATTCTGTTCTCTTATAGTAAGGGGGAAAAATGCCATTTTGAATATATCGGTACGACAATCTATCTCTCTAATCTTATTTATCTGGTCGAATCTAGCATAATACGCTGGTTTTTTTAATATGTGCCTAACATCTTCAGTAAATCTACCCGATTGAAATTTCTCTAATAGATTTAATCTGTACTTTAACCTACGCTCTGATAATGATTCCCACCCTAATTCTTGTATTGATTCTGATACACTACTCAACCTATCGTAACACCTTTTGACGAACCTAGCTGCTCTACGCTGCACACTAATCTAGTTCTCTGATCAAACATAATTCATTCCGATCCCATACACTGGCTGCATACTCAAGGTGGGGCCTAACTAGTGAAAAATAGCATCGCTCTTTTGTCTTCTCATCACATTTCCCAAGTACTCTTTTTATGAATCCTAGATTTCTCTTCGCTCGGCCGCATATTTCCCGGATGTGTCTTCCCCACGATAAGTCTTTAGTGAATTAGGGAAGAGTGATGAATGAATTGCACGATCATGAACAGAGGTGAGATGAAAATCTCCATAACCGATGAAATGCATTTACGCCTCTGATAATGGAAACAAAGATGTTTTAACTTAATAGAAATTACTCAATTTACCACGGGTACCAATTTTTCCCTCTTCAGAACGAGATGTCTTGGCTTCCTTGGAGTCCGTTTTCCCCCTTCTAGAAATAACATCGGGAAGAAATCCATATAAGAGGCGTCGGTCGCATCTGGGCAAAGAGGACTCCACACCAATTCGTTATCCCCAGAACCATCTTCCAACGATGCGCCCGATGGATATTATATTGGCCACGAATATGGCACGGCTCGAACGGCACCACTAAGGAAGACTTCGAGCTATATTCCTTAAGATGGCATTCCAGCTCCATTTCACTGATCCCCTGGGACTTCACGGCGAAACAATTGAGCTATACTCGAGGGAGTTAAACCAACTGAATTTGAAAAAGGTGATTTCCTACCGTCGCGTGAGGCAGGATGTGAAGAAAAGAAAAACCGTTACAAAAGGGATTTTAGTTTCGTGATTTCTTCCGCCTGTGTCCATTCTGGGGTACAACAGTTTCACCAACGTTTTAGTCGGCGTCTAACCGCTATCCGGACCGCGTCCGCTATCTAACATGACTAAAACCGAGTTTAAATAGCTACTTACTTGGATGAAAGAAAATCAGGTAAGCAAGAAAACCATAAAGTGTCCTAATATCCTTGAAACCGATTCTATATTCGTATCATTAGCTCTCTAATACGGTTAAAATTCTAACGAAGTGTCAATGATTAATATGATGCCTATGTTTTAGAGGATTATTTCCTAGAGCTCGGAATAAACTTTCTCGCAATCAGCAACCAGGCATTTTACGGTCAGAAATAATGTTATAGATGTTAGATTGGCTGTCTCTTTTGACTGACGTATTTCTACTGCAATATGCTGGAGTAGATCGAAAGAGAATTCTTCACAGAACTTTATGCTTATTATCCTCATACAGTATGAATTCATTACAATTGTCAATTATTTTCCGACCTCTTCACCAATTCCCCATCATCCTTCAAGACATTAGGACAATTTGTACAAGTGACTTCCATCTTTCCAACTACAATCCTATTACGTATTCCCTTCTATCATCCTATTTGCATTCAGGGCCATATCTCAAATGCTTCCAGTCCTTTTTCAAGCACATACGCGTTTCTGTGCCACAAGACAACTCTCTATACCAGAATCTTCCTCATGTTTCATTGATTTTCGTACTTAAGTTCGCAGTCATTCGTTCTTTACTAACAGAGGATATCTATTATACTGACTTAAAATTCTTCTCGCTAAATATGGCCTATTCCATCCTAAATTTACCCTAAACCATGGAAAGGACAATGGCCATACATCATCTGAAGATAAATAAGAAGAAAATTGCATCAAAAGCGAGGAGGTCAAAACCAACATTATACTACGAAAACAGAAACTGGAAGAGGTGAAAGAGTTCTGTTACCTAGGAAGCCGAGTAACCAACGATGGACGAAGCAAGAAAGAAATAGTGAGTAGAATAGCCCAGGCAAAGAGGGCATTCTATCAAAAGAAGACTCTACTTACAGCTGGAAATACCTACAAGATTGGAAGTAAGGAAGCAATGCATGAAAACGTATATCTGGAGCATGTTTCTTTACGGCAGTGGTGCATGGACGATGACAGTAGCGGGGAAGAAAACTGTAGAAGCATTCTAAATATGGTCTATCGAAGAATGATGAAGATAAAATGGATCGACCGAGTGACAAATGAAGAAGTCCTAAGAAGAGTGGGAGAAAAGATAAGTCTGCTGAAAACTATAAAAAGAAGACGGGACATCTTAATCGGGACACGATGACACGATGGCCTGATGAAGACAATCATTGAAGGAAAAGTGAACGGGAAAAATGGAAAAGGCAGGCCTCGTATGAGTTACATAGAACAGGTCGTAAAGGACGTGAAAGAGAGGAACTACGTTAATATGAAGAGGTTGGCCGATATAAGAATGAAGTGGAAGGCTGTTTCAAACCAATCCTAGGATTGTTGACCCTTGATGATGATGATGAAATTTACCCTACTATTACGGTCTATTTGAAGCGAGAAGCAGGTGTATGAAACCAAAAATTTAAGCACCATCTCTGGACTGTAGACGGCGAACATATTTGCAATTCCTAAAGGCAATTAAAAATCAATGATAACACATGAGCACATGTCAAGAAAATCTACGGCGTATTTTAGCCGTGGATTATGTTATCATATTTGGTTTCTTTACTCTTAGAGTAATGAAGTATGCATCCTTGGCCGACCTGATCTGACAATAAAGACTCGTCCAAGCTCCTACAAATAGCGTTACCTACCGGAGAGGCTCACGGCAACAAAACCAGCGCCTTGCGCGTCAGGGTCGGAGTCGCGGTCCAAGGGGTTCGTCCTCCCAAGCAGTGTCCCCCGCCGCAAGGATCCTTGCGATCCCCTGCCCTGAGCGTGGACCACCCTTTTGTTGGGGAGAGTTCGGCACAAAATCCCTTAGAGAGAGAGAGAGGGAGGGAGGTCCTTCCTGGGCACAATCAAAGGCACAAATAAAGACGCGGATGGCGAGGAAGGGGAGGGGGAGGGTTGTCTTCTCCGACGCAGTCCTTGCGTGGAGGTTTTCTTGCGAGACGCCGTGAGAGGGATCCTTCGAGAAGGACAAGGTGTGGACGCGTGGGAAACGTGTCATTCACTCATGCGTTGACCAGTGCGGCGGAGAGCCGTGATTGGCCAAGCGAGGACGCGGCGAAATCATCGCGGGACTTCTTTTTCAGCTTAAAGGGGCGGGCGCATGCACTTCATCCCTTTCTCTCCCTCTCCGTGTCGCCGCGGGGCGATCAGAACAATTCTGACGACGTGATATCCTCCTAGGGATACAAGACACGATAAATTCAATGAAATTGGAGGGATATTGATTCAGTTATTGGCGGTTGAGACTTACGGGCGTATTCATCTTGATTGCCTCTCCTAAAGGGGCGAGAAAATATATTTGGGATAGGTATTTTCGATCGCTGCCCTTAGCATACTGATGTTTATCGTTCCGCTTGTAATAACAATACTGAAAATGATGATAAAATAATCTTTATTGGGGCGAGATTGAGAAAACCCCGTCCCCTCTGCCATCTAATTCCAATTTTACTGCTGTTTCAACGCAATCTCAGGGCACGAGTGGCAACTTTTATCAAGAGTCACCGCAAGGATAGGGCCAAGCAGGATTCATCATCATCATCAAGGGTCAACAATCCCAGGATTGGTTTGACGCAGCCCTCCACTCGATTCTTCTATCGGCCAACCTCTTCATATTCACGTAATTCCTCGCTTTCACGTCCTTTACGACCTGGGGTGTTATTTTGTAATCTCACATTTTTAATGACTCATTGCGGGAAGGTGGGAGATCCGTTTCGCTCTCTTAATGATCGGCTCACGAACAGTTCGTGAATTGTCGAAGCATCTGTCGGTTGCGCTATCTGTTGCCGATCTCGGTGTGCTGAAATTCTTCACGTTGTGCAAATTCCAAAAATACAATTCAAAATCGTTTGTATCTTTCTCGCTCCTGCTTTTTTTCCAACTCAAGCTTCAAGTGGAAACGATGGTGGCTCCATTTCACGTTCTTCATGGAGATGAGATGGGAACTAATGGCAGGCGGAGATAATGAAACGGATCAAGAGTAGAAAGATACGGATCAGAGCGGTTGAATCGTCTAAAAGACCAGCACATGACCGGAAATTCACCGCTTGAGATCCGAAGATGGTCACGCCGCCTGGGTGGCGGAGTTTAACTACGAAAAAGTGACATTTTATGATGTATTCACACTATAGTGAGATTACAAAATAACCCCCCTGTTCTATGTAACTCATACGAGGCCTGCCTCTTCCATTTTTCCCGTTCACTTTTCCCTCGACGATTGTCTTCATCAGGCCATCATGTCTCAAGATATGGCCGATTAAGTTGTCCCGTCTACTTTTTATAGTTTTCAGCAGACTTCTCTTTTCTCCCACTCTTCTTAGGACTTCATTTGTCACTCGGTCGATCCATTTTATCTTCAGCATTCTTCTGTAGCACCATATTTCGAATGCTTCCACCCTTTTCTTCCCTGTCCATGCCACACTGCCGTAAAGGAACATGCTCCAGATGTACGTTTTGATGAATTGTTTCCTTACTCCTACGCTTGTATTTCCAACTGTAAGTAGATTCTTCTTTTGACAGAATGCCCTCTTTGCCTGGGCTATTCACTCACTATTTCTTTCTTGCTTCGTCCATCGCTGGTTACTCTGCTTCCCAGGTAACAGAACTCTTTCACCTCTTCCAATTTCTGTTTTCCTAGTATAACGTTGGTTTTGGCCTCTTTTTTCCAGGATTAGATTAGATCTATTTAGGAAGCTACATCATCATCATCGGTCAACAATACTACGATTGGTTTGACGCAGCCCTCCACTCGATTCTTCTATCGGCCAACCTCTTCATATCAACGTAATTCTTCTCTTTTACACCCTTCACAACCCGTTTCATGTATCTCATACGAGGCCTGCCTTTTCCAATCTTCCCGTTCACTTTTCCCTCGACGATTGTCTTCATCAGGCCGTCGTGTCTCAAGATATGGCCGATTAAGTTGTCCCGTCTTCTTTTTTCAGCTCTCTTTTCTCCCATTCTTCTTAAGACTTCTTCGTTTGTCACTTGATCGATCCATTTTATTTAGGAAAATAACAGTAAAATACCAATGTTATAGAATAAGAAGACCACAATTAAAATAGGGGGACGAAAAGTGGAAACGATGAAAGAAAATCGTTATTTGGGAAGAGTGATAAGGGATGGATTATAAAAACAGCGGAAAATTCTACAGTTCAAAATTTTAAATCTGGTATAATACAGAAGAATTATTAATATTTTACGGATTTACCTAGCACCTGACAAAGTCGGAGAAGGGGAAAATGTATAAAAATTCTAAAAAGATCTTTACGGACATATTAAGATATATAATGGGTGGATACATTAAGGCAGCGCTGACATGTTAAAGACATTTATTGCGATAATTCTTTCAGGTTAGCTGATAGAGAAGTAGATTAGAGAGCTGTGTCGAATCAGTCTAAGGACTGTTGGCTGATGTAGGTGAAGATTTTCAAGCTTACGTGTGTAAGCACCGTTATAAGTGTTGCAAAATTGCAAAATTATTAGACAAAAAATTCCAACATAATTAGAGGAACGGCCTTTACATTGAGAATGACCTGGAATGTCAAAATGTAATAAACATCTAACTCAATTACGCCGTTGAGCAGAGACGAGGCCTTTTTAAACTGGCGAGATGAATCCAATTTGCTCACATGGCACGTCATTGTATTTACGTCACGAGAAGTATTATGAATAAACCAGTTTCGGGATCCTTTTAACTCATAATTTTGCACGTAAATTCTTTTGAGTGTTACCCACGGTCCCAATTACCCGTTCTGTAGCTAAACGTTCCTTTCATAAATGATGCCGTATTAATAAGTCACAGGGAACTCCTCGACGAGATGAAGTAATTAATCTTTGAATCCCCGAGGCGCGCGACAATTAAATGAAAGAGTCGCGAAGAATACGGAACGAAAAAATATACGGAGTTATAAAGGGCAAGGACAAAGACAAAAGATAAATGCAAACACTGAGAACAGGGAATAAGCAGGAAATTCATATCAGAATTCATATATTCAGAATTAATACAAGAATTAGGGTGGTAATAACTATCAGAGCGTAGGTTAAAGTACAGAATTGATCTATCAGAGAAATTTCAATCGGATAGCTTTACGGAATACGGCTTTTATGTTAGGCACATATTAAAAACACCAGCGTATTTTGCTAGATTCGACCAGATAAACAAGATTAGAGAGATAGATTGTCGTACTGATAGATTTAAAATGGCATTTTTCCCGCGTACTATAAGAGAACAGAATAGGCAGCATAGCAAAGGGATAGGTAGGGGAAATATTTTAGAGTGTTCTGTAGTGCATGATGCCTGTATTAATCCCTTAAATACTACAGATACTAACAATCTGGTTGCATGAGACCCTATAGTTGCTTGTTTGCATGTCGGTAGTGTATGCTTGGTGATCTTCACCCCCTGCCACACACCCTCGCGGTGGCTTGCAGGGTATCGTGTGGATGTAGATGTATATCTCGTATGTTGATGGTGGGGTTGATGCGAAATTTCCTCACAAATTTAAATATATATGTGCCAAAATTTTATATGATAACCCCAGAGATTATTTAAATATATGCTATTGAAATGTTCCCGAAAATTGACTAAAGTCACGTGATCTGAAACGCCTTATGACATAACGGCTTAGGTTCCATAGTGCTATGAAAACAGAAGTTTACTAAAACGAAGCGACTATATTGTTTTTGGGGACGTTTCTTAATCATATCCATTATTGAAAAGGATAAAAAAAAAACACAATCCGACAATTCGTCTTTGGTTGACTCCCTCATGGCGGCATTCTTCATAAAAAAACAGCGATTGCTCTGTCATAGTAGAGATTCTTGGAGTGAAAACTAGCGGCAATATACAGGTATTACACAAATTACGGACCATTTGTTCGTTACGATCCATACTACTTAAATAACAATCGAAATGCATTCGTGTATTGCATAAATGAAATGAGATAAATGCATAGGTTTTCACCAACTATTGATTAAACAACTTAACTCCACTCACAACAGATAAACAAAGTCCTTAGTGATACCGTGGCGTTACGTCATGCTATGGCGTCGTGTTTTTTTTGCTGCCGAAAACGTACAATTTTCAAAGAATTACCTTTGCAATACAGCTTCAGCAAAATTTTCGCGAAGCACGTTTTCACTAATAAATTACATTTAATTTAATTAAATCACATATACAGAGATATGAAAATAATAGTGCAAGTTCCCCTTTGTTGATAGCGAGGTTCTATGGCAACTCTACGGACGTGAGTGAAGAAAATGGTTGCAGAAGGGTGCTCGGGAACTACTTGGCTTAACTGCAGAGGAGAGCCTTGTGAAACAGAAGTGGTTTATTTGAACGATTAGCAGAGAGAAACTGGTAATGAAAAGTATCTTAAAATTTAAAAGTTGCAGAGTATTTCATTCATCTATTGAAATGCCACAAAGTTAAGGCCAGAGATTTACAAGTTTACAAACTCTGCCCTTCTAATTTGCTGAATTCTTCCAGTAATAAAAGCAAAATCAAGATCCTCGGCCTCGTCTGCACGTGAGAGTTTTCTGAAAGCACTGTTTACTCTCCTCAGTTTTCATCTGCACCACTGTCAGAGTTTTTTCAATGTCAGATCCATGATTTTTCCGATACCCAAAATCTGATTGCATCGATTATTTTATTTCGGGGGGCGATGGTTACAATATGTTGAATGCCTGTACGTCATGAATTGATTATTTGAGTACAAGAATGGGCTTTGGCTAGACGGTTGACCGTCAAGCAGATTCCCACATGAAAAAATATGCGAAAATAGAATCACTTTAATCAAAACAGAATTAATCTGATCAAAATGCAATCGGTGCAAATACACTGCCCACTCGCTCTACAGGTTCACCTCTAGGTATTCCCAAAAAATTAGTCTTCTTAGTAGTTTGCAAGCATGAAATTCTGAAATATCAGGGAAAGTATAATTATACGGCCCTCGTAAATATGATATTAGCATATTGGTAATGACTTTCTCGTTCATGCTGATGCTTTCGCTCTAAATCTTATACAATATGGAATGACTCACCTATCGCTTTACGTTTGAGAGAAGTATTTAGAGAATGGAGAATATGCATGAAATTTGTTTCTCAAAGATAAACGATGTACTTGATGTGAAATTTTCTCACCAATTTAAATATATAAGCCAAATTTTTCTACGTCCACCACAAAGATTATTAAATGATATTAAAATAATTCCCGAAAATCGAAGAAAAGTCACGTGACCTGAAACGCCTTCTGACGTCACTGCACGGTATAGGTTCCATATTACTATAAGATAGACAATTATATTTAAAAGATAACGAAGTGAATGTATTGTTTTGAGGTTTTTAGCCGTTTATCGAAAGAAACGATGAGTTTAAAAATACTTAAAAAAGCATATTCCGGCAATTTACTTTGGTTGACTCCCTTATGACGGCGTTCTTCTTAAAAAAAACCAGCGATTGGATAGACGTAGTAGAAATTCTTGGGCACTAAACAGGCATTATATAATTAATGGACGATTTTCTCGTTACCATCCATACTACGTAAATAAAAAATCTAAATACATTCGTTTATTGCAATAAATAAATGAGATAAATACATACGTTATCGCCAAGTATTCATTTAACAGCTTACCTCCAGGCATAAACAGATAAACAACGCCCTTAGTGATACCGTCCCGTGACGTCTTGCGATGACGTCGTGTTTTTAAGCTGCCGAAAAGTTACCATTTTCAAAGAGTAATATCTTTGTAACACAAATTAATTCTTCAGCAAAATTTTCGCCAAGGACGTTTTAGCTAATAAACTTCACATTCAAAGAGTTATAAATGATAGCGCATGTTCCCCATTACGTGAAGGTTGAAATTGAGCTCCGACAGAGTGATCGCCAAAATTATAGCAGCTTCACCGTTTCCTGATTGGGGAGTCAGCCTTCGACGCAGGAGACTTACCCGCCCGCCCAAGGTCACGACAGATTGTTTCCTCTCACCCCCCTCCGTCCGTGATCAAGAAAAAAATCACCTTTCCTCCCCTTCGGCGACTACGTGATGCCGCATCGACTGACCTCCATCCTCAAACTATAAGTCCGGCGTTGGGTTTCTCGGAGAAACGATTTGTCCCCAACCATCTTTTTTCCTTTTTCGGGAAACATTCCGTCACCTATTCCCGACACCGCCTCTCTCGGCAACCCATTTCTCCCAGGCGGAGACCGAGGTATCAATTTCAGCAGTCTTCCCATGCCTCTCGGATTACGATCGTCACAAACACACGACGACGATTGGCGCTCCGTCTGGCGGGGGAGAGCGGTGGCCGGCCAAGCGGGGACGATTGCGGGCGTCGGGAAGACAATCGCGCAGCGGGAGGCGTCGAGCTAGTTCTCCGACGCCTTCCCAGCATTCCATTTCCCATTCCGACGCCTCCAAACGGATCAGGGGGTGTGTGCGGCTTCATTAACGGTCAGGGATCGAATCTCGAGAGCTTTAGAGGATTATTATTATTATGGTATTGTTCTTGGAATCCCCACCGCGAAAATTCTCTCAAGTACGGCGCTGAGTCCGTCACATACAACGCTAAAACCGCCAGTGTCTCGGCGTCTTTCAGCAAACCAGAATCAAGACCTGAATTTCCTCCGGCCACTGTGAAACGCACCCACCCAACCACCCAATGGACGTTATAGAGGAAATAAACTCTGCATTCACCTCCTATCAATAACTGCAGCTGCATCAAATGGGTTCGAAATTTTGCATCTTAAGGAGGTACCACCGTGACTCCGCGATTCAAAATACCGTAAAAGAGCTATGTTATGTAAGGAGGTTGGCTCGCGAATGCTTGAGTCAAGTTGTCTAAGGAATCTTATTAATTTAAGTACGAGTATATGCTTGCTAAGTGATCCTTACTTCACAAAGAAAATTACCTAAGCTATTGAAAGTCCATAAGTATCACAAGAAATACGATGGAAAGTCGAAGGATTTCTTTTTTATGATAATTTTAATCAGCTCGACGATGGAGTCAATTTACGTTACTGAAATAAATTCATGTACCTACTCAATGAATTTACTAGTGTATAACACCAGAATATTACTATCAAAGGTTATCTTATAATATTTTTCTGAAATGTTATTTAATATCTCATTAGTAATGATATTATTCATACGCCATACATTTTGGCTAGAGCGACCGCAGCGCCACTTGGTGTCAACCAACGCATTTCGTCTTCTATAAGCGCAGACATTAGTGGATTTAGAGAAAAATACGGTGGGTTGATGCCTTTTTCTCGTGTCATTTTATTCCTCGTGACATAACGCATAAAATATCAGTTTTTTGCTAAAATGACATGTCACTATGGTATTTTTAAACGTTATATTCCCATTTGAAGGCCATTCTCGTCGTTAATCGTATGTAATTTCAAATGCAATTTGCGCAAAAAGGAGTATGGGTTGGTATAATTATCTTTACTTTATTAAATAGAGGAACTTTAGTTCTATAAGTGCTGAAAATATACAAAAATGACATGACTTTCACTTTTCGGATCAACCTCCTTAATGAATAAATATCAAACCAGAAAAACACCTATATGGAAATTCATCTATAGGGTGATAACGCATGCGCAATAATTGTATGAGTATGCTATTCTATAGCACGTTGTAGTTGCATTCTATCTTTTGCCCGCTCTTTTAACTCATTTTGACTTCGGAACATGGCTGAAGTGTTGTTGCCACGTTTAATTTATAAAGCGAGAATACATGCTCAATCCCGCTAATACGTATTCTAAAATAGGTTAAATATTTTATTACTTAGTTATAAACTATTCCCTTGCAAATACAACTCTTTGTTTTGAAATTTATTAATATTCGTATTATTGAAAATTGTTTGGCAACAATGACGCTGCTACCATTTGGAAGCATTTGTATTAATTACACCATATCAATAACCAATGAAATATTGAAATTTCATAAAAAATATAAGAAGGGCATTGGTAAGGTGTATTCCTTAATTAAGTTAGTAAATAGGCTTGTAAGCAAGTTCTTTCACAAGTACCATTGCCAATGATAACAACGTACTGTAGCGCCACTTTCATGTAACTAACGGTTTTCTGCTTTTTTTCGAGCAAAAATTTATTAATATCAATTAAACAAGTGTGGCAAGGCCAGCCTTTTTTTAAAATGCCAAATTCTACATAAAATTGCGCATCTTATGTTAGTTTTTCGTCAAAATGACATTTCTCTTTACATTATCAATCTGCAAATTTTACTGCAACAGCCATGCTCTGCCGTAAAACCACGTATAAAATAACTGATTTTCACCGTCTTTTTTCTTCATATATATGACGGAAAGGCCTAAATATTTTATTGCCAATCGATAGAAGAACCAAAAAATTGTGTGTCCTGAAATTTTCACAAAAACGACATCTACTTCATAATTCGGTGGAGAATCCTTAAGGATGAAAACTTTTATAAGAACATCTGGGATACATTTTATATCGCTGCGATTAGGACAATCGAAGTGTCAATTTAACGATTTAGCTGTAAGACCCGGATTGGTCAAAATATTAAATGTTGGATGAAAACCACGTCAATTTTTCCTGACAAATATCATTAAAATGTAATTACAGCTTTCATCCCCTTTATAACTGCCCGTGAATATTGTATCATCTCGCACCAGTGCCAATAGATCCTACCTAGCAGCATGCACGAGAGAAAACATAGGAATAATATTCTTTGTGCCAGAAAAATATGATGGTGATAACTGTAACTGAAGACAATCATCACATATTCACATTATTCCTGTTCAATCATTCTTGCGCTATAAAAATCATAATTCCAAACACTGTATAAAATGCTGCACGGTCAAAAGCTTCAATTTGACGGGTGATATAATTTTAAGATGATAGAACAGACGTCGATGATAGCTAAAATTACTGCACATGTACCTTAGTAGAAATAAGCAATCACACCATTGATGCCGATGTACGATCATCATTACTTGCTATTTAGAGGTCTCGGTCGTAAAACAAACTTATCGCCATAAAAATATTAATGAAAATCCCTCCATTACATCTACATGATACCCTGCAAACCACCATAAAGGTGTGTGGAAGGGGGTTAATGCACACCAAACATGCGTTCCGTATCATGGGTAAGATTAGTAATTATATTCTAGTCAAAACTTCAATTTTTAAAAAAACATAAAAGTAGCAAATTAAGCATGCAATGGGATGGTTTTTAGGTTGGTTATCTTGAAGTCCTTATACTAGCATGTAACTACCTATGCAACCACCTACCTCTATTGATACACTCGTTATTTATGCTATCGGATATATTTACTACTATTCATATCCCTAATTGTAAGAGGAGAGAAGGACATTTTGAATCTGTCAGTTCGGCAATCAATTTCTCTAATTTTGTGATTATGGTCCAGTCAACCATAGCAAGTTGAAGTTCGCAAAATATTTTCAACGCCATCAATCAGAATTCCAAAAGTATACTGACAGCGTATTCCATTAGACTTCCATGATGATATGAACTGTCCGCAGCTGTCGATCTACACGTTTGAAGCTAAATATAGTAGGATCAACCTCAGAGTGAACTTGAAAGTGTCCAATTAACTCGGCGAAGCATTCAGCGTTGTTTTCACTGGAGGATTGCTCGAAGACTAACTCCAGGCTACCTCCTCCACGGCCGAGTGACGCCGAGTAACCGTATCGAGCGCCCCCGAAACTAATAGGCCCGGGGCGAACCTCATCAGACTTCACTCCGGAGATGGCCCGCTCCCAGGAAGGTGGAGCGTAGGGGAGGGGAGGCAGTGGAAAGGGACTCTGCACCGACGGAATCGGATCGTGGGAGGGCACTCGAATGATTCGACTCACTTGACGAAGTGCACGTGCTGCAAATGGCGCCACCGCCCTCGGAGACTTCGGTCACAGCACCACGATCCATAATTGGGTCGTTTGCCATATTTTTTTGCCGAATATGATAGAGTTTGTAAAATAAAAAGACCCGTATTTTTCCGTTTTCTGATCCGTCAATTATTTCTCGAGTTATAAGCGGCGAAAAACTGATGTTTTTAACCCTTTCGGAAAAGTGGGTGTGGTGCATCCTCTGACGTATAATGAATTCGTCCAATCACAACTGAGCCGGCGAAGCTACTTTGCCTTATCGCAATGGGGGGGACACAGCTGACTCGGCCAATCGGAGCTATTGCGACAGCATCTGTGGGAGCAGACCTTCCGAGAACCCCCTTCCACTCCCTTCCCTTCCTGGAAAAGCAGTCAAGGGCGGGAGGAAAATGATATCAATGTTATCACAGCATCTTTCTCGGTGGGCGTAACCTTTTGCTTGTTTTAATTATTGATTTATTAGTGAATGGGTGTGGTTAGAAGATTAATTTTTCACTAAAATTCTTTTTTCGTTTCCATCTTACAATTTCGTGCTAAAATTGCGATTTCGGTTCCGAGTAAACGCCCCCATTGCAACTAGAGTACTTTGACCAAATAAAGAATCCAACAACTATGTTTATTTCCACTTAAATTTAAGTGGAAATATAAATATTTGTTGGATTCTTTATTTGATCATGAATTTCCACATTGTTACGCCGCAAAGTATTGAGTACCTTTACCAAATTGATCAACGTAAGCGGGGTAATGGATTTAAGAGAGGAGAGGAAACGTTGGATTCCTGAACCGAGAGCGCAGTGGAGAAATTAGTGAATCCAAGAAGATTGTGACCTTGGCCAGCGTTGGCGCACCCAATTAAACTCTGGATTCAACATGAGCCTCAGAAGGATCGGGCATCTTTTTTTGTTGGCACGTTAACGCTTTCAAGTAGTAGTGGGATGCGAAGCAACACTAATTCATTTACGACGATAATTCAATTGCGCGACTGCATTCCATCTTTCGTACACACCTCTTCATTTGGGAACGTATTCTTAGCTGAAAGACGATTAAATCGTCTGCTACGATTAAGGTATTGAAGCATTTTGCACTCAAGTGTTTCCTTGAGATTGCACTCGTGTTCCGTTTAAGTATTTAAGCAAAACCTAAAAAAAATACGAGTTTTGCTTGAGTTTTTCCTTAAAAAGGTTATACAAAAATGCTACTAAATGTTGCCAACTTGTGCATATGATTATGATGTTGTATGAGTATGATCTCAAACGTACATAATTATGTTTGAATACGTTATGTAATATTAATTTCTCCACATGTGGGACTCTCTGGAATATGAAGGCAAAAAAATTACATAATAAATAGATCCAATCACTTTATCTCTACCTGCTCTGCCGTTCTAAAATTAATTATGATTATGGAAATAAAACAGCTTAGTGACTTCCACACTTTTATTTTAAAAACTGTAGATCGGTTTCGGCAGTTACGCCATCTTCACGAACAATAAACAAAAACAAACCTACGTCAATTACGATGGCAACCCCGAAACCGGTATACGTCTTCTGGGGTACCTATATTCCATTAATTTGTTTAAATCGTTTAAGCTAATATTGTAAATTTTGTTTGAATGGAAAAAATATATTACTGTTTAAAAAATAAATAAATTCAGGCAATGACAATGCCTTTGCATCTAGATCGGTTGAGCTTTTTTCGGTTTCCAAATGCTTACTGAATGACTGAATGCAGATTGATTAGTATTAGAAAAGAGATCAGTTGGGAAAGTCAAGCTGTCCAATATAATTTGCTAAATCGGCTAAAATGGTCATGCTGCCAACTAATATTTCTTTGATTCCTTTTAGACATGAGGAAGATTGCAACGAGTTTTAATCTCAAAAAAAGTTGTCCCAATAAAGCCACCCACATGTGACCGGTGGATGTACTCGATTTCTAGCCGTCAACGTTGAAGTAAATACAAGGATTCAAGAAATTTCGCGGCTATTTCGCAATCTTTGATTTGTGCGAAGTAAGCCACTTTGTATTCGAGGTTGTGAATCTTAACTTCGTGAACGAGGGTAGGGACAGGGGGGATCAGGGGCTTCCAAGTTCGAATCCCAGATTCCAAGTTGGATTTAATTCTCCGTGGAAATTCCGCTACAGACTTTTGAAGTGACGGATGTCTCGGAGCGAGTCGAAAAGCAAAAAAGAAAAAGAAAGTCGTTCACGCGCACGAGGTCACAACAAAGGTATAACTCGGCTGCGTCAAAGTGAAGACCGGCTCTCGCACATCTGCAGAGTCGTTCCTTTCGCTCGATTCGCTGGCGAGAGGGAGAGAGAGAAACGGTCGCAACGCGTCGGAATTGAGAGAGCTCACAGGAGGGGTTGGGTGGGGGGTGTGTGGGAATGGAAGGGGTGTGGAATGCAGGAAATGCGGAGGAGCCTGCGTTGGCAGAGGGAGGAGGAGGAGGGGGCTGGCGTGTTAGGGGAAGAAGGTACGTGGTCGTGGGAGACGTCACGCTTCTGAGAGCGCCATGGTGGCCAGTGAATCGTGAAGATGAAGGAGTCGAGGAGGGGACTGGGGGAGAGAGAGAGAGTTCATTTGTCAAACCAGATCCACTGCATATATATATATATATATAGGAAAGGAATATGAGTACATAGGAACACATAAAAGTACGAACACACAATTGGTGGAGAAGATGGAATAGAGCCGAATCACAATGGAAAAAAGTCCGACTGAACCGGGACTCGAACCACGGACCTCCAAATATCCGGTTCGGCCTATTCCATCTTCTCCACCAATTGTGTGTTCGTACTTTTATGTGTTCCTATGTAAAATGCAATCTATGCTGATACATAAATACGGATGATAGGAATAAATAGGTGCACATAAAAGGATGAAAACCGGTGGAGAAGATGGAATCAAGCCGAATCACAATGGAAAAAATTTCGACTGATTGTAATTGATTTTATTGCATTTTCGAGTGACTGTTATGCATGGTGTTATGAATAGTTAGTTGCAAGTTGGTGTAAGTACTTTCAGCTAACCCAACTAACTGCTTGTTTTCGCATGCTTACCTTGATATTTTTATCTTTTTTAAATTGTGAAGTTTAGACCATAATATTATTGCTAATCCTTTTTATGCAAAATTACCAATGCATGTTTGGTGTGAATTCACACCTGCCACATACCTTTATGGTGGCTTGCAGGGTATAATGTAGACGTAGATGTATGGTCTACTCGGCCCGTTTCTCCTTCGGACATGCTTGCCTTTGAAACGCCATTTTGAGGCTATAGAATACATAAAAAGTCCTCGAGGCAATTGCAGCGTTGTGTAAATTTCACATGAACTACGAAACGGATATTTCCAAATAACACATCCAAATTGTTCAGCTAAATGAGATTTGCTAACGGTGAACTTCCATTATTAAGCTCTGGGCATACGATTACCAAGAACACTTTCATTTCCCACCAAGGCGTATAATATTTAGAGAGAACATTGGTAAGAATCTATATTAATTGGGGATGGCTGATTCGAGTGAAACAAAAACCGCCTAAAAATGCAAACTTAATTTTGAAATACACGATTTTCGACCATATCTAGAACATGGAAGTTAGCTCTCTCTTAACATAGATTATAGAAAATACTAAAATTAGGTCTCATTTCATTTGAAGCCGACATGACTCATGTTTGAACATTCCCAAAGTAGAAATAAATGTTGCGTTCCCAAAAAAATCATGCTATGAAAAGTGCTAGGTAATGCTTTCATCTCTCTCAAAGACACTCACTAGGGTGGAAACATTTGAATCATTCGCAAAGGTACATCTACATTTACATCTACAAGATACCCTGCAAGCCACCGCGGGGGTGTGTGGCAGTGGGTGAAGATCACCAAGTATGCACTACTAACATGAAAACAAGCAGCTATAGGGTCTCATTTTAACTATGATTCCCATTTTAATTCATTTAATAGACTGGTCACGCTAATATAATTATCGTATCGTCCCTTTACAAATCTTACCGATCTTCGCTGCACACGTTCAAGTTCGTTGTTTAGACCGATTTCGTAGCGATCCCAAACACTGGCAGCATATTCCAAATGAGGTCTAACAAGGGAAAAGTAGCTGATTTCTCGTATTTGATCGTCACATTTACCCAATACTCTTTTGATGAATCCCAGTTTACGATTAGCTTGACCCATTATTTCACGCATGTGTTTACTCCAGTAAAGATCTACATTAACAGGTAAGGGCATTTACAGGTAAGGGCATAAAAGAACGCGAAAGTTCCATAGCAAAAAATATACTCATCCAGTCCTGTTTGCTGCGAATGATTGACTCATTCTGCAGGATCACGAAATGTCTGCTTTACCCTCGCAAGTGACCGTTGCGTGTATGGCAAACTAAACAAGAGACGTGTTCACCTAGCAGCGGATGGAGAGAGGGACAATTGGCAAGAAAAATAACGGTCTCCCGCAGTGAAAAACTTTGCAGCAATGAGAATGAAAAACGCCAATGGCTGGTGAATTAGAAAGCGAAGATAAGAAAAATAAAGAGAAAAGATATGAAGAGTGTGCCTGCACAGCACGAAATTCATGAAATGGACGATAAAGGTCATGATATTAATATCACTTTAAATTCGCATGGATCCACATCATGAATACCAATGAAGCCAGGAAAGCTATAAAAATGCTTGTATTCACAGAATTTTACGGTAATTTAAGGTTATAATTTTTGGAGACAATGGGTGTTTCGTTCAGTGGGAATATTTTTTAGTTTGCAGCCTTCAGATATTTATAAATTAAATTATTTTAAATCGTACGGCCAAGACCATGATTAAAAAATCAAACTACAAATTAAATACATTTATAATCTAAGCATCAAGAAGTTCTTAGCTTTCCTCTAATACTAATTGCATTTTCCAATGGTTTAAAAAATAGTCGATGGTGGAAAAAATCATTCAGCTGCCACTATTTTGGTGCTGAATCAATTTAATTGATGTAATGAAGCAGTTCTACCAGCAATGGCATTCCGCTTAAAAATGCAATAGTGACAGAAGCTCACCAAACAAGTAAGTCAATAGGATAAGATTATTAGCTTTGTAATGATATACATTTAATTTGAACAAAGATTTATATAATACGTAGCATAGGGTAATTATGGTCGAGGGTTCGCCACATTAATTAAGTTCACCAATTAAATCGAGTAATCACCACATAGGGCAAAACTGTTATTCGTTTTGAACATAGTACTGGAAGGTTTCCATAGATGGCGAGGGAAGAATTTTTCGCGTCACATCACAAACGATTTATATCGCTTCCGTCGCTTTCGTTTTTCTGATCGAATTAATCGGCACATAACATATGCAAAATTGTGCAAAACTTCTTACCACGCCATCTATGGAAACCTTCCAGTACTACATACAAAACGTGTAACAGTTATGCCCTATGCGGTGAGCCCTATATATCCGTGATAGGCAAACTACGGCCCGCGGGCCAAATGCGGCCCTCTGAAACGTTCTATCCGGCCCGCGAGGCATTATTCCTAATCCCAGTTCGATCCAAATTATGAGAAACTTTTGGAAATGCAGCCACACTTTCATTCTTCACATTCTCCTTCATAATCTTTCAGTCATTAATAGGAATTGGTAACACAAAAATCACAAGAATTTTGTGAAATGTATCATTTTTATTTTTTAAATAAATTATATTGGCCCGCCTTAAGTTTTTTTCCTTTCCTTTGGCCCCCACTTTAAAAAGTTTGCCCATCACTCCTTATTATTATACTTACTCTATGATAATAATCATTCAAATTATGCGATTTTACTGAAAGTTAGCTGGGATTCCATTCTTAGAATTTGGTTCACTATAAATGAGCTCTTTTGGAGTATTTAAATGTTTAAAAATATTTTGGAGTACAAATCGCTGATAAGATGCTTTTAAGATGTGGGCCCGTTGAAGGATAATGCAGGAGCAGGAGAAATGGTTTACAGAATACAAACATGATTTATAGAGATATCATTATTTCAGTGAATGGAAATCGAAATCATTTACAGAGATAAACATTCTCCGAACTGAATTTAATAAATTTTCCCTTGAACTGTATACATATTCAATACCAACGGAATAGTGTGCAATAGAAACGCAGATTATTCGAGAATAATTCTATATTATTGTATCATATAATTGAAAATTTCGATCGGTTAACAGATATTGGATTTCCTACGGAGTTAGCAAATTCAATTCGGAGTTTCCCTTTACATCAACAGCGTGGAGAGGGAAACCACTCTGCTCTGTTGATTCTATACTTGATCTATCTCGTCCTCAGACGCGTCTGTTGATATGGAGATGAGTGAAAACACATGGAAAGTTTGCTGACAAATTCTAAAAAGAGAAAAATGATTCATTGTCGCGTGCAGAATTCAGAGAGAGAGGTAGCATATGTTCAAGCAATTCGATTGCCAGACTCTAACAACAAACAATCGGAAATTCATTCACATGCACGAAGTACTTAGCGTGAATTTATCTTTATTTGCTTATAGTGTGTCACTATAGGAGGCCTACAAAGCGTCTCTATCATCTGACCTATTTATACGCTGACCGACCGGAATCTAGAGGGTGAAATGCAAAACGGAACTTCTTACGCAAGAAAGCATATTTGGAAAGTTATTCAGGCTTGATATTACCGCCTCCACAAAGTATAGGAGGCGGAGTAGCTTTGTGGGTACGAGAATGTGCATAAGTTACGCATCAAGCGCTTAGACAATTATGGTAAGTGTGGCTTTTGGCTTTTCCATATGCAATACATTATTTAACAAATGAAGATTAGTATCCCCGAAGCCGTAACCATAAGGGGGGCATAGGAATAAAAAAGGGGGGGAGAGGGGGAAGGAAGGAGAATATACAAAGTATGGGAGCTCTCAATCACACGTACAAAATCAAGCATACGGAGAAACTTAAGTGGCAGTAAATGAAACATTCGCACACTCATTCGCATGAAACAAACGCCACACTCAAAATTAAGGGAATCAAGGGAAAAAATAAAAACGAACAGTGACTCATACAATCACTCACTCACTCAGGTTTGTATACAAAATACAGTCACCTTCGAGAGTTCAATCACACACGCAAGCAGGGTTTACGAGGATTTCTCCAACGCCAGTGACCCTTCATGCACACAAGATAAGAATAATAAAAGTGGGGGAGAGTAAATAACTAAATTAAATAAATAAAATTGATCATAACTTTCAAGCACTCATTCACGTGGGTTTGCATACGATACACAGTCACCCTCGTGATTTTCATTCACACGCACACATACATGCAGGGTTCAGGGACTTTTCCTGAATCATGCACTCGGGTTCGTGCATTCACAAAGTACAGTCACCCTCGTGAATCACATTCACACATACAATTAAGGTTTACGAGGAATCTCCTTCGCCAGTGACCCGTCACACTCACAGGGAAAGGAGTTAAGGATGGGGAAAGGATGCCCAACGTCATACATTAAACATAACATACATTATTTCATGTAACATATTATTTCATATAACGTATAACATACAATATTTCTTGGAATATTGAAGTTTCCTGCCTCCAGTAAGAGTTATTAATCTATTTTACGGTAAGTTTGCATAATTTCAATGTACAATAATACCGTTAGTGAAATTTTTGCGACTAAAAATCAACACTAGAACTGATGAATCAGGAGCGCGTACACAATTTGAATTCGTGTTCTGCATGTACGGCTGCTAACATGACGTAGCTCACTGCTTCATTAGATCATTCCCACTGGAGTCATTTTCCACGGAAATCTATTAGCAAGGGCTTTGTACAGTAAACGAAGTGCGGGCGGGGTTATCTAGGGTATGAGGAGATAGGTGGCGTTGTGGACCGCAGACGGAGAGAGGGGAAGGTGCGGCAGGGAAGCCGAGTCTGATTGAAGTCGGGTGTGGAATGGCAGGGTGTGGGAGGGAGCTGGAATGACTCCAGATGAACACATTATTCCGCGACAAGGGCCTTTGTGTGGGAAACCCCCGCTGCTGCCTGGAGTTCCTTCATCAACCTATTTGAATGGTCTAGGAGAGATTTAAGCCGCATGCCCCAGTGGAGAATATAAGGACTCTGCTTCGGCAGAACCCTACTTTCTCGAGTTATTAGCAACGGAGGACTAAATTGAGATCCCGGGAATAATTCACCACGACTTAATCCAAATAAATTTCATACTTATTTCTACAAAATTATCAAGATGATGGAAACGAATTGAAGAAAATCCACAAAGAATCTTTTTGTGTGAGATTTCATTTTCCAGCGTCTGTCACCTCACCATCAAGCACATCTTCGCCGTTGTCATAAGAACTTTTATCTTGTTTTCCGTCGAAATTGTCTCGCAGTATAACTTCCTGTGTACGAATGGGTGACAGTAAATTTCATAGTACCAAAGTGTTACAAAAAATCCTCCTATCGTTGGAGTACATATCAAATGGTAAATTGTGTTAAGATATGGCATGTGACGATACAAACGGGGTTTGCAAAGGGGCGTTTACACTTAGCAGTTGCCTGCTATGACAGTCAACTGCTTACAACTATTAAGCTCCACTCACATGTGTAAATAGCAATTGCGATGCGAGGTCAGGTCGATACTGGACACACGTCGAACACTATCGATCCTAGTTCGAGCTATTAAGGCGCGTTTACACGTAGCAGTTTACTGCTATGACAGTCAACTGCTAACAACTATTAAGCTCCACTAGCATGTGTAAATAGCAACTGCGGTGCGAGTTCAGGTCGATAGTGGACACATGTCGAACACTATCGATCCTAGTTCGAGCTATTAGCAAAGTTGAAGCCCGTCTACTTTTCAGCGGAAATGTATCCAACACAATCACAACAATCGCCAACGGAAAGCAATACACGACGGAATTTGGATATAATAACAAGGATATCCCTTCCCAGAAGGGGAGATTCTACTCTTTAAAGAATGGGAATAAAAGATAATCGTCGATGGAATTTATTGCTTGATGAATTTAATAAAAATTTAAGCATCAATCATTATTGCAATTAAACTCTTTTTATTTGTTGTGGCAACGCGTAAATTGCGGCTTCAAGCTGCATAGAAGTTGGTGCAGACGTATCATAGCAGTAGCGATATAGATACATCGCGCATCTCGCGACTGTCATAGCAGTCAACTGCTACGTGTAAATGCTGCTTAAGAGGTAAAACCAAATCTAATTCCTCAGAAACATCGTAAATCATTCACTCACGTATGAACGCGAACGGATTGAAGAACAACGATTTACAGTTTGAGGGGCATGGCTGACAGCAAGCGGAAATAAGATTCAACCTAAGAGATGCACTTAACCGACTCGAAGCAGTTTTCAATGTGGTGCGCGAATATTCGAGATTTAGTGCAGGGAAGTGCGTACGAGAGATCAATTTGGCTTTCCGGCGAGAACGTGAAAACAATTCTAAAACTCGGAGCGTAGGAGTCACGGAATATGTCCAGTGCTATTCAGGCACCCATCAACTATACCACGATAGTCATTGCAGCGTGAAATTCATCGTGATGAACGGCGCGCATTTACACTAAAGGCTCTCAACGAAGCGTTTCCCCTATTTCCACGTGTGCCCCACTGAAAGTTGAAACGTTGGCCAACGGTGCATTCTCTATCGAAATGTATGACTGCTCTCAGCGAAATAAATTAATGCGGGAGAGGCAAGTGCTTTGCTGAACTCGAGACGGTATAGTATATTCTCTCTGCGGGAATAGAATGATGAATGGTAATGGTTCTCGAAACACGGCGCGGCGACGATTTCCTTTTTTTTTACAGCCCCGAGTCCAGTTAACAGGAGCCACGTCTGCGAAAGACTGAGAATGGATATCTTGGTAGCGCGTGTCATGAAAGGGTGGATGGAAATTATCCGGGAGCAAATAAAAATACAAAAAGCAGAGCCAAAAATAAAGGCATAAATTGAGTACAGCCTGAGATAGCCATAACCTGCGTCCACCTCAATTTAGTCTCCTGCAATCAGAAATGAATTTTTGAGGAAAAATCTCAAAGAGTATTCCTCATCGTTACAAGCGACATCGCGGGGAAAAGGGTAATTCAACTGGTTATTTCGGACTGGCGGACAAATTTACCTTCCACAGTTTATTGGTAATTTTGCCTTGACTCTTTCATGCATAAAGGTAAATACGCATTGACATAAGAGAATAATACAATTATTAACACCTCTAAAATTGCCTTTATGCATTTAAACTACGTTTTTTCCACGCCTACTGAAGTCGAAATTCTATTCTCATAATTTCTAGGACTCCAGATGCGTATACGCTCCATGCCAAGGACTTTACTAATTCATTCCTTATACCTTTGCTTGATGTCCTCATCAGGTATTTATCTCGTGAAGGCAAGGAAAACCCGATTCAACTACGGCAATTTCTGCCATAACTCTTCTCTTTTGGTTATAATTTATAGTCCTCCTTTGTTCAAAATTCTAACTTAGAAACCATATATTCCCATCTTTAAACTGGTGTAAGCCTGCTCCGAAACAGGATGTGTGTTTGCTCATGTGCTTGAGTATCTTTTATAAATTTTGCAGCAGGAATTCTCCGAATAAAGAGCTTGAACAGAAACAACGGAGGCATTTAAACATGCACAAGTGAACGCCGAGACCTCTGTAGTCTACTCAATTAAAAATATGCGTGAAAACCAAGCATTCTCAGCCAGCGGAGAAATTTATTTCACCAATTAGCGTCAATTATTGGAAATTTTTTGACACTGAGAGCACGAAGTTAAAGTCATGCTAAGGGTAAGATTAGAGATAAATTACCATTACTAAGATTACGTCATGAAAGTGAAGTTTTGTTGGATTTGAGAACGTTGCATTCCCACATTAATGTCAAATTTGATGCATGAAAGTATTCAAAGCACACTTTGAACATTTTTTGCATTCATTGGTGACTATATTTCTTGAAAAAACATTCTATGCGTATTACTGTGGTTAACATTGTGCGCCACAATATAGCACGAGAATCGAATAAGGAAGAAGAGGGAGTATCAATAAGTGAAAGACTGGGGCAGTACAGTGTTGAGGCACTCAATGCGTGGTCTTCAATCCATTTTCCGTCCAGTTCCATCCAGGAATATTACCTATCAAACAGAGCAAACACCTGAGCGCGGCTCACACTATTCCAAATAAAATATAGGTCACTGCAGTTGGGAAAAATTCCTCGTTGCCGCCATGACAGCAGCAGCAAAAAAATTCAGTCCCACTTGTGCGTACTAATGCCAAAGTTGAGCAATGGGACGGATATGCTACCGAAGAGTGAATTTTGGGCTGTTCTCCCGCGTTGAAGGTCGATCCAAGGTGAGAGAGCCTCTCAAGGAAATAACGCGGGCGTAAGCAAATATCGAGTTCGGCCATTAACAGACGAAGGTCTTGGATCGCGACGCTTTCATGATTTGACATGGATAATGCAGTGACGCTCACAAAATTTCTTCTCGGGACCACAGGAAAGGCGTTCGATTTAAATTTATGGCGTCATGTGGTGTGGTGCCGGCACAACACCACCGGAGCACGAGTGAAAGTACGATATTGATATTGATAATATTTTATTGCTCCAGCAAGTTATAATAATACAAAAAATGATACAACAAGAATTTTGGAGCTTTAGGTGAACCTTAAGGCTTTCGCCTGTTGTTGGGTTCACCTTCAAATTACACACACAGCAATACTGGCTTACATGCTCATAAAACCAATGTCACCAATTGAACATAAAGTAACACTGTTACAAGAAATTACTTATAGTATTATGGAACTTTATATATGGACAATACAATTACAGTTGTAGGTTGCTTTAAGGCATTACAACAAAGGATAAATATTTAGAACAACTACTAGATTACCTCTATATTTATGTATTCTCTCGTGAATAGCCAGCTTTTACTTGCTCCAAAAAAGTTTTGAAGTGTATGGTATCTCGGATATTCTGTGGCAAGCTATTGAAAAGTTTTCTCCCCAAGTAAAGAAAGCATCTTTTGAATTGGGATGTAATTGGTTTGGGTACAACGTAAGAAATGTTAGTCCTCAGGTTATAAGAGTGAGGCTTATCCAAGACTTAAGGGTTATTTCCACTGCGAAGTGGAATAGCCTTAGCACCTTGTAGATGTATAAGTGTCTTAAGGGGAGTATCTGCAGGTCCACGGATAATGGGAAAGTGGGTGAACGATGACCTACTCTGGCTATAATTCGTACGATTGCTTTCTGAGCTGTTTCTGCCCGTTTGATTGAATTTTTGAAAGCACTACCCCAGCTTATGATACCATAATTATTCCTAGAGTAATAAAAAGCACAATAGATCTTGTACATAAAGTTTAAAGTGCACTTATTTCGGAGGAAATAGAATTTTATTTTACAATTGTTCAACTTATTCGAGACATTATTAATATGTTGTTCCCATTTTAATTGTTCATCAATAATTACACCTAGGTATTTGTATTCTTTAATCCTTTCCAGTGTAAATGAGTGTATATGAGTTTAAGTTATTTAAGCCCGAGAAATGATTTATGAGTTCAATTAATGGGGATTTCCGTTCAAGCCAAGCTCATTTGGGCCGTCAGAGACAGACTCGGCGAGCTGAAACGTATCCGGAGAATCCCGGTCTCTGAATATTTATTTGAAAAGCACATCGACGGAATTCTAGTTTTGTTTGGTACCTTGCCATCCCGGGTTCGATTCCCAGAAGATCTCTTCCAGCAGAAAACGGCTCAAGCGCTGTGTGGCGGGCATGTAATTCAAGTTCAACGCTCAATTAGTCGGTTGGGACTTGAAACGTTCGACCCCTTTGGACATTTTTCTTAGCGGCTTATGCCGGGACCCCTCCCCATCCTTCCAACTAATCCCGCCTGTAATCCGTCAACCGCTTATCCTTAATGGCGCCGAGCTGTAGATTGCCTCTCTCCCTAGAACAAGATACGACAAATCTTCTTACCAGTAGACGTGACCGTGTCCCCACCATACCGGAATCATGTGGAACAAGAGTTGAAACAAGTGGAACAAGAGAGGCCTTAATACTATTTCCACTTGAATCGCTCTATTGGCGGCAGAGAAAAACCGCTAAAGATACGTGGAGCCAGAGCAAAGATAATGAAGGAAATGCCTTGCAAAAATTAAGCTAAAACATGTACTAATACTTAATAAATATCACATGACTACATAGCATAAACAAAGTTGAGCTTTTGTGGATTCCAGCAGAGTTGAGTAAAATGGAGATGATACGCTAGATTGTGGAATGTTGGCAAGATTAAACCAGTTAATGGCGTACACGACACTGCGATTATCGACTATGGGCCATGCAACTACAGCACAAAAGTTTTCATTGTATTTTTTTCCACAAATCACTTAGAACTAAGAGTCCTAACAGAGGAGATGGAAATTATTGTTCGATTTATTCAAAAATGACCGAAATTCAAAGCAATAACAGGGATTGAATGAGATATAGGGCAAGTGAATTATAAATAATCGAAATTTACCTCAACTCCAAACTGTACCTAATTGATACATTTCCACGTTCCTCGCATGTTCCATGTCTTTCGTTAGGCATAACTAAAATGCCAATATCGCTTTACACAGGGTGCGGTTTGGTTCCTAATCTAATCCCAAGAGGAAAAAGAACTTTACTTCTGCAATCATATAATTGTAAGTATCTACTGAAATGTTCGGGTGATTCTACAATACTCATAAAAATTTGCAATTTATTAATCCTATTTCATCCTAATGCTGAATAATTTGTTACCGCAGGTATTTTATCAGTTTCCAATCATGGAATCTCTCCCTGGTACGTCAAGGGTGCAAAATATATCTTCTAGCTTTGAAGGCGTCACGGAGCAGCAGAAGTTATTTTCTGATGCTTTCAATCATTGTGCCATGCTTCTTCGCGAAGGCGGGCATATAATACAGCGAGAATATGCAGTTGTATCAGAACATTTCGCAGCTGTTGGACTGGAAATGTTTAACAGGATTTTGGTAACGATGGATGAGATGGACTTCGTTATTGAGGAATTGTATAATTTTAAGCGTTATATTGGCAATAAAATATTTCAAACTCGTTTTCTGACGAAGTTACTGGATATATAACCCTATATGGGGGGTGATTCGTAAATAACTATTCAAAGCCTAGAAAATTTCGTCAAAATCTCTGACCCGAAATTCGGACACTCCCCCGGTCAGAGCACAAGTAAAATTAAGACAATAGGAAGAGGCTTGTATAATATAGTGAAGGGTGGTGAAACTAGTTATTGAGATACTCTTATGCGCACCTTGTAGGTACCTTCACGTAATTTTCACCTTTTTAGTATAACATACATGATAAAAAAAATTAACTGCTTATTTAGCATCCAGACCTATCTCCTCCTCGGTGACATTCGTGAAAAACAGCTTGAAATCTTTTGACGATAAAGAGCAATGATTCAAGTTCGATTTGCGAGATTACAATGCCACATATCCACGAGGCATTTATTACCCAAGCTGGCCTACTTGCTCCCGATCTCCAGATGATATGTAGCGCATGTTTGGTGAGAGTTCACCCCCTGCCACACACCTTTATGGTGGCTTGCGGGGTATTATGTAGATGTAGATGCGAAATATGGGAGGAAGGCCGTGTTCCGTATTTATGTGGTTGTGCCTATTTCCCTACCGCAGATTTTCCATAAAAATAACATATTGACAAGCTGTTATTTGGATAAATTTTAGAACAACCTGCTTTTTAAAACTAGCAGTTATTTTTTATTTCCCTTAAGCTTTACTAAAAAGGTGAAAATTACGTGAAAAAATAGTTGCGTACGATATAGTTATTAAGAGCTTGTTATAAATGATGCCTCGAGTATTTTAACTCCCGCTCCGTAAAAGAAAATTAATTACTTAACCCACTTAATTATTGATCGCATGCTCCCTGAAGGTATAGAGATACCTATTTCCTATCACCTAGGAATTATAGAAACATTAAATAAATCTCAGTTGCAATGGTTACTCGCACAGTATTTCTGAAACATAAGAAAGGTATGCAATTTTTCATTTTGCAATGCATAGACTCGTTTGTCTCCATTGAACTTATATTTTTCCCATCCATGAGATAGTAGCAATCACTTAAATTGCCACATAGCCAGTGGTTTAACCTATTACATATTTTATCAAACGATGGCAACACTATAGTAATTTTGAGTGACCCATTTTTTCTGTAGCAACTAAACTGTATTATACCTGCCTGGCAATCAAAGTTTGATCATAATGGGGTCGTTTACCAAATTTTTTATTGCCGAATATGATAGAGTTTGTAAAATAAAAAGATCCGTATTTTTCCGTTTCTTGATCCGCCAATTATTTCCCGAGTTATAAGCGGCGAAAAACTGATGTTTATAACCCTGTCTGAAAAGTGGGCGTGGTGCAACCTCTGACGTATATCAACTTCGTCCAATTGCAACTGAGCCCGCGAAGCTACTTTGCCTTATCGCGATGGGAGGACACAGCTGACTTGGCCAATGGGAGCGATTGCGACAGGATGTGTGTGAGCAGACCTTCCGAGAACCCACCTCCACTCCCTTCCCTTCCCCTAAAAGCAGTCAAGGACGGGAGGAAAATGACGTTAATGTTTTTTTTCAAAAATGTCAGCTTTTTCGGTGGGCGTCACCTTTTCCTTATTTTAATTTTTGATTTATGAGTGAATGGTTGTGGTTAGACGATCAATTTTTTCACTAAATTTTTTTTTCGTTTCCATCTAAAGATACAGTGTACAAAATTGCGATTTCGGTTCCGAGTAAACGCCCCCATTCTAACAGTCTTTTCCTTGTTCTCAGGATGACAATAGCTTTAACAAGTCAAGATTATTCTTGAGATTGGCTGGAAGGGCTTACATAGTTTTGAAATGAATAAACTCAGGTGATAAAGGTGAAAATTAAAAAAAAATAAAACGTACGCTCTGCCGGGGCAAGACATCATAATTACTTCAGTGTTTTTGGGATTTTACGAGAGAGGTGCTCCTCGAGAAGGGGAGAATGCCCATTAGGGGGAAATAACGAGTGTAGGGGGAATCGGGACCATTATTCAGCAAATTGGAATACTGCTTTTGAGCAACACAATCTTGGGGAATTGGGGAACGACATTTTGGGACACGGTGAAAGTGGAGATTGAAGAGCGGTACAAAAAAAAAGGTTTCGACTACCTCATCAAAAAATTAATGAGCGGAAAGAAAGAGATTTACCGAATAAAATAAAATCCAAAGAATAGAATTCTTCGAACAATCACAAAGAACAAGAGACCGCGAAAATCACAGGAGATGATACAGAAAGCTGATACCTGCGAATAAGCGGCTGATGGTGCACAGGGACAACAAAAAACTTACTAATTTCCTTGCGAGGAAAAGGTAGCTGAAGTTACTTTATTCATCTGGGGTAAGTTAAGGATGATTACTGACTAAACAAATGATAAAAGGTTGGAGAACCAGCAGAAGAATCCCTTAAATCACACAAAACGGGGATAAAATTGTGGCGACAATAATTGGGCTAATTTTATCCTCCACCCTTGCGCCATTACCCTTCCCACGAACCGATTCTCTCTCTCTGTCTCTTTCTCACTCCTCGTTTCCTCATTCGTACGTTTCCACCCTCATTTATTCCAGACGACGTGTCTGACAGCTTCGCCAGACCAATGAGAATTTCCAGAGAAGGGGTGGAAGGATTGCCATTGTTGATACTGCCAATTTCGACGAACGCAAGGGCTTTTTTTCGTAATTTTGGAGACAGGCTCATCAATTTCGAACATCTAAGATAATGGCAGCTGATTGAGGTCCCTGTCACCTAGCACAAGCTAATAAACCATAACTGGATTACTGGATTGAGATACATGTCTATGAGTCCTTCCCACAATAGATTTCCAGCCAAATGTTCATACCGTCACTCACCTTCCTCAACTACAATAGTCAAAAGGATATTCTGGGCTTTATTTTAATTTGATCACATTGATAATGCTAACAACCATGGAAAGGACAATGGCCAGTTGTCAACTGAAGATCAATAAGAAGAAGACTAAGATATTGGTGTGCAGCAAGAAAGAAGAGGCCAAAACCCACGTTAAACTAGGAAAACAGAAACTGGAAGTGGTGAAGGAGTTCTGTTAACTGGGAAGCAGAGTAACCAGCGATGGACGAAGCAAGAAAGAAATAATTAGTAGAATAGCCCAGGCAAAGAGGGCATTCTATCGAAAGAAGAATCTACTAACAGCTGGAAATACAAGCTTGGAAGTAAGGAAGCAATTCATCAAAACGTATATCTGGAGCATGTTCCTTTACGGCAGTGAGGCATGGACGATGGCAGCAGCGGAGAAGAAAAGGGTGGAAGCATTCAAAATGTGGTGCTATCGAAGAATGATGAAGATAAAATGGATCGATCGAGTGTCAAATGAAGAAGTTCTAAGAAGAGTGGGAGAAAAGAGAAGTCTGCTGAAAACTATAAAAAGAAGACGGGACAACTTAATCGGCCATATCTTAAGACAGGATGGCCTGATGAAGACAATCGTCGAGGGAAGAGTGAACGGGAAGAATAGAAAAGGCAGGCCTCGTATGAGTTACATAGACCAGGTCTAAAAGGACGTGAAAGAGAGGAACTAAGTTAATATGAAGAGGTTGGTCGATAGAAGAATTGACTGGAGGGCTGCGTCAAACCAATCCAGGGATTGTTGACCCTTGATGATGATGACATTGATAACTTCAAATGAGGACACAAGGAGTAATTTAAATTTTCAATTTCAAATGAGGAAAGGCTAGGCTCATTGTACCATTAGGTATAACAGCGAATATGCAACTATATGGTATTTTAGGGAAGAGTGCGAATGTGAGCTAGATTGTCTGAAGGCATTGGAGAAGGATGAAGACATAAATCCAAGTTCATGAGACGAATAGGTAAGCATGGGAATGAAATATTAGCGTGAGAAAATCTCGGAAAAGGAAATATTCATAGAGACAAAGGCTCCGCAGTAAAGAAGAAAACTCGAACATCAAAGATAACGGCAGCTGATTGAGGTCCCTGTCACCTAGCACAAGCTAATAACCCAATTACTGGATTGAGATACATGTCTCTGATTCCTTCCCACATCCGGATCAGAGGGAGAATAATGACTGGGGTAAGGATAATGTACGACAGAGGTTATGGAATGCAAAGAGCTAAAGTAGGCGGGGGGGGGGGGAGTTTGATTTCTATAAAATTTTGAAAAAATTGAATATTTTAATGGCATTGCTAGACCATGACCATGTCAGGTTGCTGTAATTAAATCAGGACCCAGCATGTAGAGAAGAGTGGCAGTCGTGGCAGAAACAGAAGGAGATTTAAAGAATAAAAGGAAATATGGAAAGAACAAAGACCAGATATCATCAGAAGATCAATAAAATGAACTAAGGTATTGATTGGTATGAGTTGGAGAAAGGAAGCCAGGACCAATGTTAAACTAGGAAAACAAAAAATCGAGGAGGTGGAAGAGTTCTGATACCTGGGAAGCTGAGTACTCAGCGATGGACGAAGTAAAAGAGAAATTGCCAGTAGTATTGCCCAAGCAAAAAGGGCATTTTACCAGAGGAAGATCTTGCTTACAGCTGCAAATACAAGCGTGGGAGTGAGGAAACATTTCATAAGAACATACATCTGGGGCATTCTACTATATGATATTGAATCATGGAGAATAACAGCAGCAGAGAAGTCCAGGCTGGAAGTATTTGAAATGTATTGCTACCGAAGAATGATGAAGATAAAATGGATCGACCGAGTAAGTAACGAGGAAGTCCTAAGAAGAGTGGGAAAAAAGAGAAGTCTGCTGAAAACTATAAAAAGAAGACAGGCAACTTAATAGGCCACATCTTAAGACACGACGGCCTGATGAAGACAATCATCGAGGGAAAAATGAACGGGAAGAATGGAAAAGGCAGGCCTCGTACGAGATATATTGATCAAGTTTTGAAGGATGTAAAAGAGAAGTATTACGTCAATATGAAGAGTTTCGCTGAAGAAACGAGTGGAGGGCTGCGTCAAACCAATCTTACTATTGTCAACCGATGATGATGAGTGAAAGTGAAAAATGAGATGAACATGCAGAGGTTTGCTGATAGGAAAATCGAGAGCAGATTAATTCATAATATTAATTAGTTAAGCTTCCGCATCATATTTTATCGATGATTAAAAAAACCCTTGTTCAATTTTCTCCACGAACAAACAATAGCCTTACAAACTACTGTAGATGAAAGCCCGATATTGATCGCCAAGATCTAGATGACCTTGCTAGCTTAGAGTTCTAATTCAGGTCCCATTTTCACCTGGGAGCCTGTGTGAGCCGAAATAGAAAGAGAAAACGCGGGACAATGGCGGGTAATTGAGAACGCCCCATTTCGCCTTCGAACGACTGCCTCATGAAACTCGGATGGGGAAAAAAATAGGTTAACCTTACTCCACCTCGAGTACAACCACAGACACAGGTTTTTGTTTTCAGCGGAGACGAGATTTTATTAACGAAAGTGAATTAAAAAAAACAGCAGAAGGAACAGATTTTCCCCGGGACCGTGACCCATGAAATTACCGACGGCGCAGTCGGGTTGAGCACATCCAACCGTACGAACAAGGGTGCTGAGAAGTAAGAGGCGTTTAATTAGATATTATTGCTTCCATCCCACCTCCAGCGATGAATAAAAAAACCTTGAGAATTAACCTCGCGTAAGGAAAGGCATTTTTTACGAGTCGTCGTATGACAAGCAAGAATCACAAGCGTTAATTTTCATCTACATCTACATAATACCCTGCAAGCCAACATAAAGGTGTGTGACAGGGACTGAATTCTCACGAAACATGCACTACATACCATGCATAAAAAAGGGTTAGTATTTATATACTGTTCTTCACTACACTATTTAGAAATGATAAAAATAGCAAAGCAAACATGCGAAAACATGCTGTTAGTTGGGTCAGCTTGACACACTCGTATTGGATATATTTACCGTTATTCATATCCCTAATTATACGAGGAAAAAAGGACATTTTGAATCTGTTACTTCGGCAATCAATTTCTCTAATTTTGTGATTATGCTCCAGTCTACCATAGTAAGTTGGGGATCGCAAAATATTTTTAACGTCATCACTGAAAATATGGTCTTGGCATTTTTTTAAGAGATTAAGTTCAAATTTCAACCTGCGATCTGACAATGATTCCCAATTTAATTCATTTAATAGACTGGTTACGCTAATAAGGTTATCGTACCGTCCCTTTAGAAATCTTGCCGATCTTCACTGCACACGTTCAAGTTCTTTATTTAGACCGATTTCGTAAGGATCCCATACACTGGCAGAATATTCAAAATGAGGTCTAACAAGGGAAAAGTTGATGATTTCTCGTACATGAGTCGTCGTCGTACATATTTTCAACGAGTCGTCGACAAATATTTCTCGGAGCTAAGTGAGAGCGAACACATATGGCGGCAAAGAGAGGTTAATAAGTGTGCCCTTAATTTCGTTACATTTCTGAGAGGAGAGAAAAAATATTTTTTCAAATGCCACCCATATTCTGACGGAGTTGAGTGCATTGTTGAAAACCATTAGCGTTAATGGCATTCCGTCGGTTGTTGAAGGAACTTAAATTCAGGTTTACGCACACGAGAATTCAGAATATCCCAAAGTAGTCGCTATTTTTTCCACTACGATAAAATATTTAAAATTTATAATAATTGCCGTGAACAAACGAAGACAATGAAAGGATTTTATGAAGGTTAGTGGAATATTGAGTAATATCATGATGAGGAACTGACCAACATGTTCATGAAAAAAGATATGGACTACAAATCTCCATCATCTATGCAGAAAGAAAACAGCCAGGAAAAAATATACACGCTTTATCATGTGAACTTAGTGCATAAGAGTAAATAGTTAAGCATGCACATATATGTAATGTGCATCCATGGACATAACCATTGATTTCTTTCTAAACTAGTTCCTAATAATCTGCGTTTGTTGCCCATACTTGTTACCTGAGGAAAGACTTAGTAAGACCTTTTACAAATACTGAGTAAGACCTTTTTTAAATCAAAGTATTCTCGCTTGCTGTGCATAGCTGTGAAGGAATCTTTCAAGAGAGGAGAATGATGACAAAGGAAGATATTTTTTATGCATAATGTAGCAAACTTACTAAATGGGATGTCATTCCAACTCAGATTTATGCAGGGATATTGGAAAAATTGTTTTGGACATAGTACTGGATGATTTCTATAGATGGCGTGGTAAGAATTTTGCGCATTACGTCACAAACGATATGCATTGCTTCCATTGCTTTCGTAATTATATTCGACTCAAGTGGCACAAAACATAGCTATTGTTGTATTTTGTTATATTTACTATAATGGTACGATATGCCTTTACATAGCGTCAACAGTCACATGGATAAGTTTAGATTTCTCTCACTGTAAAAGCAAACATATCTTGTCACAGGAGGGATTCCTTGTTGTTTCATAAAAAACACATAATTCACCAGTACAAGGAGCAGACGGAGCAGACTACAAGACACTCCTCGATTGTACCGCTTAAGTCGATTAGAAAAACTATCGCGATGGAAGCGATATGTATCGTTTGTGACGCAACTAAAAAATTCTTCCCTCGCCATCTATGGAAACCTTCCAGTACTACATCCAAAACGTATAACAGTTTTGCCCTATGCGGCTAGCCCTCTATATTATACTTATTCTGTGCTTTCGCTGAAAGGCATCGGAGTCACATAAGTGTGGCTGCCGGTGACGCTTGCAAGGCGCCCTCGAGAGACCAGGGCGAGGCTGCTTGGGGAGGAAGGGGTGCAAAGAGAATGGGAAGGCTCATCACCATCATCGTTGGGCGGAAGGGACTTGTCGGGTGCACTGAATGAGGAAAAAAAGTCAACCCTTCTCGCTGCGCTGCAACACCCGTGAGTGGATCATGGGAGAGGAGAGGTGTCGCATTGTAATCAGGTCGCCACACCGACGCGCCCTTCATCTCTTTTTTCTCCCCCTCGTGCACACACACAAATACCCATGAGCCCACAAGTTCAGGTGAATCGGGAGAAATTCATCCCCACTTCACCCCTTCCTCGCTTTCCTCCGCGCGGCAATGCCAGTCTTTGCCGCGCAGGCTCGCCCTGCGCATGGCATGCGGTCTCTTTGGCCACCCAGGGGGGTTATTTTGTAATCTCACCTTTTTAATGACTCTTTGCGGGAAGGCGGGGGATCCGTTTCGCTCTCTTAATGATCGGCTCACGAACGGTTCGTGAATTGTCGAAGCTTCTGTCTGTAGCGATATCTGTTGCCGATCTCGGTGTGCTGAAGTTCTTCACGTTGTGCAAATTCCAAAAATACAATTAAAAATCGTTTGTATCTTTCTCGATCTTGCTTTTTCTCCAACTCAAGCTTCAAGTGGAAACGATGGTGGCTCCATTTCACGTTCTTTATGAAGATGAGATGGGAAATAATGGCAGGCGGAGATTATGAAACGGATCAAGAGTCGAAAGATACGGATCAGAGCGGATGAATCGTCTAAAAGACCAGCACATGACCGGTAGTTCACCGCTTGAGATCCGAAGATGGTTACGCCGCCTGGGTGGCGGATTTTAACTACGAAAAAGTGACATTTTATGACGTATTCTCCCCATAAAGTGAGAATACGTCATAAAATGTCACAATAACCCCCCAGGTGTGTAATCATGGATCTATTTTTCGCGTTATCTTTATCGTTTACGCTTACCCCTAGAGTATCGCAGGATTTACAATAGCTGTCTATAAAATTCGCTCCACTGATTGTAATAAGCGATTTGAAGTGCTGTGCGAAAAATGAAGAACGGAGATCACGTTCTCTCTAGCATAAATTAAATAAAAAAATAACGATAACACTAGCGCAAGCGTTATGAAGATCCATGATCGAGGCCCAGGAGTCCCTCCACTCTAAATTCCCATGATGCCACAGCCCATGCTCATCGGTCCACGTTCCGTCTACAAGACACGCCTCCCCCAACACCCCAGGTGCATGACGAGAAATAATTAATGATTTATTGCTGTTTTCTGCCACCTCCAAATGTAGCGATCCAACTTATTCTGGACCCATTTTCAGATGGACGGCCATTACCTCTTGGCCGAAGCGATTGATCGTGGGATGGGATTTCTGCAATCACGGCTCGACTAATCGGTTTGAGACCAGCTTTGAAACTGAGAATGTTTGTCTAGCCAAAGCATTTGGTCCCCAAACTCGCTAAAATTGCAGTAATTGGACTCCCTGCGGCGATATAATGAAATTCCGTGAGTCGAACTCGAATGGAATAACCGGTGATGATGGAATAACATGGTTCGGCGATGCGGAACGATATATTTTCAAAATTTAATATTACTTTTATTTCGAACAATATTAAAAAATATTTAATCATGCCATAACAGTGAAAAAAACAGAATTCGTTGCCATTCTAACCGAAATACCTTACTTGATAGGTGGGTTTACATGCAAAGGATTAATAATTTTAACCAACTATCGCAAAGGATACTCAAAGGTTTAAAAGTAAAATGAAATCCTACACACGGAAATAAAAATACATTTCCACTGCTAGATGGCAACTACTCACTATTACTACTGCACTCACAAATTAAATATAGCACCAGCAAGTAAATAACGGGAGTGACAAATCTCATTTTTAATGGAAAACTAGTAAATGAAATGTTCAGCCAGTGTATGAGACCCGATTGAATTAGGTTTGAACAGAGAGCTAGACAGTGTGCAGTGTAGATCAGCTAGGTTTGCTACAAGGTGTTACGATAGGTTTAGTAGTGCATCAGAATTAATAGAAGAATTAGGTTGGGAATCACTATCAGATCGTACGTCAAAGTGCACATTAAATCTCAAATTCAAAATTCAAAACGATTACTTTTACCGAAGATGTTAGATATATTTTAAAAACACCTACGTATTATGCTATATTTGACCAGATAAATAAGATTAGAGAGATAGAATGTCGTATTGATATATTCAAATTTAATTTTCTCTCCGTAATATAAGAGAACAAAATAGGCAGCATAGCAAATGGATAGGAATGTGAAATATTGTTATAGTCAGTAGTGCATGTATTAACAACCGATCCCTTTATTACTATGTAGATACTAACCATCTAGCTGCATGTTACCCTATTATCTAGCATGTTTCCATGTAGTGGCTGGTTTGCAAGTCAATAATGCATGTTTGGTGATCTTCACCCCATGCCACACACCCTCGCGGTGGTTTGCAGGGTGTCGCGTAAATGTAGAAAATATGCAATTATGATAAGTATGCAATGAAGTGCCTGGCGAGTACAAAGAGAAAGGACGGAGTCCATTTTTTCTAGACTCGATTTTCGAAGTTTGAAGGAAGCAAGAGATAAGATACAGAGGCAGAGAATTGGCGCGAAAATTATATCGCAATTCCACACCACACCAAACCCAATAAAATAGTCCGCGCAGTATTTACGGCTAGAATACATACGCACCGATTCCGCTATTGTTCATCGGTTGTGCTGAACTTCCACTCCGTCTACGATCCACGTATCCGTACCACATCCGTTTTGCTAAACAAATCTTAGCGTATTTCAATATAATCGTTGACAGGTTGTGACAAATTGACTCCTGGGCAAATGAAACACAAATGGAGTCAGCCATTCCCTACGATGACAATTCAATAGCAACTAACAGACGCAGGGAAGTGGAAATTTCATGTTACCACAGTATTAGCCAAAGCACCGGTGGATATTTTGGGTGCAATCTAATGCAAATCATTGCATATCAAATATAGAGATTTAACACAGAGAGAACTTCAGAGAACTAATACTTGCAAGATAAATAACATTTAAAATTCAAAATAGGATTTTACCAGTAACTCGAACTGTACGCAGTTTGCTCAACAGATATCAATAACTGGTAAGCAAAAAGAACTTAATCATTCGACATAAAATGCATCAATGTGTCACTACAACTTTCCTAAAGGGACGATATGTTTCCTCGTATAGCAAAATATGAAGCAATCTGAATTAAGGAATTCATTTTCTCCATAAGGAGATAGGCATTAAATATTGAGAATATAGAACATACATGGAAAAGAAACTTTATTTCTCCGAAATACATCTGCTTAAAGGACGTCCCCCTTTTTTTTAAGGCTTAATGAAAGTCATGACCGGCATCATCGGTGATCAAAATTTGGTGAAATTTTGTTTATTTCAAAGATGACGATCCAGTAATTTTGAAATGCGGTTGTTAATGATCATCCGGGTTTATCTTCCTTGGCCTTTGAACTTCCTCTCATTAATTTCATGAATGAATTGCCGCAGAATCATGCCATATTTTTTTATTGCATACGTCATGTACCCAACGAAATAATTTAAGTTTTACATGTGTTTTCTGAGGACAAGACCTTTTTTTTTCACCACAATTTTAATATGAGATTTTTGTAAACTCTTAATCCAGACTTGGATGATATCATCAACAAACCGCCTGTGATTCTGCGATGAACCAAAATATTGGATTTTGCTCAGTAAATAACATTTTTTTTACCTCTCCAAGTTCTAACAGTGTCATGACCATTATGCATTCATCAATTTCCCTCAATTACCTATATCACCAAGATACGCTTTAAAATATTACGCACTTCAACGTTTTGTTAGGGTAACTTTCTATGATAGCAGTATATTATTGACGCATGGCCAATAGCAATGTATTGTAAAACGGATGTACAGAACATGTTACTGCATGCGTCGTTATGGCAGCGAGAGGGATCAAGGAATCATAAGGGTCATCACTTAAATGAGGCATTTTTTCGGAATGCCGCTACTGAAATTTCAGGATTTATAATGTTGTCATGAATTTTCTCCGGGTTTTCACGTTTCCTTGCCCTGTCTCAAGCACTATGAAATGAAAAGCTCGGAGCTTTTCCGTCATGACGCCGTACGTACATCTCATGGCGGTGTTCAAAGGGGCTTGGCATCGAAGAGAGCGAGCGAGTCTCTTTTGTCTGACGCGAGCATCGCGTCCGGAAATGGGCGACGCCCCGATGATGGGGAAGAAAGACGGGATTTGTGACCGAGTGTCATTCGTGCCGAAATAACTGACCTCGTTTCACGCCGCACGTGTAATTACACGACGGGAGAGGCGCTACGAAGGGCAGATGAATGCGATGGGGGAAATTGCGACCCCGAAGGAAAAACAGATGCAATAAAGGTCGAACGACGAGTATGACGACAAAGTTTGCCAGCTGCAGCGAAAGGCACCTCGACAAGGCAATTGCGATCTTGGTCGAATATTTGCAGCTCATGAACCACGTTCATTGTACCTGTACACTCACCAGCACTTTGCAAAGAAAGGGACTTTACACTTCAGACGAATAATACGTCATCATCATTGGTCAAAAATCCTAGGATTAGTTTGACGCAGCCCTCCACTCGATTCTTCTATCGGCCAACCTTCTCATTGTGACGTAATTCCTTTCTTTTACATCCTTCACAACCTGTTCCATGTATCTCATACGAGGCCTGCCTTTTCCAATCTTCCCGTTCACTTTTCCCTCGACGATAGTCTTCATCAGGCCATCGTGTCTCAAGATATGGCCGATTAAGTTGTCCGTTCTTCTTTTTAGAGTTGTCAGCAGACCTCTCTTTTCTCCTACTCTTCTTAGCACTTCCTCGTTACTTACTCGGTCGATCCATTTAATCCTCAGCATTCTTCTGTAGCACAACATTTCGAATGCTTTACCATTTTCTTCTCCGCTGCAGTCATCGTCCATGTTTCACGTGGGTGGGGAATATGAGAAAAGTAAAGTTCACAAACCTGCAAACGATATTAGAGCATATATGAATGATGTTGCTGCAACCACAGCAAAAATGTGTGTTCAACACCTCGAATGTGGGTGTTTGACCGGTGGGGGTAGAGCTCACCCCTCACTGGAGTGCGAAATTCACACATTCAGGATAGTCCCTTTCCCTGGGCCACCTGCAACTTCCTACGAAGTTCCGACACAAAACATTGAATAGCGAGGAGAAAGATATGACGCTTTCCCGGCGTATATTGTCCATACAGATTCTCCACCGGATCAAACACTGCATTTCTGCCGAAGTTTCTCTATGGACGAGTCGTCCATCGTCCTCAGGGCTGATATCGTGACGTCACAATGGGACCAGGCGTCAAGTGCCCTTGATTGGTCCGCGCTTCCTGCCCTTCTCTCATCTGCACTCTATATTTTTGTTCAAAATGGCTAAAAAGTTACCTAATAAAGAGGTCACAATGTGTTTTCATCAATAATCATTACAGTGATTTTATATATATTACCTCTCGTGTACCTCAGGGTTCAGTCTTAGGCCCTCTTCTTGGTATATATTAATGACCTTTGTTGCCACCACTTTCGTGGTCAGGTTACTGCCTTTGCGGGTGATTTTGCACTATGTTACAGTAATTTTACATGGGAACGTCTAAGATATGATATGCAAAATGACTAAAATTACCTAAGACTATGGTTTTTTCATAACAAATTACCTATGAATGTGAAGAAAAATATATATACAGAAAACTATATGTAGTACATAAAACTATATCATTCTTCAATATTATTTGCCAATCTTGTTATGTCAATTAATACGCATTTTTGGTTGCAATTTGTTAATTTTTATATTTTTATTACGCCTTGCTTTCGATTGTACAATATTGAATTCTAACGCTATTGTTTCTGATGGTAGCTATATTCAGGTTTTCCCCTTGTAAGCTACCTAAAGCTCAAGTTATTTCATTCATTATATAATTATATGCATGATTTTGAGCATTAAAAATATCTATCAATCTATCTATCCTGCCGTGCTGCGAGGCCTCCGGGAGGAGGTGTAATGTCACGAGGATGATGACCGACTCGTGCATCGAAACGTCGGCATAAATGCAGCGGTCGATCCGGTGGAGAATCCGAATAGCCTTCACCAACGAATGGCGAGGATTTTAGGTGGGGTGGGGGGTATCCAGAAAGGCTCTTACCCGATATTGGAACCCGGAACCCTCCAGTGGGGAGCTCAGTGCTTGAAACACTAGGCCACCCTTGCAATCACAGTGCACCTTCCAATTTGAAATCCTCTCCTCCTGCATTCAAGGCGACAATACCTATCGCACTCTTGAGCCGCAGGTCTTCGAGAAAACGCGAGCGGTGGCAAAGGCAGATCTCCTTTTTGTGGGGGGAGGGAAACGAGGGCATCTCCAGACGTGCACTTTCCTCTTTCTTCACGCATCCTAATTTAAAAAAAAGGAGGAGATGAAATAACCGAAGAGGGTTCATCGTTAGAGCGGCAAAACGGCATGGGCGATATTGATAATTCAATATCGGGATACGATAATCTTACCATATCGTATGGTGGCGATAACGATACCTCATATCGTGACGATTAGATATCGGGGTACGATAAATATCGCTATAAATATCGCGATAAATATCACGATAAACATCACGATAAATATCGCGATAAAACATCATGATATCGCGTCCCGATAAAATATCACGATATCGCGCCCCGATAAAATATCACGATTTATTATCACGATAAATATCGCGATAAAAGATCGTGATATTGCGCTCGTTCAAATATCGCGTATGCGCCGGTTAATCGTGTCGGAAAAAGACAGCCGTTGGGTTGGCCTTCGCTTAAGCTGGAGCAAGTAAGTACGTTAGAAAACTTACTATTCTGCTATCTGCTAATTCAAATTCTCAGCAGTTCTCTCATACTCTCTCTCTTTCAATTTCAGTGGTCTGATAGTTGACGTACTTGCGTGGACAGATAGGTGACGTACTTGCTCCAGCTTAAGCGAAGGCCAACCCAACGGCTGTATTTTGTCTCCGTCCAACACGATTAACCGGCGCAATATCACGATAATTCATCGGGCGCGATTACGCGTTATTTGAACGAGCGCAATATCACGTTCTTTTATCCTGATATTTATCGTGATAATTATCGTGATATTTGATCGGGACGCGATATCATGGTATTTTATCGCGATATTTATCGTGATCGCGATATTTATCGTTTCCCGATATCTTATCGTGCCCCGATAAGACGATATTTATCGAGCAACGATATATCGTCAATTTTAAAAATTCAAAATCGGATTCGCGATATTTTACGATATATCGATATATCGCCCAGGCTAAACCCCCTCCCCCCCATTTCCGTGCACGTGCATCTGTTTTGAGTGCATCACCGCCGACATCATCTCTCCTTCGCCTCAGAGCAACAAAAAAACCTCCTCGCTCCACCCTCTGCCCCGCGGCCACCCCCTCCAGAAGCCACTCTCACAGCCGAGGGCGGAGAGGGGGTGAGATATGCAGATCGGGGAGGGGTGGGCAGAGCATCAGCGAAGCCTCACCTCCCAAGGAGGAGGAGGAGGGTACGGACATCCCACGGCTCTCTCCACGCCAGGGGTGAAGGTTATTGCGGGAAAGAAGGGAGGACGGTGTTGCTGCTTCCCTCTCCACTTCATTTTTCCCACTCTCTTCTCCACTCATTCAAACCTCCGCGCACCGCGAACGTCACTTTAGAGCAGGAGGTCCCCTCCCACTTCCCCCATCTTCGTGCACTCCTCCTCCTCCATTATGCTTCCCATGGTTATTAGAATCTTATTCAGATCCCTCTCTGTCTCTGCTATGAGTGCTATATTGTCATCAGCGAATCGCAGCATATGCAATTTTTTTCTCCGTGGATGGTCACTCCAGAAGAATTCTCTTTGATTTCATCGATGGCTCTCTCGATGTAAAAATTTAGAAATTTATCGGGACACAGTGCACAGCCCTGTCGTACTCCTTCCCTAATTCTTGCTTCCTCATGAATTAATGAATTGTTTCGGTTAGAGGTACTCAGGTGGGGACTACCGACGGTCAAGCCTGCTAATGAGGGTCATACCTCGACTCCGAGCCTAATCCGACCCTTCGCGAGCGACCCGAGACCCTCACCGAGGCCCGTCCCTCCACGGGTGGTCATAAGGCTGAGCTCGTCCGATTGCAGTTAAATTTTAACTTTATAAACTATAATTGTTATAAACAATGTGTTAGTTTTTTAGTGCTCTCCATTTCAAATAGATCACATTCCTTTTTTGATCGATCCTCTACGATAAAAAATAAGATTTTTTGTAAAATAAACGGAAATCATAGTTCGGACTTGGCAACGATGCACGGGAACACGTGGTTTCCAAGAAGGAGGGGAGCGAGGGTAGGTGTGAGGAATTTTACGGGTGTAATGGAGAAGATAATGAAGGGAATGAGAAGCGTACTATGTGAGGAATCTAACGTAAGATACTTAGTACACTTAGATAGATACTTAGTAGTAATAAAAGAGCTGACTTTCCTAGCTTTAAAATTTATTTAAGAGATTCCTTATTGGATTTTAAAAAGTCTTCCATCAACTTATGTACGGAGGGATCCTGGAAGTCATTCATTAATATCATGCGCTCTGGGATCAATAGGCATATCCCTAGTAAATTCAAAAAAAAAAAAAATACATCTACATCTACATAATACCCTGCAAGCCACCACAAGGGTGTGTGGCAGGGGGTGATTGCTCACCAAACATGCACTACATATCATGCATAAAAAAGGAATAGTATTAATATAGTAGTCAGAACTACACTATTTAAAAAAGATAGAAATTGCAAAGCAAACATGCAAAAACATTCTGTTAGTAGGGTTAGCTTTAAGTACTTATACCAACACGCAGCTACCAATGCTATTCATTGCTGCTCTCCGATAGGACATATTTATAGGAAAATACTGAACCTAGGTGGTACAATGCCGAAGTGAGAAAATCCCTGAGACGGCAGCGAATATGTCATGTTAAAATGACAAGAATTAGTGAATATATGCCCACTAATGCAATGAGCGCAAACTAGATGTAATGAGCGTAACGTAATAATTGAAAATTATAAAATTTCAAAATTTGCTGCAAAGACAGCCCTCAGTAATGCATTCGCAGAATTCAAAAGAAAAACACTTGGGGAACAACTGAAGGAAAATCCAAAAGTCTTCTGGTCCTACGTCAGGGAGGTGCAAGGTCATAAGTCTACCGTCCATTCACTAAAAAATGATAAGTGGGAAATGGCCACAAACACTCTTGACAAAGTTAACTTGCTTAATTCCTTCTTCCAAACCGTTTTAACCCACCTTCCGGCGATCCAACTGTCGTGTTACCTGACCTCTTTCAGCGGCTGATGCAACCAATTGACATTTCCTGTAATGGTATTGAAAAGTTACTCAAAGATATAAGCCCCAACAAATCTCCTGGCCCTGATCAAATTCCCTCCCGCGTGTATAGAGAGTTAGCTTCCGAAATTTCTCCCTACCTTCAAATAGTATTTAATAAATCCCTCACTGAACACGTCGTACCGATGGACTGGAAAGTAGCCGATGTAACACCCATTTTTAAAAGTGATGATAGGGAGCAGCCATCTAACTACAGACCAATATCTCTCACATCCATTTCATGCAAGGTCCTAGAACATATAATTGTCAGTTCAGTCATGGGACACCTAGATAGCCAGAATTTGTTGTCCAACATTCAGCATGGTTTCCGGAAGAGCAGATCATGTGAAACTCAACTTTCTCTCTTTTCCCACGATATTTTAGTTTCTGGCGAAAATAATATTCCAGTGGATGCTGTTTTTCTAGATTTCAAAAAAGCTTTTGACAAGGTGTCTCAAAGCAAACTAATTTTGAAATTAAAGTCTTATGGGCTAGACAGTAACATTATATCATGGATAAGTGATTTTCTACATGATCGGGTTCAAAGGGTTGTTTTGGACGGTGTTACCTCACCGAAAATTAGAGTCACTTCGGGTGTCCCACAAGGTAGTGTGTTAGGTCCACTCCTGTTCCTTCTGTACATTAATGATATCAGTAAGGTGGTTAAAAGTAAGATTCGTCTATTTGCCGATGACGCAGTTGTGTACAGAAAAATTCTAAGCCCAAACGATAAGCAATATTTAAATGATGACCTACAAGCAATCGAATATTGGTGTGATACATGGCAGTTAGAATTAAATTTTAAGAAATCTCTTGTAATGAATTTTTGGAAAAAGCATAGCTCTCCTCCTACCACTTACAAAATAAGTAATAATGAAATAAGAAACGCGGAATCCATTAAATATCTTGGAATAAGACTGACACATGATCTTTCCTGGGGTAAACATATACGTGAAATAATGGGTCAAGCTAATCGTAAACTGGGATTCGTCAAAAGAGTATTGGGTAAATGTGACGATCATGTACGAGAAATCAGCTACTTTTCCCTTGCTAGATCTCATTTGGAATATGCTGCCAGTGTATGGGATCCCTACGAAATCGGTCTAAGTAATGAACTTGAACGTGTGCAGCGAAGATCGGCAAGATTTGTAAAGGGACGATACGATAATTATATTAGCGTAACCAGTCTATTAAATGAATTGAAATGGGAATCATTTTCAGATCGCAGGTTGAAATTTAGACTTAATCTCTTAAACAAATTCCAAGGCGATATTTTCAGTGATGATGTTAAAAATATTTTACGAACCCCAACTTACTATGGCAGACTGGACCATAATCATAAAATTAGAAAAATTGATTGCCGAACTGACCGATTCAAAATGTCATTTTTCCCTCGCACAATTAGAGATACGAATAACGGTAAATATGTCCTATCAGAGAGTAGCAATGAATAGCACTGGTAGCTGCATGTTGGTATGAGTACTTAAAGCTAACCCTACTAACAGAATGTTTTTGCATGTTTGTTTTGCAATTTCTATCTTTTTTAAACAGTGTAGTTCTGACTAGTATATTAATACTATTCCTTTTTTATGCATGATATGTAGTGCATGTTTGGTGAGAAATCACCCCCTGCCACACACCCTTGTGGTGGCTTGCAGGGTATTATGTAGATGTAGATGTAATCTTGCTCCAGCTTTAAAGCAGTGAGTGATCCAATGTATGGAGGAAGCATTAAAATCTCCACCTATTATTATATTACGCTCGCTGTTACGGGACATTATAGCATTTATCTGCCTTCCCAGTTCTAATAGTGAAACAACATCAGTATTTGGGGGCCTATAGAATGCGCAGAAAGATATTGATTTTGATGTAGTGCATGTTAATGAACACCAAACATATTCCAAGAGGTTGTCGGGAAATATTACTGCTTAGCTAATAATGAGTTCTTGACTTAAATGAAAACACCACCACATTTCCGGTTTTGTCTGTATTTTACATATATTTTAAAAGAGTTGGGACACATTTCTGAGTCATAAATATCCTCTGTCAGTTTAACAAGTCTAAAAAATTTATCCGTACGACAATGTATGTCCTTAATCTTGTTAATGTGATGAAACCTCGCATAATGCGCAGGGGTTCATCTACATCTACATAATACAAGTTCATACATAATACAATACAATACAATACATAATACAAACATCTTTGCAATTTCTATCTTTTTAAATAGTGTAGTTCTGACTACTATATTAATACTATTCCTTTTTTATGCATGATATGTAGTGCATGTTTGGTGAGCAATCACCCCCTGCCACACACCCTTGTGGTGGCTTGCAGGGTATTATGTAGATGTAGATGTAGAAATGGTCTAAGTAATGAACTTGAACGTGTGCAGCGAAGATCGGCAAGATTTGTAAAGGGACGATACGATAATTATATTAGCGTAACCAGTCTATTAAATGAATTAAAATGGGAATCATTGTCAGATCGCAGGTTGAAATTTAGACTTAATCTCTTACACAAATTCCAAGGCAATATTTTCAGTGATGATGTTAAAAATATTTTACGAACCCCAACTTACTATGGCAGACTGGACCATAATCATAAAGTTAGAGAAATTGATTGCCGAACTGACCGATTCAAAATGTCCTTTTTCCCTCGCACAATAAGAGATACGAATAACGGTAAATATGTCCTATCGGAGAGTAGCAATGAATAGCATTGGTAGCTGCGTGTTGGTATGAGTACTTAAAGCTAACCCTACTAACAGAATGTTTTTGCATGTTTGCTTTGCAATTTCTATCTTTTTTAAATAGTGTAGTTCTGACTACTATATTAATACTATTCCTTTTTTATGCATGATATGTAGTGCATGTTTGGTGAGCAATCACCCCCTGCCACACACCCTTGTGGTGGCTTGCAGGGTATTATGTAGATGTAGATGTATTTTTTTTTTTTTAATTTACTAGGGATATGCCTATTGATCCCAGAGCGCATGATATTAATGAATGACTTCCAGGATCCCTCCGTACATAAGTTGATGGAAGACTTTTTAAAATCCAATAAGGAATCTCTTAAATAAATTTTAAAGCTAGGAAAGTCAGCTCTTTTATTACTACTAAGTATCTATCTAAGTGTACTAAGTATCTTACGTTAGATTCCTCACATAGTACGCTTCTCATTCCCTTCATTATCTTCTCCATTACACCCGTAAAATTCCTCACACCTACCCTCGCTCCCCTCCTTCTTGGAAACCACGTGTTCCCGTGCATCGTTGCCAAGTCCGAACTATGATTTCCGTTTATTTTACAAAAAATCTTATTTTTTATCGTAGAGGATCATCTATCTACATCTACATCTACACGATACCCTGCAAGCCACCGCGAGGGTGTGTGGCAGGGGGTGAAGGTCACCAAGCATTCACTACTAGCATGCAAGCAAGCAACTAAAGGGTCTCATGCAACTAGATTGTTAGTATCTATAGTATTTGAGGGGTTAATACATGCATCATGCACTACAGAATACTCTAAAATATTTCCCCTACCTATCCCTTTCCTATGCTGCCTATTCTGTTCTCTTATAGTACGGGGGAAAAATGCCATTTTGAATCTATCTGTACGACAATCTATCTCTCTAATCTTATTTATCTGGTCGAATCTAGCATAATACGCTGGTGTTTTCAATATGTGCCTAACATCTTCAGTAAAGCTATCCGATTGAAATTTCTGCAATAGATTAAATCTGAACTTTAATCTACGCTCTGATAATGATTCCCACCCTAATTCTTGTATTAATTCTGATACACTACTCAACCTATCGTAACACCTTTTGACGAATCTAGCTGCTCTACGCTGCACACTGTCTAGTTCTCTCATCAAACCTAATTCATTAGGATCCCATACACTGGCTGCATACTCAAGGTGGGGCCTAACTAGTGAAAAGTAGCATCGCTCTTTTGTCTTCTCATCACATTTCCCAAGTACTCTTTTTATAAATCCTAGCTTTCTCTTCGCTCGGCCGCATATTTCCCTTATGTGTCTTCCCCACGATAAATCTTTAGTGATTGTTACACCTAAATATCTTACGGTTTCAACGTTTTCGATCTTCGTGTTATTAATTCTATAGGATCGCTCTATCGAATTATTCCTCCTCCAAAAATTGATAGCTACACACTTTTTAAGGTTGAGTTCTAACTGCCATTTGTCGCACCACTCTTCAATTGCATCTAAATCCTTGCTAAGTGATTTCATGTCCTCTTCGTTTGATATACCCCTGTACACCACCGCATCGTCTGCAAAAAGTCTAAGGTTACTACTAACTACGGTACCCAAATCGTTTATGTATAAAAGAAATAGAAGCGGACCTACTACGCTACCCTGGGGAACTCCCGATGTGACTTCGATTGTGTCCGACATGATACCATCTATGACAACCCTCTGCTCTCGCCCACTTAAGAATTCTTTTACCCAACATACAACGTCTTTATTTATACCAAAACTCTCTAACTTCAAGATTAATTTGTCATGAGGAACTTTATCGAAAGCCTTTTTAAAATCTAAAAATATCGCATCAACTTCAGTACTGCTTTCGCCGTGGACTAAAATATCGTGTACGAATAAAGCTAATTGTGTCTCGCAAGATCTACCTTTCCGGAACCCATGCTGGCTGTTTATGAGTAATCCCTGACTATCCAAATGCCCCATGATCGAACTGACTACTATGTGCTCAAATATCTTACAAGAGATTGACGTGAGTGAAATGGGTCTGTAGTTACTAGGTTCTTCCCTATCACCGCTTTTAAATATAGGTGTAATGTTAGCTACTTTCCAATCCTTGGGTACTGTGTGGTTCTTTAGTGTTTTATTGAATATTATTTCTAGATAGGGGGCTATTTCAGAAGCTAATGTTTTATAAACTCTGGAAGGAATTTGATCGGGACCTGGTGCTTTGTTTTTACTTATGCTTTTTAACTGCTGCTCTATTCCGCGACATGAAATTTTTATTTCGGGCATTTGCTCACTGAAAGTGTTCGGCGGTGGTTCCACTGCGTTTTGTGACGATGAGTTGAATACACTTTGGAAGAAGGTGTTTAAAGTGTTGGCTTTTTCTACACTGCTGGTGACTCTGATTCCTTTATCATTTTTAAGTGTGTGCACTGTGGACTTATTTCCCTGAAGCTCTCTCACATATGACCAAAACGCTTTAGGATTGCTATCTAAATATTCTCCTAACATCTTGCTCTTGAAATGTGATAACGCTTGCCGACATGATTTCCTTGCTAATGCTCTCGATTTTTTATAGTTTTGAACTAGCTCATTTTTTTCCTCTACCGATAGACCCCGTCTGGCATTTTTCATCTTAGCGTGGCATACCCTTTGTCGCTTTAGTGATTTCCTAACCTCCGCGTTATACCACCTTGGCTCTGTATTATCACTAATATATTTACTTGGTATGTATTTATGAACTGCGTTACGGGTGACCTCAAGAAATTCTCTCCACGAATCCTCTGTATTTAATCCTTTGCTTTGTTCGCTGAATACATTAAACGCTTCCCTTAATTCCTCTTTCATACCGTCGTAATTTGCCTTGCCAAATAAGTACACCCTCCTCCTTGGTTTATAATGTCTTTCAACGCCTACAATAAATTTCGCATGCACTATTTTATGGTCACTAATTCCTGTGTCTGTAACTGTATTTAGAACTCTCTCGGGTATATTTGTTGCTAATAAGTCTAGAATGTTGTTACCCCTGGTCGGCTCTGTTACTAGCTGTTGTAGAGAATGTGTCGTAAAGGTGTTCAACAGTGATTCGCAATGTTCCTTATCCTTACCTCCTGCAATGAAACTACACGTATTCCAGTCTATCGAGGGGAGATTGAAATCTCCGCCTACTATTATTCCTCTATCATTCTTCCCAGAAAGTAATGTGCGTATCTCTGACTCTAGCTCTATTATAGAATTGACGTCTGTGTCCGGTGGCCTGTAATATGCACCTACATATATCTTTTTTGCGTTACTACTTTTACTTTTAACGGAACACCAAATACTTTCTACATTTCGCTCTGAAATAAGTTCTCTTCTACTGACATACGGGTCCTTCACAGCTATGAAAACTCCTCCTCCGTTTCTGCTTACTCTATCCTTTCTGTATACTGTAAAACACTTCGGAAATACTTCGTGATCTGATATGTCCTTCGAAAGCCAGCTTTCTGTACCTACGATTATATCTGCATTAGTACTCTTAATGAGGTGGTGAAATTCTGCTACTTTATTTCTTATACTACGACAATTCACTACTATCACTGAAATTTTTTCTTCCAATCTGTTTCTCTCTTGGTGCTCCTTTCCAACTAAAATTTTCCTCGATAATTTTTTGACGGACAAACTATTTGGTCTACCTCTTACCTTTGATGAATTATCATGTTCGTTCTCTCCATGTGTTTTTCTCTGACCTTCTAAAACTACTCTGCATGTTCTGTCAAATTCTTGCACGATTTTTCCCCCGCGGATTGACCTGCACTCTGGGCTACCACCTGAGCTAAACCCTACGTGTATGCTCCAGTATCCTACTCGCTACCTTAGACGATGCCTCGTCCGTGTAGTGGACACCCGAGCGATTCAGGGGCACCCGACACGTTTCCAGCTCCGGCCCGAGGTCCAAAAACTCAGCTCCCTCGCTCCCACAGACTTCACGGAGTCTCCGGTTTATGCCTAAAACTCGGCTCCAAACCATCGACCCCCGATCCGTCCTAGGTACCAAGCTACATATAGTCAGCCTCATATCGATACCCAGACCTCCACGAACACGGTGGAACTCGGTGCATAGATCCCTTACGGAATCCATTACATCCTCGGACCCCCGTTTCGCGGCGTCGTTAGTGCCGACATGGGCGACTACGTGCAGCTTGGAGCAGTTAGTGGCACTGACCGTTGCTTTCAACGCCTTCGTCACCTGGGGCACCGTACCTCCTGGTATACACCAGGAACGTACCCGTTCTTCGTCACCTTTCCCTCGGGATTCACCACCTCCTTCCCGACGGGCCCTGGCACGCATCTGGCCTGGATCGATCAAAAAAGGAATGTGATCTATTTGAAATGGAGAGCACTAAAAAACTAACACATTGTTTATAACAATTATAGTTTATAAAGTTAAAATTTAACTGCAATCGGACGAGCTCAGCCTTATGACCACCCGTGGAGGGACGGGCCTCGGTGAGGGTCTCGGGTCGCTCGCGAAGGGTCGGATTAGGCTCGGAGTCGAGGTATGACCCTCATTAGCAGGCTTGACCGTCGGTAGTCCCCACCTGAGTACCTCTAACCATTGTTTCATTACTATAAGCAGCTGTAAGGAGATTCTAATTTGGGTATAACAATTCGCCTGCCCTACTATTTCTTCCTTGCTTCGTTCGTCGCCATGGCTACTCGGATTCCTAAATAACAGAATTCTTTAACCTCTTCAAGTATTTTCCCCTAGTTTTAACGTTGTTTTAATTGGCCTCTTCTCTCTCGCTGCGCACTTGCATCAGGTTTCTTCTTATTGATCTTGTAATATGTCATTTACAAGCCATGTTTTACCCGTTAGGAATCTTTATGCATGGGATTCAAGGGGCCGCCATATTTAAATTTTGTTCTTAGATTTTATACAGAGGCATAGGAAAATATGGCGCCTGCCTTTACAATGGGTGATTATGGTAATGAGCGCGGTGATCAAGACATTAGCGAATTTCCAAACTCAACAAATGAAATGTAACCAATTTTATTGTTACTCGTCGCGGTTGGAAACGCAAGTGAGTTAATGTTAGCCGAACGTAAACAATGGGAGAGTTCGCTATATAACGGGGAGAATAGAGCGACATGGGGTCATCGATGTCAACAATCTGTCCGTGGGAGGTGAATCTACGTTGGGTGGTTATCTGAAATATTCTATGGACAGGATTGCGGAATTGCAGCCGAATAGGGACGCGGTGCTGGTCTTCAACCACCTAGGCGGAGAAATGGGGGTTGCAGAAGGAGGAAGCGAAGGATACAGCCGAGGAATCCCCAGAGCGCATTCGAGGACTTAAGTGGTCCACTCCTCACTAAATATTGTATGTATTAGATTTTAAGAGGGTATTTGATTGTATACATATATATATATATATATATATATGTATACAATCAAATATGTATTTATATTTGTATATATATATATTGTGACGATCTGCTCGTGTGAGCGTGATCGCGGCGTCTTCGCGCGATCGGGTGGATGCGCGCGACAAACGGAGAGAGAGACGGCTCGCGCGTGATTCAAATTACCGCCCACCATTTTTTCGATCCTCCATTATTTGTAATGTTAGTTGTAGCGCCGGTCGCAATGACCGAGGATATATAAAGGGGTTCCCCAGTGAGCTCGCCCCAGACCCAGATCCAGAGTGAAAGACGGCAGACGGTGAGAGACGACTCAAAGGAAGGAGAGCGAAGCGACGCAAGTGGACGCAGAGAACGGAGAAGCGAGGAGGACAGATTGAAAGCAGCCATAAGGCGTGGAGCTGGAGAGGCGGACCTGCGAAGGAGTCATTGCTTGAGAGGACACATCTCGTGCAAGCGGACGACATCGCAGCCAGGCGACAATTTCCCTGTTGGCTCTAAGGCGGACGTAGAAGGTTGGACCGAGGACCGGCGCCAACGATTTCTCACCCCAGGGCCGGGAAACCCACGCGTCTCCGGGCATGCTCCAGACACCTTACAAGGCATAGTACTTTCCTATCAAACCTCCCCGAACCGATCGACCAACGGTCGAGCGAACTCCGATCCCGTCTTCGACGCCCAGTGAATCGGGGCGAAAGCCGTCGCTACCAAACTCCTGAGTCAACTCCACCGTCTTGCGCAAGTGAACTCACATTCTCTAAGAGCGGCGCACGTCATTTGAAAATCAGTCCCAAGCAGACTGAATTTGTATCACTCTCCTCCCGTCCTAGTGGTCCTCAACCATATGTCAAACGAAAGGACGAGGAGCTTGTAAATATTGTATAAAGGGTTTCGTGTTATTTCATTTCATTTCTCAAAAGGGTTTCACTGTTCATTTTGTATCATTCATTAGTTCTTAGTTAGGTTAGCTATCATTTGGGTATATTTCATTAATGTTTCACGTATCACCAACTCATTCATCCCTCATTATAGTGTAGGAGTGTAATTTTCCTATGTGTCTAGCAATAAATCGGTGTTTTTCCTGTGAGCGCGAGTCGTCCTTTACTCCCGAACGCGGTGATCTGCGTCCATTCGATTTTCAGGTCCGATCATCGCCGATCTCGGAAGGTAATGCTGCAGTTCCGCGAAGGCCTCACCCTAAGATATTTTTCTCGTTGATCTCTGCTTGCTGATCAGCTTGACCCCGGTTTTGAGTGGCACCCCTTGTCGCTTCTCATTAGGAGTGAAGCTTTCTTTTCCTTTCTCCGGAGTGGCGTTGGCGCGTTCTCATTCGTGGCTGACGGAGGGAACGGGAAAGAGGGGGGGGGAAATTGCCCGACCGCAGGATCCGTACGGAGACAAACCCCGGCTGAGAAGAGGTCAAACAGTCCAGCCACGTGTCCCGTCACAATATATATATATATATTGTGACAATATATATATATATATTGTCACAATATATATATATATATATATATATACACAAATATAAATACAAGTATACATATATTTATATATATACATATGTATATATATATAAAGTTATATATAAAGTTTGAATTTATATTTTATATATATATATATATATAAAATATAAATTCAAATATATATATAAAATATAAATTCAAACAGAAGGTGAAAGAAAGAGACAGTGAACATATAATAAACAGTGAACACAACGGTGGTGTGGAGATGAAATGATGGTCGAAAACACATGGAAAAAGTTTCGCCTTGACCGGGAATCGAACCACGGACCTTCCGCTTGCCGGGCGACTGCATAGACCACCATGCTACCAAGGTTACTCTAATCTACAGTGAATTCGACGGGAGGTTTATAGCACCAAGTGCCCCCCAGATGAGCCCATAGAGGCGGCCAAGAGATGGCGCGAGGGCATGGTTCCAACCACCAAGGTCCGTGTATATCTATATATATTTCCGGACCTTGCCACCCACCAACGGAGAGAATATATATATATATAATGTTCTATGGCCTGTCTGTTTTAAAGTGAGAGCCTGAAGAAGGAAGAAAGTGATTGTGTATTTATAATATTAGAAGGGTATTATTGTGTTGTGATTTTGATTTATGTGAGTGACATCAGAAAGGAGGTGACGTAAGGTGAACAGTGCAATATCTAAGTGTCTTCAATTGAGCTAGACGGGAAATTAAATAATCTTGATAATTTGAAAGGTAACGAGTTTAATGAACAGCAACCGGGTGGTAATAACACTAATATAATAACAGAAAATAATAAAGGTATTGCAATCTTTAGCTGATGTCTCATTCCATATTAGAATCATTCCCCCATTCGTGCATTCCTCCTTCTAACGAGGACAGAGACAGGGGGAGGAGGGACGGAATGAAACATGGGGAATGAAAATTCACCCGAGCCTGCTCTCAAACTGTCTGCGGAAATATTTTTCGACGCAGCGGGACAGAGAACCCGTAACGAGGGACACCCATTTTTTTTATTCGCGCGTGCGCGATTCTAGGGTTTTTTGTTTTTTTTCCCCTCCAGCACCGGGGACACAGTTTATGAGTCGCGAAACACCGTAATTCAAGCGAAGGTTATTCGAGCGTTCCGCTATGCTCCACAAAAGTTAGACGGTGCAATTGCGATTCCGGAAATAAAAAAGGATTTTGCCGTGAAAGCATTCCATTTGTGTTCCCTCTCCATTATCCACGCGCGAATTCAAACACTTGCGGAGAAATTAAGGTGAAAAACAAAGTACCCATAGGAAACAGAACGTGCCTATTAGATTTGAAAAAATCATTTAAAAAAAGCAGAAAATATTAATGTATTCCGATGATTTCGAAGAAGCCCATTCCATATATGGCCTTTTATGGCATTAAATCTGCATTGTTGACGTACTCGATTTCATTTTGTTGCATCTGCATCTCCATTGGGGATCGATTTTTTGTAGTCGTTAAGAGCACTGACCTCTCACCGGGAGGGACCAGGTTCGATTCTTGGTGTCCTGAGACGCGAGTTTTCTAAGGAATAACGATCCCTACTTGGTTGCAGCGTGGTGAGCACTTCAAGTACAGTACTCCGCCCGTCGCAAGGGACGTTAAACCTTTGGACCCCTTGGTGCCCTTCGTTAAGAACAGGATAATGCCGACGCTGGGTTTCTTTCCACTCTTCCTACGTCCTTACAAAGTTTCTTCCCAAATCCAACCCACCCACATATCCCGAAACGGCGCAAATGTTGCTCGCCTTCCTCAGATTGCTAATACCACTACGGATCTTCAATTCACCAATGTCGGTTGGCCCTTCGGAACTCTTGTGAATGACAAATACTCAGTTCTATCGTTCAGTGTCAGAAGTAATAATTAATAACGCTATTCGCAGACTGAAAGGTGAAAACGTCAAATCTTATGACAAATTGAAACAATCCTTCCGTCTAATTTACACAAAGCACAATAATGAGCACATTTCATGAGCACATCATGAAAGAGAATTTAAATGCCGCGTACAAATCGCTGATAAGTCCATTGGCACTTGAGCATCGAATTAGAACTCCGTTGTCGCCATTTTTCACGTGCAGTCGCGAAACCAGATTATTTATGCGTCAAGATTAAATTGTATCCGCCACATATGTAAATTTCTCTCCCCCAAGGCATTCCGCTTAAAGCAGTAGCCCTTTTTCAACCGAAGCAGACGTACTTAATTTTCCGCATTTCCGAGCTCGGTTGAAAATTTACGAGAAGGAAAGGTGGGGGGGGAGAGGCGGGGGAGGGGGAGGTAAGAAAAGACCTCGACTAGTCCAAGGATCAGAGAGGGGAGAAAAAAAAGACGGCGCATTATAATCAAGCATTGGGACGAAAAATTAAAATGCACAAAAAGAAGGAAAAAAAATATAGGGGAGCATTAACAATGAGAAGTGGTCGAGTACGAATCCAGGGTTGAAAGGATGATCCGTATCCTGATAGAGTGCTCCGGAGGCCTTGGGGGTCCTAAGGGGGAGGGAGGTCTAGGTACCCCCCCCCTACAAACCCTCTCCCATGAAAGGAAATGCAAGCAAGTGAGCCGAGGAGTTTGCGAGTTGGAATTGTTCGGTGGGAACATGAATACCGCGGAGAATAAAGAGTTTCGTTTAGTTAACGCGCTAATCCGGGAAGGCTCTCCGTTATAGCGGGGTTTGTTATTATTCCCGCCGCGCTATTCGGGACGAAAACCGAGTAGTGGATTTGGAGCCAGAGGGCAACCATTGTTAAAGTTTAATGGCGGGCAAGGAATCGGCTTTTACACGCAATAATGGAGAAGGGAGGCATAGAATGGGTGGGGGAGGAGTCCGATATAATGCACTGTGTCGTCCTCGGGCGACAAAAGAACAGGAATGGCATAAAGGGACGTGGTTGGAGGGCACGTTTCGTCGGAGCCAGCCTTTTTGGAAATGAGAGCAATCCCCCAAATGTTGACTTAGACGGAGGTCATGGAAATAGGCCGGAATTGTCGGACGCCTTTTGCCACTCTCGACGGAAATGGAACGACGTCATCCCGTCAACGAGGATCAACCCGCAGGGGATTCAATGATCACATGTCAAAAGACAAGGAAGGAATGGTATAAATGCTCAAGAGTAGTCTTTACTGAATGATGCACTACAGACTTATTTATCGCAGGTTGATATTTAGACTTGGTCTCTTAAATAAATGCCAAGTCAATATTTTCACCGATGACGTTCAAAATATTTTGCGAACCCCAACTTACTATGGTAGACTTGACCATAATCACAAAATTAGAGGGATTGATTGCCGAACTGACATATTCAAAATGTCCTTTTTTCCTCGTACAATTAGAGATATGAATAACGGTAAATATATCCAATACGAGTGTAGCAATGGATAACATTGGTACCTGGATGTTGGTATAAGGACTTGAAGCTAACCCAACTAACAGCATGTTTTTGCCTGTTTGCTTAGCTATTTTTATCTTTTTTGAAATACTGTAGCTTAGAAGAGTATATAAATACTAATCCATAAATACTAATACATGATGCTAGACGTTCTGAAAGAAATTGGAGTATCATGCAATGACCTAAGAGTTATCCACAGCGTGTATAAAAACCAGGTGGCAATAATCAAATCAGGACCCAGCAGTACAGAAGCAAGCATAAAGAAAGGAGTAAGGCAAGGATGTGCACTGTCTCCCGTATTATTCAATGTCTGCATCGAGAAAGGCATCCAAGAAGTCAAAGAAAAGTCTACGGGAGTGAATATCCTCGGGGAGAAAATCAGCATGCTACTATTCGCCGATGGCATAGCAGTCATGGCAGAAACAGAAGGAGATTTAATGAAGAGACTAGGAAATACGGAAAGAACAATGACCATGTATCATCTGAAGATCAATAAAAAGAAAACTAAGGTATTGGTAGGCAGTAGGAGAAAGGAATCCAGGACCAATGCTAAACTAGGAAAACAAAAAATCGAGGAGATGGAAGAGTTCTGTTACCTGGGAAGCCGAGTAACCAGCGGTGGACGAAGTAAAAGAGAAATAGCCAGTAGAGTTGCCCAAGCGAAAAGGGCATTTTACCAGAAGAAGAGTCTGCTTAAGGCTACAAATACAAGCATTGAGTGAGGAAACATTTCATAAGAACATACATCTGGAGCATTCTACTATATGAATGAATGAATGAATGAATGTTTATTATTAATTGTCCCAGGGCTGTGCCCCTTAAGGACAAAAGACAATGTACATAGTTAAACGAGCAACAAAAAAGAAATAAATCAGACAATCCATACAATATACAAGCTGTGACAAATTAAGTATAAATTACAACAATTGGCATGTAAAAAGGACAAATGCGACATCGTTAGGACATCGTGTAACAAATTACATATACATACATTTCTTGATTTTCAGGATATGAATATGACATTTAGTGATCAGAGAGTAACATTTCATAATATTTCATCTTAAAGCTAGCAACGGAAGAACAGTTTTTTATGCTTTTGGGCAAGGTGTTCCAGAGATGACACGCAGTAACTATAAATGAATTTTGGAACTTCGCTGAGCGATGACCAGGAAAATATAAAAACTCAGGATCACATCTGGTACACATCTCTCTAGTGGAAGGTTTGGCAGCAAACATGTCGAAAAGATATTTAGGAGATTTTTCTTTGAACAGAGAGTACAAGAAGCACCCGAGGAAGTATTTCCTTCGGGTCTTAACATTAAGCCATCGAAGTTCATTGTAATAGGGGGTCAAGTGGACATCTCTACGAAGATTAAAAATAAACCTGATGCATGAATTTAGAGCCCGGTGTAGTGTGGTGTTATCTTCTTCATTCAGGTCATTGTAAACAAGGCAACAGTAATCAATAGTGGGGAAAACTAACGATGAAATAAGCATTTTCCTAGTGTGTTGGGGAAGAAATTTTGAATGCACTTTGAGCTGGTGTAAGATTGTGTTGATTTTGCGAGAAATATTGTTAACATGAATATTCCAAGACAGACTTGAGCTCATGGTGATACCTAGATTTCGAACAGAGTTTGAATAGGGAATAAGGGTGCCGTCGACACAGATTTGAGATACATTTTCATAGGGCAAGCGATTTGTCATCTTAGGACTACCAATAATTATTGCTTTGGTCTTACTTGAGTTTAGAACAAAGTTGTTTTGCTGGGACCATACAGAAATAACTTTAATATCGTCGTTCCTTTTTTTGATTGAGTCGTCAATTTCGTTGGGGAAACAATGATACATTTGCAGGTCGTCTGCGTAAAGCATGTACTTCGTGTGCTTTAAGTCGCGTGGAAGGTCATTAATGAAAATGGAAAAGAGCAGGGGACCAAGTACGGAACCTTGCGGCACTCCACAGGGGACTGTAGTCCAGCTGGAAATGTTCCCGTAAGTGTCCTTTACGGCCTGTCGACGGTCAGACAGATAAGAATGAAACCAGTTGAGGACCGAAGAAGAGAAATTCAACTTCCTCATTTTCTCAAGTAAAATAGCATGGTCTACCCGATCGAAGGCCTTGCTGAAGTCAAATAATACGAGTATCGTCACCATTCTCTTGTCAAACGAACTTCTAATGTCATCGGTGATTTTCAGAAGCGCAGACTGGGTGGAAAAACCGCGACGAAATCCAGATTGAAATTGGTCAAATTTATTGTTTCGAGCGAGAAAATACTCAACTTGGGAATGAACAATGCGTTCTAGCGCTTTAGAAATGTTGCATAAGATGGATATTGGTCTGTAGTCTGACGGATTCACTGGATTTTTTATCTTTTTTATAGGTGTTATAAGAGACGATTTCCAAAGGGTAGGAAATTTGGAGGATAGTAGTGAAAAATTAAACAAATCAAGGATTATAGGCATTGTGATACAATAGGAGATTCTCAACATTCTGTGAGATATTTTGTCTACCCCGGTGGAATTCGATCTTGAGCGGAAAATGAATTTATTGAGGGTATCAGTGTTGATAATTTCAAAATAGAAATTTGAGTCGCTGAAAGGGACGAGAGTATTAGATGTAGGGGGTAGGGTAGGAAGAAGAGAGGAGCTGCTAAGGCCTGTGTGGGCAATAGTAGAGAAGTAGAGATTGATTTGATTGACAGTAATATTTTGTGCAAGAGAGTTTTGTCGGTGACGTACAAGACCTAGATTCCTTAGTTCTTTCCATACTCGCTTGGAATCTTTAATGCCAGAGAGAGCGTTGGCATAGTATTTGCGTTTGGAATCGTTGATCAAATGTTTCGTCTGGTTCCTTAACTTTGTAAATTGAGCGTATAAAATTGGGTTGTTGGAACGAATGAATGCACGGCGTATACGATTTCGTTCCCTCATTTTCGCAGAGATTTCCTTGGTCAGCCAGGGAGTGGTAGGGACCTTACGTTGAGATGTTCTCACAGGAGCGTGAAGGTTAAAGCAATTCAGAAGATTTTCATTGAATATTTTTAGTTTGGAGTCGATGTTATTGGCCTGATACACTTTGATCCAGTCAGCGGTCGAGAGGTCATCAAGGAATCTTTCTTCGTTGAATTTTTTAAAGTCACGAAAAGTAAAGGGTGGACGTTTTGGTGATGGGAATACGAATTGGTAGGAAATGGATATCTGGTCATGGGTAGATAGGAATGGAACAGGAGTTTGTGAAAAGGAGGATGCTTTGTCCAAATCATCCACAATGCAAAGGTCGAGGCAGGTATGGCTGTTAATAGTGTGGTGAGTGGCTTGGTCGGAGACCAAATGTAGGTTATTACAATACAAGAAGTCTTTTAGTTGATTGCTGTAAGAACTCACAGAGAGCATATCAGCATTAAAGTCACCAACGATTATTGTATTTTTATAGGTAGGATAATAACTTAAGAATGAGTTCACAAATTCATTAATGTAACCAATTTTAGGTGGGCGATACACAATGGCAAGCAAAAGTTTCGCAGTATTCATCCCAAAGACTTCTAGAATAATGAATTCGGGCTTTGAACAATAGTCAGATGGGGAGGAGGCCAATACACTGTAGTTAAGTTTCTGGTGAATAAAGGCCCCGACACCACCACCTTTTTTCCCAATCCTGTCATGACGCACTAGGTTGTAATCGGCCAAGTACACCATATCATCGGAGATTGTAGGTTTCAGCCACGTTTCAGTCATGCATATTATGTCAAATATCTCTCCAAGGAAATGGATACGAAATTCATCAATATGATAAGTAAGGGACTGACAGTTTACAAGACATAGTTTTACATGATCGTAACATCCTTTGTTAGCAAGATTTGTTGGACAGGATTTTAAGTTATAACACTGAGAAACACTTTGCGGTAAGACACCATTTGCATCACTTGAGACAATCAAAGCATTATTTACGTGTCCCGAGTCGGTTGAACTATTTGACATGTGCTATTGAAGGTTGATGAGATCTTCTTCCGTACGCAGGACAAGTCGTTCACTTCCTTCTCCCTTCCTACCAAATATTTTACCGCCCCTGACCCATAAATATTTTAATCTGCCAGCTTTCTTTAACTCTCTAGCTTTAGAATACAATTTACGGTTGTGAGCACTAAGAGATTCGTTGACATATATAAAGTAGCAACTATATGGCAGCGAAGCATGGACGGTAACAGCAGCAGAGAAGTCCAGGCTGTAAGCATTTGAAATGCGGGACTACCGAAGAATTATGAAGATAAAATGGATCGATCGAGAGACAAACCAAGAAGTGTTAAGAAGAGTGGGAGAGAAGAGATGCCTATTGAAAACACTAAAAAGAAGACGGGGCAATTCAATAGGCCATATCTTAAGACACGACGGCCTGATGAAGACAACAATCGAGGGAAAAGTGAACGGGAAGAATGGAAAAGGCAGGCCTCGTATGAGGTATATGGAGGAAGTTGTGAAGGATATAAAAGAGAAGAGCTACGTCAATATGAAGAGGTTGGCCGATAGAAGAATCGAGTGGAGTACTGCGTCATCTCAATCCTAGGATAGTTGACCGATGATGATGATGATGAGTCTTAAGCTATACAGAATTTAATGTAAAATTGAAACTTCATTAGCGTTCCCCAAGAAATCAAGCTTCGTCTGCAACCATCATCGAAAACTCGCTGAAATTGAAGCAGAAGCAGGAAGGATTCTGGGTTTCAAATTTTCACACCAGGGTGGAAATTTCATTATTCTGGACCGACCTTGCGCATATTCGGAGAGACCCTAGGGCATACATGTGCGTCCTCTTTTGATGAGAGCTCACGTAGAAGGCTGATAAGGTGGCTAGATTGGGTTGGAAATATTCCTTTAAGGGTTACAATCTCTGCTTCCGATTGTTTGCTGAAGAGACACTGCTACACCACAAGTGATCAGGGTCAGAATGGCTTTCTGTTGGCTTTGGAAATGAACACTGAGGACAAGCAGAAAACAGAAAATTGGAAGCAAGCAACGGCGAGCAGGATTATCGCGTTTCCAGAACTCCTCCTTTCTCATCCCAGGAATCGCAACTAGCGGAAAATCCTCGCCAAAAAATGAGAATCCACAATCCACAGATTCTAATGGCTGCTCACATCGGAAAACGATATTGACTATCTCAGCACGACTGTCAAGCTGAATGCGATGACGTGAGCTTGACTTGAGGCGGAACATCAAACCAATAGCAATCGACATAAGTGCATAGCGTCAGAAGGTCACGTGTTTTTCTTGACCTTAAGTGATCCATCTGGTGTCCTTGAAAGGAGCGATATAAAAGACGCGTTTGAACCTGATTTAGTTAGTTACTGTGTTGCAGCTGAGAGTAGTGTTTCAGTAGCTGAGAATACTGTTGATTACCATTTACATTTTTATTTGAAATTCCGGGAACCTGTACATCTTAGTGTTACGAGAAGTGTTGGAATCACTGTATCCAGGAGTTAACATTGATATTCAACCTTGTCGATCTGAACGATCTTGTTTGAAATACGTTTCTAAGGAGGATCATTACCTGCTGACGAATATTTCCACAAGTAAGTTAAATATTAATTATCGGTTGTTTCATTGGGCTAATAATGTTTCGGAGTTTAGCTTTATGGATCATTTTGTGGTTGAACACAAAAATATTCATAGATTTTTAAAATTTTATTTCGATGAAAGTAAATCTAAAAAAGAGGTTAAATGTTCTTTAGGTCGTATTGAATTTTCGTACTTTGGATGGGCAATGCAAGTTGCAACGTGGTGGAATTTTGCATGGGACAATTCCACACATAAGAAAAAACAGTTATACCTGTGGGGAAATTCTAATGTAGGTAAAAGTTCTTATGTAGAATCGTTGATAGGTGAAAAAAATATGCATTTGGTTTATTATCCTGATGTCGGATTCATCAATTTCTTCTCCTTGAACTGAGTAGAGCGCCCTTGCATACCGAAACTAATAGTAGACTAATGCAGGTGTACTACAATTGCTTAGAAGTGTTATCCAGACAAAAGTCAGACATATTTCCTAAAACATTAGAGTGAAATACCTAATATTTAAGCTGGCGACAGCTTCTTAAAAACAGCGAAATGAAAATTAAACGGAATTGTTAAACATAGGTGTAACAATCACTAAAGATTTATCGTGGGGTAGACACATCCGGGAAATATGCGGCCGAGCGAAGAGAAAGAGTACTTGGGAAATGTGATGAGAAGACAAAAGAGCGATGTTACTTTTCACTAGTTAAGCCCCACCTTGAATATGCAGCCAGTGTATGGGATCCTTATGATTTAGGTTTGATGAGAGAACTAGACAGTGTGCAGCGTAGAGCAGCTAGGTTCGTCAAAAGGTATTACGATAGGTTGAGTACTGTATCAGAATTAATACAAAAATTAGGGTGGGAATCATTATCAGAGCGTAGGTTAAAGTTCAGATTAAATCTATTACAGAAATTTCAATCGGATAGCTTTACTGAAGATGTTAGGCACATTAAAAACACCAGCGTATTATGCTAAATTCGACCCGATAAATAAGATTAGAGAGATAGATTGTCGTACAGATAGATCTATCTACATCTACATCTACACGATACCCTGCAAGCCACCGCGAGGGTGTGTGGCAGGGGGTGAAGGTCACCAAGCATTCACTACTAGCATGCAAGCAAGCAACTAAAGGGTCTCATGCAACTAGATTGTTAGTATCTATAGTATTTGAGGGGTTAATACATGCATCATGCACTACAGAATACTCTAAAATATTTCCCCTACCTATCCCTTTCCTATGCTGCCTATTCTGTTCTCTTATAGTACGGGGGAAAAATGCCATTTTGAATCTATCTGTACGACAATCTATCTCTCTAATCTTATTTATCTGGTCGAATCTAGCATAATACGCTGGTGTTTTCAATATGTGCCTAACATCTTCAGTAAAGCTATCCGATTGAAATTTCTGCAAAAGATTAAATCTGAACTTTAATCTACGCTCTGATAATGATTCCCACCCTAATTCTTGTATTAATTCTGATACACTACTCAACCTATCGTAACACCTTTTGACGAACCTAGCTGCTCTACGCTGCACACTGTCTAGTTCTCTCATCAAACCTAATTCATTAGGATCCCATACACTGGCTGCATACTCAAGGTGGGGCCTAACTAGTGAAAAGTAGCATCGCTCTTTTGTCTTCTCATCACATTTCCCAAGTACTCTTTTTATAAATCCTAGCTTTCTCTTCGCTCGGCCGCATATTTCCCTTATGTGTCTTCCCCACGATAAATCTTTAGTGATTGTTACACCTAAATATCTTACGGTTTCAACGTTTTCGATCTTCGTGTTATTAATTCTATAGGATCGCTCTATCGAATTATTCCTCCTCCAAAAATTGATAGCTACACACTTTTTAAGGTTGAGTTCTAACTGCCATTTGTCGCACCACTCTTCAATTGCATCTAAATCCTTGCTAAGTGATTTCATGTCCTCTTCGTTTGATATACCCCTGTACACCACCGCATCGTCTGCAAAAAGTCTAAGGTTACTACTAACTACGGTACCCAAATCGTTTATGTATAAAAGAAATAGAAGCGGACCTACTACGCTACCCTGGGGAACTCCCGATGTGACTTCGATTGTGTCCGACATGATACCATCTATGACAACCCTCTGCTCTCGCCCACTTAAGAATTCTTTTACCCAACATACAACGTCTTTATTTATACCAAAACTCTCTAACTTCAAGATTAATTTGTCATGAGGAACTTTATCGAAAGCCTTTTTAAAATCTAAAAATATCGCATCAACTTCAGTACTGCTTTCGCCGTGGACTAAAATATCGTGTACGAATAAAGCTAATTGTGTCTCGCAAGATCTACCTTTCCGGAACCCATGCTGGCTGTTTATGAGTAATCCCTGACTATCCAAATGCCCCATGATCGAACTGACTACTATGTGCTCAAATATCTTACAAGAGATTGACGTGAGTGAAATGGGTCTGTAGTTACTAGGTTCTTCCCTATCACCGCTTTTAAATATAGGTGTAATGTTAGCTACTTTCCAATCCTTGGGTACTGTGTGGTTCTTTAGTGTTTTATTGAATATTATTTCTAGATTGGGGGCTATTTCAGAAGCTAATGTTTTATAAACTCTGGAAGGAATTTGATCGGGACCTGGTGCTTTGTTTTTACTTATGCTTTTTAACTGCTGCTCTATTCCGCGACATGAAATGTTTATTTCGGGCATTTGCTCACTGAAAGTGTTCGGCGGTGGTTCCACTGCGTTTTGTGACGATGAGTTGAATACACTTTGGAAGAAGGTGTTTAAAGTGTTGGCTTTTTCTACACTGCTGGTGACTCTGATTCCTTTATCATTTTTAAGTGTGTGCACTGTGGACTTATTTCCCTGAAGCTCTCTCACATATGACCAAAACGCTTTAGGATTGCTATCTAAATATTCTCCTAACATCTTGCTCTTGAAATGTGATAACGCTTGCCGACATGATTTCCTTGCAAATGCTCTCGATTTTTTATAGTTTTGAACTAGCTCATTTTTTTCCTCTACCGATAGACCCCGTCTGGCATTTTTCATCTTAGCGTGGCATACCCTTTGTCGCTTTAGTGATTTCCTAACCTCCGCGTTATACCACCTTGGCTCTGTATTATCACTAATATATTTACTTGGTATGTATTTATGAACTGCGTTACGGGTGACCTCAAGAAATTCTCTCCACGAATCCTCTGTATTTAATCCTTTGCTTTGTTCGCTGAATACATTAAACGCTTCCCTTAATTCCTCTTTCATACCGTCGTAATTTGCCTTGCCAAATAAGTACACCCTCCTCCTTGGTTTATAATGTCTTTCAACGCCTACAATAAATTTCGCATGCACTATTTTATGGTCACTAATTCCTGTGTCTGTAACTGTATTTAGAACTCTCTCGGGTATATTTGTTGCTAATAAGTCTAGAATGTTGTTACCCCTGGTCGGCTCTGTTACTAGCTGTTGTAGAGAATGTGTCGTAAAGGTGTTCAACAGTGATTCGCAATGTTCCTTATCCTTACCTCCTGCAATGAAACTACACGTATTCCAGTCTATCGAGGGGAGATTGAAATCTCCGCCTACTATTATTCCTCTATCATTCTTCCCAGAAAGTAATGTGCGTATCTCTGACTCTAGCTCTATTATAGAATTGACGTCTGCGTCCGGTGGCCTGTAATATGCACCTACATATATCTTTTTTGCGTTACTACTTTTACTTTTAACGGAACACCAAATACTTTCTACATTTCGCTCTGAAATAAGTTCTCTTCTACTGACATACAGGTCCTTCACAGCTATGAAAACTCCTCCTCCGTTTCTGCTTACTCTATCCTTTCTGTATACTGTAAAACACTTCGGAAATACTTCATGATCTGATATGTCCTTCGAAAGCCAGCTTTCTGTACCTACGATTATATCTGCATTAGTACTCTTAATGAGGTGGTGAAATTCTGCTACTTTATTTCTTATACTACGACAATTCACTACTATCACTGAAATTTTTTCTTCCAATCTGTTTCTCTCTTGGTGCTCCTTTCCAACTAAAATTTTCCTCGATAATTTTTTGACGGACAAACTATTTGGTCTACCTCTTACCTTTGATGAATTATCATGTTCGTTCTCTCCATGTGTTTTTCTCTGACCTTCTAAAACTACTCTGCATGTTCTGTCAAATTCTTGCACGATTTTTCCCCCGCGGATTGACCTGCACTCTGGGCTACCACCTGAGCTAAACCCTACGTGTATGCTCCAGTATCCTACTCGCTACCTTAGACGATGCCTCGTCCGTGTAGTGGACACCCGAGCGATTCAGGGGCACCCGACACGTTTCCAGCTCCGGCCCGAGGTCCAAAAACTCAGCTCCCTCGCTCCCACAGACTTCACGGAGTCTCCGGTTTATGCCTAAAACTCGGCTCCAAACCATCGACCCCCGATCCGTCCTAGGTACCAAGCTACATATAGTCAGCCTCATATCGATACCCAGACCTCCACGAACACGGTGGAACTCGGTGCATAGATCCCTTACGGAATCCATTACATCCTCGGACCCCCGTTTCGCGGCGTCGTTAGTGCCGACATGGGCGACTACGTGCAGCTTGGAGCAGTTAGTGGCACTGACCGTTGCTTTCAACGCCTTCGTCACCTGGGGCACCGTACCTCCTGGTATACACCAGGAACGTACCCGTTCTTCGTCACCTTTCCCTCGGGATTCACCACCTCCTTCCCGACGGGCCCTGGCACGCATCGAGTCCGCTACTCGGCGGACATTGGAGCTACCTATCACTAATACTCCCTCCCTTCCCTCCCGACTCCCAGTCGGCGAAGTCTCCGGAGGCGGAGCGTTCGATGCGCCGACCTCCGCCAGCCCATCGAACCTATTACTAACGGGGAAAGGCTCAGCCTCTGCCTCTGCATTTCCCCGTTTGTGTAGTGTGACCCCACGACTCCTCCTACGGACCACTTCCCACTCTCCCCCGGATTCGGAGGTAGGCTCCGCTAGAGGCTCGGGTGTGCGGGGAACGTCCTCAACCCTCCAACCCACGCCAGTGTAAGGGCTCGCCCCCGCACCAACGCGTGCGGAAGGCCTTGGCCGACCCCCACTCCCCCTCGACCGTTCCAACGTAGTCACCAGCCGTTTCACGAGAGAGCGAAGACTATCCACCGTCTTCTCGAGCTCATCGACTCGAGCCCGCAAGGGCTCGCTATCGGGTGAGTCACGGAAGAGGTTGACAATTGACCTAATGGGAGTCATCCTAATCTAACTCTAACTATCTCTCTCCCTTAGACTCGCAGCGGAGCTATCTGGTAAAAGAATCTACTATTTACTACACACTAATAAATAACTAACAAGGCTCTTGAAGAAACGAGCAAGCAAGCAAATACAGACCACAGATTATCACCAGAAAACAATTAACCCAAAGGGGACAGGGACTAGGAGTAAACTACACAGGTAGAAAAACTACACGGGTGAGTGGTTGCAAGGGTAGCGCTCGGTAGGGAGTCGCGATGGGAGGTGGGTCACGGTTGACCTTGGTTAGGCTGAGGTTTGGGAAGGGAACCACGGGGGGGGGGGGGGGGGGGAACTCTGGAATGTATACGAGAGGAATGTAGGCTGTAGGATGCGCAAGACCAGCGATTACGAAGAGATGAAGCAAAAAGTGTCAACAGTAAAGCTAAAGTAAATGTATTAAAAATCTACTACTAAAAGAAGCAACGAAAAAGACGAGCTAAATTAAGCACTAATCTAGGAAATATAAATATATCTATAAAAAAAAAACACTATTACCGAATTATTTCAATGACAATAAGCGATTAAAAAAACTGTATAATCTACTAGGTTAAAAAATAAGTTACGCAAACTGCAGAGATAGTATAAACTATAAATGTATAAATAAAACTTTATGTGTATAAAGCTAAAGTAAATGTATTAAATATCTACTACTAAAGGAGCAACGAAAAAGACGAACTAGATTAAGCACTAGTCAAGGAAATATAAATATATCTAAAAAAAACTATCACCAACTAACTTCAATAACAATAAGCGATAAAAAAATCAACTATATGAATCTACTAGGTTAAAATAAGTTACGCAAACTACAGAGTTAGTATAAACTATATATGTATAAATAAAATTTATGTGTATAAAGCTAAAGTAAATGTATTAAATATCTACTACTAAAAATCAACGAAAGACGAACTAGATTAAGCACTAGTCAAGGAAATATAAATATGTCTAAAAAAAACTATTATCAACTAAGTTCAATAACAATAAGCGATAAAAAAGATCAACTATATGAATCTACTAGGTTAAAATAAGTTACGCAAACTACAGAGTTATTATAAACTGTTTATGAATAATAACACAAGTGCAAATTACACCTTACACGTTAGGATGGATTATACGGTTCTACACAGGACTATGAATAAATAACAATAAGATAATATTAAATTAGAAATTCACTTGTAGGAGAACAAGTCTATATATATCACGGAGATTAAACAGCGGTACGGAAGCACGGATATTATGAAACAATAACTAATGCAGTGTAGCTATAACGAATAAAGTTAAATTAAAGCCGAGTGAAGTCTAGAAATATATTGTTAACAATAGATTATAATGAACGGTTCTATAACTGAGAAATACTTAGAAAAACAAAACTATGGTGATGATAAAATATAAATAAGAAACGTAAATACGCTAACTATGGAATAGCCACAACGATGTTAAACAATAGTGGAAGATTTGTATTTATCTCAGTATATAAAAGTAATAAAGATACTGGTTTAGTTCTACTTATCGCTATCGGCACACACTCTCGGCAGACGCTCGCGGGATGGCAGGGACTACAGCCACAGCAGGCACAGAAAACTCACACACTAACACACTCACTTACTAACTAACTAAACACTCACTACTAAATACACCACTACACTATGAAGTTAGATTCAATAGATTCAAAATGGCATTTTGCCCCCGTACTATAAGAGAACAGAATAGGCAGCATAGGAAAGGGATAGGTAGGGGAAATATTCTAGAGTATTATGTAGTGCATGATGCATGTCTTACCCCTAAAATACTGTAGACACAAACAATGAAGTTGCATGAGACAATATAGTTGCTAGTTTGCATGTTAGTAGTGCATGTCTGGTGATCTTCACCCCCTGCCACACACCCTCGCGGTGGCTTGCAGGGTATCGTATAGATGTAGATGTAGATGAACATAATGAGATCGTAGGAAACTAAAACTCGAACGCCATCATGATGTAGGTCAGAGTTTAAAAAAAAACGTCATAATCGGCTATTTTTTCAAACAATTGAGGGCGAACTCGTTCCATCAGTAGCTAAAAATATATGAAATATATCTGGGCTTGGTTGTTTCCGCTGCCAAATGATTACGGCACACCACGCTTAAAAAAAACTGTGTATGCACTCTGTTGTTCCACTGAGGTGGAGGTGAGCAATGATTGAGATTCATTGAACTGAAATAAACTGCGATGATAGTTCAAATGAAAACCTACATTATTGTTTACCTGTCAATTTAATGACACAAATTAAACACGGATATTTATTTTATATTACGGTTATTCCCGTTTAATTTTCCTTTCATGAAATCTAATGTATTTTATATTGTCTCACATATGCAAAATTACTCTTCAAATTTCAGATACAGCATATAATAAGTATTATTCGTACTGTATCAACAATACCCTTCATTTATACATTTAATATTGTTGATATAAACAACCAAAGTGACGATTCCCTCCGCGACTCAAAAATAAAAAATGCGGCCATATTTCGTTATCACTGCTTAACATACCTCAAGATATTAAAATATACTCAAAATACCAATTTAACTCGAGTCTATATACATCTACATCTACAAGATACCCTGCAATCCACCGCGAGGGTGTGTGGCAGGGGGTGAATATCACCAGACATATACTATTGACATGCAAACAAGCAAATTTAAGGTCTCGTAACCAAGATTGTTAGTATTTTTACATCCACATCGACAAGATACCCTGCAATGTACGCGAGGGTGTGTGGCAGGGGGTAAATATCACCAAGCATGCACTATTAGCATGCAAACAAGCATATATAGGGTCTCATTCATCAAGACTGTCAGTTTATATTCAACTACATATACATCTACACAATACCCGAAATATATCTAGTACGAGTGTAGCAATGGATAACATTGGTAGCTGCTTGTTGGTATAAGGACTTGAAGCTAACCCAACTAACAGCATGTTTTTGCATGTATGCTTTGCTATTTTTATCTTTTGTTAAATTGTGTAGTTTAGAACAGTATATTAATACTATTCCTTTTTTATGCATGATACCTATGTAGTGCAAGCTTGGTGAGAGTTCACCCCCTGCCACACACCTTTATGGTGGCTTGCAGGGTATTACGTAGATGTGTAGATATATATGTACCCTGTTATCCACCGCGAGGGATAGCAGGGTATCGTGTCGATGTATGTGTAGTTGAATAGAAACTAACAATCTTGATGAATGAGACCCTATATATACTTTTGTTGCGGAAGGCATAATTGCTTGAAACGGCACGAAATGCAACAATTACTTTCGTTAAAAGAGAAGTACTGAGTAAATGTGACGATCATGTACGAGAAATCAGCTACTTTCCTTTTGTTAGACCTCATTTGGAATATGCTGCCAGTGTATGGGATCACTACTAAATCGGTCTAAATAACGAACTCGAACGTGTGCAGCGAAGATCGGCAAGATTTGTAAAGAGACGATACGATAATTATATTAGCGTAAACAGTCTATTAAATGAATTAAATTGGGAATCATTGTCAGATCACAGGTTGAAATATAGACTTAATCTTTTAAAAAAATTCCAAGACCATATCTTCAGTGATGATGTTAAAAATATTTTGCGAACCCCAACTTACTATAGCACACTGGACCATAATCATAAAATTAGAGAAATTGATTGCCGAACTGACAGATTAAAAATGTCCTTTTTCCCTCGTACAATTAGAGATACGAATAATGGTAAATATGTCCAATTGGAGAGAGGCAATGGATAGCATTGGTAGCTGCATGTTAGTATGAGTACTTCAAGCTAACCCTACTAACAGAATGTTTTTGCATGTTTGCTTTGCAATCTTTTTTAAATAGTGAAGTTCTGACTAGTATATTAATACTATTCCTTTTTTTATGAATGATATGTAGTGCATGTTTGGTGAGAAATTACCCCCTGTTACACACCTTTGTGGTGGCTTGTAGGTATTGTGTAGATGTAGATGAATTATGTTGTTGCGCGAGACATACTTGTAAGAAAGTGTCATATATTGCAGGAGACTTCTTCAGACTGACATTTTAGAGTGCTCAGAGGACCGTGACGTATATACTGCTGGCCAAGGAAGCGAGAGGAAATGTGTTCTTTCCCCTCGATGGCGAGATGGCACCCACTTTAGCCCCGAAAAAGGCGATCGACATTCACTGAGAAATCCGCCGTGGCCGGGAATCGATCATCCTCACGTTTTCCCGGAGATGACCGCCAACCGGTTGCAGTGCTAAGAGGGTGTTACCGCGGCCAATTGCCATTTAATAGATACCCTTTTGGGTAATCTAGCTGAGTGGCTCTCCGTTGTGAATTCTAGCTTCAACTCGAATATGCAGTCGTGATTGGACGAAGTGGATGACGTACACTTCCTTCGCACCCCCACTTTTCAGAGAGGGTTGAAAACATCAGTTTTTCGCCACTTATAACTCGAGAAGTAGTTGACGGATCGAAGAACAGAAAAATCCGCATTTTTATTTTACGCCCTCTATCAGATTTGTCAATAAAAAAATAAGGTAAACGACCTAATTTCGCTTGCGGTAGTGGAGATCCTAATCTATCAAAATCTACATAATACCCTGCAAGCCACCATAAAGGTGTGTGGCAGGGCGTGAATTCTCACCAAACATGCACTACATATCATGCATAAAAGAGGATTAGTATTTATATACTGTTCTAAACTACACTATTTAAAAATAATAAAAATAGCAAAGAAAACATGCAAAAACATGCTGTTAGTTGGGTTAGCATCAAGTCCTTATACCAACATGCAGCTACCAATGTTATCCATTGCTACACTCGAACTGGATATATTTGCCGTTATTCATATTGTACGAGGACAAAAGGACATTTTGAATCTGTCAGTTCGGCAATCAATTTCTCTAATTTTGTGATTATGGTCCAGTCTGCCATAGTAAGTTGGGGTTCGCAAAATATTTTTAACATCATCACCGAAAATATGGTCTTGGAATTTGTTCAAGAGATTAAGTCTAAATTTCAACCTGCGATCTGACAATGATTCCCGAATTCCTAATCGGTGCATCCAAAACTCTGCTCTATTCCCTTTCCCGATATTGCTCGCTCGGTAGCAATATCCGTTTCCCGCCATTACACTCAACGCAAGCGATCAGGGCACCCTCATCGCAAGCATCAACGAGCAGACATACGTTTCGAGCGCGTCATCCCTGCCTTCTCTCAATCCCTTGTGGCTCTCGCGGGCAACAAGCGCAGTGCCTGACTCTTCCGTGTCCCAGAGACAGGTCTTTGATCTACATCTACATCTACATCTACACGATACCCTGCAAGCCACCGCGAGGGTGTGTGGCAGGGGGTGAAGGTCACCAAGCATTCACTACTAGCATGCAAGCAAGCAACTAAAGGGTCTCATGCAACTAGATTGTTAGTATCTATAGTATTTGAGGGGTTAATACATGCATCATGCACTACAGAATACTCTAAAATATTTCCCCTACCTATCCCTTTCCTATGCTGCCTATTCTGTTCTCTTATAGTACGGGGGAAAAATGCCATTTTGAATCTATCTGTACGACAATCTATCTCTCTAATCTTATTTATCTGGTCGAATCTAGCATAATACGCTGGTGTTTTCAATATGTGCCTAACATCTTCAGTAAAGCTATCCGATTGAAATTTCTGCAATAGATTAAATCTGAACTTTAATCTACGCTCTGATAATGATTCCCACCCTAATTCTTGTATTAATTCTGATACACTACTCAACCTATCGTAACACCTTTTGACGAACCTAGCTGCTCTACGCTGCACACTGTCTAGTTCTCTCATCAAACCTAATTCATTAGGATCCCATACACTGGCTGCATACTCAAGGTGGGGCCTAACTAGTGAAAAGTAGCATCGCTCTTTTGTCTTCTCATCACATTTCCCAAGTACTCTTTTTATAAATCCTAGCTTTCTCTTCGCTCGGCCGCATATTTCCCTTATGTGTCTTCCCCACGATAAATCTTTAGTGATTGTTACACCTAAATATCTTACGGTTTCAACGTTTTCGATCTTCGTGTTATTAATTCTATAGGATCGCTCTATCGAATTATTCCTCCTCCAAAAATTGATAGCTACACACTTTTTAAGGTTGAGTTCTAACTGCCATTTGTCGCACCACTCTTCAATTGCATCTAAATCCTTGCTAAGTGATTTCATGTCCTCTTCGTTTGATATACCCCTGTACACCACCGCATCGTCTGCAAAAAGTCTAAGGTTACTACTAACTACGGTACCCAAATCGTTTATGTATAAAAGAAATAGAAGCGGACCTACTACGCTACCCTGGGGAACTCCCGATGTGACTTCGATTGTGTCCGACATGATACCATCTATGACAACCCTCTGCTCTCGCCCACTTAAGAATTCTTTTACCCAACATACAACGTCTTTATTTATACCAAAACTCTCTAACTTCAAGATTAATTTGTCATGAGGAACTTTATCGAAAGCCTTTTTAAAATCTAAAAATATCGCATCAACTTCAGTACTGCTTTCGCCGTGGACTAAAATATCGTGTACGAATAAAGCTAATTGTGTCTCGCAAGATCTACCTTTCCGGAACCCATGCTGGCTGTTTATGAGTAATCCCTGACTATCCAAATGCCCCATGATCGAACTGACTACTATGTGCTCAAATATCTTACAAGAGATTGACGTGAGTGAAATGGGTCTGTAGTTACTAGGTTCTTCCCTATCACCGCTTTTAAATATAGGTGTAATGTTAGCTACTTTCCAATCCTTGGGTACTGTGTGGTTCTTTAGTGTTTTATTGAATATTATTTCTAGATAGGGGGCTATTTCAGAAGCTAATGTTTTATAAACTCTGGAAGGAATTTGATCGGGACCTGGTGCTTTGTTTTTACTTATGCTTTTTAACTGCTGCTCTATTCCGCGACATGAAATTTTTATTTCGGGCATTTGCTCACTGAAAGTGTTCGGCGGTGGTTCCACTGCGTTTTGTGACGATGAGTTGAATACACTTTGGAAGAAGGTGTTTAAAGTGTTGGCTTTTTCTACACTGCTGGTGACTCTGATTCCTTTATCATTTTTAAGTGTGTGCACTGTGGACTTATTTCCCTGAAGCTCTCTCACATATGACCAAAACGCTTTAGGATTGCTATCTAAATATTCTCCTAACATCTTGCTCTTGAAATGTGATAACGCTTGCCGACATGATTTCCTTGCTAATGCTCTCGATTTTTTATAGTTTTGAACTAGCTCATTTTTTTCCTCTACCGATAGACCCCGTCTGGCATTTTTCATCTTAGCGTGGCATACCCTTTGTCGCTTTAGTGATTTCCTAACCTCCGCGTTATACCACCTTGGCTCTGTATTATCACTAATATATTTACTTGGTATGTATTTATGAACTGCGTTACGGGTGACCTCAAGAAATTCTCTCCACGAATCCTCTGTATTTAATCCTTTGCTTTGTTCGCTGAATACATTAAACGCTTCCCTTAATTCCTCTTTCATACCGTCGTAATTTGCCTTGCCAAATAAGTACACCCTCCTCCTTGGTTTATAATGTCTTTCAACGCCTACAATAAATTTCGCATGCACTATTTTATGGTCACTAATTCCTGTGTCTGTAACTGTATTTAGAACTCTCTCGGGTATATTTGTTGCTAATAAGTCTAGAATGTTGTTACCCCTGGTCGGCTCTGTTACTAGCTGTTGTAGAGAATGTGTCGTAAAGGTGTTCAACAGTGATTCGCAATGTTCCTTATCCTTACCTCCTGCAATGAAACTACACGTATTCCAGTCTATCGAGGGGAGATTGAAATCTCCGCCTACTATTATTCCTCTATCATTCTTCCCAGAAAGTAATGTGCGTATCTCTGACTCTAGCTCTATTATAGAATTGACGTCTGTGTCCGGTGGCCTGTAATATGCACCTACATATATCTTTTTTGCGTTACTACTTTTACTTTTAACGGAACACCAAATACTTTCTACATTTCGCTCTGAAATAAGTTCTCTTCTACTGACATACGGGTCCTTCACAGCTATGAAAACTCCTCCTCCGTTTCTGCTTACTCTATCCTTTCTGTATACTGTAAAACACTTCGGAAATACTTCGTGATCTGATATGTCCTTCGAAAGCCAGCTTTCTGTACCTACGATTATATCTGCATTAGTACTCTTAATGAGGTGGTGAAATTCTGCTACTTTATTTCTTATACTACGACAATTCACTACTATCACTGAAATTTTTTCTTCCAATCTGTTTCTCTCTTGGTGCTCCTTTCCAACTAAAATTTTCCTCGATAATTTTTTGACGGACAAACTATTTGGTCTACCTCTTACCTTTGATGAATTATCATGTTCGTTCTCTCCATGTGTTTTTCTCTGACCTTCTAAAACTACTCTGCATGTTCTGTCAAATTCTTGCACGATTTTTCCCCCGCGGATTGACCTGCACTCTGGGCTACCACCTGAGCTAAACCCTACGTGTATGCTCCAGTATCCTACTCGCTACCTTAGACGATGCCTCGTCCGTGTAGTGGACACCCGAGCGATTCAGGGGCACCCGACACGTTTCCAGCTCCGGCCCGAGGTCCAAAAACTCAGCTCCCTCGCTCCCACAGACTTCACGGAGTCTCCGGTTTATGCCTAAAACTCGGCTCCAAACCATCGACCCCCGATCCGTCCTAGGTACCAAGCTACATATAGTCAGCCTCATATCGATACCCAGACCTCCACGAACACGGTGGAACTCGGTGCATAGATCCCTTACGGAATCCATTACATCCTCGGACCCCCGTTTCGCGGCGTCGTTAGTGCCGACATGGGCGACTACGTGCAGCTTGGAGCAGTTAGTGGCACTGACCGTTGCTTTCAACGCCTTCGTCACCTGGGGCACCGTACCTCCTGGTATACACCAGGAACGTACCCGTTCTTCGTCACCTTTCCCTCGGGATTCACCACCTCCTTCCCGACGGGCCCTGGCACGCATCGAGTCCGCTACTCGGCGGACATTGGAGCTACCTATCACTAATACTCCCTCCCTTCCCTCCCGACTCCCAGTCGGCGAAGTCTCCGGAGGCGGAGCGTTCGATGCGCCGACCTCCGCCAGCCCATCGAACCTATTACTAACGGGGAAAGGCTCAGCCTCTGCCTCTGCATTTCCCCGTTTGTGTAGTGTGACCCCACGACTCCTCCTACGGACCACTTCCCACTCTCCCCCGGATTCGGAGGTAGGCTCCGCTAGAGGCTCGGGTGTGCGGGGAACGTCCTCAACCCTCCAACCCACGCCAGTGTAAGGGCTCGCCCCCGCACCAACGCGTGCGGAAGGCCTTGGCCGACCCCCACTCCCCCTCGACCGTTCCAACGTAGTCACCAGCCGTTTCACGAGAGAGCGAAGACTATCCACCGTCTTCTCGAGCTCATCGACTCGAGCCCGCAAGGGCTCGCTATCGGGTGAGTCACGGAAGAGGTTGACAATTGACCTAATGGGAGTCATCCTAATCTAACTCTAACTATCTCTCTCCCTTAGACTCGCAGCGGAGCTATCTGGTAAAGGAATCTACTATTTACTACACACTAATAAATAACTAACAAGGCTCTTGAAGAAACGAGCAAGCAAGCAAATACAGACCACAGATTATCACCAGAAGCCAATTAACCCAAAGGGGACAGGGACTAGGAGTAAACTACACAGGTAGAAAAACTACACGGGTGAGTGGTTGCAAGGGTAGCGCTCGGTAGGGAGTCGCGATGGGAGGTGGGTCACGGTTGACCTTGGTTAGGCTGAGGTTTGGGAAGGGAACCACGGGGGGGGAGGGGGGGGGGAGCTCTGGAATGTATACGAGAGGAATGTAGGCTGTAGGATGCGCAAGACCAGCGATTACGAAGAGATGAAGCAAAAAGTGTCAACAGTAAAGCTAAAGTAAATGTATTAAAAATCTACTACTAAAAGAAGCAACGAAAAAGACGAGCAAAATTAAGCACTAATCTAGGAAATATAAATATATCTATAAAAAAAAACACTATTACCGAATTATTTCAATGACAATAAGCGATTAAAAAAAACTGTATAATCTACTAGGTTAAAAAATAAGTTACGCAAACTGCAGAGATAGTATAAACTATAAATGTATAAATAAAACTTTATGTGTATAAAGCTAAAGTAAATGTATTAAATATCTACTACTAAAGGAGCAACGAAAAAGACGAACTAGATTAAGCACTAGTCAAGGAAATATAAATATATCTAAAAAAAAAAACTATCACCAACTAACTTCAATAACAATAAGCGATAAAAAAATCAACTATATGAATCTACTAGGTTAAAATAAGTTACGCAAACTACAGAGTTAGTATAAACTATATATGTATAAATAAAATTTATGTGTATAAAGCTAAAGTAAATGTATTAAATATCTACTACTAAAAATCAACGAAAGACGAACTAGATTAAGCACTAGTCAAGGAAATATAAATATGTCTAAAAAAAACTATTATCAACTAAGTTCAATAACAATAAGCGATAAAAAAGATCAACTATATGAATCTACTAGGTTAAAATAAGTTACGCAAACTACAGAGTTACTATAAACTGTATATGAATAATAACACAAGTGCAAATTACACCTTACACGTTAGGATGGATTATACGGTTCTACACAGGACTATGAATAAATAACAATAAGATAATATTAAATTAGAAATTCACTTGTAGGAGAACAAGTCTATATATATCACGGAGATTAAACAGCGGTACGGAAGCACGGATATTATGAAACAATAACTAATGCAGTGTAGCTATAACGAATAAAGTTAAATTAAAGCCGAGTGAAGTCTAGAAATATATTGTTAACAATAGATTATAATGAACGGTTCTATAACTGAGAAATACTTAGAAAAACAAAACTATGGTGATGATAAAATATAAATAAGAAACGTAAATACGCTAACTATTGAATAGCCACAACGATGTTAAACAATAGTGGAAGATTTGTATTTATCTCAGTATATAAAAGTAATAAAGATACTGGTTTAGTTCTACTTATCGCTATCGGCACACACTCTCGGCAGACGCTCGCGGGATGGCAGGGACTACAGCCACAGCAGGCACAGAAAACTCACACACTAACACACTCACTTACTAACTAACTAAACACTCACTACTAAATACACCACTACACTATGAAATAGGGGATAGCCTAGGACGACACAATTTTAGAGCTAAAACTACGGACCCAGCTAGGCAACGTTAAAGCTGCTACTGGCGACCAGGTAAAAAAGTGAAAGTCACAACTCAAGACGGGAGCTCTCACCACGCGACCTTCCTCTGCGAGTGCAGGATGAAGAATGAATGAGGGAAGGAGGGTGATTGCAGGAGAGAGAGAGACAGTGTGTGTGGTGTCCGTGAAGTGTGTGCCTGGGGGGAAGCAAGGTAGAGGATCGCGAAGACGGAGGTGCATCGGAAGGGATGAGGAGCGGTGAGGACGACTTCAAAAAGAGATGTCTTTCTGAGACGAGGGGTGACGTGAAAGACGTTAGGGCGGGGAACGTGAATGAAGGGGGGAGTCAACAGTGTGCACTGGGGAGAGCACGGTCGACTTGAGCGAAGGTGCATGCATTCAAGTGACCGAGGATAGAGAACAGGAGCTGGGCGCTGGAAATGCACACAGCCCTTGAGGAAGTGTAACATAGAGGGCTCACCGCTGCAAGGAGCAGACTAAGGGACACTTCTCGATTGTGTCGCAAAAGTCGATTAGAAAAATGAAAGCGATGGAAGAGATATATGCATCGTTTGTGGCGTGACGTGAAAAATTCTTCCCTCGCCATCTATGGAAACATTCCAGTACTACATCCAAAACGAATAATAGTTGTGCTCTATGTTGTGAGCCTATATTGTATATCATACTTACTCTGTCATACAACGCTCTCGCATCGCCACTCGTCTCGAAGAAAGGCTTACCTCTCGCCTCCTTCCATCGCGTCCTTATACCCCGTATATTCCGCGCACGAATTCAAATCGTGTCTGTCTTAAGCAGGTTCTGCGCCACCAAATATCAACAAATCCCTCGATTTCAATCTTCAGTTCAGCCAATGTTCTTGCTGTTAGTCTTTCGTTCCAATTGAAAAATTTGTCTGGTCGCAATGGAAGAAAAAATTAACCCGCAGTTGGTACTCATGAATCAGGAATCAATTTTTTATAATGAACAAGTACGTTCTCTGAAGAGCGGATTAATACGGGTCTTTTTATTGTACAGACTCTTATCAGATTCGACAATTGAAAAAGCATGGTATACAACTCCTTTACGTACAGAATTAGGGATTTCACTACCGCCTTGTGGAAAGAACATGAATCTACATCAACATGTTAACCTAATGAGCCGCCGCAAGGATGTGTGGCAGGGGGTGGCAGTTCATTAAACCGTGGCATTGAAGTTGACAACAAAATTCGGCTTAAAAAGCGGATAAGGATATGCAGCAAATTGCCTTGACTAGGATCATACACAACCATTCTGAAATCGAAAAAAATTAGTTGCTACAATCCGACGCGATGAGTTACAAAATAATATTTTAGGAAAGGGAAGGAAACTAGAAATAGGCAGAAAATTTGATATGTCACGAAATGATAGAAATGAGGGACACGTGTTAGGTAAGCTTGCAAGATGGAGAATATAATAGGGATGTTAGACCACATGAAGTTAAGGATAAGCTTTTGAAGAGTTGAAGAGGAATCTAGCGAAGTAAAAACGGACTATTGGGTCGTTTATCGTAAAAAGTGAAGAGACGGCGCATGGATGGGAGAACGGAAACAGCGGATACAACCAGCGCGTAACGTGAGACTGTGTACGTGGGGGATCTCCCATCTCTTACATTTCACGTACACGGAAAACCAACGAAAACTGCCCCAGGATTTGGCGATAATGAATTTTGGCATTCCCAAAGAATTGGAATTTATCGCAATTAAATCTCAATTGTGGATTATATAAAAGGGAATTTTTTCAACTGCAGCAGCTATGACACGATTTTTAATCATCCGTTCACCGGCTAAGTAAAACTGAAATTTTTAAGGACTTGAAGCTAACCCAACTAACAGCATCTTTTTGTATGTTTCCTTTGCTATTCTTATCAGTTTTTTAAATAGTGAACTTTAGAACAGTATATAAATACTAATCCATCTTTAGCATGATATTTAGTGCATGTTTGGTGAGAGTTCAACCCCTGCCACTCACCTTTATGGTGGCTTGCAGGGTATTATGTAGACGTTGATGAAATGATAAAATAGGACTAAAACACTCAAGTGAAATTTCAATATTTTGGGGAGTTTTTCCTTTGACATTCAGCTACGGCAAGAATCATCTGATAACGTTTACTGTTCAGAGGGTCCAATACGTGGGACTTCTCAATTAAGGGCGCTTGGGAGCAAAACTTTTCAAGACACATTTCTCACCCGCGAATTTCTTCGACACATATTTTTCTCTTTTAAGACCTAAGGTGCCCTCAACAGAGTAATATCTCAGACTGAAATGCTTACAATACACCTATATATCATGCCTTAGAAAATATCCTGGTGACAAATAGTAGTTTACCTCTCTTTTCCATGGACAGAAACCAGAACGGTCGCTCACCTGAAAAGAGAAAATTAGGAATTAATATTTTTTTATTCACGGGAACATGCTGTCACAGTAATTTTCACCTCGTATAATGACGCCAGATGGAGTCAAATATATATTAACCGAAACTTAAGAAAGGAGAGGTTAAGAGCAAAGAAAGGTTTGACGAAGAAACAAGTGAAGAATGAGATTTGCACTCCTCCTCCCTCGTCAACGAATTTCATTTTTCGTTGAGGCTGTGACACGATCAACGTAAACGTGAGTCGTGTAACGTTAAACGCGAAGAGATGGCGCATTGGTGGGAGAAAACGGAAACAACAGACACTAACAGCGCGTAACGTGAGACCGTGTACTGCGTGGGAAATGGGCATCTCCCGTATCTCACGTTTCACTTACACGGAATAAACCAATGCAAACTCTCCCAGGATTTGGCGTTAAGTAGCCATCTGTAGGGAGTTATTGAAGTTACAAGTGCATGAATGCCTCCTCAGGGGGGTTGTGTCTGAAACAGTCGAGATTATTTCGAATAGGTAACCAAGGAGTCACATGGTATAAACAAGAATGGCTCGCAAATTTGATGTGTTAAAACCACTGATTACAACGTAGTTCATTGTTAACACTTGTGTTTTATCTCATTTGTGGGATCTATAGTGGAGAGAGATGAGAAAAACTCAGCGAAAACAATTTTTGAGAATGTAACGAACGATTCAGAGAAATAAAATCTTCAAACCATTCGCGTTTTTACCACGTGGCTCCATGGTTACCTACTCGAGATAATTCCGAAGGTTTCAAACACATTCCCCCAGGACTAAAATTTTAGTCTCAAATACTGTGAAACTTATTTCAGTCTTAGGTTTTAGCATCGAGAATTTCCTGCCTTTTTTGTGATGATGAGTTCCCATTGGTCAAATCGTGAAAATTTAGTTAGAAAGGATTAAACATGCTTTTTACGAAATAATTCTTGTGACTTATAATAAACTTTAGCGATCTTGTAACTTCATTAACGGCATGGAATACGCAAGTGCATACCTCTACAGTCTTGAAAATTAATTGTTAGCTCCTGTTTACATTCGTTACGGATTTCCTTTTGCGCATTCGTCAGTCAATTTTTTCCCAAGGGTCGCGTATTTTGATTGTGTCCGCCAGAGAAAAAGTTGTCGTCTCACGTTTCCCGTGAACGACTCACGTCACCCGTTCACTTTGATTGTGTCTCAACCTTTACGCGCAATATTCGCTAGATAACGATAGGGTAGCAATGACAAAAGACGCTTATCATGCGTGCATACATTTCCGGCGGGAAAGTGTTTCGCGTAACGTAAATCTTGCCGTCCAACGTAACGGTCGTTCAGAATGCTAGAAAGAGGACCTTTTTCAATATTGCATGCCAGAATGTAAAGCAGTGGCTGAGCTTTCCTGAATCGCTCCCGATCGATTCGGCGGCAGAACCGTTCCCTCCCTCTGCAGCCCACGAATCAAAAGCCTCCGGGACCCGTTCCCTATTCCGCCGAGGCTGTAAACACTAGGGAAGTGGCAGGGCCGTAGCATATATCAACAGTTCCCGCCCGCCCAGGCCCGGAGTGAGTTACGTACGTCCGCGAGTCCTTTGTTGAAAGAAAGTCACGCTCGCAGCCGGGGGGCAGCGCTGAATGGAAGGCGCTGGCCAGAAGAAAAAAAAATCGAGCGAGTTGTGGCGAACTACAAAGGACGAGGAGTAAATCAGTGGAATCGCGCATTCACGAACTCCTCCATCGTTCCGAAAAAGGACGACCTTTCTTCCACCAAAAGGGACGCCACTTTTCCCTTTGATGATCGAAGTAAATTTCGAAGAGGAAAAAAACTGTCTCTGAGTGTGACGAGAGCACCTGCGAGCCTCGATGCGGCTCACTGCTCGCGAAATTCCGAGAGAGAAAAAACGGCGACGAAGAAGACGTCACTGCTCGTCCGATCAACTGCGAGCGACAGCGACGGTGGTTGGATATAGCGTGGACGCGGAACACGCGTCTTTTGTTCCCGTCGGAAAGTAAACAAGAGTAACCTGGAGTGACGAAAATAAGTTTTGTCCACGCTGGGAAAAGTAAGTAAGTACTGGTTGGTTAAACCTTACTTTCTGTCTCGGGAAAATTGAATGAAAGACATCGACTTCAACTTGCGTCCTAGAACGGACAGGGTAACCGATCAACAAACTCTATTGTTGTTCTTTATTAGTAACATCGGTATAAACAATTTGAAATTGCGTATTTGTAAGAAGAGATGTTTCCGACCCGAAGGTCGGTCTGCAGCTAGAAATATTGCTAAACCACACGCGGACACGCTTTTATAAACACGAGTGATTCAATCCATAGCATAGGTAGTAGCATGTTGGTGTAAGGACTTGAAGGTAACCCAACTAACAGCACGTTTTTGCATGCTTAGGTTGCTATTTTTATCTTTTTAAATATTGCAGTTTCGACTAATATATTAATACTGATGATTTTAAATGCATGATACGTAGTGCATGTTTGGTGAGAATTCACCCCCTGCTACACACCTTTGAGGTGGCTTGCAGGGTATTATGTAGATGTAGAAAAACCTACGAGGACTAGAATTGACGCATTAAAACAATGGGATGAGTCCTAAAATCGTAGGAGCCACAGAAGCCAATGTGATGCCCGTGTGATGCCCGATCAAATAACAACGCATTTTCACGAAATGATTGCAGCCGTTTTTTATCAACTTGACTAAAATATGGGTTTTTTCCCCTCAATGCCATTCCATTTTTTTTCTCGGACATGCAAGTACTTTAATAACATGTTAGCGGGAAACAATGCCACGGCATGGAATTGCATATCAGCGTTTTAATGCGTTAGGCCAACTTTCGCCTTAAAGCCTCCGTCATCTCAAGTGCAACAGTGTTTGGATGAGGACGGATTATGATTGCGCTCACTGCTTCAAGGTAATTGTTTCCAGCAATAATCATGGAAAATTACATGAATTAGAATCACTAATCTATATTTATGATCTTGAAAATGTATTGGTACAATGGGGACGTTTACTCGGAACCGAAATCGCAATTTTGTACACAAAATCGTTAGATGGAAAAGAAAAATGAATTTTAGTGAAATAATTAATCTTCTAACCACAACCATTCACTCATAAATCAAAAATTTAAATAAGCAAAAGGTCACGCCCACCGAAAATGCTGCTGTGATAACATTGACGTAATTTTTCTCCCTTCCTTGACTCCTTTTAGGGGAAGGGAAGGGAGTGGAGGGGATTCTCGGAAGGCCTACTCGCACAGATCCTGTCGCAATCGCTCGGATTGGAAGAGCTAGCTGTGTCCCCCCCCCCCTTTGCGATAAGGTGAAGTAGCTTCGCGGGCTCAGTTGTGATTGGACGATGTCGATATACGTCCGTGGTTGCGCCACGCCCACTTTTCCGAAAGGGTTAAAAACATCAGTTTTTCGCCGCTTATAACATTGATAAATAGTTGATGGACCAAAAAACGGAAAAATACGGGTCTTTTTATTTTAAAAACTATATCAGATTCGGCAATAAAATATATGGTATACGACCCCATTCTTCCTGGTCGTTCCAATATATTTTAATAGCAGCCCGTGTCGATTCTCGATATATCGTCCTCGATGGTAGCCGGACATACTCAGTCAACGGTCGACAGATTTTCACTGCGAGTAACTGTTTCCTTCGCTTGCCTATGCCACGCTTTTTGCCCCATTTCCACGGGGTCTCTCCATATTTCGTTCAGCTAGAGTTAAATTTAGTCCGAGATTTTGCCTTTCACTGAAACATGCCTCAGGCACAATTATCGTAAAATTCAAGTGCCAGGAGAAGCGAAAATCGAATCGAAATTCATTGATATTTCTCACAAGATGGCAGGTGTTTTATTCAGATAACGGCGCCAAGGATTGTGACATGCAATCAGTATTCATCAAAATGATCCAGGCCTAAAATTTTCTTTTCTTGAATTTTCAAGTCGTATTGTGAGTACTATGACAATGAAAAGGAACGCCCTAGGGAAGCAAGGAGGAAGAAGCTAAGGCAATGAACAAAAAACGTTTACAGTTAGTTCAAAATCATAGCTCAAGACGTCTCTATCTCTATGAAACACCACTCCTCATTGCACCTACATTCACAGTGCACGCACCCGGAAGAAACAGAGGCAGGTGGACTTGGGAAGGTGTGTTTGAAACCGTCGGGATTATCTCGAATACGTAACCAAGGAGTCACGTGGCACGAAAACGAATGGTTTGCAAATTTAGAGTGGTAAAACCGCTCATTGTTTACTCTTGTGTTTTATCTCATTTGCCTCGACTATTTTCGTATATGTCGCGAATTTAAAATCTTATGGGTTAGACAGTAACATTATAACACGGAGTAATGATTTTCTGCATGATCGGGTGCAAAGGGTTGTTTTCGACGGTGTTAACTCACCGGCAATTAAAGTCACTTCGGGTGTCACACAAGGTAGTGTGATTGGTCCACTCCTGTTCCTTTTGTACATAAATGATATCAATAAGGTGGTAAAAGTAAGCTTCGTCTATTTGCCGATGACGCAGTAGTGTACTGGGAAATTCTATGCCCAAACGATAAAGAATATTTAAATGGTGACCTACAAGCAATTGAAAATTGGTATGATGCATGGCAGTTAGAATTAAAATTTAAAAAATGTCTTGCAATGAATTTTTAGAAAAAGAATAGCTCTCCTCCTAGTACTTACAAAATAAGTAATAATGAATTAACGAACATGGAATCCATTAAATGTCTTGGAATAAGGTTGATAAATGATCTTTCCTATGGTAAACACATACGTGAAATAATGGGTCAAGCGAACCGTAAACTGGGATTCATCAAAAGAGTACTGGGTAAATGTGACGATCATGTACGAGAATTCAGCTACTTTTCCCTTGTTAGACCTCATTTGCAATATGATGCCAGTGTATGGGATCTCTACGAAATCGGTCTAAATAACAAACTGGAACGAGTGCAGCGAAGATCGGCAAGATTTGTAAAGGGACGGTACGATAACCTTATTAGCGTAACCAGTCTATTAAATGAATTAAATTGGGAAAAATTTGTCAGATCGTAGGTTGAAATTAAGACTTAATCTCTTAAACAAATTACAAGACCATATTTTCAGTGATGATGGTAAGAATATTTTGCAAACCCCAACTTATTATGGTAGACTGGACCATAATCACAAAATTAGAGAAATTGATTCCCGAACTGAGAGATTCAAAATGTCCTTTTTTCCTCGTACAATTAGGGATATGAATAGCGGTAAATATATCCAATACGAGTGTAGCAATGGTTAACATTGGTAACTGCATGTTGGTATAAGGACTTGAAGCTAACCCAACTAACAGAATGTTTTCGCATGTATGCTTTGCTATTTTAATGTTTTTTTAAATAGTGAAGTTTAGAACAATATATACATACTGATCCTTTTTTATGCATAATATGTAGTCATGTTTGGTGAGATTTCACCCCCTGCCACACACCTTTATGGTGGCTTGCAGGGTATTATGTAGATGTAGATGACTATATAGCATCCAGATGAGATAAATACAAGTGCAAACAATTAACGAGGCTGTAGTCAGCGGTTTTAACACGCGAAATTTTCGACGATTCCTAACATGGCCGCTGTCGCATTTCCCAGCCAATCCTGCGTTAATCACGCTAATGCATTTTTCTCATCGCTTTAATGTCTCTCGGGAAAGCCGTTAATTAAAATAGCGCATCATTCACAGCTCTCGGGGGCGTGATTCAATTATAAATCCTTATTCCTTTTCTGGCCATCGTAATTTCCAATGGTGTGCTGGATCCGGACTTTCTGACAACAACGATTCCTTTACAGGGTATTGCTCCATGGGGTACCCGAGGTCCAGAATTGATGATCCTGAAAATGTATGACTTCGCATACTTGCTCTACCGGTCCCAATCGGGACAGGGAAGTTATCTGAGGAGGAATATATCATAAAGTAAATATCTCAAACTGCCTGGACAATTTAGTGCCTTGATGGTAGAGTGCCCCCACCCCATTCATGCTTTGGCTACTTTGGCATTTTTATATTCCGGGGTGACAGATAATTTCCAGAAATTACCGCTAAAGTTCGGAGTACACTATGTGTGTAAAAGAAGCTATTGATAATACAATATAATCCACAAGTCTCAACATTATTCACAAAAATTTGAGTCCACTCAAGAATCACACCTCAATCCTTTCAAAACTAACAATCGAATCCAAAATTCCTTTTCAATTTATTTCCCAGCATACCGATTCCAAGCATGTTGCAAAAGGAAATAGCCATCCAAGTTATAATATTATGATAATTTAGAAAAAGTAACAGATGCTATTTAACATTTAAACTGCAAGGAAAATATAATTTTTATAAATGTAACATGATTGTTGCAGGAAATTGACCGAAAACCCTTTTATAGCACTCGCAATGAATTGAAATCAATCGACCGTATGCACAGCGTTCACCTTTTTGGCACGAGCGAAATACCCGGCCATGTTAGAAGGCCGAGTTTGAAAAAAAAAACATTTGCATGAAACAATCTAGATGCGTCAACACTATAGCCCAGTCCTGAAACGTGTTCTTCTAGCGCTAAGCATGCTACAATGTATGCTTGCAAGTGGAGGGGGGTAAAACATCGGAAACACCCGAAGTACGTCCGAACGCGAAGCACTCGGGGGGAAGCATGATACGAAGCCAAAGCACAGAAGCACGCTTCCATTGTTAAAGGCTTCGAAGCATTGTTGACGAGAATAACAAAATATGGCGGAGGCGTTGGCTACTTACATATGTGTGTAGAATCTATATTTTACTTAGTGTATTACATTTGCATAATTTTTAATATACATATCAATGATAAGATTAATATACATATCATCGGTCTTTTTCTTCCGATCTAAACATTTGATAGATGTTGCCCTCTATCGTGTTTCACTATACTTAGTGGTTTTTTTAAATGTTGCCACTACTGCTTAACGTCGCTTACCTTACCGTAGACCGTCCGAATATGAAGTATTCTTTCCCAAGCATGCTTCATTGTGCGTCAGCAATACGTCATCACCAAGAATGCTTTGCCGAAGCATTCTTGGTTTTCGGATATGACTTATTGTTAGATGCGTCAGTGGGTCTCTCGGGCGCGAAAAAAAAGTGAAACCATCGGTAATTCCGTCCACACCGCAGCATCACTCATTACGACGACTGGATGGGGCCAGGCGATTAAGAGAGGGTTTGGTAGGGGGGGGGGTGACCCCGCGGAAAAGGCACGCGAGACTCCGAAACAATGTCCGTGTGACCTATACGCGTGGGAGCTTTGAATATCAGTCACCGCTAGTGGGGCGCCACCGGTCGTACTAAGCACGGGACTACACGGGCGAGCCCCGCCTCCCTTAACCCTTTAACCCTTCCGCGCCGAGCGAAACCCCTTCCCCCCCCCCACCACGTCACCCTGCACCCCCCCACACCACCGCACCACTTCACCGCTCCCCCTCCCGCACCCGATAAGAAGCCTTAGTGTCGCAATGCGCCAAGCGGAGAGAGGCCCTCTCTTTTTTCCACCTCTCTCTCTGCCCTTTCTCCCCCAAACCATCGGGGCAGGGCCCTCCTGGTTTATAGGGGGCCCGGGCCGCATCCGGTCGACCCGTAGGAGCCCCTGTCACACTAGCCGCTTTCGGTTACGTCTGCCCTGTCGACCAATCAGCTCTCGGTTGAAGGATTAAGAGCCCGCGTCTTATTTCCAATCGACAGTCGGTTGGACGAGTAAAAAACTTTAGCACTTTTCACAATGTATTTAAAATAATAAAATTACACAACACGTGTTGTGTAATTTTATTATTAATTATATGAAGAAATTATATATGATTATATGAGTAAAAAACTTAAGCACTTTTCACAATGTATTTAAAATAATAAAATTATTGTAAACGTAAAAAAAACAAACACGGGTTGTGTAATTTTATTATTAATTATATGAGTAAATTATATATAATTATATGAGTAAAAAACTTAAGCACTTTTCACAATGTATTTAAAATAATAAAATTATTGTAAACGTAAAAAAAAACAAACACGTGTTGTGTAATTTTATTATTAATTATATGAGTAAATTATATATAATTATATGAGTAAAAAACTTAAGCACTTTTCACAATGTATTTAAAATAATAAAATTATTGTAAACGTAAAAAAAAACAAACACGTGTTGTGTAATTTTATTATTAATTATATGAGTAAATTATATATAATTATATGAGTAAAAAACTTAAGCACTTTTCCACAATGTATTTAAAATAATAAAATTACACGTGTTATGTAATTTCATTATTTTAAATACATTGTGAAAAAGTGCTTAAGTTTTTTACTCATCCAATATGTCTCACTTCCACTACGTGACGCCTGATACTGTGAAGGACAGTAATATACGGGTGAATAAATCACACACAACATATATTTGCCCATCTAGTACCCCAAGGTACTCCACCAGTATTAATACCATTTATGGTATGTATTGAAACTATTAGCAATATAATCCGACCTGGGACATTGGCAGTACGACTAGCTGCCAATATAATTGCCGGGCATTTATTAATAACCCTATTGGGAAGTACTGGCCCTTCATTAACTTATAGAATCATAATTATATTAATTATTACTCAAATTCTATTACTTATATTAGAATCAGCTGTAGCAATTATTCAATCCTATGTATTTGCTGTATTAAGGACACTTTATTCTAGAGAAGTAAATTAATGTCAACACACCAAAATCACCCATACCATCTATAGAAAGAAACTGTACGATTCAAGGTACAGATAGAGTAAACGTGGAATCAGTTAAGTACTTAGGTGTAACACTTACTCAGGATCTATCATGGGGGAAACATATCAGGGGAATATGCAGTCAAGCAAATAGAAAGTTGGGGTTTATTAAAAGAATATTAGAGAAAAGTGAGGAGAGGGTGAAGGAACGTTGCTATTTTTCAACTGTTTGACCACACTTAGAATATGCTGCGAGTATATGGGACCCTTATGAAGCAGGCTTAATTTACGAATTAGATCGAGTACAACGAAGAGCAGCGGGATATGTAAAAGGGTGTTACGATAGGGAAAGCAGTGTGTCTGGTATGTTAGCCGAATTGGGATGGGAATCGCTGTCACAACGCAGGCTGAATTATAGACTTAATCTTCTGGGAAAATTTAAGGAGGGACAATTCATTTATGACGTTAATCATGTATTGCTGGCTCCGACTTATTATGGTAGGCTCGATAATTCTAATAAAATTAAGGAGATAGAATGCAGGACGGACAGGTTTAAAATGTCATTTTTTCCACGTACGAGTCGAGATCAGAACGTTAGACATCGCGTAAATCGGTAATATTTATAGAGGTAATATTCAGAGTACGTCGATAGTAATTTTTTTTATTTCTTGCATGTTCAAATCACGGTGTGACTCGCATGCACTGAATTTTTTTGCATGCATAGGTAAGTATCTATGAAATTGGTGTCATGTTTCAAGTCATGCAAGGTATTCGTGGGTGTGTCCTGCATGATTGGGATTTGGTAGTTTTTTTCCCCCTAATTACTTTTAAAGGTGTGGTGTTTGTTTTGTAATGTTCATTTTTGTTTGTTTTGTCATTGTTCCTAGTGTGGATGCACCCCCTGCCACACACCCTCGAGGTGGCTTGCAGGGTATGTCGTAGATATAGATATAGATAGCCAATAGGAGCTCACCTCGCGGTCACGTGCCGTTTGTGTTTACGTTTTGCGATATTTTGATGTCGCAAATTCAATTGTTTCCCAAAACCTCAAAATATCAATAATACAATTAATAAAGCTTTTAGCCATCTTCTTTATCAATCTTTTGTGAAAAATCTATTGCAATAGCATAACTTATTGATTTAAGTGCGATTGAAAGTACTAACGAGTCTCCGCTTCACCGGATTCGCTTCGTTCCGCGAAAGACTTGTGCTTGCTTCTACTCCGGTCGACAGGCCAGAGTAGGAAAGTACCGAGAAGGATATCGAGGTCTCTTATATCTCTCCATATTCCTGGATATTTAACCCTGATATCTCTCCACTGTCCTCAGATTTTTTTATGATGAATGCAACCAATTACCTGCAATTAACAGACAAATGAGCCTTATTTGAAAAAGAGGAAACCCTGGAAAAATCTCCAGTACAGGAGAAGAAACGTTCGCATCATGCAGTATGGAGGCAGAGAAACACTACAACTAAGTAATTTCCTCTACTGGGCCACCAACAGTTCAAATAGCAAACAAAATTATGTGCTAACGCCTCAAATTTAGCAATCGTTGAGAATTCTCTTCTTTAGGCCACTCCTTGAGTATGCAGCCAGTGTATGGGATCCTAATGAATTAGGTTTGATCAGAGAACTGGACAGTGTGCAGCGTAGAGCAGCTAGGTTCGTTGAAAGGTGTTACGATAAGTTGCGTAGTGTTTCAGAATAAATACAAGAATTAGGGTGGGAATCATTATCAGAGCGTAGGTTAAAGTAAATATTAAATCTATTAGATAAATTTCAATCAGATAGCTTTACTGAAGATGTTAGGCACATATTAAAGAAACCAGCGTATTATGCTAGATTCGACCAGACCAATAAGATTAGAGAGATAGATTGTCGTACCGACAGATTCAAAATGGCATTTTTCCCCCGTACTATAAGAGAACAGATTAGGCAGCATAGCAAAGGGATAGGTTGGGGAAATATTTTACAGTATTCTGTAGTGTATGATGCATGTATTAACCCCTCAAATACTATTGATACTAACAATCTAGTTGCATGAGACACTTTAGTTGCTTGTTTGCAAGTTAGTAGTGCATGCTTGGTGATATTCACCCCCTGCCGCACACCCTCGCGGTGGCTAGCAGGGTATCGTGTAGATGCAGATGAGTGTTATCGTTCATTATTGAGAATTTTCTCCTGATTCATGTGCACCTACTACGGATAATTTATTTCGACCATTGACACAAGACCATTGGTTCAATTGAATTGGAACAAGAACAACAAGAACTTACGGGATAGCTGATATTTAGTGTCGCAAAATATGCTCAAGACGGACACAATTTGAATCCGTGCCGCGGAATAAGTATAAGGACGTGATGGAAGGAGGCGGGAAGATCTAAGCTCTTTCTCGAGACGAGTGGCGATGCGAGAGCGTTGTATGACAGAGTAAGAATAATATAGAGGGCTCATCGCATAGGGAAAAACTGTTATACGTTTTGGATATAGTACTGGAATTTTTCCATAGATGGCGAGGGAAGAATTTTTCGCGTCACGCCACAAACGATACATATATGCATACAAATCTCTTCCATCGCTTTAATTTTTCTAATCGACTTTTGCGACACAATCGAGAAGTGTCTCTTAGTCTGCTCCTTGCAGTAGTGAGCCCTCTTATGTTACACTACCTCGATGGTTGTATGCATTTCCAGCGCCCAGCTCCTGTCCTTTATCCTCGGTCACTTGCACGTATGCACCTTCGCTCAAGTCCTCCGTACCTCTCCCCTGTGCACCCTGTTGCCTCCCCCCTTCATTCACATTCCCCGCCCTAACTTCTTTCACGTCACCCCTCGTCTCACGAAGACATCTCTTCTTGAAGTCGTCCTCACTGCACCTCCGTCTTCGCGATCTTCTACCTCGCTTCCCCCTAGGCACACACTTCACGGACACCACACACACTGTCTCTCTCTCTCCTGCAATCACCCTCCTTCCCTCATCAAAGACCTGTCTCTGGAACACGGAAGAGTCAGGCACTGCGCTTGTTGCCCACGAGAGCCACAAGGGATTGAGAGAAGGCAGGGATGATGCGCTCGAAACGTATGTCTGCTCGTTGATGCTTGCGATGATGGAGCCCTGATCGCTTGCCTTGAGTGCATTGGCGGGAAGCGGATATTGCTACCGAGCGATAGGAGGACTCCGCCCAGGCGAACGATATTGGGATCCCTACGAAATCGGTCTAAGTAACGAACTTGAACGAGTGCAGCGAAGATCGGCAAGATTTGTAAAGGGACGGTACGATAACCTTATTAGCGTAACCAGTCTATTAAATGAATTAAATTGGGAAATATTTGTCAGATCGTAGGTTGAAATTAAGACTTATTCTCTTAAACAAATTACAAGACCATATTTTCAGTGATGATGGTAAGAATATTTTGCAAACCCCAACTTATTATGGTAGACTGGACCAGGATCACAAAATTAGAGAGATTGATTGCCGAACTGACAGATTCAAAATGTCCTTTTTTCCTTTACAGTTAGGGATATAAATAACGCTAAATTTATCCAGTACGAGTGTAGCAATGGATAACATTGGTAGCTGCATGTTGGTATAAGGACTTGAATCTAACCCAACTAACAACATGTTTCTGCATGTTTGCTTTGCTATTTTCATCTTTTTTATACAGTTAAGTTTAGAACAGTATATAAATACTAATCCTTTTTTATGCATGATATGTAGTGCATGTTTGGTGAGAATTCACCCCCTGCCACACACCCCCTGCCACACACGGTGGCTTGCAGGGTATTATGTCGATGCCAACCCAACTAACAACATGTTTCTGTTTATAGAGGGAACATCTATCAAATGTTTAGATCGGAAGAAAAAAAGGCGATTACATGTATATTAACCTTTTCATTGATATGTATAATAATAATTGTGCAAATGTAGTATACGAAGTAAAAAAATAGGTACTACACATCTTTATAAGTAGCCAACGGCTCCGCCATCTTTTGTTATTCTCGTCAACAATGCTTCGAAGCCTTTAACAATGGAAGCGTGCTTCTGTGCTTTGGCTTCGTAGCATGCTTCCCCCAGAGTGTTTCGCGTTCGGACACACTTCGGGTGTTTCCGACGGTACCCCCCTCCACTTGCAAGCAAGCATTGTAGTGTGCTTTTAGCGGTAGAAGCACACGTTTCGGACAGGGCTATTGATTCTCCGGCGCTAACAATTATTCTTGGATCTAAAAATCGTTCATATCCCAAAACCTTCACTATGATGCTCACCATCAAATCAAGGCGATATCAGCGATAAGAAATTATGTTGCGTGGCTATAAATAAACGTCTCACTTCTGCGAAATCCTTTGGGACTGCAAGGAGCCGAAGTTATGATGAGCGAATTATATCGCCAGTTTTTTTTCACGGCGTCTTGTGTGATGAACTCACTTTATGAACTTTTCCAATTAACAACTCTTCGTTGCCCTACTCGTAAGGAAGGAATGCCTTCCGAGGTCAAATACAGTAAACTCCCGATTACCCGTGCCTCGCCAATCTATTCAATGTATCGGAAGTGTTATCGAAGGTGAGTAAACTTCTGTTTTTATCCTCCAATCACGTCTTCCTCTACAGCCCTACATACTGGTTCGATGTCTTACTATAGGCTTCATGCCACCACCCGAGGCTTGCCAACATTTAGTTGTGCCCGGGATAGCTCTACTAGATTCTTTTTTGTCATAAAATGCTATTATGCACAGCGAGGATCTTTTCATTTGCAGATTGTGCTGTATTTGTTAGGGAGTTTATTTATATTGGCGGCGCACCGTATAGAGAAATGAATCCGGAAAGGCCCAAACTGCGGAGTATCCGTGTTTCTCGATAATACGTGTACCCTTTTACCAGTCATCAGCACAGAAAATGGGGAGATTACTGTATCAGCAAATCTACATACCGAAAAAAAACATGAGTTTATGACTGTAAGACCATTCCAAAGTAATGAATCATCGCTGCGGAAATTAATCCAAAATGTTCACGGGAAAACCTTTACGGCGCAGTTAAGACAGGGCAATGTCACATGGAGTTTCCTCTTGCAGTGCCCCTAGCATTACAGAAGATTTTAGATAGATATTTTTTAATGCTCAAACTCATACGTATAATTATACAATGATTGAAAAAACTTGAGCTTTAGGTAGCTTACAAGGGAACACCTGAAGAAAGCTACCATCAGAAATAGTGTTAGAATTCAACGATTGAACAATCAAAAGCAAGGCGTAATAAAAATATATAAAATATAAAAATTGCCAAAATGTAAACAAAAAATATGAATAAATTGAGATAACAAGATTGGCATATAATATTGAAGAATGATATAGTTTTATGTACATATAGTTTTCTGTATATATATTTTTCTGCACATTCATATATATAGAACATATAGTTTTCTGTACATTCATAGATAATTTGTTACGAAAAAACCAATCTTCGGTAATTTAAGTCATTTTGCATATCATATCTTAGACGTTCCCATGTAAAAATACTGTAACATAGTGCAAATCACCTGCAAATAACCTGACCACGAAAGTCGTGACAACAAAGGTCATTAATATATACCAAAACAATTCAGGGCCTAAGACTGAACCCTGAGGTACACGAGAGGTAATATATATAAAATCACTGTAATGGTTATTAATGAAAACACATTGTGACCTCTTTTTTAGGTAACTTTTGAGCCATTTTGAACAAAAGTAATAGAGTGCAGATGTGCCAAGTGAGGTAATGTAACGGTTATAATACAAGAATATAGAATAATTAGAATCAATAGATCGGAGTTCACCAAAGGAAAACATGCTACATTCAGGATCATTAAAGCGAATTTTTTCCTCGATAACTAGAATCCATCCCTCATTCAAAATTATGCGTTTGAGCTCTTCCACTACGCGTAGGAAGATATGAAAGTATGGCTTATGAAAAAATATAGCCATGAGGAAGACATTTCTGATCCATCATTTCCTTCATTAAGCTCACGCCTCCCTCTCTGTCTAAATTACTTCTCTCAGTCGCCACCTTAATCAGTCTCTCAGCAATCGCTCAACACCCCCAGGATGATATTTATTACCCGTCAGGTTCTACTCGTTAAGTCATCCCCGTTTTTCACCCTCTATCTTCACCATCTCCACACAACACCACTTTCCCTTACCATCTTCCCTCTCCGCCCAAGCTGCTTAAATGGGGGCGTTTACTTGGAACCGAAATCGCAATTTTGTACACGAAATCTTTAGATGGAAACGAAAAAAGAATTTTAGTGAAAAAATTAATCTTCTAACCACAACCATTCACTCATAAATCAAAAATTAAAATAAGCAAAACGTGACGCCCACCGAAAATGCTGCTGTGATAACATTGACGTCACTTTCCTTCCGTCCTTGACTGCTCGTATGGTAAGGGGAGGGAGAGAAGGAGGGTTCTCGGAAGGTCTGCTCGCACAGATGCTGTCGAAATCGCTCCTATTGGCGGAGTCAGCTGTGTCCCCCCCATTGCGATAAGGCAAAGTAGCTTCGCGGGCTCAGTTGTGATTGGACGAAGTCGATATACGTCAGAGGTTGCACCACGCCCACTTTTCCGAAAGGGTTAAAAACATCAGTTTTTCGCCGCTTATAACTCGAGAAATAATTGACGGATCAAAAAAAGGAAAAATAAGGGTCTTTTTATGTTACAAACTCTATCAGATTCAGCAATAAAAAATTTGGTAAACGACCCCATTGAAGATACTACTTGGGCGCGGTTGAGCTTTCATTCTCCCTGCAATCGTTCTATGGAGAGCTCAAGGTTCTTCCCATTGCAATCTCTATTTATAAAGGAGAACAATGATCGCACCTCTGGAATAGCTACCTATGAACCATCTGCTGATAAAAAAGTATTGGAACATCTGAAATCTCGGCAGCGATGGAGGAAGTTACTCGGTTGAGTATCGGAGCAGCCTGCACTACCAGCATGCAACGGGAAAGGGTAAATGGGTCACGAAATTCAAAATTTTTTTTCAATCCCTAAAAATCGTAATTTTTCAATGCAATTTTCAGAACACAAACTGCTTTCATAGGCATTTACACTCGCGAAAAAATATTTCGAAAAAAGTAAAAACTCACGAATTTACAGCGATTTAAACCCATGAGGTGGGTGTTCGCAGCACCGCCATATTGGTGTTTCCCAGCTTCGGCACCAGGTGTCACAGTGTATGTTGAGTGCATTCAATAGTGCATTTTCTGCAGTATAATGGTTGGCGGGAAAAGGCGGGGAACAGGAAAACAGCGGAAAGTGTGTTACGAGCCTCCTGACAATCGTTGAAAATTAGCAAAAACATGAACGGGATGGGGGTTTTGATACACCTCACAATCGATGAAACTGCACAAAAACATGAACGGGATGGGGGTTTTGAGTCACTTCACAACCGATGAAACTGCAATCGAATCGCCAGTTTTTGTCGGACGATCACCAAAATTAGGATTTATCACTTATTTCGCATTCTAAACAAAAGTAGGTAGCAACTCTTTTCCCATGTTAAAAGATAGTGAAAACACTCTTTTTAACACTTAAATTTTCACATTTTCCGATTAGTTGACGAATATTTAAATACGTTTGTTCCATGTACCCATATTTCTTCTTTAAAACGACACCACTCCCTCATCGATCAGATAAGTATCTTCGGAGTTTACCTCAAATTGATGCACCGAGGTCGAGTGTTAAAACATCCTGGGAGGTTTGCAACCCGCAAACGTTAATTACTTTTTATATTTTTTGGGCGGGAAGGAGGTACAAAGGAAATCTAAAACTAATGATATGTTGTGCGCGGTAACATTCTGCATTGAACGCACTTTTCTCCACCTCCAGAGCTCTCAACCACCGGGAGAAAACACAATAAAACTGACTGGACTGACGGACACCGCTACAAACTTAATGGGGAACATGCACTATTTCTTATAACTCTTTGATTGTGAAGTTTATTAGCTGAAATGTGCTTGCCGAAAATATCACTGAAGAATTAATTTTTGTTACAAAGATATTACTCTTTAAAGATTGCACCTTTTCGGGAGCTTAAAAACACGACGTCATCGCATGACGTCAAGGCACGGTATCACTAAGGGCGTTGTTCATCTGTTTATGCGTGGAGATAAGTTGTTAAATGAATACTTGGCGATAACGTATGTATTTATCTCATTTGTTTAATCCAATGAACGATTGTATTTCGAATTTTTATTTACGTAATATGGATTGTAACGAGCAAATCGTCCATTAATTATATAATGCCTGTTTAGTGCCCAAGAATTTCTAATACGTCTATGCAATCGCTGGTTCTTTTTAGGAGAACGCCGCCATAAGGGAGTCAACCAAAGGAAATTGTCGGAATGTGCTTTATTAAGTATTTTTTCAGTCATCGTTTCTTTCGAGAAACGGCTAAAAACCTCAAAACAATATATTCACTTCGTTTTCTTTTAAAAATAAATGTGTATCTCCATAGCAATATGGAACCTATACCTGGCAATGACGTCAGAAGGCGTTTCAGGTCACGTGACTTCCGGGAACATTTTAAATTCATTTAATAATCTTTGTGGTGGGCGTAGAAAATTTGGCTTATATATATATATATATATATTTAACTTGGTGAGAAAATTTCGCATCAAGTGCATCATTAATCTTCGAGAGACAAATTTCATGCATATTCCCCATTATACTAATGTAGCTCCCGTGACGACAGCACTACACGTGGGACTGGAGCGCGACGCACGCTTCGTGCCGCACGTCAGCGGAACCTCGTTGACATCCGTTCTTTCAATTTCCCATTGCGAAATGCACCCCGGGAAACCGAGGGCATCATCACCATTCTTCAAATCTCCTGACGCGAGTAAATCGAATCCTGCCAGGGCCGGCAGTCATCCCTCGCCCCTGATTGCTCATATTCGGTTCGATGACAGCGCCGCCGGTGACCTGACGGGGCGAAATAATGACCTCGCCGGCCTAAAAGATGCCTCCGCCCTCAAGAGCGAAAGGGAGGCTTCGGTTTCTCGGCAGCGAGCACCGCGGACGCGCGCTCATTATGTACGAACGGTGCGCGGAAGAAAAAAAATCTAAATCTCCACCCTCGCGCCGGATTCGTCTTCTATTTACGACACGAATAGGCGGAAGAGAAAAAAATGCGAAAAAATTCATTCTTGAAAAAAGTAAAGAGAGTAATGACAGCAGCAGGGATCCCAGAAACTCCCGCTGGGAGGCCGCGCCGGTGCAAATATTATTATTTACGTCCCGCTCCGCGATGCGGAAGAAGAAATGGGACCAATGGCGCGCTCTCAGATTCGCTTTTTTTTACCACCACGCAGCGTTTCCATGGGATGGGAAATATGGGCTTTAATTTCTTTCGGTCCCGAGCTGTTAATGATCGCTCACCCTTTGATGGATTGGAGGAAGAAAAAATTATAACAAATCGCATCCCCTGCGGTACAAGACTTGGCGAGAAGATGCTGTCTATCATTTTCTAAAAGACTAACGTTGCTCAAACAATGAGACACAATCGCGCCTCTAGTTTTCTTTCGAAGGCTTGTCTCCGACGTATCGATTCCATTTTTCCCGTTCATAAAAACGTGAATACATGCAGGGGTGCAGCTGACACAATTATAGCAATGTCGCATAGTAAAAGAGGAGAGCTGGAATATAAAATGTCTCTCTCTCTGAATCTCTGAAAACGATTTTTGGATAAGTCAGAAAACTTCTCCTAAAAGCAATAGTCTTGTATTCGTCCCGTGAGGCTCACTGCAATCACAGCAATCACTTTCAAACTAAGTTCACTTATCTCGGAAGGAAAATGAGAAATCAAATGTAAATCGGAAAAAATAAACATACTCATAATATTATTTGATGAGGCAAATCTAATTATTTTTTCTGGTCGAATAATAAGTCATTTTATTTGAGTAGCATTTCTTCCAAAACAGCGAGGGAAAAAATGTGTTTCGTTCCACCAATGTCAAACTAGCCCATATGTTGCCTACCTTTCAAAAATTTCATGGGCAAAATATAAATGTACATGTAAGCTATAAACCTATTGCATATCTTTTTATATAAAACTCAATATAATAACTTTAATTTTTCTTGTTAACAAAATAGGGTCCATATTAACTTCAGCAACTGCATATTCTGATGACGGGAGTACATATTAACATTAATTAAAAAGTAATATTTTTTCTCAAAGTTAAAAAATTATTAACTATAAAACTATCCCGTCACTTTTTTCAGCACTAACAACGATTAATCTTCAATGTCATTTACATACCCAACCAGCATAGTGTATATTTTGTGCCCTTATTATTTTAAAAATTAAATCATGTGGAATAACAGCCTACCCACCCATTGAGGTTATATCAGTACAATTAAATGGTGTTATTTTATAGAATAGAGCTAACTAACTAGTAAAAGAGCGCACATTGTTAATAATAAGATATCCAACTACCGTTCCATTAAATGTAAACAGTCGCACAAAGAAATTAAAAAGTTCAGCTACTCAGAAAAATATTTCAACTTTTGCAAATTTTGATTGGCAAAGAAAAAAAAACAGTGCCGACGACTTTTTTCAAACTTGCTGAAAAAACTTAACAGACAATTATTTATTAACAGTTTTTGATTCCACTTTAAATTTTATTCATCTTCTAAACTTGCAAGACAATCGGTTCCAATGGGATGTTTCACCTTCGAATTGTAATTGTGATAATGTATCTAGACTACATCAAAGTCTAAATAAAATTAGAAGTTTTAAAAATTAGAGTTTCCTTCATGCAGAGGCCGGCACTACACAATATTTTATAGATATCCAATAGTTTTCATTATTTAGACATTTTTGGAGTTGCCCAGTGTCACCGATTGGATCATAAGAAAACCACTCACGAAGCATTAAAGAAAAACTGAATCGGAAACAAGTGAGCAACTTCCCTTCACAGCGATATCAGATTTCTATAAGGATAAATTTTCTTCGAAAATCGATTTGAGATTTCTCATTAACCCAGATACGAAAAGGTCATCGAAAGAAAACCGCAATCGGCCTCGATTAAAAAACAACAGCCGATCACGTGAAATCACGTCCCTTTCATTGCCAATACTGGGAATATTCTCGCTGACTGCATATGGGGGTTAAAGTTGAGATATCAATTTCTCCTGGTGATTGCCACGGTGGTCTAATTGCGGGAATCCTCGGGAGAATTAGAAATAGAGTTTGGAGCAGTGGTTGGATGTTGGGGGGGGGGGGCGTTCTAAGGTATGTAAGACGTTGAGAGAGAGAGAAAAGGGTAAGATCTTTGAGACGATCCGGCCGAGTACAGACCTCCTCCACCACTTGAAAAGGGATGCGGGAGATAAGAGGAGCGGAAAACATCATGAGCTCAGTCCGAAAAGTGTGCTTCTAGCGCTAAGCACACTATAATGCTTGCTTGCAAGTGGAGGGGGGTACAGTCGGAAACACCCGAAGTACGTCCGAACGCGAAGCACTCTGGGGGAAGCATGCTACGAAGCCAAAGCAAAGAAGCACGCTTCCATTGTTAAAGGCTTCGAAGCATTGTTGGCGAGAATAACAAAAGATGGCGGAACCGTTGGCTACCTATAAATGTGTGTAGTATTTTTTTTAAATTCGTATATTACATTTGCATGATTATTAATATACATATCAATGAAAAGATGAATATACATTTAATCGCTCTTTTTCTTCCGATCAAAACATTTAACAGATGCTGCCCTCTATCGTGTTTCATTATACCTAGTGGTTTTTTTATGTTGCCACTACTGCTTTATGTCGCTCCATACCGTAGACTGTCCGAATATGAACTATTCTTTCCCAAGCATGCTTCATTGTAGGTCAGCAATACGTCATCACCAAGAATGCTTTGCCGAAGCATACTTGGTTTTCGGATATGGCTAAAATGTCCCCAACGTGCTCAACTCGAAGGTGTCAACGAGAAGCAACAGACGAAGCTCATTAACCGCTGCCGGGCGAAATTAAGACAAAGGCGATACGGCTGTTGTCTTGGGAGAGGCTGATGTGTTGTGATCGTGTTTCCAGCGACTCTCGACCAGCGCACGTTCATCCTTCCCAAGGTAAAAGACGCCTGTATTCTTCTCCTTCACCTTCCGCAAGCCTTCTCTAACTTTGGAGTGGCGGGAGGAGGAGTAAGAGAAAGAAAAGACGCCCCAAGGGAGAACTGCAAGGCACTCTCGTCGGCCCCCGCCTCTGCGCGCACTTCCGCTTTCATTGTTGCGTCTTGCGCGCGCACACCGATTCTCCTGCCATCTCTCGGGAGAGGGGACGGGTTCGTCGGCGGAATCTCACGGGGATTCTTGCTCTGACCTGAATCTGTGCCCCGTTTAGTTCAAAGGGTGAGAGAATAATAGTATGCACGGCGCGGAACAGGAACCCATACCTGCGTCAAGATGCTCGTTAGAGGTGCAAAGCCAGTAACCCCAATGCACACTCCACTAGATTCTCCGTATTGTATCCTCAAGGACTGTCTTAAATAGATATAAATATTACCAAGTTGTATTTAACAACTGAAAATATTCTGCTGTCTGAAGAATGAAGCACTGGTATTCCATACTTCAATGGGGGCGATTACTCGGAACCGAAATCGCAATTTTCTACACGAAATCGTTAGTTGGGAACGAAAAAAGAATTTTAGTGAAAAAATTAATCTTCTTACCTCAACCGTTCACACATAAATCAAAAATTTAAATAATCAAAAGGTAACGCCCACCGGAAAAAACTGCTTTTAATATAATTGACGTCATTTTGACTGCTTTTAGGGGAAGGGAAGTTAGTGGAGGGGGGTTCTCGGAAGGTCTGCTCGCACAGTTCCTGTCACAATCGCTCCCATTGGGAGAGTCAGCTGTGTCCTCTCATTGTGATAAGATGTAGTTTCGCGGGCTCAGTTGTGATTGGACGAAGTCGTTGTACGTCAGAGGTTTCACCACGCCCACTTTTCCGAAAGGGTTAAAAACATGTTTTTCGCCGCTTATAACTCGAGAAATAATTGACGGATCAAAAAACGGAAAAATACGTGTATTTTTATTTTACAAACTCTATCAGATTCGGCAATTAAAAAATTATGGTAAACGACCCCATTATACCATATTCATTTCCGTACGAGATGGAAAAATGTTCTCCCTATTTCTTGTGCATCTAAATTTCTCCCAATGCATCTTCAATATTTTATCGCCCTCCTTCCTATCGACTAAACAGAATCAGGAGTGAGAAAATGTGCTTGGCATATGGCAAAAATTAAGCTATGGCGCTGAAAACTGCCAAAGATAAAAGGTTTTATCTTTGGCAGTTTATTTTTGGCAGTCTTGGCTTGGCTTATTTTTGGCAGTTTTATCTTTGGCAGTATTTAAGTGAATAAAACCCAAACGTGCAGACCTGATCACTTTGCCTGGGATTCTTCATCACAGCTTTCAGGAAGATACATTGGGGCTCTAACTCGTAGGCCGCGGTGGCGGCGTGGTCAAGTCCTCGCCTGCTATCCTGAGGGTCGCGGGTTCGCCTGCGTCAGTTTTTCACCTCTCAGGACATGGATGCGTGTGCTCGTTGCTGTTAATTATTGTTAATACCCCGATGTAAAGGTCATAGATGGTGTTTACGGTGGTTATGGAAAAGAAATAAATCATTCTGATATTGAAAAATGAAATGGTGTCTGCCTGTCAGTTTTAGACAGACACATGATCTTTCCTGGGGTAAACACGTACGTGAAATAATGGGGCAATCTAATCGTAAACTGGGATTCATCAAAAGAGTACTGGGAAACTGTGACGATCATGTACGAGAAATCAGCTACTTTTCCCTTGTAAGACGTCAATTGGAATATGCTGCCAGTGTATGGGATCCCTACGAAATCGGTCTAAATAATGAACTTGAACATGTGCAGCGAAGATCGGCTATATTTTTAAAGGGACGGTACGATAACCTTACTAGCGTAGCCAGTCTATTAAATGAATTAAAATGGGAATCATTGTCAGATCGCAGGTTGATATTTAAACTTAATCTCTTTAAAAAAAATTCCAAGATAATATTTTCAGTGATGACGTTAAAAATATGTTGCGAACCCCAACTTTCTATGGCAGACTGGACCATAATCATATTAGAGAAATTAGAGAAAAATTAGAGAAATTCATTGCCGAACTGACAGTTTCAAAATGTCCTTTTTTCCTCGTACTATTAGGGATATGAATAACGGTAAATATATCCAAAACGGAAGTAGCAATGGATAACATTGGTAGCTTTGTTAGCTCTTTTTGTAAATATTGAAGTTTAGAACAGTATATAAATTTAAATATAAACCTTTATTATGTATGATGTATAGTGCATGTTTGGTGAGAATCCACCCTCTGCCACACACCTTTATCGTGGATTGCAGGGTATTATGTAGATGTATATGTACGATTTATTCACCATAACGGTACATGGCACACTCACTTTTCAATTATTTATAGGATAACTCCCATTAATTATTGCAAAGAGCGATAAGTCTACCCTGAAAAATTTTACTTTGCCGCTATGAAAGGCAAGCGTGTTGAAAACTGCCGAAAGGAAAATGCTGATTCTCTCCAGGTTATCGATGAACCATTGAGAGGACGACGGATGTACAGTCACTTCCAAAACAAAGTTAACACTTCAGAGCCTGTCCTGAGTTGACGGTGATTTGACAACGCTGCGTCACGGTTTCACTTTGGCGGATCCTCGCGAAGTTCTAACCGAAAACAAACCCCCATCCCTCCTCCCCCAATCTGCGGCAGCCGTGACGCAGCGTTGTCAAATTACCGTCAACTCGGTACTGAAAAATATCGGCTCTGAAATGTTAACTTTTTTTTTGGAAGTGACTGTACGATGAATTCGATTTTCAGATAAATACAAAGCTCCGTTATTATGACGTGCTGTTCATCGCATCTTCGGCCTAATTTTCTTCGCCATCGCGAAAGAGCACGCTACATCCAAATCCAGAGAGAGAGTCACGGGGATGAATTACGAGTGTGACCCTTTCCACTCGCTAATGTCCCGAACCCATCGAACCGATACACGGGATTCGTCCGTGTAACAGGATCTGAAGCGAGGGACCGAGAAGTGCGTTTAATCATCTAAAAGCATGCGACGCGCGAAAAACATCCGCCGCTTGAATTATGAGCGGCTACCCTCAATCAGTTGGCCTTTTTTACCGCGCGCTTTCCGTGTATCCGAGACTGCTGCTATCCATCTAGTCAGGCCCAGAGTGTTGGAATACGCGGCGGAGGGAAGCATTTCCTTTTTTCTTTTGACCAAACGCAATATTTTCCCATTCCATGCCTTCGAACATCCCCGAGACTAATAAATGAGTACATACACTCCACTTCTACTTCTACACGATACCCTGCAGCCACCGCGAGGGTGTGTGGCAGGGGGTGAAGTTCACTAAGCATGCACTACCTACATTCAAACAAGCAACTATAGTGTCTCATGCAACTATATTGTTAGCATCTATAGTATTTAAGGGATTAATACTTGCTTCATGAACAACAGACAACTCTAAAATATTTCACGTACCTATCGCTTTGCTATGCTGCTTATTCTGTTCTCTTATAGTACGGGAGAAAAGTGCCATTTTCAATCTATCAGTACGACAATCTATCTCTCTAATCTTGTTTATCTGGTCGAATTTAGCATAATACGCTGGTTTTTTTAATATGTGCCTAACATCTTCAGTAAAGCTATCCGATTGAAATTTTTCTAATAGATTTAATCTGTACTTCAATCTACGCTCTGATAATTATTCCCACCCTAATTCTTTTATTAATTCTGATAATCTACTCAACCTATCGTAACACCTTTTAACGAACCTAGCTGCTCTACGCTGCACACTGTCTGGCTCTCTGATCAACCCTAATTCATTCGGATCCCATACACTGGCTGCATATCCAAGGTGGGGCCTAACTAGCGAAAAGTAACATCGCTCTTTTATCTTCTCATCACATTTCCCAAGTACTCTCTTTATAAATCTTACAAGGGGAGTGTCCGAGTTCCGGGTCTAGGATTTTGACGAAATTTGCCAGGCAGGTAGTCCTTGATGAGTTATTTACGAATTACCCCCCATATAGGGTTATATATCCAGAAACTTCGTCAAAAAACGAGTTTGAAATATTTGATTGCAAATATAAAGCCAATAATTAGCCATGTTTAATCAGTGCAGTTTGGGTTAGGGGTAAGGTACTCGCTTCACAATGTTGACGTCCCTAGTTCGAGACTCTTCGCGTCCAATTTTTTTTTTCATCGCAATTTCGTCGTACGACTTTCCCTGGTTTTACATATTTTTAATCTGTTTACCCGGGATGCATTTTAACTATTTTACGTAATAATTACGTAATTTGCTAAAATTACGTAATTAGTACGTTAAATAGTTAATTACGTTATTTACCTAAATCACGTAATTAGTACGTGGCGGATTTACTTCCGCACGCCCTGTCGTTTTTTGTGTATGAAATTAACGGAAGAGCATAAAGTGTGATCGTGACTTTGAATTTCCGTATCTTTGGCTACGCAGTCCCGACGCACGTACAACACATGTTCTAATTCGCCTGGTGCCGTGATTTTCCAGCGCTGTGCTTTTTTGGAAAAACTAATCGCAAGAGAAAAAAAGAATTTAGGTTTTGTAATCATACAATTGTAAGTGACTACCGAAATGTTCGGGTGATTCTAACATGCTCCTGAAAAGGTGCAATACATTAATTCTTCAAAATTAATTGTTACCTCTGGCTTTTTATCAATTTCCAAGCGACGTCCTTGATTCGAAACTCTCTCCCACCCGAATATTTCGCCCGATCACCCGAACATTTCGGTAGATACTTACAATTATATGATTACAGAGCTTAAGTTCTTTTTTTCTCTTGCGATTAGTTTTTCCAAAAAAGCACAGCGCTGGAAAATCACGGCACCAGGTGAATTAGAACATGTGTTGTACGTGCGTCGGGACTGCGTAGCCAAAGATACGGAAATTCAAAGTCACGATCACACTTTATGCTCTTCCGTTAATTTCATACACAAAAAACGACAGGGCGTGCGGAAGTAAATCCGCCACGTACTAATTACGTGATTTAGGTAAATAACGTAATTAACTATTTAACGTACTAATTACGTAATTTTAGCAAATTACGTAATTATTACGTAAAATAGTTAAAATGCATCCCGGGTAAACAGATTAAAAATATGTAAAACCAGGGAAAGTCGTACGACGAAATTGCGATGAAAAAAAAATTGGACTCGAAAAGTCTCGAACTAGGGACGTCACAATTGTGAAGCGAGTACCTTACCCCTAACCCAAACTGCACTGATTAAACATGGCTAATTATTGGCTTTATATTTGCAATCAAATATTTCAAACTCGTTTTTTGACGAAGTTTCTGGATATATAACCCTATATGGGGGGTGATTCGTAAATAACTCATCAAGGACTACCTGCCTGGCAAATTTCGTCAAAATCCTAGACCCGGAACTCGGACACTCCCCTTGTTAGATTTTTCTCCGCTCGGCCGCATGTTTCCCGGATGCGTCTTCCCCACGAACTCCAAAACGTATCAAATCTACGAGCCAGTCCCTGCTGTGCGAATTAGGCACACATTTCGAAACAGAAGAAAAGCGAGTGATGCAGGATAGACACCTCCATTTCACATAAGCAAGCCGTCCCGGTATATTGCGCGCTTTTACCCCACTCCATCACTCGAAGAATCTTCTCCTCGCCCGCGTCTGGATAACGGAGTTTATCGACTACCAGCGCCCTCCTCTGCCCGATTGAGTGGGATCAATGCGAGAGTTACAACGATCGCAAGTAAAAACGCACACAGCATGATAATTTCTTTCGAGGGAAGGCCGAGGTGAGGGAGGGTAGAGGCATTATCTTAAATGGAATGCTCATACATTTCTCATCACATTGGAGGCACAAAAAAATAGTTAGAACTTAACCTTAAAATGTGTATAGCTATTAATTTTTGGAGGAGGAATAATTCAAGAGAGCGATCCTATAAAATTGATAACACGAAGATCGAAAACGTTGAAACCATAATGTATTTAGGTGTAAGAATCACTTAAGATTTATCGTGGGGAAGAAACATCCGGGAAATATGCGGCCGAGCGAAGAGAAAGCTAAGATTTATAAAAAGAGTACTTGGGAAGTCTGATGAGAAGACAAAAGAGCGATGTTACTTTTCTCTAGTTAAGCCCCACCTTGAGTATGCAGCCAGTGTATGGGATCCTAATGAATTAGGTTTGATCAGAGAACTAGACAGTGTGCAGGGTAGAGCAGCTAGGTTCGTTAAAAGATGTTACGATAGGTTGAGTAGCGTTTCAGAATTAATACATGAATTAGGGTGGGAATCATTATCAGAGCGTAGGTTAAAGTACAGATTGAATCTAATAGAGAAATTTCAATCGGATAGCTTTACTGAAGATGTTAGGCACATATTAAAAACACCAGCGTATTATGCTAGATTCGACCAGATAAACAAGATTTGAGAGATAGATTGTCGTACCGATGGATTCAAAATGACATTTTTCCCCCGTACTATAAGAGAACAGAATAGGAAGCATAGCAAAGGGATAGGTAGGGGAAATATTTTAGAGTAGTCTGTAGTGCATGATGCATGTATTAATCCCTTAAATACTATAAAAATACTAACAATCTAGTTGAATGAGACCCTATAGTTGCTTGTTTGCATGTCGGTAGTGCATGCTTGGTGATCTTCACCCCCTGCCACACACCCTCGAGGTGGCTTGCAGGGTATCGTGTAGATGTAGAACAGCAATAGCGCTGTTATAAGCACTCAATCTTGACGGCCAAAGTCACTCTCCTGAGTGTCATGCTGCTTCTCCGCTAATAATAATAATAAGTTAATAATAAATTAATAACTCCATTTATTTATAGAAATTATTATATTACTCTGTATTTACTAAAGACTTGCTTGACTATTTTCCACAGGGTGGAAGTAGGTTCTGACTCATGGTTTCGTGTATTCGAGGCGTTTACTCGTAACCGAAATCGCTTTTTTGTGAACGAAATTGTGGGATGAAACGAAAAATGAATGTTAGTGTTAAACTTGATATTCTAATCAGAGCCATTCACTCATAAATCAAAAATAAAATAAGCAAATGTGACGCTCACTGAACGAGTTGCGTTAAGGATTACTACGTCATCAATCTCCCGTCCTTGACTGTTTTGAGGGAAAGAGAGGGGAGTGGAGGAGGGGAGGCGAAGATCTGCTCGCACAGATCCTGTCGCAACCACTTCGATTGTCAGAGTCAGCTGTGTGTCCTCCATTGCGATTGAGCGAAGGAGCTTCACTGTCTCAGTTGTGATTGGACGAAGTGGATGACGAACGAGTCCTCTTTTAAAAAAGAGAAAAATAGCAAAGCGTACATGCAAAAACACGCTGTTAGATGGGTTAGCTCTAAGTCCTCACTGTCAACATGCAGCTGCCAATGTTATCCATCGCTACACTCGTACTGGATATATTTACCGCTATTCATATCCCTAAATGTACGAGGAAAAAAGGACATTTTGAATCTGTCAGTACGGCAATCAATTTCTCTAATTTTGTGATTATGGTCCAGTCTACCATAGTAAGTTGGGGTTCGCAAAATATTTTTAACGTCATCACTGAAAATAAGGTCTTGGAATTTGTTTAAGAGATTAAGTCTACCTGCGATCTGACAATGATTCCCAATTTAATTCATTTAATAGACTGGTTACGCTAGTATGGTTAACGTATCGTCCCTTTACAAATCTTGCCGATCTTCGCTGAACAAGTTCAAGTTCATTATTTAGACCGATTTCGTAGGGATCCCAAACACTGGCAGCATACTCCTAATGAGGTCTAACAAGGGAAAAATAACTAGATAAAACTGAAAAATGAAATTGACCCATTATTTCACGTATGTGTTTACCCATTGAAGGTATTGTGTAGGTGTAGATGTAAATACTCATAAGCGACTTTCGTAGGAGAGGATAGTCCATTTTCTATTTTAGTTGTGCCATGTTCTGGTAATGCTTAATATTTCCCTAGGTTTGGCAGTATTTTGACTCGTTTTTTCATGTTAGTAGTGTTTAAACAGGGTAGTATTATTTTTTTGCATGCCCACAGTGTGGTAGTCAAATTTATTTCTGAATTATACCGCATCTACCTACATCTTAAACTTCATACACGTGTGTGTGGCAGGGGGTGAAGATCACCTAACATGCACTATTGACATTCTAGCATTCACGCCTGGTGATGGTTCACCCACTGCCACACACCCTTGCGGCGGTTTGCAGGGTATTATGCAGATGCAGATGTTAAGAAAAGTAAGGTAAAATTGAAACATTTTATTAGTTGTATGGTTAACCAATGGAGCAACTGATATCTAAAGAGGGAAATATACATAAATTATGTCAGAATACGAGGTCTGTTAAAAAAATACGGGGACCGACGTCATAAAACAAAATGCACTTTACTTACAAGTCACATGACTTGGTTCCCTTCTAATCACTCTCCTCCCCAACGCACACACTTATACCAACGGTGTTTCCACTTGTTGAAATAGTCCTGGTACGCTTCTTTTGTAATGTCCTTCAGCTCCCCCGTCGAATTTTCCTTAATCTCGGGAATCGTCTCAATTCTTCTTCCTTTCAAGGGCTTTTGGGTTTGGGGAACAAGAAAAATTCACAAGGAGCAAGGTAGGTTGTTTAGGGGAGTGGAGAAGCCTGTTATGATCCTTGACAACAAGTTTTCATCTTCGTCTGAACGATCAAGCAGTTCCTGACAAACCTGGGCGCGATTGGCTTTTTGGTCATCCGTCATCAGGCATTGGCACAGATTTCGCAGCAACGCGGTGCAACGTCAATGTTTCCGTCAAAATCTCGTAACAAGACCCAACTGACATCCCACAGTCTTCAGTAAGCTTCCTGACGATCAGAAGTCGACTTTACCGCACCCAGGTGTTGATTTTGTCGACGTGTGGGTCGTCAGTTGACTTGGAAGGACGTCCAAGGGGGTTGTGTTTGAAACCCTCGGGATTATCTCTAATAGGTTACCAAGGAGTCTCGTGACACGAATACGAATAGCAAACACAAATTGTTTCAAAATGTAATGTGTCTGAATCGCTCTTTACGACATCATTAATTGTTTTCACTTAAGTTTTTCTCGTCTATTTCAACTACAGAGCCCCCAGTTCAGATACAACACAAGTGTAAACAAAGAATGCGGTTGTAATCAGTGGTTTTAACACACCAAATTTACGAAGCGTTTCGTGTTTATACCACGTGACTCCTTGGTTACCTATTCGAGATAATCCCGACGGTTTCAAACACAGCCCCTCACGACGCTCATCGTCATCGATCGAACCACACTTAAAACGTTTTTGGCACTTGAAACATGCCGTACGCTTCATGGAAACATCACCGTAAGCCGTTTTGAGCATGGCAAATGTTTTAGTCGCAAATTTTCCAAGTTTATCAGAAAATTTCACTGCAAGTCCTTGAGGTCATTCATTCTGATATCCAACATATGAAACAATCGCACTTCACGAAAAACCGCATTGCTAATACACAAACGAAGTTATCACTAATCGGGAAACGGCGTTATTATCAGCTGTATTCACAAATCTAGCGACAATAAGTGGATTTACCTGGAACCATCTGGAGTCGGGATTTTCAAACAGTCCGCGTATTTTTTGAACAGACTTCGTGAGAGTTCAGAAAGGGGATTTTCTAAAATTAGCTTAGATTGTTCCATGCCCAGCTTTCGGATAATACACCGTCTAGATAAAAAAGCGAAAGCCGTTCCGCCTACCCTCCCTAATTCACTAATTTCATTAAAATCCCGGATCAAAATAGCTCCGACCTTCGAGGCTTGCAATAAGTCAGAGGAAGTGGAAGGGTTAAGGGTTGTAAAACTTCAGCCACATATAAAATTTAAAATTGACATCTGGTCCCTTGTTTACGAGGCAGTGAACAATCCCAGGGATTTCGCAGCTTCCGCCCTCCGTTGCCCTCAACGCCTCGGAAGGTCCATCACAATCTTCACTACCCAACTTCAATTGGTATCCCTCCACTCAGCCCAACAGGAAAACAGAGCCATTCCAGAGTCCGGGACATAACACGATAAGCGCGGCCGCCGTGAAATTTTAATGAGTTCCACATCCTGGCGTTTCCATCGACCCTCAAAACACGTAGCAAACGGCTCGCGCACTGATAGTCGCTTTTTATTGGTGACCCGTTGATTCCGCGGGTCCAAACAAGTGAAAAATCCATGACACACAACCGCACTCGCTTCAAAATGGATAAAGACAAGATTTCAAGCCCGTGAACGAGTAAGTAGCTGGTCAACGGCCATCGGTCAAGATCCTAGGTACACAAACAAGTAGTTGAGTAACATGCCAATAAATTGAGGGTGTTTACTCAAAAAACAAGTTCCTAGGTTACAAAACCACCGGGTCAGAGAAAACAAATACAACCAAAACTGATTACTTGCATGAATTTTCCCATATCTATTTTCCCTGATAAATGAACATTGGAGGCCTTTGGGATGTATATAAGGAGAGGAATGGAAAAGGTTAGCTGGATGGAGGAAGCATTCAATAAGGTAGAAGAGTAAACGAAGTTGATTGGACACCAGAAGAAAGTGACCAGGGTACCAAATACCAGTTACACTAACAGCCTCTAGAGTAATTGCTTTCATTGACGAGATAATTAATTCAGAATTAAAAATTGATTTACCGTCATAACGTCACAATGACAATGTAACTATATCTTTTTATGTCCATTTTTATCTTTTTCTAAAAATTGAAGTTCAGACTGGTACATTATTACTAATCCTTTTTATGCATGATATGCAATGCATGTTTAGTGTGAATTCACACCCTGCCACGCACCTTTATGATGGTTTGCAGGGCATTATGTAGATAACTAACTTAGAATATAATCACAATATAACCTCAAATCTCTGCACGCTCGTGGTGTGCACTTACATGTAACACACTTCTATTATTAAGTTGTCGTTTATCTATTTGTGCGCACACGTAAAATTTGACGTTTTAATTCACCCCACGCCCCTAGGGTACTCCGTACATGTAGATTAAATTTAGTTATTACCAAAGAGCAGGATTTAAGTTTTAAAATTACATCGGTATTGACATTCTCGCACGAGAGCGTAATGAGAGAGGTCCCACCGAAGAGTGATGGATGACCATGACTCAACTAGGCCTTGGCAATCACAATAGGAGCGCGTATCAAACGCAGTATACGGCTGTGAGGATCCTCCCATCAGTGCCTGAGTTGAGCGGACGGTGTCGTCAATCATTTTTCAGCACGAGGGGTGAACTCCCTCGAGCAAAGGTCAAACGGGCAACTACTCGAAAAAATGTAATTCTGAACTGAGATGCGCGTTAAAAAACCCTCTTACGGCAGCAGTAAATCATCCTTTGCTAAAAAATAGCAGCCAGTTTCCTCATCCTCCGACGTTTAACAGTATAATTCAGGAGACCCTATGTAATTCTGAGATACGTTTCCGTAATTCATGTTTCTTTTTCAGTCGAAACGCATTTAGCCACAATTTGCAAGTGATCTACATCTACATAATACCCTGCAAGACACCATAAAGGTGTGTGGCAGGGGGTGAACTCTCACCAAACATGCACTACACATCATTCATAAAAAAGGATTAGTATTTATATACTATTCTAAACTTCACTACTTAAAAAATATAAAAATAGCAAAGCAAACATGCAAAAACATGCTGTTAGTCGGGGTTAGCTTCAAGTCCTTACACCAACATGCAACTACCAATGTTATCTATTGCTACACTCGTATTGGAATATATTTACCGTTATTCATATCCCTAATTGTACGAGGAAAAAAGGACATTTTGAATCTCCCAGTTCGGCAATCAACTTCTCTATTTTTGTGATTATGGTCCACGTGACAATGCCAAACGTGCCATATATTTCCAGTTTATGGGCATATTACTCAGCATCGCAACAATTATTTGGCATTTTATTAAGTTAGTTTTAAGTCACCAAACGCTAAAACATCGTGATTATATGCCATTAGTGATAAATAATATCTGTCCGCTGCTATACCTAGGATGAATAAATACAGATAGGGTATGAATTGAGAATCAAATGTGGCCAAAACTCGGAAAACACTGCTTTAAAGTTCATAACACAACTCTGAGAACAGTAATAGCCAATTAACTTGTGAGAGATTTTACATACGACCCAACACGAACGAAAACTTCGGAAATTAAAAACTATGTACAAGGAATTTTTAATCTTAAAGCTTCTAAACTTAAATCTTAATACAAAAAGAATTGTTCCAAGTGAAGTCCCAGGGAATAACATGGTCATAATATAGGTACTCTTTGTCACACATCACCCTAAGAAGTGAATAAGAGATCATTATTCCAAAAGGAGACTTTTTAATCTTAAAGCACAAAAAAATCGCTGCAATAACAGGTCCAAGTGAACGACATGGATATCATACAGTTACTTTTCTTACACATTACCCTAAGAAATGAGCCTGGGGTTATCCTTCCGAAAGGATGTGCTTTGGGACCTATTTTCCCCAACCACGAATGCATTGTTAGGATTTCATGCATATGCCCTCTCATTGAAACAATACACGGTTAGTAGTACCTAATAAAGGACCCGCAAATTAATTATATTAGAATGAGTGAACATTTTCAAATTATATCCTCTTGGTGAGGAGAGCTCGTGACAACATGACTTTCTTCCGGTTAGTGGCGAAAAAAAAGCGTCCGTTTCCTCTGGTTGGTGAGAATTGCCCGATAGTGGATGCATGAATATGTGGAGTGCTTAATGGAGAACGCGCGGATGAATCGAAATTTGGAGAACAAGTGAAGAGCGGGATCCGTGACGAGCGCTCCCACGCGAGCTTTGACCCGGAAAAGAACATTTGGCGAGGAAGGCATCATTTAGGTACATTAATCCGCATTCCGAGAGCAATGTTCGCTCCCGCATACATGCACACGTGTGATAACAGAAAGGAGGCGTTTGTGGCTTAGGTGTGGAGGGAGAGGGGGAGAGGTCACATACAAAAGGACACACGAGTGAGGAGAAGGAACTCGTTAGGGTGGAGGAGGGAAGAAGCTAATTAAAAAGGAAATTAATGGGGGGAGGATGGAGCGAGGGGGGGGGGAGGGGGAGAATGAAGGACAGGGGCTGGGAAGTTCTAGGCAGAGTTCAACGAGCGTTAATCTGTATGAGCGAGGAGGCACTCGAAGGTGTGAAAGAAGAGTGGGCTCGTCTACCATATTTTTTTTATTGCCGAACCTGATAGAGTTTGTAAAATAAAAAGACCCGTATTTTTCCGTTCTTCGATCCGTCAATTAGTTCTCGAGTTACAAGCGGAGAAAAACTGACGTTTTTTTCCCTTTCGTAAAAGTGGGCGTGCAAAGGACTCGTACGTCATCCACTTCGTCCAATCACAACTGAGATTGCGAAGCTCCTTCGCCTTATCACAATGGGGGACACACATCTGCCAATGGAAGTGGTTGCGACAGGATCTGTTTCAGGCATACCTCCACTCCCCACCTCCGCTCCCCTCCCTTTCCCTTAAAACAGTCAAGGACGGGAGGTGGATGACGTAGATATCCTTAACGCAGCTCGTTAAATGAACGTCACAATTTGCTTATTTTAATTTTTCGATCTATGAGTGAATGGGTCTGGTTAGAAGATTAATTGTTTCACTTTTTTAACAAATTCAAAGCTCGCGAGCTAGCCGCGAAAACTTTAACGGAGTTACCCGCTGAGATGCACGAATTCAAGATATTCCAGAGAGAGAAAAAAAAAGGTAGGTAGAGGTTAGGTAGAGCACCTGGCCGGAAATCAGGGGGTCCGGGTTCGTGTCCCGGTCAAGGCGAATGATTTTTTCTCTGTGGAATATCTTGCATTAATTGTTTCACTGAAATTCATTTTTCGTTTCCATCCAACTACAAAAGAGCGATTTCGGTTCCGAGTACCCTATTGCTCCATCGAAACCCATGATCATCGGCAGAATAACAATCATATAATAAATACATAATCTTCGTGTCGTTCTATTCCGGGATAGGTGCTAGAAATGACAGGAGCAATGCAGACTTGGAAATCTTCGGTTTCTTCTACACCTACGCCTAACCTCTATGGTACAGCATAATTCCTCTCCGTAATGGGAAATAAAAGAATGAAACTTTGTCAGGTTCACTTTATATTTGAATAAACACGACCCGGGTTTCATAACATAGTTACTGAAGATGTAACTATGTTATGAAACCCGGGTCGTCCTTATTCAAATATAAAGTGAACCTGACAAAGTTTCATTCTTTTATTTACCATTATGGAAAGGTATCACATAGTCAATCCTGAAGTTATCAGCTATAATGGGGGCGTTTACTCGGAACCGAAATCGCAATTTTTTGCACGAAATTGTTATATGGAAACGATGAAAGTATTTTAGTGAAAAAATTAATCTTCTAACCACAACCATTCACTCATAAATCAAAAATTAAAGTAAGCAAAAGGTGACGCCCACCGAAAAAGCTGCTGTGATAACATTGACGTCATTTTCCTCTCGTCCTTGACTGCTTTTAGGAGAAGGAAGGGGAGTGGAGGGGGGTGCTCAGGTCTGCTCGCACAGATGCTGTCGCAACTGCTCCTATTGGCAGAGTCAGCTGTGTGTCCCCCTTTGCAATGAGTCGAAGTAGCTCCGTGAGCTCAGTTGTGATTGGACGAAGTCGATATACGTCAGAGGTTGCACCACGCCCACTTTTCCGAAAGGGTTAAAAACATCAGTTTTTCCCCGCTTATAACTCGAGATATAATTGACCGATCATAAACGGAAAAATACGGGTCTTTTTATTTTACAAACTCTATCATATTCGGCAATAAAAAATATGCTAAACGACCCCCTTCCTCTCCTTTACACTTCTCAATACTCCCTCCATATATCCGATCCGTGGTCTTCTTTTCTTCTTACCCTCTCCTCTCACTTTTCCATGGCCGATCGGATCCCAGAGAAAATCGTGGCTCAAGATAAGACTGCCCCTTCTTCTGAAAATTCTCATGGGATTTCCTCTTCTCCTGTTCCCGTCATAAACTCCTTACATGGCCTATGTACAAATATTCTTCTTAACACAACTTCTCTAAGCGCAACTGGATTTTTATCTTCCGCATTAAGATACCTCCAATGTTATGTCCGAATAGGGGAGATGGCTGACGAAAATTTGAGAAAATCCACCCACAGAGAGAACGCAAGATTTATCGGAGGAAGAGGGCTGAAGGCTGCGATTAAGGGCGGGGTGCCGGGGGTGGGGGTGGATGAAAAGAAGTTGGGGATGAACAAAGGAGGGCGGGAAGAATGGCCTTCTTAAGGAGGCTCTATTCTGGGTCATTGGGTCAATCCCCAAAAGCGACTTCGCCTCCAGAGGGAAGCACTCAAGGGATCCGGTGACGTTCAATAGTTTTCCGCCAACCGTCAATATACCTGCCTATATTCCGTTGAATGCCTGGGACGATGATGATAAGTTGAAGCACGCTCTAGCGCGTAAATTCTACTTTCGTTCCCGACTAAAGTCGTAAACCGACCTAATTCTCGATTTTATGGAAGCCATGCTTATGTAGAAAGAAGAAGCAGTATAGTGAATATAATTGATTTTTATTTCCTAATTTAGTGTGATATAATATACTTATTTATAGATATTTGGGAAGGTCTTATGAACTAGGACGGTATGATAATTATTTAAGTGTGACCAGTCTATTAAATTAATTAAAATGGGAATCATTGTCAGATCTTTGGTTGAAATTTATACTTAATCTCTAAAATAAATTCCAAGATAATATTTTCATTGATGACGTTAAAATATTTTCGAACTCTAACTTATCATGGTGCACTGGACCATAATCACAAAATTAGAGAAATTGATTGCGGAAGTGAAAGATTCATAATGTCCTTCTTTCCTCGTACAACTATGTGATAAAAAGGGATATGAATAGCCGTAAATATATTCAATATTATAAATTCAAGTAAATGAATGGTTGGCTAGGCATAGGTAGTTGCATGTTAGGATAATGACTTAAAGCTAACCCTACTAACAGCATGATTACTTTGCTGTTTTTTATCTTTTTTAAATTGTGAAATTTAGACAAGAATAATATTACTAATCCATTTTATGCATGATATGTAATGCAAGTAAGTGTGAATTAAAACCCCTGCCTCACACCTTTATGGTGGCTTGAAGGGCATTATGTAGATGTAGATATAATAGCCTAATACAAGGCGGTAAAGCGTATTTCCCAATTATCTACCACTCTTCAAATATTTAAACTCTTACCTTAGTGTAAAGGGTGCATGACGGCTCATGATAGCTGACCTTACCCTTCAGATAAAAGTAATTTGCCTCAGAGGACACTCTTTTATGATCTCCATTACTATAATTCAGGCAGTCATGTCACTCTACTGTCGCCATCACAATAGTATAGACCTGGACTTTGACACGTTCCTCAGTAACATTGGGCGGTTTCGGTATGTAATATTATGCACTGTTAGAAGAATATGCATTTTTCTTTAAAATGACATGTCTTTTGAGCTCATAAAAACTCCCTCCTTGATGTGAGTTGTCATAAAACAAAACACAACGCGGTAAAAACACCCGAATTCACGTTTTGGTCACGTTTACAATATTTTGGAACAGCAATCGAGCATTGCAAGAAAGCCAAACTTTCATTAAAATTAAAATATATAATAGTCCTAACTATCCTACACGTTTTCAAGGCTAGTCCCTTTTTAATTGCGTTTTGATACGCGTTTGAATGAAAAATAGATTGGAGCCAACAAATACTGTTGGAGAGGCTTGAAGGTTGAACAAGCCCTACTTTGTAAAATTAAGCAAAAGCGATTTTCTCTTAATTTAATGGAAGCTGAGGTATAAAGGGGTCTTATTTATGACGTCACGGTGCCAGCTCGTCAATAATGCAGAGTCGTACAATCGCATCTACCCTCCGAGCCACCACGAGGGTGTGTGGCAGTGGGTGGTAGTGTATCGTTCGTCACCAAAGCGATTCCCAAACGATTTCTGCCGAACATTTTCACAGCAAAATCCCCATGCACCTTACCAGTGCCCACAGAATACTCTGCCGCGAGTTATATTCAAGACAAACTCCGCATAAGGGAATGAACGCAGATACAATAGAAGGGAAGTTCAATGGAAGTGAAATGATAATGCAGGAAATGTTGGCGAGGAAGATGGATGGGGAGAACGGGTGTGTCGGACCACATTCAGGACTGCTTGATCCCTGCAAGAAAAATTCACATTAGATTCCCTTTATTTTTACGTTTTGTGGAACGTTCTCCCGTATCAAATGCGAGGTCAGGGGGAGAGGGTTCGCTTGCTTTCTCGAAATGGAGCTGGGAAAGGAAGAGTTGTGATTAATGGGTCTACTCCGGAAGGCACGGATGCCCTCAGGGAATGCCCAAAGGATAAAGCTGTACCCTGGACGCATTCCCAAACAGTGGACGGACTCTTCGTAAAATAAACACTTGGCAACGGATAAACCAAAAGTTATTCGAGCTATTGGGTTCATGTGATTCGCGAACGGTAATGGCTTAGTGTAACTGTTTGCGTTGTGGAAATTCCGCTGTGTAGTAAGCACCACTCTTTTTTTACAGTGCATCTTTTTTTGCGCAGCATGATATTAGTTCTATAAGGTAAAAAATAACTCTAAACAACCGGTCGCAAAAATATCCAAAATCAGGTTTAATGATCGTAATATGATCGAACTACTGAAGAAATTACTTGAAATTCCTTATAACGTCCTCGTACTTTAAGGGGTATGAATAACGGTAAAAATATCCAATACGAGTGTAGCAATAGATAACATTGGTATAAGGACTTGAAGGTAACCTAATTACCAGATGTTTTGCATGTTTGCTTTGCTATTTTTATCTTTTTTTAAATAGTGAAGTTTAGAACAGTATATATATACTGATCCTTTTTATGCATGATGTGTAGTGCAGGTTTGGTGAGAATTCACCCCCTGCCACACACCTTTATGGTGGCTTGCAGGTTATTATGTAGATGTATATAGATTCCATGCACACAACGCAAGAGTCCGTTGTGATACTGATTAATTGTTGTCAGCAAATGGTGTTGTCAGCGGGAAAAGATTGCATTCAAATATGACAGGAATTTTAATTGGAGCATAAAATTTGCCAAAATTACTTCAAGTATGTTACTATACCAATGTAATACTGAAATGCTTCTCATAAATAACGCATGAAAAATGAAGTTAAGAAATCGATGATAATATATTTAACAGTCATGACAATTATCTTTGTGCAGTACCTTGAAATTTTTCGTTTTTATTCAGGAGTTGAGAATAACCAATACAGAATTTATTAAGGGCTGGCAACCTCGTGTTCCACGGTCATCTGCGCCGTTAACTACGAAATAGGCAAATCTACCCTGCTGAAAAATTCCGCACAGATTTTCTACGGAACGTAAGGAATTCTACAGAATTTCTGTAGAAACATTTCCCTTTCTACGGAGTTCTACTGATAAAATTCTACGGAACAGAGGGACTTCTGTAGAAAGTTGTGATGTCGCATACGGAATTCTACGGAAAATTTTGTGAGGCTAAGTTTTAAATTCGGTACACCGCCCGAGAATTCCGTAGGAAGCCCGGGATGCCTCTACAGAATATCTTCCCGTCATCCCTCTCGGCCATATCCTTAAGGAATAAGCAGACACTTCAGAAAAGTACGATATGGAGATCAGAGACGTTAAGTTCCGGGACATTTACGCCCGTGATATGATAAAATCGATATATGAAAGCGCATATTACACTTAATTAAAAATAATAAAATCAATTGTGAAATAGAACGTAACTAAAGAGTTGAAGTATTAACGGCGTTAAAATGACAAATAATCATCTTTTACATGACAACAAATTTTGTGACGCGATATGGTAACGGGTATCGAATTAAAATATTTTGTTAAATATATCTACCGTTTTCTCTGTAATCACCTTTATCCTACATTTACATAAGAAGGATTTTTTTGAACAACGAAGAAAGATGGAGAGGTATCCGACATCTGCATTAGCCTCTTGAGAGGCTACGAGAGGCACGGCATGGGATCAATAGTTATTCATCCAATCCGATGTAGGAAGTACGATAGCTAATTTACTTACCTTACATAGGGCATTCAATTAAGGACAATGGAAAAGTCCAAAACTTCATGATCACGAATCCAGACAACAAACACAAGAGAGATATGGACTCGCATCAAGCAAACCGTTGCATAAACTGCCGAAACTAAACCCTCATTTGGGGAAATGAAACGTTGCCAACCGCCTAAGGCCGGGATTACGATGCACGTTTTTTCACGTGACGGAAACGGACAGCGGCGGTGAACGCCAACACAGGGGCTCAATTGTTGGTGGTATATCACGATTGACGGCGGTTCAACATGGCGGCGCGGCGAACACTCACCTCTTGCGTTCGAATTGCTGTAAAACCGTAGGATTTTACTGTCTTCCAACACCTTTCTAGCGTGAGTAAATTGTGAACACAGCAGGTTGTGTTGTGAAAATTTCATCGAAAAATGACGATTTTCAGTGGCCGAAAAAAATGTTTGAAAAGTGCCACCCTCATCCGAACATTTACCCCAACTTTATTTTCAAGTCGCTCGTGATTGGCTGACGGAAACCAACGCGACGGCAAAGCTAGACCTTGACAAGGTTTCCTCAACGTACGTCAACGGCACATTAACGTCCGTCCGTCGTGATTAACTCCATTGCGTTCCCATTCTCCTATCTTCAACAATGCCACCGTCCGTTTCCGTTACGTCAGAAAACGTTCATCGTAATCCCGGCCTAAGTCGCCCTCGGGAAAATGTATATAAGAAAGAAGGCACACGAGGCTCATTCCCGGAGGAGAAGAAACGAAGGCAATGGGTGCAAATCTGCGTCTTCAGAGACAAAGCCTAAGATGGAGAGAACGTGCGGTGATTGGCTGGGGAGGAACCGAATGTACAAAGGCTCCCCTCCCCTTTTTTTCTCTCCCCGGAGTGAAACTGGGTTGGTCAAGATTTTCAAACGGCTCTCCTTCCCAAATATGTCCTTCGCTCAAAAACAAATCCATCCAAATATACCTCGCGTCTAGCCAAGGACATTGCCCGTGAAATTCTACGTTTTTTGGCCATCAAATGATACGTACTCCAAATATCTCCATCGACCCTATAAGGCGAAAAAAATAGTCGAGACAAATAGGATAAAACACTAGGGTAAACAATAAGCGGTTTTAACACTCTAAAATTGCAAACGATTCGTTTTTGTGCCACGTGACTCCTTTTATTTTTACGAAATTTTCTCACCCATTTGAGTATATGTATAAGCCAAATTTTTCTACGCCCACCACAAAGATATTAAAATGTTCCCGGAAATTGGCAAATGTCACGTGACCTGAAACGCATTCTGACGTCACTGCACGGTATAGGTCCATATTGCTACGGAGATAGACATTTATTTTTAAAAGAAAACGAAGTGAATATATGTTGTTTTGTGGTTTTAGCCGTTTCTCGAACAAAACAATGACTGAAAGAAATGCTTAAAAAGGCACATTCCGACAATTTCCTTTTGGCGGCGTTCTTCTTACAAAAACAGCGATTGCATAGACGTAGTAGAAATTCTTGGGCACTAAACAGGCATTATATAATTAATGGACGATTTGCTCGTTACCATCCATACTACGTAAATAAAATTCGAAATACAATCGTTTATTACATTAAACAAATGGGATAAATACGTACGCTAACGCCAAGTATTCATTTAGCAACTTACCTCCACGCATAAACAGATAAACAACGCCCTTAGTGATTCCGCTCCGTGCCGTGATGCGATGACGTCGTGTTGTTTTTAAGCTGCCGAAAAGGTACAATTTTCAAAGAGTAATATCTTTGTAACGCAACTTAATTCTTCTGCAGAATTTTCGCCAAGTACGTTTTAGCTAATAAACTACACATTTAAAGAGTTATAACAAATAGTGCATGTTCCCCATTGTCGGTCGCCTCCCCTAAATAAACAGCCAACCAAACATGACTCCTGTGCTTGGCTCGCCCAAAGAGATCGGCATCTTCAGAGGTCACGGTCCGGCCAAACTTCCGACCCTTGGAATTCAAGGAGGGGAACCCGAATGTGTTTACGCCCCTAGGCGCCCTCACTCCCCACCCCTCGCCAGGGAGTTTGCCCGTATCCCTTGCGAAGATCCCCCCCCCACCCACGTCCCTCGAGAATGAAATCCGAGCCCCGCATTCAGATTCTCTTCTTTTTCCCAGCTGCGGCGGCGCTGTAGACCGTCACGCCCGAGGTCCAGTGGGACGAGCCTACCCCGAGGCTCACGGAGGGAGCGGTCGGTCGCCACGGTCACTGAGAGTCACGATGCCGGTGCATCGATTCGTCTAAAGGTGCGTTTACACGTAGCAGTTGACTGCTATGACAATCAACTGCTAAGAACTGTTACGCTACCACTCGCATATGTAAATAGCCACTGCGATGCGAGTTCAGGTCGATACTGGACACATGTCGAACACTATCGATCCATGTTCGAGCTATTAGCAAAGTTGAAGCCCGTCTACTTACCAGCGGAAATGTATCCAACACAATCGCAACAATCGCCAACGGAAAGCAATGCACGACGTCTGACACCGGGTATTTGGATATAATAACAAGGTTTACTCTCCCCAAAGGAGGGATTCTAATCTTTTAAGGATTGGAACAAAAGATAATCGTCAATGGAATTTATTGCTTGATGAATTCAATGAAAATTTATGCATCAATCAATATTGAAATAAAACTTTTTATTTGTTGTGGCAACGCCTAAATAGCGGCTTTAAGTAGCATAGAAGTTGGTGCAGACGCATCATAGCAGTAGCGTTATAGATACATCGCGCATCTCGCGACTGTCATAGCAGTCAACTGCTACGTGTAAACGCTGCTGAAGATTATTCGGTGGCTCGCACCATGCAAACGGTTGGTTGGTCGGTTATTCTGGAGAGGCTGACCGACAGCTGAGGTCATTTGCGCCATTTGTAGGATAGGTAGGTAATTGGGTAACGGTAGGAGTTTTCAGGGAACGGAGGAAGAAGGGTGAAGAGAAACCCGGCGTCGGCATTAGCCTACTCTTAACGAAAGGCGCCAAGGGGACCACGGCTAAACGTCCCATCCGACGGACGGAGTACTGAACTTGAAATACCCTCCACTAGGCACTCAAGTGTGGACCGGTTGTCCACTGAAAAATCCGTCGCTGACGAGAATCGAACCCGGGACCTCGGGATGGGAGGCCAGTGCTCTAGCCACCACACCAAGCAAACGGACACGTGTTTCCCGCTAAACTGCGACGCAGATCAATGCGTGGAGCAGCAGCATCGGCGAAAATCCCAGAGTTCAAGTGATACTTCGTTCGAATCAATTTCGAAGATTGGGAGACCTGAGAGGATTCACAAGGGGAGAGGATTCTTGTTGGGAATGAGATGGAGGAGTGGTGAAAAAAAGAATATGCGTGTTCCAGCAAACGAATGAAGTCGTTTACCATATTTTTATTGCCGAATCTGACAAGGTTTGTAAATCAAAAAGACCCGTTAAATGTTTCCATTCTTTCCTTGTGTCGAGTCGTTCTCGAGTTATAAGTGGCGAAGGACCGATGTTTTTAACCCTCTGGGAAAAGTGGGCGTGGTGCAACCTCTGACGTCATTGACTTCGTCCCATCACAACTGAGCCCGCGAATCTACTTTGCCTTATCGCAATGGAGGACACGCAGCTGACTCTGCCAATGGAAGCGATTGCGACAGCATCTGTGCGAGCAGACCTTCCGACACTCCCCCTCCACTCCTTTCCCTTGAAAGCAGTCAGGAACGGCAGGTAAATGACGTCAATGGTCTCAAAGCAGCTTCTTCGGCGGGCGTCACCTTTTGCTTATTTTAATTTTTGATTTATGAGTGAACGGTTGTGGTTAGAAGATTAATTTTTTCGCCAAAATTCTTTTTTCGTTTCCATCTAATGATTTCGTAAAGAAAATAGATATTTCAGTCCCGACTAAGCGCTTCCATTATGGACATGGGCATCGAAGAAGTCGTTGCAGGATTTAAACTAGATCTAGGGTAAGTGGATGACAGAGTTAAGAAAGGACAATAAGGTATCAAATTCCGTAAAATTCTGTGGAAAAATGTCACGAAAGTGGTTAGGGAAGAGGGAAAAGGAATATGATTTTATGTATGTTCTATTATTTGTTAAATAATGAGATAATATCTTGCACGGGATGAATAGATGAATCATCTGGGGGTAAATATTGTAGGAAGGAACGAAGGTGCAGTGGAGCGGGTAGGAATACTAACTTATCCATGCAAACCTACGGACTTTGAACCTAAAATGATAATAGCTGATGGGAGGCGGCTTTCAGTGTCGGTCATCAGTTCAATGTTATGGGAGAGGAGATGTTTGTGGAATGAAGTAAAGCAGGAGACTTCGTCGGCGTTGCCCTAATGCTCACGAAAGGTGTCAAGGGTCACCCTATTTACCATTGCAATATGGCGGACTGCGCACTTCACCAGGCACTCGAATAGATATGAGACTTCAGAGAACCATCACAGCACTATTTCGGTCTCCAATACAGACCCACGGATACCAGGAACACCAACTGTCTCAACCAAACTCCGATGAATGAAATCTACTGATTTCATTCAGTTTTTCTGACTTTTTATTCTAAGAGTATTGGGTAAATGTGACGATCATGTACGAGAAATTAGCTACTTTTCCCTTGTTAGACCTCATTTGGAATATGCTGCCAGTGTATGGGACCCCTACGAAATCGGTCTAAATAATGAAATTGAACGTGTGCAGCGAAGATCGGCAAGATTTGTAAAGGGACGATACGATAATTACATAGCGTAACCAGTCTATGAAATGAATTAAAATGGGAACCATTGTCAATGCGCATGTTGAAATTTTGACTTAATCTCTTAAATAAATTCCAGTGCAATATTTTCAGTGATGATGTTAAAAATATTTTACGAACCCCAACTTACTATGGTAGACTGGACCATAATCACAAAATTAGAGAAATTGATTGCCGAACTGACAGATTCAAAATGTCCTTTTTTCCTCGTACAATTAGAGATTCGAATAACGGTAAATATGTCCAATCGGAGAGTAACAATGAATAGCATTGGTAGCTGCATGTTGGTATGAGTACTTAAAGCTAACCCTACTAACAGAATGTTTTTGCATGTTTGCTTTGCAATTTCTATCTTTTTTAAATAGTGTAGTTATGACTACTATATTAATACTATTCCTTTTTTATGCATGATATGTAGTGCATGTTTGGTGAGAAATCACCCCCTGCCACACACCCTTGTGGTGGCTTGCAGGGTATTATGTAGATGTAGATTTTGGTCTTATTGCCATCATTTACTATTCGTGCAAACAGCGCATGCTATGAAGCTATAACTGATATTGAATGCAAATCGAATCCTCGTATAAAAATTATCTGGACTATAAGACTATAATGGATCCATTCTAATTATTCACCTATTTAAATTTAGGCCTCCCTACCAACGCAAACACTTAAATTTCCATGGAAGCTTTGAATTGAGAAAACAAAACATTTCAAGCTAAGCCCTTTTAAGCACTACATAATGTAAATTTTATACCCATCAAACATATATACACCCGAGTCCTTGCCTTTTCATGCATTGGCTCTAAAGCTGGGAAACCTGGAGTGTGTAACAGCCGGCACATTTTCTCTGCAGCAAAAAAATACGAGGCTTGATTCCCAGCAGAGGTGATCTTTTAATGCCTACCGATTCCCACATTAAATAGCTATATACCCTTCATCGTTTCTGTATGAGCTATGTGCGCTGATTGACTTTTTTCCAGAGGGTAATCTCATCAATCAATAGACCGGAATAAATACCGATATGGGCTTGAACTGAGATTCCAATATACACCACATATATGAGAGGCGATTTTAAAATATGAGGATTTAATCAAAACTCGCCGAGAGAAAACATCAAGCCGTGAGTACACATTGATTTTTCATCACTTCGACCTTTCTCACTCCATTTCGTCACTCATTTGTCAACACAAATAGTGGGAACGACCTCGGCTTCTGAGCTTATTTCGACAAGAGTTACTCTCCACTAGAGAAGGTTAGGAAAACAGAAATACGATCCAACATAGAAGTCAGCGACTCGGCACAAATACTACAAGGATTCGGTATAAAAACCTAGTTCGACGAGAATGCCATGAGTCTTGGGGCACGGCGAAGCGATGGGAAAATTACAAAGGGCCGGAAGGGAAGAGAAGGGCAGACAGACGGCGCTGAAAGTAACCGCCCGGGTTCCGTTCCGTTCCGGGGGGGCTGTGTTTGAAACCATCGAGATTATCTCGAATAGGTAACCAAGGAGTCACGTGGTATAAACACGAACGGTTCGCAAATTTGGTCTATTATAATCGTACATTACAATCTCGCTATATTGTTTTACACGAGTTTTATCTTATCTGACTCAAATATAGAGCCTTAGAGAGAGGAAAACTAAAAAAAAAACAATTATTGACATTGTAATGAGCGATACACACACACCAGACATCCGCACCCTTTCTTGTTTGTATCACGTGACTCCTTGGTTACCTATTCGAGATAATCTCGATGGTTTCAAACACAGCCCCCCGGGCGAGGCTGCAACACGTCGATCAGGCGTTGCATCAGTTACTCTGACTGGGGAATTCATTACTGATGCGACTTACCATCAGAACTGACCCGTTCGCGAGCCCACCCCATTTCGGAATGGACTACGACAGCTCTATATTCCACGGAACGCGCGTCAATTTCTCGCGCAGCATTGCTCGAGACATTTCGTCATTGTTCAAAAATTGTTGAGGAGGTTCCACAGTGACTCCGCCATTCAATATCCCGTGAAAGAGCTATGTTATTTAATGAATAAATACCGATCCAGAAAAACACCTATATAGAAAATCGTCTACAGGGTGATGACGCATACACTATAATTGTATGAGTATGCTATTATATAGCGGGTTGTAGTGACAAATCAACACTAAAAGCCCTGTCCGGAAAGTGTGCTTCTAGCACTAAGCATACTACAGTGCTTGCTTGCAAGTGGAGGGGGGTAAAACATCGGAAACACCCGAAGTACGTCCGAACGCGAAGCACTCTGGGGGAAGCATGCTACGAAGCCAAAGCACAGAAGCACGCTTCCATGTAGGCTTCGAAACATTGTTGACGATAATAAACAAAAGATGGCGGAGCCGTTGGCTACTTATAAATGTGTGTATTAGCTATTTTTTTTACTTCGTATATTACATTTGCATAATTATTAATATACATATCAATGAAAAGGTTAATATACATATAATCGCTCTTTTTCTTCCGATCTAAACATTTGATAGATGTTGCCCTCTATCGTGTTTCACTATACCTAGTGGTTTTTTAAGTCGCCACTACTGCTTAACGTCGCTCCTTACCGTAGACTGTCCGAATATGAAGTATTCTTTCCCAAGCATGCTTCATTGTACGTCAGCAATACGTCATCACCAAGAATGCTTTGCCGACACATACTTGGTTTTCGGATACGGCTAATATGTCCCCGACATGCTCAACTCGAAGATGTCAACGGGAAGCAACAGACGAAGCTCATTAGGCGCTGCCGGGCGAAATTAAGACAAAGGCGATGGCGGGAGAGGGATGAAAGGGTGTGAGGGGGAACATTCGCGCAGTTCCCGCTAGGGGTCAGGGGAAAGCCATGGAATCAGCTCGTTAAATCGCAGGTCGACGCGTGGAATTATTCAGCGCGGTCGTTCGAGAAGGATGACGAGAGGATTACGTCGGAGGCGTCACACAACAAAGCCCACCGACATGACCCGATGACGTACTACGATGACCTTCAGGTGCCCTCTACGTCAGGCAATCGGGTTTTGTGCACTCATGGGTCGATTGAAATTTCTTGGCGAAGAACCTTGCAAAGAGACTTTACATGCAAGGGCACTTCCAATTTAATGATTGGACGAAAGCACGAAGAGGCGGATGAATTAAAATATCCCGCGCAGGAGACACCGCAAGACGATGTTTTCAAGGTTCTGAATTCAATGCAATACTATCAAAACGACCTATAAAATATTTTTAAATATTTATGGAGTATATCTTTTGAGGGATTGCATATGAAGTGAGTGTGCTCCGAAGGAAATTAAATGGAAGAGAGGTAAATAGCTAATCGATAAACAGTGAATATTTCGTGAATGAACTTACGGAGAAAACCATGAATTAGCAACATGAAAAGATACAACAGAGAGATGAAATAACACGAGTTTCAAGGAGACTAAAGCACACAATAACTAGATTCCACTAGAACAAGTAATATCAATACCACTGCAAGGAAGACATTGGAGAAAAACAGTCACCTCTCTGTAATCAGGAATTCGTGATGGCAAGGCCCGAAGCGTGAGCGTGAATGCACGAATGTACATAAAGTTTAATTTGCCTGATTGTTATTCCAAGAGAATATTCTTTGGTCATGTAATTTCAACTCCAATTTGCTTTAACGCTCGGCCGCCATTAAAATCCTCTGAATCCCACGGAATTAGTTCTGGGCTCAATTATTGTGGGCAATAAAACCAAGGCCTTTGGCTCCATAAAGTGCACCTGAATAATAAATATTAATTACAGTAATTTTTGAGCAGTAATTCCGAGGCCTTGAATATTAAAGACCCACGTTAACTAATACCTATTTATGGAATGCATAAAAGAGTAAGCATATTAAAATGTATTCTTCAAATTGTTGTTTTTCTTACCGATTAAGAGGAAGCTCGAAAGACACATTCCACTCATACTTAAAATACATATTCGTTTGAAAATGATTATGAATAGTGTTTGAAGAGGTTCTGTAATTCCATATTAATAGAAATCGAATACTGTCACACAGGTAGCATGTCATTCAAGGGTTAGTCAATAGGAAATAATGTGGTATGATACAGAATTGCAATGTAGAGAAAATGAAACAGGATGAGTTACTGATAGTATTCAACATTACATTGAAAAACCCTAATTGCTTATTTTAAAATTATTCTGGCAACAGAAAAAAGTCACGGCATTTTTAACACGGGATGCACGGGAAGTTAGGGCACGGAAATGGAATTAGTGCAATTTAAATCACGTCAGCAACCGAGTGATCCGACGCGTCGGGATTATCTCGAATACGTAACCAAGGAGTCACGTGGTTCAAACACGGATGGTTTGCAAATTTAGTGTGGCTGACTCGCCCTTTACATTATCATTAATTGTCTTCACTTGGGTTTTTCTCTTTCGCCTCGACTATGGAGCCCCCAGATGAGATAAAACACAAGAGTAAGCAATAAATGAAGATGTAATCAGTGGTTTTAACACACAAAATTTGTGAACCATTCCTTGTTTGTACCACGTGACTCCTTGGTTACCTATTCGAAATAATCCCGACGGTTTCAAATACAACCCCCTAGGCTTTGTTTATTCGATTGGTTCTGGTGGATAAGTATGTTTTTTGTGTATAATTTAATTATATTTTAGTAATTTAGATTTCATATAGTTATCAAAACGTTTTAAAATAAGTACATTTGATGCCAAGGTCTTAGCAATACTTGTTTAGTTCGGAGTTTTTCTATCTAGTACTTTCTCAGAGAAAGGAAATCAAATCATCTTAGTTATGATGTTGTTGTAGCCATGAAAGTTTTCGCATGTTATTCAATATCGTAAAGAATTAATACCAGTATCATAATATTATGCCGTAAAGTAACGTAGATGGGTGTTTAAAAATTCAATTACTTTTATCAAGAAAGAAAACCTAATTAACCTGTACAATTCCAGTACATAGTGAGTTTTTAAAGTGATCCAGTTATGGTTGAATTTTCAATCATTGGACCAAATGAATCGTAACACTAGTTGACGCTGGTGATTATATCTCTCTGCCACTTCCAATTTGAAGTTGGAGAAGATATTTTTGAGTCTAATTGCTTCTTGTTGAAAGCAAAAATTTGTGAATGGAATAATACCCTCAACATTTAGGTATATATAATATGTATAAGTCTATGGTGGAGTTTTTTCTCTCCTCAATCCTTTATTTACTCTCTGTAATTTAGAAGAAATTTAGAAGATTCTGAAGAATTTGTAAAATCTGTAAAGAATCGAACAATACATTCACACTGAGCTTCGTTCTGATTTTCTTCGAATTGAAGCGAGCGGTAAAATGGATTCAAATGGATTGCTTTAAAGAGACGCTAATGATTCGTGTAAAGCACACAAGTGTAAACCATGAATGAGGTCGTAAACAGCGGTTTTAACTCACCAACTTTTACGAACCATTCGTGGGAATACTACGTGACTCCTTGGTTACCTATTCGAGCTGATTCCGACGGTTTGGAATCCGTTTGCGGCTGTGTTTGAAACCGTCGGGATTATCTCGAATAGGTAACCAAGGAGTCAAGTGATATAATACGAACGGTTCGAAAAGTTTGTCTCTTTGAAAAGTACCTACATTAAAAACTCACTATATGGTTTTACCGGGGTTTTTTTATCATCTGCCTCAAATATTGAACCTTAGTGTGAATAAAACATGACAAGAAGCATTTAGCGATATTGTAATGAGTGATAAAAACACACCAAATTTGCGAACCCTTTGTTGTTTGTACCTCGAAACTCTTTGGTTACCCATTCGAGATAATCCCGACGGTTTCTAACACAACCCCCCTGAAGAAGCATGCGATTCGATTGGGTGGAGCAAACATGGCTTGAGTGAGAGTTATGGACCTCAATCCCGACTTTATTGCAAGAAATTCCGGTAGTCTTGAAAAAAATCGCCGGGGGGGTTGGTTCCAGACGGAAGACAGGAAGCCCTTCGCATTGAAGACAGGGGCGAATGTTGCTGGGGGAAAAAATGGTCGAGAATTCGGACGGATTGGGATTGATTCAAGGATCCCAGACAAAGTCGCAGGACGAGGGGGACTGTAGGAGGAGGAGATGGATGGGGGAAGATGGGGGAGGCTCGTAAAGAAGGGAAAACTCGACGAAGAGAAATGCAGGGGCCGTAAGAGGAAATTGCTGGTGGACTCGGATATCTTTTGTGCTCCCAAGGAATCCCCCAGCTCCCAAAGGAGCGGCCCACGTCTCAGGGAGAGACCGAACGCCGTGTGATTGGGGGCCAGGTGAGGGGACCCCAAGAAGTGCCAAAGGAACAGCAAAACGACACTCCAGAGAACGCCATTGCCAACATTAGAACAACAAACTGTCATCTCTGAAGGCCGTTGTACACGATGAAATTTCTCGAACGAGATCTCGTGACAAAAATTGAACGGCAAGATTTGACCGGCAAATTGAGGCGCTCGGGGCTAGATATTGGTAAGCCACAAACTGAGCAATATTGAGATTTGTACGCCTTTCTTATCTGCTAGAGGATGGGAAGCCACTTGCAAGATTTGTAAAGGGACGGTATGATAACCTTACTAGCGTAACCAGTCTATTAAATGAATTAAATTGGGAATCATTGTCAGATCGCAGGTTGACATTAAGACTTAATCTCTAAAACAAATTCCAAGACCATATTTTCAGTGATGATGTTAAAAATATTTTGCGGATCCCAACTTTCTGTGGTAGACTGGACCATAATCACAAAATTAGAGATATTGATTGCCGAACTGACAGATTCAAAATGCCCTTTTTTCCTCGTAGAATTAGAGATATGAATAACGGTAAATATAACCAGTACGAGTGTAGCAATGGATGACATTGGTAGCTGCATGTTGGTATAAGGACTTATAGCTAACCCAACTAACGGCATGTTTTTGATTGTATGTTTTGCTATTTTTATCTTTTTTTTTAAATAGCGTAGTTTTGAACAGTACCTGTACAAGTACTAATTCTTTTTTATGCATGATTTGTAGTGCATGTTTGGTGAGAGTTCACCCCCTGCCACACACCATTATGGTGGCTTGCAGGGTATTATGTAGATGTAGATGTGGAGTATTATGTGAAGAAATCAAGAGATTGCAGCACACACTCTGTTGCTATGTATTGCACCAAGACACAACACCTGATTTGGGGTATTTTTCGAACCTTCAGATGTCTCTCCTGTAAAATTTCCTAAATATGGCTTACCATTATCTAGCCCCAAGCGCCCAATTGTACATAAAAATAGTTCGCTTACGGTCGTACACGATCAGGGAGTTTCATGCAAATTGCGCGCCAACTACATGCGCAGATATCGTTTTTTGTCGGACAGCTGAATTTCCATATCCGCCAACACCCTGTATTGTATTGCATTGTGTTTCCGAAGTGAAACAAATTCTCAAGCAGTATAGAGTAGTATTTTTCTAGTATTCTAGCGTATCCTTCGGACAAAAGTGAATTTTAGCGGTGATGGGGATAGTATTTTGAAGAATACTGCCACAGTAATTGTGTTACAATTATTAGCATCATTATTCAATATTCAAGATGTTCAATGTCACAATTGGTTACTTGAACTCTTTCATCGTCTCATATAACCCATCATTTAACCTCTGAATACCATGTTTATACTCGTTGCTCATATTTCTTATTCGGTTCAACAACCTCTTCCTAATTTCATTGATAAGGTTTGACGTTTGTAAGAGCGTCCCTCTCATATTTTGAGAGATATAACACTTCCACCTTAACGACGAATATAACGATATGGAGGCAACAAGAAATATCACATCATGTACAACAAAAATGCTGGTTTTGCAATTACAATCGCAAACACACTAACCTCACGAATACTATACGATCCCATCACTCCATTAAACAAGTTCTTGAACAAGAATTTCACCGTGTACAACAGCCTTTAAAGTACCCAAACAAGCATATTTAAGATGTGCATACAATCATGCTTCACTTGAAACACCAACCTCTTTTCAGCTCATTCAAGTCTCCATCCACTTTCGCTGTTGACGCACTGCTTTTCAATTAGATCGTAACTATTCATGTTTTTATGACTAAGTACTTCATCCAATCACTTATTTTTACATCCCAGTAACAATTTCCCAACAATACGAGAATTTCCTTGTATAACTACTTGCTACTGCCTCGCCGAGAGCTTCTCCGTACCGCTTATATTTAGACGTATCCGACCCGTAGCCGAGTAATTTATTCTGTCAAACGATTTGGAACCACATGCATTATGTGCAGGAAATACTTATTTGTCTTTATTATATGATGAAAGAAATTGCCTTCGCTCGCTTTTCTCCGCGGATTTCTAGCGCCCAAAACGAAGAAATCTGGCGACATAATCTACAAACATAGGTATACTTTGGTGCACATAACGCAACCTTAATCACCGGCTGGAGGTTCACTCCTACCTTCTCCTTTGCAACAAAACGATACCCTATCATCTTTAAGTTAATACCTTGCTCAGTGAATTCTACCGGGTGGATAGGGAAGGGACTAAAGTGAGATTAATCTCAACGGTAGAAGAAAATAAATCCCTCATGAACCCTTCTCACATTTATCTCTCATTCAGAGCCTCAGTGGTTCCTTGACCACACGTGAAATCAATACCACAGTTCATAAATCAATTAGCAGCAGACTAAAATTCTGGAACAGTCTTTATGAGATTAATGGTTTTCGTTAAGTTACCGAGTTCTCAATAGCTCTATGTTTCTTCGTCTCCAAGACGAATATTGCCATCCCTGGCCATTATAGCTAATTGTACAATGTGAACTAGGGTGGAAAGGATTAAATGTGGGAATATAAGAAGCAAGAGCGATGCCCAGATATTTAACTCCACTTTACACATTTATGTCAACTCGGACAACATTATAAAAGCAATGTCACGTTACTATTTTATGCTATCGTTGTAAGGACTCAACTGTGGCATTTTTTGGTCCCCCCCCTCTTCCCCCCCTCGTTGGACATTACCCCTCGGCGGACTAATTACCCTCCGGACTTAGCCGCAGGACTTGCTCGACAGGCGTAGCTAACGACAGGCGGAGCCAACGACGCCAACAATGCCTACGATTCCAAAATGCATCGATTTCGTCTGCTTCGTTCGTCAGCTCCGTTCAGCAGCTCCTTTCAGCCGCTCCTTTCAGCCGCTCCTTTCAGCCGCTCCTTTCCCTCTCCAGAAGCTCTACCACTTATATAGCCCCCAAAGTGCGGATGAAGACCAGAAGTTAGGCCATCGTACGAGCCGTTATTTAGTGTTCGCCCGCCATAGTGAAAAAAGAGTCCCGGATCACCCAATCCTAAACTTCCACCTCGCCCCCTCCACATCATGCCACCTTTTCCTCCCCTCAATTTGCACCAATGATATTCCACGTTAAACCCCATTGCACTTTGACCTTCCAGAAAATATCCCCTCCTTACCCCAGAGAATACCTCCCCTCTCACGCCCTCTGTTCCAGTCGAGACGGCAAAGAGACGATATCGAGGCGAGGTGAGAGGAGAGTAGTGTTAGTCGATTCTCCTTTGTGCGCCATGGACTTTCGGTGCAAGTTATTAGTTTTCCCGATATGGTGAAGAGTATTTCAATTTTGTTGGTTTGTACCTTGTTGTTTAAATACAGTGTTTGATTAGTTAGATTGTGTTACTTTTGTGCTTTTTTCTATTTCTGACCTCATCTTGCTCACCCGTCTTGGAAAGAATATTTGTCCTTTGGACAAGCGTTTCTCGTGAACTGCTGTTCTTCTTTCTAGAAACGCTGCATTTGGTAGCAGAGCGTGGTTACGTGTCTTTTCATAGCAGGTGGTGAGTGTTCCCATTTGAGGATTTTGCTTCATTTTCTCTGTGTAACTAGATTGTTTCTCGCTTCATATTTCTCCAGTGTTTCAATTTTGCTTTGTGTTTTCTCGCTGAGTCAGGGTTCGTGTTTTCCGCTTTTGTCCCAGCCACCATGGCTTCTAAATCAGATGACCCTTATGCGAAAAATTATCGCACTACTGCTCAGGATAGGAGGGCCAGATTAAATGGAGAGACTGTGGTTTCACTTGATAATACCGGATTTTCAGAAGACGAACTCTGCTTGGTTCCTCAAACCCAAGAATGTGACCTTCAGCAATCTGAAATTCCACTCCCAACCCAAGTTCAGGTGAATTTGCCTAGGTCCTAGCCCATTGAAACTCTTTCAACTCATTTGGTCGATTTGCCCGATTCCTTGCCAAAAGAATCTCCTCCTACCCAAGTTCTGCCGGTATTTCCAGAGGCTACTTCAAACGCGGCGGAACCAAGACGAGTTAGGTCGGCACTACCACTATCCGAAGGGTTGGCCATTGTCAAGCAGAGGATCGCTGACTTTCCTCCCTTTGATGTTTCCAGTGCCGAAAATTGGTATAATCTGATGTTGAATCTGACGGAATTAGTCTCTCTGTCGCTAGTTCCTTTATCAACGTTGTTGAGTTTGGTTATTCCTAAGTTACCCTCCTGTTGGCATAGTTTCTGGCTTTCTATGTTAAGTCAAAATTTTTCTTGGGCCCAGATTACGAGAAAACTTTGGAATGAAATAGTCAGCGATCGGGAATTCGATCGGCTTATCGCTTCCAAGGTCAAAAGATTCCAGTTCCCTCGCGAAACACCGCGTGATTTTGTGTATGCCATAAGAAACGCTGTGTCTGCATTAGGATTAGACTATTCTGAGAGCCAGATTTTTCATTTAATTTTTCAAGGTTTAAATCCTATCACTATTTCCGCTATCAAGACGCCCACCCCGCCGTCTAGTTTCGAAGAGTTAGACGTTGTCATTGGTCGTGCGTCAAAAGCATTAATGGATGCAGCTGATTACGCTAACACCTTTCACGGCGTATCATTTTATGCTCCTCCTGCCGTTTCTAGGCAAGTTGTGTGTTCCTATTGTCACAAAGCTGGGCACTATGTCAGGGATTGTCGTAATAAGCACCGAAGAGGACGGCCTTCCGCAATCAGTCTAATGAGTGTTCACAAATCTCCCGATATCAATTTGCCTTTGCTACCTATTTCATTGCAGTCAGCATCTTGTAATGCCCTGATTGATACGGGTTGTTCAGTCTCGATTTGCGATGAGAATTTCTTCACTAGCCTTGGTTCTTCGGCTGGTAAACTAAAGAGAAAAATCAATTCTATCGAACTCTTGACGGTCGCTGGACAATCTTTTCGAGTTAGTTGTTCTGTGCAACTTAAAATTAAGATTGATAAGTACTCTTGGGTTCATGAATTTTATTTAGCAGACATTCCATTCCCTGTCCTTTTAGGGATTGATTTCATTCGTAAATCGAAACTTGTTATTCATACTAATGGTGTCGCGTTTGAATCGGCGCCATGTCATTTAATTCATTTTTGTTCAAACAGTCGAGCATCGTATATCAAGCGTTTGCAGAACACATGTCCGCTGGAGACGAAATGGTTGATTCTCGGAATAATTCTCTACTTCCATGTGAGGATTTGGTGAGTCAGTTGAAATTGTTGTTGTCTAATTATTCCGATGTTGTAACCCAAAATCTAGGAGTGACATCGTTGATGACTTATGAAATTGAATTATTAGACGAATGTCCTGTCAGAAGTCATCCTTTTCATCTCTCACCGCCGAAAACCCTCCTGATGAAGCAACATGTGCAGTCGTTATTAGATAAGGGAATTATCGAAGTTTCAAATTCAAACTGGTGCTCTCCTGCCTTTTTGATTCCCAAGAAAAATGGTTCGCAAAGGTTAGTTGTTGATTATCGTAAGCTTAACAGACAAATTAAGAAAGACGGTTATCCGACTCCTTCTATGGAACACGCTTTTCAGTATCTGGCTGATGCCAAGTATTTCACTATTCTAGATCTTAATTCTGCTTTTCATCAAATCCCGCTGTCTGAAAATTCAAAGAAATACACAATATTCGTAACGTCTTTTGGAATGTTCCAGTATACAAAATTACCGTTTGGCTTTGCTAATTCCAGTCAAGTATTTACTCGTTTGATAAACGAGGTTTTGAGTGATCTGTTATTTTCGTCTGTGTACCCTTATATTGACGATATATGTATCTATTCTAAGAATTCCAGAGATCACGTAACTCATGTCAGAGAGGTTCTTAGTAGGCTTCGGTCCGCTGGTCTGACTACTGAAGAAAAGATTAAGTTGGGCTGCACTTCAATCGCCTTTTTAGGCCATCTAATTTGCAATGGAACCCTTTGTGTCGATCCAGACCGGATAAAACCCATCGAATCCTTTCCTGTTCCGAAGAATACGAGAGATGTGGCCAGATTCCTGGGCATGTGTGGGTTTTATTCCAAGTTCATACCAAGGTATTCTGAAATTTCTATTCCTTTAAATCACCTAAAACGTAAGAATGTTGCTTTTCGCTGGTCAACGGTTGAGAACGAGGCTTTTGTTGAGCTCAAGAAAGCATTGATGAATCCACCTGTGCTAACTTTTCCTCGTTTTGACGAGGAATTCCATTTGTTTGTGGACGCCAGTGGTTTGGCGTTAGCCGCCGTATTAAATCAGAAAGTAGATGGTGATTTTGCCCCTGTGGCATACGCTAGTAAAACCTTATTGCCACATGAACAAAAATTGTCCGCATACGAACTTGAGTGTATGGCAGTTTGTTGGGGCATAGAAAAATTTAATGTATACCTCCAAGTAAAACCATTCCATTTATATACTGATAATGGGGCCCTTACTTGGCTGTTCTCTCACCCTAAGCAGTTAGGGAAATTAGGCAGAATGGTGTTAAAACTGTCTTCCTATAATTTTACTATCCACCATGTTCGTGGGCGCAGCAATAGCGTAGCAGATTGACTTTCTAGAAGTCCGCCTGTCATCCAAACTGACAGTTCCAATGTTGAGCCATGTCCACCCATTTCTTGTGTTTTACATAATATTCCTTTATCATTTGTGGATATTCGTGACCATCAACGGTCAGACCCTACCTTAAGGGAGGTTTTTGAGAAATTGGAGAAGGATTGTTCCTCTTGTCCAAATTACTTTGTCAAAGACAATTTGTTCTGTTATGGGAATGCCAATGCCCGAAAGGGAAAGATTGTCTTGCCGGTTGTATTGCGGCCAATGATATTCCAATATTATCACTGTTTAAGTGTGTCTGCTCATTTGGGTATGGCCAAAACCTACCTCCGTAGATGCTGTTACCAAAAACCGAAAAAATTGATGAATATTGGCTGCAATAAAAATATCTCGCCATCGAAAGCATGGATTTGGAAGGTTTACGAAATAATCTTTCAAATTGAAATGGATGACTGACATATAAGTAATTTTTGTGCCGCTTAAGTCGATTAGAATAACGAAAGCGATTGAAGCGATATATACCGTTTGTGACGAAAAGCGAAAAATTCTTCCCTCGCCATCTATGGAAACCTTCCAGTACTATCGAGGCCATTATTTTCAGCCATATAATACCAGGTGTATGATTGCGATGGCATAATATAGCGTCGCGTCAGGGAAACCGTATCATGTTACCCAAATATCTGACAAGAACATGGCGGCGAAGGAGCGAAATGAACATTAGTTGTCGATGAACCTAAGATCCTAAATAATACCTACCTCTAGTACTACGCCCCAAACGTATAAACATTTTTGCCCTATGCGGAGAGCCCTCTACATCATACTGTCTCTATGCCAAGAGGCATGTAATGCAAACCAGTATGTAATCCAGCAGTGTTGCTTGGAAACCCAATTCCTGATTCCATTAGCGCGATGGCCACTTCCATTAATACGAATACGTCCTCTTTCTTCTGAGCGAGACGATTGGCAGTCGGTGGAAAAGAAGAGTGATGACGCGGCCGTGACATTCGGCGGCGAGCTGATGACCTCATCCCACCCAGGGGGAGGAAAAGGGTTTTGCTGTCAGGAATGGCGAGGGGAGGGTGGGTGGCAGGGGGTGAGGGGTCAAACGGAACGCCGCCCTGGGCCCGGATTCCGCGCGCAACGAACGACCCGCCCGGTTTTATTTCTCCCAATTCGATGACGGTGGCCTTTTTGGAGTGCACCCGAATGGAAGCAAGCGGAATCAACAAGAGCACAACGTGAAGTGAACAAAAACTAACGTTTAACTCGGGTTGGTCGGGTTGGTGTGGCGGCTAGAGTACTGGCCTCCCATCCCGTGGAACCGGGTTCAATTCCCGGTAGTAGCGGATTTTTTCAGTGGAAAACCGGTCCCCACTTGAGTGCCTAGTGGAGGGCATTTCAAGTTCAGTACTCCGTCCGTCGGATGGGACGTTAAGCCGTGGTCCCCTTGGCGCCTTTCGTTAAAATTAGGCTATGCTATTCCCGGTAGTATCGGATTTTTTTCAGTGGAAAACCGCTTGAGTGCCTAGTGGAGGGCTTTTCAAGTTCAGTACACCGTCCGTCGGATGGGACGTTAAGCCCCCTTGGCGCCTTTCGTTAAAATTAGGCTATGCTAAGGTTTCTCTCCACCCTTCCTCCGTTCCCTGAAAACCCCTACCATTACCCAATTACCCACCTATCCTATAAATGGTGCAAATGACCTCAGCTGTCGGTCGCCTCCCCTGAATAACCAACCAACTAACGTTTAACTCGTGACACTCACGTCGTGCTATTCAGCAGCGCACGTTGGAAAATGAATACCAGAATCGAAAACGTAAATGGCTCAACGGCATATATCTTTTATAACTCTTAGAATGCGGAGTTTATTAGCTAAAGTGTGCTTGGCGAAAATTTCCCTTAAGAATTAAGTTGTGTGACTAGGATATTGCTCTTTGAAAATCGTATGTTTTCTTTGCAGCTTAAAAACAAGACGTCACCGCATGACGTCACGTCACGGTATCACTATGGGCGTTGTTTATCTCTTGTACGTGGAGGTAAGTTTTATTGGCCAAAACGTACGTATTTATCTCATTTGTTTAACGCAATAGACGAATGTATTTCGATTTTTTAGCATGGATCGTAACGAGAAAATGGTCCATAAAGTATATATTGCAAGTGTCGTGCACAAGAATCTCTACTATGACGTAGCAATCTCTGTTATTTAAGACGGATGCCGCCCTGTGGGAGTCAACCAAATGAGATTGTGCTTTTCTAAATCTCTCTTCAATCGTCGTTTTCATTAAGAAACGGCTAAAAACCACAAAAACAAAATATTCGCTTCGCTTTTTTCTTCTAAAATAACAAACGTCTGTTTCCGTAGCCATATACCGTGCCATATACCGTGCCATATACCGTGCCTATACCGTGCAGTAACGTCAGAATACGTTTCAGTTCACGTGACTCTCGTCAATTTTTGGGATCATGTTAACAGTTTTATCTTTTTGTTCCGCACAGAAAACTTTGGCCTATACGTGCATAAATTGGTGATCAAATTGCGCATCCAGTAAATCATTGAGAAACACATTTCATGCATAGTCCCCATTGTCCTGTAAATGCGCTTTCCCATGTTCAGTTCGAAAGTCACTGTTGATTTGCGCAGTCATCAAAATGTATTGGTGAAAATTAATTACGGCTAAATTGGTACCTAGTTACTTGTGTCTGTCTTATAGCATGCTTTCGTGTACAGTGAAATAGAGGGATTTTTATGCATATATAATTATTAATAACTATCACTCGTGAATCTAAGCCAAAATTTTTTTTCCCTGACTATTCAATTTATATGTGGCATATTATTTGTCCTACAATGACCGAAGAATTATACACAGTCTGTACAAAAACCAAGTTGCTGTGATTAAATCTAGACCCAGCTGTGAAGAGGCAAGAATAAGGAAAGGAGTGAGACAAGGCTGCGCACTGTCTCCCGTAATTTTTAATGTTTACATCAAGAAAGCCATCAATGAAGTCAAGGAGAAGTGTTCTGGAGTGAAGATCCACGGAGAAACAATCAGTATGCTACGATTCGCTGATGACATAGCTCTCATAGCAGAGACAGAGAAGGAGCTGAATAAGATGCTAACAACCATGGAAAGGACTATGGCCAGATATCAGCTGAAGATAAATAAGAAGAAGACTAAGATATGTGTGTGCAACAAAAGAGAAGAGGCCAAAACCAACGTTAAACTAGGAAAATAGAAACTGGAAGAGGTGAAAGAGTTCTGTTACCTGGGAAGCAGAGTAACCAACGATGGACGAAGCAAGAAAGAAATAGTGAGTAGAATAGCCCAGGCAAAGAGGGCATTCTTTCAAAAGAAGAATCTACTTACAGCCGGAAATACAAGGATAGAAGTAAGGAAACAGTTCATCAGAACATACATCTGGAGCATTTTTCTTTACGGCAGTGAATCATGGACGTTGACAGCAGCGGAAAAGAAAAGGGTAGAAGCATTTGAAATGTGGTGCTATAAAAGAATGATGAAGATTAAACGGATCGACCGATTAAGTAACGAGGAAGTCCTAAGAAGAGTACGAGAAAAGAGAAGTCTGCTGACAACTCTAAAAAGAAGAAGAGACAACTTAACTAACCATATCTTGAGACACGATGTCCTGATGAAGACAATCATCGAGGGAAAAGTGAACGGGAAGATTGGAAAAGGCAGGCCTCGTATGAGATACATGGAACAGGTTGTGAAGGATGTAAAAGAGAAGAATTACGTTGATATGAAGAGGGTGGTCGGTAGAAGAATCGATTGGAGGGCTGCGTCAAACCAATCCTAGAATTGTTGACCAATGATGATGATGATGATATTATTTGAAAAACTACCATGACAATAATCTACGTTCTGCAAAATTGCAATATTCTAAGTTCGGCAATTTTTTATTTCTGTCACACGCACTAAAGAGAATAAAAATTACCACTGATAAAAAGTTGAGAATAATATATTTGGTAATGTCGCTCTCGTGGGGAGAACCGACGGTCGGACCCTCATTAGTAGGGTCCGACCCTTCGAAGCAGCTTATCCGAGACCCTTCCTCGACTTCGAAGCTCGCCAAGGACCCGACACTCAGTGCGGGAGGCCCAACCGCGGAAGTTGACCATTAGCAGTTGAATATAATGCAATTTAAAAGTTTATAATTTTAACCCAAAATCATCGTGAGCGACTTTAACCTGATATATTATTTTGCAGATTCAAAACACCGCTTTTGGAGGGCAAATCCTATATAATAATCAAGTTTTTTTTTTAAAGCAAGCGTGGAAATATTGACTGATAAAGGAACACACTGCGCTGGAATGTCGGGAAGTTACTCTCCGAAGGCTGGTTCCGTGCATGTAGGTCATTTTCAGATATTTATGGAGTTATTGAAACGTGACGTCAAACGCTGTAGAAATAAAGGGAGGAAGAGTGGCCTGGGATCCTTTTCTGAAGCTCAGGAAATTGATGACATTGGGCGGAGCGGGTCGAACGATGAAAGCAGGAAGAGAAGTCTAGAGAGACGGCGAAACGCTTTGAAGGGCAGGACATCTCGACAGAATCATGAAAACGAAGCAGCCTTACCGCAAAATAACAAAAACCACAGTCGAAAAGAAGAAGAAAACTGACTGTAGGTCACGCGTAAGATATGCGAGGGGAGAAAAATAGGTCTTTGTTTGAAAAATCGAGAAAAAGAAAAGGCTGAGAATTTAATAGCTCAGAGAATCAAGACAACGCCGAGTTTTGCACGAGAGAATAACCGAATAACTAACAAGATATTTACTTAGGGCTCATGAAGAATAGAGTGCTTGTCACGGCATTTTCTCAACTCATCAGTGGAGATAGATTGCAGGACGGACAGGTTTAAAATGTCATTTTTTCCACGTACGATTCGATATCAGAACGTTAGACATCGCGCAAATCGGTAATAATTACAGAGGTAATATTCAGAATAGGTCGACAGTATTTTTTTAAATTTCCTGCATGTTTAAATCAAGGTGTGACTCGCATGCATTGCTTTTTTTTTGCATGCATGAGTATCTATGAAATTGGTGTCGGGTTTCAAGTCATGCATCCCCTGCCACACACCCTCGAGGTGGCTTGCAGGGTATGTCATAGATATAGATATACCGCAAATGAGGGCTGTATTGGAATTATCATCATCATTACCAGTATTTCAATCCTAGGATTGGTTTACTGCAGTCCTCCATTCTGTCCTGTTCGGTGCTAATTCCCTTACGACCTGATAGGTTTCCTCCTTCACGTCCTTGCCCTGTATACAACTTATCCCTTGGTCTTCCTCGTGGGACCTTCTCTTCAATCTACCCTTCTATTATATTTCTAACTAATTCATTGTGTCTTTAAGTATGTCCAATCCATCTGGTTCTTCTTTGTCGCAGGGTTGTCCACATTGTCCTTTCTTCGTCTGCTCTTCTGTACACCTCTTCTTTCCTCTCTTCATCTGTCCATTTAATCTTCAAAATTCTCCTACAGCACCATGTTTCGAAGGCTTCAATTCTACGTTGGTCTTCTTTCCCGATGGTCCATGTCTCTGATCCATAGAGGGCCATGCTCCATACGAATTGTTTTCATGAAGTACTTCCTTGTTTGCAGCCGTAGATTCTTTGAGCACAGTAGTTGCATGTTCTTCATGAATACCTCCTTAGCTAGTGTTATTCTTCGCTTTATGTTCGCCGAGCTTCTTCTATCCAATGTTATAGTGCTGTCGAGAAAGTTGAAGTACTCCACTTCGCATATGTCATAGTAATAAAAATTTAACCAAATATATGTTTCCTCGGAATATCTGGTTCAGAAAGACCACAGTGATTGTTGGTATCTTACAATATGTTGTTTCCCAATGTAATTGCAAGACAAATCAATTATTTTATTTTGTAACATAAACACGGAATCAATTTGAGTTAATGTTTCCCATAACTTCCATGAATACATACGTTTTTACAAGCCATTCAAAGTCAAATAATCATTTCCTTGAAATTTTCCAACGTGGTTGCAGTGTTTGAGGTATGAATAAATACGGTAGTTTTTAATACTAAAACGGTGATGGTGAAAGGCAATTTCCTTCCATTCGTAAAAATTACTTTTTGTAGCTGTAGGCAGGGTCGTTTTTCATTAGAACTACAATCAGAATTCGTCAGAGCTGCTCATCAATTTCTCTACAACTCGACTCCTTTAGAACTACGGAAGTGTTGCGCATATCACCACCGTGGATAACAACTATAAGTGTAACGTCGGATATATATTACGGGAGACAACTCATTTCAATAACGAAGACGCTACTTATCATGTCTCCTTTGTTCTCCATCTCTCCAAACTGTCAACAACCAATCAACAACCAGCAACAATCCCCCGCTTCACTCCCCCAGCAACCCACCAACATCTCCCAAACAAACAAAACAAATATCAGACGTTACACAAGAGTATAGAAAAGTAAAAGAGCTTCACGTTAACTTTCTTTCACTAATCTAACAGATTTACCAATTATACAAGAACATACGATATAATCCACCTATTTGGCACATATATATATATTTGAAATAACGTTTAAAGAAACACTTATAAGAAAATATAATTCCTTCAAAAGGTCTTCAACCTTTCCTCATCAATTGCTACTCCACAGTTTTCGAAGCTAAATGATTTCGTAATATTTCATTGCAGTACAGCATCCAAAATTGTCGGGACAGGAATCAAGGAGCAACAGACTCATTGGCAAGATTTCTACTGCTATAAATTAATTTAAAAGATCTCTAACGTTGGATTCTGATGTTTCCCGGGAAGATATTTCGATTTTCATCCATCCCATCGACAAGGAACCTTAATTTTAGTCAATAACTGTAAAAATTGGGTGTTACCTAAATAATACATCATGAAACAGCTGAACGGGGCGCTAAAAATTTGAAAAGGAAAAAAAGTCCTTTGTGCCTGGATTATCGTGATACACGATGTATTTGATTCATTCTGAAAAAATACGGAATTAAGACAATTTAACCTTCCTACATCTTGATTTTCGAAAGTTCAACTACACATTCGTGAAGATTCTCATTCCGTGATTCACACTCTGTAGAATAGTTGGAATACCGATAGGATTGAAGTATAGAATCAAATTATATCACAACCCATTACTGAAGCCATGCCTAACTAGACTGTGAATTGAAATACCACTAATTATAATAATAAAAACACTGAACGTAATAATATTCCCATAATGTGATCCGAAATCGTGCGTTCAGATTCAAAGACGGATTGCCACTCGTTCTACTTAGTTCAGCTTTTGGCCGTTTCGTAACGGGAAGCGCTAGCTACTAGCGCGTGGTGGCTCTGCGGTGGCGAACAAACGAACTGATGCCACGACGGCATTCAGTTGTCTCGCAAAGAAAATTGAATCAGGCGCGCAAAAATCGCCTGATAACAAATATTAATTATCATTATTATTACCAGAGACGACAATAACAATAAGGATAACAGTCGGGATGAGCAATATTTCCAAGATCAAGGTAGTCTGAGTATCTTGATACGTATTTAAGACAAAGAAAACCATAAGGTCCTTGGCTTGAATTCTGACTTGGTGCAAAGAACTCGATTAAAACTTATTTCGGATAGTTAAGGATCAAACCAACGGTTCAAATAATGAGTGCAAGCTTCTAGGACAGTTCGAATTGCTTTTGATCGATAACGCCAACTTTACTAGTCGTTTTAGGTAATCATTTATGCAATAAAACATTGACACTTATAAATAAATATGAGTCAGGTGGGCTTGTGACAATATTGACTCGCAATTTACCTAAAATGAACTCCACAGCTTACCTTCTGCCATCGCCAGGCAATCCATCATTGACGCTGTATTGCTGAGCTCAAGTGTTTTTACTCGGGTTTCTGGTCGTAAGAAGATGAAAATTAAGGAGCTTATATTTTCAATCACTCACACACTCAGTGATTCAATCCGAAGGTTGATCTTTGATAGTTGAGAGTAGAGCTCACCCCGTACTAAGGCGTGTGAAATTCACACATATTAAGGGTAGGGGGTTCCTTTCCCTGCGCCACCTGCGATTTCCTACTAAGTTCTGACACGCAGAAAATCGAATCGCGAATATTTTAGATGGGGGTGTCCAGAAATGTTCTTGCCCGGGATCTGAACCCGGGACCCTCCGGTCAGTAGCCCAGTGCTCTACCCACTAGGCCACCAGGATCCCCATATTTTCAATACCCACTCTAAATTTACGAAAGACATATGGTATTTATCTCTTAAAGAATGATGAAGATAAAATGGATCGACCGAGTGACAAATGAATGGGTCCTAAGAAGAGTGGGAGAAAAGAGAAGTCTGCTGAAAACTATAAAAAGAAGACGGGACAACTTAATCGGCCACATCTTAAGACACGATGGCCTGATGAAGACAATTGTAGAAGGAAAAGTGAACGGGAAAAATGGAAAAGGCAGGCCTCGTAATAGGTGTATGGAGCAAGTTGTGAAGGATGTAAAAGAGAGGAGCTACGTCACAATGCAAAGGTTGGCCGATAGAAGAATCGAGTGGAGGGCTGCGTCAAACCGAATCCTAGGATTGTTGACCCAAGATGATGAAATCGAATGCAGTCGGAGGACGCAGAATATCAAATACCTCCAAATTTCCGCGAATTGTCAACAATTTTCCCCAGTCCCACCCCATTTGAATGATAATGTTACTTTGCAATTCAATGCGAAAAATGTTCACAATAGACACTGCCCCTTTTTTTAAACCTCAAAATCGTGAATTATAAAAAGCAAATTTATGCAATATAACTCAAATGTCCGGACGACTGGAGAATCGGGACGACTGATTCCCATGCAATGTGCCCCAACCAGCGCTCAGACATTCAATACCAAACCATCCACGATAATCTTCATCAGGCCATCGTGTCTTAAGATATGGCTGATAAAGTTGTCTTCCTTTTAGCATTTTCATAAGACTTTTCTCCCACTCTTCTTAAGACTTCCTCGTTACTTACTCGGTCGATCCATATTATCTCCATCTTTCCGCGATAGCTCCACATTTTGAATTCTTCCTCCCCTGACTTCTCCGCTGCTGTCATCGTCAATGCCTCAATACCACAAGGAAACGTGCTCCAGATGCACGTTCTGATGAATTTTATCCTTACCTCTAGTAACTTTTCTAAAGACAGGAAATTTTTAGGACTTTCGAGAAACAAGGGAAATTTAATTCACACGACTGGATCTCGAATCTTACATTCGAATGTATCGCAACCACTTTTAAGGACGTTGGCTCGTGACTGCTTGAGTCAAGTTTTCTGAGGAATCTTATTAATTAAGTACGAGTATATGCCTGCTAAGTGATCCTTACTTCTCAAAGAAAATTACCTAAGTTATTGAAAGTCATAAGAACCACAATAAATACGATGTAAAGACGAAGGATTTCTTTTTATGATAATTTTAATCAGCTCGACGATGGAGTCAATTCAGCATTTACTTTAAAGAAATAAATTCATGTACTCAATGAATTTACTAATGTAATACACCAGAATATTACTATCAAATATTTTGTTATAATATTTTTCTGAAATATGCTTTAATATCTCATTTGTAATGATATTATTCATACGCCATACATTTTGGCTAGAGCGACCGCAGCGCCACTTGAAGACAACTAACGCATTTCGTCTGCTATAAGCGCAGAAATTATTGGATTTAGCGAAAATACGGTGGGTTAATACCTTTTTTTTCGTGTCATTTTATTCCTTGTGAAATTACGCATAAAATATCAGTTTTTTGCAAAAATGACATGACACTATGGTATTTTTAAACGTTATATTCCCATGTGATGGCCATTCTCGCCGTTAATCGTATGTAATTTCAAATGGAATTTGTGTAAAAAGGAGTATGGGTTGGTATAATTATCTTTACTTTATTATACAGAGGAACTTTAGTTCTATAAGTGCTGAAAATATAAAAAAATGACATGACTTTCACTTTTCGGATCAACATCCTTAATCAGCAGATTGAGGAGCCATCGTCGTTCCGTGGTGAGAGTAATGGTCAAGGATGTGCCATGTGTCTGCGTGTAAGCTCCATGACCACCCATGCACTAACCGGATAAGGCAGCGACAGAACGTTGCGAATCAAAGAGCTCACCCATTTCAAAGAAGCCCGAAGAGGGGCTTCAAAAGCGTTGAAACCATAATGTACCTACTGTCGGCACAGAAATTATGTGCACTCGAGTTTGAATACGAATAACAAATTAACAGCTAGGCCTACAGAAAAAACTAATCACACCGTAATTTTTCTTATTTTATTCTGCGTTATTGGATAGCAAACTTAAATTTTTCATACTAGTTTTCCTGTTTTTACAACGGTTTTAACGTAAAATGTGCCGGTTGTTGACGGTGTTCGAGCGAAGCTACGAATTTGATGACTCGTAAATCAACAACAAGGCGTTCCATTGAAACCAAAGTACATATAAAGAATGATAGGTATACATATTTTCCATGCACACTGTAAGTTTCCAGTGCACAACTTTAATAGAAAAAAAAGTTGTTATCAATTTGTTATCAATCAATCATGACGTTGTATGTTGGGTAAAAGAATTCTTAAGTGGGGGAGAGCAGAGGGTTGTCATAGATGGTATCATGTCCGACACAATCAAAGTCACGTCGGGAGTTCCCCAGGGTAGCGTAGTAGGTCCGCTTCTATTTCTTTTATACATAAACGATTTGGGTACCGTAGTTAGTAGTAAGCTTAGACTTTTTGCAGACGATGCGGTAGTGTACAGGGGTATATCAAAAGAAGAAAACAAGAAATCGCTTCATAAGGATGTAGATGCAATTCAAGTGTGGTGCGACAAATGGCAGTTAGAACTTACCTTAAAAAGTGTGTAACTATTAATTTTTGGAGGAGGAATAATTCGATAGAGCGATCCCATAAAATTAGTAACACGAAGATCGAAAGCGTTGAAATCATAAAGTATTTAGTTGTAACAATCACTAAAGATTTATCGTGGGGAAGACACATCCGGGAAATATGCGCCGAGCGAAGAAAAAGCTAGGATTTATTAAAAGAGTACTTGGGAAATGTGATGAGAAGACAAAAGAGCGATGTTACTTTTCACTAGTTAGGCCCAACCTTGAGTATGTAATCAGTGTATGGGATCTGAATGAATTATATTTTATCAGAGAGCTAGACAGTGTGCAGCGTAGAGCAAATAGGTTTGTGAAAAGGTGTTACAATAGGTTTAGTAGTGTGTCAGAATTAATACAAAAATTATGTTGGGAATCATAATCTGATCGTAGGTTACAGTACAGATTAAATCTGTTGCAGAAATACAAAACCTTAGCTAACTTTACCGAATATGTTAGATATATATTAAAAACCCTGCGTATTATACTAGGTTACACCAGATAAATAAGATTACAGCGATAGGTTTTCGTGCCGATATATTCAAAATGTCATTTTTACCCCGTACTATAACAGAACACAAGAGGCAGCATAGCAAAGGAATAGGTAGGTGAAATATTGTAGAGGAGTCTAGTGCATGATGTTTAACTATTGCCACTCTATTAACAACCAAATCCTTTATTCCTGTGTAGATGCCAGCCATCTAGCTGCATGCGACTAGTATTTAGCATGTTCCAATGCAGTAGCCTAGTTCCACGTCAATAGTGCATGTTTGGTGATCTTCACCCCCTGCCACATAACCTTGACGTGGTTTAGAGTTTACCGTGTGGATGAAATGTTTACCTACTTTCGCGGAGGATTATCACCGCAATACATCGACTCCGCGGCGCTCACCAATCGCTCTCGAATCGATTACGTGCTTTTCGATGGCTACCCCTTGGCACCATTCGGGGGGGTGCTATACGTTCCCCTCCCCCCCTTTACCAGCCGACGACATTTCGTGGATAGCATTTGTGCCATAACAACAGGGGAGAAGAGGAACACTTAACTGCTCCTTTTGGACCCAGGCCAAGGAAACAGCGAAGAGAACTTTCGTGAGAAGAGGAGAAGGTCTTTTCAAGTTTGCAAGAGGCACTTGGGAGGGTTTTCCACGATTAGTCTGTCCCATTACACTGGAAAGAGAAACGGAAAGTATCCATCGCCTCCTCCCGAGAGAACTCAACAGGAAGTATGGCGCATTAGCGAAAAACAACAAGAAAGAATAATGTGTCATCCAGCAGGGATAATCACGGCGTCGATTGCACTCGTGGAGATTCACGAAGGAGATACGAAGGATTGCAGAGCTCGTATAGCAAGTAGTGGAGATATTCCTACATTCAGATTTGTGGGAGAAGCGAACATACTTTCAACAGTGTAACCATTCCTAATAGATTCCTCATAGTGCATTTCAACAATCCATAATGTAACGTAACAATTGAGCCGCCGAAATCAATAATGTGCGTTGTGCAAAAATGGAAGTAAACATATGTTGTAGGTGACGCCGGAGACAATAGCCAGAAGTGTTGGATAAATAAGGAAAAACAATAGGGGAGAGCGAGAATCGGGGAGTTGTGTGTTAGTCGCGGTGGTGTGGAGACGCAAAAGTGACGCGTGATTATGAAAGGGTATTATTTGTGAGCTAGTTGGTGTCTGTGTGGGTGAATAAGTATTCGTGAGGGAAGAGAGATTATTGGTGTCGTTGTGGTGTGTCTGATTTGATTTAAGAAGTGCCTCGAAAGGAAAGAAAGTGTAAAAGTGTATGGACTGTTAAGTGCGAGCCTGAAGAGAAGTGTATTTTGTTTGCTGGTGTTTCATTAATGTTTAAGTGCATTTCGTGAGGGAAATTTCTTTTGTTGTGCATGTTTCGTGTAATAAATGTGTGTGATATAGAATACATAGAGAAATATATTACAATATGAATCCAATTAAAACCAAAACTAAACAGCTATTCATAAGTGATACTAGGTATTAAGAACCCCTGCATACAACACTACATTTGACCATATATAAAACATTAGAGAGATAGATTGTCGTACCGAGAAATTGAAATTGCATTTTTCCCGCGTGCCATGAGACAACAGAGTAGGCAGCATAGCAAAAGGATATGTAGGTAAAAAATTGTAGGAGTGATCTGTTGTACATGAAGAATGTTTTGATATTATTAATGTATGCATGCTGGGGAAAAACTGATGAGAATAATTGGTGAAAATCCTTCAAACCAGCTATCACATCGAACGAAGAATGTGCGACATCTTCCCTAATTCCGTACATCCTACGCAGTAAGAATTTTCAGTGATGACGTATAAAATATTTTGCTAACCCTAACTTACTATGGTAGACTGGACCATATTCATAAAATTAGAGACATTGAAAGTTGAACTGACAGATTCAAAACGTCTTTCTTTCCGCGTACAATCAGGGATATGAATAGCTATAAATATATCCAATAACATAAATACAAATATATCAATAGATAGCAAAGGTAGGTGCATTTTGGTATAAGGACTTGAAGGTAACCTAACTTACAGCATTTTTTTGCATGCTTACTTTGCTATTTTTATCTTTCCTTTTTAGACTGTGAAGCTTACACTAGAATATTATTACTAATCCTTTTTACGCAAAATATATAATGCATGCATGGTGTGAATTCTCCCCCTGCCACACACCTTTATGGTGGCTTTCAAGGTATCATGTAAGAGAATCCGATTGGCACGCGTAAGAAGCCTTTCCGTACTCGTTTCCCTTTTTATGTCACACTCTTTTTAAGTGCTTTTTTCGTACCAGTATCGTAATTCATAGCCCATGAGTACTTTCTTGAATCTTCCAAAAATTTGCCTCTCTACCGGCTGATACCACGAGAGAGTCGATCAAAAGAATCATTCGAATGGTCCGTGAAAGGGACTCTCAGCCGGCAAAGGGACTCCACAGGGATCCACTGCTCGGCTGGGCGATCGAAACAAGCCGCTTGAATAAGCGGATGGCGGTGGATACAGAAGCCTCTTTCGGGAAGGGAGCGGACGACAGACCACCACATGCATCAACGCCCTCTTCGCAATTTCCTAGGAGTGCCTCTTCTGACCGCCAGGGGACTCTGGGGGGATGATGGCCCGCCATGATTCCCGATTCGTAACCAGGAGTGTTGTGTTTGAAACTGTGCTTGTTTTCAACAATACTAACCTACGCATGCAAGGGAAATACAGATAAATATATAAATGCAGAAATGCCATTCAATCCAGTGATCAATACATTACTATGTAGATAGTTCCACGTGACTCGTATGTCTAACGTGTCTTCATGAAGTTGTAGCATTTTAGCTCTTAGTTGCATGAAAGTAATGTATGTTTGGGGATATTCACCCCCTGCCACAAACCCTCGCGGTAGCTCACAGGGTATTACGTAGAAGATGATGTTGTCATTCGAAGATGTATGCGTCACCAAAAACGGTACCCTGTTCATAAGCAAGGCAATTTTTCCATCATTCTGCCGTTTGCATGAATAAATGTTCACTGTAGCATTTGGATAAATTACAATTATTATTATATTATTATATGGCATAAAAACATGTAAAGCCTTGTTTAACCTATGACATCTGCATTTAAAGCTCATCTACATCTACATAATACCCTGCAAGCCACCATGAAGTTGTGTGGCAGGGGGTGAACTCTCACTAAACATGCACTACATATCATGCATAAAAAAGGATTAGTATTTATATACTATTCTAAACTTCACTATTGAAAAAAGATAAAAAATGGAAACCAAATACCTATGCAAAAACATGCTGTTAATTGGGTTAGCTTCAAGTCCTTATCCCAACATGCGCTACCAATGTTATCCATTGCTACACTCGTATTGGATATATTTACCGTTATTCATATCCCTAAATGTACGAGGAAAAAAGGACGTTTTCAATCTGTCAGTTCGGCAATCTATTTCTCTAATTTTGTGATTATGGTCCAGTCTACCATAGTAAGTTGGGGTTCGCAAAATATTTTTAATGTCATCACTGAAAATATGGTCAAGGAATTTGTTTAAGAGATTAAGTCTGAATTTCAACCTGCGAATTGACAATGATTCCCAATTTAATTCATTTAATCGACTGGTTACGCTAATAAGGTTATCGTACCGTCCCTTTACAAATCTTGCCGATCTTCGCTGCACACGTTCAAGTTCGTTATTTAGACCGATATCGTAGGGGTCCCATACACTGGCAGCATATTCCAAATGAGGTCTAACATGGGAAATGTAGCTGGTTTCTCGTACACGATCGTCACATTTACCCAATACTTTTGTGATGAATCCCAGTCTACGATTAGCTTGATCCATTATTTCACGTATTTGTTTACCCCAGGAAAGATCATAAGTATTCCAATGAATACGTATTAATGCATTTTATTCCAATTAGAGCAAATTCAATTCTTTTAACCCAGTACAGATTTTGCCTACTTTAACCAGATACTTGTCTGTCGGTAACGTATATAGGTTTGATCAGAGAACTAGACAGTTTACAGCGTAGAGCAGCTAGCATCGTTAAAAGGTGTTCCATACGTTTCAGAATATTGTTGAGGTGAGTTTCAGCGAGTCTAGTGTTAGTGATGAGTAGTGTATCTGGATTAATAAAAGAATTAGGGTGGGAATCATTATCAGAGTGTAGGTTAAGTACAGATTAAATCTATTAGGGAAATTTCAATCGGATAGCTTTACTGAAGATGTTAGTCACACATTAAAAACACCAGCGTATTATGCTAGATTACTAGGTAAAATAAAAAATATCTAGATAAAAATACTTAACCTAACTAAAGACTGCTACTACTACGTCAAAGTACTGCCATTTCAGATATCCTCCAACGACTTTCACCTTATCCTTCATTTCACCCGCATGTTGATTCTTTTCAGGAAAAGATAGGAGGCTGGTTTCCCGTGATCTATTTAAATCTAATCAAGCTGAGGATAATCGTGATTTTCCGGGGGCATTCGCAATATCACCAAGGATGTCCCGCGCGTGGCCAATGCCTATCCTCGGACTGAATAAGAGCTCGTACCGCCAAATAGTAAGTCGCTCCCATCGCTTTCATTTTCTCTAATCAACTTGAGCGGCGACGTATAACAGTTCTGTTCTATCCGGTGAGCCCTCTTCCTACGAAATCGGTCTAAGTAATGAACTTGAACGTGTGCAGCGAAGATCGGCAAGATTTGTGAAAAAGGGACGATACGATAATTATATTAGCGTAACCAGTCTATTAAATGAATTGAAATGGGAATCATTGTCAGATCGTAGGTTGAAATTTAGACTTAATCTCTTAAACAAATTACAAGACCATATTTTCAGTGATGATGGTAAGAATATTTTGCAAACCCCAACTTATTATGGTAGACTGGACCAGGATCACAAAATTAGAGAAATTGATTGCCGAACTGACCGATTCAAAATGTCCTTTTTCCCTCGCACAATTAGAGATACGAATAACGGTAAATATGTCCTATCGGAGACTAGCAATGAATAGCATTTGTAGCTGCATGTTGGTATGAGTACTTAAAGCTAACCCTACTAACAGAATGTTTTCGCATGTTTGCTTTGCAATTTCTATCTTTTTTAAATAGTGTAGTTCTGACTACTATATTAATACTATTCCTTTTTTATGCATGATATGTAGTGCATGTTTGGTGAGCAATCACCCCCTGCCACACACCCTTGTGGTGGCTTGAAGGGTATTATGTAGATGGTACTGCGGACATAAATAATTAAGTTTTTATTACTCCATGCAAAAGTTATATTTCAATAGCAAATGTAGAGTGATTTTAGGTGGCCTTGAAGAAGAACCTGTTTAAGGCTACCATCAAATAATAATACATTATGCTTTACTTAAAGATACATATATATCTCGTGTAGTGATACCAAGACAATCTCTTAACAATGTAAGTGCGTACCTTAAAAGCTACTTACTAACAGTATATTTATAACTCATTTACATTAATTGTTTACAACAATATTTGTTCTAAAACATTTAAAGGCGCTTTTACACGTAGCAGTTGACTGCTATGATAGTCAACTGCTAACAACTGTTAAGCCCTACTCGCATGTGTAAATGGCAACTGCGATGCGAGTTCAGGTCGATAGTGGACACATGTCGAACATTATCGATCCACGTTCGAGCTATTAGCGAAGTTGAAGCCAGTCTACTTTCCAGCAGAAATGTATCCAACACAATCGCAACAATCGCCAACGTAAAGCAATACACGACGTCTGATATCGGGAATTTGGATATAATAACAAGGATATCCCTCCCCAAAGGGGAGATTCTTCTCTTTAAAGAATGGGAACAAAAGATAGTCGTCAATGGAATTTATTACTTGAAGAATTTCATGAAAGTTTAAGCATCAATCACTATTGAGATGAAACGCTTCTTATTTGTTGTGGCAACGCCTAAATATCGGCTTTAAGCTGCATAGAAGTTGGTGCAGACGCACCATAGCAGTAGCGATATAGATACATCGCGCATCTCGCGACTGTCAAAGCAGACAACTGCTACGTGTACACGCTGCTTAAGACAAGTCTTTTTCGACAACACTCTTTGCGAGTGGTTAGATAGAGGACTATTCATTCCTTTCACCCGCAAACCAGACATCATTCAGAATGAACAGGGAACCGAGGGAGAACTGAAAGTTAAGCACTCAACCACGCAAGCACTCACTCTGGGAAAATGAATATTTCAGACATCGGATCCTAGCAAACAACTCCAGCTCCATCCATCAACTCCGTCCATTTTGAGCGCGTGTATCCAACGGCAACCTTCCTTCACGACTCCTTACTCCGCATAGAAATGTCACCTCCTCCTAATTACTTGGCGCAACATATTAAGGAGTTTCCACCGTTACTCCGATATTCAAACTCCCGTAAAAGAGCTATGTTATTTAATGAATACATACCGATCCAGAAAAACACCCATATGGAAAATCATCTACAGGGTGATAACGCTTGCACAATAATTGTATGAGTATGTCATTATATAGCTCGTTGTGGTTGCATTCTATTTTTTACTAGCTATTTTAAATCATTTTGACTTCGTAACATGGCTGAAGTGTTGTTGCCACGTTTAATTTACAAAGTGAGGATACATGCTCAATCCCGCTAATACGCGTTCTAAAATAGGTTAAATATTTTCTTGCTTAGTTTTAAACTATTCCCTTGCAAGTACAACACTCTGTTAGAATTTTATTAATATTCGTATTTTTGAAAATTGTTTGGCAACAAATAACGCTGCTACTATTTGGAAGCATTGGTATTAATTACACCATATCAATACCCAATAAAATATTTACATTACATAAAAAACATAAGAAGTAGCTTGGTAAGGTATATTCCTAAATTAAGTGAGTTAATAGGCATGTTAGCATATTCCGTCACAGGTACCGTTGCCAATTATAACAACATACTGTAGCGCCACTTTCATGTAACTAAGGCTTCTCTGCTTTTTTTCGAGCAAACATTTACTAATACCAATTAAACAAGTGTGGTAAGGCGAGCACTTTTTTACAATGCTAAATTCTACCTAAAATTGCGCATCTTATATAGGTTTTTCGTCAAAACGACATTTCTCTTTACATTACTAATCTGCAAATTTTACCGCAAGAGACATGCTCTGCCGTATAGCCACGTATAAAATATCAGATTTTCACCGTCTTTTTTCTTCAAATATATTATGGAAAGGCCTCATTATTTTATTGCCAATCGATAGAAGCACCGAAAAATGGCGTGTCCTGAAATTTTCACAAATATTGCATCTACTTCATAATTCGGTGGAGCCTCCTTAAACAACGCCTCCGTCAGTTTTCACTCCGATGTTTCGCCAACCGCTGGGCGTTACTTAATCCGCCGCGCGACCAAATTCGCCCCACCGAAGGTCCTCTCATCAACCACTCCCTCGAACAGGTAATTCGTCCACCTAATTACGCTGAGTACACATCCTGACGTCTGAACACACAGTGAAGAAATAAATCACTCTCGCTTACATGTGTGAGGTTCAAAAACAGGCCAGCAATGCTAAAACGGCTGGCGAGGATCCATCCATCTGCGGTTTCTGCAAAATTACGAGGAATCAGCTACTTTCCCCTTGTTGGACCTCATTTGGACTATCCTGCCATGCATGGGATCCCTACTAAATCGGTCTAAATAACGAACTTTAACCTGTGCAGCGAAGATCGGCAAGATTTGTAAAGGGACGGTACGACAGCCTTATTAGCGCAACGAGTCTATTAAATGAATTAAAATGGGAAGCATTGTCAGATCGCAGGTTGAAATTTAGACCTACTCTCTTAAACAAATTCCAAGATAATATTTTCAGTGATGATGTTAAAAATATTTTGCGAACCTCAACTTACTATGGCAGACTGGACCATGATCACAAAATTAGGGAAATTGATTGCCGAACTGACAGATTCAAAATGTCCTTTTTTCCTCGTACAATTAGGGATATGGATAGCGGCAAATATAACCAATACAAGTGTAGCAATTGATAACATTGGTATTATCATGTTGGTATAAGGACTTGAAGCTAACCCAACTAACAGCATGTTTTTTGCATGTTTGCTTTGCTATTTTTGTCTTTTTTAAACAGTGAAGTTTTGAACAGTACCTATACAAGTTCTAATCCTTCTTTATGCATGATATGTAGTGCATGTTTGGTGAGAATTCACCCCCTGCCACACACCTTTATGGTGGCTTGCAGGGTATTATGTAGATGTAGATGTAGGTACAAGTCTGTTTCCGCAATAACAGGATTTTCAGAACGGGAGGAAAGGTACATGGTTGGGAATGGAAGGGAAAGGATGGGGAGAAACCCGGAATCAGCATAGTCTGTTCTAAATGAAAAGCGCCCAGGGGACCACGGATTAACGTCCCATCCTACGGACAGAGTACTGAACTCGAATGTTCTCCATTGCCGTAATTTGAACCATTGATGTGACCCGAAAAGCCACTTTACGCTTCGTGCCGTACCTGTGAGGCACCCGAACTCGGAGTCCGAGCCTCGGCGTTGAAGGAGACCCAAACCTTCACCACGGGTGGTTTATAGCACCAACTGACCAGTCACACTATAGTTTATAACTTCTTAAAGTTAAACAGAAATCACAAATCTATTGTGTTGTACTAGTCACGGTGATGAAAATGGTTTTCTCATCGCAGTCATGCGATAGATATTAACCAATTTACATGCTTTAGTAATTTAATGTACATTAAACTGGCTTGGTTTACTAATGCACGTTAAATGGTTAATATATATCGTAAAACTGTGTTTAAAAAACCATTTTCATCAACGTGAATAGTACAACACAAAGATGAACATAATTGTGTGATTTATGTTTAACTCCAAGAAGTTATAAACTATAGTGTGACAGGTCAGTTGGTGCCATAAACCACCCGTGGTGAAGGGTTCGGTCTCATTCAAAGCCGAGGCTTGGACTCCGAGTTCGGGTGCCTCACAGGTACGGCACGAAGCGTAAAGTGCCTTTTCGGATCACATCCCTGGATTTGAACCCAAGCGCTTCCGTCGAGCGCTATAACCACTGCACCAACCCGACCACCAGCTGGCGAGAAGAAATAACGTAGCTTGCATTTACAGTGGAGAAGAGCCTCGTGCAATGCAATGATTAATAAACTGAAAAACGGAATCCTTATGATATGAAACAGTTGGCGAGATAATTGCGCATTATTTTCTCGTTTCGCGGACGAGATTCCACTTAGCGAGGACCGAGCCACTCATAAACTTTTCCGGCAAAATCTTACTGAAATAAGTTTTTGGACGTAAGCATTTTTGTGCGCGCATTAAGGAAAGAAATAGGAAAGGATGGGCTAAGAGATGACGACACCCCTACGAGATACAACCCTGCTATTTATTCACGACATTTTTTAAAATCACGATTCATTGCCAGGCAGTTTTCACGGTTTTTCTTCCCTCCTCATTCAGTAAACATCTCCATATAATACGTATACACTCACTCCTTGGTATCCCCATAATAATTACAATCTATTGATTTTTTTCATAGTCTTATTTGCGGAATGAGGATTGACACAATGGGGAATAAGCATGAAATTTATTTCTCGTGTATTAAAATTATTTTGATGCGGAATTTCTTAAAAATTCAAATATGCAAGCCAAACTTTTCTCAGCCAACAACAAAGAATATTAAATGCTATTGAAGTGTTCCCGAAAATTGACGAAAGTCACGTGACCTCAAACCTCTTTTGACGATGCATGGGGTCGTTTACCATATTTTTTTAACGCCGAATATGATAGAGTTTGTAAAAATAAAAAGGCCCGTATTTTTCCGCCAATCCGTCAATCGTATCCGTCAATTATTTCCCGAGTTATAAACGGCGAAAAATTGATGTTTTTAACCCTTTCGGAAAAGTGGGCGTGGAGCAACCTCTGACGTATATCGACTTCGTCCAATCACAACTGAGCCCGCGAAGCTACTTTGCCTTATCGCAATGGGGGGACACGGCTGACTCTGCCAATGGGATCGGTTGCGACAGCATCTGTGCGAGCAGACCTTCCGAGAATCCCCCTCCATTCCCTTTCCTTCCCATAAGAGCAGTCAAGGACGGGAGGAAAGTGACGTCAATGTTATCAAAGCAGCCTTTTCGGTGAGCGCCACCTTTTGCTTATTTAAAATTTTGATTTATGCGTGAATGGTTGTGGTTAGAAGATTAATTTTTTCACTAAAATTCTTTTTTCGTTTCCATCTAACGATTTCGTGTACAGAATTACCATTTCGGTTCCGAGTAAACGCCCCCATTGTCATCTACAAACCCGATCCAACAAAAGACTACTGCAACTTCCGAGTCGGGACATGAACACGCGACCTTTAGGCGACTGTTGCTGAGCCGGTTGCTTCCCTTCGCTTTCCCGAGAAGCTTCAGTAACGATGACAAGATGCGAAAAATAACATAACTTCGATGAACATTTTTAAATATTTCCACGCATTTTCCGAATCGCTATTGGAATTGCAGCCCACCCTCTCCTCTGATCTCCTATCAACGGATTCTGAATAGGCGTCCTCCATATTGAAGTCCCGGGAAACTCAGGAAGGAATGGAATTCTTCTCGATGCATGTAAGGCGAGCGATTTCTATTGAATCCTGAGTGAGTTCGCAATACTATTCTCCGAAGGTATTTGATCCTCGTACATAGCCTTCAGTGCAAGGATTCAAGGAACAACATGACGAGAACGGGAGAGATTTCTTGAGATTACAGATGTATTTGAAGGCCAACAATTTGGTTTATGAGACGAGACGAACATCGGAAGGCATCAAATTGACAACTTTCTCGTTAAAAGTAAAAGACAATTCGCCCCTTCCCTAGAAGCAACAATTATTGCAAATCCCCTTTGGCTCTTTTCATAGCGCCTGGTTTTCACCGCTTGGAAACTGATTCGGATATGTGCTTCGTCGCTTGAGTACATGCTCATTAGGCTGATATTATTCAGGAGGGAACCGACAGAATATATCGCATTAACCTATATTTTACATTTTTCAATGATTGCAATCATCTGGAAATCATAAAACCAGCCCAGGTCTCTCAAGGATACCAACCATCTCGCTGCATTTGATCCTGTTATCAAAGAGAAAGTTTAATACATAGGGTTCGCCACTTAGGGCAAAGGCGTTTGGAGGTTTTGGATGTAGTACTGGAAGGTTTCCACAGATGGCGAGGGAAGAATTTTTTTTGGTTGCGTCTCAAACAATACGTAACGCTTCCATCGCCTTCGTTTTTCTAATTGACTCAAGCGGTACAATCGAGAAGTCTGCTCCTTGCAGCGGTGGATTATGTGTTTTTTGTAACAACAAGGAATCCCTCCTGTAACAAGATATGTGAGAGAAATGTTAACTTATCCACCTTACTGTTGACGTTAGGTAAAATCATATCGCACCATTATAATAAAATAACAAATGTACAACAATAGCATATGTTATGTGTCGCTTAATTCGATTCAAAAAACGAAAGCAATGGAAGCGATATATCAGAAGCGAGAAGACATATATCGTTTGTGACGTAACGCAAAAAATTCCTCCCTCGCCATCTATGGAAGCCTTCCAGTACTACGTCCAAAATGTATAACATTTGTACGCAATGTGGTGAACCTTCTATATCATACTTACTCTGTGATGTTAGATAATGTGTTTCCGTATAGTAGCCTAGTTACATATTTGTTGATCTTCACCCCTTGTCACACACCCTCACGGTGGCTTACAGGGTAACACGCTGTGCTGTGGATGAAGGTAATTCAAAGTAATTACGAGATCAGAATTATTCCTGACTATTATCATGAGATGCACTAACTTGGAAAAGACTACTCATCTGGTTACATTGCATTGAATGTAAATGCTTCATTTACACTCGGATTTATCGGTGACAAACACAGCATAGAGTTTCACACATCATAGGTGAAAAAATTAAAGAAAATTAATTTACTGTAGTATTACGCGGGAATCTTACGTGATGTACGTTTGTAAACCGAATAGCATTAAAAAAAAACTCGGAACTAATTTCTCATCCTGCGCCCTCCAACCTGCCTTCATTTATTCACCGTTAGCAATCCGCAGCTCACACATTTCCTGATCCCTCAACATTTTCATCCAACGTAACACCAAGATGCGTTATCCTATGCGATTTGGGGGGAAATGGAGTGAGCTAATTACCATTAAATCATCGCGAAGGCGAGCGGGAAGCACCGTTAACAACTCGGAACCTACATTAAGGAATTCTTTTGGCCTTCTAATAAATTTCATAGCCCACGTCACCATTATGCTTGTTTTACAAAAATGCATATGCATAATTACTCAGATTGGTTTGACGCAGCTCTCCACTGAATTCTTCTATCAGCCAATCTCTTCATATTTACGTATTTCTCACACTTACATGGGCCGATCCATGTCAATACGACCAGGTAATTGCCCTTAAATTTTGACTAAAGTAACGGAAGTTGGCAGATAATAAAATAGAAATCCCTAAGTCGTTTTGCAACAAATGCTACCTTTTACGAGGAATTGCAACGTTGCAAATTACAAATTTTACGTAAGTTACTACACATTTGAAGCAATATCACCGACACTCGCAGAGCTACAGATGTGCAAAGGGGATTACTTTAAACAGCATGAACTTTAAAAACGTAATAATGGATTACATTACAAAATATAAAAAGTTTATAATGTTTATTACATCTTTAAATTTTCAAATTGATTGTTGACGATTATACCTGCACATTGATTTTGCTCGTTTTATTTTATATGCTATACATAAAACCATCCTCTACAAATTAAATTAGTTTGGTAGAGGGAATATTCCATTTAAGAAAGAATTAAGATATTTTTGAGTGTAGGCGTAGCGTCGGCAGGTCACCGCGTCGTACGGCTGGCGCGCCGAATATAATGTACTCTAAGTGTATTCTGGATCTTAGCTCACTTTCTTTCACCTTCTTCTCATTAATTTTTACTGTATACCAGCTCTTAAATACCATATGCCCGTGCATGTTGCAATTTGTTAGAGACTCGAAAAAATGGGGGACAGATTCATAATTACGTTGGAGACGTTTTCGGCGCAAATGCTCATAAACTTCCGAAAACTAAATAGGTGTTAAGATGGAATGGGGAATATGCATGAAATTTGTTTCTCGAAGATTAATGATGTACTTGATGCGAAATTTTCTCACCAATTTAAATTTATTTTAGCCAAATTTTTCTACGCCCACCACAAAGATTATTAAATGATCTTAAAATCTTCCCTAAAATTAACGGAAGTCACGTGACCTGAAACGCCTTCTGACGTCACTGCACGGTATAGATTACATATTGCTACCGAGATAGACATTTTTTTTAATAAAACGAAGTGAATATATTGTTTTGAGGGTTTTAGCGGTTTCTCGAACGAAACGATGACTGAAAAATACTTAAAAAAGCACATGCCGACAATTTCCTTTGGTTGACTCCCTTATGGCGGCATTCTTCTTTAAAAAACCAGCGATTGCATAGACGTAGTAGAAATTCTTGGGCACTAATCAGGCATTAGATAATTAATGGACGATGTCCTCGTTACCATCCATACTACGTTATTAAAAAATCGAAATACAATCGTTTATTGCATTAAACAAATGAGATAAATACATAAGCTATCGCCAAGTATTCATTTAAGGAGGATGATCCGAAAAGTGAATGTCATGTCATTTTTTTTATATTTTCAGCACTTATAGAACGTAAGTTCCTCTATCTAATAAAGCAAAGATAATTATACCAACCCATACTCCTTTTTGCACAAATTGCATTTGAAATTACACACGATTAACGGCGAGAATGGCCGTCACATGGGAATATAACGTTTAAAAATACCATAGTGTCATGTCATTTTTGCAAAAAACTGATATTTTATGCGTAATTTCACAAGGAATAAAATGACACGAAAAAAAGGCATCAACCCACCGTATTTTTCGCTAAATCCACCAATTTATGCGCTTATAGCAGACGAAATGCGTTAGTTGTCTTCAAGTGGCGCTGCGGTCGCTCTATGTAAAATGTATGGAGTATGAATAATATCATTACTAATGAGATATTAAAAAATATTTTAGAAAAAATATTATAACATAATGTTTGATAGTAATATTCTGGTGTTATAAATTAGTAAATTCATTGAGTACATGAATTTATTTCTTTAAAGTATATGCTGAATTGACTCCATAGTCGAGCTCATTAAAATTATCATAAAAAAGAAATCCTTCGACTTTACATCGTATTTCTTGTGATACTTATGACTTTCAATAGCTTAGGTAATTTTCTTTGTGAAGTAAGGATCACTTAGCAGGCATATACTCGTACTTAAATTAATAAGATTCCTCAGACAACTTGACTCACGCAGTCGCGAGCCAACCTCCTTAACAACTTACCTCCATGCATAAACAGATAAACAACGCCCATAGTGATACCGTGCCGTGACGTCATGCGATTACGTCGTGTTTTTAAGCTCCCGAAAAGGTACAATTTTCAAAGAGTAATATCTTTGCAACACAACTAAATTCTTCAGCTAAATTTTCGCCAAGCACATTTGAGCTAATAAACTTCACATTCAAAGAGTTATAAAATTAGCGCATGTTCCCCATTGAGCCAAAAAAAAGTTTGACTGCATATATTATTGCTAGAGATGGATCGAATGGCAGATTTCTCGAATTTGAATATGGAATTCGAATATTAAATCACGACTCGAATATCTCCAACTTCGAATACTTCGAACACTAGAATTAGCATTATTGCAATCCTAGATGTTATTCTGTAAATTACTTTGTTGCCTGTGGATGTAAAGAGCTTTATGTTGATTAAATTTAAACAATTAATTCTGGTTTTAAAATGACAAATATAAAACTAAATAAATTTACAACCAATTATGAACTGTTGGATACTTTCACTTTTATAAGCCTTAATAAGTGAGCAGAAAGTGTTAATGTTCTGTCCAGTTTTGAATTAATACGATGTAGTTCATCTACACGTTAAATATAGTTTAATTAGCATAATTAATCGAGATCTCTAATATCGAATTGTTTCGGCGTGATCATTCGAAGTCTCGAACATCGAATGTTATACATAGTATTCGAGATATTCGAGTATTAGCGGGAAGTTATCGCACATATCTAATCATTGCATTCGAGAAGGAGACAAGAAAAATACGCAGCTAATGCGAGCAGAGTGGATTTCACTTGGCGTGGCGCCTGTAGCAAGGGGGCGAATGGAGATGTAGGAAGGGAGAAAGACGGGGAGAGAGAGAGGGAGGGAGGAGGGAGAGAAAGCAGAGGGGCTGAAATCAACCCCTTACCGGTGCGGGCGAAATAAGGATAATTAAGAGGCGGCGAGAAATATAGGCGAAAAACACAGCGTTTCAGAGGGTGGTAATGAGCAGGGAGAGAGATGGTTTAGGGGATGGGAGGGAGGGAGATAAGGGGGGATGGGGGGTTGCTATAGACCGGGGATGCATCGATCGCGCGAGAGAGGCTTTCGAGCCAGGTTGCCATGGATACGGCGGAGCGACGGGAGGGTGGTGGGGGAGGGGGTGGACTGGGGGAGGAGGAAAAAAAAGGGGGGGTAATGGCAGGGGTGGGGATCGTGGTGGTAGAGGGGGTGGTGCGTTCCTCGATGGGGGTTGTGGAGAAGACGATTCCGGGCGACCGGGAGGAAATGCGAGAGATGCGAAGAGGGAGGGAGAGATTCCACGAGGAAGGGCGACTGGAGGAGAGAGATTAAAGGGAGAGGGATGAAAGGGAGAGGGATGAAAGAGGGGGAGAGACGAGACGGCGCCGGTTCGCTGGAGGGCTGCTGGAGGGACTCCAGTGTTCTCGCGAAGCAAGGACGAGCCGGCGACGAATGATGAGCGCGTGGAGGAGAGAAGCGATTATAAGCGGGGAGGGCGCTCCGGCAGGCGGGGGATCAGCCAATCAGGGGCGAGGAGACAGCGACGCGTCGCTGCCTCGCGGAGGAAATCGGAAGCCGAAAAAAAATGCAGCGAGGATGCACTCTGAAGGTTAAATGAAAATGCACTTCCCCAAAGAGACGCGAGCTGCGCACGCTTTCGCATTGATGCACTCACTGAGACAAGGGACGTGCTCCCAATGTTTCTCTCCAGCGTGGAAAAAGCCTCGAATACATTCACGCTAAAGAATTGGAGATATTCTGAGTCACAAACCACACCGCCAGAAGCTGCGAACATCATCTTTAGGGAGCCGTGTCGACCTGATGTCTTGAATCCAGGGATGTGATCCGAAAAGGCACTTTGCGTTTCGTGCCGTACCTGGGAGGCACCCGAACTCGGAGTCAGAGCCTCGGCGTTGAAGGAGGCCCTAACCTTCACCACGGGTGGTTTATAGCACCAACTGACCAGTCACACTATAGTTTATAACTTCTTAAAGTTACACATAAATCACAAGGCTATGTTCGTCTTTGTGTTGCACTATTTACGTTGATTAAAATGGTTTTCTCATCGCAGTCATACGCTAGATACCAATTTACATGCTTTAGTAATTTAATGTACATTAAACTGGCTTGGTTTAACATAACTTCATTGGACATATTTTAAAATATTTCCACGCATTTCCCGAATCGCTATTGTAATTGCAACTCTCCCTCTCCCTGATCTCCTATCAACGGATTCTGAATAGGCGTCCTCCATATTGAAGTCCCGGGAAACTCACTAAGGAATGGAATCCTTCTCGAAGCACGGAAGGCGAGCGATTTCTATTGAATCCTGAGTGAGTTCGCAATACTATTCTCCGATGGTATTTGATCCTCGTGCATAGCCTTCAGGGCACCGATTCAAGGAACAACATCACGAGAACGGGAGAGGTTTTAATGAGATTACGGATGTATTTAGATGCAATTCAAGAGAGGTGCGACAAATGGCAGTTAGAACTTAACCTTAAAAAGTGTGTAGCTATTAATTTTTGGAGGAGGAATAATTCGATAGAGCGATACTATAAAATTAATAACACGAAGATCGAGAGCGTTGTAACCGTCAGGTATTTAGGTGTAACGATCACTAATGATTTATCGTGGGGAAGACACATCCGGGAAATACGCGGCCGAGCGAAGAGAAAGCTAGGATTTATAAAAAGAGTATTTGGGAAATGTGATGAGAAGACAAACGAGCGATGTTACTTTTCACTAGTTAGGCCCCACCTTGAGTATGCAGCCAGTGTATGGGATCCTAATGAATTAGGTTTGCTTAGAGAACTAGACCGTGTGCAGCGTAGAGCAGCTAGGTTCGTTAAAAGGTGTTATGATAGGCTGAGTAGCGTTTCAGAATTAATACAAGAATCAGGGAGGGAATCATTATCAGAGCGTAGGTTAAAGTACAGATTAAATCTATTAGAGAAGTTTCAATCAGATAGATTTACTGAAGATGTTAGGCACATATTTTTAGAACACCAGCGTATTATGCTAGATTCGACCAGAGAAATAAGATTAGAGAGATAGATAGTCGTACCGATAGATTCAAAATGGCATTTTTCCCCCGTACTATAAGAGAACAGAATAGGCAGCATAGCAGAGGGATAGGTAGGGGAAATATTTTAGAGTAGTCTGTAGTGCATGATGCATGTATTAATCCCTTAAATACTATAGATTCTAACAATCTAGTTGCATAATACCCTATAGTTGCTTGTTTGCATGTTAGTAGTGTATGCTTGGTGATCTTCACCCCATGCCACACACCCTCGCGGTGGCTTGCAGGGTATCGTGTAGATGTAGATGTCCATCTTTTAAACAAACGAATAGCGGCGTTTCTTTCGCACTCCTCGGCGGCCGCGAAAACACAAAAAAATTTCATTTAATCCCGCGCGAAAAAAATAAGTGCCGCGTTCCTATCCTCGAGAAATTTAAGGGTACACATCCTGCGTTCTCTTATCTTTAATGCGGCGCCCCTAACTCCCTCCGCCACGTTATTTTTTTCTTCTTCTTCTGTTTCTTCTCTTAAAGCCAAGAGAGAAGAAGGGAGGACGATGGAAGGAAAGAGTAGTAAAGAGAGAGGGAGAGACGACTACCCTCTTCCTTTGAAAATAATTGCCTCGGGAAAAAATAGCGCAGTGTCGGAAAGTCCGAAAATAAAAGAAAAAAGAAATTCCCGTTTTCATCTCTGCGGCCAAGAATATTGCTCAAGGGGAAAGTTTAAAAGGCACGCAGCGAATGTATCGCAAGGGTAAAAAAATAAGATCCTGGGAAGCGCTCAGCAATATTTACCACAGGAAAGGGTTTGCTCGGTCTTTGCGCCCCCATCGCCCGGCGGAGGAGTTTCGACAATTTTTATGTTCGCTTTCGAAATGGAGACGGCGGAAGGGAAATACGTTAAGAGAAAAATAACGGGGAATACTGGTGTGTCATCTATCTGCTGAACGAGCAAGCTTCCAGACCTCGAAAAAAGGAGACGGAGAAAAAGCCTACTGGAATGAAAGTACTCTTGACTTAGGCAAATGATATACTTGAACAAGTAGACCGCGCTGGAAACACGTCAAGTCGGAACCATACATTTCGTAACCGACTTCTCGTAAACGGACATCTCGTGACCGCCACATTTCATATTAGCGACATTTGGGTACCAGACAACTCGTAACTTACTACTTCGTAAACGCGACAACTAGTAGTATACGGTCATTTGGTAACCGGAAGTACAGACATCTACATCTACATAATACCCAGCAAGCCACCATAAAGGTGTGTGGCAGGGGGTGAATTCTCACCAAACATGCACTACGTATCATGCATAAAAAAGGATTAGAAATAGGATAGACTGCTGGGAACTATCAGAAATGATATGATACCCAATGATACCCAAATTAACAATAACGCATGACATGAAATGTATGGCTTCTGAGCAGTAAGTATTATTTTAATCAACATTTATTTCGGTATAATTTTAACCCCATCAATAAAACAAAAGGATGTTAACGAAATGGTAAGTTGGCCTCGAAAAGATTTGAAGGATATTTTTCAACAACTTCTGGGACAGGCTTGCTAAGGAGGCCATTGAGATCCGGTTGAACAAAAATAATTTCAAGCGAGACACGGGTTATAAAATTAGGAATTCATGGAATCCCTTTTCAAATTAAATAACAAACGATAGAACTCCTCCTTTTTGTCCATAGTTCGAAGATCCTTCCGGCCAATCGGGAGTAACCTGATTGTTGCAACAGTTTTTAGATACTTCTCGCCGACTTTAATTTTTCACCCTGAAGAAGATGGACGAGTCGTCCGTTGAAACGTTGGTGTTACACCAAAATTTAACCCGGTGGAAAGCCCGAGATGAGTTTACGAAAATAATTCGCCGGGAAAGAATCAAATCATATTTTGCATTTTTCAAGGTTTATCATACTTGTTGAATACCGTTGGCCGTTTGTCTCCACCCAGAATGAAAGTTATATAATGAAATTTATATTAATTTAATATTTAATTTAACTGAAGCCCATATTTTCATGCCACGATTTACTGTTGAACTTGAATATGATTATTTCTCATACTCCCCAGCATTGTAGGACTGCACTTCCGGTTACCAAATGACGCTATACGAGCTGTCGCGTATACGAACAGTTGTCCGGTTACCAGATGTCGCGGTTACGAGATGTCGATTACGAATTGTACGGTTACGATTTGACGTGGAGCCGAACGCGTTTGCTTATAGTTCGGGACGAAAAAGAGAAAAATAAGCAGACATGTTTTGAGAAATAGGCGCGACTTCTCAGCCATCCCTGTCAGCGGATCCAGATGTAGGGAACCAAAGTTGTATTCTCATAAGGTCTAGGGACACTACATAGAAACTAAAAAGAGGGTTAATTTTTTTTCAGTTTTTTCCTTCCCTTGGTTTCACTTTTTTCACTTTCCTTGGTTGGTACGCAAATGGCCTCAGCTGTTGGTTGCCTCCCCTAAAGAACTTAATTACTAATTTGGTTACTTCGCAAGAAAATATTTAAAAAAAGATAGCACCGTTATGAATGGCGAATATGCATGAAATTTGTTTCTCGAAGATTAATGATGTACTTGATGCGAAATTTTCTCACCAATTTAAATATATAAGCCAACATTTTCTAAGCCAACCACAAGGATTATTAAATGCTCTCAAAATGTTCTCGGAAATTGACGAAAGTCACGTGACCATAAACGCCTTCTGACGTCACTGCACGGTATAGGTTCCATATTGCTACGGAGTTAGACATTTATTTTTAGAAGAAAACTAAGTGAATATTGCTTTGAGGTTCTTAGCCGTTTCTCGGACGAAACGATGACTGAAAAAATACTTAAAAAAAGGACATTCCGACAATTTCCTTTGGTTGACTCTCTTCAGGCGGCGTTAAAAAACCAGCGATCGCATAGACGTAGTAGAAAGTCTTGGGAACTAAACAGACAGTATATAATTAATGGACGATTTGCTCGTTACCATGCATACTAATTAAATAAAAAATTGAAATACAATCGTGCATCGCATTAAACAAATGAGATAAATACATACGTTTTCGCAAAGTATTCATTTAACAACTTAACTCCACGCATAAACAGATAAACAACGCCCATAGTGATACCGTGCCGTGACGTCATGCGAAGACGTCGTGTTTTTAAGCTGCCGTAAAGGTACAATTTTCAAAGAGTAATATATTTAAATTCAACAGATTCAGGCGAGATATCGTGGAAGTTCTTCATAATGTAAGAGAAACAATTGCACTTTTCCACAAATTGGTTTATGGTTGCAATTGTTTCTCTTACATTAGTAATATATTTGTAACGTAACTTAATTCTTCAGCAAAATTTTCGCCAAGCACATTCAGCTAATAAACTTCACATTCAAAGAGTTATAAAAAATAGTGCATGTTCCCCATTGCACTGAGAGACTGGAGCCACTAACATTCTGAGGCGTGTTCTTTAACCAACAGCCCAAGGATCACCCCCAATTTAAATGTTTTCGCTAATTAACGAAGACAAAAGGTTGCAAAAGCAGAGAGAATTAGCTCTGCCATCATTCAAAATAAATGGGCTTAATTCGACAGCCCTTATTTCCTCTTGTTATACCTGAATTATCTCTTCCTATTAGGACTGCGAGCGACCGACAAATTTCATCTTTTCTTTTTAGGTCGCACTTTCTCTCGGGGAAAATCCAATTAGTTTCGCAGTGGAAGATTAATAAGAGACACAGACACATGTCATTTCCCCAGCGTGAACACTGCTATTAAAATATATTTAATTTTCAATGGAAAGATTCCCACGGCGAAAAAGTTCGACATTTTCCGGGAGTCAAACTCGGATCCCTCGATTTCTAGTCCAGTCATTGGGGCTACTTAGGCGACCTTCTTTCCTGAACATTGCTGTCAGTTTTATACTATGGTCACGTGGTTAAAGCACGCTTTTTATTACCTTTACCAATATAATTATACTAAAAGTATATGACTAAAATGGAAATTTTGGCCAAATATTTTGTTACCCACATTATAAGGTCACCAAAGCACTAAATAAACTGCTTGCACAATACAGTCTAAAAATATAAATGGAATCTCCACATCGAATCGTAACCCATGACATACAGTGGTGTGTTTCCTAAGGTTATCAAAGGTAACCAAACTTTCCTAAGGTCTTCTAACTACTTTTATGGAACTACTTCACTACAGAAATAAATCGTAACTTAGATTCTTCCAAATAAAATTTAATACACTGCATTAAATTTTAAGTTTGAAGTAATGATTTGACTTGTCTGATGTTTGAAGTTATCAGTATGAATAATTTAAATGACATTTTCCATCATTCCCAAGAAGGAGTGAACATCACGGGTCAAAAAACGTCGGGCTGTTAGCAGAAAAGACGCGGATAACCCAGAAACCTTTTTGTCTCTCGATGAGCGGCGAAAGTTTCAACGAATAAATAAGTTAATTTTTATTTCTATGGTCTCCTATGGTTTCCTAAGACTAAAAAGTGGCAATGAGACTCGAATTCACCAATTAAGAGGTGTTTCTTTTTACCAAATACTTGAACTATCTACCGTCAAGAGATAACTTCTAATATTCTGAAATTTGCGTCAGTTTTAAGTTACATTTCCTTTTGAATGTGATGGAAATTCATTCAGCCTTACTCATCTACCATTTTTTCTCGCATTTAATGCAGTGATACATCTTCAACAGGGAAACATAAGGCACGATGATGATTTTGGATTTATAGTAGGATCATAGAGTAAGTATAATACGGAGGGCTAACTGCGTACGGCAAAACTGTTACAAGTATCGGATGTAGTACTGGAAGGTTTCCATAGATGGCGAGGGAAGACTTTTTTGCGTTACGTCACAAACGATACATATCGCTTTCGTCGGTTTCGTTTTACTAATCGACTTAAGCGGCACAATCGAGAAGTGTCTTGTTGTCTGCTCCTAGCAACGGTGGATTATGTGTTTTTAAGGAGGTTGATCCGAAAAGTGAAAGTCATGTCATTTTTTTATATTTTCAGTACTTATAGAACTAAAGTTCCTCTATCTAATAAAGTAAAGATAATTATACCAACCCATACTCCTTTTTGCACAAATTGCATTTGAAATTACATACGATTAACGACGAGAATGGCCTTCAAATGGGAATATAACGTTTAAAAATACCATAGTGACATGTCATTTTTGCAAAAAACTGATATTTTATGCGTAATTTCACAAGAAATAAAGTGACACGAAAAAAAGGCATCAACCAACCGTATTTTTCGCTAAATCCACCAATTTCTGCGCTTATGGAAGACGAAATGCGTTAGTTGAGTTCAAGTGGCGCTGCTGTCGCTGTAGCAAAATGGTTGGCGTATGAATAACATCATTGCTAATGAGATATTGAACCATATTTCAGAAAAATATTATAACATAACGTTTGATAGTAATATTTTGGTGTTATACATTATCAAATTCATTGAGTACATGAATTTATTTCTGTAAAGTAAATGCTGAACTGACTCCATCGTCGAGCTGATTATAATTATCATAAAAAATAAATCCTTCGACTTTCCATCGCATTTCTTGTGATATTTATGACTTTCAATAGCTTAGGTAATTTTCTTTGTGAAGTACGGATCACTTAGCAGACATATATACTCGTACTTATATTAATAAGATTCCTTAGACAACTTGACTCAAGCAGTCGCGAGCCAACCTCCTTAAGGAAGCAAGGAATGTATCCTCTGACAGGATATGTTTTCTTTATTAGTGAGAGAAATGTTAAGTAATCCACGTGACTATTGGCAGGATACATTCGTTCGAAAAGTGTTCTAGGGAGCCCATTTCCTCTCTCAATTGGATTCGCTGCATGGTGGGCCGTCGATACCGAATTCCAAGAAATGTTCAGCGTAAACGACCTCCCAGAAGCTCGTGAACTCCTTTCCTACGCAACCAGCATTAGCACTCGGCGATATGGATCCCGATAAAAATTTCATGGCTAAGGAGTTGGGAGACCGAAACCGAATCGGGAGATCGTTCCACTTGCGTCTTCGGGCGTTCAGGAGGAGGATGGCACTTCACGCAGCCCCAAAGAAAAATTCGCGAATGGAGAAAGGCGTCAATATTTCGCCAGTGAGTACTCCAGGGATCATGTTCGAGCCCACTTTTAGTACGGCAAGGAAGACGAGGAAGAAAAAATACAGCAGCCGACGACGCCCTAGCGAAGAACGGGGGCGTTTACTCGGAACCGAAATCGCAATTTTGTACACGAAATAGTTAAATGGAAACGAAAAACTAATTTTAGCGAAAAAGTTAATCTTCTAACCACAACCATTCACTCATAAATCAAAAATTTAAATAAGCAAAATGTGACGCCCACCGAAAAAGCTGCTTTGATAACAGTGACGTCATTTTACTCCCATCCTTGACTGCTTTTAGGGGAAGGGAAGGGAGTGGAGGGGGGATTTTCGGAAGGTCTCTGCTCGCACAGATGCTGTCGCAACTACTCCTATAGGCAGAGTCGGCTGTGTCCCCCCCTTTGCGATAAGGCGAAGTAGCTCCGCGGGCTCAGTTGTGATTGGACGAAGTCGATATACGTCAGAGGTTGCACCACGCCCACTTTTCCGAAAGGTTTAAAAACGTCAGTTTTTCGCCGCTTATAACTTGAGAAATAATTGACGGATCAAAAAAGGAAAAATACTGGTCTTTTTATTTTACAAACTCTATCAGAATCGGCAATTATAAAAATATGGTAAACGACCCCATTCTCTCATCTAATTTCATGCCTGTTTCCTGAATGATAGGAGCTTCCGACCGGGAGGAAATGTGCATACAAGGATGGAAATGGAAGGGAAAGGAGGAGGAAGGATGGAGAGAAACCCGGCGTCGGATAAAGCCTGCTCCTGAGGAAAAGGGGTCAAGGGGACCCTCTCCAGAAAATAAAACAAATGCCGAAGATAGCGTGTGAAAAATTTGCCATTTCAAGACCTCAACGAACAGCTCAATAGCCCCATCCGAAGGACGGAGTGCTGAACTCGAAGTGCTCTCCACAAAGCATTCATGTAGGGCCGGGTTACCAATAAAAAATATATTCCACTGCCGGGATTCGAACCCGGGCACTCCCGGTAAGAGGCCAGTTCTCTAACCACTACAACAACCCGGCCCCAACACACAATAGGCCGAGTACCTCACCACCTGCTAGTAACGAAAAGACGCCAAGGGGACCACGGCTTAATGTCCCATCCGACGGTCGGTGTTCTGAACTCGAATGCGCTCCACAAAGTAATCAAGTAGTGACCAGTTTACGAATGAAAAAATCTTCCAATGCCCAGATTCTAACCCCAGCCTTCAGGGTGAGAAACCAGTACTCCTGACCACTGAACCAACCCGACAGGCAATGAGAAAACCTCTTAGAGCACCCGCAACGACCTACTACGAGATTGATAACAACTAATAAATTTATGAGCTGGAAACTGACGGTGTGCAAGAAAAAACATGCACATCTAATATTTGTTTAACTTTCGTTGCAGTTAAATGCCTTATTATTGGTTTAGGATTCTTCAAAGTCGGCGCTTTTGTCGAACGCCGTAAAAAAAAGACGCTTCTTACGTTACAACCGTTGTGAAAAAAATATGAGCATGCGATCGAAAACTTTAAGATAACCGTACCGTAAGGGAATATTTAACTATCCAATGGAGAAAAAATAAGCATTTTGCGATTCACTGATGACATAGCACTCATAGCAGAGACAGAAAGGACATGGAAAGGACAATGGCCAGATATCAGCTGAAGATAAATAAGAAGAAGACTAAGATATTGGTGTGCAGCAAGAAAGAAGAGGCCAAAATCAGTGTCAAACTAGGAAAACAAAAACTTGAAGAGGTGAAAGAGTTCTGTTACCTAGGAAGCCGAGTAAACAACGATGGACGAAGCAAGAAAGAAATAGTTAGAAGAATAGCCCAGGCAAAGAGGGCATTCTATGAAAAGAAGAATCTACTTACAGAAGGAAATACAAGCGTAGAATTAAGCAAACAGTTCATCAGAACATACATCTGGAGCATGTTTCTTTACGGCAGTGGATCATGGACGAAGACAGCAGCGGAGAAGAAAAGGGTAGAAGCATTCGAAATGTGGTGCTACAGAAGAATGCTGAAGATTAAATGGATCGACGGAGTAGGTAACGAGGAAGTCCTAAGAAGAGTGGGAGAAAAGAGAAGACTGCTGAAAACTCTAAAAAGAAGAAGGGACAACTTAATCGGCCATATCTTGAGACACGATGGCCTGATGAAGACAATCGTCGAAGGAAGAGTGAACGGGAAGAATGGAAAAGGTAGGCCTCGTCCGCCATCTTGGGCGTAAATCGTATATATTCACCAAGGGCACTCGCCCTTTGGTCAGTCTGCACGAATCGGTCGTTCAAGGGTAGAGACCACGAGGCTCCAGCAGCAGGCAGATACATGGAACAGGTTGTGAAGGATGTAAAAGAGAGGAATTACGTCACAATGAAAAGGTTGGCTGATAGACGAATCGAGTGGAAAGCTGCGTCAAACCAATCCTAGGATTGTTGACCAATGATGACGATGAAGGGAATATTATAGCCTGATTAGTCTTTCTGTGGGTGTAGTTTTTATTTTGTTAGTCGTATTCAAAGTCGTATTCAATCGTCGGCCCCGGTTGCGGCGTGGTTAAGTCCTCGCCTGCTAACCTTAGGGTCGTGGGTTCGAGTACCGCCTGAGTGGGTATTTTCACCACTCAGGACATGGTTGTGTGTGTTCGTCTGTTGTTACATTGTTAATACCCCGATATAAAGGCCACATGTGCTGGTTTCGGTGGTATTGGAATAAAAATATAATAGAAATGGAATAAAAAATAGAATAAAAAACTCGAGTGTGCACAATTTCTGCGCCGACAGTCGACCATTCCTGCTCAAATCTCTACGCAAATGCCCTCCCCTCCTCAGCGTATCCTCAGCCAACGGCACGTAGACAAACAAACAAGAACACGAGTGTACTTGTGAGAGAGAGAGAGAGAGGGAAAAGTTCGCATCGGGACGTGCAACGGGGGTGAGCTCTCTCGGCGCCAGGGAGCCTCCCCCTCCTAGAAGGGATGCACCACTCTGCTCGTAAATTCCGGACATAACGTCCGAGGAAGGGATGGGGGGTGCCACACCCCGACCCTTAAGACGACGCCAAGTCTACACCCCCGCACTTTCAACCCCCACCCAATATCGGGAAATTGTTATGCTGCTCGCGAGAAGGGGGGGAGGAAGGGAATTTGATGGGGCGAGGGGTTTTTTGGCGCAGAGCATCGCGGGCACGGCGCCAAAGGGCCGAGCTGGCCGACATCGTGGTGCCCGTGCTGTGATGGCACGCCGGCCCTGCCGACGCCAGGGGGTAAGAAGCATCCCCCGAGGGGAACCAGGGTGAGAGGGGTTCATCACTCTCCACTCCCCGGAGCCATCAGGGAATATGGGGTGAGAGCGATGCTACCGCCTCCTCGGCGTTGTTGGGTGAGTCAACAATCCAACTATGGGAATAGGGTAGTTTCCTATTATTTTTCTATTCTCTTCATCGAAAGTTTATAACCTCTGGAGTACGTGTTTTAAGCCGTTCGATTTTTAAATGACGTTAAGTATTTTTCCTCATTCTTTAAAAAGTGAAAAAAATCAATGGCGCGAAAACGCGACGGCAAACTATTGCATGCTGATTAATCCTACGTATGACGTCAAACTATTTCCTCCTAAACCTGCCACCAGGTGGTGCTGCAGACGCTTCCATTTAGACGCTGCACTCCGTTAAAGATTATGAACAAGTATTGGAGGCATATTTATTCCGTTAATTTATTATAATTAACTTTTATTTATTTTTTTAGCATTACTTATGCAGTTGATTCATTTAAAATCAGTTAGTATTCCTTTCACAAGCATACCATGTAGTTCGCTCATCGCCGCACGACCTTCACGCCATGCTTCTTCGTAGCAGAAGACACAACGAGGCAGGATGTCCTTAAGCCTATAAAATGACTAATAATACCATGTTTAACTGAGAATACTTTTCCAAATATGACAGTTTTTACAGGCTAATACTAATAAATATTCACTAGAGCTGAGGGGCCCTGAAATACAATAGTAAGTTCAGGAGACGAATTTTCCTATACCTCGCAACGTAAACTACCTACCTGTTACGTCAGCAAGAAGGCAGCGCACCCCGCAATTTCAGAACCTTTTCAAATGGCCTTAAAATTAACATTTAATTCTCTAGTAAACTGGGATTTCTCAATACAAACTTTGTGCGTAAATTAAATACATTTATAGCGGGGCACAAATCGCAATTAATGAAGTCTGTTTTCTTTGATGAAGGAAACTACCCTATTGCTATCAGAACGGAGGTTAAAATTTAGGTTGAACCGTCTAAATAATAGCAAATGCGAATGAAAATGACGCTGAGTCGTCGAAATCGATCGGGGAACATATAAAGCTGAGTGGAAAGATAAAAGTTGTTTCATTTACAATGTTTAACATATAGCAAATACGGGTGTGAATGTGAATTAAGGATGTGAAAGGGAAGAATGATATAAATATGAAGAGGTTGGCCGATAGGAGAGGATCCTGAAAAATGGATACCTGAACATCTCTTCGGCAATTAAAAGAACCTTCAATGCTCGTGGGTCGGAAGAAGATGAAAAGCCGAAACCTGTAGCCAGGGCCGTTTTGCCGTATTTGTCAACAGTCTCTGCCAAGATCTCGAGAATTCTCGAGAGATACAACATAGATACGGTCCATAAATCAATTAGTACACTGAGAGACCAACTAGTTAAGGTGAGGGACCCCGTAGGCCTAATGACCCCTGGTGTCTACCAGATCTTGCCGTATTTGTCAACAATCCCTGCCAAGATCTCGAGAATTCTCAAGGGATACAACATAGATACGGTCCATTAACCAAACAGTAAACTGAGAGACCAACCAGTTAAGGTAGGCCGTAGGCCTAATGACTCCTGATGTCTACCAGATCTCCTTCGAATGTGGCCAAGTCTACATGGAGGATACTGGTGTAGAACGATAGCCACCAGGCTTAAAGGAGCATCGGAGGCATTTTAGGCTTGGTGAAACCTGATAAGTCTGATGTGGCTGAACATAGTATCACTCGGGACCACAGGATAAAATGGGATAGCGCAAAATTAATCTGCCGTTCGAACAACTACTGGGACAGGCTTGCTAAAGAGGCCATTGACATCCGGGTAACAGAAATAATTTCAATAGAGACACGGGTTATGAAATTAGCAATTCGTGGAATCTCATTTTAAATACAACAAAAAACGATAGAACTCCTCCTTTTTGTCCAAATTTCGAAGATCCTTCCGGCCAATCAGGAGTAACCTGATTGTTGCAACAGTTTATAGATACGTCTAAACGGCTTTAATTTACTCACTCACTCAGAAGACGATGGACGAGTCGTCCGTTGAAACGTTGGTGTTAGATAAATATATAACCCGGTGGAAAGTTCGAAAAGACTTTACGAAAACTGCATACCGTGTTTTCGCTCCACATCGTTCCAGTTCTTCATTAGATGTCATCAAGCTATCAAGAGTTAAAGAAACGCTCCTCCAAAGATATTATTTTAAGGAAGCACTTACTTGAGGCTTATCTCCAAAATTTATAATTTTTAATCACCGAAGTAAGCTTCTACAGCTCCTACCATATAAACACATATTTCCTTACGAACATTGCCCCAATAGATTTCTGCTTAAGATGTACGGGTTGAGATTGATCAATTTATATTCATTATCTGTACGCATTTCTGTTTTTATTTAAAGAATTATAACCGTAAATAACACTAAATTTCAACTGTTAAAAGCATTATAATTGAGTTTTGACAGTTACCACGTTCAAAACCGTAAGTTTTGATTTAACAGCATGACCTAATTAAGGATCTTAAAAATAAATAGAAGACAGGTACCTTCGGTTCCCCAAAATATGTAAGAGCACATAACATCGCGCATATTCAGTTTCCCCAGGGATGCTCAGGTGAGAACGCCAGGATTTAACACGGTTTGCCAGTGGTAGCCGAGAGCTCCTTCCACTATGCTACCACACAGCTCTTCTTGATGGGATTCAGACCCAAAATTAATGCGAAGAGCTAATTGGTTTCTCGTAATGGAGGAGAGGAACGTCTTGCACATGTAAAGGCCCGGATATCGACCGGAAAATCAGTTTTAAGGTTTCTCATCAGTAAATGGAAGGATTCGCGAGAATTGTGAAAAATCCCAAAAGGCATCAGAGAACTGAACCAACACTGAAGCAGTATCCGAAAACCAAGTATGCTTCGGCAAAGCATTCTTGGTGATGACGTATTGCTGACGTACAATGAAGCATGCTTGGGTTAAAGAATACTTCATATTCGGACAGTCTACGGTAAGGAGCGACGTTAAGCAGTAGTGGCAACATAAAAAACCACTAGGTATAGTGAAACACGATATAGGGCAACATCTATCAAATGTTTAGATCGGAAGAGAAGGAGCGATTATATGTATATTAACCTTTTCATTGATATGTATATTAATAATTATGCAAATGTAATATACGAAGTAAAAAAATAGACACTACAGACATTTATAAGTAGCCAACGGCTCCGCCATCTTTTGTTATTCTAGTCAACAATGCTTCGAAGCCTTTAACAATGGAAGCGTGCTTCTGTGCTTTGGCTTCGTAGCATGCTTCCCCCAGAGTGCTTCGCGTTCGGACGTACTTCGGGTGTTTCCGATGTTTTACCCCCCTCCAATTGCATTACAAGCATTGTAGTGTATGCTTAATGCTAGAAGCACACGTTTCGGACAGGGCTTTAGTCTCTCTGTTCACTGTTCTCTGTAAGCTAGCTTGACACTATTAATACGACGCATGTCATGCAATCATCGACCGTCAATAGCATGTACTTATGATCTTTATTCTGAGTGAAAATAGACCCCCACAAGTCCTGTTGCTGACATATTCATAACATAATATGATTAGGTATTATCCTTGGCATTGAAATAGTAGTAACAATTGAATGTACTCGTCCACTGGATATGCAACGAAATATCATCTGTGTGCTAATGGAACTAATGCGAGTTAAAGCTAAAGAGAATTTACACGGCAGAGATGTAATTAACAGCAATAGAAAAAGATTTAAAATAGGCTATTATAATTAATAAAATTCCCACAAATGGGAAGTATGCATAACATTTGTTTCTTGTGTCTGTATGATATACTATATGTGAAATTTTCTCCCAAATTTAAATATATCGGCCAGCCAAATTTTGATACTAATCACAAAGGTTATAACATTCTATTGTCACTAAATGTTCCCGAAAATGGACGAAAATCACGTGACCATAAACGCCTTCTGACGTCACTGCAAAGTAGAGTTCCATATTGCTACGGGAACTGACGTTTATTTTAGAAAAAAAAACGAAGCGAATAAATTGTTTCGAGATTTAAATCCGTTTTAAAAAACACAATTTGATTATTTATGTCTTTAGTTGATTCCAAAATGGTGGTTTACTTAAAAATATACAGCGATTGCTTTGTCATAGCACAGATTCTGGGAGTGAAAGCAAACACGGCCCTATATACAGGTATTATTCAATTTATGCACGATTTGCTCGTTGCGATGCACATTACTTAAATAAAAAATTGAAATACAATCGTTTATTGCATTAAACGAATGAGATAAATTCATACGGTTTCGCCAAGTATTCGTTAAACAATTGACCTCCACATACAACAGATAAACAACGTCCATAGTGATTACGTGCAGTGACGTCATGCGATGACGTCACGCTTTCAAGCTGCCGAAAACTTTTAATTTTAATTCTAAAAACTTATTTTTTAAAGAGTAATATCTTTGTTACACAACTTAATTCTTCAAGCCTATCCTACAGATCTCTCACCATTGTCTCCAAACATTTATTAAAAGTACCCGTCTAATTGAAAATTGATCCCATATACCTCGCAAGTAATAAATATGTACCTATTTTCAATTACATGTGAGTTACCTTCAGGGTTAATTTAGGGAGACTCGACATGCTATTTCAAAGTCTGCCAGTGCGACAGTGGAAATGAGGCAATAATCACAAAACAGACCGTGACGAACCAAGGTCCAGTTACTGTCAATAAACTGAACCCCCTATATTTCAAGAATACATAGAACGGGGAATATGCATGAAATTTGATTCTCGAAGATTAATGATGCACTTGATGTGAAATTTTCTCACCAATTTAAATATATTTTAGCCAAAATTTTCTATGTCAGCCACAAAGATTATTAAATGATATTAAAATGTTCCCGAAAATCGACGAAAGTCACGTGACCTAAAACGCCTTCTGACGTCACTGCACGGTATAGGTTCAATATTGCTACGGAGATAGACATTTATTTTCAAAAGAAAACGAAGTGAATATATTGTTTTTTAGGTTTTTAGCCGTTTATCGAAAGAAACGATGACTGAAGAAATGCTTAAAAAAACACGTTCCGACAATTTCCTTATGGGGGCGTTCTTCTTAAAAAAACAGCGATTGCATAGACGTAGTAGAAATTCTTGGGAACTAAACAGGCATTATATAATTAATGGACGATTTGCTCGTTACAATCCATACTACGTGAATAAAAATTCGAAATACAATGCATTAAACAAATGAGATAAATACATACGTTTTCGCCAAGTATTCATTTAACAACTTATCTCCACGCATAAACAGATGAACAACGCCTTGACGTCATGCGATTACGTCTTGTTTTCAAGTTGCCGAAAAGGTACAATTTTCAATGAGTTACCTTTGTAACTAAACTTAATTCATCAGTAAAATTTTCGGCAAGCATATTTCAGCTAATAAACTTGACATTCAAAGAGTTATAAAACATAGTGCATGTTCCCCATTGTTCAGCAATGAAAATAAATAAAAACATGTTCGCATATTAATGGTCATTTTCCACATCATTGCTCCGGGAACATAAATCATTAACATGGAATACGAATGCAGTACAGTTATTCTCTAACAGCACAGAGGCGTTTCCAAAAACCATGACTCATACTTATTATTTAGAATTCCAGACGCAGCGAGAGTGTACTCGGCAGAGGACAAAAGATCCCTCAACCGAAATGCAGAACAACTAGTTAACGCCACTCGTTGAAAATCGGGAATAACTTCGCACGAGAACAATGAAATGAAACGGACAATAATGACAAGAATATGGTGTTTTCCTATTGTTTTTCATTGTTTTCATCAAAAGTTAATAACCTCTGAAGTGCAAATGCCAAGCCGTTCGATTTTAAAAGGACGTTAGATATTTTTCCTCATCATTTAAAAAAAAAAAATCAACCGATAAATCGTACGTGTAACGTAACACTCTTTCCTCTACCTGCCACTAGGTTGTGCTGCGGATGCTTCCAAGATGACGGTACACTCCGTTAAAACTTATTAAGGAGGTTCCACAATGACTCCGCGATTCAAAATCCCGTAAAAGAGCTATGATATTTAATTAATAAATACCGATCCAGAAAAACTCCTATATGGAAAATCATCTATAGGGTGATAACGCATACACAATATTTCTATGAGTATGCTATTATATAGCGTGTTGTAGTGGCATTACATTGTTTACGAGCTCTTTTAACTCATTTTGACTTCGGAACATGATTGACGTGTTGTTGCCACGTTTAATTTACAAAGTGAGAATACATGCTCAATCCCGCTATTACGTATTTTAAAATAGGTTAAATATTTTCTTGCTTAGTTTTAAACTATTCCCTTGCAGACACAATCTTTGTTTTGAATTTTATTAATATTTGTATTCTTGAAATTTGTTTGGCAACAACGACACTGCTACCATTTGGAAGCATTGGTATTAATTACACCATGTCAATAACCAATGAAACATTTAAATTACATCAAAAATATAAGAAGGACCTTGGTGAGGTACATTCTTAAATTAAGTTAGTAAATAGGCTTGTAAGCACGTTCCGTCACAAGTACCGTTGCCAATGATAACACAATACTGCAGCGCCACTTTCATGTAACTAAGAATTTTCTGCTTTTTTTCGAGCAAACATTTATTAATATCAATTAAACAAGTGTGGTAAGGCAATCACTTTTTTACAATGCTAAATTCTACATAAAATTGCACACATTATATTAGTTGTTCGTCAAAACGACATTTCTCTTTACATTATTAATCTGCAAATCTTACTGCAAGAGCCATGCTCTGGCGCATAGCCACGTGTAAAATATCTGATTTTCAGCGTTTTTTTTCTTCAAATATTTTATGGAAAGGCCAAATTATTTTATTACCAATCGGTAGAGGGGCGAAAAAATGACGTATCCTGAAATTCACACAAAAATGACATCTACATCATAATTCTATTATCGGAGGTTCTATATTTATCCAGACATTTGATTACAACTAACTTTTGTTTATTCATTAATTTAAAATTATTTATTCAGTTGATTCGTTTTAAAACCTTAGTAATCATTTTACTAAGTATGCCGTGAAGTTAGCCCATAGTCGCGCTAACTTCACGCCATGCTTGTATGCCAGTGGCAGAGGACTGTATTAGCGGGATGCCCTGTGGGACCTATGATATAACAACTATTAATGCCATGTTTAACAGAGGAGACATATCGGACTTTGATAGTTTTAATACGCCATTATTATTATTATTACATACACACCAGACCTTAGGGGCTTTAACATTAACATTTAATTATATAGTAAACTGGTATTTTTCAATTTAAAGTTAATGTGGGGCACGAATAGCAAATAATGATTTCTGTTTTCTTTAATGAAGGAAACCACCCAATTGCAAGTTCTTCAGATGCATTTTCGATCACTGGTATCGGGGATATTATTCAATGGCATATATTCCAAAATATACCTCCTTGCTATCTCAAGTTTTGTGACTTAATACGGCAGAAAATCTACGAGCATTTGCAATATCATGCCACATGAAGAAAGCATTTTTGTAGCATAGTAATAACTCGACTCTGGATGTACTTTGCTTGACATATAACGTTACTTATAGATCTACATTCCTTGCACCAGGGTCTCTGACTATCTTTATTATTTGTTAGGATTCAGGAAAACTTTAGGTTGTACTATATGTGTAGGTAATAGGAGAGAATTTAAAAAAAACTGTAAATTGATATCAGAAAATGATGAGTCAGTATTCGTCCTTTTGATGACAAAACATCAATGAAAGGTAACAAGGTGTAATGAGACGATTCCATCTGCGTCTGACTGCTAAGTAGCCACACGCTAGATGTGACACAAAAGTAACGAGGACCCGATGTCATTTTTTTCCATATTGCAACCACTGTACGCCTCGAGGGCCGACCGTGAATCGGAGCTTTGATTGTGGGGTTCTTGGAAGACCCGAAGTGTTTGCAGGCAACGATTCTCCATGACAACGCCCCTTACCTGCGACCCAGATTGTGGCCAAAACGAACCGCCCCCGTATTCCCCCATCCCACCCCTATTCTCCAGAGCTCACGTCATGAGACTAGTTTTATATTTTCGCGAATGGGAAATTCAGGACGTCTCTTCGGGCCCATTGGCAACGCTCAGCAAGCCGTGATGAAGCAATTGAAGACGACATCAACTGATTTCGTCTACAATTGGTTAGTTTGCTTCAGTTGGTGAAGACTGCCGGGACGAACTGGAGGGGAGTACAGATGGAAACTATTTAGAATGCATAGCAAATTAATGTGCCGATAATTCTTAGAAAAAAATCATTTTTTATCAATGATGCCCAACATATTTCCCACCATAGCTCTTACTATATTGATACTCCTACTATTTCTCCGAGAAGAAGAATGATAAAATGATATTTCCAACATAAAAAATTATGGATAAGCTACGTCGAATAATGCGATTATGACAAATATCATGGCCAGGTTTCAGTAAAAAGATGGCAATTCTCAAAAAGAATTAACGAAAAGACGCTGTAAGGGAAAACAGAAGAATTTCTATTTATTTCTCTAACTTTTCGACGTGGAGGTTTAAACAGTCAGGAATCAAAAATGTATCAAATTCGATTAATTTGAACTTATGTGTATTCGGCAACCATATAAATACATGAAAACTGATTTTTGTCCATGTTTAGAATATTTGTCCACCATTTCATACGCGTCATTATGGTATAAAATTTGTAAATTTGAGGTTATAAAAAATATATTTTTTGGAATCTAAGTTGGTCAAGAATTGGTAGACTTTTATGGGCTTGGTCTCCACTAAGATAAACCATATTAGGAAGTGAAGAATTTCTCTGTTATTTCACCTGACCAACGTGAATGAAATTAGGTTTTGACGCTTTTAGCAATCGTTCAGCACATTGTGCATATGTGGGAATATGTAATTATCAATCCAGCAAATTGATCAGTAAATCAACCACTTAACAAAACAATCGTCACTGGTTAAAATGCGCGTAAATAATGTATTGAAAAATGCGCGTAAAAAAATTTGTCTTGCACAAATCTATCGCAGATTTTTCAGAAAAGGCATTAACGGAACTGAATCCTCTGATATCATGTATAATATGACCATTAAATCGACGCAAGTACAATGGTGTCCATACTCATCTCCGATTCAGGATTAATAGAGAAAAATTAAATATATATAAAACTATAATAAAGAATTAAATGCAAAAAATAGCTAGTATGAGCTTTTCCATCGGATTCAGGCACAAGAAACATAAATGCTATGACTTTGACGCAGCAATATTACAACGTAGTGATTTTATCTTTGCTGCGGTAATAAACTGCGATTTGGGAGACGTTCACATTCGTTCTTCCATCGAAACAAAAAGGTTTGCTAGCCATTCAGTAAAAAGATGGCAAAACTTGAGTTGGTAATAAAAAGGATTTAATGAAGGCTAAAAATAGATATGAGTGCAAAGACTGGCTGAGCAATTTCGCAGTCTGTTTCGTGGTCGAAACTAACCAAGAGTATGATAAACATAGCCAACCAAGAGAAAAGGACAATTTTAGTGTTGTACTCCACACCGAAAAAAACACGTAAAAGTATTTTCGCATGGAAAATGTCTAAACAATGAAAACACCGCAAGAATACACTATTACACTCCGATTAAATGTTTTATTTTGTGCTATGGGAAAACATTTTCACCAATCTAAAGTCAATTGAGATTGCTAGCACAACACTAGTAACAGAACAACACTAAAATATCGCTAGCAATCTAAATTGAGATTGCTAGCACAACACTAGTAACAGAACAACACTAAAATATCGCTAGCAATCTAAATTGACTTAAGATTGAAGTAATGTATTCTTGAGGTGTTTTCATTGCTTAGACATTTTCCATGCAAAAATACTTTTACTATGTTGGTTAGGTTGGTTATTTGGGGGAGGCGACCGACAGCTTAGGTCATTTGCGCCATTTAGGATAGGTGGGTAATTGGGTAATGGTAGGAGTTTTTCAGGGAACAGAGGAAGGGTGGAGAGAAACCCGGCGTCGGCATTAGCCTACTCTTAACGAAAGGCGCCAAGGGGACCACGGCTTAACGTCCCATCCGACGGACGGAGTACTGAACTTGAAATGCCCTCCACTAGGCACTCAAGTGGGGACCGGTTTTTCACTGAAAAATCCGCCACTGCCGGGAATCGAACCCGGACCCTCGGGATGGGAGGCCAGTACTCTAGCCACCACACCAACCCGATCCCCACTTTTACATGTTTTTTCGGTGTGGAGTACAACACTAAAATATCGCCATCAATCTAAATTGACTTAGGGAAATTGCAGCTCGTAGCATAAACGGAAGTGTCTTTGAAAATGTAGACTACGTCACCATAAATCAAAAACAATGTGTTTCGAAAATATTAAAGCATTTTCTGATTGGTTTCCTGCAAACATCCTGGGTAATTACAAGAGCATTATCTAAGCCATATGATCTTGAAAGTTTTAATGCGAGCGAAATATCGAGCAGCTGAAATCTAACTAAATGTGTGTTCAACCAGCATTCAAAGGCGCCATGAAATCGAAGTGATTTCCTCCCCAAATAGCATTTTGCGAATTTGCCATGACTTGTTTCGGGCCGAATATCTTTTACTCAGGAATAGAGAATTTACTGAGCAATAACTATAACACCGATGCAGTTAAATATCGTCATCATCATCATCATCAAGGCTCAACAATCCCAGGATTTGATTTGACGCAGCCCTCCACTCTATTCTTCTATCGGCCAATATCTTCATACTAACGTTACTTTTCTCTTTCGGGACCTTCACAACTTGTTTCATACGTAAATATTATAAAGGTCATTAAAAATTAAGTCAATAAACATGCAATATATTAAATAACTGCAGTGATAAAAAGGAGAAGACGAAATTCGTAGGTACCGAACAAGGAACATCCTCCAAATCGCTCAGAAAAGTTTAAAATGAATATTTTAATATAATTAATATTAATTATTACTATATTTATTATTTTTAGTATTAATGATTAATAATATATATATATAAATCAATAAAAATTAATAATTAATAAAATAAAAAATTATTAAAATTAATTAATATAATTAATATTTTAATATAATCTGTGTAATACTCCATGTAAAATTGTTCTGCTACAACTACGATGGAACAAAAGCTTGGCCTGATATTAATAAGCAGTTTACAGTTTGAACAGTTTGGCCTCATTCCGGCCATAGATTTCGCCAAGATTTCGTGAAACTTCAAGTCTCATAGAAAGACTGAGCTTCGCTAGTTTCACATTAGATTATTTGACAAGACGGTAGTTTTTGTACCTGATATTGTCAACTATTTGACGAAAAGGAGCATGCCAAATACACTCACGTGAAATTAACGGAGTTTAATTATTATATAACACATTTTAGCCTCATATTGACTTTCGGGGTTCGTACCACAAGCTTTATAACTTGTGAAACTCGTATCGCTGCTAATTGATTTGTGACTAATTGAATATTAGAAATGTTATTAATGTACTTCAAAGCGGATTTGATTAAAACATTTTTCGAGATCCCTGACGATGGCATCCTGTTATTTTCAGCACACGAATAAAAAACGTTATTAAATCATCAATTATATTGGTGGCCATATCTGCACCGTCTACAACTGAATAATGCATGCCGCGCTAGTTTCATTAGCTCTGGAAGCTTTTATTGGCCGCGCATCCACTTAAATGTCTAAAGGTGGTATTATTAGAGATGGGTAAATTACCGTAATTTTTGATTTAGGTAAATTACCGTGGTAAATTACGGTAATTTTCGAAAATTACCGTAATTTTCCAGTGATTTTAAGTTTTGAGTTGCAAATCCTTATAAGAGGACTCAAAACGAAATCACATAGCATTGAGATATATATCCCGAAGCTTAGATCAAACATATCACGGCGTTTATCTATTATAACTCATTTAAAAAAATTATAACAAAGTTGGCAGCAACACGCAATTTGCCTCTCTTTTGTCACATATGAGAAATTTTCGTTTCAAAGACATACCTCTGCGCAAAATACGCATTTATTATTTTACCCTGAATTAATCACGGACACAATGTAAACAAAATAGTTTTAGCCACTTAATTTATAATATCACCCATTCCGATGGTTTCTTCGTGACAAATAAAATTTCTGAAAAAGAAATTTTCCGAAAATTACCGTTTATTACGGTAATTTCCAGGGTTGTTGGTAATTTACGAAAAATACCTCGGTAATATACGAAAATTAATTTTAACGGTAATTTACCGAGTTGCCATCTTTAGATATAAGGGATCCGACCGTACGGGGGGGAGCATCACGTTCTTTCCTTATCGAGAGACACTTAATAAATTCCATTTCCATTTCGAACCGAAAACTCCCACGCTTTTAATTAAGGTGGCTGCACCGAATTATGAAGTAGATGTATTTTTTGTGAAAATTTCAGGACAAATCAATTGTTGGCCCTTCTACCGATTGGCAATAAAATAATGAGGCCTTCCATAATATATTTGAAGACAAAAGACGTTGAAAATCAGATATTTTATACGTGGCTGTACGGCAGAGCATCGCTCTTGCAGTAAAACTTGTAGATTAATAATGTAAAGTGAAATGTCGTTTTGACGAACAACTAATATAATGTGCGCAATTTTATGTAGAATTTAACATTATGAAAAAGTGCTCGCCTTGCCACACTTGTTTAATTGATATTAATAAATGCTTGCTCGAAGTAAAGCAGAAATGTCTTATTTACATGAAAGTGGCGCTACAGTATTCTGTTATCATTGGCAACGCTACTTGTGACAGAACGTGTTTACAAGCCTATTTACTTACTAAATTTAGAAATGTACCTTACCAAGGTCCTTCTTATATTTTTCATGTTATGTAAATATTTCAATGGTTACTGAAATGGTGTAATTAATACCAATGCTTCCAAATGGTAGCAGCGTCATTGTTGCCAAACAATTTTCAAAAATACTAATATTAATAAAATTCAAAACAAAGAGTTTTATTTGCAAGGGAATAGTTTAAAACTAAGTTCGAAAATATTTAACCAATTTGAGAATACGTATTAGTATTTAGAATACGTTGCCACAACAAATAAAAAGTGTTTTATTTCAATAGTGATTGATGCTTAAATTTTCATTAAATTCATCAAGCAATTAAGTCCATTGACGATTATCTTTTGTCCCATTCTTTAAAGCGTAGAATACTTCCTTCGGGGAGGGATATCCTTGTTATTATATCCAAATTCCCGGTATCAGACGTCGTGTATTGCTTACCGTTGACGATTGTGCTGGATACATTTCCGCTGGAAAGTAGACGGGCTTCAACTTTGCTAATAGCTCGAACTAGAATCGATAGTGTTCGACATGTGTCCAGTATCGACCTGAACTCGCATCGCAGTTGTTATTTACACATACGAGTGGAGTTAATAGTTGTTAGCAGTTGACTGTCACACCAGTCAACTGCTACGTGAAAACGCACCTTAAGTGCGTATTTTGTTGCTATGTAATCGTTCAAAGTTGTAATTTGTTGTTAACTATTGTAAGAATTATCTCTTCTACGAAGAGAGGTGGGCGGAGTATTTAGAAAGTTAACTTTTGTTTTGTATTTGGCGCCCATCTGTATCGACTCCACTGATTGTCGAAGCTCTCGAGTGTGCATTTCGATTCGATTGTGGAATCGACTTGGTTTAGTCAGTGTTGCTCGGACGCCAGTACTCCACTAACGTTCGTGAAGGTAGTTTCGCAAGCAGTTCCGCTCACCAGTCTTTATTGTAATATCGAAATCAAGGAGAGAATACATCAACTTTGTTTAAGAACTTGGTTTTCATCTATCGTTATCTCCTACATGTTTTTTCGCTACAGCCATAAAATTAAAGCTTGCGAATACCCTTGGGAGCTACCTGAAGATGCAGCACCGGATGCTGGAAAGACGTCGTGAACTGAATAAGATGGAAGTGTATCTCGGAAGGACGGTAAAGAAGAGGAGCAATCTGAGAGTGGAATTCCTTTTCCGGTCAAGGATGCTGACCTGCCATTGCACGTGACCCCAAATGACCCTCGTGACCCCAAACCACTTCACCCCAGGCGACTCCTAGGACTTAACTCAAGACCGACGCGCCCGACGGAAAATGGGGTCGTTTACCATATTTTTTTATTGCCGGATCTGATAGAGTTTGAAAATAAAAAGACCCGTATTTTTCCATTTTTTGATCCGCCAATTATTTCTCGAGTTATAAGCGGCAAAAAACTTATGTTTTTAACCCTTTCGGAAAAGTGAGCGTGGTGCAAACTCTGACGTCGTTTACTTCGTCCAATCACAACTGAGCCCGCGAAGCTACTTCGCCTTATCGCAAAGGCGGGGGACACAGCTGACTCTGCCAATGGGAGCGATTGCGACAAGATCTGTGCGAGCAGATCTTCCGAGAACCCCCCTCAACTCCCTTCCCATCCCCTAAAAGCAGTCAAGGACGGGAGGAAAATTACGTCAATGTTATCACAGCAGCTCTTTTGGTGGGCGTCACCTTTTGCTTATTAAAATTTTTGATTTATGAGTGAATGGTTGTGGTTAGAAGATTACTCTTTTCGCTAAAATTCAATTTTAGTTTCCATCTAACGATTTCGTGTACAAAATTGCGATTTCGGTTCCGATTAAACGGTCCCCATTCTATGCATGCGCGTGTACCGACAAAAGCGAGGCCTTAAACTTGCCTGGCTCACTTTAACACTCGCTTTCTACCCATTTATTCAACTGCCGGTGGCTAGCCCACTTGCGTCACATCACAGCCTGGCTGGATCTATATTGATCTTTTCCGAAATGCCGCGCTATTGGTTAAAACTATCCACTAATGAGTCCACGCAGGCCTGAGGGGTTGTGTTTGATACCGTCGGAATTATCTGGAATAGGTAACCAAGGGGTCACTTGATATTAACACGAATGTTTTACAAATTTAGTGTGTCTAAATCCGTCGTTGCAATATCATTAATTGGTTCCACTTGAGTTTTTCTCGCCTACCTCGACCATAGAGAACCCAGATGAGATAAAACATAAGTGTAAGCAGTGAATGAGGTGGTAATCAGCGGTTTTTAACATACCGAATTTGCAAACTCACGAACGTGTTCATACCAATTGACTCCCTAGTTACCCCTTCGAGATAATCTCGACGGTTTCAAACAAATGAGCCACGTGGCACAAACACGAATACTATGTTTACAGTATGTTTTATCTAATATGGGGGCTGACAGGTGAGGTGCCAGGGGGGGAACGAGCTAATCACATAGTTTAGATTTATCAAATAGTTTTTATTCTCATTCCTATCGGTTAGGGTAGCTGTTTACGCATAATCCCTATTTCTCAGCAATGTATTAATGGCCTCAGAATATGCCGCTAGTACATGGGATCCGTACGAGGAAGATACGATAAAGGAATTAGAACTTGTGCATAGGAGATAAGGTAGCTATGCTAAAGGCTGTTATGATTATTTCATCAGTGTCACGAGTTTGATTGAAGAACTAGGATGGCAATTACTACCCAAATGCAGGTTAAAATATAGGTTAAACCATTTAAGTAAATTCAAAACTGATTTGTTTACAGATGAAGTTAGATATATATTGAGGACCCCTGCGTATTATGCTAGGTTTGATCAGATTAACAAGAGTAGATAGACAGATTGTCGGACTGATAGATTAAAAATGTCATTTTTCCCATTCCATTACCATAAGAGAGCACAAGAAACAGGATATCAAAGGTGAAATAGTTTTGGAGTGTTTTGGAGTGCACGATACATGCATTATCAACCAATCCGTTCATTATTATGGAGATACTAACCAAATAGCTGCATGTGATCCTATCATCTAGCATGTCTCCATTAAATATCCTAGTTACATGTCAAGAGCGCAAGTTTGATGATCTTCACACCCTGCCACTCACCCTCGTGGTGACTCACAGGGTATTACGTAGATGAAGAAGAAAAATATCATTGTGGCCGGTTTTGCCAAAGACGAGAGTCAAGCTGATCCGGAAGCATTATTTTTCACTCATATTTCCTGAACCTAACATGATCTTCGCCTGACTATTAAGAACAAGAGGATAGTTAAAAGAAATTACTTACAGAAGATCTAGAGTTGATCAAAACAAGGCAGTAAACTATTGACAACATGACCTGAAAATTTTGGAAATCGAAATTTACCACGAAGGAAAAGTATTTTGCACAATAAAATTGCCAAACATCACTGAAAATGACGAAAACTAATTTTTGCCTATTTTTATCAAGCGACGCCCCATGCCAGAATTTTCCTCTCAACGCAAATCTAGGAAAACATTTTGTGCAATTTCTCTAACTTCAATATCCTTTCCTTAAAAGTGAAGACGGGTGTTGCTCTCAGCCTCAGACGATTGGCACTTTTGCATCCATTGATTCCCAGGTCGCATGAGTGGATCACCAGTCTGAGTGAATCATCACGGAGTGATGAGGAATTCACATCAACACACTCTTTTAAGGAGGCTCCTCCGGATTATGAAGTAGATGTCATTTTTGTGAAACTTTCAGGACACACAATTTTTTTGGCCCTTCTATTGATTGGCAATAAAATAATGAGGCCTTCCCATGATATATTTTAAGAAAATAGACGTTGAAAATCAACAATTTTAAACGTGGTTATAAGGCAGAGCACTCTTGCAGTAAAATTTGCAGATTAATAATGTAAAGATAAATGTCGTTTTGACGAAAAACTAATATAAGATGCGCAATTTTATGTAGAATTTAACATTCTAAAAAAGTGCACTCCTAACCACACTTGTTTATTTGATATTAATAAATGTTTGCACGAAAAAAAGCAGAAAAGCCTTAGTTACATGAATGTGGCGCTACAGTATTTTGTTATCATTATTACGGTACTTTTGACGGAACGTGCTTACAAGCTTATTTACTAACTTATTTTAAGAATGTACCTTTCCAAGGTCCTTCTTATATTTTTTATGCGATGTAAATATTTAATTGCTTATTGACATGGCGTAATTAATACCAGTGCTTCCAAATGGTAGCAGCGTCCTTGTTGCCAAACAATTTTCAAAAATATGAATACCAATAAATTCAAAACAAAGAGTAGTATTTGCAAGGGAATAGTTTAAAATTAAGTTAGAAACTATTTAAGCTATTTTAGAATACGCATTAGCGGGATTGAGCATGTATTCTCACTTTGTAAATTAAACGTGACAACGTCAGTCATGTTCCGAAGTCAAAATGAGTTAAAAGAGCTTGTAAAAAATAGAATGCAACCACAACGCGCTATATAATAGCATACTCATAGAAATATTGCCACCTTAAGAGGTTTAATGAATACTTGGCGAAAACGTATGTTTTTATCTCATTTGTCAATTCAATAAAGTAATATATTTCGATTTTTTAAATAAGTAGTGTGTATCGCCATTAGCAAATTGTCCATTAAATACATAATAGTGCCCTGATTGTTTTCACTCGACTAATCTCTGCTACAATAGAAATCGCTGTTTTGTTTGAAGAAGGATGCCACCTTAATAGGAGTCAACCGAAGGCAAGTTGTCGGATGAGTTGTCTCTTTTTAAATCCCTCTTCCGCCATTGTTTCCATTATGAAACGGCTAAGAAAGTCAAAACGATATATTCGCATCCTTTTTTTTTAAATAAACGTCTGTTGCCGGGGCAATATGTAAACCCATACCGTGCAGTGACGTCAGAAGGCGTTTCAGGTCACGTGATTTTCGTCCATTTTCGGGAACATTTCAATGGCATTAAATCATCTTTGTGGTTATCATAGAATATGTTACCTTATATGTTTAAATTTATGAGGCTATTCGTATCAATTACATCGTTAATACACGAGGAACAAATTTAATGATTATTCCCCATTGAGGGGGCTTAGCAGAAAAACTTCTCAAGAAGTAATGATATTTTTCTCCCGCTGACTTTTTCGACATATTTTCTTGTTTAATACCTAATATACCCTCAGCGGGGTTAGGTCTCTGACTGAAATTTAAAAAATGTCCGGGTGAAAAATAATAGTTTACCTCTCTTTTCCATGGACAGAAACCAGAACGGTCGCTCACCTGAAACGAGAAAATGAGAAATGAATATTTTTTGTCACGGGAACATTATGCACAGTAATTTGCACCTTGCTCAAGTCTGAAGGTCACAGCTTCACTTTATTCAGAGACTGTTCAACGCTTGAGGCTTTCACCTTTGTGGAACCACGAGATTGGACAAGAAAATTCACTTTGCAAATTACACACTAGGGTTTCATTTATTTCGACCATGGTTTCGACATTTTTGTGTCACTATCAATTACCTTGACAACGACGTAAAACATTATATGTCACCAATTTATTCAGAGAGCACCACATAATGTCACCATGAATCTGCTAACTGATACGTTTAAGGTGAAATAGGAGAGGGGAAAAGTAAATAAATGCTTGACGAAGAAAACAAGCGAAGAATAAGATCAACGTAAACGTGAGTCGTGTGACGTTAAACGCGAATAGATGGCTCATGGGTGGGAGAATGGCAACAACAGACACTAAGGCCGGGATTACGATGAACGTTTTCATACGTGACGGAACGGACGGAGAATGCCAACGTAGCGGCTCAATTGTTGGAGGAAATCACGATCGACGACAAAATTGGAAACATTACATTTTTCCAACATGGCGGCGAGGCGAACAGTCACCTCTTAGGTTCGAATTGGTGTAAAACCGTAATTTTTTACCTTTTTCCAAAGATTTTCTGGCGTAATCAAAGTGTGAACATAGCAGGTTGTGTTGTGAAAATTTCATTGAAAAAGGACGATTTTCAGAGATCGAATAAAAGTTTGAAAAGTGTCACCCTCATCCGAGCATTTACCCACGCTTGATTTTCAAGTCACTCGTGATTGGCTGACGGAAACCAACGCGACGGGAAAGCTAGACCTTGACAAGCTTTGCTCAACGTACGTCGGCAGCGCGTCAACGTCCGTCCGTCGTGATTAGCTTCATTGCGTACCCATTCTCGTAACTTCAACAATGCCACCGTCCGTGTCCGTCACGTCAGTAAACGTTCATCGTAATCCCGGCCTAACAGCGCGTAACGTGAGACCGTGTACAAAGGGAGATGGACACCTCCCAATTCTTACTTTTCACGTGCACGGAAAAAACAAATAATAACTCTCCCAGGATTTGGCGATAAGTAGCCATCTGTAGGGAGTTATTGAAGTTACAAGTGGATGCATGCCTCATCTGGACTAATAGATTAGTCTCCAACACAAAACAACAAGTTAACAAACGTGGAATCCATTAAATATCTTGGAATAAGACTGATACATGATATTTCCCGGGGTAAACACATACGTGAAATAATGGGGCAATCTAATCGTAGACTGGGATTCATCAAAAGAGTATTGGGTAAATGTTAGGTGCATGTTTGGTGAGAATTCACCCCCTGCCACACACCATTGAGGTGGTCGCAGGGTATTATGTAGATAAACTGTGAAACTTTTTTCAGTCTTAGTTTTTAGAATAGAGAATTTCCTGCCTATTTTGAAATGAGGGAATCAATGAATAAATAATTATTTGAAGTATTTGCATTTTAGTAAGATTTTACAAGGTGGCAATGACGTGAAAAAGGTTGTTTGCGATTGTTGCCATTGATTAGATCGTGAACTTTTAGTAGGAAGGATTAAACACGAATTTCACGCATTAATTCTCGTGTTGTTTATTATACTTAAGCGATCTGGTAACTTCATTAACGGCATGGAATACGCAAGTATACATACCTCTACAGTCTTGAAAATTAATTGTTAGGTCTTGTATACATTCGCTACGGATTCCCTTTTGCGCATTCGAGATTCAATTGTTTCCTGAGAAACGCGTATTTTGATTGTGTCCGCTAGAGAAAAAGTTGTCGTCTCACGTTTCCCGTGAACGACTCACGTAACCCGTTCACGTTGATTTTGTTCCAGCCTTTAGTCGCAACAGAAGTGCCGTTGCAATTTTTTTATCTATCATTTCTTTCGTCTTTTTTTATCAGAATGGACGAAAATGGCGAGTGAGATCCAGGTATCGACAAAACTTCCGGGAGGAAATGGATTAGGCGGCAGAAAGAAGTACCCATTCAGGATAGATCTGATGCTTTCCCCCGGCGTATAATGTTGGTGAGAGCTGTACGAGTTCTTCACCGGGTCCAACACTGCATTTCTGCCTGCGTTTCAATGGAAGATTCCTACAAACAAACGTTCGCAGAAACGCAGTGTTCGATCTGGTGGAGCACCCGTTTAGTCTTCACCAGAAGGATGCAGCGCTGAAGAACTCTACTCGAATACGTTCCGAAATTTACTGCATCCAGAGGAAAGACAAGACAGATGGCGCAATGGAAGGAACAGTCCCGACCCGGTGGGCTCATTGGTTTATTTCTGGAGCAAATCATGACACCAATGTTTTTTTTGAGAATGAGGTCGTTTACTACATTTTTTTGCCGAATCTGATAGAATCTGCCATAGAGTTCGTAAATAGAAAGACTCATTTTTTTCTGTTTTTCGAATCGTCAACTATTTCTAAAGTTATTGGCGGCGAAAAACTGATGTTTTTAACCCTTTCGGAAAAGTGGGCGGGCAAAGGACTCGTACGTCATCCACTTCGTCAAATAAGAACTGAGACCGCTAAGCTCCCTCGCCTTATCACAATGGGGAGCAGCTGACTCTGCTAATAGAAGTGGTTGCGACAGGGATCTACGAGCAGACCTCCCGCCCCCCTCCCTTTCCATAAAAACAGTCAAGGGCCGGAGGTGGATAACGTAGTAATCCTTAACGCAGCTTGTTCGGTGGGTGTCACCTATTGCGTATTTTAATTTTTCATTTATGAGTGAATGGCTCCGGTTAGAAAATTAATTTTTTCACTAAAATTCATTATTCGTTTCCATCCAACGATTTCGTGTAGAAAATAGCAATTTTGGTTTCGAGTAGATGCCTCCATTGCGGAAGAAGCCCGTGATAGAGAACCGGAACCGGAATGCTACTTTTCACTTGAGTATGCAGTCAGTGTATGGGATCCGAATGAATTAGGTTTGATCAGAGAACTAGACAGTGTGCAGCGTAGAGCAGCTAGGTTCGCTAAAAGGTGTTAGGATAGGTTGAGTAGCGTTTCAGAATTAATAAAAGAATTAGGGTGGGAATCATTATCAGAGCGTAAGAGAACAGAATAGGCAGCATAGCAAAGGGATAGGTAGGGGAAATATTTTAGAGTAGTCTGTAGTGCATTATGCATGTATTATTCCCTTAAATACTATAGATACTAACAATCTAGTTGCATGAGACCCTATAGTTGCTTGTTTGCATGTCGGTAGTGCATGCTTGGTGATCTTCACCCCCTGCCACACACCCTCGCGGGTGCTTGCAGGGTATCATGTAGATGTATATATAACCGGTAACAATACACCCTAGAGTAAAACTTAGTGACTTGTTATTCATACCTGATGATGGTCTGAAGGCCTAAACATGTTGTACCAATAAATCAACCGCTGTAACTCGCAAGAAAGCAGTAACTTATGTTACGCCCTGCAATTAGTTATTCTCCATTTCCGTTTTTATCGATTGATTGCACTCATGGTGTCTTTGGAGCCATTTAATCTTAGGGTGTAAACTTTTGCGATACATTATTGTAAACAAATAATAACAAATAAGGAGTGAAACGCAGCAATGATTTGAAACCAGATCAATGCTATCACCTTAAAGAGAACTGAAGAAGCATTCCAAAGCAGAAATTAAATATGAAATCTTTGAAAAAATCATTCGGTGCTTAGGCTTTTTTCCCTCCTTTTTCTTGGACATCTGTACATTTCGCCGCAAAGGTGAGATCCATTGGAGAAATTCTATGCATGAATGACCCCGAATTTCGCTTTCAATAAAACAATAAGCACAATCATAGCGAGCATGGCCAAAGAAAACATAGAAATATTGTGTGCGAAGGGAACACGACCAAATTAAAGTCAGACGAACGCGAATTTTATAAGATCAAATAGAATTTTAATTTCTCACATGCGACTCAGTCAAACTTTCAAGCACAAAGTATCATTATAAGAAATTCGAGCAAAAATACAATCCGAAACATGGGATAAATGTCTTCCAAGAGTAAAGGGGCGTCGGAACTATTTTCCCTGGGAGGGGCCAACCTTGAAAAGGGCCCGGCTCTTAAGAAAAGGGCCCGGCTCCTATGAAAAGGGCCCGAATTGTTTTGCGGATTGGGGGGGGTAGAGATGAGAATTCCGCTAAAAGTGCATATGAAGGTGGTGGAATATGCGTCAGAAGGAAATAGGCAAGCTGGAAAAGAGTGAAATTTAATTTTTATTAATGAAGACTCATTTCTTAAGGGCCCGTGCGAATTCTGGGGGGGGGGGGGAAATGTCCCCCCTGCCCCCACTTTCGACGCCGCTGTAAGAGTACTAGAAAAATTGCCACTATGTATCTAAGTCGACTATCTTCAGTCGACAGGAATGCATTCGGATTTTCAATCCTCTTCATTTCAGTATTTAATCAACCAGTTTTGTCGATTAATTTCTCACCTCGTTTGCACGGTGCATCCACGAAGGGAAAAACTTAGAGCTAAATAGAACCTAGAGGGCTCACTGCAAAGGGCAAAACTGTTGTACGTTTTGGGCGTAGTACTGGAATATTTCCATAGATGGCGTGGTAAACATTTTTCGCGTCACGTCACAAACGATACATATCGCTTCCATTGCTTTCGTTTTTCTAATCGAATTAAGTGGCTCACAACATGTACTATTGTTGCAGTTTTTTAATGTTATTATAATGGTGATATGCTTTTACCTAAGGTCAACAGTCACATGGATAAGTTAACATTTCTCTTACTATACATAACTTGTCAGAGGAGGGATTCTTTGTTGTTACATAAAAACGCATAACCCACCGCTGCAACGAGCGGACTGAGTAGACTACAACTCACTTCTCGATTGTGCTGCTTAAGTCGATTAGCAAAACGAAAGCGATGGAAGCGATATATATCCTGACGCAGCGCAAAAAATTCTTCCCTCGCCATCTATGGAAACCTTCCAGTACTACATACAAAATGTATAACAATTATGCCCCATGCGGTGAACCTTCAATATTATACTTACTTTATGGTAGAACATACGCACAGTATCGACATAAAACGTAAGCCAACATATGACTTGTGGCATTTTTTTCAACCCCAAGCATAGATAAGTATTTTCCTGGGAATACGAATGCATATTTCTAAGACACCAAATGTATGCATGAATATTCCGAAAGCAAAACGCATATTTCACCACACTGCTATAAGAGAGCGGTAAATACAATTGTTACAAATGACGTAGACGTCTTTGAAGAATGAGGCCTAATAGCTTTATACGGAATCCTCATTAAGGAAAGTTACAGAAACAAATCTTGCTCCGACGAGCCGACCGATAAATAAAAAATTAAGCGTAGGGAATCATCCAATCCCAACAAAGGTTTTGCTACCCTAACGTTAGCATTAGCGATGCTCTTCGAGCTCCAGGAAGAAAATAGAGTAACAACTTGAAAACGGCAATGAACAAATTATTACATGCTTTATATGTTGCAAAATAATTATCAATAACAAAAACATCAATGTGCCAAATACATTTATTTTTCAATGAATAACTTCAAAATCATAATCATAAATGAAATTTATTCCATCAATACAAATTTTTACAAAAATAAAAAACTGATCCACATTGACAAGAATATAAAATATAAACATCTTTACAGAAGGCATATAAAAAAAAAGATTTGTGCCCGAAAGCGACTGAAAAAACATCACCATGAGACATAAATAACAATGAACAAACCCTCAAAAAGTAAACACAGAAAATGCAAAATAAAATAGAACAGGGGGATCATTGTTTCACAATCGCACACGATTAGAACTGATATCCACATCAAACAAGGGTTCACTCAAAGTACTAAAACATGTGCAATGTAAATATTGACACCATTCGAAAGTTATTGCAAGCCTGAATGCAGAAAAGGAATGAACATTAAGCAAATTGAAGCGACAACCAAGGGGAAAAAATAAAGCCAACATGATACGAGTGGAGGAAGGTGTACACCAAGAAGTTGTTTGCATACTATGAGCGGGAGGAAGAGAGAGAGATAGGAAAGGGGGCTTTGAAGAGTAAACAGCCGCGGCGACAAGAAGGTACGTACGTGAGAAAGAGATAACATCTCCAAAAATCTCTTTCTTACTGTTCCACGACACAGAGACATTGCAAAGAGAGTGTGAGAGAGATAGAGAGAGATAGTGGATACATTGACTTACTCTGAAATCCTCCCTCGCTTTGGCCACCACCTTGTTCTTGATCATGAAAAAAAAACAAAAAAGGAGGACTGATTGGCCTTCTGGGAATATTTATCAAGGGGAGTTAGAGAGAGTGCAAAAAGAATTGCAGAGGGTGAGACAGATGGGGTGAGAGAGCAGATACTTCACGCTATAGTGAGCACTAAACTACATTGCGACTTTCAAAATGGAACGGGTAGGAGACACTACAAATCTAAAATCAATATGACCAGACTAATACCATAGAGTAAGTAGAATATAAGAGGGCTCACTGCACAGGGAGATACTGTTGTACTTTTTGGACATAGTGCGGGAAGTTTTCCAAAGATGGCGAGGGAAGATTTTTTTGCGTTACGTCACAAATAATATAAATCGCTTCCATCGTTCGCGTTTTTCTAATCGACTTAAGCGGCACAATCTCGAAGTGTCTTGTAGTCTGCTCCTGGCAGCGGTGAATTGTGTGCTTTATATGAAACAACAAGGAATCCCTCTTGTTACAAGATATGTTCAGATACTTTAATTGTGAGAAATGTTAACTTATCCACATGACTATTGACGTTAGGCAAAGGAATATCTCACCAGTATGATAAAATAACGAATCTACAACAATAGCACACGTTCCGCTTGATTCGAATAGAAAAATGAAGTAATGGAAGCGAAATACATTGGTGACGTAACGCGAAAAATTCTTACCACGCCATCTGTGGAAACCTTCCCGTACTGCGCACAAAATGTATAACAGTTTTGCTCTAAGCGGTGAGCCCTCTATGTTATACTTACTATATGCTAATACTTAGTGAGCTATTGGAAAATAAAATGAAAGCATCATATCATTCCGCGCAGAGTACGCGAGGCAATTACTTAAAAATATTTATACGGTTCTAAATTAACGCCTAAAGCCGTCTACATAGCAGATTAATGTCCAGGATGAAAACATGTTGCATTTCTAGGAAAACGTATGCCTAAATTTACACAAAGGACTGAATGAGATCAGGCACATCATGCAGTCATCTTTCCTCGAAATATGATGCAGCTATGATGAATAATGATGAAAATATTTTTTTTAAAGTCCTACATCAAGCATTCACTTATCGTGAGAGCTACCATAACAACGGACATCGAAGTTCTACAAATCAAAATATTGAATGGAATGTGAGCAACAACTTGCAACGATGTAAAATTTTATTTTACTCTCCAATAAAAAATTACGTTTAAATTGATTGTTTCCGTAAACTTTGACTTTATTATGTAAATATATAAGTATGTGTTTGTGCACAAACACTTTGTTTCAAAATGCAAATGGTTAAACTAGTAACGCTGGGAGGTCTAAACTGGTAAAATGTCCACTCTCAACTGAAACCCATGAGCTACATAGGATAGTTTTCTTTCAATTGAACGTGACTAACTTCTTATAAGAGTGATAAGTCTATGCTTGAGTCGAAAATATTTATTTTTTCATCTCCTTAAAAGCAACATTTCATTTTTAATATGATCACTACTAAGACAGTCGTGCTGTCACTCAATGCGATTAAAATTCTAATATATAAATACTTTTCGGCATCCCCAACCAACGAAAAACGAACTAACTTATATAAAAATTCGACACGGTTTGACGTCATGAACATTGCGAATCCCATGTTCAGAGTGAATGATAAACTTTTCCATTTTCAAATAATATTTCCCAACGTGACTCAAGAAAATTTTACTGTGATGAATTGAAAACAATATCTTTTACACACCACGCAGGGGCGTTCTGTCAGATCCCGGATTTCGTAAGTCTACCATTTTTATCTCGCGAGAGAATATCATTAACCAATAACAGCGTTAGTTTAAAAAATATTCAACTTCAAATACTGAGCCGAAAACGCAGATGAACGGAAAGATTGCTTCATTGAGAGTGAGATTACTTCGGAATGATAAAGTCATAGGCATATCCAGGGACTGTAACTGAAGGATACGATAATTGTACTGTTCTTCCGTTTTACGTTTCGAACGGAGATTAAAGTCCCCACGATAACAAAGAAATGCCTTCTATTATCAAGGCAAAAAGCCTCATACGGTCGTAATCCACAGTAAACCAGTCCATTTATTAATTACCAGAAAAGAAATGACTAGTTATTTCAATGATAAACATGCAGGTAAATGTACTCTAAAGCTCGTAACTACGTAATCAATGATAATCAAAGATGAAATTAGAAATTGTGAATGAGAAAAATTAATACTTAATAAATATATAATCATACAATGTACTATCCTAAATTATGACCAACAGAAAAACGACTAAATGACGTAAGTGAAGTAGCTAACTGAATTAAGCAAGCGTCAAAAAACTACATATAGACAAGTAACAAATCATAGTTAATATATACTAAAATACCTGTAGGTAGTAGGCTAACAACTGTTAAAGGAAATCTTTCTTATAATAATTGTGTTCAGTAATCGAGGGTCATCGCCCAAGCACCTTATTGCTATGTATACCCATTGGAATTCAAACAGTTTCATCACCACGCTTAGGATGTAGTGCTGGAAGGTTTTCATAGATGGCGAGGGAAGAATGTTTTCGTTAGGTCACGAAGATATACATCGCTTCCATCCACTTCGTTTTCTATTCGAGTTAAGCGGCAAAATCCAGAAGAGTCTTGTAGTCTCTTCCGTCTGCTCCTTGCATCGGTGGATTATGTGTTTTAAGAAACAACAAAGAATCCCTCCTGTGACGAGATATATTTGCTCTAATAGTGAGAGAAATGTTAACTTATCCATGTGGCTGTTGACGTAAGGCAATGGCATATCGCACCATTATAATAATATAACAAAACTAAAACAATAGCATACGTTATGCGCCACTTCATTCGGTTAGAATAACGAAAGTGATGGAAGCGACATATATATCGTTAGTGACGTAACGCGAACAGTTCTTACCACGCCATCTATGGAAACCTTCCAGTACTACGTCCAAAACGTCCAAACACCTTTGCCCAAAGCGGTGAGCCCTCTATATCATACTTACTCTATGATAATACAATCAACGTCATACATTTTAGCAAATGTTCTTCAGCATCAGTTGCAATGATATTGGTTTTCTTGAGTAGTAAGAGCAACTTTTGTTTCATGAATTTAAGTTATTAAGAGTTTTAAGACATTTGGATTTTTAAAGATTCTATTTCTGACATTGCTATTGTACTGGTTACATTTTAATTCATGTTCTCGATTGTTCTCGATTAACGATTGCCATGAAAGTCAAAAGTGAAACTTTCAATGCTCCGCTCCCTAGATTCGAAGATGATTGGAAATAAAGACCGTACGCAATCATTTTTAAACAAGTTGCAATCTTTGGTAAGTTTCAAGTTTTGGCTAGAGTAAAACTCATTATATTCAGGTAGTTAAATTTATCCAAGCGTGAGTCATTAAAACCCTTCGGCTATCTTTAATCTATTCACAGTTTTGAAAGTCGCAGTTTTGTCAAAATTACATCAATTTTGCTCAATTGCTGTTTAATTTATGTATAAATTAAAAAACACAACATACTTCATATGATATTTACATTTTGAGACTCTCGTTCTACCCCTAAAAAAACAAGTAGTCAAAGATATTTTCCTAGAGTTTCAAATTCACGGGATAGTAAAATCCACAGCCGAGCTTGGAGTTCCCTCTGGCTGATTTCGCTTAGTTAACATGAACGACAAGTAATTGTATAGAACTGATAATGAAATATACTATACCATCTCTGCTTTAAAATTGCGGCTTTTCGCGTCAAAACATTCTGCTTTCTAAAAATACCCATCAAGCGCTTAAGGAGCCACAGGCTCATTTACACGCTCGCCAAACTGGGTTACTTGCAACAAGTAAGGGGGACTCTAGCCATTTCCTCTGCACACCTGATGATTCCAATGCTACACTAGCCAGGGTCTATAAATTATCTTTTAGAATACTTGGGACTTTTTACTCCAAAGAGGTCCTGATTACCTAGAGTGAAGACGCTAATTTTGGTGCAGATATATATTAGGGAAAATTACAAACGAATGGACGCAGCAAATAAAAATAAATCAAGCATGAGTGAAGAGAATTAAGAAAAGAAATATGTTATTATAAATAAGCCAATTAAGTAACAAATCAGCAATCAGAGAATGACTACTATGTTTAAAAATCCTTGGAATTAAAATGTAGTTTTCAAAATCAGTTAATACTTATCTAGAAGTTTTCGGGACTAAGGATTTCAACTCTGCATCTGCATCGGTATCCATGCGCTTGATTAAAGCATAGACATTACAACATACATTAAAAATCGTTAACGTCACTCGTCTGTTGAGATATATTTTTGCTGCTATTCATTTTAACACAGGTCACAACTTTCTTCGACGACAACAGGAGTTAACTAGGTTAGTAACAAAATCCAACCTGAGGACTTGATAGAACTTATATCAAATAACGATTGGCGCCCAACGTTTATCGTCAGTGAAAATGAAGGAAACGAATCATTAGCGTCTCTTTAAGGCAATGCATTTTACCGCTCGCTTCAATTCAGAGCAACCCAGAAAGAAGCTCCGTGCGAAGGTGTTGTTCTTTACAAATTTTAAAAATTCAGAATGCAATCGCTTCATTTTTCAATTTCAACTCCAGAGTAGAGTTCAAAATCGAACGTTAGAGTAAACAAAGGATGGAGGGAAGAAAAAACTCCACCAGGTAAAGATATATCCCTAAATGTTGAGGGCATTATTACATTCATAAATATTTGCTTTCAACAAGAAGCAATTGGACTCAAAAATATCTTCTCCAACTTCAACTTGGAAGTAGCAGAGAGATATAATCACCAGCGTCAACCAGTGTTACGATTCATTTGGTCCTACGATTGAAAATTCAACCATAGCTAGATCACTTTAACAAATCACTATGTACTGGAATTGTACAGGTTTAATAGATTTTCTTGGTTGATAAAAATAGTTAAATTTCTACACACCCATCTAAGTTACTTTACGGAATAATATTATGATACTGGTATTAATTCTTTAGGATACTGAATAACATGCGAAAACTTTCATGGCTACAACAACATCATAACTAAGATGATTTGATTTCCTTTCCCTGAGAAAGTACTAGATAGAAAAACTACAAACTAAACAAGTATTGCTAAGACCTTGGCATCAAATGTACTTATTTTCAAGCGTTTTGATAGCTCTATGAAATCCTATAATTCAATTACACACAAAGGAACATACTTATCCACCAGAACCAATAGAATACACAACTCCTATGGGGTTGTGCTTGTGAAACCATCGGGATTATCTCGAATAGGGAACCAGGGAGTCACGTGGTGTAAACGAGGATGGTTGGCAAATTTGGTGTGTTAAAGCCGATGATTACATCTTCAATCACTGTTTACACTTGAAAGTAACTGTGTCCGGCGAGACGTAGTGGAATGATATCATGATAAGACACAAGATATAGCACTTATTCCACAGGTTTTTATTAGTGGCACAACGCGTTTCAGCGGTTAAGCCTGTTGATGGCTTACCTGAAGCGGTACCTGATAATGGCTTAACCGCTGAAACGCGTTGCGCCACTAATAAAAACCTGTGGAATAAGTGCTATATCTTGTGCCTTATCGTTTACACTTGTGTTTTAACTCATATAGGGGCTCTATAGTCGAGACAGATGAGAAAAATTCAAGTGAAAACAATTAATGATATTATGACGAGCATTTAAGGCACACAAAAAATTGCAAACTATTCGTGTTTGTACCGTGACTCCTTGGTTACCTATTCGAGATAATCCCGACGGTTTCAAACACACATCCCCTACAGAGTATATAATGTTAATATCAGGAGAAATTTAACTTGATTAATTGTAATACAACAGCATCTACAATTAAAGGAGAATTCAGGACGCAGATCAGTGTTATTTGTATACAAATTCATTTACGATTCACCGCTAATCTTTACTTTTCACAACGAACAATCGCAAATGTTGTTTGGCAGCTCAATGATTGTTTACATCAACTAAGAAACAGAATAAATATGATATGTTCACCGAAATCACTTCCATATACTCTCACGAAAATTATATTTTATTCCTAAGTTAGAAAATTATGCTAATAGCGGCAAATTATGCTAATAAAAAAATTTATCTCTACATGTACAGGACCTCGAAAAGTGAAAACTAAACGACGGTAACATTCGAAAAAATCTAAGGGAAATTGCAAGCAGTTCAAGAGTGCTGGGAGGCCAATGACAAGCACCGAATAATAATTATGGGTGGTGGAATGAAACAAGTGAGCGATGTGAATCCTAGTCCATTTTCTTTAAGTGTTCAGTACTTGACGCAAGAATTTACGGTGAAACAACAGTTCACTCTTTCAGGTGAAAAATCGTTTAAATTTTAGGTTCAAAGGTGATGAGTGAATGATTGTTAGTGATTAGAAAGCACCCGAATTGCGACCTTCAATTCAAATATAAACTCCTTGTTCACAGATCGAAGTAACCCTTGACAATGGCCTATTGCCTAAAACAAAAAACAATTCTAAAAGACACAAGGAGGTAGGTCTCATGCAGTGCAGGCCAAGGACACCTATGGCCTAATGCGGGCACACTATCGGCTATGCGCTGTGCTGACGCTAAACTAAACCTGCAAAGCTTGCGTCTCTAACGCGGTTAACTACTCCCGCATAGATTCATTAGGTGGAATGAAAAATGAACACACTGAGCCGTCCTAAAAATCCCCCAGCCTCCATCGGAATTCGCTTCAAGTTGCCTGCGTTCGATTACGCTGGAGACCGCGCAGGTACAGTCACTTCCAAAAAAAAGTCAACACTTCAGAGCCCGACAAGGACGGGGGAGGAGGGAAGGGGGTTTGTTTTCGGTTAGAACTTCGCGAGGCTCAGCCAGAGGGAAGCCGTGACGCAGCGTTGTCAAATCACCGTCAACTCGGGACTTCGGCTCTGAAGTGTTAACTTTTTTTTTGGAAGTGACTGTACATTACGCGACCGCGAAAACAATTGACGAACAAGCGACGCGTCGACTCACGATCACCACCTCACACCCCCTTTCTAGGAAAATAATGAAACAAGACGTGTCTCGAACCCTTTCTCTCTCGAGAGATCGCACGGTCGGTCGAACTTCTCTTCCGACTCCCGAGAGGAGGCTTACCTCGCTCTTTCCTCCACCGGGTCCTCCTCCTCCTCCTCCTCCTACACCGCCCCCCCCACCACCTCCCACTCCACCCCCTCCCCCACCGAACCCGGCACCCAACCCCCCCACGCCGACGATATCGATGTGGTGAGGCCTCTGGTGCTTGGTGCTCGGCGAAGCCGCGTGCTGGGGCGTGTGGTGGGCCGGAGAAGACGACGACTGCTGCTGCTGCTGTCCATGGTGGTGCTGCTGCTGGTGTCCGTGGTGGTGCGGGGAGTGATGGTGCGGAGAATGGTGCGGAGAATGGTGATGCGCCGACGACGTCCCGTGCGAGGCGGTGACCAGGCTGGGTGGTGCACAGGACGTGGGGGGCGCCTGCGAGGAGGGCGGGTGGTGCGGTGGGTGGTGGTGCGGTGGGTGGTGGTGCGGGGGGTGGTGATGGGCCTGCTCCACGAGGGTGGGCTGGATGTGCGTCACGAACTGCGCCATGGCTTATCACACGCGACCCGAACTGTCGGGAGGCTGCCTTCGAATGTTTTTTCGGCAAGACGCGACCCGAACTGTCGGGATGCTGCCTTCGAATGTTTTTCCGGCGCACGCTAACTCGGAGGCACGCGTGCGATGGACACCGACGCCGACGACGCCCGTGGGAGGGGGAGGAGGGGGCGTGAGACGGGGGCGGGTTCAGAGGCGGCGCCGAGAGCACCGGCGTCGGAGGCGTCGCCCGGGTCGGGAGGACGCCGGGAGGACGGGCATCGCGGGACAACGACCGCGACAACACTCGACTATCGCGAAGACAACTGTCTTTTCCTCCCACCCACTACGTTATCCTAGGGGATGATTTTTTCATTCGCCCCTTAATCTCTTTTCTTTCTTCCTCCACAAGCCTCCCTTGCCACAGGGATCGATCCCTCCGTAGGGGTGCAAAAACCCTCTTATACGTATTATCCTTTTCTCGATCACGGATACGTAATATTCACCCCCACCCCCCCCTATCTCTCCCACCACTTGGCACAGGAGGAAAAATATCCCTCCACACTTGAGCCCTCGATAAGTGCAGGCACCGATGTATGACAGAGAGAGAATTAGGGGAGGGGGTGGGCTGCAACCGAGGGTATTTTTGCGGGGAGGACACTGAGGGTGGGTAAAGCGACGTGCTCGGCAGCGACGGCGGTTTAGGAATAGCGCCGGCGCCAGGAGGCTCCCCCGAGCGCGAAGTTCCCGCGCGGACCGACAGGGGAGAGGCAACAGCCGTTTCGGAGGGGAGGGTTCTCGCGGGGGGGAGTGGAGTGTCTTTATAAACGCAAAGGGGTGTTCGATCGCTCCGCGAAGCGTGGATCCCGGCTCCTCAAAAGGGTGTTCCCCCGTGCGTACGAAGTGGAGTCCGTCTCCTCCACCCTCACGCGAGGGCACGCACGAATCGTCTGCCTTCGCACGCGGCGATTTATAAAGGCGTGCCCCGAACGGCGCGCGCACGCATGGGCGGGTGGAAGGGGGTCGGAGGGGCGGGAACCCCTCCACCGACGGAGGGGGTTGCATTACGCACAGTTAGGCGCGAACGCACCGCCCTGCTTATTCATCCCCCGGCAACGACACTATTGTGCGCGGTGCAAGGGGTTGCACATGACGACGATTGGGGGAACGGAGGGGGCAACCGTGAATTTCCGCGAAGAGTACGTTCGGAGCAAGAGGTCACTAGCACTGAAGCAGCAATCACTGAATTTATCACTTTCATCCGCTTGTATTAAGTCTGGTGTTTTCTTTTTTTGCATGAATGGGGGCCTTTACTCGGAACCTAAATCGCAATAGTTATATGAAAACGAGAAACAAATTTTAGTGAAAAAATTAATCTTCTAACCACAACCATTCACTCATAAATCAAAAATTTAAATAAGCGAAAGGTGACGCCCACGGAAAAAGCTGCTGTGATAACATTGATGTCATTTTCCTCCCTTCCTTGACTGCTTTTCCACGAAGGGAAGGGAGTGGAGAGGGATTCTCGGAAGGTCTGCTCGCACAGATGCTGTCGCAATCGCTCCAGTTGGGAGAGCCAGCTGTGTCCCCCCTATTGCGATAAGGCAATGTAGCTTCGCGGGCTCAGTTGTGATTGGACGAAGTCGTTATACGTCAGAGGTTGCACCACGCCCATTTTTCCGAAAGAGTTAAAAACATCAGTTTTCACCGCTTTTAACTCGAGAAATAATTGACGGATCAAAAAAAGGAAAAATAAGGGTCTTTTTATTGTACAAACTCTATCATATTCGGCAATAAAAAAGGTAAACGACCCCATTAGTCATTTTTTAAGATATTCAACTGCATTTGGTGTAGTTTAGTGGAACCAACTTACAGGGATTCCATTGAACTGGGCATGATTTGTACTGCATACACATATTTAATGTACACTTGTAATTAACTCGTGTTTAAGCGCCTAAGGCGTCATCTACTCCAAGTTATAAAATCCAATAACTTTCTCTGAAGGCTTCCAATGTATTAATGTCCACTAAGAAATCCAATAACTTTTTTGCATTTATGCTAAAAATCTACTGTATTTTATAACTTAGAGTAAACCAGATGATAACGCATTAGGCGTACAAACACATTTTGCGCATGTGAATTAAATATGAGTGGTCAGAATAACTCATGCAGTTTGAAATTTAAACAACTATTTAAATTACCTGAAAATTCACGAAGTGGCGTACAACTCCCATTTTAAACGATTCTGCCGGACTGATGTCGAGGTGGTGAAGAATAAACCTGAAAACTTTTTTCTGTTAGTACATAAAAACATTGAATTATTATTGCAAAATTCGCCTTATTTCGAATTATAGGTGCAAAACTTACCTGGGTTCAACGGGGCAAGGTGGAGGCATGTCCAGATCCGCCAAGTAGGTTCCGCAAATATTCTTTTCGTTCATCTTGAGGGTGTTTACATTCTGGGGACAGAGGTTTTCTTTTGGCCACCAAGTTCAGTCAACTCATTCCGTTTGAGAAGAGCTACGAGTCCATCAATTTGTCACAATATGTAAGAACTTTGGAAAAACTGTTTCTGTTTCCTCGTGTGATTTTAAAAAGAAAAAAATCACATGATACGCTCGTATTTTTTTTATAAGATAAAAACATTTTGGGAAGAGTAATTCGCAATATAAAACATTATCAAGTATGGTTGCCGTAATATGTTCTTACAGGTCAATTTCCATCACGTCATGCGCCGTTATCATTGTAAGTCTTGAATAAAAGTGTTACACATTGGATTATACTCATTTCCCAAGGCTCAATTAGAATACGCACGAGCCAAATGGACATCATTTAAAGCACGACATGTGCTGGCAGGCTGCTGCGAGAACACATGGTGCAAGATATATTGCGCCGAGTACAACGACGACTTGCGAGGAAAAATTCGCAAATGCGTGAACGCTTGGGACCAAATTAGAGCATGTTCTAATCTGATGCATGCATTCCAGTCGACGTTTTACTACCACTAGATGGCAGAGGTAAGCGATAAAGCACTGCTAGCGGGGTCCTAAATTAAATAGGATGTTGACAACGGAGATGGTTGCCTTCGTTTGCACTTAAATCATTTGGTGGGCATTAAATGCAACGGTTATTAGCTGGGTGATCAATCAATTGGAAGCTTTAATTCTTGTGTAAGAGAGAGGCTATAATTTCGTTAACTTAGCCCAACGTCATGCATTCACTGAGCTAATACTTCGGCATTGGAGCATCCACTAATCTGCTTAGAATACGATTAAGAAACATATTTTAGAGTGGTCTGAATAGTTGCTCCAAACACGCATATTTTACATCTATATAATTCCTTGCGAGCCACCATAAAGGTGTGTGGCAGGGGGTGAAATCACACCAAATATGCATTGCGTATCATGAATTAGAAAAAGGATGAGCAATTATATTCTTTTCTAAACTTCACAACGTCACTGTGTCCGGCGAGACGTAGTGGAATGATATCATAATGAAAAAACACAAGAGAAAGCACTTATTTCACAGTTTTAATGGTGGTACTACTCGTTTCAGCCCCGGAGTCATAATCAGGTACCTATCTAAAGATGGCCTGACGGCTGAAACTCGTAGTATCACCATTAAAACTGTGAAATAAGTGCTATCTCTTGTGTTTTTTCATTGAACTTCACAATTTAAAAAGAATAAATTGCACAGCAAGCATGCAATAACATGCTGTTACTTGGATTAGCTTAAGGTACTTATGCCTACATGCAACCCCCTATGCCAAGATAACCTTGTATTCATACTGTTGGATTTATTTACAGCTATTCATATCCCTAATTGTACGAGGAAAAAAGGATATTTTGAATCAGTTAGTTCGGCAATCAATTTCTCTAATTTTGTGATCAGGGTCCATTCTACCACTTTAAGTTGCAGCTGAAAAAATATTATTAACATAATTAGTGAAAAAGTTATCTAGGAGTTTATTTAAAGGGTGAAGTCTAAATTTCAACCTACGATCTGACCATGGATTCCCATTTTAGTTCATTTAATAGACTGGTTACACCAATATTCAAACAAGTGTATTCACTGAAATTACACTATTTCATTTCTACTTGATGGATCATGGATATGTAAGTAACTTGACGGGACTACAACTAAATGACGGTATATTATAACCGAAATTCCCTTTTTAGACCTCATTTGGAATATGCTGCCAGTGTATGGGATCCCTACGAAATCGGTCTAAATAACGAACTTGAACGTGTGCAGCGAAGATCGCAAGATTTGTAAAGGGACGGTACGATAACTGTATCAGCGTAACCAATCTATTAAATGAATTAAATTGGGAATCATTGTCAGATCGCAGGTTGAATTGTAGACTTAATCTCTGAAATAAATTCCAACACCATATTTTCTGTGAAGATGTTAAAAATATTTTGCGAACCCCAACTTACTATGGTAGACTGGACCATAAACACAAAATTAGAGAAATTGATTGCCGAACTGACAGATTCAAAATGTCCTTTTTTCCTCGTACAATTAGAGATATGAATAACGGTAAATACATCCAATACGAGTGTAGCAATGGATAGCATAGGTAGTTGCATGTTGGTATAAGGACTTGAAGCTAACCCTACTAACAGCATGGTTTTGCATGTTTGCTTTGCTATTTTTATCTTTTTTTTAAAAAGCGTAGTTTTGAACAGTACCTATACAAGTACTAATCCTTTTTATGCATGATATGTAGTGCATGTTTGGTGAGAATTACCCTGCCACACACCTTTGAGGTGGCTTGCAGGGCATTATGTAGATGTAGATATAGATGATATGGCCGATTAAGTTGTCTTCTTTTTAGTTTTCTTTTTTCCCACTCTTCTTAAGACTTCTTCGTTACTCAATCGGCGATCCATTTAATCTTCATCATTCTTCTGTAGCACTACATGTCGAATGCTTCCTGTCTTAACGAATTTGATGCTGTTATAGTCTATGCCTCAATTTTGTAAGAAACATGCTTCAAATTTTAAGTTCTGACAAATTGTTTCCTGAATTCTACGCTTGGGTTTCCTGTTGTACTTAGATTAATATCGACTCGCTCAGGCTTTTGGTAGAATGCCTTATATGTCTAGGCTATTCTACTGACTATTGCTTTCATTCTTCATCCTTCGTCGTGTACCAGAACTCCCAGGTAATAGAGTGTTAGCCTCTTCTCTTCTGCTGCATACCTTAGTGTTCTTTTTATTGGTCTTCAGCAGATACCTGGTCATTTTCCTTTCTATGGTAACCAGAATATTCTACGAATCCCTCCCTGTCTGCTATGACTACTTCATCATCCTTGAGTCACAGCGGGCTAATTTTTTCCCTGTATATTAAGCATGGTAAATGAATAAGAGTTTGTACTTTCCACATCACTTTATATGTTCCCCTTTATATGTTGGGAAATATATGAAGCTGTGTGGTAAGTACAAAGTCTGTTTCATTTACCTTGTTTAACGTTCGTAATTTCCACAAAGTATCGCCTTCATCCATTAATTTAACTCCCCATACATATTCACTCTTTAATTCTTCTCTTTGATTTTAAGGATGGCGATCTCGATGTAAACATGAAAAATTACGGGAGAGAGTACACAGCCTTGCGGTACTCATTTCTTTATTCTTACGCCTTCATAGTCGAGTCCATATTTTAATACAGCTACTTTTAGCTTATATGTAAGCTGTTGTTAATTCTTCGGTCATTGTGGATAGAACACTCCGATTTCTTTCAGATTTCCAAGAATATTAATTATTTTAACTCCCCCATTGCTCACAACTCTTTTCTCCCCTGAAAGTTCGCGCCACCCGCATCGCATCCCAGTCGTGCCTGCTTGCAGCATTCGGACGCAGCGCCGCGACACGACACGTTTCCTAATTGGGGATAAGGCACGCTCAATATCATGAGTGACAGAGTGCTCCACGTCGAAAGACACGCGTCCGCTGACCCCGGAAGATGATTCGTCGCTCTCAGTAATAATCGCAAGGGGGGGTTAGGTGGGGTCGAGATGACCACTCAATTTTGTGCTTTCAATTTGATGGGAATTCAAGGATTATATGCCGTGACGTCAAGTGACAGCTGCGATGATAAGGGTGGAAGGCAGGCAGAAACGCCATGACGTCACTCATGGGGGGGGGGGGGGGGGGGGGGGTTCACGAAATGCGGGGGGAGTCGCATGCTACCCACACGGAGAGAGAGAGGGTTGTAATGAGGGGAATCCAGGGTACAGGGTCCGCTTCGGTCAGAACGCCGCACGGGATCCTCCCCAGGATCGCGGGGGCAGAGGTCAACTCAAGGACGACCCATTCCCGGCGCGGGAAACAACGACCCCATTCGAGTGGAGCTGCGCGAAGCGGTCGTGAACGACGAAATGCGCACGGTAAAAAAAGAGCGCGGTTGACAATGAGCCACACGCACAGAGCGACAAAAACAAGAGCGAAAGGAAATGCGAGAGATAAAGGGACGGAGCTCTACGAAACGTATCCCTCCCGTTCGATTTCCCTCCGAAAGAAATGCGGGGGGGTGGAATGAAAACGGAAACGAGATGAAATTGACGATGGTGCGATAAAACGACGAGAGAGGGACTTTTCCAGAGGCGAGGACGTGGGTAAACAAGTGAAGATCGAAATGAGATGAGGATGGGGAATAAAAAAAAAACGTGTGAGACGCGCCTTTCCTTTTGACGCTCGGAGCGAGGGGGGAAGAAGGTGAGTCCTTTGCAGGAGGCAAGCACGGGATAAGTGGATGAAAGGGTGGAAGCAGCAGGTGGCAGAGGGGGGGGAGAGAAAGCCAGGGGAAGAAGCAAGCAGCGAAAGCGAAATGCACGGCGGCGGAGGCGAATTAAAGTTTGATTTCCTCCACTCATTAGGGAATACGCACCATTTTATATATTCACTCCTTGAATGTGAATTTACGACCTATAGAGTGCTTAGCGAAAATTTCGCTGAAGAATTATGCTGTGTTACAAATATATGACTTTTTAGAAATTGTTAAATTCTCGGCAGCTTAAATACACGACGTGTATACTTGGCGAAAACGTCTGCGTCTATCTCATTTTTATAATGCAATAAACGAATGTATTAGGATTTGTTATTTGAGTAGCATGGATCCTGATGATAAAATTGTCCATAAATTACATAATATCTGAATTGTGCCATGTTTTTATCGCTCAAATAATCTTTTCTAAGACAAAGCAATCGCTGTCTTTTTTAGAAGGATCATAAGGGAGTGAACCAAGGGCAAATTGTCGGATTGGACTTTTATAATTCCTTTCCAGTCATCGTTTCGATCAAGGGGTACGGCTAAAAACCTCAACACACAAGGAACCAATTCCATGTATATTCCCCAATCAAGTAATTAACCTCGGTTCAATGCTTAACATCACCGAGGAGTGAAACGGGGACATCACGCTTTGAAGTAATGGCACGACAAAATTAGTTGCACAAAACTACTTCGCTCGAATTAGGACTCAGCACCTGGGGGGTTGTGTTAGAAACTATCGGGATTATCTCGAATAGGTAACCAAGGAGTCACGTAGTAAAAACAGGAATGGTTGGCAACTTTGTAGTGCTGGAACCACTGATGTCAAACTCATTCATTGTTTACAATTGTTTTTTTTCCCATCTGGGGGCTCAATAGTCGAGACAGATGAGAAAAACTCAGGAGAAGACAATGAGTGACGTTGTAATCAACGGTTTTAACACACCAACTTTTCGAGCCATTCGTGTTTGTACCACGTGACTCCTTGGTTACCTATTCGAGATAATCCCGACGGTTTCAAACACAACCCCCTTGGTTCGTTATCTTAATGACATGACGCAACCGCATTTGGCTATGAACCTGTATCCAGGAAACCAAAAAATTGAGATTCCATAATAATTACGTCAATAGCGAAATTAACAAATAGCACACAAACTAGTATTGTTGTAGATTACATGAACAAATACGCATAGGAGTAGCAAAGGATGATTGCAAAAGGGGAATATAAACGCAAACGATGCGATTAAGTGGCAAGATGGGAGACGAAATCAATGAAAAATTACTCTCTTCGGAGCATGAAATGGAACATCAATAAAATGGATATCCTAAAGACATAAGACGAATGAAACAGGAGTTTCTACAATAAATCTGAGGGAGTGGCAAGGTCGGGATAGGAAGATAATATCTGGCGGGCATCAGAAAATGACACGTACCTGATTTGCATAGAAAGCGAATTAATACGAAATGAAACGAATGGGAGGTACGGAGGGGGGGGGTGATAAAGGTGAGAGAGGAAAGGGGTCGAGAAAGGAGGGATATCCGAATTGGGCGATGTTTAAGCGATGGAAACCACAGTGGAGGAGGAATCGATGCAGGGGGGGGGGAGGGGAGGGCAAGGCTGATCAGACGGAAGGGGCGGAAACGGGAGGGGGTGGGGGCGGAAATGGAGGGAGGGGAGGGGGGGGGGGAGGAGGGAGTAGGGTTGGGGAGCCCGGCTCGGCATCTTGGGACGCAGTAATGTCATAAGCGACGGAAAGTTTGGTATTCCCCACTGCACTTCGAATTGCAACAGAGAGGGGGCTTCGTAATGGAAATCAGGATCACTTTCGCAACATCAGATAAATTGTAGCTGTAGTTATTCGGGGGAGGCGTCCGACAACTGAGGCCATTTGAGCTACAGAGGATAGGCAAAGTATCACTGGGTAAAGATAGGAGTTTTCAGGGAACGGAGGAAGGGTGGAGGGAAACCCGGCGTCGGCATCAGCCTGATCTTAACGAAAGGCAGTTAAGGAGGTTGGCTCGCGACTGCTTGAGTCAAGTTTTCTAAGGAATCTCATTAATATAAGTACGAGTATACGTCTGCTAAGTGATCCTTACTTCACAAAGAAAATTACCTAAGCTATTGAAAGTCATATGTATCACAAAAAATACGATGGAAAGTCGAAGGATTTATTTTTTATGATCATTTTACTCAACTCGACGAAGGAGTCAATTCAGCATAAACGTGACAGAAATAAATTCATGTATTCAATGAATTTACTAATGTATAACACCAGAATATTACTATCAAACGTTATGTTATAATATTTTTCTAAAATATTCTTTAATATCTCATTAGTAATGATATTATTCATACGCCATGCATTTTGGCAACAGCGACCGCAGCGCCAATTGAAGTCAACTAACGTATTTCGTCTGCTATAAGCGCATAAATTGGTGGATTTAGCGAAAAATACGGTGGGTTGATGCCTTTTTTTCCTGTCATTTTATTCCTTGTGACATTACGCATAAGATATCAGTTTTTTGCAAAAATGACATGACACTATGGTATTTTTAAAAGTTATATTCCCATGTGATGGCCATTCTTGCCGTTAATCGTATGTAATTTCAAATGAAATTTGTGCAAAAAGGAGTATGGGTTGTTATAATTATCTTTACTTTATTAGATAGAGGAACTTTAGTTCTATAATTGCTGAAAATATAAAAAAAATGACATGACTTTCACTTTTCGGATCAACCTCCTTATCGTCCGCGGCTTATCGTCCCATCTGACGGCCGGAGTAATGAACTCGAATGCTCTCCAAAAGGCACTCAAAATACGTCTACGTAATATCATACAAGCTACCGCGAGGGTGGGTGGCAGGGGGTGAAGGTCGCAAAACAAGCACTACTTGCATGCAACCATGAGATGTATTGCTACTAATCCATGGACCGGACGTGGTAAATAAGGGCCGGTAAAGCAATTAAAACACCGGTTTTACTGGGATTCGATCCCGGGTCCTCGTAAAGGGGGCCCAGTACTCTAGTCACCATGCTGATTTGATCCACCAATCAAATAAAAAAACCCTCTGTAATTTTCACATGATATGTGTGATAAATAATTTAACATCAGAAGAGGGCAATGTATCTTTACCTACAATTTTGATTTTCCTAGAGCACAAAATCACTCCTAAGACTGTAAATACTTTCACACCTAAGAGGACTTTAAAGATACTCGACGTTGACCTCAACACAAAATGACAGAAATAATTTCATCCACTATAATTTTATAACAGTACATTTTTGTGAAACCGTGCATTCTAACTAATATTTTGAGATTGAATATGGTGAGGAAGTTTACAAATTTTAAGGTGGTTACACTAGTGGTTAAGCGTGAAAAATACGTATTTTCCATGTGGTTAGTTTCAGTGTGAAAATTTTTACCTGCCTTCGTCTTGCCAAAATGGCAAACAGCATTTCTATTAAGTTCCTGTCAGATTTTCTCAGTTTCTTCGCCATTTAATACGGTAGCGGAAAGTTGCTTTCCCCTTTAAATCCACCAGAAAGTATTCCTATTACAGTAGAACCTCGATAAGAAACGTCTCAAGGGGATTAGGGACACAGTCTTGTTATCAAGGTGCTCTTTTTGTTGTGGGTCGTGTTACCAAGGTTATTTTGGCTATCAGTCATCTACATCTACATAATACCCTGCAAGCCACCATAAAGGTGTGTGGCAGCGGGTGAACTCTCACCAAACATGCACTATATATCATGCATGAAATTTGTAATTAAAAATTAAAATAGCAAAGCATACATGCAAAAACATGCTGTTAGTTGGGTTAGCTTTAAGTCCTTATACCAACATGCAGCTACCAATGTTATCCATTGCTACTCTCGTACTAAATACATTTACCGTTATTCATATCCCTAATAGTACGATGAAAAAAGGGCATTTTGAATCTGTCAGTTCGGCAATCAATTTCTATAATTTTTTGATTATGGTCCAGTCTACCATAGTAAGTTGAGGTCCGCAAAATATTTTTAACATCATCACTGAAAATATGGTCTTGGAATTTATTTAAGAGATTAAGTCTAAATTTCAACCTGCGATCTGACAATGATTCCCATTTCAATTCATTTAATAGACTGGTTACGCTAACATAATTATCGTATCGTCCCTTTACAAATCTTGCCGATCTTCGCTGCACACGTTCAGGTTCGTTATTTAGACCGATTTCGTAGGGATCCCATACACTGGCAGCATATTCCAAATGAAGTCTAACAAGGGAAAAGTAGCTGATTTCTGGTACATGATCGTCACATTTACTCAGTACTCTTTTGGCGAATCCCAGTTTACGATTCGCTTGACCCATTATTTCACGTATGTGTTTCCCCAGGAAAGATCATGTGTCAGTCTTATTCCAAGATATTTCATGGATTCCACGTTTGTTAATTCATTATTACTTATTTTGTTAGTGCTAGGAGGAGAGCATTCCTTTTCCATAAATTCATTACAAGACACTTTTTAAAGTTTAATTCTAACTGCCATGTATCACACCAAGTTTCAATTGCATGTAGGTCAATATTTAAATATTCTTAATCGTTTGGGCATAGAATTTCCCTGTATACTACTGCGTCATCGGCAAATAGACGAAGTTTACTTTTTACCACCTTACGGATATCATTTATGTACAAAATGAATAGGAGTGGACCTATCACACTACCTTGTGGGACACCCGAAGTGACTTTAATTGCCGGTGAGGTAACACCGTCCAAAACAACCCTTTGCACCCGATCATGCAGAAAATCATTTACGGATGATACAATGTTACTGTCTAACCCATAAGATTTAAATTCCAAAAATAATTTGCTATGAGACACCTTGTCAAAAGCTTCTTGAATTCGAGAAATATAGCATCCACTGGAATATTATTTTCTCCAGAAACTAAAATATCGTGGGAAAAGAGAGAAAGTTGAGTTTCACACGATCTGCTCTTTCGGAAGCCATGCTGAACATTGGACAATTAATTCTGGCTATCTAGGTGTCCCATGACTAAACTGACAATTATATGTTCTACGACATTGCATGAAATGGATGTGAGGGATATAGGTCTGTTATTAGATGGCTGCTCCCTATCACCACTTTTAAAAATGGGTGTTACATCGGCTACTTTCCAGTCCATTGGTACGACGTGTTCGGTCAGGGATTTATTAAATACTATTTCAAGGTAGGGGGAAATTTCGGAGGCTAACTCTCTATATACGCGGGAGGGAATTTGATCAGGACCAGGAGATTTGTTGGGGCTTATATTTTTAAGTAACTTTTCAATAGCATTACAGGAAATTTCTATTGGTTGCATCAGCCGCTGATAGAGGTCAGGTAAGCCGACAGTTGAATCGCCGGAAGGTGGGTAAAAACGGTTTGGAACAAGGAATATAGCAAGTTGAAGTTGTTACAGAGTCGTGTTATCGCGGTCAATGGAATCACTAAATCCCTTCATAACGAGTGAATTTTAGAGCGACCCTTTTCGAACCAATTCTATTTTTTATCAATTCTCATATCGGAAAGAATACAGAATTCTTGCAATGGAATTGTTTTATTTCAACATTTCGTTTAAATTTCAAGGTAAGAAATACCAAATATTGATCTCACATGGAGATGAAGGATTCCCGCTTTTAAAGAGTGTCATAATTAGTCAATATGTTCGAAATTTAACTTCATACACGCCATGGAAAACAGCTTATTTTCGTCAAAATTTTCGTTTTTATGAGGTCTACTGAATTATGAGAAAAGCGACGAGTGAAAAATTGCTAACCTTAATTACTAGATCAATCCTTATTCTCGAAGTTTTCGCAGAACACTTTTGTTTAAGTAGCGAACCAGAGTCTTCAAGTCAAGAGGCGTAGACGTCTGCAGAAGCGTTTTTGGCAGTGGTATCCGACAGCCTTAAAGGTTGACCCATTCATGTATAGAGTCGCGTTATCGAGGTTGAATTCCCAAAACATATTGTTATGGAGGTTCTGAGTTACGTTGTGAATTGGAAAAAATCCGTGTTATTGAGGTTGTTTGGATAATAATATAGTCGCATAATAGAGGTTAATTTAACATTATATAGCAATTTACTATTATGTTTTATGGCAATCTCAAGGGGATTTGAAAATTGCACTTGTAATTGAGGTTGTCGTGTTATTGAGGGTCGTGTAGGCGAGGTTCTTCTGTACCTCATAAAAAATTAGTGCCTCCAGATCTTATCCTTGAAGAAAAGAGATAAGGAAGGAATCCGCAGATGGGAGTACAGAGGAGTTTCTCACAGAATATGCGAAAAAATGGAAAAATTCAAGGAAAAGAAGGGAAGGACAAAAACAAAGTAATTACCATGTGAAATAACATTCCCTTACGAGGGCTATGAATATAAATATGAGAATCGTCGAGAAATCAGAGTTTTCCAGAATAGTTATTGGTGAGGGCTGAAGAAAATTTATTTACGGCCTAAGAGAAGGAAAATATAACCGGAGAAGATGATAAATGGAGGAGATTTGAGGATGAGAACGGAATGGAGGTTGGCTTAAAGCCACGGACGATGAGAAATCACAAATTACCCTTTTATGATGAGGGGTAGGAAACGAGAAAAACGTTAGAAAAGAATTGAAGGTGTTTCCGTCGTCTCCCGTGAAAAACGTGGACGTTCGAACAATTGCGGAAAGTTTCTGTATAAATTATAGGAAACAGTGCTTCACACAATGGGGTCGTTTACCGTATTGTTTTTATTGCCGAATCTGATAGAGTTTGTAAAATAAAAAGGCCCGTACTTTTCCGTTTTTTGATCCGTCAATTATTTCCCGAGTTATAAGCGGCGAAAAACATGTTTTTAACCCTTTCGGAAAAGTGGGTTTGGTGAAACCTCTGACGTATATCGACTTCGTCCAATCACAACTGAGCCCGCGAAGCTACTTTGCCTTATCGCAATGGTTGGGACACAGTTGACTCGGCCAATGGGAGCGATTGCGACAGCATCTGTGCGAGCAGACCTTCCGAGAACCCCCCTCCATTGCCTTTCCTTCGCCTATAAGCAGTCATGGACAGGAGGAAAATGACGTCAATGTTATCACAGCAGCATTTTCGGTGGGCGTCACCTTTTGCTTATTTAAATTTTTCATTTATGAGTGAATGGTTGTGGTTAGAAGATTAATTTTTTCACTAAAATTATTTTTTCGTACACATCTAACGATTTCGTGTACAACATTGCGATTTCGGTTCCGAGTAAACGCCCCCATTAAGACATCTTCTAACTGGCACCATTTCGTTCCTTTAGATCCTCTAGAAATCTCGTGCATTTGACTCAGTTGACCATAAAATTCTTCTAGCAAAATGTGAACGTTACGGAATCAGGGGCATTCCAAAAAAATGGTTAGAATCGTATCTGAAGTATCGCAAACAGATAGTGGTAATTGAGGGCGTTGGTGAGGATAATGTGATATCAGACTACCTTTCCTCCCCCGAGACAACAAATATAGGAGTGCCTCAGGGCAGCATCCTTGGACCCCTTCTGTATTTGATATATACAAATGACTTACCAAATAGTGTTTCAAAGGAGAATATAGTACTTTATGCAGACGATACAACCCTAGCAGTAAGTCACAAGTATCCCCAACTATTACAAACCAAGCTAAATAGCGCCTTAAAACTCATGGGTAATTCGTTCAGGGAGAATAAACTATCAGTAAATATACATAAAACCAACTTTATCCAATTCAGTAAAAAAGGAGAAGTGCCCCATTTGAACTAAGGCATAAATGGAAAATCTATTGAAAGAGTGGACAGTACCAAGTTCTTAGGTCTCACAATCGATGAGTCCTTAAGTTGGGAAATCCACACTAATAACTTATGCTCCCAATTATCAAAATGTGGTTATCTTTTGAGAAATCTGGCTGGCATCATAAATTTTGAGGTGCTCAAAATGGTCTATTATGGCAATTTTCAGACCCACTTAACCTACGGTATTATTTTCTGGGGGGAATCACCTGGTTCCCAAAATGTTTTCCTAATGCAAAAAAGGGCTATCAGATATTTAGCAAACATTCCAGTGTGGGAATCCTGTAAACCATGTTACAAGAAGTTAAGAATTTTAACTCTTCCTTGTTTATACATTTTATGCTTATGTTTATACCTGGTGGATAACAAAAATCACTTTACCACAAATGCCCAGATATATGGGTACAAAAGACGCCGCAGTGTGGATATCCATCTGTTTAGCCACTCCACCGGAATGTACAATAAAAGCCCTTTCCACGCTGCCATTATAATATATATACATTTACCTGCCAGCATAAAAATTCACCTTCAAGGGGCTCATTTAAAAACAAGTTAAAAAACTTGCTGCTCGAAAAAGGTTATTACAGTATCAAAGACTATTTAGATGACTGTTTTTAAATAGTAATATGCATGTATGTACATGCTTGAAAAATCCATCATATTGTACAAAGCTCATGATTTATATTGATTGTTTTATTTTTTATGACCTGTCCTATATTTTACTATGTAAAATCTCTGGACCAATAAAATATTCATTCATTCATTCATTCATTCCACGAGTAAATATGAAGTCTTTGTAGCTTAAGAGGTAAAAGCACGTGGCCGGAAATTCAGGGGGTTATGCGTTCCTGTCCCCGTGAGTGATTTCTTCTCAGTGCAAACTCTGTAACTGGGGGTACGTTTAAGCGCCTATTCAAGCAAGGACAAAGTTTTTTTTTAATTTAAACAATACCTGCGTCGTCTTGAGATTTGATCTCGAAATGATGATGAGGTTAAATTACAATTACAGTTTCTGTCGATATCGATTTGCGAAAAAAGAAAAAACAGACCATCTTTAACGAAATTGAGTTATCTTTTCAGTATTAAGTCCGTTAGAGGCCCGACGGCATTATGTAAAAAACGAGCTGTTTCGTTTTTACGAGATGGTGTTAGTGACCCGAGGCTACCAACTGCAACGGCAGGGAGCGGGAGGACCTCGTCGGAACATGGATTAATATTCTTCGCTGAGTTTTTTGCACGGCATTAATTCTTAACAGGGCGCCTGCCACTTCCAAATAACCGGCCGAAACATCCAAATAACACACCATTCATAATTGCACGCACATTCCGATGGGGACGTTTACCATATTTTTTTGCTATTCTGATAGAGTTTGTAAAATAAAAAGGCCCGTATTTTTTCCGTTCTTCGATCCGCCAATTAGTTCTCGAGTTATAAGTGGCGAAAAACTGGTGTTTTTAACCCTTTCGGAATAGTGGGCGTGCAAAGGACTCGTACGTCATACTCTTCGTCCAATCACGACTGAGACCGCGAAGCTCCTTCTCCCAATCACAATGGGGGACACACAGCTGACTCTGCCAATGGAAGTGGTTGCGACATGATCTCTTCAGGCACACCTCCCCGTTCTTCCTCAAAACAGTCAATGAGGGGAGGTGGATGACGTAGTAATCCTTAGGGCCGGGATTACGATGAACGTTTTCTGACGTGACGGAAACGGACGGTGGCGTTGTTGAAGTTAGAAGAGTGGGAACGCAATGAAGCTAATCACGACGGACGGACGTTGACGTGCCGCCGACGTACGTTGAGGAAAGCTTGTCAAGGTCTAGCTTTGCCGTCGCGTTCGTTTCCGTCAGCCAATCACGAGCGACTTTAAAATCAAGTGTGGGCATATGCTCGGATGAGGGTGACACTTTTCAAACTATTACTCGATCTCTGAAAATCGTCCTTTGTCGATGAAATTTTCACAACACAACCTGCTATGTTCACACTTCACTCGCGCTAGAAATGTTTTGGAAAAAGATATACACTTACGGTTTTACACCAATTCGAACCCAAGAGGTGAGTGTTCGCCACGCCACCATATTGGACCGCCATCGATCGTGATTGAGCCGCTCCAACAATTGAGCCGCTACGTTAGCGTTCACCGCCACCGTTCGTTTCTGTCACGTCAGAAAAAAAATAGCGATTCCGGTTGCGAGTAAATGCTCCCAGCTGCCAACAGCGAATGGCGCCATTTCAAAACTCATTGTTCCTCCTTCGTATTTACTCGTCTTTCGCCGGAATCTTCCGAGGGCGGCCGGCTACAGAATTGAGACGCGCTCACAAAAACAGCGATAGAGAGAGCAAAAAACATTACGGGTGGCGGAAGGAGGGATGGGGAGAAGAGGAGATTGGGGACCAAAAGGGGAGGGTTGGAGATAAATGGGGTGAAAGGGGAGAAAGGAAAGAGGGAGGAGGGGAGATATGTGTGTGTGTGAAGATGGGAGAGAGAGTGAGAGATGGGTACAAACACACACACAAAAGGATGAGAGGGAGGATGAAGGCCGGGCGCCCGTATAGAGGGGACAATGGGGGGGGGAGTGGAAGCAAGGGTCGGACCCTGGGTATGAGGGCAGCGCGGTTAGCGGAAGTGAGAGAGGGAAGCCGGGACGCAGGGGGATGAAAGAACCGAACGCGTGGATGCCATTTCGGAGAGAAATGGCATGGGCCTTCATGAAAGTCAAGCGCGTTTGTGATTCAAATGTTTCTTTTGCGACAAATTTTTTTTTTCGCGACGAGCACACGAGAGCGGAGAACAGAAGGATGTTCTTCTTCTCTTATTGGGGACGAGGGCTGACGTATTCCGGGAAGCACTGATTTTTGGTACGCGGAATGAAATATCTGCTAAATCAGACGTTGGGATTGACATCGGGCTATTATGCTAGGGCCGTTATGCTTTTCCCTTGCAAGAACTCATTTGGAATATGCTGCCAGTGTATGGGATCCCTACGAAATCGGTCTAAATAACGAAATTGAACGGTGCAGCGAAGATCGGCAAGATTTGTAAAAGGACGGAATGATAACCTTATTAGCGTATCCAGTCTATTAAATGAATTAAATTGGGAATCATTGTCAGATCGCAGGTTGAAATTTAGACTTAATCTCTTGAACAAATTCCAAGGCAATATTTTCAGTGATGATGTTTAAAATATTTTGCGAACCCCAACTTACTATGGTAGACTGGACCATAATCACAAAATTAGAGAAATTGATTGCCGAACTGACAGATTCAAATGTCCTTTTTTCCTCGTACTATGAATAACGGTAAATATATCCAGTACGAGTGTAGCAATGGATAACATTGGTAGTTGCATGTTGGTATAAGGACTTAACGCTAACTCAACTAACAGCATGTTTTAGGATGTATGATTTGCTATTTTTATCTTTTTTTAAATAGTGTAGTTTTGAACCATACCTATATAAGTACTAATCCTTTTCTATGTATGATATGTAGTGCATGTTTGGTGAGAAATCATCCCTTTCCACACACCTTTATGGTGGCTTGCAGGGTATTATGTAGATCGAGATGTAAATGACCGAGCTCCCGGAGGCTAACCAGTGAAGCTTGAGTGGTCCGAATAATGCGTGGCATCCTTACAGCGGGGTGCTTTCTTTCCCAAAGTAACTTTCCCTTTGGCGCTTTAGAATGGTGATGATGATGACACGGCAGAACTTCGCTTATACGACCCTCAATAACACGACAACCTCAATTAAAAGTGCAATTTTCAAATCCCCTTGAAATTGCCATACCACTTAATGTTAAATTAACTTCTATAACGCGACTATTATTATCCAAACAACCTCAATAACACGGATTTTTTCCAATTCACAACGTAACTCAGAACCTCCATAACAATATGTTTTGGGAATTCAACCTCGATAACGCGACTCTATACATGAATGGGTCAACCTTTAAGGCTGTCGGATACCACTGCCGAAAACGCTTCTGCAGACGTCTACGCCTCTTGACTAGAAGACTCTGCTTCGCTACAAAAACAAAAGTTTTCTGCGCAAACTTCGAGGATAAGGATTGATCTAGTAATTAAGGTTAGCAATTTTTCACTCGTTGCTTTTCTCATAATTCTGTTGTTTTCAGAAAAACGCAAATTTTGACGAAAATAAGCTGATTTCCATGGTGTGTATGAAGTTAAATTCCGAACATAATGACTAATTATGACACTCTTTAAAAGCGGGAATTATTCATCTCCATGTGAGACCAATAATTGGTATTTCTTACCTTGAAATTTAAACGAAAAGTTGAAATAAAACAATTCCAATTCTGTATTCTTGGCGATATGAGAATTGATAATACGATACACATCTTTTAGATTTTTGATAATTATTCAACTATGACAAAGTACTGTAATTTTATTACTGTATTATAACGCTAAAATTAAATTGTTTTTTTATTTAAACGTGAATTTTATTTACTAATCTAGTTAAAACTATGTTACACAGTATACCAATACTATAACTTATACTTTAAAACCAAACGTTTTAGGAAAGGTCGCTCTAAAATTCACTCGCTATGAAGGGTTGAATCACTGAGTGACTGATGAAATCCGTGCCAACATAGGCCTAAATAATGAACTTGAACGTGTGCAGCGAAGATTGCCAAGATTTTAAAAGGAACGGTATGATAACTATATAAGCGTAACCAGTCTCTTAGATGAACTAAAATGGGAATCATTGTGAGATCGTAGATTGAAATTTAAACTTAATCTCTTAAATAAATTCCATGATAATATTTTCATTTATGGCGTTAGACATATTGGCGAAGTGCAACTTACTGTGGTAGACAGGTAGACATAATCATAAAATATGATAAATTGATTGCCGAACTGACAGAATCAATATTTCCTTCTTTCCTCGTGCAATTAGGAATATGAATAGCTGTTAATATACCTATCCAACAGTATAAATAGTAGTGTATCAATGATTAGCATAGGAGTATGTTGCATGTTGGTATAATGGCTTTAAGCTAACCCAAGTAACAGCATGTTTTTGCATGCTTGCTTTTTCTATTTTGATCTTTCTTGAATTGTGATGTTTTTACTAGTATATTATTACTGATCCTTTTTTATGTATGATATGTAATGCTTGTTAGGTGTGAATTCACCCCCTGCCACTTACATTATGGTTGCTTACTGGGTATTATATAGATGCAGATGAAGCGTTTCGAATGTGTTATGCCCTTTGATTAATCCGTAATCACACTTAACTTTGGCAATGACGCTGTGCAACAGGATGCTTGGGCAACGCTCGCGGATAACTCTTGAGCAATCAGCGTTCAAAAATAACAGGATCAGGAAAGCTGAAACAAGGTCATTTTTGGAAATTCCAGTTCTGGAAACCTGGGACGGGCAACGCTGTTCTCTCGAGGGATTTCGCCTTCCCATCATGCCCAGAAAGAGGGTGCGATCGCGCCTTAGATCGGGATAATAAATCCCTTAAAAGTGCAATACGAATTAATTAAATACATTGCAAGCCTGGCGACGGTTCACTCCCTGGCAAACACTCTTTTGGTGGCTTGCAGGGTATAATATGGACGCATATTATCATGAATAGCTTGAAATATTAATTATACGTATTGCATAGGCTTTGGAGCCAAAAATCAATACCAATGGTCACTAATTATGCTAAACACTGTCGGTTCCTTAGGGAAATTCTCAAAAAGTTGGATAGTGTTATTTGCTATCTGTAATAAAACGCAAGATAATCGTTTAAATAAATTACCTAAATTACTATTATTTTCAAATGAAACTCTCGATCATAACATTATTTGGCAAGCTAACGTTTTGAAATGTCGGAGGTACTCAAAAACTAATAAACTATTTAATATTCCTCAAGATTATTATTCATTAAATCGGTTTCAACCTCTTCAGGTCATTATAAAGAGTGGAAATACTAATGCTTCTATTCTACTCTTCATAATGACCAGAATAGGTTGTAACCGGTCGAATTTATAATAATAATCGGGTAGAATATCAGTAAGTTTATTTTATGTTTGAGTAATGTCGATGTTCCATAATGTCAACTTGTCCACTAGTGCTATGAAGACAGGATCTTTTCAGAACTTAAAACATGAAGATGTACGCCAGATTTTCTATACCTCTATTACTTACAGAACTGCCTTTTCAATTATTTAGATAGCAGAAGTTCCACCCAGAATAAAAAACATACGTCTTGACTGGAACTCGAACCCAGATCCACTGATTCCTGGAGGGGTTCCAAGTTCGAGTCCCAGTCAAGGTGATTTTTTTCTCTGCGGAAATACTGCTATCGTGGAAATTCAGCGGATGACGCAGTTAAGGTTTTGGCGGCAGGTTTCAATTTGATTTTCATAGCTATGAGACGCGTAATTGGCGATCGCTACAGAATTTAATCCAAAGGCCACTTTACACGGTACAATTTCTCGTACAAGAACTTGTTCAATGCATAAATTGTATCGTGTACGAGGTGTTCGTACAATTTCTTGTACAAGAAATAGGATTATGCTATAAATTATTGGATGAAGCCATCAAAGATCCACTCCGTAGCTTCTGCGCATGACATGTGACGGTAGTGATGCGTTCGTTTAGTATTCGTAAGGTTGGTGTTCTGTGTTTGCGATCACTTTTATTCCTATTAGCGTGGCAAAACTTACATTTTTGTTGTACGTATCGTGATATTCTTTGTTGCTTCCATATTGTGATATTCGTCGGTCGCGTTGGAAGTGTTCTATTTCTCAAAAGATGAGTTGGACACACTGAAAAACATGAAACCTCATCAATGAAATTAGGATGACATTATTGAACCAAAAAGGAAATACAAGCAACGAGCATAAACATGGTATTTGGAGAATAAATAATGGGTTTCATGAGCCGATGAAAGAGTGCAAGTAACCAATCATATAATTTCATTTTTATAATGCTAGGATTAATGGTAGCAAATCATTGTAACCCAGTTACTGTGGCAGTATATTCAAAATTCTATCGTTATCGGATATCGTAATTCAGCTGTTCGAATGGAAACGATATCTGCGCTAGTTATTTGTGCACAAATTGCATGAAAATCTTTGATCGTGTACGACCGTCAACCAACTTCTTGTATAAATCATTGGTCAAAACTCGCGTCCCTTTTATGGTACAAGATCTTGTACAAGAAACCGTACCGTGTACATCTACATCTACATAATACCCTGCAAGCAACCACAAAGGTGTGTGCCAGGGGTGGAATTCTCACCAAACATTCACTACATATCATGCATAAAAAAGGATTAGATATGCTGTCCTAAACTTCACCATTTAAAAAAAGATAAAAATAGCAAAGAAAACATCAAAAAAACATGCTGTTAGTTGCGTTAGCTTCAAGTCCTTATACCAACATGCAGCTACCAATGTTATCCATTGCTACACTCGTATTGGATTTATTTACCATTATTCATATCCCTAATTGTACGAGGAAACAGGGCATTTTGAATCTGAAACTTCGGCATTCCATTTCTCTACTTTGTGATTATGGTCCAGTGTGCCATAGTAAGTTGGGGTTCGCAAAACATTTTTAACATCATCGCTGAAAATATTATCTTGGAATTAATTTAGGAGATTTAGTCTCAACCTGCGATCTGACAATGATTCCCATTTTAATTCATTTAATGGACTGGTAACGCTGGTATGGTTATCGTACCGTCCCTTTACAAATCTTGCCGATCTTCGCTGCACACGTTCAAGTTCGTTATTTAGGTCGATTTCGTAGGAATCGCATACACTGACAGCATATTCCAAATGAGGTGTAACAAGGGAAAAGTAGCTGATTTAAATCTCATTTGGAAAGGACCCACAGTAATAAAAAAACTCAGCAAGAATTAAATCATCGAGGGGTCAAGAATCCTAAGATTGATTTGACGCAGCCCTCCACTAGATTCTTCTATCGGCCAATCTCTTCACGGAGCAAGGGTAGGCAGAGGAGCAAGGATTACTTGCGAGAATCCTTGCTCCTGTGCCACTGCCTGCGATGACCTCCTTCGCGGGCTGCACCCGATGTGGGATACGAGAACATGACCTATCACGCGACGTCTTAGCCCCTAGCAATTGGGAGAGGCCCAGGGAAAATACTGTCACCGCGACAATACCCCGGTAACTGAGTAACTGCGCTGCTCTAAGCGAAGACGCTCTCGTTACAACTACACGAGTGCCCTCAGCACAAACAAAAGAGCTCTACCTAGTGGGGATGCAGAACGTAAGCTGTTGATGGAGTTCAAACCGTAGTTCACCCGGAGAACGGACCCGGAGAATATCAAGCTCCATAAACGCGAATTAATAACGGAAGCCGAAAACAGGGTTGCCGAATAACTCCCTTTATTTTTATAATAACTCCAAATAACTCCTCATTTTCCCCTGAAAACATTCGAACCTCAAGCCTTCCTACAAGCTTGAATTGTGAATGAAAGCTATAACCTTGTCATTCCACATAAACTTTATTGACGACCTAGCTATCTACGTTTCCCTTGTTAGACCTCATTTGAATACGCTGCTAGTATACGGTATGAAACAGGCTTAAATAATGTACTGGAACGTGTGCAGAGAAGATTGACAAGATTTGTAAAAAGGAAGATATGATAACTATATTGGCGTAAGCAGTGTATTAACTAAAATTGCTTTATTTGTCAGATTGTAGTTTGATAAGATAATATTTTCACTGTTGACGCTAAATATATTTTTCGAACTCCAGCGTACTATGGTAGACTACACCATAATCACAAAATTAGAGAAATTGATGTCGAACTGACAGATTCAAAATGTCCTTCTGACCTCGTACAATTACCGTAATGAATAGCGGTAAATATATCCAATGGCATAAATACGAGTATGGATTGCATACGCAGTTCGACGGACGGAGTACTGAACTTAAAATGCCCTCCACTAGGCACTCAAGTGGAACCGGTTTTCCAGTGAAAAATCCGCCACTGCCGGGAATCGAATCTACTTGCCCCGGGATGGGAGACCAGTACTCTAGCCACCACACCGACCCGATCCCCTATTTTTAAAGGGACGATACGATAACCATACCAGCGTAACCAGTCCATTAAATGAATTAAAATGGGAATCATTGTCAGATCGCAGGTTGAAATTTAGACTAAATCTCTTAAATAAATTCCAAGATGATGTTTTCAGTGATGACGTTATAAGTATTTTGCGAACCCCAGCTTACTATGGTAGACTGGACCATGATTACAAAATTAGAGAAATTGATTGCCGAACTGACAGATTCAAAATGTCCATTTTTCCTAGTACAATTAGGGATGTTAATGGCGGTAAGTGTGTCCAATACGAGTGGATCAATCCATAGCATGGATAGTTGAATGTTGGTATAAGGACTTTAACCTAACCCAACTAACAGAATGTTATTGCATGCTTGCTTTGCTATTTTTCTCTTTCTTTAAATGGTGATGTATGTAGAGAATAGTATGTACTAGAATGTAATTACTAATCATTTTTATGTACGATATGTAATGCAACATCATCATCAGTATTTCAATCCTAGGATTGGTTTACTACAGCCCTCCATTCTGCCCTGTTCAGTGTTAATTCCCTCGCGCCCTGCTATGTTTCCTCTTTCACATCCTTCTTTATTTGTCCTATACACTTGTCCCTTGCCGTTCCGCACGGGAATTTCCCTTCAATCATTCCTCCTATTATATTTCTTACCATTTAATGCATGTTTGGTGTGAATTCACCCCCTGCCACACACCTTTGTGGTGGCTTACAGGGTATTATGTAGACGTAGGTTTTGACTTATGAAGTCATTCTCAGGTACATGCATAAGAAGACTGCTGGAATATATATTCACAAGGTGGGTGGGAGGCAGGAGGGGATTGCAAGGTGCTGGTGGGTAGGAAGAGGTGCTCTTCGAGGAAAGGAGGAGTGGAAAGTCTAGGAGTGGGAGTTCATTTACAATTTTTCATTAGTACAACGGTCATTTTTCAAAAGTCGAAACCTAGGTCGTCAATAAAGTTTATGTAGAATTACAAGGTAACAGCTTTCATTTCACAATGAAAACCAATCATCATTCTGATTCTCCATCACACAGCAGAAGCATCATGAGACATTTGATTAATATTAAGAATCATAAGCAGAGGATGTTCTAACTTAAAATCCTGTTCAACAAATATAACTAGCAATAGATCTCATGATCACGTAAAACTATGCCTTGTAAACTGTCAGTCCCTTACTCATCATATTGATGAATTTCGTAACCATTTCCTTGAAGAGATATTTGACATGATATGCCTGACTGAAACGTGGCTGAAGCCTACATTCTCCGATAAAATGGTGTACAAGGCCGATTACAACCTAGTGCGTCATGACAGGACCGGGAAAAAAGGTGGTGGTGTCGGGGCTTTTATTCACCAGAAACTTAACTACTGTGTACTGACCACCTCCCCATCTGATTACTGTTCTAAGCCCGAATATATAGAATTCTAGAATTCTTTGGGATGAATACTGCGAAAATTCTGCTTGCCATTGTCTATCGCTCAACTAAAATTGGTCCCATTAATGAATTTGAGAACTCATTCTTAAGTTATTATCCTACATAAAAAATACAATGATCTTTGGTGACTTTAATGCTGATATGCTCTCTGGGAGTTTTTACAGCAATCAACTGAAAGACTTCTTATATCGTGATAACCTACATTTGGTCTCCGACCAATCCACTCACCACACTATTAACAGCCATACCTGCCTCGATCTTTGCATCGTGGATGATTTGGACAAAGCATCCTCCTTTTCACAAACTCCTGTCCCATTCCTATCTACTCATGACCAAATATCCATTTCCTACCAATTCGTATTCCCATCACCAAAACGTCCTCCCTTTACTTTTCGTGACTTTAAAATATTCAAAGAAGAAAGATTCCTTGATGACCTCTCCTCCGCTGACTGGATGAAAATGTATCAGGCCGAAGACGTCGACTCCAAACTGAAAATATTCAATGAAAATCTTCTGAATTGCTTTAACCTCCGTGCTCCAGTGAGAACATGTCAACCTAAGCGCCCAACCACTCCCTGGCTGACCAAGGAAATCTCTGAGAAAATGAGGGAAAGAAATCGTATACGCCGTGAATTCATATGCTCCAAACACCCAATTTTATACACTCAATTCACGAAGTTAAGGAACCAGACGAAACATTTGATCAACGATTCCAAACGGCAATACTTTGACAACGCTCTCTCTCTGGCATTAAATATTCCAAGCGAGTATGGAAGGAACTAAGGAATCTAGGTATTGTATGTACGTCACCGACAAAACTCTCTTGCACAAAATATTACCGTCAATCAAATCAATCTCTACTTCTCTACTATTGCCCACACAGGCCTAAGCACCTACTCCCTCCTTCCTACCCTAGCCCCTCCATCTAATACTGTCGTCCCTTTCAGCGACTCAAATTTCTATTTTGAAATTATCAATACTGATATTCTCAATAAATTCATTTTTTCTCAATATCGAATACCACCGAGGTAGACAAAATATCTCACAGAATGTTGAGAATTACCTATTGTATCACAATTCCTATAATCCTTGATTTGTTTAATTTTTCACTACAACCCTCCAAATTTCCTACCATTTGGAAATCATCCCTTATAACACCAATAAAAAAGATAAAAAATCCAGTGAATCCGCAGATTGCAGACCCATATCAATTTTGTGCAACATCTTTAAAGGGTTAGAACGTATTTTTTATTCCCAAGTTGTTTATTTTCTCGCTCGAAACAATAAATTTGACCCATTTCAATCTGGATCTCGTCGCGGATTTTCCACCCAGTCTGCGCTTCTGAAAATCACCGATGACATTCGAAGTGCTTTTGACAAGAGAATGGTGACGATACTCAGACTTCAGTAAGGCCTTCGATCGGGTAGACCATGCAATTTAACTTGAGAACATAAGGAAGTTGAATTTCTCCTGTTCGGTCCTCAACTGGTTTCATCTGGGGGTCTGACCGTCGACAAGCCGTAAGGGACACTTACGGCAACCTTTCTGGATGGACTACAGTCCCCTGTGGAATGCCGCAAGGTTCCGTACTTGGTCCCCTGCTCTTTTTCATTTTCATTAACGACCTAACACATAACTTAGAGCACACGAAGTACATGTTTTACGCAGACCACCTGCAAATATATCGTCATCGTTCCCCAGTGAAATTGACGACGCAATAAAAAAAATGAACGAGGATATATCCTTTCTGCATGGTCCCAGCTAAACAACTTTGTTCTAAACACAAGTAAGACTAAATCAATGATTATTGGTAGTCCTAAGACCGCTGTCACTTTGAAAATATATCTCAAATCTGTGTCGACGGCACCCTCATTTCCTGCTCAAACTCTGTTCGAAATCTAGATATCACCATGAACTCAAGTCTGTCTTCGAACAATCATGTTAATAATATTTCTCGCAAAATCAACACCATCCTACATCAACTCAAAGTGCATTCAAAACTTCTTCCTCAACACACTAGGAAAATGTTATTTCATCGTTAGTTTTCCCAGTTATTGATTACTGTTGTCTTGTTTACAACGATCTAAATGAAGAAGATAACACCACACTACACCGGGCTTTAAATTCATGCATCAGTTTTACTTTTTACTTTCCCAGAGATGTCCACTTGATCCTCTACTACAATGAACTTCGATGGCTCAATGTTAAGACCCGAAGCAATATTTCCTCGGGTGCTTCCTGTACTCCTTGTTCAAAGAAAAATCCCCCGAATTACTTTTCGACATGTTTGCTGCCAAAACTTCCACTAGAGATATGTGTACCAGAAGTGATCCTGAATTTCTATATTTTCCTGGTCATCGCTCAACGAAGTTCCGAAATTCTTTTATAGTTACTGCGTATCATCTCTGGAACACCTTGCTCAAAAACATTTTTTTAAACTGTTCTTCCGTTGCTAGTTTTAAGATGAAATATTATGACATGTTACTTTTTGACCACTAAATGTTGTATTTATTCTATGTAAATCGATAAATGTATGTGTATGTATTTGTTATGTCATGTCTAAATAACTCGCATTTGGTCTTCTTTTTACTTGCCAATTGTTGTAATTTATATTTAAACTTGTGACAACCTGTGGTGAACTATTCGGGTCTTCCACCGGGTAAGCTGTTCCATTACTGCTGACGTTTCGGAGACCGAGTCGTTCTCCATCTTCAGGACTGATGAAAACTGCCAGATATTTATATCCTTGGCCGGGGCGTCAGGTGTCTTCCGATTGGTCGAGAGGTTTCTTCATTTCCCTAGCCAATCGGATTCTTCTCACTGCGGTTTTCCAGGCGTTACTAAGAGAGTAGCCTGTTTCTCGGTTGAAGGTGTTATCAGTTATTTATTGAACATCAGCCCTGAAGATGGAGAACGACTCGGTCTCCGAAACGTCGGCAGTAATGGAACAGCTTACCCGGTGGAAGACCCGGATAGACTTCACCAGAGCTATTCGCCGGGAGAACCTCAAATCTTTTTTGTGACAGCCTGTTTATTGATTGAAGTGTTCGACTTATTTCTCTTTCTTGTTGCTCGTGTAACTATGTACATTGTTTCTTGTCCCTAAGGGGTAATGCCCAGGGACATTTAATAAAACATTCATTCATTCAAAATTCAAACCGAAGAATGCGCGAAGAGGCCGCAAATAACGGAAACAGTTTGGTTCGTTTATTTGAATGTAATAGAGAAAAAAAGCACCCGTCTTGAGAAAGAAACGGATGATAGTGTTTTCTCCGAGGTGTTCTCAAATCAATTATGTGGACAAACACCTCAGGGAGTCCATATTTTATGCAAGGGTAACTGCTAAAGAAGGCGCTTCACCAATGAAGTTAGTTTTCATATTACTTCACCCAAACGAGTATTTTTATGGTCCGAAATCGAATCTTGGGGGTCCGAGGGTGAAGAAGGAGAGCACGTGTGCAGTCTAAGCAACCGAGAATCATCCCACCGATAGCACTTCAAAAGATATCTCGACGAGCCAATAAAGGGAAACTTTTCAGGGGAGGAAAAGGCCTTGGTCTCTCACTTGGCAGCGCGCAGTTCAGCAGACCGATTAACTTCGCTGTAATGACTTCACTTCACGGTCAGCTTCGTCCCCGTCACCTGAATGAATTTCTCAGCACCCATGGAGTAGGTACTAACCGGCGGGACGAAATTAGAAAACTTGCTAGCCCTTCACCACCATCGGTCCAAGGACAACGTCGCATCTATCACGCGCTCCCGCGGGAAACTACGCGAACGCCGCGTTCACGGTGAAGCGGAGGAAGGTTTCAGCCGTAAACTGAAACATGGGGGACGTAACAATATGCCGAGTCAGAGGAGGACAATGGAGAGGGGGTATGTATATTCCATTAAGGGATAGAGGCAATTGCGCCAAGCGTAGGGCGATGAATATGTATGAATTGCGCCAATATAGCGTAAAGTTCCTCATGATAAATTAATCTTGAAATTAGAGAGTATTGGTATAAATAATGACGTTGTATATTGTGTAAAAGAATTCCTAATGGGGCGAGTGCAGAGGGTTGTCATAGATGGTATCATGTCGGACACAATCGAAGTCACATCGGGAGTTCCCCAGGGTAGCGTAGTAGGTCCGCTTCTATTTATTTTATACATAAACGATTTGGGTACCGTAGTTAGTAGTACCCTTAGACTTTTTGCAGACGATGCGGTGGTGTACAGGGGTATATCAAACGAAGAGGACACGAAATCACTTAGCAAGGATTTAGATGCAATTCAAGAGTGGTGCGACAAATGGCAGTTAGAACTCAACCTTAAAAAGTGTGTAGCTATCAATTTTTGGAGGAGGAATAATTCGATAGAGCGATCCTATAGAATTAATAACACGAAGATCGAGAGCGTTGAAACCATAAGGTGTTTAGGAGTAACAATCACTAAGGATTTATCGTGGGGAAGACACATCCGGGAAATATGCGGCCGAGCGAAGAGAAAACTAGGATTTATTAAAAGAGTACTTGGGAAATGTGATGAGAAGACAAGAGAGCGATGTTACTTTTCACTTGTCAGGCCCCACCTTGAGTATGCAGCCAGTGTATGAGAACCAAATGAATTAGGTTTGTTCAGAGATCTAGAAAGTGTGCTGCGTAGAGCAGCTAGGTTCGTTAAAAGGTGTTATGATAGGTTGAGTAGCGTTTCAGAATTAATAAAAGAATTAGGGTGGGAATCATTACCTTAGCGTAGGTTAAAGTACAGATTAAATCTATTAGAGAAATTTCAATCGGATAGCTTTACTGAAGATGTTAGGCACGTATTAAAAACACCACCGTATTATGCTAGATTCGACCAGATAAATAGGATTGGAGAGATAGATTGTCGTACTGATAGATTCAACATGGCATTTTTCCCCGTACTATAAGAGAACAGAATAGGCAGCATAGCAAAGGGATAGGTAGGGGAAATATTTTAGAGTAGTCTGTAGTGCATGGTGCATGTATTAAATACTCTATATACCAACAATCTAGTATGCATGAGACCCTATATTTGCTTGTTTGCATGTCAGTAGTGCATGCTTGGTGATCTTCACCCCCTGCCACACACCCTCGCGATGGCTTACAGGGCATCGTGTACATGTAGATGTAGATGCATATGAAGGCAGAGAATGCGAAGCGCTCGTCTGGTATCGTCAGCAAGTCCGATCCGTCGCGCCTTCACACTATAACCATGGTAGAAGATCCTATAGCCTCGTTCCCGTGCCGTGGAATTCCGAGTCTCCGTAGAAATATGCAGTTAAGATGTCTCACTTAATGACGACTATTAAACGACGGTTAAATTAGTTTCATGTGCGAGTCCCCATCTTTCCATTTTCTTCGGATACCACCATTTCACCCTCTCTTAATAGAAAAAAGTCCTAACCAGAAATAATTTTCTGAGACATATTTATCACTCGACAACCCCCATAAAATCAAACCAGTGAAAAATTATCAGGGAAACTGTGAGGGTGAGGACCCTATTTCGACCCCTGAGAGCCTATGGTTCCAAAGTCTCCACACTGCGGCAATTTCTGCAAGGGAGTTGACCCTTGCTCAGCCCTTAAAAACCACCCCTCTGGCCCCTAACCAGGGCCGTTTGGAAAGCTAACATTAAAACAAAACGTTGAAAGTTATGAATCAAAATAATGCAACCTGACTCTCGAACAAATTAAAACTATTGATGTTCATACAATAACGTGTACCCTTTCCAGGGAGCGTATAAGGAGCAATTTTTCCCTAAGAAAATGTTCTCCATTTCGCCAAATACACACAAATAAAATGGGTAATAAGAAGTCAAAGAAAATACTCCGGGAGTGAATATCCTCGAAGAGAAAATCAGCATGTTACGATTCGCCGATGACATAGCAGTCAAGGGAGAAGCAGATAGAGATTTAAAGGAGACACTAAGAAATATGGAAAGGATAGTGGCCAGATATCATCTGAAGAACAATCAAAATAAAACTAAGGTATCGGTATGCAGTAGAAGAACGGAAGCCAGGACAAATTTTAAACTAGGAAAACAAAAAATCGAGGAGGTGGGAGAGTTCTGTTACCTGGGAAGCCGAGTGAGCAGCGATGGACGAAGTAAAAGAAAAATTGCCAGTAGAATTGTCCAAGCGAAAAGGGCATTTTACCATAAGAAGTTTCTGCTCGCAGCTGCATATACAAGCGTGGAAGAGAGGAAACATTTCATTAGAACATACATTTGGAGCATTCTACTATATGGCAGCAAAGCAAGGACAATAACAGCAGCAGAGAAGTCCAGGCTGGAAGCATTTGAAATGTGGTGCTACCAAAGAATGATGAAGATAAAATGGATCGATCGAGTGAAAAACCAAGAAGTCTTACTGGCGGAGACAGGTTCAATGAACCCCACAAAGTCTTAATGCTTGGCCAAATTTGATGACGACAAAGGAAGAAGTCTTAAGAGAAGTGGGAGAAAAGAGATGTCTACTTAAAACCCTAAAAAGGAGACGACGGGACTACTTAATCAGAAAAGGCAGGCCTCGTATGAGGTATATGGAATAGTTCGTGAAGGATATGAAAGAGAGGAACTACGTTAATATGAAGAGGTTGGCCGATAGAAGAATCGAGTGGAGGACTGCGTCAAACCAATCCTAGGATTGTTGACCGACGATGAGGAATATGCCTCCCACACATTTTCTCGCGTACGAAGATTTTGAATACAGCTTCTTTTTTAAAAACATATTTGATTATTTTCACATGTAATTAAAAATATCAATATGGGTCATGTTGTTATGTAGTACTATCACCAATGACACCGATAGCTGGCCAATATAAAATTCCTATCAATGCTGTTTCATAACTTAGACCTCATAATATAAATGAACCTCCAGAAGGCGCAAAACGTAGGAATAAAACCAATGCTTGATTAGCATGCATATTTCATATAAAAAATTCAAGGTCATTACTTGTAAAAGGCAACCTAAAGCTTTCATTAGCGCCATTTTAGAGTAGGTAAACAATTAGGTGGGGGTAGGAAATTTTTCAGGGAACGGAGGTAGGGTGGAGAGAAACCCGGCGACGGCATTTGTATGCCTTTAGTGAAAGATGCCCTCGTTTAACGACACATTCGATGGATGGAGTACTGGACTGCTGCTTAGGGAAGAAACTTGGAAGATGCGAGCACTACAACATAATGAATGTTTCGAATTTGTTTTTTTCTTAACTAGAAGAAAAATACATTTTGTTTCAGGTTAAAAAAAGCCTGTGACAATTAAAAACTTACTTTTAATCATGAGGTAAATCCCTTACTTAGTTTACCTTAGTTGAGTTTCTTAGATCACCTATGCCTAGATCGGAACTAGCACTATCCGCTGCAGAAGAAACGCTATCACACGTGGTGTACATAGGGTTAGTCACTGGACCCTGTTCACCCAGGTGGAGCCACTGAGGTTGGAGAGGGAATCGAAGAGCTCTCGCAATCGAAAGCATCGAACAGCACTTTCCATAAATCATCTGTTTCGGAACCAGGAGGCCATTAAGGGCGGAGCATGACCAGATGACGATGGCAGGAATGAAACGCCTGCTTAGGGGAGATCTATGGGGGACGCATGGCGAGGCAGAGCTTAAAGGACACAGTGGGGTTTGCGAGAAATGACTGGGGGGCTGTGCTTGGGACCGTCGGGATTATCTCGATTAGGTAACCAAGGAGTTAAGTGGTACAAACACGAATGGATTCCACATTTAGTGTGGCGGAATCGCCCGTTACAATATCATCAATTGTTTTAACTTGAGTTGTTCACATCTGTCTTGACTGTAGAGCCCCCATATGAGATAAAATACAAGTGTATAAACAATGAATGAGGTTGCAATCAGAGGGTTTTAACACAACAAATTTGCGAACCATTCTTGTTTATACCACGTGACTCCTTGGTTACCTATTCCAGTTTATCCCGACGGTTTCACACACAACCCCCCAGGTGGCAATAAATAGCAAAAGTTTGAGTGGATGAGGTATCCATGGAAACAACAGTTTGAGAAAATGAACACGGAATCAATGTATCATACTGCAGGAACAACTATTCGCTTAAGAGCAACTACCAATCAGCAAAGTGTAATAGATGGGCGCAAATTACAATTAGAGATAAGAGCAATATTCCCTTGAAAGGTTCCCAATGCCAAGATTTATTTCAATAGGAGAATATTGCATTCTTTTGCATTGGACTCATTTCCGAAGGAGAAGCATATTATTCAGGTAAATTAAAGTTTTCTCTTATTTTATAGATAAACTGGCAGAGGTAATTGGATATCTCTATATCCACTCTTATAAGATAATCACTCTTTCTGAAACTTTAAACTGGGCAAATCATACCGATCTGACAAACTTCACTTCCATTTGTACACATTACGAAACTTTCGCCAGGAAGTACCCACCAATACATTACTGTCAGTATACTATGCCCACATCTACTCCAGAATCAGGTATGGTATCATCTTTTGGGGCATATCTTGCCACAGTACACGAATATTCAAGCTACAGAAAAGAGCAATCAGGCTAATGGCAGGAATCTCACGGCAAACTTCCTGCAAACCACATTTTCTGAAATACCCAGTCCTCACCCTATCCTGCATGCTAATCTTCGAAGCTGTAGTATTTGTCAGAAGAAATCAACATCTATTCCATCTGAATAACCAAGAACGCATGCACTACACACGGCAGCACAAAGATATCCACTGTATGAGCAAAGAATTAGCTCTCACAAACTACACTCCCTACCAAACCATCACACAAATTGACAGAAAGTTACCCAACCACCTCAAAGAAATAGAAAAAGAAGGTATTTTCAGAAATAAAGTAAAATCATACCTAACAAATAATCCATACTACTCAGTATCAGAATACCTAAATTGATTGTCAAAACTGCTACCCAACTCTTTTATTCTATATTCATTGTAATATGTCATGGTACATTGTATATAAATGTATTGTTAATGTAATAATATCAATAAAGGGGTAAAATGCGATATCACCCTCTTGTATTCACTATCATATATAATGCACCATGTATTTTCTCTATGTACTACTTATATTTTACCTGTATGTACTTATATTTTACCCTGCCTTATATTCATAAACTTGACTTTCCTTATTTCTTTATGTAGACCTACAGGGCCAATAAAGTTATTATCATTACTATCTAAATCTAACTTAAGGGAATGCAAATGCAACTGCCAGGCGTCGAACCCGGGCCTTTTTAAAAATGAAAACAGTTTTTCGGATTTTCGAGCAAACAGAAACCATGGAGGTTAGAATGGGGGCGTTTACTCTGAACCGAAATCGCAATTTTATACACGAAATTGTTAGATGGAAACGAAAAAAGAAATTTAGTGAAAAAATTAATCTTCTAACCATAACCATTCACTCATAAATCAAAAATTAAAATAAGCAAAAGGTGACGCCCACCGAAAATGCTGCTGTGATAACATTGACGTCACTTTCCTCCCATCCTTGACTGCTCGTATGGGAAGGGGAGGGAGTGGAGGGGGGTTCTCGGAAGGTCTGCTCGCACAGATGGTGTCGTAACTGCTCCGATTGGCAGAGTCAGCTGTGCCTCCCCCTTTGCGATAAGGCGAGGTAGCTTCGCGGGCTCAGTTGTGATTGGACGAAGTTGATATACGTCAGAGGTTGCACCACACCCACTTTTCCGAAAGGGTTAAAAACATTAGGTTTTCGACGCCTACAACTCGAGAAATAATTTACGGATCAAAAAACGGAACAATACGGGTCTTTTTATTTTACAAACTCTATCAAATATGGCAATAAAAAAAATATGGTAAACGACCCCATTGTAGGAGGGGTCATACGCAAGCCAACCTACGGGTGACAATGGGGGGCTTTGCAAGGATCAGATCCTGCTATCATGGCACAAGACACAGCGTTTAAATGGCCGCTTATCGAGATTTTATACGAATTAAAATATAATAACTGCTTTTTTGCATCCAAAAATCATCGCAGCGGCCTAGGATAATATTCCTAAGGATGTCTTAGGGATGTATTATGACATTTAATTCTATTGGCTGAAATGTAATACACATTTAACCATTTAAAATGCATTAAACACATTTGTCAACACTGTAAAAAGTTGATCTGATTTTCAGTGTGATCTGAATTTAAGCGCTGTCTGGTTGTAAGGCAGGAACACGGATTTAAGGTACGGAAGAGGCAGGAACATGGATGGTTGGTACAGGAGCAGTTGAGCAGGAAGCAGAGGAAGCAGGATTCTGGATGGTCTGATTTTCAGCCGTTCACCTGCCTTATTTTTAGACAAGATATTACTGCTGAAATTCAACATACCCTGTCTTAAAATTGTTGCATCTGAAATTCAGATCGCTTTTGTACCTTAAAATCAGATCTACTTTTTACAGTGAACGTATGTGGGCACTTTCTGCTCTTTAAGGATTGTTTGAAGGACATTCTATTATCCATCGTATTACTCTTGGTTATACTGCATGAGAAACAATTTGATCCGTCTGAAATGGTCAATCTTTCTTCACGAATCAGCTGCGATGCCGCCTTTAGTGCATTATCCAAGATCCTTGCAAGAAACATAATGCATTTAACGGTGTCTCGGAAGGAAAAACTGCCAATGCATCATCGATGCATCCATTTAAAGGTCTTATCAGCGCTCGGAAAAGAACCGGGAAAAAAACATTAATTTCGACGTAAGTCACGCCTTTTAAATATGTTTGGATTGCATAACTTATAATGACTTTCATATTAAGAAAATTTCAATATTTTTCCGTAAAATAAAGGAAAAGGAGAGACGCCAATTAACATTTAAATATTTTAATGAACGAAACAAAAAATATTTTGCATTCTCTAACTTAATCGGCCATATCTTAAGACACGATGGCCTGATGAAGACAATCGTTGAAGGAAAAGTGAACGGGAAGAATGGCAAAGGAAGGCCTTGAGTGACATACATGGAACAAGAGATGAAGGATGTGAAAGAGACGAAATACGTAAATATGAAGAGATTGGACAATAGAAGAACTCAGAGGAGAGCTGCGTCAAACTAATCTGAGGATTGCTGACTAATGATGATGATGAATCTCTAAAATGGAAAACCTATTTAATAATTATAACGTAAAATTTATTGTTTGAGTGCAACTATGTGAGATAGCTAAAAACGTTCTTGAAGCTAACATACATCTACATAATACCCTTCAAGCCACCATAAAGGTGTGTGGCAGGGGGTGAATTCACACCAAACATGCACTATATATCATGCATAAAATAAATATTAGTCTATATTTCACTATTTTAAAAGATAAAAATAGCAAAGTAAGCATGCAAAGATATGCTGCTAGTTGAGTTACCTTCAAGCCCTTATACCAACATGCAGCTACCAATGTTATCCATTGCTACACTCGTATTGGATATATTTACCGTTATTCATATCTCTACACTGTAAAAAGTTGATCTGATTTTCAGTGCGATCTGAATTTAAGCGCTGTCTGATTTTAAGGTAGTGGTCTGAATTTAAGACTCATGATTCGTGAAAATCAGACACACCTCCGTCTTATTTTAAGACCATAGCCACTGCATGTTGAAAGTAAGATGGTTGCGATCTGAAATTCAGATCACCCGGGCTGAAAATAGGCAAGCCTTGGTTGGCTCCGCAATTGGAGCTAACCAGCCAATAGCAGAGACTGATGGGCGGAGCGTAACCAGGGAGCAGGATAAACAAAACGCAGTGTTTTTCATTCAACCTCAGGGAGCAGGATGTCAACAAGAATTACGAAGCGTAAGGAAGTAAAATTCGAAGTCTAGTCAAATTTCATTGTAAGTAGGTGAAATAAGTTTCGTGCGATGAATTAATGGTGTGAGAATGTGGCAATGATACTTAGTTTATTTGCAGAAAGGCGCCAGTTGTGTCTGAGTGAAGTATCCTGAGAGTAAAGTTCCTTATTTTGTCTACGCGGCAGGGTTGTAAGAACTAAAAAATAGTCGCCCTCATCAAGTGACAGTTCCTGCTTCGGTTTGAAGATACTGGCACACATCTGTGGTATCGAAGACTTTGTATGGATTACTTTGTTTCCAATAAAAGTAAACGTTTTCATATTATCTTTGAAGTTATTGTCCATGTGTTCCCATTTCAATCCTGGAATCTGTTTCAATGGAAATTCTATGACTTACGTTTGCTCTGTTGAAGAATTTAGTCAGTGAAACAGTATCATCGAATAAAAATATGAAACATTACGGTTTTGTTCGTGTGAAGTGTTTAAATATCTAGTATTTATAATTAGACATCGCATAAAATTAGGCTTTGATTTCAATAGCAACCCGCATTGTTACGTGGTACTTATTTTCAGATAGGCCCATGCTGAATTTAAGACAGCCCTGGTCTTAAATTCAGCATGGGAGTATCTTAAAATAAGTCCCACCTGGAGTGATTTTCAGTCCTGCACCTGCCTTAAAATAAGACATCCCCTCATAGTAGGCTTGAATTTCAATAGCAACCCGCATTATTACCAGACCAGGGCTGTCTTAAATTCAGCATAGGCCTATCTAAAAATAAGTCCACTTGGTCTGATTTTCAGTCGTTCACCTGCCTTATTTTTAGACAAGATATTACTGCTGAAATTCAAAATTACCCTGTCTTAAAATTGTTGCATCTGAAATTCAGATCACTTTTGTACCTTAAAATCAGATCTACTTTTTACAGTGTAATTGTACGAGGAAAAAAGGACATTTTGAATCTGTCAGTTCGGCAATCAATGTCTCTAATTTTGTGATTATGGTCCAGTGTGACAATGATTCCCAATTTAATTCATTTAATAGACTGGTTACGCTAATAAGGTTATTATACCGTCCCTTTACAAATCTTGCCGATCTTCGCTGCACACGTTCAAGTTCATTATTTAGACCAATTTTGTAGGGATCCCATACACTGGCAGCATATTCCAAAAGAGGTCTACCAAGGGAAAAGTAGCCTAGTACTAAGTAAAAAGGGAAAACATATACCAAAACAAGGTCATCGGACCCCTTCAACCAGTTTTCCCGGGAAAAGGCGTACAAGGAGCGTGAAAGACAGAAAAGTGCTATTGTTTTATTCATATAGATTTAAGGTGAATGCATCGCCCACTTAGGTGTTCACGCGTATCAGAGTTCCAAACTTCTTCGCAAAAAATTCTTCCCTCGCCATCTATGGAAACCTTCCAGAACTACATCCAAAATTTATAACAATTACGCTCTATGCGGTTGCAAATTATGCAAATGTTCACCTAATGTAGAGAAGGTTCAAAGTGGTGATAGCATCTGATCAGACGGTCACACCAAAGACATTGCCACATGTGGAGATGAAGGACAGCGACTGCAACTGTTCACGCAGCCCTGGGAGTGACTGGTTCGAGAATGCAGGGTTCCGAGGCCGAAAATAAAGGCCTCTCCATAAGCTGGCAAAAAATGTAAGAACTCCCCCAGGAAAACTCATCGCCAATATCTCCGCACACAATCCAGCTGCCTGCGCCCCATCTCAAAGAAAGCTTCGCGAAAGTTTTCCAATTTGCCGAGTGGCTGAGTTCGAAACAACGGGGGCGAATTTCATCGGAGGCTTCCCTGGGCCCTATCTGATTCTCGCCGGCCTAGACCTTGAAAGGGCGTCTAAAAATATATCTCACGGAAATTCGAATCCCAGGAAAAAATTCAACAGGGACGTCGGACCATTCATGAAACCTTATCAACCGGCTGTAAACTTTTGCCATATCTTCTCTCATCCCTCTCCGTGACCCTGATTGAGTTCAAATTGTACGAGACTTAAGAGCGAAGAAACGGAAATATCACCCGTGAAATGCAGCACTCTTCCTATTCACTGTGGAGGCTGTGGCCTTCCGAGAGAGAGAGAAAAATAATTAACTGATAGCATAGAGTAAGTATAAAATAGAGGGCTCACCGCATAGAGCATAATTGTTATACGTTTTGTATGTAGTACTATAAGGTTTCCATAGATGGCGAGGGAAGAATTTTTTGCGAAGAAGTCCTGTAGATTATACTAACTCTATGCTGAAACTTTAAGATAGAGCAGCACATCGTCGCATGTCTGTTTCTTAACCAGTCACCACTTTGTGAGATTAACATCCCACGACCTCTTATGAATAATGGCACATCAGAAGGAATATAAAATATGTTCCCAATGAAAGGGTGTCAAAGAGGAAGAATTGTTGAGTCATTTTCCAAATTTTTGAGCCGCTTCGCAGCCTTTTTTTCGCCTGATTTGATACAATTTCCCAACGATAGCTTAACTACCTCTATTTCTCGTAGTTATCCATGCACGTATTTCGCAGTCTTAAGTTTGTTGCCGCCATGAACCCCACCCCACGAAGCGTCAAATTCTCCATCCTCGTCAAACGGGAGATGAATCTGAGTTTTGTTTATCCTCGCGAGATTTCACATTCATCGTTGGTCCGCCGATTGGGCATCGAATTTGGATGAATTATGAACGCAACGCCAAAACGTGGATGTTTAAATTTGAACACCGATTTCCACGAAATGATTCATTTTCCGTCACAAAGGGGTCACTAACCATCCTTCTTCATTGCCAAATATGATAGAGTAAGTAGGTTAAAAAGACCCGTATTTTTCCTATCTTCGATCCGTCGAGTTTTTCTCGAGTTATAAGAGGCGAATAACTGATATTTTTAACCCTATAGGAAAAGTGAGCGTGCAAAGGACTCATACGTCATCCACTTCGTCCAATCACAACTGAGACCGCGAAGCTCCTTCACCCAATCACCATAGGGGGACACGCAGCTGATTTTGTGCATGGAAGCGGTTTCGACAGGATCTCTTCAGATAGACCTCGCCACCCCACCTCCACTCCCCTCCTTTTCCCTCAAAACAGTCAGGGAGGGGAGGTGAATGACGTAGTAATCCTTAACGCAGCTCGTTCGGTGGGCCTCGCCATTTGCTTATTTTAATTTTTGATTTATGAGTGAATGGCTCCGCTTAGAAGTTTAATTTTCTCACTAAAATTGATTTTTCGTTTCCATCTAGCGATATTATGAGTTACGAAAGAGCAATTTCGTTTCCGTGTAAACACTCCCATTCTACCTCTACCTGTTCGTTCACCTCCAATTTTCTCCTCGACCAATATTTATCTCCGCCTCCATTAACACATTTTCACATTATATGTACACTCTTTCGACCAACTCCAAATACCTTAAATTATTTGTAGTATATTTTAATTATTATTCATGATGTGTCATCCCTATTATCACCGAACTCCGCTAGTGCGCCAAAACCCCAGACGCCAAAGGGATGCCTAGTTTCGGGTATAACATTTGCGAAATTTACTAGCCAGCTGATTCTCTTCGCTCGTCCTCATCCCTCCGACTCATAATCAATTCTGATCCTCTAACCAGAAATTCCAAGTGACCGATGCAGCCTTCAGCTCTCAACTGCTGAAGTTGTCCGATATTGATGGAGTTTATGCATTAATCATCTTCATCACCATCAACGGTCAACAATCCTAACTTTGGTTTCACGCAGCCTTCTATTCGATTCCCCTGTCGGCTAACCTCTTCATATCAACGAAATTCCTCTCTTCTTGATCCTTCATGACCTGTTCCATAAACGTCATACGAAGCCTGCCTTCTCCATTCTTCCCGTTCACTTTTCCCTCTACAATGGGGTCGTTCCCTCGGAACCGAAATCGCAATTTTGTGCACGAAATTGTTAGGTTGAAACGAAAAAAGAATTTTAGTGAAAAACTTAATCTTCTAACCACGACCACTCACTCATAAATCAAAAATTAAAATAGGCAAAAGGTGACGCCCACCGGAAAAGCTGCTGTGATAACATTGACGTTATTTTCCTTCCGTCCTTGACTGCTCTTACGGGAAGGGAAGGGAGTGGAGGGGGGTTCTGTGAAGGTCTTCTCGCACAGATCCTGTCGCAATCGATCCTATTGGCGGAGTGAGCTGTGTCCCCCCCCCCATTGCGATAAGGCAAAGTAGCTTCGCGGGCTCAGTTGTGATTGGACGAAGTCGATATACGTCAGAGGTTGCACCACACCCACTTTTCCGAAAGGGTTAAAAGCATCAGTTTTTCGCTGCTTATAACTCGAGAAATAATTGACAAATCAAAAAAACGGAAAATTACGGCTCTTCTTATTTTACAAACTCTATCATATTCGGCAAGAAAAAAATATGGTCAACGACCCCATTGTCTTCATCAAGTCAACGTGTCTTAAGTTATGGCCGACTAATTTGTCCCGTCTTTTTTTTAAAGTTTTCAGCAGACTTCTCTTTTCTCCCTCTCTTCTTTAGACTTCTTCGGTTGTCACTAAGTCTATCCATTTTTTCTTCAACATTCTTCTGTAGCACCACATTTCGAATTCTTCTGCCCTATTCTTTTCCGCTGCTGTCATCGTCCATGCATCACAGCTGTAAATAAACATGCTCCAGATGTACGTTATGATGAATTGTCTCCGTATACCTACGATTGTATTTCCAGCTGTAAGTAGATTCTTCTTTTGATAGAATGCTCTCTTGGCCTGGGCTATTCTACTGACTATTTCTACTCATTTCCGCTATGTCTTTCAGCACTCGCATTTGGCTAATATAAAGCAGAGTAACGCAGCATAGCGCAACTTAGAATACGCAATATTCGCGCCAGAAATACACTAATTCCCAGCGCTCAATTTCGTCGGAGCCATCTTTTTTTCTACTAATAATCTTCAATTCCCACGAGGCTCGGAGCACTCACGCTGTTATATCCCAGCCACCTTCCCAGGGACGAGAAATTAACGGAAGAGGAACGACTAATTCGTGCCGAGCGATTGGTTGGATCAAAACAGGTGAGGGTCTGTGGCAGTCGCCCAAGGTCATCCGCCCAGTCCGATAAATTGGAGAGCTCACAAGAGGGCCATGCTGGTCATGCAATGCTAATTGCGAGGCGAACCACTGAGGAAGTTACAACGCTATCCGCCAAGAGTTTTGAAAGCACAAGCTGAATTTGAGGCATGCAGGACAAGAGGCAGATTCTGGGTCAGATGAATGCCCGATTTCCCCGCGTTGGATTCGCTTTGCAGAAGGTTTACCTACTTACTTATTCCCAATTATAAATAAACGAGCATGCAGCTAATGTAAGATAAAAATGAAGAGCATCTACATCTACATAATACCCTTCAAGCCACCACAAAGGTGTGTTGTAGAGGGTAAATTCTCGCTCGACATGCCCTACATATCCTTCATTTAAAAGGATTAGTACTAATATATTAGTCTAAACTACACTATTTAAAAAGATAAAAATAGAAAAGCAAGCATGCAAAGACAAACTGTTAGTTGGGTTACTTTCAAGTCCTTATACCAACATCCAGCTACCAATGTAATCCATTGCTACACTCGTATTGGATATAGTTACCGTTATTCATATCCCTAATTGTACGAGGAAAAAAGGACATTTTGAATCTGTCAGTTCGGCAATCAATTTCTCTAATTTTGTGATTATGGTCCAGTCTGACATACTAAGTTGGGGTTCGCAAAATATTTTTAACATCATCACTGAAAATATGGTCTTGGAATTTGTTTAAGAGGTTAAGTCTACCTGCGATCTGACAATGATTCCCAATTTAATTCATTTAATAGATTGGTTACGCTAATAAGGTTATCGTACCATCCCTTTACAAATCTTGCCGATCTTCGCTGCACACGTTCAAGTTCGTAATTTAGACCGATTTCGTAGGGATCCCATACACTGAGAGCATATTCCAAATGAGGTCTTACAAGGGAAAAGTAGCTGATTACTCGTACATGTTCGTCACAATTACCCGATGCCCTTTTGAAGAATTAGCACTTTTACTACGCATCGACACCAAATTGAAGCACTCGCCTCAATCCCTTCGCTGAAGGGAACAAGTGAAGGCTAAGGGGGTTGTGTCTGAAACCATCGTGATCATCTCGAATAGGTAACCAAGGAGGCAGGTGGTATAAACACGAAAGGTTCGCATATTTGGTTTGTTAAAACCGTTGATTACAGCCTCATTCATTGTCTACACTTGGGTTTCATCTAATCTGGGGCCTCTACAATCGAGACAGATGAGAAAAACGCAAGTGAAAATATTTAACGATATTGTATCAGACACACTAAATTTGCTAACCATTCGTGTTTGCACCACGTGACTCCTTGGTTACCTATTCCAGATAATCCCGACGGTGTCAAGCACACACCTCTCAGGGCATCTTTATCAATCTCGCAAGAAACTGGTAGCACCTTCGTCGGGAGCAACTTCAATCACTGTATGAGTTCATTTCTCCCCTCATTCAAAATTCGCAACAGAATGGTTTTCAAGTAATGCAGTTTTCTTAGCACACCACATGAATGAATTTAAATTATTCACATTCTAACCATCTACTTATTTTACTTATTTACTATCGATTGATTCCCTTTGCAAGAAAAATATTTAAAAGACACTAATTTAGCTCTAAAAGTTACAAGCACTACCCTAAGCTCAGGATATAATGTTCTATTCCTATTGTTATGACAACCACCAATTGGGTGCGTTTAAAATAAAATTACTTCATAATTGTGCCCTTGTATAATTACGAGCGCTTTGAAGGTTATATGAATTTATTTTATTTACGGCAGTGAAGCATTGACGACGATGGCTGCGGAGAAGAAAGGGGTGGAACAATTCGAAATATGGTTCTATCGAAGAATGATGAAGATAAAATGGATCGACCGAGTGACAAATGAAGAAGTCCTAAGAAGAGTGGGAGAAAAGAGAAGTCTGCTGAAAACTATAAAAAGAAGACGGGACAACCTAATCGGCCATATCTTGAGACACGATGGCCTGATGAAGACAATAGTCGAAGGAAAAGTGAACGGGAAGAATGGAAAAGGCAGGCCTCGTATGAGTAACATAGAACAGGTCGTAAAGGACGTGAAAGAGAGGAACTACGTCAATATGAAGAGGTTGGCCGATAGAAGAATCGAGTGGATGGCTGCGTCAAACCAATCCTGGGATTGTTGACCCTTAATGATGATGAATTTATTCTATGATGCATCATGATGATTCTATGAGAACTTTCAGCAAGCCGTAAATGAAATCCAACTACTTATTCTCACACACCAGAAGTCAACTCAAATATAGTATGCTAATGTATGCAGATGATGAGAGAATAAGTTAATAAATAGATAAATTATTCATGAAAAGATATGTCTTTGCCCAGCGACCTGAGAGGTGGATGAATTTTGAAAACCATGACTGGAAGGAAGAAATCCGAGGTCTGTGTCAGGGCCGGTGACAGGATTTTCGGGCCCCTGGGCAACTGAGTGGTCCGGGCCCCCTAAATCCCGGCAAACCCCCTCACTTAATTTAGACCAGAACTGCGAACTTTCAGGTTATTTTATAACCAAGACTTACCTGATTATCAGCTTTTTCTTCAGGGGAAAGTTGCACACTGTCATACATTATCTTTTGATTTACCATAAATTGTCCTCTTTTTAAATTAAACACATGTCAGTGGAATGGGATGGGGAAACAATTTCAAAATGATAACTTTTTGACGATGTAACACACTTTACGCTTTCATTTTACAGTAATCAAAACTAGGACTTACTTGAACTTGAACATTTTATGAAAAGTCACTTTTTTTCACAATTGGCATATCCACAATTACTCCCATCTTTTCGAAGATACGGAGATAATTATATCACCACCAAATTAAAATGAATGCAGATTATTCATTTCTACTAAGCTTTGCTTTCACTACAACTCTCTCAATCAAGCATAACAGCAGGGAATGGGTAAAAATAATGTAAGTTAACGGTTTTGACGAACAGAATATATTTTGTTGTGCCTCAATATTAAGCTATTTTCGATAATTTGTTTCATTCCTGTGTGCATAATTCAAGTAAAGTAGAAAATCAAGTTTTTCTAGATGAATAAAGTCTAATGTGACGTATAAATCAGGGATATGCATATTGTAACACCGATAAAACGAAATATTTCAGTACATTTTCTCGTTGAACAACCAAAAGCTCCGCGGTGTCCAAAATGTACCTTTCTGCATGAACCTACTGGTAGGGACAAAGGCTTGGACTGTTGGGGCGAAGGGGCAAAGAAACGAAAAGAAGTCCTTAATAAGGTCCCTCTGGAACGTAAAATAATATTCATGTGAAAAATACAGGAATTACAGTGTGTAAATGAAAAGTTTACTTTTGAGGGGAGAAACCTCGAATGCGATTTCGCCTTATTATTTCTAGATCCCCATGATTTCACACGTGTAGAGCCGGTGGAGATCGATAGCAATGCACACATATTAAAAAAGGCGAATAAGAAGAGTTATGTTCCTTATGGATGGAAAAAACTTACTCGCGCCACGTCATTTCCAGCTCCAGGCGTGTGTCTCAAGCTCCGGACGCGCGTACGAAAAATCAAATGTAATTTTGGCGTTCAAACGAATTTTCAATTTTTTTTCAGATCTACCTTTAAAAAGCATCAACAATTGATAATATGAGTCACTTAACAGGCACTTAACATGCCAGATATTTACTACTTAAAATGAAATTTTGCGTGAAAATAGCGTCCGCCATTTTGTTACGTAATATCACCTACATTTAGGAAAAAAACTCCCAACGTTAAGCACAGTAAAGTAAAAGTGTGGTTTTAACAGACCTACTACTTTTTTATCCGACCAAATTCCTCCCACAGCGTCACCCTCAACTTAAATAGGAAGATTTTCGTAGAAAACTGAAGTGGGGTGAAATTTTGGAGTTTTGGATATGTTTGAGCCCCTGCATCTCGGTAACGGCGACAGAACATGACCAATGACATGCCATTCCATGGTTGCCAATCAATTATGAGTATTTGTACCAAGTTTCATGATTTATCTCCAAAAAAAGCCATATTGGAATTTTGTCCCTTTTTTCGATTTCAGCCTACTGTGCATCGTTTCAAAAATTCCTTCCCCTCCTTTCTATTAACAAAAACCACACAAAATCATGACAGTGCGTGCATGGGCCTTGAACTTATTCAAGTAAAACAAGGAAACAAATGTAGAAAAAGTTCAGAAGGATAAATTATACATCATGTTTAAGAATTAATAACTCTGAAATATGTATAAATTCACAAAATGTTTAATATAAAATATTTTTTTGCTTCCCTTTTTTATTATACCCGGGAGTTAAGGATTGCACTCCCGGAATCCCGGATGAAATGACAATCCCGAAATCTTAGGATTTATTATAAACGAATCCCGGGATTCCGGGATTGACGTACACCTTTTCGCTAGCAGGCAGCGCTAATAAGTAAGTTTTCTTGGACATGAAATGCAACACGTTTGACGTTGAGTCCATTTACTAATACATTTTATTGGAATAAGTAATTTGTCATCATTTGTAATACATAAGAAAAACGGAAATGAGCTTACGGTGCGCGTGTTAAAGACATATTGATCGCCAGCATTAAACAAGATGGACCAAATATCAAAAAATGTTGTCTAACTTTTGATGATGATCCCGTAATCCCGGGATTGAAAAATCTCTCTGGGATTGCAATCCTTACTGGGAGGCTAGGTTGGGGGGCCGCAGTCACTCCCTACCCCTGTGTATGGGCGCTCATGTATACAAAACCAATGACACAACACTAGAATTTGTAGCTTGCTACTGCTAATCTGTAACTTTGACTGCAGAATGAACGATTATTTACAGTCCAATAACAAGTAAACCATCATCTTAGTAAACATGATTTAGGCGGGGGATGGGGTTTCTTGTCGTTCAGGTTACAATATGTCACTGAGTGGCGAATGTTCGCGGCAAAGGGAGGGGAGGTGAGTGTCGACACAGGGCCCGCGCTTCTCGCTCTATCGTCCCCATCACCCCAAAACCCTCGATGACCACAACAACAATGCTAATGTCATACTTCTCTATTGCACACTGACACATCTCTACCATGATTTGTTTTTTTCACTTTTTAAACAACAAAATTTTGTATTCTATTTGGCATTTAAATTTATTAATACTTTAAATTTTTATTTTCAATTAATTATTTTGCCCCGGGCCCCCTGATGGCCCGGGCCCCTGGGCATTTGCCCCCTTTGCCCCCCCTTGTCGCCGGCCCTGGTCTGTGTATTCCTCTACATTTCCTGTTTTGCCCAACTCTTCTCTCCAAGCTCTTTATTAGTTGCTCGGTCTCTTTAACTGATCCTAAGTTCGACGCCTTTAACTGATCCTTCGACGCCTTATTTCGAACACTTCCCTTCACCACTGCCCCTCTAAGCCAAGTTCACGAAGAGGAGCATGTCTTTGAAGCCATGGCATTTGGAATTAAATTTGAAAAAATGCGTGGTGTTGAGTTTTTGAAAATATGTGATTGTTGTGATGTTTAGACTAGAATATAATTACCTACCAACCCTTTTAATATTTTATATGCAATGAATGTTTGGTCTAAATTCACTCCCTGCCACACACCTTTCTGTTGGCTTTCAGGGTGTTATGTTGATGAACGCATCAGTCAAAAGCTATCTCGTTCCTTATCCGGCTGATAACGGACCTTTCTCATGGTACAACGCTTTCTTCTTCGCCAACAACTCTTCAAATGACTGTTACCGTACTGCTCTTTCCATCTCGGATCACCCTGTTGACAAAATGAGAAACATCTTTCACTTCTTCAAACCTTTGATTTCCTATTTCACTATCCTCAACGGGGTGTTGAGGATTGTCTTTCCTTCTTTCCAGCTACAAATTGCGACCCTTGTTTGGGTTTTACCATAACGTATTACACCGCCATTATCTGCTCAAGTATCTTTGTATCCCCCTCCAGGATAACCTCATGTTTCAGTAGCTATCTCTTGAGTTGTCGTAACATGCCACACCCACTTATTAATCGAAAAATTATGCGAAATGGTAAAATAGAATTATGTTATGCAAATATGATAGATACGGAGAGTAGCAATGAATAGCGTTGGTAGCTGCAAGTTGGTATGATTACTTAAAGCTTACCCTACTAACAGAATGTTTTTGCATGTTTGCTTTGAAATTTCTATCTTTTTTAAATAGTGTAGTTCTGACTACTATATTAATACTATTCCTTTTTATGCATGATATGTAGTGCATGTTTAGTGAGAAATCACCCCCTGCCACACACCCTTGTGGTGCCTTGCAGGGTATTATGTATGTAGATGTAGATATGATCAACCAAATACGTTAAGCAGCCGAATGTTATAACACTGTCTTCGGTAAATTTATTCGATATGCATCCATCTCTCAGGAATTGGGGCAAAGACAAAATCAACAGAATTATAAATGAGATAAGATCCGTTTTAGTCCATAAATACCTTTTCCATTATCGGACTTCAGAGCGATAAGAAACAGCGTACGTCCGCTAAGCGTGTGAATACAACGATTTCATGCCTCATATTCCGTTGCAAAAGAGCAAACCCAATCTGCAGGGAAGAATCGATGCATTCGGATGTTCACATGCTTCGGCGATTTATCGTGAAAAGCATAAAATTGCAACCTCTTGCAACCAACCTTCCAGCGCGCTGCAGCGGCAGGGCCATCGAAATAGTCCCCCAAGAGATCCGTTTACGTATCGTCCCGCCATCTCTGCAGCAGACAACGCCACTACGTTGAACGCTTGTCCGGCGCTGTTTCCTCTGATTGGCGCTGAGCTGGTGAGGCGCGAGATTTAAAAACGTGGGCACAGCGTGTTTGGTCATACGTTGACCTCACTCGATATGATGTTACTTTGAACAGGCCAACAATCGGAAGAAGCATCACATATAAACCATTAAATCTGTTGAAATCATTCGACACTTTACGCGAAATATTAATCTCCCGAAGAAGATCAATACTCATCCATCTGCTTACTTGTAAGATTCATTTTCTCTTATCTATATCCTTTTTGCTTTTCCTTTCTACTGCCATCTCAGTGTATTCACCTATTTATCCTTTATTCTATAATTTTTATGTAAATATATAGCAAAATACTATAAATAGTGTACGAAAGTCTTCGCAAGGTTTCCACACCCCCTTCTCGTCAGGGTGTTTTTCTACAGCGTTCAAAGAATTCAAGCATAATATCACAAGTGTGCAATTTTACCTCCAATGTGCATACTTGTCACAAAACCTTGTTCAATCATTGCAATTTATAAAATTGCCATATTTTGCGATTCTCATCAATAATTCATACCCGTTTACGTATGTCTACATCTCATTCTCTTCATGTACGGTATTTTTTAATAATTTTATTGCATTTTTTAAGTTCTCGTATTCTTTGTGCAATCGGACGTCATTTATACTCAGATATATTTGACGGGAGGTTAGATGACAGAGGGGAAAATTGAGAGAGCGGAAGCGGAGTGTAAAAATGTCACAGGTGTGGTCAATTTGGAACTATCCAAGAAGTAAAATGGAGTAGAGTAGGAGATTTCTACTATGCTAAAATAGCTACCTCCTTTAATGAAGCTACACTACGTCAGACACGAAACTTAATCATTCTTTACATCTACATCTACACGATACCCTGCAAGCCACCACGAGGGTGTGTGGCAGGGGGTGAAGATCACCAAGCATGCAATACGAACATGCAAACAAGCAACTATAGGGTCTCATGCAACTAGATTGTTAGTATCTATAGTATTTGAGGGGTTAATACATGCATCATGCACTACAGAATACTCTAAAATATTTCCCCTACTGCTATGCTGCCTATTATGTTCTCTTATAGTACGGGGGAAAAATGCCATTTTGAATCTATCGGTACGACAATCTATCTCTCTAATCTTATTTATCTGGTGGAATCTAGCATAATACGCTGGTTTATTTTATATGTGCCTAACATCTTCAGTAAATCTATCCGATAGAAATTTCTCTAATAGATTCAATCTGTACTTTAATCTACGCTCTGATAATGATTCCCACCCTAATTCTTGTATTTATTCTGAAACGCTACTCAACCTATCGTAACACCTTTTAACGAACCTAGCTGCTCTACGCTGCACACTGTCTAGTTCTCTGATCAAACCTAATTCATTTGGATCCCATACACTGGCTGCACACTCTAGGTGGGGCCTAACTAGCGAAAAGTAACATCGCTCTTTTGTCTTCTCATAACATTTCCTCTTCTTCATTTCTTCGTGCAACATCAAAGCAAATGCATTTACGTTGCAAAAAAAAGGCTGAATACGGCATTCCCAGTGCTTAATCACTACGGTGATTTGAGCCACTGCCAGGCGGACTCGCGTCATTCAATGAAAATATTTATGTAGTAATTGATTTTTTAAACTTATCATAGCGTTGAATTGACAGTGCTGAATTCCTATTGTTGGTAACTATCGAAAAATCATAATTACAAGATTAAGATTATCCTTTAAATGTTAAATTACAGGCACAATTTTTATTTGACTAATAGGTGCGTTCACTCGGAACCGATATCGCTATTTTGTACACGAAGTTGTCAGATGGAAACGAAAAATGAAAGTAAGTGAAAAACTTAGTCTTCTTACCAGATCCATTGACTCATAAATCTTAAATTAAAATAAGCAAAAGGTGACGCGAAACGAACGAGCAGCGTTAAGGATACCTACGTCATCTTTCTCCCGTACTTGATTGTATTTTAGAGAAAGGGAAGGGGAATGGAGGTGGAGGTTCGCTCTCGCACAGATCCTGTCGCAACCACTTCCATTGGCAGAGTCACCTATGTGTCCCCCTACTGTGATCAGGCGACAAAGCCTCGCAGTCTCCGTTGTGATTGGACGAAGTGGATGACGTATAAGTCCTTTGCACGCCCACTTTTCTGAAAGGGTTGAAAACATCAGTTTGTCACCGCTTATAACTCGTGAATAACTCTACGGATCGAAGAACGGAAAAATACGGGTCTTTTTATTTTAAAAAACTCTATCAGATTCGGCTATAAGGAAATACGGTAAACGACCCCATTTCTATGACTATAAACTACCGAAAAATTATAGTTATAAGTTTTGGATTCTCCTTAACATGTAACAATCATAGGCACTGTTCTTATTTGACTAATTACCTTTTTTTAGATATAATATTAAAGTAGCTGAAAGAAATACTACTAACCAAGCTCACAAAAGAGTTTGGGAATTAGGGATATGAATAGCGGTAAATACGTCCAATACGAGCGAATCAATCCATAGCATAAGTAGTTGCATGTTGTTATAAGGACTTGAATGTAACCCAACTAACAGCATGTATTTGAATGTTTACTTTGCTATTTTTATCTTTTTAAATTGTGAAGTTTAGACTAATATACTAATATTAATCCTATTTTATGCGTGATATGTTGTGCATGTTTGGTGAGAATTCATCCCCTGCCACACACCTTTATGGTGGCTTGCAGGGTATTTTGCAGATGTACATGTAGAAGAGTAACATAGTGCAGTAGCTGATTAAAATAAGAAAACGTGGACATCAGATTTAAGTAATAAAAGTTGACAACAAACATCGAATCCATAATACTCTTCTTGCTATCACATCCGTAGAGTGCAATATCGAGTGCAATATCGGGAACAGAAAAACAAATCACGAAAGCTATTGCCGAGTAATTTATTATAAACGCCATTTCGAACGAATAAATTAATCTCCCTATTTGCACAGAATCAAATCGTGGACAGTGCATGCATGAATACGTGGAAATAGAACTACGGCAATATTTCTTGGTACATACATCAGAAATGGAATTTGGAAGTAAAATGCACAATTTGCTGCTTTTCACGTGCAGTATTCACTTTCAGTTTAACAGACTTTATGGTGACGATCGTGTGAAAAACGGCTTAACAGACGATTAACAGTTTTGAATGAAGGAATTGTTTCTGAAAAAATAATTATTTTGAAACATAACTTCATGCACAGTACCATTCATTTCGCTTCACAGTAAAATTCACAGTTCACATAACATTCATTAAAACCATGTTTACACGTCAGTGCATGTCCTGTTCATCTCATGAAGAGAAAAGAAAATATATCACACAAATATTTCAAGCGTCTAAAATTGAAATGAAGTCTATTATTTATATATTGAATCCCAAGTAATGTTATTACTCTGGCCATATGGGTTTCCTATGGCCTCTGAGCTTCACCGGCAAAGTACAAGTGAAATAATAAACTGGGATTTCGATACTTTAGGGAGTTTTTACTTTAGCATTCAGCTACGGCAAGAACCATTTGATAACATTTACTGTTCAGAGGGTCAAAATACATGGGAATCCTCAATTAAGGGCACTTTACAATAAATTTAAAGAAATCATGACATTTTTCTCCCGCTGAGTTTTATCGACAGTATATTTTTCCCTTTTAAGACCTAACATGCCCTCAACACATTTCTCAGATTTAAATGCTTGAAATACCACCATACTACGACCTAAAAAAAATATCCGGGTGACAAATAGAAGTTTACCTCTCTTTTCCATGGACAGAAACCAGAACGGTCGCTCACCTGAAAAGAGAAAATTAGACATTAATATTTTTTTGTCGAAGAGAACATGCCGTCACAGTAATTTGCACCTTGTTCAAGTCTGAAGGTCACAGAACCACTTCATTCAGAGAACCTTGCATAATGACGTCAGATGGAGACACATACATGCTAACTGATACGTTTAGGGTGAAACAGGAGAGGGGAAAAGCAAATAAATACTTGAGGAAGAAAACAAGTGAAGAATAAGGTTTATCTCCTCTCTTATTTATGATTTACGTCTATAATAAATTTTACATAATATTTTCGAATATATAATATTTTCGACTATAATAAACTTTGTGGAACCACGAGATTGGACAAGAAAATTCATTTTGTACACCCGTCCACACTAAAGTTATATTTTCTTTTGACCATGGTTTCGACATTTTTATGCCATTATCAACCTTGACAATGACGTAAAAATTATGTCACCAATTTATTCAGAGAGCCTCGCATAATGGCACCATGCTAACTGATACGATTAAGGTGAAATAGGAGAGGGGAAAATCCATTTAAATACTTGACGAAGAAAACAAGTGAAGAATAAGATTTACACTCCTCCCCTCCCGTCAACGAATTTCATTTCTCGTTAAGGCTGAGACACGATCAACGTAAACGTGAGTCGTGTAACTTAAAACGTTAACAGATGGCGCATGGGAGGGAGACAACGGAAACAACAAACACTAACAGCGCGTAACGTGAGACCGTGTACTACGTGGGAGACATGGGCATCTCCCGTATCTCACGTTTCACTTACACGGAATAAACCAATGCAAACTGTTCCAGGATTTGGCGATAAGTAGCCATCTGTCGGGAGTTATTGAAGTTACAAGTGGATTCAAATTAATTCTTAAATAAATAAATTCATGCCTCCTCTGGACTAAAATTTTAGTCTCAAGTACTGTGAAACTTATTTCAGTTATTGGTTTTAGCAAAAAGAAATTCCGGACTTTTTTAAATGAGGGAATCAATCAATGAATAGATATTTGAAGTCAATGCGTGTTAGTGAGATTTTACCAAGTAACTAAATACATGAAACTAATGAAAATTGAAAACATGAGCCCTGTCCGAAACGTGTGAGCTTCTAGCACTAAGCATACTACGAGAATGCTTGCTTTTAAGTGGAGGGGGGTACCGTCGGAAACACTCGAAGTATGTCCGAACGCGAAGCACTCTGGGGGAAGGATGCTACGAAGCCAAAGCACAGAAGCACGCTTCCATTGTTAAAGACTTCGAAGCATTGTTGACGAGAATAACAAAAGATGGCGGAGCCGTTGGCCACTTCTAAATGTGTGTAAATTCTATTTTTTTACTTGGTATATTACATTTGCATAATTATTAATATACATATCAATGAAAAGGTGAATATACATATAATCGCCCTTTTTCTTCCGATCTAAACATTTGATAGATGTTGCCCTCTATCGTGTTTCACTATATACCTAGTGGTTTTTTTTGTTGCCACTACTGATTAACGTCGCTCTTTACCGCAGACTGTCCAAATATGAAGTATTCTTTAACCCAAGCATGCTTCATTGTACGTCAGCAATACGTCATCACCAAGAATGCTTTGCCGAAGCATACTTGGTTTTCGGATACGGCTAAGGTAACTAATGACATGTTTGCGATTGTTGCCATTGGTTAGATAGTGTAAATTTAGTAAGGAAGTATTAAACACGGTTTTCACGCATGAATTCTCGCAAACTATAATAAACTGAAGCGATCTCGTAACTTCATTCACTGCATGAAATACTTAAGTACCTCTTCAGTCTTGAAAATTATTTGTTACCTCATATTTATATTCGTCATGGATTCCCCAGACTCAGTCCTTTCGCTAATCTCTAAACGGCTTCAGCTTTTCATGAGCGATGAGTGCGCTTAGAGCGCGGAACCGAAGCTAGTAGATCCGGACTCGTAATAATTGGCTACCGACATCCGCTCTCTTTTCCAAGTCGTGTTTCGAAAGAATAAAATACATAGATTCATCCAATGTAGTCCAGTGGTTAAATTTCCGAAAATGTCGACCTAAAGAGATTTATGGGTGTGGGATTTAAGAAAATCGCCTTTTAAAAAAAAGAGGAGCGCCGAGCGCACTTAAATCATCGATTTCGTCCGCGTCACGAGCCCCCTCGTTCGCTCTTTTTTTTCCAACAGGCCATCATCAGCGAAACGTGTTCAATCCTCCGATTCAACTAATCGATTTTTTTACCCCGCACAATCTCTACCTCCGTTCCGGACAAAGGATAAATCTTTTCGCAGGAGGGGTCAATCTCTCTGAATATCGACTCCGAAGCCACTTTTCTCGAAGTGGTCTTAAAAAATATTCGTGGGCTTGGTCTCGGCCATGTCCTGTCCTCCCACGCCTCTTCCTACAACACTTCGTGATTGTTGATCGCGGCCAAGGTTCCCCTAATTCCCCTAAACCCCCTTCATCTAACATAATCAAAAACAGTGAACCATAAAATAACGACAAAGTAATATAATAGAGTAAGTATAATATAGACGGCTCACCGCATAGAGCAACATTCTCATACATCTACATTTACATAATACCCTGCAAGCCACCATAAAGGTGTGTGGCAGAGGGTGAACTCTCACCAAACATGCACTACATATCATGCATAAAAAAGGATTAGTACTTGTATAGGTACTGTTCTAAACTACTCTATTTAAAAAACGATAAAAATAGCAAAGCAAACATGCAAAAACATGCCTTTAGTTGGGTTAGCTATAAGTCCTCATACCAACATGCAGCTACCAATGTTATCCATTGCTACACTCGTATTGGATATATTTACATTTATATATATTCATATCTCCAATTGTACGAGGAAAAGAGGACATTTTGTATCTGTAAGTTCGGCAATCAATTTCTCTAATTTTGTTATTATGGTCCGGTCTACCATAGTAAGTTGGGGTTTGCAAAATATTTTTAACATCATCACTGAAAATATGGTCTTGGAATTTGTTTAGGAGATTAAGTCTAAATTTCAACCTGCGATCTGTCAATGATTCCCATTTCAATTCATTTAATAGACTGGTTACGCTAATATAATAATCGTATTGTCCCTTTACAAATCTTGCCGATCTTCGCTGCACACGTTCAAGTTCATTATTTAGACCGATTTCGTAGGGATCCCATACACTGGCAGCGTATTCCACATGAGGTCTTACAAGGGAAAAGTAGCTGATTTCTCGTACATGATCGTCACACTTACCCAGTACTCTTTTGATGAATCCCAGTTTACGATTCGCTTGACCCATTATTTCACGTATGTGTTTACCTCAAAGTCATAAGTTTTGGGCGTAGTACTGGAAGGTTTCCATAGATGGCGTGGGAACAATTTTTCGAGTTGCGTCACAAACGATATAAATCTCTTCCATTGCTTTCGTTTTTCAAATCGAATTAAGCGGCACATAACATATGCTGTTGTTGTAGTTTTGTTATTATATTATAATGGTGCGATATTCCTTTACCTTACGTCAACAGTCATATGGATAAGTTAGCATTTCTCTCATTATTAAAACAAATGTATCTTGCCACAGGAGGGATTCCTTGTTGTTGCATTAAAAACACATAATCCACCGCTGCAAGGAGCAGAATTCAAGACTTCTCGATTGTGCCGCTTGAGTCGATTAGAAAAACGAAAACGATGGAAGCGATATATATCGTTTGTGACGTAACGCAAATAATTCTTCCCTCGCCATCTATGGAAACCTTCCAGTACTACATCCAAAACGTATAACAGTTGTGCCATATGCGATGGGTCCCTTATATTTTAAATTACTCGTAATATCATTAATTTATTACATATCGTAATATGTAATCATTACATCTTATTTTGCTAGACGCACAGCGAAGGATAAAAGAGTTGCAATAACAATAGCGAGCACATGTTACCCCAGCCTCACCTTATAAATTATGTATATATCTCCGAGAGAATGCCCAACATCCCAGCAAAATGAATAAAGGAAGTATTTATTATACTTATATAATAAATAAAATTAAGGATATAGTTATTGCGCATTAGAATATTCAGGCATTGGAGTATAAATTCAACTTCGATCGACATTCAATCGTCAATCCGCACCCAAATGTCTACACTCCCAATCACATTCCTGATCATTCCCAAAACTGTGTGGTAAAGGCACCAAACTTCGTAGACGTGTAATATTGCACAATATTTAGCAGGATCAAATAGTGGACATCGAACGCATGCAAGCGAGGAAATAGAACAACGGCCTTCTTTCTTACGTCGAGAATACACTTAGGAAGTATAGAACTGAGGAATAAGGAATTGCGATATATATACGTGAAATATTAATCTGCCTCGGTGCTGAATCCTCCGCAACGGAGGGAACGGAGTGCCCGCGGACCGGGGTTTCACTTTTCTAGCGGAGAGACAAATGACGCGCAGCAGGCGACCGATGTAACGAAACTTTCCCAGTCCCATCATCCGCGCAGGGCGAAAAAAAAGCGTCGGTCCATGTAAAGGAAGTGGGGACACATCTGCGATGCAGGGGTGGAAAAAATTGGGGAGAAGGGTTAAAGAGGAGAGCCCAAGAAGGTTGGATGTGGATTTCTCAAACAGACCGCGCACGGTTAGTGCTGCACTAAGGAAACAGTTTAAAGGCAACTGATGAAATAACCTACTGACAAACTATATTGCTCGCAGGATATTATCATCATCATCAAGGATCAACAATCCTAGGATTGGTTTGACGTAGCCCTCCATTCGATTCTTCTATCGGCCAACCTCTCCACATATTAAAGTAGTTCCTCTCTTTCACGTACTTTACGACCTGTTCTATGTATCTCATACGAGGCCTGCCTTTCCCATTCTTACCGTTCACTTTTCCCTCGACGATTGTCTTCATCAGGCCATCGTGTCTTAAGATGTGGCCTATTAAGTTGTCCCTTCTTCTTTTAGAGTTGTCAGAAGACTTTTCTTTTATCCCACTCTTCTTAAGACTTCTTTGTTTGTCACTCTGTCGATCCATTTTAACTTCATCATTCTTCGATAGCACCATATTTCGAATGCTTCCACCCATTTCTTCTACGCTACTTTCATCGTCCATGCCTCACTGTCGTAAAGGAACATGCTCCAGATATACGTTTTGATGAATTGCTTCCTTACTTCCAAGCTTGTATTTCCAGCTGTTAGTAGATTCTTCTTTTGATAGAATGCCCTCTTTGCCTGGGCTATTTTACTAATTATTTCTTTCTTGCTTCGTCCATCGTTGGTTACTCTGCTTCTCAGGTAACAGAACTCTTTCACCTCTTCCAGTTTCTGTTTTCCTGGTATAACGTTGGTTTTGGCCTCCGCTCTCTTGCTGCACACCAGTATCTGAGTTTTCTTCTTATTGATCTTCAGATGATAATTGGCCATGGTCCTTTCCATGGTTGTTAGCATCTTATTCAGCTCCTTCTCTGTCTCTGCTATGAGAAGGATTTTATAATACATGAAATTGACTGCCGCAAAAGGACGCCTCCGAAATATGCATAAACTATAAATCTGATTGGATTCGCTAACCGCCTTCGTTTCATTTGATTGAAATGGACTTTTCTCACACGGAGTGATTACAGTTAATAACAAATATTTTCATCAAAAAATATCAAAGGAGAAAAATATGATGTGAAATTCACTACCTAGTTTGAAAAATTTAGTCCACCGTAAAAAAATAAAATGTTACCCTGCCATCGCAAACATTTCAGGAAACATTACATGGTTTTTTATACTCGGCACAAAATGTAGGGAAACTGCATGCATGGCATCCGTTTGGAATGCTTAGAAACTATTCGCCAGGAATGTACTGCTGTCAATTTCATCGTTGTTATAGGCAAGTGATTAATAGCAGAGAGCCAGCTGATATTTCCCTTGAAGCATTTAAGTTTTTTGTTGATTTCATTTTCACAAGTCACGTAAACAAATTTCATTTTCTCATGCTACCCTCTTCCCCTCCCAGTTGCCTCCCGTTATTTGACGAAATTGCAACTCATTCATCCATCAAACAATCTCATAATCTGCTCTGAAACGGAATCTCAACACCATCAGCAAATTCAACTCATGGACCTAAGAAATTGTTTCCCCGCCTTCCATTTACTCCCTCGACCAAAGTTATAATACGAAACTGCTCCTGCCCTGAATCTCAAAAGCATTAAACTTATGACTCTCAATGTTTTATTTGAGTAGTATGCATAGCAACGAGCAAATACTCCATAAAATATATAATACCTGAATAGAGCCCTGATTGGTTTCGCACCCCAAATCTCTGCGATGACAAAGCAATCGCTGTTTATTTTTCAGAAAGATGCCACCGTAAGGGAGTCAACCAAAGACAAATTGCCGGATTGCCTTGTAAAATCCATTTTCAGTCATTGTTTCGATCAAGGAACAGCTACAAAAACCCAAAAACAGTATATTTGCTTCGTTTCCTTCCAAAATAAAAGTTTGCTTCCGTAGCAATGTGGAACCTACACCATGCAGTGACGTCAGAAGGCGTTTCAGGTCACGTGACCTACGTCTATTCTCGGGAACATTTTAGTGGCATTTAATAATCTCTGTAGTTGGAATAGAAAATGTTGACTTATGTGTTTAAATTTGTGAGGACATTTTGTATCGATCACATCATAAATATACGAAAAACAAAGGTTATGCATATTCCCCTTTGTAGCGGAAAAGTTGAAGTATTTTTTGTCCCAACATCAGATATACAAAACCTCGCGAAAGGAGACATGCAAAGGTACGAGTTTTTTTCGATACGATATTTATTCGTATCATCAAAACGAGATCACTCGTCATTTTAAGGCGGTGATGCACGAAGTCCGCGCCAATGCAGACGTTAATTTTGGAACCGAACCGATGATTACGCAGACGTGAGCGGGCGATCGGGTCGCCCGTGATTGGGGGGTTGTGCGAGGGAAATGGGAGGGGAGAGAGACATGTTACATATAACGAGAGCATCCTCTTCGTTGGGTGGGCGGGGGGGATGAATCACAGCACTCGAGAAGGGCGGCGCTGGTGTGAGTGGGGCGGAAGACGAATTTTCGCCGCATCCGGAGAGGCCCGGCCCAAACTCGGCCTCAGTGAGCTGGAAGACTCCAAACAAAGTTCTTCTGATGCACGGATACGAACGCCAGGGAAGGTATGTTTGAAATCATCGGCATTATTTCGACTAGGTAGCCAAGGAGTCACGTGGTATAAACACGAATCTTTCGCAAATTAGGTGTGTTAAAACCCTCTGACTACAACCTCATCATTGTTTACACTTGTGTTTGATCTCATCTGGAGGCTTTGTGGTCGAAGCAAATGAGAAAAACTCAAGTGAAAAGAATTAATGAGATTGTAACGAGCGATTTAAACATTAAAATTTGCATTCCATTCGTGTTTGAACCACGTGACTCCTTGGTTACCTATTCGAGATAATCCCGACGGTTTCAAACACACTAGACCTGATGATGACGCGTTAAGCGTTGAAACACGTGTAGTCATTTTTCGAATGAATTTGTGGACAGTACTATATCTGAAAACGTTTTACTGTATTTATTTACGACTAGCCCCCCTGGCTGTATATCAGGTGGTTCCGGATTTGAGTCCCGGAGGGTGTGCTACATCTACATCTACATAATACCCTGCAGGCCACCACAAGGGTGTGTGGCAGGGGGTGATTGCTCACCAAACATGCACTACATATCATGCATAAAAAAGGATTAGTATTAATATAGTAGTCAGAACTACACTATTTAAAAAAGATAGAAATTGCAAAGCAAACATGCAGAAACATTATGTTAGTAGGGTTAGCTTTAAGTACTCATACCAACATGCAGCTACCAATGCTATTCATTTCTACTCTCCGATAGGACATATTTACCGTTATTCGTATCTCTAATTGTGCGAGGGAAAAAGAACATTTTGAATCGGTCAGTTCGGCAATCAATTTCTCTAACTTTATGATTATGGTCCAGTCTGCCATAGTAAGTTGGGGTTCGTAAAATATTTTTAACATCATCACTGAAAATATTGCCTTGGAATTTGTGGAAGAGATTAAGTCTAAATTTCAACCTGCGATCTGACAATGATTCCCATTTCAATTCATTTAATAGACTGGTTACGCTAATATAATTATCGTATCGTCCCTTTACAAATCTTGCCGATCTTCGCTGCACACGTTCAAGTTCATTACTTAGACCGATTTCGTAGGGATCCCATACACTGGCAGCATATTCCAAATGAGGTCTAACAAGGGAAAAGTAGCTGATTTCTCGTACATGATCGTCACATTTACCCAATACCCTTTAATGAAACCCAGTTTGCGATTCGTTTGACCCATTATTTCACGAATGTGTTTACCCCAGGAAAGATCATTTGTCAGTCTTATTCCAAGATATTTAATGGATTCCACGTTTGTTAATTCATTATTACTTATTTTGTAAGTGGTAGGAGGAGAGCTATTCTTTTTCCAAAAATTCATTACAAGACATTTCTTAAAGTTTAATTCTAACTGCCATGTATCACACCAAGTTTCAATTGCTTGTAGGTCAATAAATAAATATTCTTTATCGTTTGGGCATAGAATTTCCCTGTACACTACTGCGTCATCGGCAAATAGACGGAGCTTACTTTTTACCACCTTTTGGATATCATTAATATACAAAAGGAATAGGAGTGGACCTATCACACTACCTTGTGGGACACCCGAAGTGACTTTAATTGCCGGTGAGGAAACACCGTCCAAAACAACCCTTTGAACCCGATCATGCAGAAAATCATTAATCCATGATATAATGTTACTGTCTAACCCATAAGATTTTAACTTCAAAATTAGTTTGCTGTGAGAAACCTTGTCAAAAGCCTTCTTGAAGTCGAGAAATATAGCATCCACTGGGATATTATTTTCGCCAGAAACTAAAATATCGTGGGAAAAGAGAGCAAGTTGAGTTTCACACGATCTGCTCTTTCGGAAGCCATGCTGGACATTGGACAATAAATTCTGGCTATCTAGGTGTCCCATGACTGAACTGACAATTATATGTTCTAGGACCTTGCATGAAATGGATGTGAGGGATATAGGTCTGTAGTTAGATGGCTGCTCCCTATCGCCACTTTTAAAAATGGGTGTTACATCGGCTGCTTTCCAGTCCATCGGTACGACGTGTTCGGTCAGGGATTTATTAAATACTATTTCAAGGTAGGGAGAAATTTCGGATGCTAACTCTCTATATACGCGGGAGGGAATTTGATCAGGGCCAGGAGATTTGTTGGGGCTTATATCTTTAAGTAATTTTTCAATACCATTACAGGAAATGTCAATTGGTTGCATCAACCGCTGAAAGAGGTCAGGTAACACGACAATTGAATCCCCGGTAGGTGGGTTAAAAACGGTTTGGAAGAAGGAATTTAGCAAGCTAACTTTGTCGAGTGTGTTTGTGGTCATTTCACCGAGCTATCATTTTTAAGTGAATGGACGGCAGACTTATGGCCTTGCACTTCCCTTACGTACGACCAGAAGACTTTTGGATTTTCTTTCAATTGTTCCCCAAGTGTTTTTCTTTTGAATTCTGCAAATGCATTACTAAGGGCTGTCTTTGCAGTGGATTTTGAAATTTTATAATTTTCAATAATTACATTACGCTCATCAGTGGGCATATGTTTACTAATTCTTTTCATTTTAGCATGACATATTCGCTGCCGTCTCAGGGATTTTCTCACTTCGGCATTGTACCACCTAGGTTCAGTGCTTTCTTTTTTGAATTTACTAGGGATAAATCTGTTGATCCCAGAGCGCATGATATTAATGAACGACTTCCATGACTCGTTGGTACATACCTTTATGGAAGACTTTTTGAAATCCGATAAGAAATCTCTTAAATAAATTTTCAAGTTAGCAAAGCCTGCTCTTTTAAAAATGTAAATCTTTCTTTTTTGTTTAAAATTTTTATCTAAAGATAGCGAGAGTTTTGCAGTTATAACTCTGTGGTCACTGATTCCATCAACCGTGTCAATCATTGTCACATGTTGTGGGATATTGGTTGCCAGTAAATCAAGAGTGTTGTCCCCTCTATTAGGTGCTGTAGCTAATTGTGTCAGGAAGTTATTGGAGAAAACATGTAATAGAGTCTCACAGATGTCTTTGTCCCTTCCTCCAGCTTTGAAGCAGTATGTTCTCCAGTCTATTGATGGTGCATTGAAATCTCCACCTATTATTATATTACGTTCGCTGTTACGGGACGTTATAGTATTTATCTGGTTTCCCAGTTCTAATAATGACTCAACATCAGTGTTTCGGGGCCTATAGAAGGCGCAGACAGATATTGATCTGGATTTAGGGCATGTTAATGAACACCAAACACATTCTAAGGGGTTGTCGGGAAATATTACTGCTTTGCTAATGATTGAGTTCTTGACTGCAATGAAAACACCACCACCTGCTCTGTTATGTCTATCTTTTCTATATATTTTAAAAGATTTGGGGAATATTTCTGAGTCAGGAATGTCATCCGTCAGCCAACTTTCAGTTCCTATAATTACATCTGCATCAGTAGTATGAATAAGGTGATGGAACTCAGGTATCTTGTTTTTAAGACTTCGGCAATTAACTACCGCAACGGAAATATTTTCACCTCGACTATTATTAAGGCTACAAGGGAGAGCTGTAGTCATGTCTGAAGTATTTTGAGGTTCAATTCTGCTTTCATGAAAGTTAGCCGATAAAGCGACTGGCAACGAGAAGTTATTTACCCCACTACATGACCTACTCTCTACCCTACCATCTACCCTAAAAAAGGCCTGCAATGATCTAATATCTCTAATATGCTAGATTCGTTCGAGATTGATTCCGGTGCGGAATAATCCCTAACGCAATGTAAAAACATACGAGTGAGTCCTTAGCTCTACGCACCGAAATAATCTCGCACGATTCAAGCCCACTTCTGCCGGTCAAGGAGGAGTTTTTCTCCGCGGGAACAGTGCTGTATTGCATTTCAGTAAGTGACTCCGCTGAGGTACCTGCAATCAGTTCTTAAAACTTGAATTCATTCTCTTCCTCTGTTTCGTTTCCTCAAAATGACTGGAACAATCTGGATTACTGCGACCTGGTCGTCAAAGGCTCGTCCTCCAACCTCAGTCATTCAATTCTGAGTCAAGATTCATCAACATCTACATAATACCCTGCAAGCCACCTCAAAGGTGTGTGGCAGGGGGTTAATTCTCACCAAATATGCACTACACATCATGCATAAAAAAGGATTAGTATTAATATATCAGTCAAAACTGCAATATTTAAAAAGATAAAAATAGGAAACTACGCATGCAAAAACGTGCTGTTAGTTGGGTTACCTTCAAGTCCTTACACCAACATGCAACTACTTATGCTATGGATTCAATAACTCGTATTGGAATTATTTACCGCTATTCACATCCCGAATTGAACGGGGAAAAAAGTACATTTTGAATCGGTCAGTTCGGCAATCAATTTCTCTAATTTTGTAATCATGGTCCAGTCTACCATAGTAAGTTGGGGCTCGCAAAATATTTTTAACGTCATCACTGAAAATATTATCTTGGAATTTATTTAGGGGATCAAGTCTAAATTTCAACCTGCGATCTGACAATGATACCAATTTTAATTCATTCAATAGACTCGTTACGCTCATATAGTTATCGTCCCTTTACAAATCTTGCCGATCTTCGCTGCACACGTTCAAGTTCGCTGTTTAGACTCTATTTATTTAGATTTTTCTCACCCTCAGGGGGATAGTTGGGTTCGGGTGCAGAGGTGGAAAATTATTAGCGGAATACTGCTCCCAAAATCAGTGGCGAGTTGAGAGTACTTCAACTTCAATATTCATTCCGTCGGATACAACGTTAGAACAATGTATCTCTAGTCGCCTTTATTTAAGTTACGTCCGATGTCAACACCGGGTTTCTCTCCAACCTCTCTTCCTTCGCTCCGATAAATCCAACCCATATTCAATTAATTATCCGTAATGGAGCTCACAACCTAATAACAACGACCTACTCTCCCTTCAACTTGCTTTCTTCCTGCATCATGCCTGAGGTTTCTTCGACTCCCTTTCTCTTGCCCGCTTTTTCTTCAGAATTTTAAACATAAAAATGCTGACTATCGATTATGAATTCAGTCACATGCCGTCATTCGGGATGCTACGATAACGAAAGACTTCAAAGACCCCACATCTTCGTTAAAACGGTTAACAGGCCTATAAGAAAGGGACAAAGGGTCCACATTTTAAATTAAATTCAGCTCTTTAAGATGAAAGGGAATTCTCCAGTGGATGAATTTACCATGTGCTATCAATGAGCCCTTCCAAATCATTCGGGTCAAAATCATGAAGTACAAAACGAGCAATTAAGAGGAAAGTAGATACTCACCGTCACAGATGACGATGGATTTATGTATGTTTACTAAAAGCCGTGAAATACGGCCACAGACACAAGTTGCCTTGAATGTCCATGGGTAGAAAGGAATAAGGGGTTCACGAGCGTAACTCTCAGACTATGACCCTGGTTCGACTGGATGGTGCCACAGTAAATAAAGAGGGCAGAACTGCTGTTGCAGGTCATTGCTCGACGCTCATAACTTACAGGGCCGCGGTAAGGTTAATAAAAGCAAGATAAAGGTCAAACGACAATCCCTGGCCCTTAATGAAGTGTACCCAACGTGGACCACACCCGGGACGTGAGCTGGCGCTTCAGTCGCCGCGTGGGGACAACAACAGCTGCCCTCCCTTTCCTCGGTGCCTGCCCCCTCCCCCCTGAAAAACGCGTCACACCACAACAGACGTCAAGACGGGGACCGGTAAAAAAATAAATGAGCGACGAAATGTGCGTCGGAGCAACAAAGCGCAGTTTCGGCGGGGAGATTGTGTTTCAAACCGTCGGGATTATTTCGAATAGGTAACCAAGGAGTCACGTGGTATGAACAAGGATGGCCCACAAATTCGGTGTTTTAAAACCACTGATTACAACCTAATTCATTGCTTACACTTGTGGTTTATCTCATCTAGGGGCTCTATAGTCGAGACAGATGATAAAACGTGAATGGTAAACAATTAATGATATTGTAACAAGCGATAAAGGCACATTAAATTTTCAAACCATTCGTGTTTGCACCACGTGACTCCTTGGTTACCTATTCCAGATGATCCCGACAGTTTCAAACACAGACCCCTCTGGGGGATGAACAAGGGGTGAACAAAGATGCCGATTCCGCAACGTCTTCTTACATCCACTTTTCAATGAGGCTCCACCCATTATTTCTTTCCCTTATTGCATAAATATAATGTTTATTCATTCTGCAAGAAACACTTAACAATTACAGTTCATAGCTGACCAGTGGTTGTGTTCCAAGAATGTCCTCAATGGATAGGTGGAGCCAAAGCCAACTTGTTGTCTGTTATTAGTTTTCCCTAATGTGTATTAATAAAAAAAATTGTTTTCTTCCGTATAAATATAATCAAATACTGCTCGACTAATTTTGATATTTCTAGTTCGTTAACAAGAGATGAGTGAGTGATAACTCAGCCCTTATTAATGACCTGAAAAGATCAAAACCATTTGAGCAATATTAATTATATTTACGTGGAATAGAACAAAGCTTTAATTTATTTAGACACAAAACCTTGAAGAGGTGAAAGAGTACTGTTGCCTGGGAAGCCGAGTAACCAACGATGGGCAAAATAAGAAAGAAATAGTCAGTAGAATAGCCCAGGCCAAGAGAGCATTCTATCAAAAGAAGAATCTACTTACAGCTGGAAATATAATCGTAGTTATACGGAAGCAATTCATCAAAACGTATATCTGGAGCATGTTTCTTTACGGCAGTGAGGCATGGAAGATGACAGCAGAGGAGAAGAAAAGGGTGGAAGCATTCAAAATGTGGTGCTACTGAAGAATGATGAAGATAAAATGGATCGACCTAGTAAGTAACAAGTAAGAGCTAAGAAGAGTGGGAGAAAAGAGAAGTCTGCTGAAAACTCTAAAAAGAAGAAGGGACTACTTCATTTCTTCGAAATATATATAGGCAACAATCACAAACTAGCTTTTTTATGTAATTAGTTACCTTGTAAACCTCACTTGAACACAATAACTTCAAATAACTATTCATTCATGGATTCCCTCATTTTCCAAGTAAGACAGGAAATTCTGTATGCTAATCTTAAGACACGATTGTCTGATGAAGACTATCGTTGAGGGAAAAATAAAAGGGAAGAATGGAAAAGGCACGTCTCGTATGAGATATATGGAACAGGAAGTGAAGGATGTATAAGAGAGGAATTACGTCACAACGAAAAGGTTGGCCGATGGAAGAATCGAGTGGAGGTCTGCGTCAAACCATTCCTAGGATTGTTGACCGATGATGGTGAATGTTGTTACACCACCAAGTTAACTTTCCTGCTATTTTTATAGTTCTTTTATTTGTTCTGAACCTTAGGAATAATTGGTGGTACAAGGAAATGATGTTTCCCTCATTGTCTATTGCGTGAATCACCCGCCGCGCATGGGTGAGTTCAACTCACGCATATCAATTCATCCTCAGACTGACGCCTTCTGATGGAGGTGTAAGCTCACATCGGAAATCTCTGGAAAATAGTAGGATGAAATATCAACTTTATCTCTCTTGGTGAAATGCACGAAGACGTAAGAGCACGAGAGGGAGACGGACTGAATTCTATGTTATTCTCGTGACCCAGCATTACAAAGAGTCGACGACTTCACTGATCCCTTCCCCAACGTGCGCAGATGGCAGTGCGCATCGGGGAAATGCTTAAAGGACGGTCGTCTACACCCACGACCGTGACTTACTTTAACACCTAGATGCTGTGTAATGATTAGAGTACCTACTGGCCTCCCACCATGGGGGTTGTGTTTGCAAGCATCGGGATCATCTCGAATAGGTAACCAAGGAGTCACGTGGTGCAAACACGAGTGGTTTGCTAATCTGGTGCGTTAAAAACTCTAATAACAACCACGCTCATTGTTTACACTCATCTACATCTACATAATACCCTGCAAGCCACCACAAGGGTGTGTGGCAGGGGGTGATTGCTCGCCAAACATGCACTACATATCATGCATAAAAAAGGAATAGTATTAATATAGTAGTCAGAACTACACTATTTAAAAAAGATAGAAATTGCAAATAAAACATGCAAAAACATTCTGTTAGTAGGGTTAGCTTTAAGTATTCATACCAACATGCAGCTACCAATGCTATCCATTGCTTCTCTCCGATTGGACATATTTACTGTTATTCGTATCTCTAATTGTGCGAGGGAAAAAGGACATATTGAATCGGTCAGTTCGGCAATTCATTTTTCTAATTTTATGATCATGGTCCAGTCTGCCATAGTAAGTTGGGGTTCGTAAAATATTTTTAACATCATCACTGAAAATATTGCCTTGGAATTTGTTTAAGAGATTAAGTCTACATTTCAACCTGCGATCTGACAATGATTCCCATTTCAATTCATTTAATAGACTGGTTTCGTTAATATAGTTATCGTACCGTCCCTTTACAAATCTTGCCGATCTTCGCTGGACACTTTCAAGTTCGTTATTTAACCGATTTCGTAGGGATCCCATACACTGGCAGCATATTCCAAATGAGGTCTAACAAGGGAAAAGTAGCTGATTTCTCGTACATGATCGTCACATTTACCCAATACTCTTTTAATGAAACCCAGTTTACGATTAGCTTGACCAATTATTTCACGTATATGTTTACCCCAGGAAAGATCATGTGTCAATCTTATTCCAAGATAAAACTCGTGTTTTATCTCATCTTGGGGGCTCTATAGTCGATACAGATGAGAAAAACTCAAGTGGAAACAATGAGTGATATTGTAACGAGCGATTCGGACACACTACATTTTTAATCCATTCGTTGTTATACCACGTGACCCCTTGGTTACCTATTCGAGATAATCTCGACAGATCTGAATCCCGGCACAGACGGATTTTTTTATTGGTTAACCGATCCTTACTTGAGTGTTTTATGGAGGACATTCGATTTCAGTTCTCCGTGCGTCGGATACGGCGTTAATCCTCGGTCCCCGGGGCGCCTTTCCGGCTAATGCCATTCCATTCCACTCCTTGTATCTTTCTTCCCTGTCTCAAGCGCCTATTAGTGCGGAAACAGACTTGAAAACAGAGATGGGAGGCCCTAAGGCGTGCGACGAAGCATCGACGGAGCAACACACACGAGTTAAGGCGGGAAAGTGGTCCAGGGAGGGGAGCAACAATGCACGCCGATGGATACGAGAGAGAGGATGAGGGAACGGGGAAAGGGGGGGGGTGTTTTTTTTCTCCGGAGAAAAGCATGGAGTGATGAAGCCACGAGGGTCCTTCTTCCCTTTAACGGACCCCGTTAGTACCATTTGGAGGTTAAATCATGAGCGGAAGTTGCAAGAGTGTTCGGGGCAGAGGAGTGGAGGCAGTAAGGGTAGAGAGGGTGCGACGAGAGGGAAGCGAGTGCCCCTACAAGAGGAGGGCGGGGAGGGGGAGATTACGAGGAGGGTTTGGGAAAAGGGCCCTGGGCCTGGGAGAGGGAAGTGAGGGACGCCCCTTTTGAAGTGGCGCGAAATCCACGGGGAGCCTGAGAGGCGATGCGGGAAGTGGAGTCCATTCCGCCGCCCCTTGGCTGGAGGACCACGGCCCTGCGGGTGTTGGCGCGTAGCCGCTGAGCCACGCGGTGCGATTGCACCCTGTAACACACAAATAATATCCCTATGGAGCCTGGGGGGCTCCTGGGGTGTTTGAAACGGTCGAAATTATCTCGAATAGGTAACCAAGGAGTCACGTGACACAAACAAAAATGGCTCGCAAAACCTGGTTTGTTTTAATCCCTCTTTTACAATCTCACTCATGGTTTAAATTTGAGTTTTTGCCATCCATCTCGAGCATAGAGTCCCCGGATGAGAAAAACTCAATGGAAAACAATGAGAGAAATTGTTAAGAGCGATGAAAACAAACCAATATTTGCGAACCATTTTTATTTGTACCACGTGACTCCTTGGTTACTTATTCCAGTTATCCCCGACGGTTTAAAATGAACTCCTCTCCCAGAGAAGCTTAAGAGTTTAGATGGTAGAGGGGGGGGGGGGATACTTTGCCTATTTTTTATATTCTTGAGAAATTACCACCAAAGTCTGCAGTACCCAAATAATCCATGATTCAATTGAATACACAAGTCTCAACCTTATTATTGAAAAAAGTTACAAGCTTGTAAAATTTTTAAAAGCAAGATTTAGGCACAACAATGGGAAATCTCCTTTCACCCTTCCTGGCTGACTTTTTCATGTCTAATTTCGAACTACACTGCCGGAAAATTCCACTATTTCCCCAAAACCTGGTACAGATATGTTGACGACATATTTGCTATCTTCGACACTAATGCTTGTTCTATCGACAGTTTCCTCCAGGATCTCAACAGCCAATACCCCTCCATCAACCTCACCTGCGAATTTGAGAGCAATAAATCCCTCCCCTTCCTTGACCTCGAAATCAAACGGTCCAACAACGAAATTGACATTTACAGGAAGCCAACACACACAAACAACTATATTTATAGTTCCTCCTTTCACCACCACGCTCACAAAGACGCTGCATTCTATTCCCTAATCAACAGACTTCGGAATATCCCTATGCGCAGTTCAGAATTTCATAAAGAACTCAATTACATTAAAAAGATTACTACATCCAATGGCTACACTGAAGAAATAGTAGAAAGAATCCTCAGTAGACAAAAGAAAAGAAGACTACTTAAAGAAAACACCACTCTCATCCCTTCTAAATATGAGAAATATGTAAAACTCCCTTTTCATCCCAAATTAACGAAAGGCCTTGGATATATTTTCAAAAAACATAATTTCAAACCCACATTTGTGTCCACCTATAAACTTAAATACATAACTTAAATGTAACCTTCATAACCTCAAAGATCCCATAGAAGTCGTGGGGTCACACTACACAAACGGGGAAATGCAGAGGCAGAGGCTGAGCCTTTCCCCGTTAGTAATAGGTTCGATGGGCTGGCGGAGGTCGGCGCATCGAACGCTCCGCCTCCGGAGACTTCGCCGACTGGGAGTCGGGAGGGAAGGGAGGGAGTATTAGTGATAGGTAGCTCCAATGTCCGCCGAGTAGCGGACTCGATGCGTGCCAGGGCCCGTCGGGAAGGAGGTGGTGAATCCCGAGGGAAAGGTGACGAAGAACGGGTACGTTCCTGGTGTATACCAGGAGGTACGGTGCCCCAGGTGACGAAGGCGTTGAAAGCAACGGTCAGTGCCACTAACTGCTCCAAGCTGCACGTAGTCGCCCATGTCGGCACTAACGACGCCGCGAAACGGGGGTCCGAGGATGTAATGGATTCCGTAAGGGATCTATGCACCGAGTTCCACCGTGTTCGTGGAGGTCTGGGTATCGATATGAGGCTGACTATATGTAGCTTGGTACCTAGGACGGATCGGGGGTCGATGGTTTGGAGCCGAGTTTTAGGCATAAACCGGAGACTCCGTGAAGTCTGTGGGAGCGAGGGAGCTGAGTTTTTGGACCTCGGGCCGGAGCTGGAAACGTGTCGGGTGCCCCTGAATCGCTCGGGTGTCCACTACACGGACGAGGCATCGTCTAGGGTAGCGAGTAGGATACTGGAGCATACACGTAGGGTTTAGCTCAGGTGGTAGCCCAGAGTGCAGGTCAATCCGCGGGGGAAAAATCGTGCAAGAATTTGACAGAACATGCAGAGTAGTTTTAGAAGGTCAGAGAAAAACACATGGAGAGAACGAACATGATAATTCATCAAAGGTAAGAGGTAGACCAAATAGTTTGTCCGTCAAAAAATTATCGAGGAAAATTTTAGTTGGAAAGGAGCACCAAGAGAGAAACAGATTGGAAGAAAAAATTTCAGTGATAGTAGTGAATTGTCGTAGTATAAGAAATAAAGTAGCAGAATTTCACCACCTCATTAAGAGTACTAATGCAGATATAATCGTAGGTACAGAAAGCTGGCTTTCGAAGGACATATCAGATCATGAAGTATTTCCGAAGTGTTTTACAGTATACAGAAAGGATAGAGTAAGCAGAAACGGAGGAGGAGTTTTCATAGCTGTGAAGGACCCGTATGTCAGTAGAAGAGAACTTATTTCAGAGCGAAATGTAGAAAGTATTTGGTGTTCCGTTAAAAGTAAAAGTAGTAACGCAAAAAAGATATATGTAGGTGCATATTACAGGCCACCGGACGCAGACGTCAATTCTATAATAGAGCTAGAGTCAGAGATACGCACATTACTTTCTGGGAAGAATGATAGAGGAATAATAGTAGGCGGAGATTTCAATCTCCCCTCGATAGACTGGAATACGTGTAGTTTCATTGCAGGAGGTAAGGATAAGGAACATTGCGAATCACTGTTGAACACCTTTACGACACATTCTTTACAACAGCTAGTAACAGAGCCGACCAGGGGAAACAACATTCTAGACTTATTAGCAACAAATATACCCGAGAGAGTTCTAAATACAGTTACAGACACAGGAATTAGTGACCATAAAATAGTGCATGCGAAATTTATTGTAGGCGTTGAAAGACATTATAAACCAAGGAGGAGGGTGTACTTATTTGGCAAGGCAAATTACGACGGTATGAAAGAGGAATTAAGGGAAGCGTTTAATGTATTCAGCGAACAAAGCAAAGGATTAAATACAGAGGATTCGTGGAGAGAATTTCTTGAGGTCACCCGTAACGCTGTTCATAAATACATACCAAGTAAATATATTAGTGATAATACAGAGCCAAGGTGGTATAACGCGGAGGTTAGGAAATCACTAAAGCGACAAAGGGTATGCCACGCTAAGATGAAAAATGCCAGACGGGGTCTATCGGTAGAGGAAAAAAATGAGCTAGTTCAAAACTATAAAAAATCGAGAGCATTAGCAAGGAAATCATGTCGGCAAGCGTTATCACATTTCAAGAGCAAGATGTTAGGAGAATATTTAGATAGCAATCCTAAAGCGTTTTGGTCATATGTGAGAGAGCTTCAGGGAAATAAGTCCACAGTGCACACACTTAAAAATGATAAAGGAATCAGAGTCACCAGCAGTGTAGAAAAAGCCAACACTTTAAACACCTTCTTCCAAAGTGTATTCAACTCATCGTCACAAAACGCAGTGGAACCACCGCCGAACACTTTCAGTGAGCAAATGCCCGAAATAAACATTTCATGTCGCGGAATAGAGCAGCAGTTAAAAAGCATAAGTAAAAACAAAGCACCAGGTCCCGATCAAATTCCTTCCAGAGTTTATAAAACATTAGCTTCTGAAATAGCCCCCTATCTAGAAATAATATTCAATAAAACACTAAAGAACCACACAGTACCCAAGGATTGGAAAGTAGCTAACATTACACCTATATTTAAAAGCGGTGATAGGGAAGAACCTAGTAACTACAGACCCATTTCACTCACGTCAATCTCTTGTAAGATATTTGAGCACATAGTAGTCAGTTCGATCATGGGGCATTTGGATAGTCAGGGATTACTCATAAACAGCCAGCATGGGTTCCGGAAAGGTAGATCCTGCGAGACACAATTAGCTTTATTCGTACACGATATTTTAGTCCACGGCGAAAGCAGTACTGAAGTTGATGCGATATTTTTAGATTTTAAAAAGGCTTTCGATAAAGTTCCTCATGACAAATTAATCTTGAAGTTAGAGAGTTTTGGTATAAATAAAGACGTTGTATGTTGGGTAAAAGAATTCTTAAGTGGGCGAGAGCAGAGGGTTGTCATAGATGGTATCATGTCGGACACAATCGAAGTCACATCGGGAGTTCCCCAGGGTAGCGTAGTAGGTCCGCTTCTATTTCTTTTATACATAAACGATTTGGGTACCGTAGTTAGTAGTAACCTTAGACTTTTTGCAGACGATGCGGTGGTGTACAGGGGTATATCAAACGAAGAGGACATGAAATCACTTAGCAAGGATTTAGATGCAATTCAAGAGTGGTGCGACAAATGGCAGTTAGAACTCAACCTTAAAAAGTGTGTAGCTATCAATTTTTGGAGGAGGAATAATTCGATAGAGCGATCCTATAGAATTAATAACACGAAGATCGAAAACGTTGAAACCGTAAGATATTTAGGTGTAACAATCACTAAAGATTTATCGTGGGGAAGACACATAAGGGAAATATGCGGCCGAGCGAAGAGAAAGCTAGGATTTATAAAAAGAGTACTTGGGAAATGTGATGAGAAGACAAAAGAGCGATGCTACTTTTCACTAGTTAGGCCCCACCTTGAGTATGCAGCCAGTGTATGGGATCCTAATGAATTAGGTTTGATGAGAGAACTAGACAGTGTGCAGCGTAGAGCAGCTAGGTTCGTCAAAAGGTGTTACGATAGGTTGAGTAGTGTATCAGAATTAATACAAGAATTAGGGTGGGAATCATTATCAGAGCGTAGATTAAAGTTCAGATTTAATCTATTGCAGAAATTTCAATCGGATAGCTTTACTGAAGATGTTAGGCACATATTAAAAACACCAGCGTATTATGCTAGATTCGACCAGATAAATAAGATTAGAGAGATAGATTGTCGTACAGATAGATTCAAAATGGCATTTTTCCCCCGTACTATAAGAGAACAGAATAGGCAGCATAGGAAAGGGATAGGTAGGGGAAATATTTTAGAGTATTCTGTAGTGCATGATGCATGTATTAACCCCTCAAATACTATAGATACTAACAATCTAGTTGCATGAGACCCTTTAGTTGCTTGCTTGCATGCTAGTAGTGAATGCTTGGTGACCTTCACCCCCTGCCACACACCCTCGCGGTGGCTTGCAGGGTATCGTGTAGATGTAGATGTAGATGAACCACTTCAAAAGTCAGGTATGTACCAAATCTCTTGCCCCGAATGCAGTGCGTCTTACATTGGCCAAACCCGCAGGAACTTCAACATTAGATTCAAGGAGCATGCAGCCTGCTTTAGGTTAGGTCATTTCCAATAATCATCAGTAGCCCAACATATGCATTCAGAAGCACATTGCATCACTGTTGACAGTGTAAAACTCTTGAAACACGTCCCAGACCATTTGTTAGACGCATACGAAAGTATTCATATGCAGAAGAGTTGCAGCAACACAATGAGCAGCGACCAAGGGCCAATTTCCTCCTGCTTAATTCCTCTTTGTGCACAAAGTAACCAAGTGTCCCCCCCCCCCCCCTTCCCTCGCCTAATCCCCCCGCACCTCTATCATCTGCCTCCTGATCACCCAACCAATCATAACATACTACACCCTCCTTCTACATCTACATACTACCCTGCAAGCCACCATAAAGGTGTGTGGCAGGGGTGAATTCTCACCAAACATGCACTACATATTATGCATAAAAAAGGATTAGTATTTATATAGGTTATAAGTACTGTTCATAACTACAATATTTAAAAAAAGATAAAAATAGCAAAGCAAACATGCTGTTAGTTGGGTTAGCTTCAAGTCCTTATACATACATGCAGCCACCAATGTTATCCATTGCTACACTCGTACTGGATATATTTACCGTTATTCATATCCCTAATAGTACCTACGAGGAAAAAAGAACATTTTGAATCCGTCAGTTCGGCAATCAATTTCTCTAATTTTGTGAATATGGTACAGTCTACCATAGTAAGTTGGGGTCCGCAAAATATTTTTAAAATCATCACTGAAAATATGGTCTTGGAATTTGTTTGAGAAAGTAAGTCTAAATTTCAACCTGCGATCTGACAATGATTCACAATTTAATTCGTTTAATAGACCAATGGACCTTCTAGCTTCCCCTCCTATTCCTCTCCGAGATTGACATTCTCCTGACGAGGCCTGATTGGCGGGCGAAACATCCGCTGTCAGTTTTTGACGTTGGGCATCCTTTCCCCATCCTTACTCCTTTCCCTGTGAGTGTGACGGGTCACTGGCGAAGGAGATTCCTCGTAAACCCTGATCGTGTGCGTGAATGTGATTCACGAGGGTGACTGTACTATGTGAATGTACAAACCCCAGTGCAAGGAAAAGTCCCTGAACCCTGCATGTATGTGTGCGTGTGAATGAGAATCACGAGGGTGACTGTGCATCGTATGCAAATCCACGTGAATGAGTGATTGAAAGTAATTATCAATTTCACTTATTTTAATTTAATTATTTACTATCCCCCACTTTTATTATTTTTTCTTGCGTGTATGACGGGCCGCAGGCGTTGGAGAAATCCTCGTAAATCCTGCTTGTGTGTGTGATTCTACATCTACATCTACACGATACCCTGCAAGCCACCGCGAGGGTGTGTGGCAGGGGGTGAAGATCACCAAGCATGCACTACTAACATGCAAGCAAGCAACTAAAGGGTCTCATGCAACTAGATTGTTAGTATCTATAGTATTTGAGGGGTTAATACATGCATCATGCACTATGATTGAACTCACGAAGGTGACTGTATTTTGTATACAAACCTGAGTGAGGGAGTGATCGTGCGAATCACTTAGAGACACTGTATTGGGATATCCCAATACAGTGCCTCTAGAGTAACTGTTCGTTTCGTGCCACCTAGCGGCAGGGAGAGGAAATACCTTTGACGTCACACGCATAATTTACCGGCATGCATCAGTTCGCCATCGCGTATACGCGCCGTTGACATTCATCATTTTTTTAATTAATAAGGAATAATACTTAACATCATTTCAGAATCTAACTGCTTGAAATACGAATAGAAGAGGTTTATAAACCTTTGATCAAAACAATTTTAAAAAATAGTGCGAAAAAACCCTATTCACCCCCTGCCGCACACCTTTGTGACGTCATGCAGGGTATTATGTAGATCTAGATGAAGAGCCACCCTCGGAGAAGCGGCTAAACAAAAGGAAGACCACTTCCCACGTCGGAGAGCTCTTTGGTGCACGGTGGGAACGGGCAATTCCTCAGGAGGAGGTTATTTAAAGCGGTCTGCTTTCATTAGCGACGCACTCGAGACAGTGCTGGCCAATAATTCGTCGGATATGAGGACCTCCCTTCCATTCGGCTGGATTAAGGGTTTGCCAGGGAGTGAGAACCAGGAGTCAAGGGTTCACATGCCCCCATTACATAATTTACCCTATTTATTTACCCTACCATAATTAATGCCCTAATTACATAATGCAAAACATTCACAGATGGATAATTCGTACTACAAGAAGCCACCCTTCAACGATCTTACAGTAGAACTTCGATAAGAAGTGTCTCAAGGGGATTAGGGAAACAGTCTTGATATCAAGGTGCTCTTTTTGTTGAGGGTCGTGTTACCAAGGTTATTTCGGCTATCAGTCGTGTTATCGAGGTTAATGGAATCACTAAATCCCTTCATAACGAGTGAATTTTAGAGCGACACTTTTCGAACCAATTCTATTTATTATCAATTCTCATATCGCCAAGAATACAGAATTCTTGCAATGGAATTGTTTTATTTCAACTTTTCGTTTAAATTTCAAGGTAAGAAATACGAATTCTTGGTCCCAAATGGAGATGAAGGATTCCCGCTTTTAAAGAGTGCCATAATTAGTCATTAGGTTCGGAATTTAACTTCATACACGCCATGGAAAACAGCTTATTTTCGTCAAAATTTGCGTTTTTCTGAAAACAACAGAATTATGAGAAAAGCAACGAGTGAAAAATTACCAAACTTATTTACTAGATCAATCCTTATTCTCGAAGTTTGCGCAGAAAACTTTTGTTTAAGTAGCGAAGCAGAGTCTTCTAGTCAAGAGGCGTAGACGTCTGCAGAAGCGTTTTTGGCAGTGGTATCCGACAGCCTTAAAGGTTGACCCATTCATGTATCGAGTCGCGTTATCGAGGTTGACTTCCCAAAAGGACTTGTTACAAAGGTTTTGAGTTACGTTGTGAATTGGAAAAAACCCGTATTATTGAGATTGTTTGGATAATAATAGTCGCGTTATAGAGGTTAATTTAGAGAGGCTATTGGGATCGACTGACCAAGGAGGCCATAGAGATACGTTTGGCGGGCAAAACATTCAACCGCGACTCAGGATTTTCGCTAAGCCCATTGTGGAAACCCGTCCTGGCAAAAATACGCACCAACAGACATAGGAAGGAGACTGCTGTTTCTAGCCAATCAGGTGTGACCTGACGATTTCACCTTCGCTGCCGGCACACGGCAATTGCATAAATACCCGGCCATTTCCTACCCGGCACTCAACGCCCTGAGGACGATGGAAGAGTTATCCATCGAAACGTCGGCAGCAACCGAATACTTGACCTGGTGGAAGACCCGTGAAAACTTCATCCACATCATACGCTAGGAAAACACCAAATCCTTCATTACAGGTTAATTTAACATTATATGTTATGGCAATCTGAAGGGGATTTGAAAATTGCACTTGTAATTGAGGTTGTCGTGTTATTGAGGGTCGTGTAAGCGAGGTTCCACTGTATAAACCAAACCAGGTAGTCGGTAAAAGGATCGCTGTATACAGCAATAGGTGTTACGGGAGCATCGCGAAAAACATCCTCTTTGGAGTTCTACTGTATAAACCAAACCAGGTAGTCGGTAAAAGGATCGCTGTATACAGCAAAAGGTGTTACGGGAGCATCGCGAAAAATATCCTCCTTGGAGTCATACTCCATGCTTCACTGCTGTAAGTAGATTCCTCTTTTGATAGAACGCCCTCTTTGTCTGGGCTATTCTACTAACTATTTCTTTCTAAAAAATTTATGCAATAATAATGCATCCTTGACAAAAGAAGGGTAATGAAAGATAGCTAGATGCAGTTTTATCTGGATAGATAATACTTTTTGGTTTTGGGAAGCAGATGAAATAGCTACAATCAAAATATCGCGAAAAGTAAACACAAACAGCTCGTGACCGCGAGGCGAGACCCGATTGGCTCAACGGTTGCTCAACCGGGATATTTGAAATAGACTCGCTCCTTTTTCTTCAACCGAGAGCTGATTGGTGGACACCGTAATCATAACCAATAACCAACAACGTCTTGTGTGATGCGTGCTTTAGTGAGCCTTAAAGAGTCATTATTTAGAATGAAGTCTAGGCCTACCAAGATACATCTACATCTACATCTACATGATACCCTGCAAACCACTGCGAGGGTGTGTGGCAGTGGGTGAACACCACCAAGCATGCACCACTAACATGCAAACAAGCAACTATGTATGCAACTAGATTGTTAGTATCTATAGTATTTAAGGGGTTAATACATGCATCATGCACTACAGACTACTCTAAAATATTTCCCCTACCTATCCCTTTTCTATGCTGCCTATTCTGTTCTCTTATGGCACGGGGGAAAATGCCATTTTGAATCTATCAGTACGACAATCTATCTCTCTAATCTTATTTAGCTGGTCGAATCTAGCATAATACGCTGGTGTTTTTAATATGTGCCTAACATCTTCAGTAAAGATATCCGATTGAAATTTCTCTAATAGATTTAATCTGTACCTTAACGTATGCTCTGATAATGATTCCCACCCTAATTCTTGTATTAATTCTGAAACGCTACTCAACCTATCGTAACACCTTTTAACGAACCCAGCTGCTCTACGCTGCACACTGTCTAGTTCTCTGATCAAACCTAATTCAATCGGTTCCCATACACTGGCTGCATACTCAAGGTGGGGCCTAACTAGTGAAAAGTAACATCGCTCTTTTGTCTTCTCATCACATTTCCCAAGTACTCTTTTTATAAATCCTAGCTTTCTCTTCGCTCGACCGCATATTTCCCGGATGTGTCTTCCCCACGATAAATCTTTAGTGATTGTTACATGTATAATGAGATACAGTGTCTGTTGCGCAGCATTTTCGTGACTCGATCAGGAAGCGTCGCACGCTGACTGAAGTGTAATCGTCATATTTAGGGGACATCTCCTCTTCGTTGAAGAGGTACGAGTGAGTCAGGGCACAAAGCCCAATCCTCAGACGTGTGATGGCCATATCCTCTCCGTGACTGGCTCTCGTGTAAATTGGCCACACTGACGTCACCTGTCAAACGAAATATAATTTCTTGCCGCTCACACGAGCCAAAAATCACGCCATAGCTCTGGGACTACTTTAAGTAGGTTCCACCGTAACTCCGAGATTCAAAATCCCGTAAAAGGGCTATGTTATGTAATGAATAAATACCGATCCAGAAAACACCTACATGAAAAATCATCTATAGGGTTATAACGCATACAAAAAAGTTGTATGAGTATGCTATTATATAGCTGCTGTAGTTGAATTCTAATTTTTACAAGCTCTTTTCACTCATTTTGATTTCGGAATATGACTGACGTGTTGTTGCCACGTTTAATCTACAAAGTGAGAATACGTACTCAATCCCGGTAATACGTACCTATGCTAAAATAGGTCAAATATTTTATTACTTAGTTTTTAACTATTCCCTTGCAAATACAACTCTTTGTTTTGAGTTTTACTAATATTCATAATTTTTAATACTGTTTGACAACAATGACGCTGCTACCATTTGGAAGCATTGGTATTAATTACACAATGTCAATAACCAATGAAATATTTAAGTGGCATAAAAAATATAAGAAGGACGTTGGTAAGGTATATTCCTTAATTAAGTTAGTAAATAGGCTTGTGAGCACGTTCCGTCACAAGTAGGGTGGCCAATGATAACAACATACTGTAGCGCCACTTTCATGTAACTAAGGCTTTTCTGCTTTTTTTCGAGCAAACATTTATTAATATCAACTAAACAAGTGTGGTAAGACGAGCACTTTTTCTCAATGCTAAATGGTACATAAAATTGCTCATCTTATATTAGTTTTTCGTCAAAACGACATTTCTCTTTACATTATTAATCTGCAAATTTTGCCGCAAGAGAGTACTCTGCCATCCACGTATAAAATAGCTGATATTCAATGTCTTTGTTCTTCAAATATATTATGGAAAGGCCTCATTATTTGATTGCCAATCGATAGAAGGGCCAAAAAATGACGTGTCCTGAAATTTTTACAAATATTGCATCTACTTCATAATTCGGTGGAGCCTCCTTAGGAGCAGTACCCTTTGAATTCTCTCAGGGTTAGCGTAATGATTGCTTAGGGCATGTGCAGTGCTCTCTTCCTCAATCAACATTTCCGGAAAATTCCTCATGCAAAGGGACAGAAGTGCAACGAGACGAGATCCTTCCTATTAAGGGAATAAAGGGAGGAGTGTTCACCCTGGACGATGTGGGTGCATTAGTGAGAAGTCTGGAGGCAGGTTGCATTGCACACACAGAATATTCGTGCATGTAACGACGGACTTGGGTTTGAAGGAAAAAAATTCATAACATCACGGTCACGAATGAGTTTATTCAAGTTAGTTCCGGTGCAAGATCCACCGGCGACCCCAGACGGCGTAGAAGCATGTCTTAATTTGCAGGTAATCTGGGAAGCCTGCATCAAAACGCCACAAAGGCAGGAGGAGCGCTCGTTCATCCGTTAATTTTAGTTTCTAGGAGGCAGCCTATTGCTTTGTTCCGTATGTAATTGCATACTGCATAAACTCCACCATCGTATCGTACCACTGTACCGTGTACAAACCAATGTTTCATTAAAGCGTTATTACAGGAGGTGGACGTGCTGCGGACTCTGAAATGTATTGAGCTCTTCCTTGACGAAGATTCAACCGCTTGAATCATCATACAGCATCTTTGCGCTGCTGAAAGCATGAAATAAAGTGAGGGCATAGTGAGCGTAATGAAGGGAAGTTAAAATTGATTTTATGAGTCATCAAATGATTTCTCACTCGACCTAGATTTGTATATATACTAATTCTACTACTTTTCCCTCCCCCGACTTTTTGGGATAATGTACTATAGTTATATCAAAAAGGTCCATTACTATGGAAACAGACACACTGAATAGGGGCGTTCACTCGGAACCCGAAATCGCAATTTTGTGTACGAAATTGTTAGATGGAAACGAAAGATGAATTTTAGTGAAAAATTAATCTTCTAACTACAACCATTAACTCATAAATCAAAAATGTAAATAAGCAAAAGGTGACGCCCACTGAAAAAGCTGTTCTGATAACATTGACGTCATTTTTCTCCCATCCATGACTGCTCTTATGGGAAGGGAAGGGAGTGGAGGGGGGTTCTCGAAAGGTCTGCTCGCACAGATCCTGTCGAAATCACTCTTATTGGCAGAGTCAGCTGTGTACCCCCCTTTGCGATGAGGCGAAGTAGCTTCGCGGGCTCAGTTGTGATTGGACGAAGTCAACATACGTCATTGCACCACACCCACTTTTCCGACAGGGTTAAAAACATCAGTTTCTCGCCGCTTATAACTCGAAAAATAATCGCCGGATCAAAAAACGGGTCTTTTTATTTTACAAACTCTATCATATTCGGCAGTAAAAAAATATGGTAAACGACCCCATTGCTGCGTCGAAATTGTAATGTCTGCATGACAAAAAATAAAGCCTCAAGATGCCGTTTTCATAACTGAGCACTAAATAACCAAGTTGGTACACGGACTGCTGCTATGAAAAGAGGAGAAGAATAAGAAATGAGAACGAAAATTAATTTAGAGAAGCTGTCTTTTCCAATCCCTTCTTTAATTAACTTAACTGCTCTGATTCCAAGGCATAGTGGATTGGCATTGAATGATAACTTTAAATACTATTTATCGATCAAATTCAAATATTTGTCCATTTTACTTTTCCGTTAGCATGCAACCCATTCCCCTTTCTTTACGCTATCTGAATGTTTCGTTACGCTATAACGAATGAAATTTGTCGTAATGATAACGTAATTCGTTTCAAGTTATTCGCTTATCCACGTTGACAACAAAATATGGCGATTTCGTTCGTAGCGAAAACGTCAATATTTATTCGGTGAGTAACGAAAGATTCAAGACTCGGGCCAGGAGTTATACTGACTACTTTTGGACACAGGATTTAAGGAAAGTAAAAGCCAACTGTGATTTAAGAACTGCTCCCGGTGCTGGGACGTGATAGCAGGCTTTGATTCGCATGATGCATTACCCCATCGGTGATACTCAGAACTCGACGGAAACAGGACTCGCGAGATTTTATCGTCCGCCGCGCGGAGCACAAAGAAATGTTTATCGATGACATTCCACACGAATTTGCTTCTGCTTGGGTGTCTTTGGAATGAGCATTTTGGGTAATTAAAATGAAAACGTTACGCATTCGCGCGGCGAATGAACGAAACCTATAACTGACACAGGGTTACTAGGGTATGTACTCAAGTGAACTAGGATAGGTACTCAAGTGAAGTACCTACCCTAGATTATTAAATGACATTAAAATGTTCCCGAAAATCAACAAAAGTCACGTGACTGAAACGCCTTCTGGCGTCACTGCACGGTATAGGTTCCATATTGCTACGGAGATAGACATTTATATTTGAAAGAAAACGAAGTGAATATATTGTTTTGAGGTTTTTAGCCGTTTCTCGAAAGAAACGATGGCTGAAAAAATACTTTAAAATGCACTTTCCGTCAATTTCCTTTGGTTGACTACCTTATGGCGGCGTTCTTCTTAAAAAAAACCAGCGATTGCATAGACGTAGTAGAAATTCTTGGGCACTAAATAGGCAATATATAATTAATGGACGATTTGCTCGTTACCATCCATACTACGTAAATAAAAAATCGAAATACAATGGTTTATTGCAATAAACAAATGAGATAAATACATAAGCTATCGCCAAGTATTCATTTAACAACTTACCTCCACGCATAAACAGATAAACAACGCCCTTAGTGATACCGTGCCGTGAAGTCATGCGACGACGTCGTGTTTTTAAGCTGCCGGAAAGGTATAATTTTCAGAGAGTAATATCTTTCTAACACAACTTAATTCTTCAACGAAACGACGCCTAACGCCTGAAACGACTCTTTTCATTCTTCAACGAAATTTTCGCCAAGCACATTTTATCTAAAAAACTTCACATTCACAGAGTTATAAAAAATATTGCATGTTCCCCATTCCCGAGGAATTGTGGCCCAACTCCGGAGGAATACAAATCTTAAATATTCCTCGTCCCGCCGGCAGAATAAATACATGAGATGGATAAGACTAAATCTCGGAGAGTAAGGAAGGATCGTTGAATCACACGCAAAGCCCAGCGACATAATATCCGAGCAGGGGTGTAATCATGACAAATGATCAAAATTGAGATCAAAAGTGACGAAGAAACAGACAGGGGGGGGGGGGGGGCGACGGTTGAGAGGAATAGGAAGGAATAAAGGGACGGACTGCGGCAGCGACGAGTCCAACGCATGACTAAGCGCCTTAGAATTCATCGCTTGTTACGTCCAAACGCGTACAATTGATGAAAGAATGCCGATTTCTCAAGGCTTCCGAACATAATCGCTCTCGACTACAAGGAAAACAAGAGAGCTAATAAAGAAGTCTTAAGGAGTAAGAGCCAAGTCATTGTTGGTCGCTTTAACGGTGGAACGTGGTCATCCATTTCAATTCACCTTCATTAGATATGCGCCCGGGAAAGACTCGAATTCATGCACAAATGAGTCATGAGCGTTTAAGACATTCGTAAGTGAATCAGTCTCTTCACCCTGGGGCTGTGTTGTGTTCTCAGCTTATTTTATCAGCTGCAATTGATTTTACTCTCCTCCTATAGAACAGCTCTCCTCCTAGCACTTACAACATAAGTAATAATGAATTAACAAACGTGGGTTTCATTAAATATCTTCGAATAAGACTGACACATGGTCTTTCCTGGGGTAAACACATACGTGAAATAATGGGTCAAGCGAATCGTAAACTGGGATTCATCAAAAGAGCACTGGGTAAATGTGACGATCATGTACGAGAGAAATCAGCTACTTTTCCCTTATTAGACCTCATTTGGAATATGGTGCCAGTGTATGGGATCCCTACGAAATCGGTCTAAATAACGAACTTGAACATGTGCAGCGATGATCGGCTAGGTTTGTAAAGGGACGGTACGATAACCTTATTAGCGTAACCAGTCTATTAAATGCATTACATTGGGAATTATTGTCAGATCGCAGGTTGAAATCTAGACTTAATATCTTAAACAAATTCGAAGACCATATATTCAGTCATGATGTAAAAATTATTTTGCGAACCCCAACTTACTATGGTAGACTGGACCATAATCACAAAATTAAAGAAATTTATTGCCGAACTGATCGATTGAAAACGTCCTATTTTCCTCTTACAATTAGGGATATGAATAACGGTAAATATATCAAATACGAGTGTAGCAATGGATGCCATTTGTAGCTGCATGTTGGTATAAGGACTTGAAGCTAACCCAACTAACAGCATTTTTTCGCATGTTAGCTTTGCTATTTTTATCTTTTTTTAAATAGTGAAGTTAAGAGCAGTACCTACACAAGTAGGTACTAATCCTTTTTTATGCATGATATGTAGCGCATGTTTGGTGAGAATTCACCCCTGCCACACACCTTTATGGTGGCTTGCAGGGTATTATGTAGATGTAGATGTTCCGTTAATACTGGGCGATTTGACTCACAGGCTAATTACGCCCCTGCGACCATGATCTCTCGCTATCTCAATGATCGAATATTTGCTGCTTTTGACTAATATTCCCTGATTTTTTCAATAAAGTAGCCATTTCAACACATATATTATCACATTCATATAAATAATACCCTGCAAGCTACCATAAGGGAGTGTGGCAGAGGGTGAATTCACACCAAACATGCATTATACGCCATGCTTAAAAAAGAATGGTAGCCTTATTCTAGTCAAAACACTACTATTTAACAAATATTTAAAGTGCAAAGCAAGCATGCAATAACATGTTGTTAGTTTGGCTAGCGTAAAGTCTTTATACCGACTTGCAACTACCTATGCTATCCATTGATACACTGGTATTTATGCAATGGGGTCGTTTACCATATTTTTTTATTGCCGAATCTGATAGAGTTTGTATAATAAAAAGCCCCATATTTTTCCGTTTTTTGATTTTTCAATTATTTCCCGAGTTATAAGCGGCGAAAAACTGATGTTTTTAACCCTTTCGGAAAAATGGGCGTGGTGCAACCTCTGACGTATATCGACTTCGTCCAATAACAACTTAGCCCACGAAGCTACTTTGCCTTATCGCAAAGGGGGGGACACAGCTGAATCTGCCAATAGGACAGTTGCGACAGCATCTGTGCGAGCAGACCTACCGAGAACCCCCCTCCACTCCCTTCCCTTCCCCTAAAAGCAGTCAAGCACGAGGAGAAAATGACGTCAATGTTGTCACAGCAGCTTTTTCGGTTGGCGTCACCTTTTGCTTATTTTAATTTTTGATTTATGAGTGAATGGTTGTGGTTAGAAGATTAATTTTTTCGCAAAAATTCTTTTTTGTTTTCATCTAACGATTTCGTGTACAAAATTGCGATTTCGGTTCCGAGTAAACGCTCCCATTGGATGTATTTACAGCTATCATATCCCTTGTCGTAGGAAAGAAGGACATTTACAATATGTCGTTTCCGAAATTGATTTCCCAAATTTTATGATCATGGTCCAGTCTACCTTAGTAAGCTGGAGGTTGCAAATTATTTTTAACTTCATCAGCTAAAATATTACCAGGGGTTTTATTTAAGAGATCAATTCTATATGTTTTAACCCACAATCTGGCAATGATTCCCGTTTTAGTTCGTTCAATAGACTGGTGACGCTAATATAGTTTCCATACCGTCTCTTAATAAATCTTGCTAATCTACACGCTCCAGTTCATTATTTAAGCCTAATTCGTAAGGATCCAATATACAGGCAGCGTATGAGGTATAGCTACGGAAAAGTAGGCTGATTTCTCGTACCATTTCGTCACATTTTCCCAGTACTTAATGATATATCCCAGTGTACGATTAGTATGACCAATGATTTAACGTGCCTATAAGTTTACCCCAAGAAAGATTATTTGTCAGTTTTGTTCCTTCGTCATCATGGGTCAACAATCCTAGGATTGGTTTGACGCTTGGTCTGACGCTTCCAAGATGTTAAATGGACCACACGTTTTTTAATTTGTTATTCTTAATGTAGTAAGTGTTAGGAGGATAACTATTATTTTTCACAAAATATACATGCAACTGCGAGAAAAAGGTTTTAATGTTTGGTATTTATTCTGGAACAATGCTGATAATATCCAGGGCGTTAATTATTACTTCCTCCGTGTTTTTCGTGGGGCGAAACACGAGATGAACATCAGTTTGTGGAAAATTATGCCAAAGAATAGTCTCCGGCAGCGATCTTATACGCTTATAGTTACATATATAATACTATCTGTTCTGCTCTATCTCCTCTTAGTATTTCTCTCCATAACTATACTTCATAATTACTACGATCTGTTATTGTAGTTTAAAAAGAGAGGTTGTTCATGGTAACTCCAGTTAATTAATTTCATCTAACAATTTCACTTAAGTGCTTGATATTAAAAATGGGAAAATGAAATATAGAAGAGGAACGCATTCAAGTGGCCTTAAACCTGCTTTGGTGATAATCTCGATTAAGTTCGCTTAAATAGTGAGACGCGAGCTAAGAAATGAAAAAGGATCTGATGTTTTTCTCCATTATTGCTGGATTTAGCCGAAGTTCGGAGACCGATTTCTTTCAAGACAGGATTGTAACTACGAGTAATGCAATATAGTTTACATCTACATCTACATAATACCCTGCAAGTCACCACAAGGGTGTGTGGCAGGGGGTGATTGCTCACCAAACATGCACTACATATCATGCATAAAAAAGAAATAGTATTAATATAGTAGTCAGAACTACACTATTTAAAAAAGATAGAAATTGCAAAGCAAACATGCAGAAACATTCTGTTAGTAGGGTTAGCTTTAAGTACTCATACCAACATGCAGCTACCAATGTTATCCATTGCTACACTCGTACTGGATACATTTACCGTTATTCGTATCTCTAATTGTGCGAGGGAAAAAGGACATTTTGAATCTGTCAGTTCGGCAATCAATTTCTCTAACTTTATGATTATGGTCCAGTCTGCCATAGTAAGTTGGGGTTCGTAAAATATTTTTAACATCATCACTGAAAATATTGCCTTGGAATTTGTGGAAGAGATTAAGTCTAATTTTCAACCTGCGATCTGACAATGATTCCCATTTCAATTCATTTAATAGACTGGTTACGCTAATATAATTATCGTATCGTCCCTTTACAAATCTAGTTTAAGGCTAAGACTTGTGAAAACTGGGAGTAGTTCCTCAAATCACAGCAATTGAAAGTATTGGATAAATTGCTCGGAAGTTGATTGCTGTGGAACTTGAAATGGGGCGGATTCCTGGACTTAGATCACAACCGCGACGCGCGTGGGTTGCAAGCAGACCATCGATGATGATGAATCGGATGACTCATCCTCCAATCTTTGACGAAATATACCTAATTAGGCTTCGGGCTCATCTGAAGGCCCCAGTGAACGCCCAAGCGGCCGTTTTCATCCCGTCTGCGAGCCGACATCATTTCGATGGGACAGGGCAAACAGCCTTTTGCTCATTTATTGTAGCGACGGGGGCGTATCGAAGGCTGTTCGGGGAGTACAAAACGGGCGCTGACGACGGACGCGGTCATCTCTCCTACTAATCGACTCCGTGGACCAAACCGCGCCACGAGACATTTGGCACATCTAATTTCGACGTCGCTTCCACTTTGATGTCGCAAAGTGGAGAGAAAGACAGAAAACCAAAGACGTCAGTCGGGCTGTATCGGAACTAATAGATGCTTCAGACAGGGAAGAAAGGTACAAGGATGGGAATGGAAGCGAAAGGAAGTAGGGTGGAGAGTAGGGCTGTGCGATATGCTGTTTCGAATATCGCACGACGATATCATTCTGATATCGCGGATTCCCCGATATATCGGTTTCGCGATAGAAATAGGAAATATCGTGATATGGACATATTGGGATATCGACATATCGGGATATCTACATCTACATAATACCCTGCAAGCCACCATTTATGGTTATAGTGCAGGTTGGTTACTCGGCTTCCTAGGTAACAGAACTCTTTCATCTCTTCAAGCGTTTGTTTCCCTAGTTTGAGATCGGTTTTGACCTCTTCTTTCTTACTGCACACCAAACGTACGTACCGTACATACTCAAATGTTCTCCACAAAACACTCAAGTCGGGACCGGTTTAGCAGTGAAAAAAATATCTTCCACCCCCGGAATTCGAACCCGCACCCTTCCGATTAGAAGTCCGTCTGTACTCTGAAATACTACACCAACCCAGCCGCCGAGCGAAAGCGGCAGTACTTACACTATTGAGGCTATAAATAACTGCGATTTGGATGCGTTCTCGGGAGACTCCCTCCGAACATCCTGTCCAGTCCTTTTGACCACCCGTCCGCCCCCACCCACGAGGCGAGTCAAGGACACGCCCTATTGCGACCCCACCTCTCCCGAGAGCAACTTCCCGGCAACGAGTACAGATGGCACCGCGGTCGGATCATGAATGAATCGCTCCTCACACGACCGCTTCGTGTTTCACGCGAGATTAACGGAAAAAAAACAACGAATCTCTCTGCTCACTTATTTAAGCGCTAAATCTGCGTAATGTAGCGGACGCGAAGAAAGGATGCTCACCGTAAACAAACCAGCGAGAAGTGCGGGGAACCTGCTAATTGGAGGATTGAGATCGCGAGTTTTTTTTTATTTTTTACTTCTAAAAGGGGAGTTTTAAACGCTGGAATGAAAAAATAAAAGGGAGTCGAGAGCGTCCGCTACTGTTGCCCTTGGCGTCGGGATGTCCCATTGTCGTAAAAAACCCTCCAGTCGACCGGGCAAATCAAACCGGATATTATGTCATCGGGGATGACAGCCCCCGTGCAATTAGGCGCCCACAGGAGCGAATCCAATGTCGAGATGTGGAGCTCGGGAAGGCAAAAATAAAAACTGTACATATTTCCCTCCACCGAGCAACTCATGCGGCATGGAACATTTATAAACGTTGACGAATGTTGTTCAATCTCTCGCAAAGGTTCCAAGAAAATTGTGCATGCTTGGTGATCTTCACCCCCTGCCACACACCTTCGCGGTGGCTTGCAGGGTATCACGTAGATGTGGATGAAAATTCATATCTAAGGGAACAACTAAAGGTAAACCGTGACCCACGCAATCAAAACTGCATGAAGAGAACGGCTATGATCATAATCTCAACTACAGTCCTCAATCAATCAAATTCTCATCAGTCTCAAATACAGTTCAACTCAACTTCTACTGCATAGGTCATATATCCCCTATTACGATTTGAAAATGATATACAGATGCACCGGTATATGGTTCAAGGTGTGCACAGATAAGTACTCTCAGAGAAGTAATACCCAATCACAATTGAGCCCGCGAAGCTACTTTGCCTTATCGCAAAGGGGGGACACACAGCTGAATCTGCCAATAGGAGCAGTTGCGACAGCATCTGTTCGGACAGACCTTCCGAGAACCCCGTCCACTCCATTCCCTTCCCATAAGAGCAGTCAAGGATGGGAGGAAAATGACGTCAATGTTATCACAGCAACTTTTTCGGTGGGCGTCACCAGTTGCATATTTTAATTTTTGATTTATGAGTGAATGGTTGTGGTTAGAAGATTATTTTTTCACTAAAATTCTTTTTTCGTTTCCATCAAACGATTTCGTGTACGAAATTGCGATTTAGGCTCCGAGTAAACGCCCCCATTTATGTACCAATTCGTCCCGTAGTAAATATTTTATATTTTATTATTGAACAGTAGAAGCGAGATGGTAGTTGAAATTGTGGATATGGCCCTACGCCCCGGATTTCTGGAATTAGCATGGTGCCGTAGATCCTTATCCATCACCAAGTTGGAGAAAATGCGACAAAGAGCCAAAGTCGTAGATGGAAAATTTAGGTTTCTGACAGCGTACCTCTGCCTTCGTGACTTTCAAACTATTAGGACCTTGCAACGAAAAATAGTTCACGGAATTAAAGAGTGAGGATTTGTTATGAATGGCTCTTGCATACGAGGTTGGCATTTCCTCAAGATAGATTTTATGAAGCTACCTAACGTCTTCGTAATTCCCTGCGAGCCACAGCGAGGGTGTGTGGCAGGGGGTGAAGATCACCAAGCATGCACTACTTGCATACAAAAAAGAGCAATGATGGTAACAGTAGGCTAACGCCGACGCCGACGCCGCTCTCCACCCCTTCCTCCGTTAACTGAAAACTCCCACCGTTACCCAATTATCCACCTATCCTATAAATGGCACAAATGACCTCAGCTGTCGGTCGCCTCCCCGGAATAACTAACTAACTTGGGGAACGCACAAATAGGTGGTTAGTAACTTCACAATAATGAATTGATTACAATAAATACATGAATTGATTGAATGAATTTCGAACGTTTAAAGAAATATCCATTTGGCTGTTTCCACATGTAATAAATAAAACCCTATCTTCTGTAACCTGGTGGTATTCCATAATCAAGAAATTTAATAAAAGCTAACTTTTACAAAAATACCAGAAAATGCAGACACTTCTATCACGACCCGGGTTTCGATAGAATTATCGTCATCATCACCATCATCGTCGACCTGACAATGACGATAATTCGGTCGAAACCAGGGTCAGGATAGAAGTGTCTACATTTTGTGGTATTTTTGTAAAAGTTAGCATTTATTAAATTTCGTTTCCACGCGTGTTTTTATTTACGAACACGGTCTATACAGAGCATTATTATCGAGGTCTATGTTCGAGACTCGGAATCAAAACCATGGTCGGATATAAAAAAATACGTGGAAACCAAGTAAGGTAACTGGTCTATATTCCGACACGCTTAGGTTTCATGATTAATATAAAACAAACTGTTGTTAGTACAAAGCCCAAAATTTTTCGAAACTTAGCCTGTGATATTCACAATACTTGAAAAATTTTGTTTGATAATATCTGCCCCATTTCCGCAGTAACAACAGTTTTAATAAAAGTAGTAAAAATGTCGGAATTTGGGCACCATGGCCCAAAATCCATCGGTTAGTACACAAGAGGATTGTGAATATCACCAAGTGACCGTATGAAAATGATCGAAAAGCCTTCTCTGATGCAAACTGGGTTCATTTTAAAGAAGACAGGAGATCGCTTATGAAGGATTTAGATTCAATTCAAGAGTGGTGCGACAAATGGCAGTTAGAACCTTAAAAAGTGCGTAGCTATCAATTTTTGGAGGAGGAATAATTCGATAGAGCGATCCTATAAAATTAGAAACACGAAGATCGAAACCGTTGAAACCATTAGGTATTTAGGTGTAACAATCAATAAAGATTTATCGTGGGTAAGTCACATCCGGGAAATATGCGGTCGAGCGAAGAGAAAGCTAGGATTTATAAAAAGAGTACTTGGGAAGTGTGATGAGAAGACAAAAGAGCGATGTTACTTTTCACTAGTTAGGCCCCACCTTGAGTATGCAGACAGTGTATGGGATCCGAATGAATTAGGTTTGATCAGGGAACTAGACAGTGTGCAGCGTAGAGCAGCTAGGTTCGTTAAAAGGTGTTACGATAGGTTGAGTCGTGTTTCATAATTAATACAAGAATTAAGGTGGGAATCAGAAGCAGAGAGTATGTTAAAGTACAGATTAAATCTATTGGAGAAATTTCATTCGGATAGTTTTACTGAAGATGTTAGGCAAATATTGAAAAAACCCAGCGTATTATGCTAGATTCGACCAGACAAATAAGAATATAGAGATAGATTGTCGTACTGATAGATTCAAAATGGCATTTTCCCCCCATACTATAAGAGAACAGAATAGGCAGCATAGCAAAGGGATAGGTAGGGTTAATATTTTAGAGGAGTATGTAGTGCATGATCAATCCCTTAAATACTATAGATACTAACAATCTAGTATGCATGAGACCCTATATTTGCTTGTTTGCATGTCAGTAGTGCATGCTTGGTGATCTTCACCCCCTGCCACACGCCCTCGCGGTGGCTGCAGGGTATCGTGTGGATGTAGATGTAGAATTATCAAAGAGAATGACGAAAATTAAAAATACTGAGAGCAAGACCTCGGAAGAATAAAAACACAAACAAGGTCCCAGTGTGAATAACGATACAGATCAAAGCGGATGGTTGTGATGTTGGCAGAGTAAAACGGGAAGTTGATGTCATATCACTCCCCGAATAGTTCACCCGATGGTGTATTTGGTGAGTAAGGCGAACGGAAATGCCAAAACTTCACACAATAAGCGGAAATTTCGCGGTGCCAGATATTTTACGACCTCCGTGCTCACACAAATATAACTTACGCCATGAACCTAACCCTCGGCATCATTCTGGTTCACATTCCTCCCTATTTCCCAGATATTTCCCAACCTTTTGCCCGCTCTCAGCAAAGAAGACATGGAGAGACGGCCTCGTACGCGCCCACGGCTGGAGGCGGCGAATTCAGCCCTCTTGAACCGACTGCCGAAAACGACTTACGCAACCCGACTCGTTAATTAATGAGACGAAGGATAAAAAGACCTCCCACTCCTTCGCCCTCAATGACCCCAGTCGGCGAGACGCCAGCAAGAACGAAATGCATCGAACAGCAAGCACCCTCTCATGGGCCGAACCTCCCTTGAAACAATTCGTCATCATAACAACTTCTCACAACATGATGCTGGCTGAATTATAGACTTAATCTTCTAGGAAAATTTAAGGAGGGACATTTCATTAATGACGTTAATCATATATTGCTGGCTCCGACTTATTATGGTAGGCTCGATAATTCTAATAAAATTAAGGAGATAGATTGCAGGACGGACAGGTTTAAAATCTCATTTTTTCCGCGTACGATTCGAGATCAGAACGTTAAACGTCGCGTAAATCGGTAATAATTATAGAGGTAATATTCAGAGTAGGTCGATAGTATTTTTTTTTATTACCAGCATGTTCAAATCAACGTGTGACTTGCATGCAATGTTTTTTTTTGCATGCATGAGTATCTATGAAATTGGTGTCGGGTTTCAAGGCATGCATGGTATTCTGGGTGTGTCCTGCATGATTGGGATTTGGCAGTTTTCTTCTTTTTCCCCCCCAATTGCTTTTGAAGGTATAGTGTTTGTTTTGTAGTGTTCATTTTTGTTTGTTGTGTCATTGTTCCTGGTGTGGATGCACCCCCTGCCACACACCCTCGAGGTGGCTTGCAGGGTATGTCGTAGATATAGATAGATATAGATAGATGCCTTCAGAAAAAATATTTTCAATTAAAAGAACATGCTGTGAGCGGCGTGTAGCAGCTAAGTTTGTTATACGGTTTGACGATTGGCTCAGCGGTGTATGAAAGTTAATAGAAGAGTTACGTTGGGAATCACAATCAGATCGTAGTAAAATGGATGGTTTGCAGCGAGACTTCGTGAAATTCCTTCATGTTGAATTGAAAAACTTTGTAAATTTCACATAGGTAACTTTACTCCATTAACTTTATAGGTAGAGTAAAGTTACCTATGAGAAATTAACAACGTTTTTCAATTGAATCAGATCGTAGGTTAAAATACCGATTAAAGATCTGCAGAAATATAAAACAAATAGGTTCACTGAATATGCCAAGAACCACCGCGTAATATGCTAGAATTGATCAGATAAACAAGATTAGAGTGATAGATTGTCCTATCGATAGATTTCTCAATGTCATTCTTTTACGTACTAAAAGAGAACACAATAGGCAACATATCAAAGGGATAGGTACCAAGTGACATCTTGCTAGAGAAGTCTCTTTATTGCATGCTAGGGAAATATAGATAAATATATTATAACCAGGAATCATTTATTTATAACCAGGAATCACTTCATGACTATATAGTTAACATGTAGTTGCCGCTGACCTCTTATATATAACAAGTTTCCATATAAGTTACTTTTCACTAGTTAGGCCCCACCTTGAGAATGCAGCCAGTGTATGGGATCCGACTAAATTAGGATTGATCAGAGAACTAGACAGTGTGCAGCGTAGAGCAGCTAGGTTCGTTAAAAGGTGTTACGGTAGGTTGAGCAGTGTTTCAGAATTAGTACAAGAATCAGGGTGGGAATCATTATCAGAGCGTAGGTTAAAGTACAGATTAAATCTATTAGAGAAATTTCAATCGGATAGCATTATCGAAGATGCTAGATATATTTTTAAAACCTCTTCATAGAAGTTTTCTCGGGTTGTCCACCGGATAAGGGCGTCCATATCGGGCGACGTTTCGATCCTCGACTCGAGGGTCTCTTCAGGGCGAGATGAGTGCCATCCTAAAATTGTCCGCCTTATATACCTGTCTTCACGGGTCAGGTGACTCGAAACGTTGGCCGATATGGACGCCCTTATCCGGTGGACAGCCCGAGAAAACTTCTTGAAGCAGATACGCCTCTTCATATTTTGCTAAATTCGATCAGATTAACAATATTAGAGAGATAGATTGTCATACCGACAGATTAAAAGTGTCATTTTTCCCCCGTACTATAATGAGAGAACATAATAAGCAGGATAGCAAAGGGATAGGTAGGAGAAATATTATTAGAGTAGTATTGACATGTATTATTGACATGATAGGCATGTTATTAATGTTACTAACCCATGCAAACTAGGTAAATAACGACAAAAATATGTAAATACATATGCCATTATAACCAGAAACCCCTTCATTACTATGTAGATGCTAACCATAGAGCTTGTGACCCTATTACATAACATTATTCCATGTAGTAGGCTAGTTGCATGTCAATAGCGCACGTTTTTAGATCTTCACTCCCTGCCACGCACCCTCGTATTGGTTACCTCGTAGGTGTGTTCAAAAATGGTGTGATACATGGCAGTTAGTTTTAATTTTTTTTTAATGTCTAGTAATGAATTTTTGGAAAAAGAATATCTCTCCTCCTAGCACTTACAAAATAAGTAATAATGAATTAACAAACGTGGAATCTTGGAATACCTTGGAATAAGACTGACACATGATCTTTCCTGGGGTAAACACATACGTGAAATAATGGGTCAAGCTAATGGTAAACTGGGATTCATCAAAAGAGTACTGGGTAAATGTGACGATCATGTACGAGAAATCAGCTACTTTTCCCTTGTTAGACCTCATTTGGAATATGCAGCCAGTGTATGGGATCCCTACGAAATCGGTCTAAATAACAAACTTGAACGTGTGCAGCTAAGATCGGCAAGATTTGTTAAGGGACGGTACGATAACCTTTTCCGCGTAACCAGTCTATTAAATGAATTAAATTGGGAATCATTGTCAGATCGCCGGTTGAAAGTTAGACTTAATCTCTTACACAAATTCCAAGACTATATTTTCAGTGATGATGTTAAAAATATTTTGCGAACCCGAACTTACTATGGTAGACTGGACCATAATCACAAAATTAGAGAAATTGATTGCCGAACTGACAGATTCAAAATGTCCTTTTTTCCTCGTACAATTAGGGATATGAATAACGGTAAATATGTTCAATACGAGTGTAGCAATGGTTAACATTGGCAGATGCATGTTGGTACAAGGACATGAAGCTAACCCCAACTAACAGCATGTTTTTGCATGTTTGCTATGCTATTTAAAAAAATGTCAAATAGCGTAGTTTAGAACAGTATATAAATACTAATCCTTTTCTTTGCATGATATGTAGTGCATGTTTGGTGAGAATTCACCCCCTGCCACATACCTTTATGGTGGCTTGCAGGGTATTATGTAGATGTAGATACAGTGAAGTCAGTGGAATTACTTATACGCGGCTGTGGAGTGAAGCGACCACATGTCTGGCAAAGTGTATGCTGCCCGGGCGCTATTCTTCGAGATGACACTCCTCGCCCCCCAACCTGACCTCATCCTCAACCCCCTCAACCCGCGAGTTCCCCTTCCCCCTCCCCGTTTCGCGGAGAGAGGGAGAGAGAGCGCAGGGAGTGACGCCACGGGCGTGACATCATGCTCTTCTCGAGAAGCAACTCCTCCTCCTACTCCCACACACTCGTCGGACCACTCGAGAGGGAAAGAAAAGAGCTGACTCCGAGGCGAGCTCTTTCTCTCTCTCGAAGAAGAAGCGGTCAACACCCCGACGCAGAGAGGCGAGCTAAGAACTCGCCTCCTCGAAGCAGGAATGGATTTCGGCGCGACTAATGGAAGACTCGCTCCGTCGGGAAAGGATCGAGGCCGAAATGCGCTTGGATCGCTGTTTTCCGAAGGGGCCGCCGAGAAGAGTCTGACGCGAGAGTGGGTCACGTGACGCAGCGAGAGCCCAGCGGGACGAAGGGATGTAGTGGGAAGAGAGAGAAGGCCCTGGGAAAAGTTTGGAGGATGAACTTTATCGTTTCAAAGGTTACTTTTTCCAGCGTACTATAAGGGAACACAATAGCAAAGGGATGGGTACTACGTGACATAGTACGCATTAAAAATCTATGCACTACGTATGAAATCTAATTCAGAAATTTTCAACGGATAGACAAGATTAGAGTGATAGATATTCGTACCGATAGATATCTCAATGTCATTTTATATAATGAAGGTTTTAGATATAAATTAAGAACCTCTGCGTACTATGCAAGATCCGACCAAATATATAAGATTAGAGGGATAGATGGTCATTAAACTCTACATAATACCATCAAGCCACCATTAAGGTGTGTGGCAGGGGGTGAATACTCACCAAACATGCACCACATATCATACATTTAAAAGGATGAGTATTACTATATTAGTCTAAACTGCACCATTTAAAAAGATAAAAATAGCAAACTACACATGTAAAAACATACTGTTAGTTTGTACTGGTTATTTACTGGTAGTTAGTTAGCTTCAAGTCCTTATACCAGCACGCAGCTACCAATGTTATCCATTGCTACACTCGTACTAGATATATTTACCGTTATTCATATCCCTAATTGTACGAGGAAAAAAGGACATTTTGAATCTGCCAGTTCGGCAATCAATTTATCTAATTTTATGATTATGGTCCAGTCTACCACAGCGAGTTGGGGTTCGCAAAATGTTTTTAACATCATCACTGAAAATATGGTCTTAGAATTTGTTTAAGACATTAAGTCTAAATTTCAACCTGCGATCTGACAATGATTCCCAATTTAATTAATTTAATAGACTGGTTACGCTAGTAAGGTTATCGTACCGTCCCTTTACAAATCTTGCCGATCTTCGCTGCACACGTTCAAGTTCGTTATTTAGACCGATTTCCTAGGGATACCATACTCTGGCAGATGTACATGTACTATGTAATATGTTTCCATTAATAGCCTAGTTTCATGCAGTCTTGCATTTTTAGTGATATTCACTCCCTGCCACAAACTCTCGCGGTGGATTCCAGGGTATCGCGTAGGTGTGGATGAAATAATGCGTTAGGTACGAAGTATAAGTAAACTTCAAATTATGTTCGGTGATAGCTCATCCCCTGTCACACACCTTCGATTTGGCCTTAGGGTAGTCAGTAGATATGGATAATACCTTACCTTTTCTCCCTACCAAGCGAACTTCCCTGAATGGAATAGGTAATTGGAGGGGACATGACAGATCCTGAAGACTGGTAAGCAGGGAACATTGATAGGTAAGCGAGAAAGGGGAAGAAAAACCATCAAAATGTTAGACTGTACAAAGAGAGATATTATCTACATAATACCTCATTAAGGCACCGCAAGGAGAGTGGCAGTGGGTGTACCATCACCATGCATGCATTATCAATCAGAATAATGAACACTTACTACTATACAGGTAAATATTAAGAATGCAGTTAAGAGACACGCGAAACTTTAGCTGTAAATCATACTAAATTGTCAATTAATACAAAGTAGTGTTATAGTTTTTTATTAGTTAGTTAATTTATTTAGTTATCTTGTATACGCTCATCTTTACAACACTATAGAAGTGAGAAGAGGAATTCAGTGTGAATAGCAAAACGTCCAAATAGGTAAAAACGGAAGTGAATTTGCCGATGAAAGCAATACTCGTAAGTGGAAAACCAAACGAAATGGAAAGACTTCACTGGTGGCGTGAAAAGCAAGAACTATCGTGGTTCCAAAATGAAAATGGACGATGACTCTCCACGAAGTGTCTCCGCTTTGTCCACCCACGAGGGAAATGAGGCGTTTTATAGCCGCGATGAGGATTTCAGAAATCAACTTCGAATGCCGAAGACTAGGCAACACTGCGAAAATTGGGCCGATAGAGAGCTTAAATGCATATTATTTTAATATATCATCAAAATCATCGCAGCTGCTAAATGAATAAATCACCGATAGATGCAATAAGCTAATGCTAATGAATCTATTAGCAATAAATGTTATGAAACAGGACACGATTCCGTCAAGGAAATGAGTTGACGAAAGCAATTTGAAGCAAAATAAGAAAACTGGTCATCGAATTTCTCAGTCTTGAGTTGCATTGATATTCGGTACCGAAGGAATCTAATTGAAGCAACACCTGCGAGGGCGAAGGACATCAAACTATCCCAATAAAATACTCATAAAGAAACAAAAAAGTTTCGGTCGTAAAATAAAAATTCATCTGGAATGATAGCAATATCCATAAAACGTGCACGTTCTTATTCACGAAAAAATGATTCTGAAATAGATAATTTGACTTACAGTAAGTTCAACGAAGAGCAACATCTACATCTACATAATACCCTGCCAGCCACCATAAAGGTGTGTGGCAGGGGGTGAACTCTCACCAAACATGCACTATATATCATGCATTTAATAGGATTAGTATTTATATACTGTACTAAAATTTACTATTTAAAAAAAGATAAAAATAGCATAGCAAACATGCAAAAACATGCTGTTAGTTGGGATAGCTTTAAGTCCTTATACCAACATGCAGCTACCATTGCTACACTCGTAATGGACACATTTACCGTTATTCATATCCCTAATTGTACGAGGAAAAAAGGACATTTTGAAACTGTCAGTTCAGCAATCAATTTCTCTAATTTTGTGATTATGGTCCAGTCTACCATGGTAAGTTGGGGTTCGCCAAATATTTTTAACATCATCACTGAAAATATGGTCTTGGAATTTGTGCAATAGATTAAGACTAAATTTCAACCTGATATCTGACAATGATTTCCACTTTAATTCATTTAATAGACTGGTTACGCTAATAGGGTTATCGTACCGTCCCTTTACAAATCTTGCCGATCTTCGCTGCACACGTTCAAGTTCATTGTTTAGACCGATTTCGTAGGGATCCCATACACTGGCAGCATATTGAAAAAGAGGTCTAACAATTCCCTCACACAACATTCTCTCTCACAAACTCTTCGAGGGAAATACGAAAAGGCAAGGCGGTGGAATCAATCTGTTTTGAAACATTGAAGTAAATTCGGCAAATCCCCTTAATCGGAATGTAGGAGAAGGACTTCGAAAAAAGTAAAATGTCTTGGAATACATTTTGTTTCAGGGCACAGTCAGTAGTTTTGGTGTTAAAGAAAGATTTTACAGGAATACTCGTAAAACCAAGACAAATCGTTTAGCCGTAGTTAATGAAACACATTTCACAGAGTTTAGGGGCAACAGGAAGAGTTTACAAAGTAGCGATCAAGAACGGCCTCGTATCAGATATATGGCGCACATATTGAAGAATATGGAAACGGAGAAATATTAAAAGTTTAGGGTTTAGCCGATAGAATAACAAAGGAAGGAGCCACGCTATATCGTACGTGTTGATATTAACGCCAGCTATTTCACGTACGCAAAAAAGATGAACCACTATTTAAAGGAAAAAAATATTATTGCAGTTTAAATATTACTTAAAATTTCAAACAAGTGTTCAAGTTCAAACTTCAATAAACATATATGCTGTATATATATAATCATCCTCTGCCACACACAGTGGCTAGAAGAGTAGTAAGTAAGTAAGTAATACTTAGTGCATTTTTTGGTGATCTTCACCCTCTGTCACCCACCCTCGCGGTGGCTTGCAGGGTATCGCGTAGAAGTAGATACGTAGGGGTAGATACAGATGTACTATCGTTGGAGAAGTGAATTGCTGGCCATTGAGTCACATGGCCTGAATTGTTCAGCGACAACTTTGAAAAATGGCGATTCCTGGGGAGTGCACGTATGGTAAACAAAAATATATATTCGGTAAACAACGAAATTTTCTGTAAAGAAGAATGCACAGAATCGAGGCTCATCATAAGTACTATAGAGGCACTGAAGTTGAAGAATTGAAGTCTTCTCGAATCTCACGTCTGTATGCCTTCCAAATTTGGCGCGACAACAACGGGTTAGGAAAGCCTTAAAAGTCAAGTGCGCCCAGCCGGAAATTTAACCAACGAAACAAGGGAAGAGTTTCCTTGCCTGGCTTCAAGCCATTCGGTCACGAGCGATAAGAAGAGGACCAATTGGGAGCCGTCGATATCCAAAGGCGAATGAAAAAGGCCTTTGTTCGGCAGGGCACGAGGAAATCCGATCGCCGGGAGTTAAGTCTCAAGACTTTCTTCTTTTTAGTGGGATTTCCTTAGACGCTTTACGAGGGAAATCACGTCCCAATTCAGACTCACGAGCGTGCCTCTCTTCCATTCACGCTTCAACCCCGCCGTTCGGCAGTTTGACGAAGAGACTACAGGGGTGAAAGATTCCATTATCGCAGTCCCGATTCAAAAACACAAATATGTAAATGGCTTCCTCGGCCAAGTCGGTAGAAGCCAAGTTCTAGCGCTATCTTCGGGGAGTCATTAAGCTGACCTCGCCCACCACCAAAACTGCACATTCGCTGCAGAGATCTACATCTATATCTACATCTACACGATACCCTGCAAGCTACCGCGAGGGGGTGTGGCAGACGGTGAAGATCACCAAGCATTCACTACTAATATGCAAACAAGCAACTATAGGGTCTCATGCAACTAGATTGTTAGTATCTATAGAGTTTAAAGGGTGAATACATACATCTACATCTACATAATACCCTGCAAGCCACCATAAAGGCGTGTGGCAGGTGGGGATTTCTCACCAAACATGCACTACATATCATGCATAAAAAAGGATTTGTATGTACTTGTATAGCTACTGTTCAAAACTACGATTATTAAAGAAAAGATAAATATAGCAAAGCAAACATGAAAAAACATGCCGTTAGTTGGGTTAGCTTCAAGTCCTTATACCAACATGCAGCTACCAATGTTATCCATTGCTACACTCGTACTAGATATATTTACCGTTATTCATATCCCTAATAGTACGAGGAAAAAAGAACTTCTCTTTAACATATACCTATTTGTACACATTATTACTTAATATTTGTCACATACATCTATTTGTACTCACCACCATGCAGGCTACCTCGAAGGAGTGTGGCAGGGTAGTAAGTTGGGGTTCGCAAAATATTTTTAACATCATCACTGAAAATATGGTCTTGGAATTTATTTAAGAGATTAAGTCTAAATTTCAACCTGCGATCTGACAATGATTCCCAATTTAATTCATTTAATAGACTGGTTACGCTAATAAGGTTAATCGTACCGTCCCTTTACAAATCTCGCCGATCTTCGCTGCACACGATCAAGTTCATTACTTGGACCGATTTCGTAGGGATCCCATGCACTGGCAGCATATTCCAAATGAGGTCTAACAAGGGAGAAGTAGCTGATTTCTCGTACAGTTCGTCACATTTACCCAAAACTCTTTTAATGAATCCCAGTTTACGATTAGCTTGAACCATTATTTCACGTGTGTGTTTACCCCAGGAAAGATCATTTGTCAGTCGTATTCCAAGACATTTAATGGATTCCACGTTTGTTAATTCATTATTACTTATTATATAAGTGCTAGGAGGAGAGCTATTCTTTTTCCAAAAATTCATTACAAAACATTTTTTAAAGTTTAATTCTAACTGCCATGACCATCACGCACTACAGGCTACACAAAACTATTTCCCCTACCTATCCAATTCTATGCTGCCTATTCTGGTCTCTTAGAAGAGAACAGAATAGGTTCTTATATATAGTACGGGGGAAAATGCCATTTTGAATCTATCGGTACGACAATCTATCTCTCTAATCTTGTTTATCTGTTCGAATCCAGCATGATACGCTGGTGTTTTTAATATGTGCCTAACATCTTCAGTAAAGCTAACCGATTGAAATTTCTCGAATATATTTCATCTGTACCTTAACCTACGCTCTGATAATGACTCCCACGTCTTGTATTAATTCTTATATCTCATTTACAGAAGATGATCGATATATATTAAAAACACCAGCGTATTATGCTAGATTCGACCAAATATATAAGATTAGAGAGATAGATTTTCGTGCCATTCGCTTCAGAATGTCATTTTTCCCTCGTACTCAAGAGAACACAATAGGCAGCATAGCAAGGGGATAGGTAGGTGAAATATTTTAGAGTATTTATAAATATCATTCGCCGAGAAAGGACAAAATCATATACTTTAGAGTAGTCTGTAGTACATGATGCATGTATAAATAACCAATCCCTTAATTACTACGTAGATACTAACCATCTAGCTGCATGTCATCCTATTATGTAGCATGTTTCCACGTAGTAGCCTAATTGAATGTCAACAGTGATCTTCACCCCCTGCCACACACCCTCGTGGTGGTTTGAAGGGTATCGCGTAGATGTAGAACGTTGGAACACTGGCTGAAGGTCACGGGCTCAAATCCGGGTGCGGATTTTTCTGGGTAACAATTTGCGGCATAGGGAAAGACCCTGACTTCACTACTCTGATATAATATGCATCTCACACAATGTTGGGCTCAGTGTTAACATCGTGAGCTCTACCAATCAAGGTGGACCTTCGAGATGAACTTTGAGATGCAGAACGTGTAATGCTTGCACCGATAACTTTAAAGTTACACAACATTATTGGACACCTTATGAGACTCATAACTTATGACGCTTCGTGAATACTCGATGTCGACGTGTAATGATACGCCGATGTTTGCCAATTTGACGCAATTCTTTTCATTGAATTTCAAGTATGAAAATGAATCCGATAATCTAAATATACATCTACACGATTTCCCGCCACGCGAGGGTGTGTGGCAGGGGGTGAAGATCACCAAGTATGCACTACCGTCATGCAAACAAGCAACTATAGGGTCTCGTGCAACTAGATTGTTAGTATCTATAGTATTTGAGGGATTAATACATGGATCATGCACTACAGACTACTCTTAAAATATTTGCCCTATCTATTCCTTTGCTATGCTGCCTATTCATGGGATTCCTACGAAATTGGTCAAAGTAATGAGCTTGAACGTGTGCAGCGAAGATCGGCAAGATTTGTTAAGGGACGATACGATAATTATATTAGCGTAACCAGTCTATTAAATGAATTGTAATGGGAATCATTGTCAGATCTCAGGTTGAAATTTAGACTTAATCTCTTAAACAAATTTCAAGGCAATATTTTCAGTGATGATGTTAAAAATATTTCACGAACCCCAACTTACTATGGCAGACTGGACCATAATAATAAAATTAGAGAAATTGATTGCCGAACTGACCGATTCAAAATGTCCTTTTTCCCTCGCACAATAAGAGATACGAATAACGGTAAATATGTCCTATCGGAGAGTAGCAATGAATAGCATTGGTAGCTGCATGTTGGTATGAGTACTTAAAGCTAACCCTACTAACAGAATCTTTTTGCATGTTTGCTTTGTAATTTCTATCTTTTTTAAATAGTGTAGTTCTGACTACTATATTAATACTATTCCTTTTTTATGCATGATATGCAGTGGACGTTTGGTGAGAAATCACCCTCTGTCACACACCCTTGTGGTGGCTTGCAGGGTATTATGTAGATGTATTCTGTTCTCTTATAGTACGGGGGAAAAATGCCATTTTGAATCTATCAGTACGAGAATCTATCTCTCTAATCTTATTTATCTGGTCGAATCTAGCATAATTCGCTGGTGTTTTTAATATGTGCCTAACATCTTCAGTAAAGCTATCCGATTTAAATTTCTCTAATAGATTTAATCTGTACCTTAACCTACGCTCTGACAATGATCTGTACCGTAACCTACGCTCTGATAATGATTCCCACCCTAATTCTTTTATTAATTCTGAACGTTAAGTTCTAACTGCCATTTTTCGCACAACTCTTGAATTGCATCTATATAATAAATGTCAAAATGGCTTTATTAACCAAGAAATGACTGATGATTTTTGGCGATCTCTGTTTCGATATTTTTGATAATAACACCTATTTCGTGATAGTTTCTAGTGTATTTGGAACTTAAAGGAATCCATATTAAGGAAAGGCGGTGCCGACATTGTTCTCGACAAAGCAACACAAGGTTGGCGCTCGGCTATGTGATTTCGACGTTTCTCACCGCGCCCCTATCTACCACCAAAAGGTTATATACAAGCGAGGTATCGGATATATCGGAGGCGTTTGAAACGTCGCTTTTGAAGATTAAGAAAACACCACAGACAGAACGGAATAAACATTAATACGGACGAGGTAGCAGAGGAGAGAGAACTGCGGGACTAGAAGTGGAGCAGGGATGGTTGTACTTAAAGGCATTCCGAGTAGGAAATGTTGGGTAGGCGAGGAAGGTATAATCCTCATTTCAGACGAGACGAAGAAAGGCAGGAAGTACGCTGGGCTGGAGACTGCAACGACACGAGGAAAATTGCGATTGCGCATGAAACTGAGCCTTTCTCATGCGCATCCGAATATTAAATGCATAGATTGCAGACATTTCTACTACAGACTACACTAGCAACACTTTACCTACCTAACCCTTTGCCACCCTGCCTTATTGGGCTCTCTTATAGAAGGTATGATGCATCTACGTTTACATAATACCCTGCAAGCAAACATAAAGGTGTGTGGCAGGGGGTGAATTCTCACCAAACATGCGCTACATATCATGCATAAAAAAGGATTAGTGTTTATATACTGCTCTAAACTTCACTACTTAAAAAAAGATAAATAAACGAAGCAAACATGCAAAAACATGCTGTTAGTTGGGTTAGCTTCAAGTCCTTATACCAACATGCAGCTACCAATGTTATCCATTGCTACACTCGTACTGGATATATTAACCGTTATTCATATCCCTAATTTTTTGAGGAAAAAAGGGCATTTTGAATCTATCAGTTCGGCAAACTATTTCTCTAATTTCGTGATTATGGTCCAGTCTACCATAGTAAGTTGGGGTTTGCAAAATATTTTTAACATCATCACTGAAAATATTGTTTTGGAATTTGTTTAAGAGATTAAGTCTAAATTTTAACCTGCGATCTGACAATGATTCCCATTTTAATTCATTTAATTGAATGGTTACGCTAATAAGGTTATCGTACCGTACCTATCGTAGCTTACAGGATATTCCGGACATGTAAATGAAGGGTGTGTAGCATGGGGTGAATTTCAACCGAACATTCATAACATATAATGCTTATAAAAGATTATTAGCTATATTAATTAGCAGGTGTCCCTATATCTAGCATGTTTCCATGTATTATCTTTTTTGATTGTCAATAGTTCATGTTTGGTGATCTTCACTTCCCCCTGCCACACACCCTCGCGGTGACTCGCAGGGTATTACGTAAATGTAGATGTTAATGGCTACACACTTTCTAAGGTTTAGTTCCAAGGACCCGTGCAGAGTTAGCAAAACTCGAGGTAGGCAACAACTCTGGCTTTCCCACAGAAATTACTTCGGCGGACGACGGCGAAAGACTCGAGAGGTGACCGGAGAATGCAAATCCTTTCTTTCTTGCCCGCGACCACGTTCGGAGGGGTGACGCAATCGTGATCGCCCTGTTATTTTCGCTCACGTCGAGGGGAGGGCCTTCACCTGGTCGTGCTGCATGCCAGCGGTGCCTACCTGGGAGGTTGTGCGACCTCCCCCAACTCCAGCGGACGCTTCTTCGCTCGACCGAAATGGCGACTCGTCGCGGTGCATCCACCGCACTCTTCCTTCCCCTCACAGTCGCCCGAAAACCTGTGAGAGTGGGTTTCCTTCGTCGTCCCATGGTCTGCAAACAGGGTCTGTCTGACGCGCGTACAACGAACAACGTGACTTAGCTTGGGATAGCTTGACCTCACACTACAGAACCACACTAAAAGAACAACACTATAGAGCCACACAGTACCCAAGGATTGGAAAGTAGCTAACATTACACCTATATTTTAAAAGCGGTGATAGGAAAGAACCTAGTAACTACAGACCCATTTCACTCACGTCAATCTCTTGTAAGTATTTGAGCACATTGTAGTCAGTTCCATTATGGGGCATTTGGATAGTCAGGGATTACTCATAAACAGCCAACATGGGTTCCGGAAAGGTAGATCTTGCGAGACAAAATTAGCTTTATTCGTCCACGATAATTTAGTCCACGGCGAAAATAGTAGGTACTGAAGTTGATGCGATATTTTTAGATTTTAAAGAGGAATTCGATAATGTTCCTCATGATAAATTAATCTTGAAATTAGAGAGTTTTGGTATAAATAAAGACGTTGTATGTTGGGTAAAAGAATTCTTAAGCGGGCGAGAGAAGAGGATTGTCATAGATGGTATCATGTCGGACACAATCTAAGTCGTTCAAATCTTGCCGATCTTCGATGCAAACGTTCAAGTTCATTACTTGGACCGATTTCGTAGGGATCCCATACACTGGAGGCATATTTCAAATGAGGTCTAACAAGGGAAAAGTAGCTGATTTCTCGTACATGATCGTCACATTTATCCAATACTCTTTTGATGAAACCCAGTTTACGATTAGCTTGACCCATTATTTCACGTATATGTTTACCCCAGGAAAGATCATGTGTCACATATCCGGGTATAATGCGGCCGAGTGAAGAGAAAGTTAGGATTTATTAGAAGAGTACTCCAGAAATTTGACGAGAAGACAAAGGAGCGATGTTACTTCGAAAACTGATGTTAGTAGTGCATGCCATGTGATCTTCAACCCCTGCCACACTCCCTCGCGGTGGCTTGCAGGGGTATCGTGTAGATGTAGTTGTAGATGTACTTTTCACTAAGTAGGTTCCACCTTGAGTACGTAGCTAGAGTATGGGATCCGAATGAATTGGTTTTGATCAGAGAACTAGACAGTGTTCAGCGTAGAGCCACTAGGTTTGTTAAAAGGTGTTACGATAGGTTTAGTAGTAGTTCTATAGATCTGTATTAATAGAAGAATTATTAGAATTAATAGAAGAGGGTAGGTATACCATCTGACCTAGCTGGTGGTCGAGATCCGGCAGATCTTTATGAATATGTCTGGTGGCCAATTCATAAATATTTGAGAATTCCTTTCAGGGTGCCATTGATCCCATGGAATTTGAGACCTGTACAATGGCACACTGTTTCAATAAACATTCAGCACACTGAACTGGTCCCTATTTCCACAGCAGATCTTCTGATATGGTAAAATGCACTCATGAGGAGGCTGTGAATCCAATTGGTTCAGTGATGACATCTTCTTCGCAACCATCATCAATGGAACTGTGGGGATATGATGTTCAAGGGCCTGATAACCCTGAAGATATAAGGGAACATTTCAGGTTGTCCAGCATCTCACAATCATCTTCTGCACAGTTTTCCCCCACAGGGTGAGTAGCTACCATATCATTCGAAATCAGAGACTTGTAAGCCCCACAAAATTATCAGATCTGACAGACGAGGTTCTCATATATTATTACATAATAATATATGAGAACCTCGTCTGTATTACATGATCCATCTATTAGCAACCAATCCCATTATTATTTTGTAGAAATTAACCGTATAGCCTCATGTGACCCTATTATGTAATAATTCTCCCCCTGCCACACAACTTTGAGGTGGCTTTCAGGGTATTATGTAGATGCATGTAGCATCTTTCCATGAAGTAGCCTGTTTGCATGTCAATAGTGCATGTATGGTGATATTCACCCCCTGCCACGCACCCTCGAGGTGGCTCGCAGGTTATTACGCCGATGCAGACGTCTAAGAAAATTAGTCTTAGCGGGTAAACCATAACCAGGAGCCAATTTCATAAGTCATTCAAAACAAAACTTGAAACCAATTTCACCCTGATAGCAACAATAAGGAACCTGCCACCAACTCGCGGGTTCGAATCCGGCGTTGGGCACGTATTTCGTGTTTTCCTTAGGATTGTGAGATTGGATTAGATGGTGGCTAGGATTTTATTAGCCGTTGGAGAGCTTTAAACACAATTCTGCTGAATTCTCACCGAGACTCCTTCCAGCGCCTAATCCACGGCAAAAAACAGCCCCGATGGCTTTTCCTGCATTTCGTCACGGCCTCGGCAAATTAAAAGGGCAATAAACTCTGTGGCGCGAAAGAAGGCTCGACCATGGCGGCTTGATCATTCATAATCCCCTCCTCACAACCATTCCGAGGGTTAAGACCAAAAAAACCACATACTCGAGGACACCCGTGTGACACAAAATTCCAGACGTCTACATGTATGGAGGGCAATGCAGATACGCACACATGGAAACCCTGAAACCTGTGTTTCATCGCCAAATTACCAGAATAATTCCAAATAATAAGCTAAGAACTTATACCATTCTGCGTTGCATCGCATAATTCAACTGAAAAAACTACATAACAAATAGGGATTAAATTAATGGATGATGGCGATACTTTGCGGAAATTACGAACGTTAAACATTGTGACTGAAACAAACTTACATCTACATTTACATAATACCCTGCAAGCCACCATAAAGGAGTGTGGCAGGGGGATAATTCTCACCAAACATGCACTACATACCTTGCATTTAAAAAGATTAGTATTCATATATTGTTATAAACTACACTATTTAAAAAAGATAAAAATAGCAAAGCTAACATGCAAAGACATGCTGTTAGTTGGGTTAGCATCAAGTCCTTATACCAACATGCGGCTACCATTGCTACACTCGTATTGGATATATTTACCGTTATTCACATCCCTAATGGTACGAGGGAAAAAGGACATTTTGAATCGGTCAGTTCGACAATCAATTTCTCTAATTTTGTGATTATGGTCCAGTCTACCGTAGTAAGTTGGGGTTCGTAAACAATATTTAAAATCATCACTGAAAATATGGTCTTGGAATTTGTTTAAGAGATTTATTTCAACCTGCGATCTGTCAATGATTCCCATTTTAATTCATTTAATAGACTGGTTACGCTAATAAGGTTATCGTGCCGTGTACTTTTCACACAGCTTTATATATTCCCCGATCGATTTCAACGAGTAAGCGTCATTTTCAAGGGGGGGGGGCAACTGACAAAATATTACACCACAAGGCTTCATATATGTTTCTATGAGGAGTGGGGGAAGGACTCAAACCGAGGGGGAGGGAAAGTATAGGGTGGGAGCGAGGGGGGTTGTGGTGTGAGTGAGGGAGGGAGGGAGTTGGGTTCCATCAAGGACAGCAGTGGGGGCACAATTAGCGGTGAGGGTATTGTGGCGGGCATTAGGGTAGGGAAAGAAGTCGGATTTTTAAACCGTTAAAAACATCTTAGAGGATTTAAAATTTGTCAAACCATTTAAAATACATACTTTTGGTGAAATAGAGTGTCTTCAAATTTCTACAATTTCTAAATAATTTAACTTACAACTTTTATAATGTACAAAGCATATACAAATCCATCTTGCATTTAACGATGCCCACCAAATTCTTGACGCTTGCAGAACGCAACAATGAGCTCTGGGTTAACGCTTTTAGGACCTTTATCTCCTGTTGTCTGATATTTCCAACGTTTTTCCTTGATGAGTGAGGGTAGGGAGGGCACACATGACAAAAACCCTGAGGGTTTCACACACTTGGAGTGGGATGAGTAGCGTTCATGTACAGGAGCTTGCTCGGCATATTCTTGCATATTCTCCAAATGTCTTTTACTTCCTTGACGCAGCTCTTCTTACTTAATATTTCCCTAAAAACGCCTTTACAAATGAAAAGGACCCTCGCTTTAGCGCTCAATTTTCTCAAACTTTCTTTCCTTTCGCAGCTTCCTTTCCATTGAGCTGCATTTGACCTCACAGCAAAAAAAATAAAACACTACCGCTTCAACAACTCCTGTTGGTGGCAGCACTGCTTCCACCCCAATTTACTCCCTGGCGCGTGGGCTGGGGCTGCGAAACCAGCGGGTGGCTCCGCCTCTCTATTGAGGAACTCGACGATAAAAAGGAAGCCGCGCGCCTTCGTCTCTATCCTCCGCAAGAGTGTGGACGCATCTGGACGCGCGTGCCGCCGGCGCCAAAGCTGGTGCAGGCGCCTCCGCCGGTCAGCTTTTGGCGAACGGGAGAACGTGACGAAAAGAAAAGAGAGTGGAAGAGTGCGCAATGGGCATGCCGACGGGTGGGGGCGTACTGCCGGCTCTACACTACAATTCCACTTAAAGTGAGCCTACTTAAAGATAACTTTAAGTCATGAGCGTCTTCTACACATGCACTTGAAGTTGACTGCAGTGTCACGGCTGTTTAGGATTAATAACTAAAAACAAAGAAGGAAAACATTCGAAGGCATGCAAGCGAGCTCAGTGTAAACCAGTGTAAACGACTCGCTTGTATATTCATCATTTAATTCTTCTGAGTAACTGATTAGTAGGAGAGGCGTTACCTTATGGAGAACCTTTGAGAAATCATATTTAATTATGTGCCAAGTCGCCACGTACCTACTATGTGTGATATTTTCAACTTGCGAAAAACTTGCTTTACGTAGTAAATGGATAATGTAGTGATTCACTGAGTAACATTTTGAACGAGCAGCCCTTCTCCCAAACGCTTTTAATTTTGTGTCACATAATTTATTGCTCAATGCAAACGTTAATGCAAAACAAATTGTAATGCTTGGTGTGTACTTAAAATTTGCCATTTACGGCATAACTTTCCCGTTTTTTAAAAATAGAACCACTTCCTCAAAACTATAACTGTCCGCACTTTTAGGGGTCATTTTCTTGGTTGAAATCATTCGGAATAGATTAAATTCAGTAGTTATTAATCAGGTTATTTAGTTTTGCGTAATTTTTCATGTTTTTCTTCGATTTTGTGATCATAGAGATTATATAAATTATGGAGATTATATTATTGTAATATTCATGGTTGTGATAATTGAAAAGTTGCTCACTGACTACTTAACTCGTAAACATACGTTTGTACAGACATGACTTGACTAAGGGAGTGTGTACATTTTATAAATTTGTATGTATAAGCATCTATTTCGTTAATTTAGTATCCCACGACTTGATTTCTCAAAACTCTTTTCACTCTGTGCGCTTGACGACATATTAATGGGTAACAGCAGGTACCAACTGACTACGCACACTTTAAATAGGGGGTATTGGTCACTTTAAGTGGAGGTGGACTTTATGTAAGCTGCTAACACCTACATTAAGGCTTTAAAGTGACCAGTCAATTAAAGTGGACTTTAAAGCGCTAGTGTAGAGGCATACATCTACATGTACACGATACCCTGAAAGCCAACGCGAGAGTGTGTGGCAAGGGGTGAAAATCACCAAGCATGCACTACTCACATGCAAACAAGCAACTATAGGGCTCATGCAACTAGATTGTTAGTATCTATAGTATTTGAGGGGTTAATACATGCATCATGCACTACAGACTACTCTAAAATATTTCACCTACATATCACTCTGCTATGCTGCCTATTCTGTTCTCTTAAAGTACGGGGGGAAAAAGCCATTTTGAATATATCGATACGACATTTATCTCTCTAATCTTATTTATCTGGTCGAATCTAGTTATAATACGCTGGTGTTTTTAATATGTGCCCAGCATCTTCAGTAAAGCATTCGGATTGAAATTTCTCTAACGAATGCGAAAGCGAGGGAGACATCGAGAAACAAAAGAGCAGCGGCGGAAGTGATGAGACGTCGGAGAGAGCTGACCCTGTCTTGTTTAAGTCCGATATCCTGCGATCCACGCGTTCCTCCGCGTCCACTTTGGGCTGCAAACACGTCACCGTCGTTAACAGCTGCTCTTTTTAAGGGACAGTGCGTACCGACGGGGTGACCACATGGGGGAGGAGGCAAGAGGAGGTCGCACGGGCCTTTAAATAGAAGGTGGGTGACCAAAAGAGACGAGGCAGAGGAGAGTTCGGAAACCATGTCCCCCAATGAGGTTCGGGATAAGGGACCTCGGAGGGAGTCGATGAGTTTACGTGAAATATTGGGTCAAGCTAATCGTAAACTGGGATTCGTCAAAAGAGTACTGGGTAAATGTGACGATCATGTACGAGGAATCAGCTATTTTCCCATGTAAAACCTAATTTGGAATATGCTGCCAGTGTATGGGATCCCTATGAAATCGGTCTAAATAATGAACTTGAACGTCTGGAGCGAAGATCGGCAAGATTTGTAAAGGGACGGTACGATAACCTTTTTAGCGTAACCAGTCTATTAAATGAATTAAATTGGGAATCAATCATTGTCAGATCGCAGGTTGAAATTTAGACTTAATCTCTTAAACAAATTCCAAGACCATATTTTCAGTGGTGATGTTAAAAATATTTTGCGAGCCCCAACTTACTATGGTAGACTGGACCATAATCACAAAATTAGAGAAATTGATTGCCGAACTGACAGATTCAAAATGTCCTTTTTTCCTCGTACAATTAGGGATATGAATAACGGTAAATATATCCAGTATGAGTGTAGCAATGGATAACATTGGTAGCTGCATGTTGGTATAAGGACTTGAACGTAACCCAACTTAAAGCACGTTTTTGCATGTTTGCTTGCAATTTCTATATTTTTTTAAATAGTGTAGTTTAGAACAGTACCTATACAAGTACTAATCCTTTTTTATGCATGACATATAGTGCATGTTTGGTGAGAGTTCACTCCCTGCCACACACATTTAAGGTGGCTTGCAGGGTATTATGTAGATGTAGATGAAATGATATTCGAACCATAGCCTATATATATTGAACCATATCTTATTTTAAATGGTGAAGTTTAGAGCAATATATAAATACTAATCCTTTTAAATGCATCATATGTAGTGCATGTTTGGTGAGAATTCACCCCGTGCCAAGCACCTTTAAGGTGGCTTGCAGGGTATTATGTAGATGAGTCTTGAGAATACAGGTGGATATTGCGGGAACGCGCTTACAGCTTCCCATCTCCATCGAAACAGAGACTTTTGGGATCTTAGAATTTCCTGCGTTACTAATTTTCGTCTCCCGCGGATTAATGCAGCAGATGCGAGCACATTCCTTCCTTCAGCGCGGAGAACAGACCCCGTCATTCGCTTTGCTTCCCAGAGTGCACCGGGAGAGGGCATGCGACCATGACGACTAGACGCCCTCCTCCCCGATAGCCGCCATGACAACGCTCGGACAAACATTTTCGGCAACAGGCAGGCCTCCCTCCACCATTGCCACGCCCTCTTCTCAGCACTCTCGCACAAAGATGCGTCGACTTTTTCGGGGCTGCAGCCTTTTCTGTCTATGAACCGATTGCTGTGAAACATCACATACGTGTCCTCATTAGGGAAGGCTATTGGGTAAAGTGTAGGACTGTGCGATATGCTGTTTGGAATATCACACGACGATATCATACTGATATCGCGGATTCGCCGATATATTGGTTTCGCTATATAAATAGGAAATATCGTGATATGGACATATCGGGATATCAGATATCGACTATTAATATCTTATGGCGAAAGAGCATAAATTTTAGATAAAAGACGTCTTTTCAATTTTTTGATACGGCCCTAATATGAGCTGAAATATAACCATTTTCCCTTGGTCGAAGAACATTGAAATTTTTTTAAAATCCGAATTATGGTTAAAAAACAATAATTTTATAAATAAATTAAAATTTACAAAAACAAATTAATAAACAAAGAAAACTTTTCTTGTTGAATTCGAGTTTTCAGTGATGAAATCGCAGAATGGGCATTCTATTCCATGCATCCAAATTTAATGATAAAAAGGTTATAGTCGATAACAATAACAAATTAGACAATTTAAAACATACAATTAACGATTGAGGAAGTGTAACATTTTATAAGGAAGAGACCGTTTAAAGTACTTCAATCCGATCAACCGTTACGGAGAAATTGTGCTAAATAGAGACGTTATTAAGGGTGACAGACAAAAATACCTGGATCAGGATATCGTCATATCCGGATATCGACATATCGGGATATCAACATCGGGATATCGGATATCGACATATCGTGATATCGCATTTAGAAATATCGAATATCGTCGACGATATATCGTGGTATTACACAGCCGTAGTAAAGTGTAAATAAAATATATTTCACCGAATAGATTTTTTATTAATTCTTCTTCTTCCTTAGGTTTAGACAATGGGTAGGTTTATCATATTTTTTTATTGCCGAATCTGATCGAGTTTGTAAAATAAAAGGAATCGCATTTTTCCGTTCTTCGATGCGTCAATTAGTTCTCGCTTTACATATAGCAATACTTTTTTGTGACGAAAGAAATAATAATTTTTAAAGATCAGAAAAAAAAGCACATCACTAGGTCCATAATGGCAAAAATAACGATCCCAAAACGCATTTTAACGCCAGTTTTAACGGCAACGTTGCATCCTTGAAGGTCGAGCAAAATCACGATTCTAGTATGTATGTATGTACCAATTCAATGACAGGTGTGTGTCCCGTATGATATTCATAGAAATCCTTCCTAAGATAATTAGAACAAGTAAAATTTGTGTGCATATGCGCAGTGAATGTTAGGTGATAACTCGCCGCCTGCCACACACCCTTGAGGTGGCTTGCAGGTGGGTAGTTAGTAGATAGGTAGATTGATAAATCGGTTGAGCGGCTGGCCTCTCTGATTGGTGGAAACTGTTCAAGTTACAGTCTTATCGCAGTCGTGTTTGTTCTCAACCTTTCCCAATCGTCATCGGACGTGAACTTCGCATCGAGGGATCTCCTTGCCTTGTCGGGCGTGCATCTAATTCTCCGGCGTGCATTATGCAACCCGGTGCCGTCATCCTCCACGGTGCCAAGTGCTCGAGTGGTGATGTCACTCCGCGCTCAGCATGATCGTCACGGCCTTCCCACACCCGATCCGTTAAACCTCCGCATTCGAAGTGGCGGCTGTGAGGTCTTACGGGGTGAGGAAGCGAACGAGGCAGGGAGCAGGAGGGGGATACATCTACGTAATACCCTGAGAGCCACCACGAGGGTGTGTGTGTGGCAGGGGGTGAAGATCACCAAACATGCGCTACTTATGTGCAAATAAGTTATTTAATGGAAACATCTACATAATACCCTGCAAGCCACCACAAAGGTTTGTGGCAGGGGGTGAATTCTCACCAAACATGCACTACATATCATGCGTAAAAAATCAGTATTTATATACTGTTCTATACTTCACTATTTCGAAAACATTTAAAAATAGTAAAGCAAATACCTATGCAAAAACATGCTGTTAGTGGGGTTAGCTTCAAATCCTTATTCCAACATGCAGCTACCAATGTTATCCAATGCTGCACTCGTATTGGATATATTTACCGTTATTCATATCCCTAATTGTACGAGGAAAAAGGACATTTTGAATTGGTCAGTTCGGCAATCACTTTCTTTTATTCTGTCATTATGGTCCTGTCTACCATAGTAAGTTGGGGATCGCAAGATATTTTTAACATCATCACTGAAAATATTATCTTGGAATTTTTTTAAGAGATTAAGTCTGAATTTCAACCTGCGATCTGACAATGATTCCCATTTCGATTAATTTAATAGACTGGTTACGCTTATAAGGTAATCATACTGTCCCTTTACAAATCTTGCCGATCTTCGCTGTACACGTTCAAGTTCATTATTTAGACCGATTTCGTAGGGATCCCATACATGGTGGATAATACGGTCCCAAGCAGCTACATGGTTAGTATCTACATAATAAGAAAGGAATTATTGGTTGCTGGATAGAGGGGAAGCAGCCGTGTTCAAAAAATCATGCTTTTTGATACCTGTTGCACGGAACATTTACATCTACCATTATCGTCACCGCGCGGGTATGTGGCAGGGGGTGAAGATCACAAAACATACGCTACTTACATGTCACTGAGAGTTATAATGATACTACTTGTGAATTACTGCTACTACGTGAAATAATGGGCCAAGCAAATTGTAAACTGGGATTCATCAAAATGGTACTGGTCATGTCACGATCACGTACGAGAAATTTGCTACTTTTCCCGTGTTAGACCTCATTTATAATACTCTGCCAGTAGATGGGAGCCTCACGAAATTGGCCTAAATAATGAAATAGAGCGTGTGCACCGAAGATCGGCAAGATTTGTAATGGGACGGTACGATAACTCCATTAGTATAACCAATAGATTGAATTGACTAAAATGTAAAACATTGTCAGATCACAAGTAGGAATTTAGACTTGATCTCTTAAATGAATTCCATGATAATACCTTCAGGGATAACGTTAAAAATATTTTGCGAACTCCAACTTACTATGGTAGACTGGACCATAATCACAAAATTAGAGAAATTGATTGCCGATCTGACAGATTCCAAATTTTCTTCTTTCCTCGTACAATCAGGGATGTGAATAGCTATAAATATATCCAGTAGCATAAATACGAGTGTAACAATAGATAGGTTCAAAACGGCATTTTTCCCCCGTACTACAAGAGAACAGAATGGGCAGCGTAGCAAAGGGATAGGCAGGGGAAATATTTTGGAGTAGTCTTTAGTGCATGATGCATGTACTAATCCCTTAAATCCCTTAGTTACTAACAATGTAGTTGAATGAGACCCTATAGTTGCTTGCGTGTTTGCATGTTAGTTGTGCATGCTTGGTGATCTTCACCGCCTGCCGCACACCCTCGCGGTGGCTTGCAGGGTATTGTGTAGATGTAGATGCATCTATTAACCCCTTAAATACTATAGATACTAACAATCTAGTTGCATGAGACACGATACTTGCTTGTTTGCATCTTGGTTGTGCATGCTTGGTGATCTTCACCCCCTGCCGCACACCCTCGAGGTGGCTTGCAGGGTGTTGTGTAGATGTAGATGAACAATGGATAGCACAGATAGTTGCATGTTGGTATAAGAATTTTAAGCTAACCCAACTAACAGCATGCTATTGCATGTCTGCTTTGCTATTTTTATCTCTCTTAAATTGTGAAGTTTAGACTAATATGGTTACTGATCCTCTTTATGTATAATATGTTTGGTGGGCAGTCGCCCCCTGCCACACACCTTAACCCTCTTAGTGCTGACCTTTCTCCTGGAGTACTAGCGAGAAATGCGGATGGTAATTTAATGGTGGCTCGCAAGGTATTACGTAGCCGTAAATGTGAAATTTACCATCAAGCACCACCCCATGAATTTTAAGGAAGTGCCTCCGACACCTATGCGTGCATATCGACCTATCACGACGTGAGACGGCGTAGAGTCGGAATGCTCACCGAATGCGACTCGAATAAATACGCACGCCTTGGGAGTTTTCAAAGTCGTGACGGAGTCGGTCTTGGATCCGATTCAGTCGACATCCAAGTCAGTTGCCTCTCAGCGGTTATCGCGTGTAGCAAGCAAACGCCGACGGCGAGTCGGGAGGTCATGAGTCTCCTCGTAACGACGCGGTAAATTCCGCGTGCGATTATCTGCTGCTATCGCATGCGAAATCGCAAGCGGTTTTCATCGAGTCGTCACATCGCCGGCACGGTAAATAGCGCGTGGGTGTAGCGCATGCGATATATTTCGCTATCAAACTTTTATCGAAAGTATGTTTAGTCCGTTAATTAATCAAACCAATAACAAATTCAATGATTCAATGAGAATTGAGAAAAATTAATTCACTCGAAGTCTTCCTCGGAGTTTTTCTTGTTTGTTTTCTTCACTTCAAAGGATCATTGGAGGCCAGCACGAGCCTTGCGCTAGTGAAATAGTGTCATCAAATTATTGAATTATGAAAAGTATTATATTTATTATGGATCACCAAACATGCACTACTGACATACAAACAATCTACTACATGGAAACATGCTACATACACATAATAAGGTCACATGCAGCTACATGCTATCTGCATAGTAATGAAGGGATTGGTCGTTAAAACATGCACTACTAACTGCTCTAACAATATTTCACCTACATATCCCTTTTTCTATACTGCCCATTGTGTTCTCTTATAGTACGGGGGAAAAATGCCATTTTGAATATATCAGTACGACAATCTCTCTCTCTCTAATCTCATTTATCTGGTCGAATCTAGCATAATACGCGGGTTTTTTATTATGTGCTTAACATCTTCAGTAAAGCTATCCGTTTTAAATTTCTGTAATACATTTAATCTATGCCTTAACCTACGGTCTGATGATGATTCCCACCCTAATTCTTGTATTAATTCTGAAACACTACTTAACCTATCGTAACACCTTTTAACGAACCTAGCTGCTCTACGCGGTGGGGCCTAACTAGTGAAAACTAACTTTGGAGGAAGGTCGAGGATAATTTTGAAAGTGATTTGACTTGATGCAGAAGGATAATATCCGCGAGAGCATTCAGAAGGATTCAAGCGCGGTAAGAGACTGCTCGGAAGGCTATCCAACGATATTCTAAAATCGGTTATTAGAGACGGAAAAGGAGAATGATTGGATTTAACTGGTTTTCAACTATTTTTAATATCAAACGTATAATCTATTTCCCCCAACTAAGGTATTTAAGCAAAAAAGAAAGAAGCGAGAAAAAAACCGAAATGTTCAGCGTGATCATTCGCCTCTTTATAAAATCACGGTCTCTTTCTGAGAGATATTTTTCGGAAGCGGTAACCACCAATTTTGGAACGTTAGCCCCCGGAGAGGACACGCTCACCGGCGAAAAAAAGGGAAGACGGGAGGGAAGATGGCAGTATGGGGAGAAACGAACGCCGCCATCACAGCAATCAGGCAGCCGAATGCAAATTAGGAAATTCGCGAAGATCCCTCCCATCTTCCACGTAATGGTTCCACTTAGCCACAAAGCGAGGGGAAACTTTCAGTGGGCATGACACACCTCCGTTCGAACGTACACGATCAGGAACACTCGAATGCAAATTAAGAAATCAACTAAAATAAGTGCGCTCCCCCCAACCCTCTCGAGGAAACATGCCCACACAAATGGAACACAAATGCCCGATTGTAAAGGTCAATTGAATGATATAAACGAGCGGACACTCCAAACTTAGAAAAATTCGAAATAAATACTCCGCGATTCCAAGAGAGATTTCAGACAGAGCTCTCGCGTACCCATGGAAACGGAGAGCGGAATAACATCACGATTTCTTCGGGGAGGTGAAAATATTCCCTACGTCTTATCAATCCGTGGAGAAAACACCGGCCGGACGCAGTAGTTTACAGGGGTATATCTACAGCTTTACTGAAGATGTTAGGCGCATATTTAAAAAACCAGCGTATTATGCTACATTCGACCTGATAAATAAGATTAGAGAGATAGATTGTCATACTGATAGATTCCAAATGGCATTTTTCATCGTACTATAAGAGAACAGAATAGGCAGCATAGCAAAAGGATAGGTAGGGGAAATATTTTAGAGTAGTCTGTAGTGCATGATGCATGTATTAATCCCTTAAATACTATAGACTCTAACAATCTAGTTGCATGAGACCCTATAGTTGCTTGTTTGCATGTCGGTAGTGCATGCTTGGTGATCTTCACACCCTGCCACACACCCTCGCGGTGGCTTGCAGGGTATCGTGTAGATGTAGATGTAGATATCAAAATAAGAATATAGGAAATCGCAGAGCAAGAATTTTGATGCAATTCAAGATAGGTGTGGCGAATGGGAGTTGGAACTTAATCTGAAAAAGTGAGTAGCTATTAACTTTTGGAAGAGGAATATTTCGATAGAGTTATCCTATAGCGTAGGAACACGAAAATTGAAAGCGTTGAAACCATAAGTTATTTAGGTGTAACAATCACTAAAGATTTATCGTGAGGAAGACACAACCGGGAAATATGCGGCCGTGCGAACAGAAAGTTAGGATTTATAAAAAAGAGTGCTTGGGAAATGTGATGAGAAGACAAAATAGCGATGCTAGTTTTCACTAGTTAGGCCCCACCTTGAGTTTGCAGCCAGTGTATGGGATCCGAATGAATTAGGTTTGATCAGAGAACTAGACAGTGTGCAGCGTAGAGCAGCTAGGCTCGTCAAAAGGTGTTACGATAGGTTTAGCAGTGTATCAGAATCAATAGAAGAATTGGTTTGGGAATCATTATCAGATCGTAGTTTGAAGTACAGATGAAATCTATTAATGAAATTCAAAACCGATAGTTTTACCGAAGATGTTAGATATATTTTAAAAGGCCCTGCGTACAGAGAAGAACGAAGAACAGAGAAAATTTTAATAGAGATGGTGGCATCCAAATAAGCCACACGTGGAGGCCCACACTTCACAAACATTTTTCAATGACATCTCCGTCCATCCCTCTCCCCCCCTTGAAATATAATATAGTACGCCTCACAGAGTTCAATACCTTTTCTGTTTTACTTCAGCACATTCCTTGCTCTATATCTCTGCATACCACATCGCGTAAAACCTTAACATTCTTCTAAACAATTTATCACTAACGGAAAATATCTGCCGTAGATTGCTGAGACTCTTACAAGGTCGTCCGAAAGGAATTTATTTCGAGCAATTGAAGTGAGAAAAGGAAAAAATTAAAACTCTCTTTTTGGACTCCACAGGTAAGTACACCAAAATCAATCAACCTCCCCGGGTGCAAGGGGATATTTTTACATAATCTCCCTTTTGAGGACAGGAGCCTGGAATCCGTCCAACTTTGGGAAATGCTTTATAACGATTTAAGGAAAGAAAATAGCTACGGTTCGGTAAAGCGAGAGGGAGGCTCAAGGAATGCGGGAAAGGACAAGGATTCCGAAGGCGAAGTATGTTGGGGTCCAGGATGAGGAGGTGGCATAGTTGCGGCGACTCGCATAGCCTCTAGACCAGGGGCCGTATTCTGTAACTTGGGTGATATCTATCACCGGTGACGGACATTACCGAAAAACTTTACCCGCCCTTATCGTTTCCAATTCTGTAACTGGGTGGTGAAGTATCTTCACCCGGTGATGAGGAGTGCTATGAAAAATTGAGCGGTCTAGTAATGGCTAGATGAGATTAGCCAATAAAGAGAGCCATGTGAATCACGTGACCGCAAGGCAGCAAGCAATGTGCAAATTAAATATTTGTAGCCACGAACATGTATGTTCATGCTTGTAGTAATGGTTTCCTGAGTGATGATATGTTTGAGAATATTTAATATGATGTTCTAATAACCCAGCTAGGTGATTATTAACAATAGGATTAATAATACGAAGTGAACAAAGGATTACCTTTATATTTTACTGAATATCTACAAAAACAATCGCACTATTCTATCGTGGTATGAAGAATAAACCACGGTGAATGTGATTAATTTTTCAATGTCTTATTTTCAACTTCCACTATGACATGAACAACGTAAATGGTGTTTTTCACTTGTCTGCGGAAATGACAAATGCACACTGGACTGTCATTCGCGTAATAAATATAGCATCATAGGACAACTCATCTACATCTACATAATACCCTGCAAGCCACCACAGGGGTGTGTGGCAGGGGGTGATTGCTCACCAAACATGCACTACATATCATGCATAAAAAAGGAATAGTATTATTATAGTAGTCAGAACTACACTATTTAAAAAAGATAGAAATTGCAAAGAAAACATGCAAAAAACATTCTGTTAGTAGGGTTAGCTTTAAGTACTCATACCAACATGCAGCTACCAATGCTATTCATTGCTACTCTCCGATAGGACATATTTACCGTTATTCGTATCTCTTATTGTGCGAGGGAAAAAGGACATTTTGAATCGGTCAGTTCGGCAATCAATTTCTCTAACTTTATGATTATGGTCCAGTCTGCCATAGTAAGTTGGGGTTCGTAAAATATTTTTAACATCATCACTGAAAATATTGCCTTGGAATTTGTGGAAGAGATTAAGTCTAAATTTCAACCTGCGATCTGAAAAAACTCGATAGAATGCGAGCTGCTAAAAACAAACGTAAATATATAACGAGCAAATGAAAAATATCTTAGTTACTCAAATGATTTGTAATAACTTAAACAAACAATTACTCGTCGAAGTGGTAATTAGTGGTAAAGCGAGAGGGAGGCTTGGAGGCAAGTGGTCGAAGTAATTGCTTCTATCTCGTTGTCAACAATTATATATTTTGGTGTCCATATAATCTTATTGATATACTCATACAAACAATTTTGACTTTCCTAAGAAAATTTGAGATGTTTTTATTGCTCTGCCATTGTTATATCAATCTCATAAATATTTATTTCAATGCTTGTAGGCCTTGTAGGTCTTTTTGCCCCTGAAATTTTGGATGGTATGCAAAATTTGGGATAGCCTGGCACAGATCGTATCTTACTTACCTCAAAAGGCATTAATTGAGAGTTGTATGATAATAAATATACAACTGTGATTATTATTATTATATGCACCTGCCATTTTTTCCATTGCAATTTCGTCAGAGTCACTACATTAACGTCATTAATTAACTCACGATGTTTATTTCTCGCTAACATGATATCGGAACCTCAATATATCTATCTACATCTACATAATACCCTGCAAGCCACCATAAAGGTGTGTGGCAGGGGGTGAACTCTCACCAAACATGCACTACATATCATGCATAAAAAAGTATTAGTACTTGGATAGGTACTGTTCTAAACTTCACTATTTAAAAAAAGATAAAAATAGCATAGCAAAAATGCAATAACATGCCTTTAGTTGGGTTAGCTTCAAGTCCTTATACCAACATGCAGCCACCAATGTTATCCATTGCTACACTCGTACTGGATATATTTACCGCAATTCATATTCCTAGTTACACGAGGAAAAAAGGACATTTTGTATCTGTCAGTTCGGCAATCTATTTCTCTAATTTTGTGATTATGGTCCCGTCTACCATAGTAAGTTGGGAATATATAACAATATATTTAGGGAGTGATGAGAGATAAGGGCGGCTATTGAGGTGGTGATGTGATATCACCCTGTTTGGGGTGAAGAACATCACCTCGTCGCGTTACAGAATCGGAAGAGCGGTGATAGGTGATGTCCATCACCGCTTGAAGGCTCATCACCAGTGATACGAGTTACAGAATACGGGCCCAGGGCTGCCCATCGTGCATGAGCCTCGCAGTGCACCCGTACACGGTGCAAACCATGACAGAGTTTCGTGCGCGCAAAGGGAGGGCTCACTCTGTGTCTTTCTCCCATTCGGTCATAAAAAAATTAACAACCTATTTCAAAAAAACCTATATTTCTAGTCAACCAGACAATTTAACGATCAACATTAAATAAAAACATTGCACGGTGGCATTTGAAAACAAAACAAATAGTTTAATATACTTCTAACTGTAAAAGCGGCAAGGAGGAGCGGCGTTAATAGTGTTTTTAGAAATCATATGTTGATATATATACAATTCGTGATTTAAGAACGTATAAGTTCTTCACGTTGCGCAAATTCCAAAAATACAATTTAAAATCGTTTGTATCTTTCTCGCTCTTGCTTTTTTTCCAACTCAAGCCTCAAGTGGAAACGATGGTGGCTCCATTTCACGTTCTTTATGAAGATGAGATGGGAACTAATGGCAGGCGGAGATAATGAAACGGATCAAGAGTCGAAAGATACGGATCAGAGCGGATGAATCGTCTAAAAGACCAGCACATGACCGGCAGTTCACCGCTTGAGATCCGAAGATGGTCACGCCGCCTGGGTGGCGGAGTTTAACTACGAAAAGGTGACATTTTATGACGTATTCTCACTAAAGTTAGATCACAAAATAACCCCCCTGCTCTAGAGGGAGAGAATAGCCGTGTCTCGGAGATCTATAGCCCGAGGAGAGTGGGAGACACACGAAGGGCTGGACCACAACTGGTCGGCCTCGTTGCGGTCCGTTCAATTTCCACCGGATCAACTGCGGTTCGCAGGGAAGCAGTGAATGAACAGGCTGGCGACCTAAAACCCTTCCAATGCACGGCTCATGCCGCTTGAATGGAAAGTGTGGGCATCGAGAGGCAAGCAATGGCTTCGTGATCCTTGTCTCCGCACTCCTATTGTGGATCACGTGACAAAGGAACGACACGAAAAAAAACTCAGTCAAAAACTCAAAAGAAGGAGAGGAAGCGTTTCGGATGAGGCGCAAATGTTAACTGATGACATTAATTTGCAAACGATCGATGTTATCGATGTGATGATCGATCTACATCTAGATTCAAAATGCCCTTTTTTCCTCGCACAATTAGGGATATGAATAACGGTAAATATATCCAAGGCTAGAGTAGCAATGGATAACATTGGTAGCTGCATGTTGGTATAAGTACTTGAAGCTGTCCCAACTAACAGCATTTTTTTGCAAGTCAGGTAGGTTTGTAAAAATATGTTTAGATAAATTCAGCATTGTCTCCAAGTTATTAGAGGAACTGGGATAGGAATCGCTATCTAGCAGTAGGTTGATGAAAAGGCTGAACCTCATGCGTAAGTTTGACACAGATAACCTCTCCTAAGACGTCAATAACATATTAATAATTGGAAAAATACATGCCTATGTATGGGATATTTGCCCGGCTTGGACAACTTTCCACTAAGTTTCAATAGGAATTCCAGTTCTAATTATAGTTTTCATCGCATAAAACATTAACTGGAAATCCCGTTAATAATCATGCAGAATGTGTCTTCTGCATTATTTCGCCCTTTCCCTTTGCAGGTTACAATCAAAATTGTGGCTTTCATCATATAAGACCGGATTTTCCGTCGCGGGCACCCGCGTTCAATTGTCATACGAGGTAGGGTATTGTAATAGCACATTCGAAACTGACTTCACTTCGACAGCAGTGCTCTTCGGTTACTGAAGTAATCAGACCTAAAAATCAACATTTTAGACTCACATTTTTTCTTCAATTAAGAAATGCTAAAATTTACGGCAATTTAGTACTTTTTTCGAGCAGAATAAGAATCTTCTAAGTTTAAGCCTCTAAATGGTGAATTTTTAATTACAACTTTTAGGCATTGCAATGAGTTAAAATCGGAACCCTCTCTCCGAAAAAAACTGGTATCCCAATTGAATTAACGCAGAAATATATTCGAACATGGGATAAAAAAAATATCAACGTATCGGGATATAACTACTTCAAAACCTATTTATGGACGTTATAAATGACCATGCAAAGTTAGGTTGTGAAAGATTCATCCAGTTTCATTGCATAACGGATATATCTTGTTGATTATTATTACTTATTTATTAGATTGGGTAGTGTTTCCTTATTAATGCATGCCCCTGCCACACCCCCTTGAGGAGATTTTTAAAGGCATCATGTACATTTGCAAAAGCTCAATCCTGTCCATAGATGTTCCTTTGGACTTGGCGATTTTGTTCCTAGTCTGCTACGAATATCTATATGCATGACCCTTACGTTTACATCTACATCTACACGATACCCTGCAAGCCACCGCGAGGGTGTGTGGCAGGGGGTGAAGATCACCAAGCATGCACTACTAACATGCAAACTAGCAACTATATTGTCTCATGCAACTTGATTGTTAGTATCTACAGTATTTAAGGGGTAATACATGCATCATGCACTACAGAATACTCTAAAATATTTCCCCTACCTATCCCTTTCCTCTTCCGTTTAAAACCAAGCAAACAAATATTGGGAGTTTTGAGACTGGGAGTTAATAGCACCGGACGCGACCCTCGTGGCCTGGCCTGATGAGAACAAAGGTAAGAAGAAACCATGCACTTCTTTTCGGCATAAGACGTTCAATAGCTTGGTCGCCCACGACGAACTTTCACTTTCCCCCAATCCTCCCCCAACGGTCTCCTGCTGTGTCCTGGAGTCCCTTCAGTGCGTCACTCGATCTATTCGGATTTGGCGTCCAAGCTCAAGCACATGTCTAGCAAGGTTGGCATTGAGAGACGCATTTGTAGATTTAAATACGAGGACATGAACAGGAGTTACTGAAGTCGTTTAATAAAGTTAAGAAAGTTATTTTAAGCCAAAATAGTAAAGTTTTGTAGCATACCCGCTCAGCAGTTAATAAATACGTACCTAATAAAATAAAATGGGGAAACGCAGAACCTAGGCCTCGATCATGGATCTTCATAACGCGTGCGCTAGCGTTATCGTTATTTTTTTATTTAACTTATGCCAGAGAGAACGTGATCTCTGTTCTTAATTTTTCGCATAGCACTTCAAATCGCTTATCACAATCAGTGGAGCGAATTTTATAGGCGGTTATTGTTATCCCTGCGCTACACTAGGAGTAAGCGTTAACGATAAAGATTGCGATAACGCGAAAGATAGATCCGTGATTCCACACCTAGATAGTATATACTAAGCATAAGTGTGGAAGTCATTGAAATGACAAAGGCAGAGTCAATCTGGATTGAAAAGTTCTCTAACCAATCCATCCATTGACGAGGAAAAGAGATTATTCAAAATTATAAACTAAACTCCATAGCAATTAAAGCATATCGCAGGGCGTTATTTGTATTCAAGAGCATTTCCAGTGGAAATTTGAGGCTCCCCATGTGACTTTGATTGTGTCCGACATGATACCATATATCACAACCCTCTGCTCTCGCCCACTTAAGAATTCTTTTACCCAACATACGTCTTTATTTATACCAAAACTCTCTAACTTCAAGATTAATTTATCATGAGGAACTTTATCGAATGCCTTTTTAAAATCTAAAAATATCGCATCAACTTCAGTACTGTTTTCGACGTAGACTAATATATGGTGTACAAATAAAGCTAATTGTGTATCGCAAGATCAAACTTTCCGGAACCCATGTTGGCTGATTATGAGTAATTCCTGACTTTCCAAATGCCCCATGATCGAACTGACTACTATGTGCTCAAATATCTTACAAGAGATTGACGTGAGTGAAATGGGTCTGTAGTTACTAGGTTCTTCCCTATCGCCGTTTTTAAAAATAGGTGTAATGTTAGCTACTTTCCAATCCTTGGGTACTGTGTGGTTCTTTAGTGTTTTATTGAATATTATTTCTTGATATGGGGCTATTTCAGAAGCTAATGTTTTATATACTCTGGAAGGAATTTGATCGGGACCTCGTGATTTGTTTTTACTAATGCGTTTTAACTGCTGCTCTATTCCGCGACATGACATTTTTATTTCGCGCATTTGCTCCCTGAAAGTGTTCGGCGGTGGTTCCACTGCGTTGTGTGACGATGAGTTTAATACGCTTTGGAAGAATGTGTTTAAAGTATTGGCTTTTTCTACACTGCTGGTGACTCTAATTCCTTTATCGTTTTTAAGTGTGTGCACTGTGGACCTATTTCCCTGAAGCTCTCTCACATATGACCAAAACGCTTTAGGATTGCTATCTAAATATTCTCCTAACATCTTGCTCTTGAAATGTGATAACGCTTGCCGACATGATTTCCTTGCTAATGCTCTCGATTTTTTATAGTTTTGAACTAGCTCATTTTTTTCCTCTACCGATAGACCCTGTCTGGCATTTTTCATCTTAGCGTGGCATACCCTTTGTCGCTTTAGTGATTTCCTAACCTCCGCGTTATACCACCTTGGCTCTGTATTATCACTAATGAATTTACTAGGTATGTATTTATTAACTGCTTTACGGGTGACCTCAAGAAATTCTCTCCACGAATCATCTGTATCTAATCCTTTGCTTTGTTCGCTAAATACATTATACGATATCCTAATTCCTCTTTATGAGTTGACGAAACCATCCCCTCTCTAAGATATTTGAAGGCGACTTAAAAAACATACTTTAATGTATGATTGAAGGGAATACGCTATATCAAAATATGAGGAGTGAAATTACAAAAAGTCAAGAACTTCAGCTATCTCCGCAACAGTTAATATCTTTCTATGGAAGAAGCATGACCAACATCAAGCGAAGAATAGCACAGGCCAAGGAGCCTTTCCTGAAGAAGAGGCAACTACATGGCTCAAAAACCTTCAGTTTCCAACAAGAAAGCACTCCATCAAGACATTCGTATGGAGAAAGTCACCCTATGGGTCAGAGACATGGGACATCGAAAAACAGTAGAGCAAAGAATTAAAGCTTTCAAACCATAATGCCGAAGGACAATGATGAACATTTTTCGCCAAAATAATGTGAGACACGAAGAAGTACATGGAATTTGGCTGACTCCCATGTACACGCCTCCTTCGGCTAAGAGATATCACCATAATCAGCCTTACCGAGCAAATAAATGTTTCTTTTCGGCTCGTGAGATTGTTAGCTCTCAGAGAAAATTGAGCCGTGACTACTTTATGGCCTCTAATGCCTTTCTCGGCTACTACTTTTACAACATGTTCTGGTACATTTGCCGCTAATAAATAGAAGGTATTATTTCCTCTGGTGGATGCTGTTACCAATTGATGCATTGAGTGTGTTGTGAAGGTACACAATAGTGACTCGCAGAGCTCCTTGTCTTTTACTCCGGTGATAAACCAATTCGTGCCCCAGTCTATGGACGGAAGTATGAAATCTCCATTCGATCGTTTCCGCGCGAATTTAGTTTACTGCTCTTGCTCTCCAGGCCTGATACTGAACTGCCGTCGCTATCAGGCAGTCTACAATATACACATATAAAGAATCTTTTGGCTTTGGACTAGTAATTTAGGAAATTAATATGAGAATCAACAAAAAGAAAGGAGCGAGGCACTCTATGGATCAGAGACATGGAGCATCGAACATTGAGATCCCAGAATAAGACTCGCACGGGCTGTCTTTTCCCGCTCTCTTATTCCAAACTCGCCCTCTCAGGTAGCAACGTTGCCACATCCCATCCGCTTTTTACGCGAAAAATAGGAAAATCCTTAATTTTCATCGTAGAGCATCAATCAAAAAACGTTTTTCGACGTCTTGGAATGAACGATACAATGAAGAAGATAAATTGTTGATCCGTTCCAAAGTTTATAACTTCGATAAACCATGTCTAGTGGTCAATTTCCCCGAGGACCCCACCCGCTGGGAAAGGTCTACCTCGGCTGAGCCCTCGGGATGGGCGAGGGTCGATTTTCGAGGAGACCGAGGGTGGACCCTCGGTCCTGACCTCCGTCCCACTAGCTACCTGAACGACGGCCCCGCTAAACTACCATTAACCCATGTTTGCTTTGCTATTTTAATCTTTTTTTATAAAGTGAAGTTTAGAACAGTATATAAATACTAATCCTTTTTTATGCATGATATGTAGTACATGTTTGGTGAGAATTCACCCCCTGGCACACACCTTTATGGTGGCTTGCGGGGTATTATGTAGATAGATGTTACTTGTTACACTTGTGACACTTGTTAGGCTCCACCTATAATATGCAGCCAGTGTATGGGACCCGAATGAATTAGGATTAATCAGAGAGCTAGACAAGTGTGCAGCGTAGAGCAGCTGGGTTTGTTAAAAGGTGCTACGATAGGTTTAGTAGTGTATCAGAATTAATAGAAGAATTAGGTTAGGATTCATTGTCAGGCAATAGGGTTAAAGCATGGATTATATCTATTACAGAAATTTAAAACGGATAGCTTTACTGAAGATGTTGGATATATCTTAAAAACGCGAGCGTATTATGCTAGATTCAACCAGATAAATAAGTTTAGAGAGATTGATTGTTGTACTGGGAGATTAAAAATGTAATTTTTCCCCGTACTATAAGAGAACACAACTTTTCACTAGTTAGGACTCACCTTGATTATACAGCCAGTAAATGGGATCCGAATGAATTAGGTTTGATCAGAGAACTAGACAGTGTGCAGCGCAGAGCAACTAGGTTTGTTAAAAGGTGTTACGAGAGGTTTAATAATAGGTATATCTTATTAATAGAAGAATTAGGTTGGGAATCATTATCAGATCGTAGGTTAAGGTACAGATTAAATCTATTACAGAAATTTAAAACGAATAGCTTTACTGAAGACGTTAAATATATATTAACAACGCCAGCGTATTATGCTAGATTCGACCAGATAAATAAGTTTAGAGAGATTGATTGTCGTACTGAGAGATTCAAAATGTAATTTTTCCCCTGTACTATAAGAGAACACACTAAGCAGCATAGCAAAAGGATAGGTAGGGGAAATATCATTAGGGTGGTCCGTAGTGCCCGATGCATGTCTGAAAGGCACTGTTTGGTGATCTTCGCCCCCTGCCACACACCCTCGCGGTGACTTGCAGGGTATCGCTTACATGTAATTTTGACTTTGGCATGTTTAAAAAAAACATCACGGTGTGAAAAACAACAGCTCACTCAGATGCTGCGGTGAATTGCGTCAGGGATGAATGGCATAAAGTTATAGCTGGGAAGAACATTAGCCGGCAGAAACGTCGCCCATATCTTGAATGTGCCCTTAACCATCTCCCTGGGTCATAAAAAAACTAGTTTTTGTGCACCATGGTGCAAGGGGGGGGGGGGAAGAAGGGAGAGGTGATAACCACTTCATTGATTACAGCGGTATAACTATAAATGGATAGGTTTTTGATCTAGCGTTTTTTTAGGTCATAGCTTCACCAGTTTGAGAACTTTCACCGGAGAACGGTATCGTGATGCTGAAGCACGTAGACAGAGCATTTATCTATCGTGGTCGAAGTTCACGCGATATCGAGACATAACATTTTGGGTTATGATAGTATTGATGATGCATGCATTTATGTACAAACTCACTAATTTCATAGATTTCGGTGGAGCCATCATTAATCCGTAGACAACGCTAATTTTCAATGGTGAAAATCATCGTGCGACCCGGTGAAGAATTGAGATATTAATAAATTCAACAGTCTTAGGCGTGATATGGTGGAACAGCATTTTTATTTTTTGAGGTATTAATCATTTCAAAAATCTGCATTCAACCCGGAGTTGGTTTTTGAAGGTTAGAGTAGAGGTCACCCCGTACCAAGCCATTGGCATGTGAAATTTACATATATTTAGGGTAGGGGGCCAGTTCCTTTCATCTACATCTACATAACACCCTGCAAGCCACCTCAAAGGTGTGTGACAGGGAGTGAATTCTCACAAAACATGCACTACATATCATGCATAAAAAAGGATTAGTATTTATATACTGCTCTAAACTTCACTATTTAAAAAGATAAAAATAGCAAACTACGCATGCAAAAACGTGCTGTTAGTTGGGCTACCTTCAAGTCCTTACACCAACACGCAACATGGATTCAATCCATATAATTGGTATAATCAATTGGTATAATTACTTGGAGCTAACTAACCCAACTAACAGCATGTTTTTGCATGTTTGCTTTGCTTTTTTTATCTTTTTAGTGAAGTTTAGAACAGTATATAAATACTAATACTTTTTATGCATGATATGTAGCGCATGTGTTGTGAGAATTCACCCCCTGTCACACACCTTTGAGGCGGCTTGCAGGGTATTATGTCGGTGTAGGTGTAGATGATGTCATTTTTCAGGATTGCTAAATTGATTTGACACGTTCCTCAGCTCTAGGAAGGGAATAAATGTCATTAAGACAGATGTGTCAGCACGATAACAGAAGCTTATTAAGATACAAATGAAAATAACGATGAAAAAGAAGGACCTCGAAATAAGAAAAATAATGTTGTGACGGAAGACGAGTGGCTGTGAGCTAAGATGACAGGGACTGAGAAGAGGAGGAGCTCATGAGAGGTAAGTGGACGCCTTCCCGAGGGTCCTCCTCAGGTGAGTGAATTGGGAAGAGAACAGCTGTCAAGGGCAGCATGGAGGAAGGACCCGAAAGCACAGGATGCGCGCAAATTGGTTCACGGATCGAAAGGCGAGAGCGATTGCCTCAATTCAGAGGCACGGCGAAAACTACGGTTCCATGGATATCTCGTCTCAATGTTAGACGTGGGACGGAGCCATCTACATCTACACAGTACCCTGCAAGCCACCACAAAGGTGTGTGGCAGGGGATGATTTCTCACCAAACATGCACTATATATCATGCATAAAAAAGGAATGGTATTAATATACTAGTCAGAACTTCACTCTTTAAAAAAGATAAAAATTGCAAAGCAAACATGCAAAAACATGCTGTTAGCAGGATTAGCTTTAAGTACTCATACCAACATGCAGCTACCAATGCCATCCATTGCTACTGGATTAGACATTTACCGTTATTCGTATCTCTAATTGTACGAGGGAAAAAGGACATTTTGAATCTGTCAGTTCGGCAATCAATTTCTCTAATTTTATGATTATGGTCCAGTCTACCATCGGTCTACTTTCGACTCCGTCACCAAAGCCATCGAACGTTTTACATTCTCACCCCCAATGGAACTAGTTCAAACACCACCGTGTATACGTAAACGTAATCAACCAATGAAAAGAACTTTTACTTAAACTATAAAATTACTACGAATCAAATTCCTCTCGGGTTTCCCCACCGGGACAGGTCCTTCATACCGGCCAACGGTTCGATGCCCGACTCGTGCATCATCATCAGGGTTGTAAGCGGTGAAAGTTGTAAAACCCTACAGGGCTGTAAGCAGTGTTGGAAGCGACACTCAACAAGCCTTAGTCAGGTTGGCGTGGTGGTTAAGAGTACTGGCCTCCTACCCAGAGTTCGAATCGAAGGCGGATTTTTCCTCGATGTATACATGTGTTTTGTGGAGAGCATTCGAGTTCAGTACTCCGTCTGCCGGATTGTACGTTAATCCACTTGGCACCTTTTGTTAAGAGCAGGCTAATGCCGACGCCGGGCTACGAACGGGTGGTTTCTTTACACCCTTGCTCCATTCCCTGGGGGGGGCAGTGTTTGAAAGCGTCGGGATTATCTCGAATAGGTAACCAAGGCGTCACGTGGTACAAACACGAATGGTTTTCAAATTAGGTGTGTCTGAATCGCTCGTTGCAATAACATTAATTGTTTTCATATGAGTTTTTCTCATCTGTCTCGACTATAGAGCCCCCAGATCGGATAAAACAAAAGTGTGTCAACAATAAATGAGTTTGTAATCAGCGATTATTTACACACCAAATCTTCGAACCACGATCGTGTTTATATAACGTGGCTCCTTGGTTACCTATTCGAGATAATCCCGACGGTTTCAAACACAATCACCCAGGAAATGCCGCCGTTTACCCAGATTCCCTCCTGTGCATTCGGGCGCAAATGACCTCAGTTGTCGATCGCCTCCTCTAAATAACCCCGACCACGAGTTGGGCATGGAAATGTTGACCAGCATGACCCGGTTGGAAATCCGAGAGGAACATCTACACCTACTAAAAGTACTAGTACGCCGCGAAAGCGCCAACTCTTATTATAAATCCCCTCGAATCAGCTTGAGGTAGCTCTGCCAAGAGGCTCATATCTCAGAACGACGCTTCGTATTCTCCTGGTGAATATTGTGAATGAAACCCCGGTATTTCATGCCGCGACCAATTTACGCAAAAACGTTCCCAGGACAGGGAGACATAAAGAGAGGAAAGACCTTGCCTCCTGCTTCCATCGCAACTGGATTCGTCCTCCCCACCCTCACATACCCCTCCTCCCACTCCACCTTCTATTCCTCCCCCAGCGAACCGGAAGTTCCCCACGCACGGCCGCGTGCGACCGGAATATGCTAATGGCGACGCCTGGAGGGAGCATAAAAGCGGCGGCATATCGCGGAGGACTGTACGCGGAAAAATGCATCACGTGTAACGTACGGTACAAATATGTTGCACCTCTATGAGTGATTGAAATAAGAATCATCCCCAGTGGACATGAAGAGTTCGAGCAAGTCGCAAACGAGGTGCTTGAATTGTCCAAATACCATTCACATCTACATATACATAATACCCTGTAAGCCACCATAAAGGTGTGTGGCAGGGGGTGAATTCTCACCAAACATGCACTACAAATCATGCAGAAAAAAGAATTAGTATTTATATACTGTTCTATACTTCACTAATTAAAAAAAGATAAAAATAGCAAAGCAAAATGGCAAAACATGCTGTAAGTTGGGTTACCTTCAAGTCGTTATACCAACATGCAGCTACCAATGTTATCCATTGCTACGCTAGTATTGGATATATTTACCGTTATTCATATCCCTAATTGTACGAGGAAGAAAGGAATTTTGAATCTGTCAGTTCGGCAATCAATTTCTCTAACTTTGTGATTATGGTCCAGTCTACCATAGTAAGTTAAGGTCCGCAAAATATTTTAAACATCATCACTGAAAATATGATCTTGGAATTTGTTTAAGAGATTAAGTCAAAACTTCAACCTGCAATCTGACAATGATTCCCAATTTAATTCATTTAATAGACTGGTTACGCTAATAAGGTTATCATAATGGCCCTTGACAAATCTTGCCGATCTTCGCTGCACACGTTCGAGTTCGTTATTTAGACCGATTTCGTAGGGATCCCATACACTGGCAGCATATTCCAAATGAGGTCTAACAAGGGAAAAGTAGCTGATTTCTCGTACATGATCGTCACATTTACCCAATACTTTTTTGATGAATTCTAGTTTACGATTAGCTCTACCCGTATGTGTGCATTATTTCACGTATGTGTTTACCCCAGGAAAGATGATTTGTCAGTCTTATTCGAGTCGAATGATATTAGCAAAGACTTGAGAAGCCGAGAGATATATCCCCTACATAGTTATGTTCGACAAGATCAAGCTTGCTACGGAAATGCAGATAGATACACATATTTAGAGAAAACCATTGTAACCAGTAACAACGACATTATTTTGTGTGCAGATACTAATCATCTAGTGGTACGAGGCTCTTATATGTATCTACGTCCGTATCTCCAAAATACCCTGCTATCCACCATGCAGGTGTGTGGCAGGTGATGAATTCACACCAAATATGCATCACATATCTCGCATAAAAAGGATTAGTAATTACATTCTAAACACCGCGATTAAAAAAAAGATAAAAATAGCAAATCAAGCATGAAAAAACATGCCGTTAGTTGGGTTACCTTAAAGTCATTATAACAACATGCAGCTAGCTATGCTATCCATTGATACACTTATATTTATGCTAATGGGTGTATTTACTTCTATTCATATCCATAATTGAACGAGGAAAGAAGGACATTTTGAATCTGTCAGCTCGGCAATCAATTTCTCTAATTTAGTAATTAACCATCCAGTCTACCGTAGTAAGTTGGAGTTCGCAAAATATTTTTAACGTCACCAGTGAATATATTATCTAGGAATTTACTAAAGAGACTACGCCTAAATTTCAACTTACGATTTGCATAGATTTCCATTAACTTCATTTAATAGACTGGTTAACTTCAACTACTTCATGAAAACATGTAACTTGTTTTCATGAAGTAGTAGCCTTTTAGCTCTACCCTGAATGCAAGTAATGCATGCTTGGGGACATTCACCCCCTACCACACACCCTAGCGGCGATTCACAGGGATTTCCTTAGATGCCGATTAACCCTTAAGTACTAACGCCCCTTGGGGCCCTATTTAACAATTACAGTGTGTGTATGTATGTAAAATCCGAAGGTCTGCCTGTTGGTTGAAAGTTGAGGTCACCAAGTTCAACGACGCGTGATATTCACAAATTTACGGAGGGGAAGCGCGGGCAGTTCCTTTTCCTATGTTTATTGATATTCCTCTGAAGGATTTGGCTCCTAGAATTCACACAGCTTGAGTTAAACTGGACGCGTCGAAAAGCCTCTCGCGGAATCGAACCTGGGACCTACGGTGAAGAGTCAAATGGTCTTCCCACCCTACCGTCTTCTAGTGTTTTATAATGTGTGGTTAAATTTTTCCAAGCAGGGACTCGGACATAAACACGCTATTTCTCAATTACTGTTCAGGTCGACTGACCGACTGTCTAGTGTGCTTTATAGACTGAAGGTAAGCATGACATTAACCTATTTGCCACACAAAAAGCTTGTTAACGCTAACCATACCTCACAAAACTGGAGCTTAGATAAGACAACTTAGAGAATAAATGCAAAGAAAATGATTGTATTATTGTCTGTGATTTATTCGACACAACAATATTTCTAGCTGTGCTACCATCGGCTATACATGGAACCACCCGCAATTTAGATATCTGAACGACTTTTTTTAGCACTGGCTGAGTTTGATTGCCTAGTTTTCATAGTTGAATATATGAAGGATACTGCGTGTAAACAATGTGCGAAGTATACCCATTTCTTTTAAAGAGATGTTTATGAACAATTTATTACTACTGTAAAGTTGAAAGTAGAGGTTCACAACTTCACAACTAAGTGTTTCCACAACTGCTCAAAAAACAGAGAATCCAAATAAGATACTTAATCATTTTCTAATGTAATACATACATACATATTCAAAATTATGCACACTGGAAAATTTTCATTATACGGGCAAAGGAATACATTAATGCGTTGCTTCAATACGGAACAATACATAACGAGTGGTGGCATACTTCAAAGCTGTTATCAGCGAAATAGAAGAAAGTATCACCTTGCGAGAAAGTCAACACGAAACTGAAACTTGCACGTTTGCAGTTGGGAGAAAAACGACCGTTAAATAAGAAAGTCGTAATCACGTGCGAGGAAAAATTTCGCCGTAAGATATGCAAACGTCCCGAAAGAAATTGTCGCGCGCCAGCATTTTGTCGAAGGCTTGACGTGCGGTGAAAGGGGTGTCATCAGCCTCTGACTGACCTCCTCCCTTATGGAGAGGGGCGCGCGCACCGCATTTCAACTGTTTGTCATGCGGGACCCGCAACCGAAGTGGCTCGAAGGAGCGAAACCGAAAATCGCCGACCCCAAACTCACCTTGGATTCGTGAAAATCCGACCTTTTGCTCGAGATTTTACGGTCGTATAAATAAACGTGAAAATGTGTGATTTAAGCGTGATCTAGTGTGTTCCCCCTCCAAATATATTCGAGGGATATTCAGTCCCTGCTCAAGTCTAGAGAAGTTGCGATTCAGGGGGCACATTAAAAAAACATCATATTCGGCCTCGTGTGAGTTGCATCGCGTTGCCTATCCTCCCTTTATTCCTATTTAATACTTCCACACCGCCTTGCCTGTCTGTACGAGAAATCAGCTACTTCTCCCTTTGCTAGACCTCATTTGGAATATGCTGCCAGTGTATGGGATCCCTACGAAATCGGTCTAAATAACGAACTTGAACGTGTGCAGCGAAGATCGGCAAGATTTTTAAAGGGACGGTACGATATCTATACTAGCGTAACCAGTCTATTAAATGATTTAAAATGGGAATCATTGTCAGATTGCAGGTTGAAATTTAGACTTAATCTCTTAAACAAATTCCAAGACCATATTTTCAGTGATGATGTCAAAAATATTTTGCGAACTCCAACTTACTATGGCAGACTGGATCCAAATCACAAAATTATAGAAATTGATTGCCGAACTGATACATTCAAAATGTCCTTTTTCCCTCGCACAATTAGAGATACGAATAACGGTAAATATGTCCAATCGGAGAGTAGCAATGGATAGCATTGGTAGCTGCATGTTGGTATGAGTACTTAAAGCAAACCCTACCAACAGAATATTTTTTCAAGTTAGCTTTGCAATTTCTATCTTTTTTAAATAGTGAAGTTCTGGCTATTATATTAATACTATTCCTTTTTTATGCATGATATGTAGTGCATGTTTGGTGAGAAATCACCCCCTGCCACACACCTTTATGGTGGCTTGCAGGGTATTATGTAGATGTAGATGTTACCTCTTTCCACTTTCACCCGACTTCCAAACCTCTTGGCGTCCCACAATAAATCGCGCCGGTTACTCGTTAAAATATAACGGAGGATCAGAGTTATCGCCTGGCGCCAATGCTCCACTTGGTTTGTCGAAATCAAAGAGCGAGAAGTAAGAAACGCCGCAATGCTACGAGAAAAAAAACGCAAGAGAGGAGAAAGGTGGTAATAAATACATGGCAGAGTAGAAAAGGATATATTGAGAGATAGGATAACATTTCGAGGAATGGTATGCGGTGAGATTTCAACCCCACCTTTATTCATAATCAGTTATAAATCCTTAAGAGTAAGAATCCTTGTTCACAAGTGCCTTTAAGGACAATGTATGAAAAAATGTATTCCAGCCTCACTGGATCACGATATGGTTATTTTTAAAGGTGTTAGCGAAATTCATGGTTATTGTAAAAATTTACTAAATATAAATTTTGCAGTCAATGGGGAACATGCACTATTTTTTATAACTATTTGAATGTGAAGTTTATTAGCTAAAATGTGCTTGGCGAAAATGTCACTGAAGAATTAAGTTGTGTCACAAAGATATTACCCTTTGAAAATTGTACGTTTTCGGCAGCTTAAAAACACGACGTCATTGCATGACGTCACGGCACGGTATCACCATGGGCGTTGTTTATCTGTTTATGCGTGGAGGTAAGGTGTTAAATGAATAATTGGCCATAACGCATGTATTTATCTCATTTGTTTATTGCAATAAACGATTGTATTTCGATTTTTTATTTACGTAGCATGGATGGTAACGAGCAAATCGTCCATTAATTATCTAATGCCTGTATAGTGTCCAAGAATTTCAGCTACGTTTATGCAATCGCTACCTTTTTTTAAGAAGAACACCGCCATAAGGGTGTATTCCAAAGGAAATTGTCGGGATGTGCTTTTTTAAGTATATTTTAAGCATTTCTTTCAGTCATCGTTTCTTTCGAGAAACGGCTAAAAACCTCAAAACAATATATTCACTTCGTTTTCTTTGAAATATAAATGTCTATCTCTGTAGCAATATGGAACCTATACCGTGCAGTGACGTCAGAAGGCGTTTAAGGTCACGTGACTTTCGTCGATTTTCGGGAACTTTTTAATATCATTTAATAATCTTTGTGGTGGGCGTAGAAAAATTTGGTTTATATATTTAAATTGGTGAGAAAATTTCGCGTCAAGTACATCATTAATCTTCGAGAAACAAATATCATGCATATTCCCCACTAAATATTAACATAAAACTATGGTTTTATATGGACTTTATTATAAAAATTTAAGGACTCATTTAAATTCAAACGCGTTTCATCATCAAGAAAGAATATTAAAGGGATTACTTTTCATGTTGCTCTTTAATATTTATCTATCGAAAATAGTAATTCCTCCAGTATTTTACCTACCTACTGACTACCCTGCAAGCCACCTCTAGGGTGAGTGGCAGAGGGTGAGTTAACACCAAACAAGCACTGCAAATATACCACGTAACTAAGAGAGATTTCTATGAATATCTCGCGGGCAACACGTTCATTACCTGTCCAACTCCTCGCCCAACTAGAAAAAGAAACACTTCCCAAGTATTACAAACATATACTAAACATATTAGGATTTCAGGAAGGATATTTAAAGACTAGTGATAGTAAAAATATTTTAAGAGTAAAAAATAAAAATTCAACATTTTAATTTCATCTCTGCTCGTTTCATCAAACCATTATTGATTCCATACACGGAGGCAGGGGGGACACGCGGCCCGCCTACAAGCCTTCCGGGAAAAATATTTATATTTTTTCAGTACTAATTAATTAATTTTTAGAAACAAATTTCGAAAATCGTCATTTGCCTAAGATGACTCAGAAATATACTCCTGAGACCTCAAATGGGGTCGTTCATCATTTTTTATTGCCGAATCTGATAGCGTTTGTAAATTAAAAACACCTGTATTTTTCCATTCTTCGATCCGTCAACTAGTTCTCGAGTTATAAGCGGCGAAAAACATGTGTCGGAAAAGTAGGCGGGCAAAGGACTCGTACGTCATCCACTTCATCCAATCACAACTGAGAACGCGAAGCTCCTCCTCTTTATCACAATGCGCATAGCTGACTCCGCCAATGGCAGTGGTTGTTAGATCCATTTCCGGTTGTTTCGAAAGGCATCGACTACATCGTAATTTGGAAATAAACTTTAAAACAATTTTAGTCACGCCGAAATGTATACGAAAATATTTTGTTGTCCAGTTCTTTTGGGTTATTTTTCAGGATGCGAAAGGATCTCTTAAAGGCAGACCTCCCCTCCGCTCCCCTCCCGTTTTCCCTCAAAACAGTATAAGGAGGGGATGACGTTGATATCCTTAACGCGGCTCGATCGGTGGGCGTCACCTTTTGACAATTTTAATTTTTTCATTTATGAGGAATGTCTCTGATTAGAAGCTTAATTTTTCACCAAAATCCATTTTTCGTTTCCATCTAGCGATATTATGTGTTACAAAATAGCCATTTCGGTTCCGATTAAACACCCACGTTTACTAAACTTTCCGGGAGAGGGCTCCTCCAACCCCACAATTTTTAAACCTATGTCTCTTGCCCCCCACCCCTGCTGGCAAATACCGCATGGGCGCCCATGGTATCAGGCTTCGTTGGTGCTTAAGGAGGTTGGCTAGCGACTGCTTGAGTCAAGTTGTCTAAGGAATCTTATTAATTTAAGTACGAGTATATGCCTGCTAAGTGATCCTTACTTCGCAAAGAAAATTACCTAAGCTATTGAAAGTTATAAGTATCGAAAGAAATACGATGGAAAGTCGAGAGATTTATTTTTATAATAATTTTAATCAGCTCGACGATGGAGTCAGTGCAGCATTTACGTACTGAAATAAATTCATGTACTCAATGAATTTACTAATGTTTAACACCAGCATATTACTATCAAACGTTATGTTATAATATTTTTCTGAAATATTCTTTAATATCACATTAGTAATGATATTATTCAAACGCCATACGTTTTGGCTAGAGCGACTGCAGCGCCACTTGAAGACAACTAACGCATTTCGTCTGCTATAAGCGCATAAATTGGTGGATTTAGCGAAAAATACGGTGGGTTGATGCCTTTTTTTCGTGCCATTTTATTCATTGTGAAATTACGCATAAAATATCAGTTTTTTACAAAAATGACATGTCACTATGGTATTTTTTAAACGTTATATTCCCATTTGAAGGCAATTCTCGCCGTTAATCGTATGTATTTCAAATCCAATTTGTGCAAAAAGGAGTATGGGTTGATATAATTATCTTTACTTTATTAGATAGAGGAACTTTAGTTCTATAAGTGCTGAAAATATAAAGAAAATTACATGGCTTTCACTTTTCGGATCAACCTCCTTAACAGGGCGGATTCGATGATATAGGAGGGAATACCTCCTCTCATATATCACCTCACCTCGGCGGGCCGTTACCCTCCCACTCTCCGACTGATAACCTTGTTTCCCAGAGGTTTTGCCCCCCCCCCTCCCACCTTCAACTTATCTCCCTCCCTCCCTCTCTCTCTAGATACAAACACTCGGTTGGCGACGTCCCTCTTGCCTATTTCCTCACAGCCAGTGCGTTCCCGTTTCCACAACTCAACAGCGCCGCTATGGGTGCCGCCGTACAGAGGGGCGAAATCCCATAAATGTCTGTCGCCAAAATAAAAAAAAATGAAGTTTTTAAACAGATTTTTCCCAATCGTAGGTTGGATAGATTAATATTTGAGCTTCAGTAAATTGCATTTGACAAGTTCGTAGGTATACACATTCGCAAATAATTCAGGGTTGAAAAGACGATTCTAATGGTTGTAAGTGCTACGGGCTTAAATATAATAACCGAAGGCCTACTTCACCTCAACGTTGCAACGTAGTGATTATACTTATTTCAATTTTTTACATTTTTTTCAAAAATTGATTTAAAAACAGTAACTGTCTAAACTTTTAATAAATGTTCCATGTTATTTTGAATTTCACCTAAAAATATATTTAAAGTAATGAAAAAGTTCAGTGTCGCGCAGTGTTGCATCGGGGAATTTGATCCCGTTATTGGTGAAGATGTTAACTAATGGATATCGACGTAATTTACTGCCCCAAACTTCCCGAACGAGTTATAGAGCTAAAAAAGTGCATCACCGAACTAGCCTCAGAGCACCCTTTATTTCCATTTGGCCCATTACTATAACATCTTGCACTTAAGTTCTGTAAGTGCGTAGGCATTCTTAGTTGTACTATTAAAAAAGATTAATCTTGGTGATTTAATCCAAGGATACACGTAGCATTTACCAATATGTATTTAGAAGAATGTGGAGTGGGAAGTTCAAGGAGGGTGATGTTGCCGAAAAAAGTAAGTACCTAAGGGCTAATGAATGGAAAACCTTGAAGGAGAGTATTTGGGAGAGGGTGAGCAGGGTGTAGTGCGATAAAGAGCGGGTATCGCAGTTTGCCTTGCAGCAGAAGGTTCAGTGAGTTGTATCTTGTAGTATTAAAAATTAAAGCGTATTAAAAATACCGCGGAAAAGTGCTATATATTCATGGACATTTCGTATCCAGAGCAACTAATGAAACAAGATGGCTGAATGTTAGAAATCTATGGCTGGTAAGGTGTCCAATTACATTCAATAACTATTGAGATCATAGCTAATGCCTTACTGCCCATTGGGCAATTGTCCGAGGAAGTGCAAGAGGCGTACAATCAGCACTTCTAACGGTTCCGCGAGGATTTTACTTGATAGCATTCGCGGAAAATATTTATGGAAGAGGTTTTCTAGTGGCTGTTGACCACACCAGACCCAATCATCTCCACCGTATGTCAGCTACCACAAAAAAAACACCCTCAGTATTGAGGACCTGGACTTATTAGTTTCCCCATTACTTTAAGACCACCAAAACATTAATCGTTCGGATTCCTCACTGGAATCGGATGATGAATCTGGAAAATGAGAAATATATTTTTTCCGGTTTTGCATTGTTTGTACTTAGTTTTCGTGCATTCAAGACAGTGCATTTCCGTTAATAGATACGTTAACAATAAAACTGCGAATAAATTCAATCCAGTTCACTTAAAGTTTTAATCGCAAATAATGTCAAATACTGATTCTGCTGATAAAAGATACTAAGAAACAACGATTAATGTTCAATATTATTGCATACCATTAATTGTAAAAGCAATATCTCTGTTATAATTAACTAATTATCACTTTTACAGAAAAATTAAGTTCGAATTCAAATACTAAAGAATAGGTTAGGGGTAATAATCAAATAATATTTTCAATTTGTTACTCAACTGTTTCAATAAATGGCATTGTTAAAACCACAATAACAACAATACAGAAAAAAATTACTTCGAATTTGAATTCAGCACATCATAAAACTTTTATAACATCTTTGTAATATAGTGAATATGTAGAAATAAAAACGGTATTAAATTTGGCCATATTTTTGGGGTTTTCGCCCCACTGTGCGCCGGTGCGAGCCATGGCAACAGTCCCTGCCACTGATCCTCCCATTGTTCCGTGTAGCGACGCTTCTTCCCTCCCACGTGACTGCTCCTTATCGCTCCGGAGCGTTCTTGTGCGCAACGTCTTCGACTCGACCCTTCGTCGCTTTTCCGAGCGGTGTGAGAAAATAAGACTTCTGTTTCCCTGGCGACCACTGAAGAAAGAAACATGAGTTCCTGAGCCGCATTCCTACCACTTGAGAAGGAATGACACAACTCCTGAGGCTGAAAATAAGGACGCAACGGAGGAAATGTTTTCAGGCGTTACACAATGGAAGTTATCCATCACGGAAAATGAATTGGCACTACGGGAATGTGTTACTCAGTCGTCGCCTGCAGTTTGTTGATGATGTCAGTGTCTCAAGAGCAGAAGGATAAGGATGTGTTTAGTCGTATGTGATATTCCGAGCTCTATTCCTTGTTTCTACATCTACGTAATACCCTGCAAGCCACCATAAAGGTGTGTGGCATGGGGTGAACTATCACCAAACATGCACTGCGTATCATGCATAAAATTAATAAAATCGAAGTTCGAAGCATTGACGTGGTGGAAGGTTGTCATGATGTCAACCAATAAGAAACCTTAGTCACTTCCACAGGATTTTTATTAAACATACTAATAAAAATTCTGTGGAAGTGATTAAGGTTTCTTATTGGTTGACATCATGCATAAAATTTGTAATTAAAAATTTAAATAGCAAAGCATACATGCAAAAACATTCTGTTAGTTGGGTTAGCTTTAAGTCCTTATACCAACATGCAGCTACCAATTTTATCCATTGCTACACTCCTACTGGATACATTTACCGTTATTCATATCCCTAATAGTACGAGGAAAAAAGGACATTTTGAATCTATCAGTTCGGCAATCAATTTCTCTAATTTTGTGAAAATGGTCCTGCCTGCCATAGTAAGTTGGGGTCCGCAAAATATTTTTAACATCATCACTGAAAATATGGTCTTGGAATTTTTTCAAGAGATTGAGTCTAAATTACAAATTGCGATCTGACAATGATTCCCAATTTAATTCATTGAATATAGTTTATTATTTAATAGAGTTTACTCGTGTATGAATAAAATATCCAAATCCTACTGATATCGTTTATTGATGTCCATGTACGAGAAATCAGCTACTTTTCCCTTTTTAAACCTCATTTGGAATACGATGCCAGTATATGGGTCAGATGAAGATGAAAAGCCGAAACCTGTAATCAGGGCCGTTTTGCCGTATTTGTCAACAGTCTCTGTCAAGATCTCGAGAATCCTCAAGAGATACAACATAGGTACGGTCCATAAACCAATTAGTAAACTGAGAGACCAACTAGTTAAGGTGAAGGCCCCCGTAGACCTAATGGCCCCTGGTGTCTACCAGATCTCTTGCGAATATGGCCAAGTCTACGTGGGGGAGACTGGTATAGAACGATAGCCACCAGGCTTAAAGGAACATCGGAGGCATTTTTAGGCTTGGACAACCTGATAATGGGGGCGTTTACTCGGAACCGAAATCTCAATTTTGTACACGAAATCGTTAGATGGAAACAAAAAAGAATTTTAGTGAAAAAATTAATTTTCTAACTACAACCATTCACTCACAAATCAGAAATGTAAACAAGCAAAAGGTGACGCCCACCGAAAATGCTGCTGTGGTAACATTGACGTCATTTTCCTCCCGTCCTTGACTGCTTTTAGGGGAAGGGAAGGGAGTGGAGGGGGTTCTCGGAAGGTCTGTTCGCACAGATGCTGTCGCAACTGCTCCTATTGGCAGAGTCAGACCTGCCCCCCCTCCCCCATTGCAATAAGGCAAAGTAGCTTCCCGGGCTCAGTTGTGATTGGACGAAGTCGATATACGTCAGAGGTTGCACCACGCCCATTATACCGAAAGGGTTAAAAACATCAGTTTTTCGCCGCTTATAACTCGAGAAATAATTGACGGATCAAAAAACGGGAAAATACGGCTCTTTTTATTTTACAAACTCTATTAATTCAGCAATAAAAAAATATGGTAAACGACCCAATTCTGCTGTGGCTGAACATAGTATCACTCGGGACCACAGGATAAAATGGGATAGCGCAAAATTAATCTGCCGTTCGAACAACTACTGGGACAGGCTTGCTAAGGATGCCATTGAGATCCGGCTAAACAAAAATAATTTCAATAGAGACACGGATTATGAAACTAGCAATTCGCGGAATCCCATTTTAAATAAAATAAAAAAAACTATAGAACTCCTCCTTTTTGTACAAATTTCGAAGATCCTTCCGGCCAATCAGGAGTAACCTGAGTGTTGCAACCGTTTATAGATACGTCGTCTCAATGGCTTTAATTTACTCACTCACCTTGAAGACGATGGACGAGTCGTCCGTTGAAACGTTGGTGTTATATAAATACTTAACCTGGTGGAAAGCCCGAGAAGATTTTACGAAAATAATTCGCCGGGAAAGAATCAAATCATATTTTAGCATATGGAATCCTCATGAAATAGACTTAAATAATGAACTGGAGGGTGTGCAGCGAATATCGGCATGATTTTTTAAAGGGGCGGTATTATAACTACATTATCGACCAGATTATTAAGCAGCGTTTACACGTAGCAGCTGAATGCTATGACAGTCGCGAGATACGCGATTTATCTATATCGCTACTGTTATGATGCGTCTGCACCAACTTCTATGCAGCTTAAAGTCGCTATTTAGGCGTTGCCACAACAAATAAAAAGAGTTTTATTTCAATAGTGAATGATGCTTAAATTTTCATGAAATTCTTCAAGCAATAAATTCCATCGACGATTATCTTTTGTTCCCATTCTTTAAAGAGCAGAATATCCTCTTTATCGAGGGATATTCTTGTTATTATATCCAAATTCCCGATATCAGACGTCGTGTATTGCTTTCCGTTGGCGATTGTTGCGATTGTGTTGGATACATTTCCGCTGAAAAGTAGACGGGCTTCAACTTTGCCAATAGCTCAATCTATGATCGATAGTGTTCGACGTGTGTCCACTATCGACCTGAACTCGCATCGTAGTTGCTATTTACACATACGGGTAGGGCTTAACAGTTGTTAGCAGTTGACTATCATAGCAGTCAACTTCTACATGTAAACGCACCTTTAGATGAACTAAAATTGGATCGTTGTCAGACGGTAGGTTGAAATTCAGACGTAATCTCTTAAATAAATTCCATGACAATATTTTCAGTGATGCCGTTAAAAATATTTTGCAAACTCCAACTTACTATGATACATTAGACCGCGAAGCTCCTTCGCTTTATCACAATGGGGGGCACACAGCTCGACTCTGCCAATGAAAGAGGTTGCGACAGGACCTTTTCGGGGAGACCTCCCTTTCCGTTCTCCCTCAACACAGTAAAAGGAGGGGAGGGGGATGACGTACATATCCTCAACGCAGCTTGTTCGGTGTGCTTAACATTTTGCTTCTCTTAAATTTTTGAGGTATATGCGCGAATGGCTCTGGTTAAGTAGATTAATCTTTCCACAAAAATTCATTTTTCTTTTACATCTAACTGTTTCGTGTAAAAAAAACACCTATTTCTGTCCCGAGTAAACGCCTTCGTTTCCTGCCTCCCCTTCTAAGACGACTGCGCTGAGGATTGCGATCCCGTTAATCAAAAGACTCGACGAAGAGTTCGCTGTGAAGAGAGCGAAAGTGATCTTCCAGTCGATTGCGCGCTCGCGACCTATCGGAGAATATTGAAACAATCGCAATACTCCAAGTCTGCCAGTTGACAATCCATGACACAGAATTCATTATTATATCGACCGCGAGATGGTGTTAAAAAAATATTTCCCTCCCGAGACGGTTTTTTCACTGAATCGCTCATTCCACTACCACGCGTCTCAACGAAATTATGATGATCAGTTGGCAATCTTCATCGACATCTACATAATACCCTGCAAGCCACCACAAAGGTGTGTGGCAGGGGGTGATTTCTCACCAAACATGCACCACATATCATGCATAAAAAAGGAATAGTATTAATATACTATTCAGAACTTCACTATTTAAAAAAGATATAAATTGCAAAGAATACATGCAAAAACATTCTGTTAGTAGTGTTAGCTTTAAGTACTCATACCAACATGCAGCTACCAATTCTATCCATTGCTACTCTCCGATTGGACATATTTACCGTTATTCGAATCTCTAATTGTACGAGGGAAAAAGGACATTTTGAATCTTTCAGTTCGGCAATCAATTTCTATAATTTTGTGATTTGGATCCAGTCTGCCATAGTAAGTTGGAGTTCGCAAAATATTTTTAACATCATCACTGAAAATATGGTCTTGGAATTTGTTTAAGGGATTAAGTCTAAATTTCAACCTGCGATATGACAATGATTCCCAATTTAATTCATTTAATAGACTGGTTACGCTAATAAGGTTATCATACCGTCCCTTTACAAATCTTGCCGATCTTCGCTGCACACGTTCAAGTTCGTTATTTAGACCGATTTCGTAGGGATCCCATACACTGGCAGCATATTCCAAATGAGGTCTTACAAGGGAAAAGTAGCTGATTTCTCGTACAAGATCGTCACATTTACCCAATACTCTTTCGAAATCTTCCGTTGAGCCTAGTACTTAAACGCACTGAATGTTAAAAAAAAGGGATGAGAAAGGAAGTTCGTGGAGGATGACTGGGAGAAAAATCTCGTTCAATGGGCCGCTGTGAAGGAGAAGAACTACCGGCGATCGATGTATTCGCGCAGATAACCGAGAGGAATACTTTCCGTCTCTCATGCACTCAACAAGAACATCAAGCAGCTCTCTTTGCACCTAAGGAGGTTCCGCTATGACTCCAAGATCCCGTAAAGGAGCTACGTTATTTATTGAAGAAATGCCGATCCAGGAAAAAAAACCTTGGCGGAAATTGATCTGTAGTGTGGTAACGCATACACAATACATCTACATCTACATAATACCCTGCAAGCCACCACAAGGGTGTGTGGCAGGGGGTGATTGCTCACCAAACATGCACTACATATCATGCATAAAAAAGGAATAGTATTAATATAGTAGTCAGAACTACACTATTTAAAAGGGATAGAAATTGCAAAGCAAACATGCAAAAACATTCTGTTAGTAGGGTTAGCTTTAAGTACTCATACCAACATGCAGCTACCGATTCTATCCATTGCTACTCTCCGATTGGACATATTTACCGTTATTCGAATCTCTAATTGTACGAGGGAAAAAGGACATTTTGAATCTTTCAGTTCGGCAATCAATTTCTATAATTTTGTGATTTGGATCCAGTCTGCCATAGTAAGTTGGGGTTCGTAAAATATTTTTAACTTCATCACTGAAAATATTGCCATGGAATTTGTGTGAGAGATTAAGTCTGAATTTCAACCTGCGATCTGACAATGATTCCCATTTCAATTCATTTAATAGACTGGTTACGCTAATATAATTATCGTATCGTCCCTTTACAAATCTTGCCGATCTTCGCTGCACACGTTCGAGTTCATTACTTGGACCGATTTCGTAGGGATCCCATACACTGGCAGCATATTCCAAATGAGGTCTGACAAGGGAAAAGTAGCTGATTTCTCGTACATGATCGTCACATTTACCCAATACTCTTTTAATGAAACCCAGTTTGCGATTCGCTTGACCCATTATTTCACGAATGTGTTTACCCCAGGAAAGATCATTTGTCAGTCTTATTCCAAGATATTTAATGATATTTAATAATCGTATGAGTCAGCTTTTATATACCACGTTGTAGTAGCATTCCAATTTTTACATGCTCTCATAACTCATTTTGACTTCGGAACATGGCTGACGTGTTGTTGCCACTATAGATACTAATAATCAAGTTGCATGAGGTAATATAGTTGCTTGTTTGCATGTTAGTAGTGCATGCTTGGTGATCTTCACCCCCTGCCACACACCCTCATGGTGGCTTGCAGGGTATCGTGTAGATGTAGATGTAACGAGGTGAGGAAAACACTTCTTGCAATGTTAAATTCTACATAAAATTGCACATCTTAAATTAGTTTTTCGTCAAAACGAAATTTCTCTTCACATTATAATCTGCAAATTTTGCTGCGACCGCCATGCTCTGCTGTATAACTACGCATAAAATTTCTGATTTTCAACGTCTTTGTTTTTCCAATACACATGGTGGAAAGACCAAATCATTTTATTGCCAATTGATATAAGGCCAAAAATCATACGCCCTAAATTGTTCACAAAAATTATATTTTCTTCATAACTGGGTGGAAAATCCTCAAGGTGCGTTTACAGGTAAAGATTTAAGATTAGAGAGGTAGATTGTCGTAATGATAGATTCAAAATGGCATTTTCCCCCGTACTATAAGAGAACAGAATAGGCAGCATAGCAAAGGGATAGGTAGGGGAAATATTTTAGAGTATTCTGTAGTGCATGATGCATGTATTAACCCCTTAAATACTATAGATACTAACGATCAAGTTGCATGAGACAATATAGTTGCTAGTTTGCATGTTAGTAGTGCATGCTTGGTGATCTTCATCCCCTGCCACACACCCTCGCGGTGGCTTGCAGGGTATCGTGTAGATGTAGAAGTTGACTGCTATGACAGTCAACTGCTAACAACTATTAAGCCCCACTCTCATGTGTAAATAGCAACTGCGATGCGAGTTGAGGTCGATACTGGACACATGTTGAACACTATCGATCCACGTTCGAACTATTAGCAAAGTTGAAGCCCGTCTACTTTCCAGCGGAAATGTATCCAACACAATCGCAACAATCGCCAAGGGAAAGCAATACACGACGGAATTTGGATATAATAACAAGGATATCCCTCCCCAAAAGGGGATATTCTACTCTTTAAAGAATGGGAACAAAAGATAATCGTCAATGGACTTTATTGCTTGATGAATAATGAAAATTTGAGCATCAATCAATATTGAAATAAACTCTTTTTATTTGTTGTGGCAACGCCTAAATAGCGACTTTAAGCTGCATAGAAGTTTCCGCAGACGCATCATAGGAGTAGCGATATAAATATATCGCGCATCTCGCGACTGTCATAGCAGCCAACTGCTACGTGTAAACGCGCATTTAAATTAGCGTTTACACGTAGCAGTTGACTGCTATTACAGTCAACTTCTAACAACTATTAACTCCACTCGCATGTGTAAATAGCAACTGCGATGCGAGTTCAGGTCGATACTGGACACATGTCGAACACTATCGATCTACGTTCGAGCTATTAGCAAAGTTGAAGCCCGTCTACTTTCCAGCGGAAATGTATCCAACACAATCGCAACAATCGTCAACGTTGAGCAATACACGACGGAATTTGGATATAATAACAAGGATATCGCTTCCCAAATGGGGAGATTGTACACTTTAAAGAATGGGAACAAAAGATAATCGTCAATTGCATTTATTGCTTGATGAATTTAATGAAAATTTCAGCATCAATCACCAATGAAATAAAACTTTTTATTTGTTATGACAACGCCTAAATAGCGGCTTTAAGCTGCATAGAAGTTGGTGCAAACGCATTATAGCAGTAGCGATATAGATACATCGCGCATCTCGCGACTGTCATAGCAGACAACTGCTGTAAACGCTGCTTTAAGGAATAGGGTGTAAGGGGTGGTGTTCCCATGGAAACGAGAGGAGGAGACTTCGACCTTATCAGCGAAGGGTCGATTTGAGATTGGCACGCGCTAGGCCGGGACCCTCGCGGAAGTATCAGGGTGATAAAGGCACAAAGAAAGGGTATGCCCTAAAGGGTTCTATCGAGAGGGATAAGGGTAGGAGGAGGCCGATAAGGAAGCGAGATGAGACAGACTTGCTTCTTCTTTCCTCCTTCACGCAGCCCAAAATGCATTCTCCTCCGGTGTTGCCGCCGAGGAAATATTTATGGAGATTTTTAAAATGTACCACTATCATTCCCCAACATTCAAATTCAAATGCAAGATCCATTAAAGCTAAATTCATCTCATCATTGTTTGAATTTTACGAGCAAAACCGATTTGCGTTTGGAAATAATCAGTAAAATTTATAGATATACTAACCGAAAACTCAAACGCCAACACTTTAAAAATGTCCCATGAAGCACTCTGTAAAATGGTTTACCCGATAAAAGTCTCTTTCACATATTTGTTGGCCATTTAATCCTTCTCATCCCAGTTAAATACCACTTAGGAAATGTGATACAGTCTTCCGCTGGTTAAAACGCACAATATATTGTTGATAGCAGAAGTGATATCCAAGAAATAATCATCCTTCTAGCATTACGACGCCTAAAAATCTAAAGGTAATTTTGTCAGATCTTTGGTAGAAATTTAAACTTAATCTACTAAATAATTTCCGAGAAATATTTCCATGAGGACGATGAAAATATTTTGTGTATTCCAACTTACTATGGTAGAGTTGACGATAATCACTAAATTAGAGAAGTTGATTGCCGAACTGAAAGATTCAAAATGTCCTTTTTCCCTCGTACAATTAGAGATTCGAATAACGGTAAATATGTCCAATCGGGAGAAGCAATGGATAGTATTGGTAGCTGCATGTTGGTATGAGTACTTAAAGCTAACACTACTAACAGCATGTTTTTACATGTTTGCTTTGCTATTTTTATCTTTTTTTAAATTGTGTAGTTTAGAACAGTGTATATACCTATACTTATCCTTTTTTATGCATGATATGTAGTGCATGTTTGGTGAGAATTCACCCCCTGCCACACACCTTTATGGTGGCTTGCAAGGTATTATGTAGATGTAGATGTAGAAGAGTCTTGAGAACACAGGTGGATGTTGCGGGAACGCGCTTACAGCTTCCCATCTCCATCGAAACAGAGAGTTTTGGGATGTTAGAATTAGAATTATAGAATTTGATTGATGGCAGATTCAAAATTCCTTTTTCCTCGTACAATTAGGGATGTGATTAGCTGTAAATATATCCAATAGCATCAATACAAGTGTATCAATGGATAAAATAGGTAACTGCATTTTGGTATAAGGACTTTTAAGTCCTGACCCATCTAAAAGCGTGTTTTTGCATGCTTGCTTTGTTATTTTCATCTTTTTCAAATTGTAAAGTTTAGCCTAAAGTATTAATTCTTTATTATGCATGATATGAAATGCATTTTTGATGTGAATTCACCCCCTGCCACACACTTTTATGGTGGTTGCAAGGCATAATGTACATGTAGAAATGATATGCGACGCTTGCACTTTACACAGATTCTGTAATGTACTTCGTATTTTCAGACACTAAATATTCTTCACAAGCATTTAAATAAAACACAATTTGATAGTGAAAAGGGATATGATTTATGATTGCAATCTACGAAGGGAAAAAATATGATGTATTTTAATGTCTTGAAAATTCGCGTCACGAAAGTTAAATTCCTTTAAATACTGATGTTTATATACAAATGACCATCGCGTATTGCAAGGCTAGGTAATAATATAAACAATCCTTGGTAACAGAAATAAAAAAGATCTATAATTTCATACATTTTCCGTGAAACATTCAACCGTTTCAGCAGATCGATTGATAAAGGAAAAGCGATTAAATAAATGACAATATATGATGATTTCACCTCATTTTGGTCCAAACAACACACTTATAGCCAATCAATTCATATTTTACGGAGCCGAGACTCGTGCTACACGGAAATTCCCGCCCAATCCGATTGAAACATTAAATCATCTCTGAACTGGGGCGCTGGAGAAAATTCGATTTCTTTATCAAGCGCAAAGGAGAGTTCCCAGAAAACTTCAACCATCGATATATATATTCAAGGTGCATGTGCCTCGCCTGTGATCTAACCACGCTCATAAATGACATCACCGCGGAGCTGTTAGCCTTTCGGCTAAAAATAGCCCTGCGTAATCTCCCTGCAGCCACAACAAGCGATCGTTCAACCGGCTTAGTCGCGATCACCTCTTTACTTCTTTCACTAACAGTGAACTCACGTGACACACCGGTTCATATTCTGTCTTAAAGAACGACAACTTCCCTCGTAAATACTTAATGAATCTGATAGTCAACAAATGTTATAGTTTGAAAAGGATTGAAAGCGAAGAAGCAAAATCCAAATAGATATCGTGATGTACATAAGGAATTAAAAATTAACAAACGTGGAATCCATTAAATGTCTTGGACTAAGACTGACACATGAACTTTCCTGGGGTAAACACATACGTGAAATAATGGGTCAAGCGAATCGTTAACTGGGATTCATCAAAAGAGTATTGGGTAAATGTGACGATCACGTACGAGAAATTAGTCCCTTGTTAGACCTCATTTGGAATACGCTGCCAGTATATGGGATCCATATGAAAAAAGCCTAGCTAATGAACTTGATGTTTGCTGCGATGATAGTAAATTTTTGTAAAGGTACGGTACGATTACTACACTAGAGTAACCAGTATATTAAATGAATTAAATTGGGAATCATTGTCAGATCGAAGGTTGAAATTTAGACTTAATCTCGTAAATAAATTCCAAGATTATATTTTCAGTGATGACGCTAAATATATTTTTCTAACCCCAACTTACTATGGTAGAATGGACCATAATCACAAAATTAGAGAAATTGATTAGCGAACTGACAGATTCAAAATGTCCGTTTTCCTCACTCCATTATGGATATGAATCGGTTAATCCATCCAAAATCATAAATACGAGTATATTAATGTATAGCATAGTTAGTTACTAGTTGGTACAAGGAATTTAATCTAACTTAACTAGCAGCATGTTTTTGCATGCTTGCTTTGCTATTTTTTTATCTTTTTTAAAAATTGAAGTCTACCTTAGTATATTAAGACTATTCCTTTTTTATGCATGATATGCAATGCATGTTTGGTGACAATTCACACCCTGCCACACACCTTTATGGTGGCTTGCAGGGTATTATGAAGACGTTGTGTAGACGTACTCGACATGCGGAGTCAAAACGGTTGGCATGCCACCGTGAAATAACAACAACTCAGTTTTGCAACGCGATTGGGCGGGATGACACTTCTTATCAGTCAATTACACTGGAATTAGTACAATGGTCTCCGTTATGGCTTTCTCGTGCGAACGTATCTGTTGTCTTAAACTACGACGCCTTACCCAGAGACAAAGAGTGATTGTGAAGCAGAGATGGCACGCACAATCCAAAAGTGATGAGCTCGGGTGAAAACTGGAGTACACGCCGTGAATGGCGAGGAGCTTTAAATACACTCAGCACAAGAGGGAATGTTCACGTGCAGAATTTTAATTTGAATTCGACAATTTTTAAGTCTCTAAGCACGCACTAGACTGTCTCCGGAAATTGCCTACCGTTCCATTAATGTGAATGTTCCCCACGAGCAAGGACAAGGGCGTATGGCAGGCGAATTGCCCTCTTTCCCTTGTTAGACCTCATTTGGAATATGCTGCCAGTGTATGGGATCCCTGCGAAATAGGATTAAATAATGAATTTGAACGTGTGCAGCGAAGATGGGCAAGATTTGTAAAAGGACGACACGATAACCTTATTAGCGTAATCAGTCTATTAAATGAATAAAATTGGGAATCATTGTCAGATAGCAGGTTGAAATTTAGACTTAATCTCTAAAACAAATTCCAAGACCATATTTTCTGTGATGATGTTAAAAATATTTGTGAACCCCAACTTACTATGCCAGACTGGTCCATAATCACAAAATTAGAGAAATTGATTGCCAAACTGACAGATTGAAAACCTCCTATTTTCCTCGTACAATTAGGGATATGAATAACGGTAAATATATCCAATACGAGTGTAGCAATGGTAGCTGCATGTTGGAATAAGGACATGACGCTAACCCGACTAACAGCATGTTTTCGCATGTTTACTTTGCTATTCTTATCATTTTTTTAAATAGTGAAGTTTAGAACAGTATATAAATACTAATCCTTTTTTATGCATGACATGTAGTGCATGTTTGGTCACGAATTCACCCCCTGCCACGCACCTTTTTGGTGGCTTGTAGGGTATTATGTAGATGTAGATGTAGAATTTCTATCGCTATTAAGCTTCTGCTTCCACCCATGAGAGTTTTTACGAAACAAATTGGAATGCTCTTTTGTAGCAACGGAGATTATAGCGCGTTATCACGTGAAATGGAAAAGTATGGACCAACAATGTAATGGCGGGTATTTTCCGGGGCCTAACTAGTGAAAAGTAATATCGTTCTTTTGTCTTCCCATCACATTCTCTATACTAGTGAAATCACTGCAGCAAGATCATCATTCGCTCCGTTAGCAGTGGGGAACACCTAAAAGTTTTTCTGTATGTTCTCCTTCACACCGCGCAGTCAGCGTCTCGCGCAGTCGATCTCCGCCAAGCACTTACTTCCATTAAGAAAAGACGCCCACGAGGAACTTCCTCCGTTTGCGCCTTCCGCAGCACCCGACGAAAAAATTAATAACGGGACGGCCGCTCACCCGCGCCGCATCACGGAAGCGACTCGCTCTTCGAGGAAACGGCGCCATTACGAGCGATATCATCTCCTCGACCAGGGAGTGTGTAAATAGGAGGCCCCAGTAGGTGGCAGGCCGTACGGTTTTTTGAAGAAAATTCCCGCGCATTTAATCGAGTCTCTAGATTTCGCCAGTCGTAGCGCTGCCTATGCCAATTGTCCGGCTTCTTCGCAAAGTGCATTTGAAAGTGCCTGTGTTAGCTGCAGTTTTGGAGGACTTAATACTGCTGTTCTTGGAGATTTGTCAGTGTTTCTGTGCAGCAGACTTCCTGAAGAAACAATGAGTAAGTCACGGGGTTGATTTGAGCCTGGCTGCACCTTAGGATATGAAGCCACGCTTAAGGAAAATAAGAGGTTGGGGACAAGGAGCTAAAGTTTGTTGAAGCCAAAGGTTAGTGTGACATCTTTAACAATGGGATATATCCAGTGATGCATTGCAGTCGTCGTATTGTTAAGTCTGTATCGAATATTTTAGCGCTTTAATCTCAGATCAGTTTAGATTGTACTCCAAAATAATGTGGTTGAACGCATCGTGTACCGCATGGCTGGGCTGCGCTTGTGATATCTTTAAGTGTGGGAGATATCATGTAATGCATTGTAAACGTCTTAGTATTAAGTCAGTATTGATTATTATAGTGATTTAATTCAAGATCGGTTGATATTGGGCTAAAAACTAATGTGGCTGAACGCATTGTGTACCGCATGGCTTAGCTGCGTCATGAGACGCCATGTTCGAAATTAAGTCTTAGACGGATGAATGTAGTGCCTAGCTAACATGCATGCATTTTTGCCTTTGTTTTTCAACTCATATAGCCGACCAATATAAATTATATCATACCGAAGTATTTTCATTACGTTATGTGCACGTAGTCGCGTACGTGTTCATGTTTGAGGTATAACTCCGTAACGTCACCACAGTCTAAACATGTTTAGACTGTGACTTCACTAAGACTTAAATGTATAGACGTATTTAATCTAATAATTGAATCGCATTAATAATAAAGTAGGTAATACTGAGAATAATTCTCCTAAAAATTTGAGGTGGACCGCTTCTCTAATGGTGTTAAAAATATAGTAATAGCACAAACTACTATGGGAGGTTCGCGATTGCGAGGGAAATCCGGAAGTTGAAATGTTTTGTTATTAAAGCAGATGTTACGTAAATTAATTGTTTACTGGACGCCAACAAAGGTTCGTTATGGGTGGTATCATGTCCGATGCATTAACAGTTACATGGAGAGTTCCCCAGGGAATGGTAATGAACCCCTTCCATTTCTTTTATGCATCAACGATATATGTGCCATAGTAGTAGCAAGCTTAGACTTATTGTAGACGACGCGGTAATTTACCGGGAAATATCAAATGTAAAAGATAGTGAATCATTCGAAATGTAGGAATTCAAGTTTGAGGAGATATCGCATAAAAATAGCATTCACATGAATGCTAGTTTTAAATAAACCTAATAGCGAGTGGAAATAAATGTTTGGAAGAGGAATAACTAAAATGATCACTAGAGCAATCCATATAACATCAGTAAAACGTAACAGAGATGTTACAGTTGCTTAGAAATTATCGCGGGGAAGACATCCGTGAGATATATCCGGCCAATTGCCAACAATAATGAAGGATTTAAGAATAGGGGAATAAGGAAAAGGGACAGAAATCCAAAGGAAGATGGTACTTTTCACTTGCTAGGCCCGACCTAAAATATGCAGTGAATACATAGGTATTCACTGCATAATTTAGGTTATTTAAAATGACTTAGGTTTGATTACAGATCCAGATAGTGTGAGGGTATTGAAATCAATATAGAAGGATTAGGTTGTAATTATTTCAGACCATAGGTTAAAATACCGATTAAAACTCCTGCAGGAGTAAGACTTACAGGTTCTCTGAATATGTGACGAAATTATTGAAAGTCCTATCATATTTTTGGCAGGGTGGATTATGAAAATGTTTTGTAATGAGATGTATCACAGAGAGTTTCAAATTTTCGTTTTTTGCACATATTTAGGGTCAGTAACTGATTATAGTTAAGGTACATATGGAAATCAAAATAGATGTTGTGCAAATTGTTGTTGATGCAAAATAGATTAAGATGGTAGAAATTTTTTGAAATATACATTTTTGACATAAGATATGTGTTTGTGTTGTGTGTATATAAAGGTAATAATGTCTTGTGTACTGGAGTGACTGACTAATCGAGTAGGTTCTATTTCATTGCTTTACATGTACTATGAATTTAGTGTCATTTGTAGCTAACATTTAATTTGTGTGGAAAATGTTGATCCGATATTTTCCTTGGCGGTGGCATTGTGCCTCTCAGTTACATGTAAGGACTAAATTCATGGAGAAGTTTAGTACACGTTTGGTGATAGTTCAGCTGCTGCCACACACCTTTGTGGTGGAGATGAAAGATAGATGTTGTTAGTATCTAGGGATAGATGAATAATATACTGTTGGCAAAATGCGTTCTTTTTCATTGTCAATTGTTCAAGTCATTGTGTACACTTTCTTCGATATTTCAATAAATACATCTAACTGTTAATTTACTCATTTTGTACTGTTCTTTGCAGTTTTTTTTGAATAATATATCGGTTTGCAAAATGCGTTCTTTCTAATTGTTAATTGTTTAAGTCTTTGGCGTTTCCCAGTTATATTAGCGTGTATGAGGTTTTACTAAGGTTTAAGTTACTCTTATCTCCCGATTGTCACTACCGTTTTTCATTTCCTATAGAAGTTGTGAGAGTGCGTGTCTCCGTGACCGTGCCTTGGTTAACAATTCTTTAACTTACGATCTAAAGTAGCCCACGTCTGCATATTCTCGTTGCCTTTTTATTAGAGTTATGACACAGAGGTTTTTTGTATTAGTACGATGCCGGAATGTTAGGCTTTCGAGCTGTGTCTTTTTTTACGTAACATTTAGTGTTTCAACTGTACTTTACAAGAACATAGCACCAGGGCTTTTTCAATATTTTTAATTCTATTCTGCAGTCCTTAATTACTTGTTTTCGAACGAAAATGCTCCTCTCGCAACGTATTTGCGACGGGCTTATACTCACGTTTGTCGGGCGCTTCGCGATGCCAGCGCCACTTTGGGGGAACCTATTTTACGCGACTGGGCTGGTATCAATGGCTTCGCGGGACTCGGGAATCCTATTAATATAGCATCCCTGTCCTCGACCTCGCAATAATCTCGCACGCGCTCCTTCAACTGTTTTCGCCCCTCAAATCTTGAGGTGAGCTCCCACTGCTTCTTATGAGACAGTGAGAGAGGGATAATTAGAGGAACAAGAATATTCAGCCGAGCGAAGAGAAAGCTACATCTACGTGATACCCTGAAAGCCACCGCGAGGGTGTGTGGCAGGGGGTGAAGATCACCAAGCATGCACTACCGACATGCAAACAACCAACTATAGGGTTTCATGCAACTAGATTATTAGTGTGTATTTAAGGGGTTAATACATGCATCATGCACTACAAACTACTCTAAAATATTTCACCTACCTATCCCTTTGCTATGCTGCCTATTCTGTTCTCTTATAGTACAATAGATTTATAAGAAGAGTAGGTACTTGGGAAATGTGATGAGAAAGCAAAAGAGCGATGTTTCTTTTCTCTAGTTAGGTCCCACCTTGAATATGCAGCCAGTGTATGGGATCCGAATGAATTAGGTTTGATACGTAGAGCAGCGTAGAGCAGCTAGGTTCGTTAAAAGGTGTTACGATAGGTTGAGTCGTGTTTCAGAATTAATAAAAGAATTAGGGTGGGAATCATTATCAGAGCGTAGGTTAAGGTACAGATTAAATCTATTAGAGAAATTTCAATCGGATAGCTTTACTGAAGATGTTAGGCACATATTAAAAAAAACCAGCGTATTATGCTAGATTCGCTCAGATAAATAAGATTAGAGAGATAGATTATCGTACCGATAGATTCAAAATGGCAATTTTCCCCCGTACAATAAGAGAACAGAATAGGCAGCATAGGAAAGGGATAGGTAGGGGAAATATATTAGAGTAATCTGTATTGCATGATGCATGTATTAATCCCTTAAATACTATAGATACTAATAATCTAGTTGCATGAGACCCTATAATTGCTTGTTTGCATGTCGGTAGTGCATGCTTGGTGATCTTCACCCCCTGCCACACACCCTCGTGGTGGCTTGCAGGGTATCGTGTAGATATAGATGTAGACATCACGTCCAGCGATGCAGGAGTTAGTTAAATGAGTGGACCAGCACTCGCTTCAAGGCTTTGCCCTTATTACAGAATCTTGCACCGCAATGGGGTTGTTTAAAATATTTTTTATTCTAGAATCTGATAGGGTTTGTACAATAACAAGACCCGTGTTTTTCAGTTTTTCGATCCGTCAATCAGTTCTCGAGTTAAAAGCGGCGAAAAACTGACGTTTTCTACCCTTTCGGAAAAGTGGGCGTGCAAAGGAGTCGTACGTCATCCATTTCGTCCAATCACAACTGAGACCACGAAGATCCTCCGCCCAATCACAATGGGGGACACACAGCTGACTCTGCCAATGGAAGAGGTTGTTAGAGTCCATTCGGATTATTTCGAAAGCCATTGCGTAATCGACTACATCTTAATTTGTGAATAAGCGATTAAACTTCAGCACGATTTTGGTCACACCAGAATGTATCCGAAAATATTTTTTTGTTCAGCTGTTATGGTTATTTTTCAGGATGCGACAGGGTCTCTTGAAGGCAGACCTCCCCTCCCGTTCTTCCTGAAAACAGTTAATGAAGGGGAGGTGCATGACGTAGATATCCATCTATACGTAGACACATTCATCTTCAATTAAAGTAAAAAAATTGCATATTCCACACTTTACAAGTAAAACACAATGATGAAGATAAAATGGTTGGACTGAGTGGCAAATAAAGAATTCTTAAGAAGAGTGGGAGAAGAGAGAAGTCTGGTGAAAACTATAAAAAGAAGACGGGACAACTTAATCGGCCACATCTTAAGACACGATGGCCTGATGAAGACAATCGTCGAGGGAAAAGGGAACGGGAAGAATCGAAAAGGCAGGCCTCGCAAGAGATATATGGAGCTGGCTGTGAAGGATGTGAAAAAGATAAATTACTTGAATACGAAGAGGTTGGTCGATAATCGAGGCTGCGTAAAACCAATCTTAGGATTGTTGACCCTTGATGACGATGATGAAAATGAGAACGGGTAGATTTCCACCAATAAACAAAGAGAGGCTTGATTATAGAGCAACGCAACATCCATTGATATAATCTATTCTAATAACTAAATATATCAACGTTACATGGAACAACTCAATTAAGTCATTGAATGCTAATGTATGCATATACACAAGGGTAGCGATCAAGCTGTTAATTCACTCAAGATACGGCTAAGAGAACCGAAAATACGAGATGGTCATCTATCTTACGTGGTGATGAGTTTGCGTGGGCCATTTTTGTGTTTTCCGTGCATGAAAGAGGACCAGAAGTCACTCATCTCTCCGTGCACCTGGAAAACGGTCAGCGTGTCTACTACAACGACCACTATGTACAACATAACTCCTCAAATGACCGCGCTAACAGTATTCTTCAGACGGTGGTTTTCTTACAAAACAAGTTCTATGTTTTTCACACCCGTTGAATTTCAACGGGTAGTTTGCGTTAGTCTATTCTCATAACTATTACGATACTAATTCGTTACTACTACAACTACTTGTACACAACTGGACCCAGCTGTGAAGAAGCAAGAATAAGGAAAGGAGTGAGACAAGGCTGTGCACTGTCTCCCGTAATTTTTAATGTTTACATTAAGAGAGCCATCAATGAAGTCAAGGAGAAGTGTTCTGGAGTGAACATCCACGGAGAAACAATCAGCATGCTACGATTCGCTGATGACATAGCTCTCATAGCAGAGACAGAGAAGGAGCTGAATAAGATGCTAACAACCATGGAAAGGACAATGACCAGACATCAGCTGAAGATCAATAAGAAGAAAACTAAGATATTGGTGTGCAGCAAAAGAGAAGAGGCCAAAACCAACGTTAAACTAGGAAAACAGAAACTGGAAGAGGTGAAAGAGTTCTGTTACCTGGGAAGCAGAGTAACCAACGATGGACGAAGCAAGAAAGAAATAGTGAGTAGAATAGCCCAGGCAAAGAGGGCATTCTACCAAAAGAAGAATCTACTAACAGCTGGAAATACAAGCTTGGAAGTAAGGAAGCAATTCATTAAAACGTATATCTGGAGCATGTTCCTTTATGGCAGTGAGGCATGGACGATGACAGCAGCGGAGAAGAAAAGGGTGGAAGCATTCGAAATATGGTGCTATCGACGAATGATGAAGATAAGTGACAAATGGAGAAGTCCTAAGAAAAGTGGGAGAAAAGAGAAGTCTGCTGAAAACTATACAAAGAAGATGGGACAACTTAATCGGCCATATCTTAAGACACGATGGCCTGATGAAGACAATCGTCGAAGGAAAAGTGAACGGGAAAAATGGAAGAGGCAGGCCTCGTATGAGTTACATGGAGCAGGTCGTAAAGGACGTGAAAGAGAGGAACTACGTTGGTATGAAGAGGTTGGCCGATAGAAGAATCGAGTGGAGGGCTGCGTCAAACCAATCCTAGGATTTTTAACCCTTGATGATTCGTAACTAATAAAATTATAGTTTTGGTATGAGCGATGTAACTTGGAACACGAAAAACCCATGTTTACTGCATAGGTATTTAATATTAGTTTTAACTTTCCTCAGAAGAAAATTCCACTGAAGAAGAGAATAAAAAAATATTACGAAGGACTCGAAAACACCCTTTGCAATATTTTGACAGCCGTTTGAACTCCCCCCCAGTTAATCTCTCAATTGACCGTTCGGGGGAAAAAACTCGGGCCTCAAACAAACCCAGAAGAGCTTAAATATTGGAGGGCAACGATTCGCACACTCCAAAGCATTCGCATCGCATCCTCGATCAAAGGGTTCACTCGGGCAGAAAAAAAACGGACTGGACGTTTGAAATCGGGAAACGTCAGGCGGAGACGACGATCAAAGGAAAAAATATATATATGTAATACGTACATACATGCACGCCTATATGCGGGTGCAAAATAACACATGAGCGTGAAAAACGTGCGAGTATCTTCTAAAAAAATACCGGAAGAAAATGGAATTCTGAATTCGTACTGGACATGCCATATTCTTTGAAAAAACGCAGAAACATAAATCTACATCTACGCGATACCATGCAAGAACGGGGCAATGTTGACATGAAAAAAAGCTATTACATCTACATCTACATAATACCCCGCAAGCCACCATAAAGGTGTGTGGCAGGGGGTGAACTGGACATGGTACATGGAACATGCGAGACGATAAGGTCACATGTAGCTAGATGGTTAGCAATAGCACATAGCAACAGCTACATAGCAATAAAGGGATTGGTTGTTAATACATACCTACATCGTTCAATACAGACTACTCTAAAACATTTCCCCTACCTATCCCTTTGCTATGATGCCTATTCTATTCTCTTATAGTACGGGGGAAAAATGCCATTTTGAATCTATCAGTACGACAATCTATCCTTCTAATCTTATTTATCTTGTCTAATCTAGCATTAGGTACGTATATCTAACATCTTCAGCAAATCTATTCGTTTGAATTTCTGTAGGAGATTTAATACGTACTTTAATCTATAACTATTCCCAACCAATGATATTTCCCGTTATTGTTCAATCGATCTTTGTGGAAGTATATCTGTGAAAAAAAGGAGATAACTTATATTTTCAACAACGTGCATGCCATTGTTAGCGTGCATGCGCAGCGTGCATGGCAGTAGATGAAATATAATTAATGTAGTCTGTAGTGCATGATGCATGTATCAACAACCAATCCCTTTAATACTATGTAGATACTAACTATATAGCTGCATATGTTCCTATTATCTAGTTCCTATCATCGTGCTGTAGCCTAGTTGCATGTCAACAGTGCATGTTTGGTGATATTCACCCCCTGCCACACTCTCACGGTGGCTTGCAGGGTATTGTGTGGATGTAGATGATTGATAATGTGTGCTTAGCATCGGAAGACGGGAGGGATTAACTAATATAAGACGTTGTGTCAGAGAGCCTTCCAGAAGGAACAGCCAAGTATGGACTGCGAGGACGCAGGAAATGTAGATGAATAGGGCCACCAGTGTTTAGAAAGTAATAGCATTATTGGAGATACTGTATGTACTCCATCCTGCTGTTTCCATGAGGGTGGAAATCACTAGAAGAGCGTAGGTTAAAGTACAGAGCAATCAATAAGAGAAATTACAATCGGATAGCTTCACTGAAGATGATAGGCACATATTAAAAACACCAGCGTATTATGATAGATTCGACCAGATAAATAAGATTAGAGAGAGAGATTGTCGTACTGATAGATTCTAAATGGCATTTTCCCCCGTACTATAAGAGTACAGAATAGGCAGCATAGCAAAGGGATAGGTAGGGGAAATATTTTAGTAATACTATAGACACTAACGATCTACTTGCATGAGACCCTATAATTGCTTGTTTGCATGTCAATAGTGCATGCTTGGTGATCTTCACCCCCTGCCACACACCCTCGCGGTGGCTTGCAGGGTATCGTGTAGATGTAGGTGACGCCACATGTTTAAAAGCTAAAGTTTTACTTGATAATGACTATACTGGATGCTCTTTCCACTGATTATCGCTGACGTGGTTACCATTCTCTTGCACAAGCTTTGTGCAGTATTTAATTTCAACTGAAAAAAAAACGTGTGAACGTAATCAATAATTTTAAGAAACAATGCGTGAAAAATGCACTCTGATGCACGCGTCTCTTTTACGTCCCGTAGCGACGCCAAGTTTACTTGTTTATAAATAAATATTGACGCCACAAAAGTATCCGTCCTTTTGCATGCACTTCACCTATAATAAAAGCAGCTCATACGCAAAAGCACATACATGTAACTGTTCATTAAATATTCCTATAATGTTCAACCTCTTGACCGCTGTCCGTTGCCTGTTTTGCCCCCGCCTACCTATCCGAGCATTCGGCGATGACCTTTTCAAGACATTTCGAACAAATATACAGATTTTTAGAGCATGTTCCAGCAAAATCTTTCATGTTCACCTGCGCTCACAGCCAACTGCCCCCATGAGACCGTAGGATTTTTACTGATTTTCTTTTCTTAGCAGGCACTATCTCCGGCTTTCAACAGGGAATATTCATGAAATTTTTTCTTGTGTGTTCACGCGGTACTTGATTCGAAATTTTTTAACAAATTCCAATATATAAGGCAAATTTTGCAATGCGAACCACAAACCACCATCATGTCGCTTGACGCCAAAGGAGTAAGCGTCAGGTTCCTCTGGATTCCAGGCCATGTTGGTGTTCACGGGAACGAAGCAGCGGACGCATTGGCAAAAGAAGCCCTCAATAAGGAAGAAATTAATTCAGCGGCTATCCCGTATCAGGACCTAAAACTATACTGAAAGAATATATTCCTCGCCATTTGGAACACGACATGGCGCATCACAATATCGAATAAGTTGCGCCACATAAAAGATAACACACGAGCCTGGAAGTCTTCGATCCGGGACAACAGACGGGAGGAGGTAATAGTCACAAGGCTCAGAATCGGACATACAGGCTTGACTCACTCTTTCCTCTTCTCTCTGTGGAGAAGGAACCTCCAATATGCACAGACTGCGATTCCAATTTGACGGTAAAACATATACTGGCAGACTGCACGAAGTACCAAGATATCCGGAACCGTCTCAAAATATCTGGAGAACTAAAAACTATTATGGGTGATAACCCAAAGGAAATTGACAAAGTCCTAACGTTCCTCCGCGAAACCAATCTCATCACAAAAATAGGACCAGATTTTCCCATTTAATACGTTACACGCATGATATACTGCGTATAGACAGACCTATAATAGCAAATGAATGAATAGTTTTGTAATCAGTAATATTCAGGTATAAGCATGCGAAGGTGCGGTATGACCTAGGTTGTCGATGCACCTTAAACCAAACCTACCTACCTACCTGCGAACCACAAAGATTATAATACGACCTTAAAATGTTCCCAAAAATTGACGAATGTCACGCGACCTGAAACGCCATCTTTCGTCACTGCACGGTATAGCTTCCACGTTACCATGGAAGCAGACGTTTATTTTGAAAGAAAACGACGCAAATATTTTGAGTTTTTTACTCGTTCCTTGATCAACTGAAAATGGATTTAAAAATGCAGAATCCGACAATTTGACTTTGGTTTACTCCCTCATCATTCTTAAAAAAAAACAGCGAATTCCTTGTCATAACAGAGATTTTTGGAGAGAAAACAGAGTACCTACTATATACAAGTATTATTTTATGGACGATCGGCTCAATGCGTCCGTACTACTTAAGTATAAAATTGAAATACATTCGTTTGTTGAATTAAACAAATGAGATAAATACAAACGTTTTCGCCAAATATACATTAAATAACTCACCTCAATTACAACAGATAAACAACGCCCATAGTGATACCGTGTTGTGACGTCATGCGATGACGTCGTGTTTTTAAACTGCCGAAAACGTAAAATTTTTAAAGATTAATATCTTTGCAACACAACGTAATTCTTCAGCGAAATGTTCATCAGGTACACTTTGGTAAATAAACTTCTCATTCAAGAAGTTATAAAAAATAGTGCGCGTTTCCCATTGTAGAATATCCATGTCGCTTATCATTTTTTTTTTGAAGGCCCCAGCTCTCCCTCTATGGCCGGCAACCGCTAGTATTATACAGACTTTGGGGAATGCAAGCCACCCGATGATGTTAACATACACGCAATAACCACGTGGACAGTTTTGAAAAGATATTCCTCGCCACAACACCGAAAAATTCGCGAAAACTTATCTCGTCTTAAACCCGCAAGATATGGATGGAGTTAACCTTGTAAACCACAAAAGTCGTCATTTCCGGTTTCCACGAACCAGATGGGAACCAGACCAACTACGGGATGTTGACACAACTCTGTCAATGCCTTTGATTGCATTTCGTCATTCGAACGCCTGATATCGGCCAACAACTCCACCTTTACGCCGTGGTCACTGATATATATAGTCTCATCTGTCTGCTTCCGCAGTAATTGGTGCTTTTGGGAATGGAAGGGAAAGGAGGAAGGGTGGAGAAGAAAGAGGAGTTAGCCTGCTTTCAGGTATCTCACCACCTGCTCGTAACGAAAAGGCGCCTAGGGGACCACGGCTTAACGTCCCATCCGACGGACTGAGTACTGCACTCGAATACTGCACTCGAATGAACTAGAACGTGTGCAGCGAAGATCGGCAAGATTTGTAAAGGGACGGTACCATAATAATATTAGCGTAACCAGTCTATTAAATGAATTAAAATGGGAATCATTGTCAGATCACAGGTTGAAATTTAGACTTAATCTCATCACTAAATTCCAAGACAATATTTTCAGTAATGATGTTAATAATATTTTACGAACCCCAACTTACTATGGCAGACTGGACCATAATCATTAAATTAGAGAAATTGATTTCCGAACTGATAGATTCAAAATGTCCTTTATCCCTCGTACAATTAGAGATACGAATAACGGTAAATATGTCCAATCGGAGAGTAGCAATGGATAGCATTGGTAGCTGCATGTTGGTATGAGTACTTAAAGCTAACCCTACTAACAGAATGTTTTTTCATGTTTGCTTTGCGATTTCTATCTTTTTTAAATAGTGAAGTTCTGACTAGTATATTAATACTAATCTCTTTTTATGCATGATATGTAGTGCATGTTTGGTGAGAAATCACCCCCTGCCACACACCTTTGTGGTGGCTTGCAGGGTATTATGTAGATGAATATTCTCCACCAAGCGAAGAAATAAAAAAATATCTTCCCCTTCCGGGATCATACCACACGCTATCCCGGTGAGAGTCCATAACTAGGACCACTACAGCAATCAGTCCTTCAGATTTATAAATACCCCACTCTTACCATAGCCAACACCATACCATTGTTTTATTTGATCTCGCAGTCTTTAAGTTTGATCTGACCGCCAGTTAAGAACGCCCACAAGAATTACACTTCTTCAATCAGTTTACATTTTCCCTATAAAGATTATTTTTACTTTTTTAGTTAAAATGGTCCTGTAGTCTTTAAAAAAAGCACAATGTGTGAATCTAGTGACATCGTACGTTAAAATACAGATTAAATCAATTTCAGAAATTTTAAACATACAGGTTTAATGAAGATGTTAGTTATATTATAGCAACACATGCGTATTATGTTACATTTCACCAGATATATAAGATTAGAGAGATACATAGTCGTACCGATAGATTCAAAATGGCATTTTTCCCTCGTACTATAAGAGAACAGAATAGGCAGCATAGCAGAGGGATAGGTAGGGGAAATATTATTAGAGTAGTCTGTAGCGCATGATGCAAGTTTTTAAATTACTAACCCATGCATGATAGGTAAATACAGAAGTAAATATTTTGATAAATGACATTATAAGCAATAATCCCTTTATTACTCTAACCGCCTAGCTGTACGTGACACTATTATCACGTCAAAAGAGTTTTGGGTAAATGTGACGATCATGTACGAGAAATCAGCTACTTTTCCCTTGTTAGACCTCATTTGAAATATGCTGCCAGTGTATGGGATCCCTACGAAATCGGTCTCTTAAAGAATTAACTTGAGCGTGTGCAGCGATGATCGGCAACATTTGTAAAGGGACGGTATGATAACCTTACTAGCGTAACTAGTCTATTAAATGAATTAAATTGGGAATCATTTTCAGATTGCAGGTTGAAATTTAGACGAAATCTCTGAAACAAATTCCTAGACCATATTTTCAGTGATGACGTTAAAAATATTTTGCGGACCCCAACTTACTATGGTAGACTGGACCATAATCACAAAATTAGAGAAATTGAATGCCGAACTGACAGACTCAAAATGTCCCTTTTTCCTCGTACTATTAGGGATATGAATAACGGTAAATGTATCCAGTACGAGTGTAGCAATGGTTAACATCGGTAGCTGCATGTTGGTATTAGGACTTAAAGCTAACCCAACTAACAGTATGTTTTTGCGTGTATGCTTTGCTATTTTTATCCTTTTTTAAATAGTGTAGTTTTCAGCAGTACCTATATAAATGCTAATCCTTTTTTATGCATGATATGTAGTGCATGTTTCTGGGAAATCACCCCCTGCCACACACCTTTATGGTGGCTTGCAGGGTATTATGTAGATGTAGATGTATCACAGGTTTCCATGTACTAGCCTAGTTGCATATCAATAGTGCATGCTTGGTGATATTCAACCCCTGCCACACACCCTCGCGGTGACTTGGAGGGTATTTCGTAGATGCAGATAACCTACTGCACCACAAAAACGGTAGCGTGCAATCAAGTTGCGTGCAATCAAGTTGCGTGAAAGCGAAAAAAGCGACTCACGGAGGAGCGTTCCTCTCACCAACGCACACGTGACTTCTGTCTCTCTTTGTTATTTTGGAACCCGCTACACAAACAGTCGTCAAGTTTGACCCAACCTCCAGATAAGAACGCACGTAAGAGTACGAAAGGTAAGGTTCTCCGTAAAGGAAGACTCGAAAAATCGGTACTCAGCGATTACTTTCACGATGTAAACCGCGTCCGTGACAAGACACACCCGGGAATCCAAGCAATACGCAGACCAGAGCCAAGGTGAACTCTAGAACGAGTCAGGGAGTGCATTCATCACTCTCCAATAAAAGATACCGATACAATCTCCGATAAATGACACGACACTCATTGAGAAGCACTGAGGTACGGTCTCTTACTAGCCAGCTATAAACGTCCACTCCAACGAATGCTCTAAATCTTTAACAACTTAAACATGATAGACTCGGAAAGCAAAACGAACGGATTGACAACTATCGCGACTGCTTGAGTCAAGTTTTCTAAGGAATCTTATTAATTTAAATACGAGTATATGCCTGATAAGTGATCCTTACTTCATTAAGAAAATTACCTAAGCTATTGAAATTCCATAAGTATCACAAGAAATACAATGGAAAGTCGAAGGATTTATTTTTTATGATAATTTTAATCAGCTCGACGATGGAGTCAATTCAGCATTTACGTTACAGAAATAAATTCATGTACTCAATGAATTTACTAATGTATAACACCAGAATATTACTATCAAACGATGTGTTATAATATTTCTTGAAATATTCTTTATTACCACATTAGTAATGATATTATTCACACGCGATACGTTTTGGCTAGAGCGACCGCAGCGCCACTTGAAGTCAACTAACGCATTTCGTCTGCTATAAGCGCAGAAATTGGTGGATTTAGCGAAAAATACGGTGGGTTGATGCCTTTTTTTCGTGCCATTTTATTCCTTGTGAAATTACGCATAAAATATCAGTTTTTTGCAAAAATGACATGTCACTATGGTATTTTTTAAACGTAATATTCCCATGTGATGGCCATTCTCGCCGTTAATCGTATGTAATTTCAAATGCAGTTATCTATATCTATATCTACGACATACCCTGCAAGCCACCTCGAGGGTGTGTGGCAGGGGGTGCATCCACACCAGGAACAATGACACAATAAACAAAAATGAACACTACAAAGCAAACATTATACCTTCAAAAGCAATTGGGGGGAAAAAGAGGAAACTACCAATACCCAATCATGCAGGACACACCCACGAACACCATGCATGCCTCGAAACCCGACACCAATCCCACAGACATTCATGCATGCTAAAAAAAAGCATTGCATGCGAGTCACACGTTGATTTGAACATGCAGGTAATAAAAAGAAAAAAATACTATCGAACTACTCTGAATATTACCTCTATAATTTTTACCGATTTACGCGATGTTTAACGTTCTGATCTCGAATCGTACGTGGAAAAAATGACATTTTAAACCTGTCCGTCCTGCAATCTATCTCCTTAATTTTATTAGAATTATCGAGCCTACAATAATAAGACGGAGCCAGCAATATATGATTAGCGTCATTAGTGAAATGTCCCTCCTTAAATTTTCCCAGAAGATTAAGTCTATAATTCAGCCTGCGTTGTGACAGCGATTCCCATCCCAATTCGGCTTACATACCAGACACACTGCTTTCCCTATCGTAACACCCTTTTACATATCTCGGCGCTCTTCTTTGTACTCGATCTAATTCGTAAATTAAGCCTGCTTCATAAGGGTCCCATATGCTCGCAGCATATTTTAAGTGTGGTCTAACAATTGAAAAATAGCAACGTTCCTTCACCCTCTCCTCACGTTTCTCTAACATTCTTTTAATAAATCCCAACTTTCTATTTGCTTGACTGCATATTCCCCTGATATGTTTCCCCCATGATAGATCCTGAGTAAGTGTTACCCCTAAGTACTTGACTGATTCCACGTTTACTAATTCCGTACCTTGAATCATATAGTTTCTTTCTGTCGAGTTTTTCCTTTTCCAAAAATTTACTGTCACGCACTTTTTTATGTTCAGTTCTAGTTTCCATTAACGCACCACGCCTGAATTGCTACGAGGTCCTTTTCTAATAATGCCTTGTCTTCCGGACTACTAATTTCTCTATACACTACTGCATCATCTGCGAAAAGCCGAAATCTACTATTTACTACAACACTGCCGAGGTCATTGATAGGTTCAGTTTTTCATTGATTCAGTTTGTGCAAAAAGGAGTATGGTTGATATAATTATCTTTACTTTATTAGATAGAGTAACTTTAGTTCTATAAGTGCTGAAAATATAAAAAATGACATGACTTTCACTTTTCGGATCAACCTCCTTAAAACTTCACCAACCGTACACGAAATGAAGAATAGACTTCAGTAAGAATGTCTTAAATCAATAAATGCGTGATAAGCAAGCACGATATTTTTTTATTCCCATACCCGATAGAGTTTGTAAAAAAAGACCGTTATTTTTCCGTTCTCGAGTTGTAAGAGGCGAAAAATTGATGTTATTAACCCTTTCGGAAAAGTGGGCGTGCAAAGGACTCGTACGTCATCCATTTCGTCCAATCACAACGGAGACACAGAATCTCCATCTCCCAATCACAACGGGGGAAACACAGCTGACTCTGCCAATGGAAGTGGTTGCGACAGGATTTCTTCAGGCACACCTCCCCTCCCGTTTTCTTTAAGGCCGGGATTACGATGAACGTTTACTGACGTGACGGAAACGGAGGGTGGCGGTGAACGGCAACGTAGCGGCTCAATTGTTGGTGGTGTATTACGATCGACGGCAGATTGGAAACACTGACGTTTTCCAATATGGCGGCGAGGCGAACAGTCACCTCTTGGGTTCCAATTGGTGTAAAACCTAAGTTTTTACCATTTTCCTAAACTTTTCGAGAGTAAGTGAAGTGTAAACATAGCAGGTTGTGTTGTGAAAATTTCATCGAAAATGAACGATTTTCAGTGGTCGAAAAAAATTTTTGATAAGTGTCACCCTCATCAGAACATTTACCCTCCCCCCATTAATTGTCAGATCGCAGGTTGAAATTTAGACTTAATCTCTTCAACAAATTCCAAGACCATATTTTCACGGATGACGTTAAATATATTTTGCGGACCCCAACTTACTATGGTAGACTGGACCATAATCACAAAATTTGAGAAATTGATTGCCGAACTGATAGATTCAAAATGTCCTATTATCCTCGTACTATTAGGGATATGAATAACGGTAAATATATCCAGTACGAGTGTAGCAATGGATAACATTGGTATCTGCATGTTGGTATAAGGACTTGAAGCTAACCCAACTAACGGCATGTTTTTGCATGTATGCTTTGCTATTTTTATTTTAAATAGCGTAGTTTTGAACATTACGTATACAAGTGATAATCCTTTTTTATGCATGTTATGCAGTGCGTGTTTGGTGAGAGTTAACCCCCTGCCACACACCTTTATCGTGACTTGCAGGGTATTATGTAGATGTAGATGCAAATGCCATCTTCAAAAGAAAAACCCCAATGACCAAGGCGGAATCCGAACCAGCGACCTCACCGCAGGTTACCGACCCCATTAAATACGGCCGGAGAGCTCGAAAAGAAAGTCATGTAAATAGGGTAAATGACACCTGGAGGTCAGGCAAGTAGAAACAAAAGTAACTAGAGATAAGAATGAAAGGAAATACACAACGGACTAGCCAAACAGGAACAGATTGGACAGTGAATCAGACATAAAGCTCGCGATAAGAGTGACTGCACGACAATTGGATGGAAGGATGGAGCGAAGAAGACAAAAAAAACAAAAGGATAAGTGAAACAGTAGCATGGGCCATCAAGCGGTGGATCCTAGGGTTACACTAATGCAGTAAGGGGCCCTTAAGAGGACACCACCCCTGCACGACAGTTGGCACGTTTCTAATTGACACGGAAAATTCAGTAATTTTTATAAATTCAATTCCTCGACCCCCAGAACTGGTAGAACCTCAGGGTTGGGAATAGGGAGTACAGAATACGATTAGGAGAAATAATACAGCGTTGGATATATACCCTAAGAGGGCACAACCGGTGACAAAAAACAAAAGACGGGCGATTGTTCACGTAAGTAACGTCGAAGAAATACACATACACAACGGCCAGAAGTTAGCATTAGCGCAACAGTAACTCAGAAAACAGGGAGAGATAAGAACGGAATCGGGATATGAAGTAGAATTTGTGAAATTTTTAGAATTTATGAAAGAATCGGTAGGCCCGTAGCAGGAAGCTTTGTTTCCTAAGGAGCACCTATATTCCTCGATTAATGAACTACCATTTATGTAAATTCAATGTATTTATTTATATGAGGAATAAAATTATTATTATTATTGCTCCCTTTCCTATAAGCGGAACTGCAAATTTGTCTTGAAAAATTAAATTATTTAAATTCGCACCATTTCATGTTCTTTGGAATCAATAAAAACCTGAATGGATGTGCTTGAAACCAACGGGATTGTCTCGAATAGGTAACCCAGGAGTCACGTGATACAAACACGAATGTTTTGCAAGCTTACTGTGTCTGAATCCCTCGTTGCAATATTTTTAACTTTTTTCACTTGAGTTTTCCTCATTTAATACCATTATTGAGCCCCCAGAAGAGTCAAAATTAAGGGTGAACAATGGATGAGATTGTAATGAGCTGTTTTTAGCACACCAAATCTTTTCATGCCACGTGACTCCTTGGTAACCTATTCGAGATAATCCCGACTGTTTCAAACTCAACCCTCCTACTCTCGTGCACTTGTGTGAAGCGAATGAGTTCATAATACTCGAACATATCTCCCTATACGTAGGTACTCCACGCTCTTAGGGTGAACGATAACTGGATGTGAAAGTGGTCGCAAAATCTCCATTACGGGTGTTTAAAACATAAGATAATTAGAAATAATATTATGTGACTTTGAATAGCGAATAGCGTAATAGAATCAAAGGATTGTAGCCGAAATATCTGGAGTCGAAACACGAATCTCAAACGCCGTCCGTTGGGGGCTGTGATCTTTTTCCTGGACGACGATTACGAAAGATGCCGATGACGCAAATCGACCCGAGCACATACATTCGTGGTGTGCCTCTGTGGGTCACTGTATCTATTGCAGTGTCGCTCACCGAATCGGAAACTTGAGGAGCCTGCTCCGTCCCCAGACGGTAGGTCGACAGGTCGCCGCCGTGACAGCCCCCTTGCGGCAACAGGGGAGTGACGATTACAACCCCTACCCCTATCGGCGCAGAAATTACGTGCACTCGAGTTCGAAATACAAAATAACAGGAAGGCCTACAAAAACAATTAATGCACCATAAATTTCCCGATTTAATTCTGCGTTATTCGACGGTAATTTTAAAATTTTTGGGCGTATTTAATATTTTTTTACAGAGGATGTTACGTTAAAAGTTCCTGTTTCTGATGGTGTTTGAGAAAAGCTCCGACTTCGATGATTCGTAACCCAACACCAACGCATTCAATTACAACCAAAGTTTTAAAAAAAATCTGGATAAACATGTTTTCCATGTCTGTTATTAGTTTCGAGTGTGCATCTTTAACAATAAGAAGTTTGCTATCAATGGGGTTGTTTACCATATTTTTTAATTGCCAAATCTGATAGAGTTTGTAAAATAAAAAGACACGTATTTTCCATTTTTTGATCCGTCAATTATTCCTCTAGTTATAGGCGGTGAAAAATTGATGTTTTTAACTCTTTCGGAAAAGAGGGCGTGATGCAACCTCTGACGTATATCGACTTCGTCCGATCACAACTGAGCCCTCGAAGCTACTTTGCCTTATCGCAATGGGGGGGACACAGCTAACTCTGCCAATAGGATCAGTTGTGTCACAGCATCTGTGCGAGCAGAGACCTTCCTAGAACCCCCCTCAAATCCCTTCCCTTCCCCTAAAATTAGTCAAGGACGGGAGGAAAAAGACGTCAATGATATCCAAGCAGCTTTTTCGGTGGGCTTCACCTTTTGCTTATTTTAATTTTTGATTTATGAGTGAATAGTTGTGGTTAGAAGATTATTTTTTCACTAAAATTCTTTTTTCATTTCCATCTAAGGATTTCGTGTACAAAATTGCGATTTCGGTCTCTTGTAAACGCCCCCATTCTAGAAAAACATCTTTTCAAAACTGGGGTGTGTTAGAATTTCGTTCTAAATGGCTCTGTAATCTTTATGTCCCGACCGTTTTTAATATATAATTTACCAATTTTTTAATAAATGCGTTTCACTTACATCGATTGGTATTTATACTGATTAAAGTGAATTCAGCCGACTTGCGTGTAACAACCCGTGGTGGACGGGTACATCTACATCTACACGATAAGCCTGCAAGCCACCGCGAGGGTGTGTGGCAGGGGGTGAACATCACCAAGCATGCACTACTAACTTGCAAACAAGCAACTATAGGGTCTCATGCATTCTAGATAGTTAATACCTATAGCATTTAAGGGATTAATACATGCATCATGCACTACAGTGTACTCTAAAATATTTCACCTACCTATCCCTTTGCTATGCTGCCTATTCTGTTCTCTTATAGTACGGGGGAAAAATGCCATGTTGAATCTATCAGTACGACAATCTATCTCTCTAATCTTGTTTATCTGGTCGAATCTAGCATAATACGCTGTTTTTTTTAATATGTGCCTAACATCTTCAATTAAGCTATCCGATTGAAATTTCTCTAATATATTTAATCTATACGTTAACCTACGCTCTGATAATGATTCCCACCCTAATTCTTTTGCTAATTCTGAAACGCTACTTAACCTATCGCAACACATTTTAACGAACCTAGCTGCTCTACGCTGCACACTGTCTAGTTCTCTGATCAAACCTAATTCATTCGGATCCCATACACTGGCTGCATACTCAAGGTGGGGCCTAATTAGAGAAAAGTAACATCGCTCTTTTGTCTTCTCATCACATTTCCCAAGTACTCTTTTGATAAATCCTAGGTTTCTCTTGGGGTAGGAAGGGGGTAGACACCCCCTCCCTCCCTGGCAATGCATGGCTACGTGCAGACGAGACGGAAGGGCGCGCAGGTAGACGACGCAGAACCTTTCGGCCATTTATTACCAGCAACCCCTCTCCCCCCCTCCACGAAAGAACCGGAAACTCCCTGGGAAAGAGTTCCACGGCGGAGGCAGGTCGTAGATTGCAGCACAGGAGAAAAAATACACACGCACACCAGCACACAGGTACTCGCCCCCGAAAGCCACTTGGCCCGAAACGGGTTCGGTGCTGAATACGAGGCGGAGGAGGAACGGTTGTTGCTTCAGAACGGCGACGACGATTATGAAGCGTGAAATTTGGATATCAGGGGCGGTGTGCCTGAAAACATCGGGATTATCTCGAATAGGTAACCTAGGAGGCTCGAACACAACTCCGCAGGGGGGTTGTGTTTGAAACCGTCGGGTTTATCTCGAATAGGTAACTAAGGATAACTCAACGAGGATAGGATAATAAGGTAACTCAACTTGCTCTCTTTTCCCACGATATTTTAGTTTCTGGCGAAAATAATATTCCAGTGGATGCAGTTTTTTTAGATCTCAAAAAAGCTTTTGACAAGCTCATAGCAAACCAATTTTGAAATTAAAATATTATGGGCTATACAGTAACATTATATCATGGATAACTGATTTTCTACATGATCGGGTTCAAAGGGTTGTTTTGGACGGTGTTACCTCACCGAAAATTGAAGTTACTTCGGGTGTCCCACAAGGTAGTGTGATAGGTCCACTCCTGTTCCTTCTGTACATTAATGATATCAGTAAGGTGGTAAAAAGTAAGCTTCGTCTATTTGCCGATGACGCAGTTGTGTACAGGGAAATTCTAAGCCCAAACGATAAGCAATATTTAAATGATGACCTGCAAGCTATTGAAAATTGATGTGATACATGGCAGTTAGAATTAAACTTTAAAAAGTCTCCGGTAATGAATTTTTGGCATAGGAATAGCTCTCTTCCTAGCACTTACAAAATATATAATAATGAATTAACAAACGTGGAATCCATTAAATATCTTGGAATAAGACTGACACATGATCATCCCTGGTGTAAACACATACGTGAAATAATGGGTCAAGCTAATCGTATACTAGGATTCAACAAAAGAGTACTGGGTAAATGTGACGATCATGTACGAGAAATCAGCTACTTTTCCCTTGTAAGACCTCATTTGGCATATGCTGCCAGTGTATGGGATCCCTACGAAATCGGTCTAAATAAAGAACTTGAACATGTGCAGCGAAGATGGACAAGATTTGTAAAGGGACGGTACGATAACTGTATTAGCGTAACCAGTCTATTAAATGAATTAAAATGGGAATCATTGTCAGATCGAACGTTGAAATTTCAGACTTGATCTCTTAAATAAATTCCAAGATAATATTTTCAGTGATGACGATAAAAATATTATGCGGACCCCAACTTACTATGGTATACTGGACCATAATCACAAAAATAGAGAAATTGATTGCCGAACTGACATATTCAAAATGTCCTTTTTCCCTCGTACAATTAGAGATATGAATAACGGTGAATGTATCCAATACGAGTGTAGCAATGGATAGCATAGGTAGTTGCATGTTGGTATAAGGACTTGAAGGTAACCCAACTGACAGCATGTTTTTGCATGTTTGCTATTTTTATCTTTTTAAATATTGCAGTCTAATTGATACTAATCCTTTTAAACGCATGATATGTTGTGCATGTTTGGTGAGAATTCACCCCCTGCCACACACCTTTATGGTGGCTTCAGGGTATTATGTAGATGTACATCTACATCTACATAATACCCTGCAAGCCACCACAAGGGTGTGTGGCAGGGGGTGATTTCTCACCAAACATGCACTACATATAATGCATAAAAAAGGAATAGTATTAATATAGTAGTCAGAACTACACTATTTAAAAAAGATAGAAATTGCAAAGAAAACATGCAAAAACATTCTGTTAGTAGGGTTAGCTTTAAGTACTCATACCAACATGCAGCTACCAATGCTATTCATTGCTACTCTCCGATAGGACATATTTACCGTTATTCGTATCTCTTATTGTGCGAGGGAAAAAGGACATTTTGAATCGGTCAGTTCGGCAATCAATTTCTCTAACTTTATGATTATGGTCCAGTCTGCCATAGTAAGTTGGGGTTCGTAAAATATTTTTAACATCATCACTGAAAATATTGCCTTGGAATTTGTGGAAGAGATTAAGTCTAAATTTCAACCTGCGATCTGACAATGATTCCCATTTCAATTCATTTAATAGACTGGTTACGCTAATATAATTATCGTATCGTCCCTTTACAAATCTTGCCGATCTTCGCTGCACACGTTCAAGTTCATTACTTAGACCGATTTCGTAGGGATCCCATACACTGGCAGCATATTCCAAATGAGGTCTAACAAGGGAAAAGTAGCTGATTTCTCGTACATGATCGTCACATTTACCCAATACTCTTTTAATGAAACCCAGTTTGCGATTCGCTTGACCCATTATTTCACGAATGTGTTTACCCCAGGAGAGATCATTTGTCAGTCTTATTCCAAGATATTTAATGGTTTCCACGTTAGTTAATTCATTATTACTTATTTTGTAAGTGGTAGGAGGAGAGCTATTCTTTTTCCAAAAATTCATTACAAGACATTTCTTAAAGTTTAATTCTAACTGCCATGTATCACACCAAGTTTCAATTGCTTGTAGGTCAATATTTAAATATTCTTTATCGTTCGGGCATAGAATTTCCCTGTACACTACTGCGTCATCGGCAAATAGACGAAGCTTACTTTTTACCACCTTTTGGATATCATTAATATACAAAAGGAATAGGAGTGGACCTATCACACTACCTTGTGGGACACCCGAAGTGACTTTAATTGCCGGTGAGGAAACACCGTCCAAAACAAAAAAGATGTATTATGGAAGATGTATTAGAAGATTAGATGTATTATGGAAGCTCGCCGTGAAAAATGCATGCACCAATTTTGCCCTTCACTTTCGCAATTCGACTGTCCTATTGGGGGCAACATCATGGAACGAACAGGCGAAGGGAATGCCCAACCTGAGTTCAGTGCCACAATGACCAATCCGCGTTGACCCCTCGCCCAACTGTCAAACCACGCACCAACTGGATAGCGTCACAACAAATCTGCCTCCCCTGGTATCGAGCGACCGGCAACACCGGATCTGACGTCAAACTGAGGACCTCTGAAAGATCAGACGGGGGGACAAAGAGTCAGGCCTGAAACCCCTTCTTATCGCGGGACGGACCTTGAAGAAGATACAGAGATGAGCTCCTTGGAAAGTGAGCGCTGTTTGTCGCTCGAAATAAGACGAAAGTCGACCTTCAAGACGAGCGCCTCCGATGATTTGCACCCCGGATCGTCTCGCCTGACAAATGAACGGCGTCGTCAAGGCAATTGCCCCTCTCGTCCCAGCCGGCTACGGCACGTATTAGAACCTAGGATGGCACGGGGTCCACTCCGCTGCGCTAATCGAATATCGAATTTCGGCCGAAAAAGTGACGCCCGCTGACGACAGACACGAGCTGTCTCCTGCGAAATAAACTTAAGGTCGATAATGCACTCGACCACGCTATACCACCACTTGAACACATGTACATCTACATCTACATAATACCCTGCAAGCCACCACAAGGGTAAGTGGCAGGGGGTGATTGCTCACCAAACATGCACTACATATCATGCATAAAAAAGGAATAGTATTAATATAGTAGTCAGAACTACACTATTTAAAAAAGATAGAAATTGCAAAGCAAACATGCAAAAACATTCTGTTAGTAGGGTTAGCTTTAAGTACTCATACCAACATGTAATGTGGATGGTGCTCTTATTACACAGGTAGTAAATACTCTTCTATCATCATTAATAATCAACGAGGTTAGGCTGCCGATACTGTTAAGATTACAGGAGATAGTGTTGTAGTTAAGATTACTGGAGACTTGAGTCTCAAGACTGAAGAAGGCGATACCCAAAGTAGTACGATATCCTGCAAGCAATCGCGAGGGTGTGTGGCAGGGGGTGAAGATCACCAAATATACACTACCGACATGCAAACAAGCAACTATAGGCTCTCATGCCACTAGATTGTTAGTATCTATAGTATTTAAGGGATTAATGTATGCATCATGCACTGCAGAATACTCTAAAATATTTCCCCTACCTATCCCTTTGCTATGCTGCCTATTCTGTTCTCTTATAGTACGGGGGAAAATTGCCATTTTGAATCTATCTCTCTAATCTTATTTATCTGGTCGAATCTAGCATAATACGCTGGTGTTTTTAATATGTGCCTAACATCTTCAGTAAAGCTATCCGATTGAAATTTCTCTAATAGATTTAATCTGTACCTTAACCTACGCTCTGATAATGACTCCCACCCTAATTCTTGTATTAATTCTGAACAACTTCTAAACCTATCGTAACTACTGTTAACGAACTTAGCTGCTCTACGCTGCACACTGTCTAGTTCTCTGATCAAACCTAATTCATTCGGATCCCAAACATTATACATGACGATATGGTATCGCACAGTGCTACCGCCAAGAAAAACCGAAAATAGGATCGGAAACATCCCGTTCTTCTCAGTCGAAAATTGAGACGATTTCCTCCGAGAAACAAATAGCGGTACTTACCCGTGCAGAAATATAGTCATGAAAAAGGTTGTCGAATGAAAAAGGCACGGCGCGAAACGAAACAAAAGCATTTGCGGATACTGAGAGGAACATATGTAAGAATCTCTTCCGAGGAGACGCAGGCAATTGGGTAGGTAATGTTCCTTTTATGGAAATTATGGAGCCGGCCTAAAGAGGTCCACCACACCAGTTGAGTTGAGTAACCGCTTTCACTCGAGAGACTTTGACGTCCGCCGCAACAACAAAAGTAAAAAGCATTACAAAACTTCGAATTGACGACGTGTAGTCCATCTCGGTAAGGATCGCATGCGCATGCAATGGAATGACGTCACTGTCCAATATAACTACTGCCGCTGACCTTTGACTACATGACATTCCAAGACATCGCACGCATAATGAAGAAACGCTTTCTCGATTCACAAAGGGACATACCGTCGTATAAGATCTAAGGCGCCTATCCGTGACGTCTCTAATAACATGTCACGCTCGTACGACACGCAATATCTTGAGTATGCAGCCAGTGTATGGGATCCGAATGAATTAGGTTTCATCAGAGAACTAGACAGTGTGCAGCGTAGAGCAGTTAGGTTCGTTAAAAGGTGTTACGATAGGTTGAGTAGTGTTTCAGAATTATTACATGAATTAGGGTGGGAGTCATTATCAGAGCGTAGGTTAAGGTACAGATCAAATCTATTAGAGAAATTCAAATCGGGTAGCAATACTGAAGATGTTAGGCACATATTAAAAACACCAGCGTATTATGCTAGATTCGACCAGATAAATAAGATTAGAGTGATAAATTGTCGTACTGATAGATTCAAAATGGCATTTTTCCCCCGTACTATAAGAGAACAGTATATGGGATCCTTACGAAATAGACCTAAATAAGGAACTTGAACGTGTGCAGCGAAGATCTACAAGATTTTTTAAAGGGACGGTGCGATAACTATATTAGCGTAACCAGTCTATTAAAGGAATTAAAATGGGAATCATTGTCGGATTGCAGATTGAAATTTCAGACTTGATCTCTTATATAAATTCCAACATAATATTTTCAGCAATGACGTTAAAAATATTTTGCGAACTTCAAAGTACCTACTATGATAGACTGGACCATGATCATAAAATTAGAAAAATGAATTGCCGAACTGACAGATTCAAAATGTCCTTCTTTCCTCGTGCAATTAGGGATATGGATAGTTGTAAATACATCCAATAGCATAAATACGAGTTTATTAATGGTTAGCATAGATAGTTGCATGTTGGCATAAGGACCAGCATGTGTTTGCGTGCTTGCTTTGCTATTTTTATCTTTTCTAAATTGTGAAGTTAGACTAGAATATGACTACTTATCATTTTTATGCATGATGTGTAATTCATGTTTGGTGTGAATACACCCCCCTGCCACACACCTTTATGGTGGCTTGCCGGGTACTATGTGCCTGTAGATGTATCGCTCCCTCTCGATTGCCATCCGAAGGACGCGACACAGACCAGTCGAAATCTCCATGACAGTAGTTGGTGTGTGATAGTGGTCCATTCCACAATCCCACGGCCACAAAATTCTCTTCACCCAAGAATTCTCGGCGCTAGCAGTCGATGAAGTCACACGGGAAGTCCTCGAAGCAAATGTAATGCTTGAAAAACTTCCATTAATACGGAAAGGATGACATCACTGGACTATATTCGGATGCATGAATAGGAGGATATGGGCATTGGATTCCTACGGATATAGATTTATTGGGGCAGGATAAACAGGGAAAGGAAAAATTCAACATCAGCTCTCGTCAATAATTTAGCATAAAATTGGATTTTACGCGCCATCTCCTGCAGTGTTAACAATTGAAGCACTCAGCGCGCGGTTCACACTCGCTATGTCGGTCGAGGGCCGAGATTCTGAGGTCACCATTCTGGAATGCAAATTGGCATCGTATAACTTCACGCTCAGCAAAGTATGGTGCCGGGTTGGTTCCCCAAAACTGGTTTCCGCTGGATTATAAACTCAGAAGTGACTGAAGCTGTTCGTCGATTGCGCAAGAGAAAAAAGAAACATTCCGTTTACTTGTCTGTTTACCGGATAGTTGACAAAACACGATAGTAACTTAGCGACCAAAGCCGCAGCCCTGAGGGGGTTTGTGTTTGAAACCTTCGGAATTATCTCGAATAGGTAACCATGGAGTCACGTGGTACCAACACGAATGGTTTGAAAATTTTATTTCTCTGTATCGCTCGTTACTATATCAAAAATTGTTTTCACTTGAGTTTTTCTCATCTCTCTCGACTATAGATCCCACAAATGAGATAAAGCACAAGTGTAAACAATGAATGAGGTTGTATCAGCGGTTTTAACACATCAAATTTGCGAGCCATTCTTGTTATACCACGTGACTCCTTGGTTACCTATTCGAAATAATCTCGACTGTTTCAAACACAACCCCCGGCGACCCAGTTGTTCCTAACGCTATTATCTCTTCCTCGGAATCAAATGATACCTCACAAAGCTGAGAACAGAATCCAGGGAATCGCATACGTGCTTCAGGGGGAACGTCACCGACTGAAAACTTCTCGTCCTCAGCAGAATCAGGACAGACTGCGAGGTACTCATGAAACTTTCAACGAAAATACACGCTTGACCATGTAAGGATGAAAATTCCACAAAGGTTTCGCGCGGTGAGTCGCATTTTTTATTCCTCGTCTCGAACTAACTCGAATGAAACGGACACGTAGACAGTAATCTGCATCAGCAAGGTCACGGTGCCCTGCAACCTGGTGCCGGGTCAACCCGGCTTATGATCCCGGCCCGGCAGCCCGGCGCGACCCGAGCCAACTCCTCCGCCGCCGGTAAGGTCGGCCACGAAGCGCTCAAGTCTTGCTGAGAAGCAGCCGAGCGAGGATGGGGAAAAAAAACAGACGGCGAGGAGAGACACGGAGCAAGCCTTCCCAAACGCCCCCACTTCCCCCCCCCCCTCCCACTCCACCCCTCCCCCGCCTTCAGTCCGGCCCGCAGACGAGGAACGCGCGTGAGGGAGATCGAGAAACACACACAAAGAGTGGAAAAAAAAGAAAGATTTGAAGGAAGAAGCAGCTACGAGGAAAGATCGCTCGCTTCGTCCCGCCCACCTGTTTGCCGGCGTCCCTCGGCAGCGTGTCCGCGTTGCCGTTGACGACCGGGGCCAATCCTTGGGTGATGGTGCCGAGGTCGGACACTTTCTTCATGACCTCCTCTTCGAACCCGGTCCCGTCGGTCGGAGGGACGGGAAACTCATCTTCGTCCGCGTCCCGCGCCAGGGAGTCACCTTCGACCGGCATTTCTCTCAGGCTATGGACGCTGCACCACCGGAATCAAGCACCGCGAAACAAAATCACGATTTCACACCACACAACCACAGAGGAGGGCGTTCTGCACCTTTTAAAACGAGTACGAGGAAATATGGCTGCTGCCGCTGTTACTATGGAGACGAAGTAAACAAGCAACCCCTCCCACCAGCTTCCGGAAAGGAAGGGAGTAATCCAACTTCCAGGCGACCAATGGAGGGCGGAGTACACCACCAAAGAAACAGCACTGAACTCAGAAAGGAATATGAAAACCTCACGTTACACCGGGTTTATCCTTAATGTCGTTCTCGAGGGTTGAACGCAGTTGAAGCAACAATGATCGGGCAACACGTGCGACAACTGGGCCGGTTGTTAGCGAATAGCACAGACAACAGTCGATTCTTCGCCTCCTTGTCGACGTCGCTTCACTTCCACACTGACTCCACGGCAGAACTCACTGCTTTGTGAGGCCTCCCTCACTCTCTCCGTTATTCCGCTCACTCTCCCTCTCTCCCCTCCCCTCCGCTCCCCCTCCCCTAGGCCAGGCAGCTGCCCCTTCTTTTAACCGCCGACTGACACCAACACACTCGCCGAACTCAACGAAAGCACCGTGCACGCTTGGGGCGTGATCCCTTCCCAACTCTTCCCCCCCCGCACCAGGATGACGCACTTGCCTCCTCCTCTTCTGACCGTGCACCATCCAATGCACCACGGTTAAACCAAGCGCAATGATGCTCGCCGACGATCGATTGAACGCGGTTTGTCAGTGCGTTCCTTCAATCAGCCCAGTGGTCGTCAGCAACTTTTCGAGATGGGCGCCGTCAACGTTTCGCCGACCTGATTCGTCGTTTCCATGCGCTAAATCGCTGTCACCATCCCAATCTATCTACATCCACATAATACCCTGCAAGCCACCACAAATGTGTGTGGCAGGGGGTGATTTCTCACCAAACATGCACTACATATTTTGCATAAAAAGAATTTGTATTTATATACTGTTCTAAACTTCACTATTTAAAAAAAGATAAAAATAGCAAAGCAAATACCTATACAAAATCATGCTGTTAGTTGGGTTAGCTTCAAGTCCTTACACCAACATGCAGCTACCAATGTTATCCATTGCTACACTCGTATTTGATATGTTTACCGTTATTCATATCCCTAATTGTACGAGGAAAAAATGACATCTTGAATCTGTCAGTTCGGCAATCAATTTCTCTAATTTTGTGATTACGGTCCAGTCTACCATAGTAAGTTGGGGTTCGTAAAATATTTTTAACGTCATCGTCATCGCTGAAAATATGGTCTTGGAATTTGTTAAAGAGATTAAGTCTAAATTTCAACCTGCGATCTGACAATGATTCCCAATTTAATTCATTTAATAGACTGGTTACGCTAATATAATTATCGTATCGTCCCTTTACAAATCTTGCCGATCTTCACTGCACACGTTCAAGTTGAATGCAGGTAGGTACTTAACTAATTCACGCGCGGCAGGAAGAAAAAACTGCCGAGGTGCATTTGCTTGCGAAAACAGGAACACAAAATGTTAGACCCAGCAGATCCAATTTTTCGTTGTGATACGTTCGGTAAGTTAAAGCAAAGAGAAAGTATAAAATAAAGGACTCTCCGCATGGAGCAAAATTGTTATACGATTTGGGCGTAGTACTGGAAGGTATACATAGATGGCGAGGGAAGAATTTTTCGCGTTACGTCATTAAAGATCCATTCCATTACGCCATGATTACAAAATAAGAGAAATTGATTGCCGAACTGACAGATTCAAAATGTCCTTCTTTCCTCGTACAATTAGGGATATGAATAACGGTAAATATATTCAATACTAGTGTATCAATGGATAAAATACGTAGCTGCATGTTGGTATGAGGACTTTAAGTTAACCCAACTAACAGCATGTATTAGTATGCTATGGAGCTTCAGACCACATATCCCTATCCCTTCTATTCCTTCCATCCCTATCCTTATACCTTTCCTCCCGGTCTGAAGCGCCTATTAGTGCGGAAACAGACTTGAAAACACCATGAGTGAGTATGCTATAGCTTATCTATTTATGTATTTTTTAAATTGTGAAGTTTAGATTAGAATATAATTATTAAACATTTTTATGCATGATATGTAATGCATGTTTTGTGTGAATTCACCCCCTGCCACAAACCTTTATGGTTGCTTCCAGGTTATTATGTAGATGTAGATGATACATCGCGTTCGAGCGCAGGACAGATTGTATGAATGATTGCATGTAGATATACGCGCAGCTGCTCTGTGGTGAAGCGCCAAAAGATCTTTCTAGTCTTGGAATTACGGAAATGTGAAGGTTTATCATCTTGCATAAAAAAGAAGTTTCAACTGATGCATAATTAATATAACCCCTATCTGAAGCATGATTTAACCATTTTTGAGGGGGAAAACAGCCCAGTATCATTGTTATAGGTGCATTTCTTCTACCTTTGAACCCAAAACTTAAACGACTTATTTTCAGCAAATTTACGAGTCGTGTGGATCAATGGATGTCAACGTTATCCAGCCACATAAAATACAATAAAAATCCTGGTTTAAAATAATTCATGAATAGTCATACTGTACGCATTAAACGGCACCATAAGATTTTTTTCTTTCCAGTCAATAAATGCCTTGATCGCCCGAAATACAGCATGCTGTTTCCTTATCTTAGGAGAGAGCCAAGTTACCTGTACGACCTTTTCAAAAGCCAGCCTGTATCTCGAAACATGTCCACCAGAAGCGACCCATCTAACCTCTACTGTCCATCACATGGCACGTCTAAAATCCACGAATCATTCGCAGTCAGATCTACAGTAACATGGAATTCGCTTCCAAATTCAATAAAATCTCGAATATCTTTGTCTCTATTTAAAACACTATTATATAACTCTTTGCTTCGAAATCCACCCCTAATATAATGGGGAACATGCACTATCATTTATAACTATTTGAATGTGAAGTTTATTAGGTAAAATGTGCTTGGCGAACATTTTGCTGAAGAATTAAGTTGCGTTACAAAGATATTAACTCTTTGAAAATTGCACCTTTTCGGCAGCTTAAAAACACGACGTCATCGCATGACGTCACGGCACGGTATCACTATGGGCGTTGTTTGTCTGTTTATGCGTGGAGGTAAGTTGTTAAATGAATACTTGGCGATAACGTATGTATTTATCTCATTTGTTTATTGCAATGAAGGATTGTATTTCGATTTTTTATTTACGTAGTTTGGATGGAAACGAGCAAATCGTCCATTAGTTATATAATGCCTGTTTAGTGCCCAAGAATTTCTACTACGTCCTTGCAATCGCTGTTTTTTTTTTTTAAGAACGCCGCCATAAGGGAGTCAACTAAAGGAAATTGTCGGAATTTTGCTTTTTTAAGTATTTTTTCAGTCATAGTTTCTTTCGAGAAACGGCTAAAAACCTCAAAACAATATAATTACTTCGTTTTCTTTTAAAAATAAATGACTATCTCCGTAGCAATATGGAATCTATACCGTGCAGTGACGTCAGAAGGCGTTTCAGGTCACGTGACTTTTGTCGATTTTCGGGAAATTTTTAATATCATTTAATAATCTTTGTGGTGGGCGTAGAAAATTTTGACTTATATATTTAAATTGGTGAGAAAATTTCGCATCAAGTACATCAATAATCTTCGAGAAACAAATTTCATGCATATTCCCCATTACCTGTCACTGATTGGCGACGTATGAAATATTTCCCTGACGACATTTCTGTATCGAGTACTTAATCTTATACTTTGTAGCCCTGTCCCACATTCATTTGTTGTGTGTTATGTCAGGTTACCTTCATTTCCGTATACACTGTAAAGTGGCTAAAGACTGTTGATATTCTCACACTTGTACTTTGGTTTTTGATTGAGACACCTACTATTATATTTAATGAAAATAAAAGATACTGGGGCCTGGGGCCCACTGATGTATTTCCTTATCAATATGCTTTCTATTTTTCTCTGTTATCTTAAATATAGAGACATATGTACACCACTTTTGTAAATTTTGTATTGCCCTAAGGGGTGTTGTACCCAGAGCATAAATAAAACTTATTCTATTCTATCTTTCGAGATGGTTTCAGGCACAAAAATACCAGTGAGTATTGGGTGGTTGCTCTCAATTCATTTATTGCATTAACAATTAAACATATAACAGAATTCGTAACACGATTTCAGACCAAAAAAATCAAATTTTTAGCCACAAAATAAACAAGCCGACCATCGTTCGTCAAAAGCAATGCATATCAAAAAGTAAGCACAAAAGTGACAACTGGATTTCAATTTTTTTCTGGGTTCCGGAAAAAAGGAAACTGTCCTGTCCGTGACAGCTAATCAGCTCGTCCACGAGTCAGTTCCGAAACCGGGTCAGAGGTCCTCACGGAGCGTAGAAACTGCCATCGACTTTCCGTCCATAGCCTCCGGCTGTCCGTGACATGTGATGGGAACTCAGGTTCAAACGAACAGAGTTAGGGCTCCTCCTCTCTCTGACGCCGCCGATGGCGACCTCGTGGCCGACACGGACCTCTGGGAACTCCTCTTCCACCTCGTACCCCACCTCCATCTCCCTGGAAAAAAGTTTCAGGTTCGTGAGGACGAGACTTTTCCATTGCCTCGGCCTTAAAAAAAAGAGTACAACCGGGTCTAGTTTTAGTTTTTACTAATCTTTTCTAATTCTTTGTGTTGTTAAACCACCACAGGTAAGCCACCCGGGTCAATTTTTAATTTTCTTTTTCTTTGTGCCAGAATTTGTGCCTTTGTTTGAGAGAGAGAGAATGAGTGCTTGTGAAGTTTGATTTGTCTACGATTGTCTCTGACGTGGAATATAATTCCCTTAAACAAATCCCAGAAAGTGTAAAAAGATTCCCATTTTATTGGGTTGAGTGAATTGGTCCTGTGGTTGGTCACTGGTGAGGAATTAACCTTCCAGTAAACCATTAGGGGTAGGCCATCCGGGTCTCACTTCATATTTTTCATTTGTTTCTTGCCTTTTCTCCGACGGGTGGCGCAAAAAATATTACGGCCATTGGAGTACTCATAGCCTTGCAAGTCAACAGCGTGAATATTGTTCGATGATTCTGCTTTGTTGTCAACGAAGGAGGGGACGGTAAGGGTCGTCATCACCTCTGATTCAGTAAGAAACGGCGTTATGATATTACCGCCTGGTTGGCTGTTCACTTTATTTGGGGAGGACGACCGACATCTGAGGTCATTTAAGGAGGCTCAGCCGAAGAATGATGTAGATGTCATTTTTGTGAAAATTTCAGGACACATCATTTTTCGGCCCTTCTATCGATTGGCAATACCTTTAGTTAGTAGTAATACAATTAGTCTTTCCATAATATATCTGAAGGAAAAATACGTTGAAAATCAGATATTTTTACGTGGCCATACGGCAGAGCATGGTTCTTGCAGTAAAATTGGCAGATTAATAATGTTCAGATAAATGTCGTTTTGACGAAAAACTAATATAATATGCTCAATTTCATGTAGAATTTAGCATTGTAAAAAAGTGCTCGCCTTACCACACTTGTTTAATTGATATTAATAAACGTTTGCTCGAAAAAAAGCAGAAATGCCTTAGTTACATGAAAGTGGCGCTACAGCATGTTGTTATCATTGGCAACGGTATTTGTGACGGAACGTGCTTACAAGACTATTTACTGACTTAATTTAGGAATATACCTTACCAAGCTCCTTCTTATATTTTTTATGTAATTTTAATATCTCATTGGTTATTGATATGGTGTAATTAATACCAATGCTTCCAAACGGTAGCAGCGTCACTGTTGCCAAACAATTTAGAAAAATATAAATATTAATAAAATTCAAAACAAAGAGTTGTATTTGCAGGGGAATAATTTAAAACTAAGTAAGAAAATATTTAGCCTATTTTAGAATATGTATTAGCGGGATTGAGCATGTATTCTCGCTTTATAAATTAAACGTGGCAACACCACGTCAGTCATGTTCCGAAGTCAAAATGAGTTAAAAGAGCTCGTTAAAAATAGAATGCAACTACAACGCGCCGTAAAATAGCATACTCATACAATTATTGTGTATGCGTTATCACCCTGTAGATGATTTTCCATATAGGAGTTTTCCTGGATTGGCATTTATTCATTAAATAACAGTTCTTTTATGGGATATTGAATCGCGGAGTCACGGTGGAGCCTCCTTAAGCCAGAGAGGATAGGTGGGTCACTGGGTAAAGGTAGGAGTTTTCAGGTAATAGAGAAAGGGTGGAGAGAAACCAGATGTCTGCATTAGCCTGCTCTTAAAGAAAGGCGCCAAACGGCTTAACGTCCCATCCAACGAACGGAGTACTGTACCTGAATGTTCTCCACAAAACACTCAAGTTGGGGTCGGATTTATAATGAAAAATCCGCCAGCGCCGGATTTAATGGCCAGGAAAACGCACTTTGAAATAGCTAAGCAAGGATTTCCCTATGTTGAGATATGCAATTTAAAATGGTTTGTATGGATGTTATTAATGCAGAACAACAATAGACAGGTTGTTGAACGGTTGTCATGTCCTAGAATGGTCGTAAAATGAAGTCTCTGTTTTTTATTTTATTCTCCCGAGACAGGAATAAATGTTTTATTAACCAATGCCCTTCGCATATTCTGCCCTTCAACACCGTAGTCTCGATGAGCTACGCCTTCTCTTCAACCTCTTATTAAAGGAGAAAAAGAGAAAAAATTAAGAAGATTTCTGCGCAATATCTTATGTTCCTGTAAAGCCACTCTAGAAACAGTACAACTCTTATTTTTATTATTTTAAGCATAAGTGAAGCCTTTTCAAAGTAGGATTCTGGATAATCCGTCGGCATTCCCCTGCGCTGGATTCATGATTACAAGACATCTGAATGCCAATATCAACCGATTAAGGCGACGGAGCTTACTGCCATCTCAATCATGTAGCTCATGATCTTACTGCATCACGGCCTGAGGCTGTTACGGATTCCCACATTAAGAATCACTTCTATTATAATCCTAATGTCGATAGAATCGCATGAATTTAAACACTTTGGGAAATAAATGTAACAAAATATTACCACCTAATCATGGTTTGGCAATGCCTTTTTTACTTTAATAATGAACGGAAGAGATTTTCAGACTAATTTAGTGGTTACTGAGTATTTCCTACAAGGCATTGCAGGAAGATGTTTATTTGACACGAGTGTTCTCATCACCATCGAGACCATCAATATTGAGATTGGAGACTCGATTCTCCCAATGGGGGCGTTCACTCGGAACCGAAATCGCAATTTTGTGCACGAAATTGTTAGATGGAAACGAAAAAGGAAATTTAGTGAAAAAATTAATCTTCAAACCACAACCATTCACTCATAAATCAAAAATGTAAACAAGCAAAAGGTGACGCCCACCGAAAAAGCTGCCGTGATAACATGGACGTCATTTTCCTCCCGTGCTTGACTGCTTTTAGGGGAAGGGAAGGGAGTGGAGGGGGATTCTCGGAAGGTCTGCTCGCACAGATGCTGTCGCAATCGCTCCTATTGGGAGAGCCAACTGTGTCCCCCCTTTGCGATAAGGCGAAGTAGCTTCGCGGGCTCAGTTGTGATTGGACGAAGTCGAAGGTTGCACCACACCCACTTTTCCGAAAGGGTTAAAAACATCAGATTTTCGCCGCTTATAACTCGATAAATAATCGACGGATCAGAAAACGGAAAAATGCGGGTCTTTTTATTTTACAAACTCTATCATATTTGACAATAAAAAAATTACAGTAAACGACCCCATTGCTAATCTCTATTGATACAAGTCTTCTCTTTCACATCCTTCGTCACTTGCTCTAAAAACCTTATACGATGTGAGCCTCTCCACATATCCCATTTTAAAGACCTACCGTATAACCCAAGGGAGGACCAATACTACACCAGAATGCCGTAGCACAATGATCTAATTCGAGATATTCGAATACTCAAATACCATTAAGCATTCGATATTCGAGATCCCGGATAATTATGCTAATCACGCTAAATTTGGCGTGTTGATGAACTACATCACATTATATGTATATGATTTTGTCCTTTCTCGGCGAATGATATTTATAAATAATTCTCGGGTCTCCAGCCGAGTAAGATTTAAATTCGAATTGGAGTTTGGTCGAATAGAATATTTATCGAATTCTAATAATAATGCATTGCTCGAATACCTCGAATACTTGTAAGAAACTAATTCAAATATATTTAATTAATAAATTTTAAATTAGATTTAAATCTTACTCGGATGGAAACCCGAGAATTGTTTATAAATATACATAATATTAATTCAAACGGACAGAATATGTTGTGTTAACACTTTCAGCTCCCTTAGTAAGGCTTATTTAAGTTTAATGTATCCAAAAGTCCATAATTGTTAGAATAATTATTTCGTGAAAAATAATTGATATTTTACAACCAGAATTAATTTCTTTAATTAAATCAACTTGTAGGTTTTTACTTCAACAGGCAACAAATTAATCTGCAGAATAACATTTAGCATAACAATTGCTACGATGCTGCTGGACGATGATAGCAAGCAGCGGATAAGAAAAGGGTGGAAGCATTCGGAGTGGGAGAAAAGAGAAGTCTGCTGAAAACTATAGAAAGAAGACGGGACAATTTAATTAGCCATATCTTGAGACACGATGGCCTGATGAAGACAATCGTTGAAGGAAAAGTGTACAGGAAGATTGGAAAAGGCAGGCCTCGTATGAGTTACATAGAATAGGTCGTAAAGGACGTGAAAGTGAGGAACTACGTCAATATGAAGAGGTTGGCCGATAGAAGAATCGAGTGGAGGGATACGTCAAACCAATCCTAGGATTCACATAAATTGCTATATGAAAAAATTCACCTGGACCGGGAATCGAACCACGGACCTTTGGCTTTCCGGGCCACTGCGCAGACCACTACGCTACCCAGGATCCCTAACTCGCATGGCAATTTTTACCGACGTTCAGGTACTAGATGTTGAGCCCTTGCGGTCCATCAAGGATGGCAACGTAAGGGAGACTGGGCTTCAAGGAAGCCGATTCCCGGTCCAGATGAATTTTTTCGCATGGCAATTTATGTGAATTTCACCGCCGTTCACGCGGCAGCATTGAAATATCTTACAATTCTAGGATTGTTGACCCATGATGATGATGATAACAATTGCAATTCTAGTATTCGAGCAATGGTTTATTATTCGAATTCGAGAAATATTATCTAATTCTAAAGGCGCGTTTACACGTAGCAGTTGACTGTCATAGCAGTCCTAACAACTATTAAGCCCCACTCGCATGTGTAAATAGCAACTGCGATGCGAGTTCAGGTCGATACTGGACACATGTCGAACACTATCGATCATAGTTCGAGCTATTAGAAAAGTTGAAGCCCGTCTAATTTCCAGCAAAAATGTATCCAACACAATCGCCAACGGAAAGCAATACACGACGGAATTTGGATATATATAACAAGGGTATCCCTTCCCAAAAGGGGAGATTCTAATCTTTAAAGAATGGGAACAAAAGATAATCGTCGATGGAATTTATTGCTTGAAGAATTTCACGAAAATTTAAGCATCAATCACTATTGAAATAAAACGCTTTTTATTTGTTATGGCAACGCCTAAATATCGGCTTTAAGCTGCATAGAAGTTGGTGCAGACGCATCATAGCAGTAGCGATATAGATATATCGCGCATCTCGCGACTGTTCGCTGCTTAATGCCACGAAAACGTTCATTCAAACCCATCACGGGTGGGGGTGTGATAAATAATTCAAGCGAACCCATATTTGGAAGGAAAAACAAAAGATGCCTGTGGCATGGACAAAATGGAACGTGGTAGTGATTGGCTCGAGGGTTAGAATCAGTGGGCCACATTATTTACGTTTCCTGCGCATTTTCCTTCTGCCGGTAGATCTCCTCGTCCGTGGGGAAGAGGAAGGTGGAGTGGTTGTAGACGGAGCCGAGGGTGAAGTCCAGCGCGTCCCCTCCGTATCCCTCTGCTTTCTGCTTCAGGCGAAGTCGGGCGTGGTGCGCGGCGCTGTTGGCCGTGTGGTGCTGGTGCAGCCTCTCCCAAGGAGACAACTTCTTCCCCCAGTGAGGGTCGTACTCGGAGCCCACGCTCACGACCTGCCGACAGAATAAATCCGCTCCAGATGACTAACCTGGACCTTCTTCCTCCAATCATTGGAATACGTCATACCATCTGCCCGTTCCATCGCCAAACAGATAATGACACATAAATTACAATGGGGTCGTTCACCGTATTTTTTTATTGCCAAATCCGATAGAGTTTGTAAAATAAAAAGACCCGTATTTTTCCGCTTTTTGATCCGTCAATTATTTCTCGAGTTATAAGCGGCGAAAAACTGATGTTTTTAACTCTTTCGGAAAAGTGGGCGTGGTGCAACCTCTGACGTATATCGACTTCGTCCAATCGCAACTGAGCCCGCGAAGCGACTTCGCCATATCGCAAAGGGGGGGACACAGCTGACTCCGCCAATAGGAGCGATTGCAACGGGGATCTGTGAGGGCAGACCTTCCGAGAACCCCGCTCCACTCCCTTCCCTTCCCCTAAAAGCAGTAAAGGACGGGAGGAAACTGACGTCAATGTTATCACAGCAGCTTTTTCGGTGGGCGTCACGTTTTGCCTATTTTAATTTTTGATTCATTAGTGAATGGTTGTGGCTAGAAGATTAATTTTTTCACTAAAATTCGTTTTTAGTTTCCATCTAACAATTTCGTGTACAAAATTGCCATTTCGGTTCCGGGTAAACGTCCCCATTCTCCCACGAGGTAGTTTCCTGTTGCTTTTTTACTGTTTGATCAAACGTTTATAACCTCTGGAGTGCAAATTTTAAGCCGTGCGATTTTAAAATGAGGTTAAGTATTTTTACTCATTATTCAAAAAGTGAAAAAATTCAACGATGCGAAAACGCCACGGGTACCTATTTCATGCCGGTAAACAATACGTGTGACGTCACACTCTTTCCTCTACCTGCCACTAGGTGATGCTGCGGACGCTTTCAAGCAGACGGTGCACTCCGTTAAAGCTTATCAACTAGTATCGGAGATATATTTATTCAGTCAATTTATTATGATTAACTTACATTAATCAGTTAATTCATTTAAAAACCGTTAGTATTTATTTTACTAATTGCACAGTGAAGTTAGGATTTTGGAAGTATTTCTTGTTCGTTCTATTTAGGATTATGGAAGTATTGGAAGTTTGGCCTGATGGGCCAGCATGCAAATAAATAATATTGGGGTAAACATCAAGTAAATTAGTGACAACATTTTGCCAGGTTTTGACCAAATTTTAAACAAAAGGCGAATCCTCGTCACTATATCACCCTGGACATTGGGACTTAGCCTTACTCGGAACCAAAATCGCAATTTTGTACACAAAATCGTTAGATGGAAACGAAAAAAGAATTTTAGTTAAAAAATTAATCTTCTAACCACAACCATAAATCAAACATTTAAATGGGCAAAAGGTGACGCCCACCGAAAAAGCTGCTTTGATGTCATTGACGTCATCCACCTCCCGTCCTTGACTGCTTTTAGGGGAAGGGAAGGGAGTGGAGGAGGGTTGTCGGAAGGTCTGCTCGCACTGATCCTGTCGCAATCGTTTCCATTGGCAGAGTCAGCTGTGTGCCCCCCATGGCGATAAGGCGAATTATCTTCGCGAGGCTCAATTGAGATTGGACGAATTGGATGACTTCAGAGGTTGCACCACGCCCACTTTTCCGAAAGGGTTAAAAACAGCAGTTTTTCGCCACTTATAACTCGAGAAATAATTGATGGATCAAAATACGGAAAAATGCGGGTATTTTTATGTTACAAACTCTCAGATTCGGCAATATAAAATATGGTTAACGTCCCCATTGGGTACCTCAAAAGATTGATTTCAAGAAATTATTTTTAAGCATAATTTATTGAGGAAAATTTTTCATATCTCGCCCTCCTGTGCAATTACTGCCACAAAGTTTAGAACGGAATCATATTGGTATCTAATCATCCTCTATGACTTACAAATGCTTCATATTTCATCTAGATCTACACGATACTCTGCAAGCCACCGCGAGGGTTTCTGGCACAATATCACTAAACATGCACTATTGACATGCAAACAAGCCACTACATGGAAGCATGCTACATAATAGGGTCACGTGCAGCTACATGGTTAGTATATACATAGTACCTAAGAAAGGGACTGGTCGTTAATTCATGCATCATGCACTACAGAGTACTCACAATATTTACCCTACATATCCTTTGCTATGCTGCGTATTGTGCTCTCTAATAGTACGCGGGAAAATTACATTTTAATCTATCAGTACGACAATCTATCTAATCTTATGTATCAGGTCGAATCTAGCATAATACGCTGTTTTTTTCCAATATGTACCTACCTATCTAACATCTTCTCTAAAGCTATCCGTTTTAAATTTCTGCAATATATTTAATGTGTACTTTAACCTACGATCTGATAATGATTCCAACCTTATTCTTACATTAATTCTGATACACTACTAAACCTATCGTAACACCTAGCTGCTCTACGCTGCACAATGTCCATCTCTCAGATCAAACTTATTTCATTCGGATCCCATACACTGGCTGTACACTGAAGGTGGGACCTAACTAGTGAAAAGTATAAACATCGCTCTTTTGTCTTCTCGTCACATTTCCCGAGTACTCTATTTATAAATCCTTGCGCTCTCGTTATTCTGCCGCATATTTTCCGGATGTCTTTCCCACGATAAATCTTTATTGACTGTTACACTAACGCACGTTATGGTTACAAACGCTCTCGATTTTCGCGTTACTAATGCTATATGATCGCTCTATCGAATTATTCCTCCTCCAAAAATTGATGGATACAAAATTTTTAAGGTTAGGTTTTAACGGTCATTTGTCACACCACTCTTCGCCGTAGATTCTAGATATAACTAAGAGGCTGATATAAATATTGCATGATAATGCATACGCCAAATATATGCAGGTGCATTACAAAGTATAGTATCGTACACGCAACCGATTATTAGAAGTGACATCAGAATTAATTATACCTACTCTTGGAACCCTGAAAGTGACACTGCCAAAGAAGTATTTATGACCAACACGTCCAAAAGAAAGGCAAAATGCAATTCACACAGAATGGAAGACATGTCCACACATAAATACATCATAATGGAAAAATATCAAGGCCATTCGACCATGAAAATTTAAAAGTACTCTTGAAGCTTGGCGTTTTTAAAACGCTACGTGCAAAGAAAAATGAATTGCAAATGTGAGCGGTGATTATAAAAGGAGACGAAAAAAGTAGAGGCGTACATGGTTTTACCGCTCGCATTTGCCAATAAGTATAATTATCACAATATTGCGATACGTAATGAAACTGATAATGGTCTTTTTTCTGTGTCACTGAATATTATTAATTATGCGACAATCAAAAGCATATATACATGCCAAAATATTAAGCGTTGAAATAAGAAAAATCGTACCTCATCATCTGACCGAAAGTATACGCCTTTCTTCCCGATATGAAATATATTTGGTGGCGAATTATGATCTTCGCACATTGTTTACGACACTATCATTTTAATCAGACGAAAATGACATGAATTTAGTCCGAGCGATAAATCCTATGAATACCAAAACATTCCTTCACGTAATCGGTAAATAAACCCGTTGCTTGGCAACCAAAAGCAGGTATGAGGCGTATGGTGGTATGCAGGACATCGATTATTCATCCTCTAAATTCATTTCATATATGCTAGTGGTTAGCACGGACAAAGGATTGTATCCCTCTAGCATTAAATGTTTTACGATTCACGGCTAGCTATCACAAGGAGAGGAATAGATATTTTAGAGCATACTCGAAGGCGCCATTTTTGACTTAACAAACGATGATAACTTAGAAAATGTATGCTAACGGTGGAAAACTCTTCGGCAGAATGACTTCTCTTTTTTATTACAACTAATTTTTCACCTGATGATGCTGCACAGCACGGAATCTTTGGCCGTGAAGATATATTTTATACGTGGAATTGCGGTTTTTTTTATCCATTATTCTTTTTTCAGGTGATAACGTCTTAGCATAACTCAAGCAAAGGCGACAAAATGTTGCAATAGCCAAATATAAATAGGAGAAAAGTCAATGCTTCACCACCAATTCACATTTTTATGAAATCGAGCTGCGATTTAATTCCATCTGCCGAGGGATAGGGCGGAAGATTCTCATCTTTCTCTTTCTCACCCTACACTTTTTCCACAGGATCCGCGCTCGGCAACTGCCCGAGTTGATTAGGTGAGTAGATCCAGTTCCAAGTCGCCGATCACCCCATTCCCAGATTTTCCGTCATCCAGCTGCATTGGCATTTCCGTATTTGCTGGCATCTTGACCAAAGCTGCGATGGGATCGCAAAAAAAACCTTCACATTCACGCTATGCGAATACGGTCAAATTCATTGCGTTCCGATTCGGAACTACAGCTGATCGAATAAATAAGGCAGTAGGATTTTAGCAGTACGATGGTCTCGTTCTCACGGACTGGCATTTGAAAGGAAGAACCATATTTGGTCAGGGATAGCATTCCTTTCCCATTATACCTACCCACTTTCTGATGTAGGACAGTAATAAGGTTTTTCAAGAAAACCGTTTTTCATTGAGTATACGAGAGAAAAATGCCCCGAAGTTCCTACCTATTAAACTTAATTGAAAACCTTACCTTAAAAAACTATACACTAGAAATTGGCCAGGCAGGTAGTTTTTTTGCGATTTGGAGCAAGTTTTCTAAATAAGTATAATAGGGAACCATAAAAAGGGTAAAAATATTTGTATACTTATTTATTAATATGTCAGTTTAAATTATTACATTAGGGTTAAAAACACTATGATTCAAATTATTGTTGGCAAGAGAGAGTTGAAATATTTAGAATATTCAACACAATGAATTCTGAGTCAAAGGTGTAAGGAGAATTTGCGAAGAGAAAATGACAAAAATTGGGCGAATCTTCACTGAACTTGCACTGAAAGCAATCCAAAAATATTCTCGATCACCAGTTAAGGTTTATCTTCATCTAGCAAATATCACCTGCGACCAAACTGATTATCTTTAAGGAAACGTTTTGCTATGCACTATTTAAGAATATGATCACATTCTTAATTGTGTCGACACAATTCTGTCATCCAATTTCTTTGAATCAGTCAAGAGGAGGTAATACTTAAGAGGAGTTTCACTAAACACCAATTGCGGCGAAAGAACATAATCAAAAATGGAAATTTGCACTCTGTAGAAGTGATCAAAATTTGAGAATCCTTGAAAAAGCATGGAATTGTATAAAGTAGCAGAAAAAGCAGAGTCCTCAACATAAAAATGCAAATGTGCAATTTATGTTCTTTTGGGATCTATTTTGCATTTGCATATTTTTGGACAATTGGTACTTTGCCAGCGCTCCTGCTTGCTTCCTCAAGTCTGCTGAAATGAAAGAAAGATTCTCGAAAGAACACAAACTGCACAAGAGCATCACAGTGGAAGACTCTGCATAAAAATTCAATGGCAATTCACTCAGTCGGCCTTTAGACATCATGTTTACTTTCACCAAAATAAATAATTATCAATGCGCAGAATATATAGGATGAAACAGTGTCCATCCTTCGATTACAAATACAAAGAAGCCCTCTTTAACTGAATGTCCCAATCACTTTGGCCTGAATGTTCATACTCTTTATGCTGATGATACTAACTTTATCCTCTCTTCTCCCAATACTCAATCCTTATCTAATAACAGTCAGAAAGTCACTGAACACCTAACTAAATGATGTCTTGGCAATAGTCTGATGTTAGTGATTATTGATGATTAGCAACATTTAATTATGTGCAACAATATGTACGTTGCTTCTAAAAAGAGAGCGAGAGAAAATTTTTTGCAAATTCAGTTTAGTGTAACTTCCAAATGAGCCAAACCTATACTCCATATTTATAGTGCATTCTTAATAGGATCATAGCTTGTTATACTGAAAATTTCAAATTTTTAATAAGTCCCCCACCAGAGATACCGGGGCCCGACAATGGTAAATTTTCAATTTTTCCTATTTGCGGAAGCTTGTAACAGCTAAAGGCTTAACAAACACGCAACTTTTTTCTTACACACATTTACTATGGTACCTAAATATACTATAACAAAAATATAGACCTTGTGATCACAACCCTTCTATAAGAAAATAAATAGCAACAGTTGTAAAAAAACAGATATTTGTATCAAAATTTTGTACTCATCGTTCTCATAGATGCTTCATAGTAAGGTTATTAAAAACAAGCTCAATTTAGGACCATCAAAATGGTATTTGGACCATTCTACTACAACCTATAGTTTCTGAGTAACTCTGATTACCGATACTCACTGAAAGTGTCATTTTTACAGTGCGCTGTGACCTTCGTGGCCCTGTAAGTCTTGAGGTCATGGGAAAAAATTAATTAAAATTGGTTTTGTGCCTCACAGACATGTAGTAGTAAGTGTGTTAAATTTGAATTTTTCCTGAAATGGTGCTGCAACAAGTGTTCGGTGAATTAGCATGGAATGACCTATTGCTATTCTAATGTGTGAACTTAGCTCTGTTTGCTACCTAACTAGTTCTACAGTTACCATTGACATATCCATACCATTGGTCTCATGTCACCTACAACATTCTCCTCTGGGGATCATCTTCTTCTGCTTTAAAGTTATTCAGAATTCAAAAGAGAATAATCAGACTCATTGTACAAGTTGGCACTCGGGCATCCTGTCGTCCACTGTTTAGTGATATTTAAATCCTGCTCTTGCCCAGGGTTTTCATAATGTTTGCTGCACTATCTGTCAAAGGTAACTTGTCAAATTTTAACCTCAATTCCAGTGTTCACCATCACTTCACCAGGAGGCATTGCAGCTTCCATGTACCCATATATAACAAACAAGAAAATCAACAATGGGACCTTCTAACATGGGTCTCCATGTTTTTAACAAACTTCTAAATGTGATAAAAAAACAAGCGGAGGCAATTCAAAAATTTAAAAGAAATTTACGAACGTTTCCTCTTAATAAATCACACCACTCAGTGAATTGAGTTCCTTACAGACTCATTTTCTGAATCATATATTTTGGCTCATTGGTACCTTCTGCATATTTTACTTATGATTGGAATGAATTTTTTTGCATGTATTTATGTCTTTTCTGAATTGTAACAAATGTACTGTATTTTTCTTTTAATAGTCCTATTTTTTGTGTCTTATATCTTGCACATCTACCCCCTGGTGAGTACCTTGATCTCCAGGCAAATAAAGGTGTTATTATTAGTATTATGACCATGCCTGAATCTTAGCTCTGCAGTTAAAACCTTGACACATGGCATAACAGCTTACATGAGATATAACAATTTAAACCTACCACCCTTCACATAACATTCTGAAATTGAAATTGCTGAACTCTTTTTTAAAAATCAATCACAGACAATGCAAGACTCAAATCATTGACTTACCAGTACTTAAATCACCTGTATAAGAAGCTCAAGTTGTTTGATGCTTTAAAGAATAACTTCTTCCTTCTTGAGTCCCATTTTTTTCCAGCTCCTCTTCCACAGAATTTCAATGCTTTACAAGTTGATATTTTCTCTAAACTTTTAATCATTCTTTAAGACTCTGAAATTAAAATTCATTTAAGTTTTGCACCAGCAGTGAGGCATGGTCACAGTCACAGAAAAGAAAGCAGTCAAAATGTGGTTTCATAGAAAAAGAAGAAGACAAATTCGTGGTCTGAAGTGAATTTTTAAGAGCAGACAAAGAAAAAAGAAGTCGGGTGAAGACTTAAGAAAAATGATGGAACAACCTAATTGGCTATTTCTGGATACAAGATGGTCTGGTGAAGGCAGTCATCGAGGGAGAAGTTTATGTAGAGAGGCAAAGGAAGGCCTCTTAAGAGATATAAGTAGAGATGGGCAACTTGGTAAATTACCGCGGTAATTTTCGTAAATTACTATGGTATATTTCGTAAATTACCAACACCCTTGAAAATTACCATAATAAACAGTAATTTTCAGAAGTTCTTTTTCATAAAATTTCTTCCTCACGAAGAAATCATTGGAATGGGTGATATTATAAATTAAGAAGCTAAAACGATTTTGTTTACATCGTGTCCATGATTAATTCCAATTAATTCAGAGTAAAATAACAAATTCACATTGCGCCGAGGCATGTCTTTTGAACTAAAATTTCTCAGTGTGACAAAAGAGAGGCAAATTGCGTGCTGCTGCCAACTTCATTTTAATTTTTTTAATGAGTTATAATAGATAAACGTCGTGATATGTTTGATGTAAGCGTCGGCATTTATATCTCAATGCTATTTGATTTCGTTTTGAGTCCTCCGATAAGAATTCGCAGCTCAAAACTTAAAATTACAGGAAAATTACGGTAATTTTCAAAAATTACCATAATTTACCACGGTAATTTACCTCAATTGAAAATTATGGTAATTTACCCATCTCTAAGGAGATAAGGAGCAAAAAGGAGAGGAGGATACAAGAGAGGAGAATCATGCAAGTGTGAAGAGGATAACTGATTGCAGATCCAGAGTGTGTCAAACCGATCTCAAGACCAATGACTGGTGATACGTGCTCTGTGATGGGTGAATATCATTTGGATACGCTGAGTGCATACCAGCATCCATCTCATTCCAGTTACCTAGTGGAAAGAAGCGTCAAAATTAAGGGCAGGCTCAGATATTCACTGACAGGGCTTGTATCCATGAGGTACGTACAAACTCCACCAAAGGATACCCCAATGCCTCACCAAAGACAATGTGAGCCCTCACACAGATGGACCACCAAGACAAAGCTCTGAAATCACAACAACTTGGTCGTGGGACTGTGCAACCATTACTTCAAGCAGTCATGACTTGAAATGAAGACTTTTTTAGGCGTCATGAATGATGAATAAAGAAAAGGAGCAATTACCGTTTCCACACAGCATTTTAACCTTTTCCACTTGGGCGTTGAGAGATACTCGACACAGCATAACTCACTACCAGCTCGCATGTCGAGTTTCACTCAAAACACAACATCCTGGGGCACTTAAAATTCAATTCCGAGTGAAATACTGGTATAGAGGATGAAACAGTCCGAGTGCAAAGGGTTAAAAAGACTGACCAAGGTTTCCACAATTGAGCGTCATTGTCAAGGTATTACATCTGAGTACACTAGATTACATATACACCAAAGATAGGGGGGGGGGGGAAGTAGGTGAAGGAGGGGAGAATCAAGGAGAGGGTGATGGGGACATGTAGGTTTAACACTGGAAGAGAGAGTGCGTCAAGGAACTTGGAACAATTTACGTCATTGGAGCACATCAACTAGCTTGTTGTGACAGAGAATGCTAATACCAGTATTTATGTCAGAGAAAGTTAAAAACAAATAGGACAAAGGCACACAGTCAAATCTTTTAAAATGGTGAATAAAAGTCAAAACATATGATCGTTACACAGTCGGTAAATACTGGGTAATTTACCATTTCATATTGTTCTAGAGAATATAATTTCAAGCCATTGGTCATTAAATGTAGGACTTCGATTTAAAGTCACTCCTATGTCCTTCTTCCAGCAGATGCTCCACGAAACCAGATCGAATATCTCTATTAATAAAATTATTTCAGGTTTTCTTTGATTCTGGAGGAAAATTTCCTTCCAAGTTGACCAATATATGATGCAAGACAATCTGTACATACAAGCTTGTACACTACACTTATATCCATTTTGTCTTTGGAGTTAAAGTGGTACTTTCCAAGAGTCATGGGATTTTAAAATTATTATTTAAATTTGTTTCTTGGAACTTTATGTAATTCATACGTTAATCTATTTGAGATAGGATAGTTTGCAGTACCTTTTAAGTTTTATCCTCTTTGTGAGTTAGGCTGCTAATAATTTTTGTAGCTCTTCATTCATGTATTCTCTTTTCAATATTGATTGACAGGTCCAGCTAACATTTTTACTTCCTACTTCAACAGTTAAATTGTCATCATGTAAATTGTCAATGAAATTTTAAAAACTGATCATTTGTCTCAGTTGCTGCCCATAAACATAAAATATCATATAGGTACATTAACGTACCGGTAAACAATGCTTTTAAGAAGAGAATGGTGCAAATAAAATATTTGCTTTGCAAATGGTCCATAAAAATTTCAGCTAGGAAAGGAAGACAATAGGGATCCCACAGCCGGTCCAGAGGTTTGTTGATAAAAGCTACCATTAGAAAGAAAATAATTTTGCTTCATACATAATTATAGTAGGTCTTCAATTTCGTATACAATTCAATTATCTTTCTCATCTTTTCTTACTAATTCAATACATAGAATTCTTATAATGCTGGAACCGGTGTGAATAGTTTAAACTCAATGTGAAAACCGACCATATCCATTTGCCACTGATTCTCCAAATCCACAACCGCTGCTTTTTCACAAAAATGTTTGGCATAAAAAAATAATAATAATATATAAAATGTATTATTATTATGTTACATTTGTAACTTCCACCTCCGAGTCTCCGGCTAGCATCAGGTTTCGTTGCCGTCATAATTGCCGGAGACTCGAGAGGGGTCGTGCCTAGGGGTAGCCACGTCCGCCACCGTCATATACGTGGCTACCCGGCATTAGGGTCATGCGCACGAAACAGGCGGAGAGACCCGAGAAGGACAGCAATCTGTATTGCACTTGCAAGTGCATCCACTTGCGCCCTGCACGCCGGGATGCACTTGAGATTTTCGACCAGTGACCTCTTGACACCACCAAGCACGCCCACGATGAGGACTACCAGTTTCACAGAGTAGCCCGCATACATTTGCCAGAGTTCACACAGCAGATCTTGATATTTAGTCCTTTTTTCAATCTCCTTCGCTGCCATGTTCGTTACGGCCGGTGCCGAAAACTCGATCACGAACATGGCATGAGAGAGATTGTCGAGGAGAATGATATCAGGCTTCGTCGCCTCCAATTGCCTAGAGGTGGAGAAGGAATAATTCCACTCTTATCGTTCTCCACGACGGACTCAATGTCTCCAGGGACGTAAGGCAGCACCGGATTTGCATCTATACCGTAATGGTGTCTTAGATGGTAATACTACACCCGCAGAGCTGAGTTGTGCCGGTTTATGTATGCGTTCTTTGCATAAAAGCTGCAGCCAAAGAGTAGATGACCTAAAGTCTCCGGCTGCCTTCGGCACACTCTGCATCTCGTGTCCGTCACGTTTGCCCCAAAGATGAGGCTACGGTACACGAGGGTGTTGATGACACCATCTTGGCACGCGAGCACGAATCCCTCGGTTTCGGACTTCAGACCTATAGAGCGCAGGAAGGCGAACGTGAGCTCCTTCGATAGCCCATGTGTTTCCAAGTTTCGATAGAAACTTCCATGCATGGGCTTCTCGGTATGCTTGTGGAGTAAGATCTTTTGCTTTGCATTCTTTATTTCGAGCTTTAACACGTCTGCCTTCAGCGACAAGATTGATTTGTCGTACGCTTCTCCACTGGAAGTAAGGTCCAAGTCCAAACTGAGGCCGTCTGCTGCCCTTTTCGCCACCTGGAATAGGAACGCCCCTTTGCCGACACTCGTGTTTCTTTACGAGCAGCATAAGGGGGTCCGTGCTGTGGAACACGCGGCAAGCCATATTCAGGACTACTCTGTCATGAAGGCACTCCAGGCTTGTCAGCCCTCTACCACCTAGCCGTCTCGGGAGATACAATCTGGCGATGGAAGACTTCGGATGAAGACTACGGTACACGGTAAAATGTATTATTATTATTATTAATTCGTCATTAAAATCAAAAGAAACTACAGAGAAACCTCTTTAAAACGAGACCTCACGGTGCCCAAGAAAACTCTTGCTACGTATAGTGAAGTATTGTCTTACCGAGGGTGGTGTAAATAATCACCATGAAACCTATTATCAACAATTTTATAGGAATCGGGTTGGTGTGGTGGCGGAAGTATTTCCATTTGGAGAGTCTGGAGCACAAATCCCAAAGGAAGGGGAAAATTTTTGCAGCAATTCATATCCCTACTTAATTTACCACCTAACCATTAGATCAAAAAGGCATCGTACCTGCTCCAAAAAATGCAATAAGCCTAGAATTGCCGACCATTTTCCCAAATGCACAACTGACCAAGCTACTCTTTTCCAATGTTCATTCCATAATTTTTAATAGTTTCACCAAAAATTTAAACCATAACTGATAAATCAAAATTGTATCGCCTTTATTACTAGACTTTACGCGTTCCCTTGGTTGGTCTTAATTTTTATGATCAGTATATTCACGTTCTTCTCGACATTTCGCGGAAGCCATTTGGAATAATGTGTCACATTTGTTTCAGCAGACAAAAAGAGACCGTGGAAGGGATCCTGCCTTGGAGAGCAGTTTCTTTCATCTGATGTAATGTCCACATCGAAAAACAATCTACTTTACCATGTATAACAATTTTATTGAAATAGCGGTTGTATCACGGTTGTATAAGTTCTTTTTAAAGATTTCGTTTGGCCCTCGATGTACTTACAGTAATTTTGTCAGGGGTTATGCGCAATGGTAGTATGATACAAAGGGCTGAAAAAATGGGTCTAATGAAGAGCCCTCCTATACCAAGAATGTGTTAAGTATTAATTCATATAATTGCTCAATAATGGCAACAAAACATAGAAAGGAATATAGATGTACTGAAAGTCAATAAACTAAGAGCGCTACTCCTTTGGCACTGCGTTCATCACATTACATCAAGCAGTTATAAGTATAGGTAAAAAATAATAATTAGCTAACTTCAATAATCTCATAAATTATAAAATTAACTCACCAAAATGTTCAACATTGATAAATATAGTGAAAGAAAATATGAAAACTAATTTCGGAGAGACAATTGAGTAGCTTGCCATTTTTTCCCTTCTGACACCTAAGTGTTTTGCATTTTTGGGCCATGGTGTCTATTTTGGAAATGCTCTCAACCATTCTCAACTCACAGGCGTGCAAGTGTGCTCTCGACCACCCGGGAAACAAAAGAAGATCAAATACGCATTCCTAACTGCTTATGTTGCAGTATTTCCAGCAATATTTACAATAAATTAATCGGATGGTGATTTATAATGTGCAGTTGATACATAAAACTTCATATTAATTGCATTGCTAACAGATTGCAAGCTATGGCAGAGGTTGGCCACTTTTGGTGTTTGTTTGCCAGTGACAGAAACTCTCGCAATGGCGGGGGCCAACACCAAAAGGGTCTCGTAAAAACCATATTTTGTTACATGGCAATCATAGGGTCAATTGATGGTGCCCCTGCAATCTCTCATAATGGCAGGGGTCCTGCAATAGGCCATACTCGTACAACCACGGTTCCACTCTAATATAGAGGTACCTATCTGGTGCTTGTAGCTGTGCCCAATCTTCTCCTCGACTCACTTCAGCCCTGTTGCAACAATTCATCGCTACAGTCTGCTTGCAGATGCCCAATTCTCCACAGTGCATCCAGAATAATTACCATTCATAACTCAATATGTTTCCTGCCCTAACTCCATGGCCAGTGCCTTTGAGTTCTTTGCTGCATTCACCAGTGAATCAGATTCTAAGAAGGAAAGAAGAAGATGCCAATCAATGTAGAGACCAAACTGGACATTCATGGTCCAATTTTTACACAGGGAATCCTTCTAATCAGCTACCCAGGTATTAAATATCATACAAAATAATAACTTGCAATTGTACTGTTTTCATTCCATTTAATGGAAATTGGTTTGGGGTCATTACGCAGGAATTATTTAACATGGTCTCATGATGACAACCAGCTGTAACATCACCGCAAACTTGAAGTGAAAATATATATATATTAGAAAACAAACAATTGTAAAAAGACTTGTAGCCCCATGATAAAGTCAATGACGCACAATCTAACAGCAATTTAAGGGAAACAAAGTGCAATGCTACAATGCCCTTAAAAAAATCACGAATTCACAAATGTCATCAAAACATTACAAAAATTCCAGTGCAGTGAAATTGCTAAAACCAAAACTCCATTTAAACAAAAACTTAAACAAGTACTTGCACAGATACATAATATGCAGTTTAAACTCAATGTGAAAACCGACCATATCCATTTGCCACTGATTCTCCAAATCCACAACCGCTGCTTTTTCACAAAAATGTTTGACATAAAAAAATAGTTCGTCGTAATAAATATTTACATTATGCTCTAGGCCATGATGAAACGGCAGAAGATAATGCATGTCGACTGAGACCAACATGATTTTCCCTTTCATGAACAATGTTTAAACACAGAAGGTTGTGATTACACGCAAATGCTTAACATTTATGGGTAAATAAAGACTTGAAAATGAATGATTTTACTCAAGGCATTAAGCAAGTTCTAAAAGTTCAAAATGGTCTTGAATATATATTAATCTCTTTCTATAAGCAATAATATTATAGATCACAATAGAAGGCATTCACCTGAAAACAATTCAACTACTTTTCAACACACTGAAATGCAATTATCAATGCTCTTTTAAATGCTAAGCCAAAAATCAATCATTCCAAGGCAAATACGTTGAAGGCTATTGTAGGAAAGAAATTCTTTCCCATGCTGTCCCTTGACCACACAAGCTTTGACAGAGGATGTAACAGGAGTACCCGGGAGTGGGACAAAAGGTCAGACTGGACCAACTTTCTATTGTGTCATCAGCATGCTTATCAGATAAAAATTTCAAGTATTTTTTTCACAGCCCCAGAGATCACTTTCAAAATACAGCTTCAATGAATGGTATTAATCAAATATGAATCGATCAAGCAACACTTTGACATGGCTACTGGCCAACACAAGTAACTCACTGGAATTGCTATTTTTTTTTTCCAATGTGATAAGTGGTAAAACACAAAGGGCACAAAATGACTAGGCAACTTCAGAAGCTAAAATACGTTTTTCATTTCTTCCAGTTGTACTGCACTGACTTGGGTGAAACAGTTCATCATTATGCAAACCCATTAGTAGTTGAAAGTCTTCTATTTTCTTTTTAAGGAGAATTATTTACGACGATGTAGCTCAGTGCTCTTCATCTTCGAAGATCGACAACTTCAATTGCAGCTGCCTCGTTCAATTTGGTGTGTTCTGCTTCCTGGAAAACAAAGAGCCCTTTCATGTTAGATTTGAGACTTGGCATACACATTTTGTGATAACCAGTCAATACAAATACATGGCAACACGTCTGTCTCTCTGACTAACATGGTCAGCAGAAGCCGATGATGAAATTTCGTGACATTTCAATCTGACAAGACGGGACATACAGTACTAATAGAATAAAGTTGGTAGCAATGGATAGACACAGGGAGTTGCCCATTTAAGACACACCAACATGAACCGAAATGTTTTCTCATTCAAAAGAAGGCAAGTGGATTGAGTTTACGGCAAAGAAACATAACTTACAAATTAAAACATCTCTCAGGAAAATAAACTTACGACAAGCACACAGTGATAATAACAGCAATTTTTGTTATAAATGAAGGAAGTAACCATTCTGAAGGAAGGAAGGCGCACACAAAAATGAATTGATTCGGTCCATTTACGAAATATGTCCAAACATTTTGGCGGTATTGTTTGGTACAGTAAACTCTCGATAGTACGTAGCACAATAATACAAAATTTTGATTATACGAAGCAAAATGGCCGGTTCCGGCAAAAATCCTATAGTAATAAATGGCAATATTTGAAAATACGAAGTTTCGAAAATACAAATTATTCCAAATTACGAAGTTCAGGCCCAGTCCCCTGGAACAAATGGAATTTGTTTTTACGAATCTTGGTGAAAAACTACTTCTGCAAAACTATTTTTGACTGCGTAGACACCTAACAAATCAGTGTTGCCGATTGTGGTGCATCAAAAATGAAATGTGTGAATAGTAGCGCATTCACCTCCCACATATTCCAGGATCTCCCCATCATTTTCCGCATGTAACTCAACGAATCATTTAGACCTTTAGTAATGTGGAAATCGTAGTTAATGCCATTATTTATCCATGCTATTTTTTGTTTTACCTGTTACCAGCATTTTCATAATGTCCACGGTTCTCTTTTAATTAAAGCTTACGTGTGACGGCACATACCAAGCTTGCTGCCGTGCGCCTGGAATTATGGCAGTTCAAATTCTCCGTGAACCCTACCTCGTCTTTTAGGCAAGCAATCCTAGCTCAGCTCTCCGTGAAGGGGCTGTCCGCACCAATAACTTGTAGCATGGACGGGTTGAGGGAGGGTGGGTGATGCCGTTAGGAAATTTGGGTGGGTTGTGTTGGTGGGGGTAAGGATTATGACGGCCGGGGAGTTTGAATTATGGTGCGTGGGGGGGACAAGGGTTGCGGAGAGGGAAGGTCCCAGTTGTGGGCGTATCTTTAAAGAGGCCTGCAAATGGGCGCCAAATCTGGGAGACCCTCACCTGTGTGACGGTGATGCCCGACCGTGCCCGTTCACCCCGGGTGCCCACATCCTAGGTGGGTGGTCGGGTCGTAAGCGGGTGCCAGGGCCCAAACTGAGGGGAGGGGTGGTCAAAGAACGAGTGAAACATATTGCAAACAGCAAAGACGCTTGGGAAAGATACGCAGTGGTGACGATCTTAGGGCAGTCACCCACCCAGCCGACGGGAGACCGCCTATACTCGGCAAGTTCTCTGTTAGGTCACATTCGTGATACTTCGGAAAAGTCCGTCATATGTCTTCGGGTTGAGCCTCTCTCTTTATCTCTCGCACACAGGCGGGCGACCCTCGCCCTTGCTTTGCGCCCGCGTGCAGGCCTCTAGTATCTCTCTCTCTCTTGCCGAGCTTGAAGGAGGGGAGGGGGTGGGTGGATGACATCATGGAACGTTTGTGAGGTTCCTCCTCCTTCTTCTGGGCAACCCTGGGGGGTGCGTGGCAGTGGCTGATTGGAACTGCTCCGGGTGTTGAGTGGAATGGGGAGGGTCAGGGATGCGGCGTCCTTTGTTATCAGGAGGGTCTTCGACGCCTCCTCTCGCACCCTGACCCCTCTAGACCATCCCCTTAGCTTTCCTCCCTTCCCCCTCATATCCCTCGAAGATCCACCTGAGACAAACTGCACACGCCCCCCAGAGATGCCCAGAAGGAAGGAACGACACAGACGTTCCACGACGCTATTCCCCCATCTCCTTCCCACTTCATCCTTCAAGCTCTCCAAGACATACAAAGATACACCCGCAAATGAGATCTTTCCTCTCCACAACCCTGCACGCACTGTAAACTCAAACTCCCCGATCGTCATATAATCCTTGAGGAGATGATCAAGATCATCTATGCCACTGATGATTGATGGAAGACATTACAAGTAATAACCTGTGAATGATTTTTTTCTAGAAACGGGCTTAGTTCCATCCTTTTTTATAGCTATGATTGGGCGATAGAAGACAACAAAAGCGTAGTTGGGCAGCTGCCATCATAATAGCGTAGATATTTGAAGCAAATGTCTATTTTTAGTGTCCATACTACATTCCCATCTCTACTGACTATTCCGAAAATAAAATTCTTATTACAAAATGTTCAACTTTTGTTTTATATACGTTTTCGATACTGGGATGAAATTTCACCAACAATACGATCGCAGACTTAAAAGCATTGACATAGTAGGTATATATTTTACGAACTTTTAAGACATGCATCTTTTGAGAATGCTTTCACAAACGACCACAAAAGTTATACAATGTTGCTGAAGAGAACAAAAGTTAGAGAAAACAAAGATAACATTTTTCACGATTTTTTTTAACATGTTCGAAATTACGAAGTGCCAATTTTCCGGCCCCACTGACTTCGTATTATCGAGAGTTTATTGTATGCAATATGGTTGAATAATAGAGCACCTGCCCATCAGAAGGGAAGAGAGGAAGAGCATATCAATTTGCAATAAGTATTCTCAGTTGCAATATAGGTTCCTGAGGAAATTTGCTAATAGCCCTCCACCCACTCCACAATCCGAACAAATGGCCCCTCGAGAGGATTTGGTTGTAGTTTGGTTGCTATTATTTGGTTATGGATGCATGCACATGCAATTAGCTGTATTAGGACCTGTAACACTCATATTAGACCAGATTTTAGGGAAACAGCTGCATAGTCAATAACAGATGTGTTTTGGTATAAATCTCATGGGTATTATTATTATTCATATTAGGACTCCTAAACCATAAATCCCAAGGTAAGCTAGTGGAACTGCTATAACAATCCGGAACGTTATGTACTTCATCCTGAAAATCGAGCATTTTACTACTTCAATATAGCACAAATGTAAAAATTTTCTTCTTTGAGTCTTAAAACATTGGGATTGCATATTTACAAAGATTCTGATCACATCGATGTGAGAATTAAAGATGTCAATGAACTCGCTCTGACATGGCACAAACATAAAACAACACAAATAAACCAATGAATTAATTATTTAAGGGACATATACAAATTGGAGGGAGATAATTAACAATGAATTGTGATTTCCTCTTCTAAGTGAATGTCAATTTTTGATGCTATGCTGATGAGTGACGATGAATTTTCTGAGATGACTGTGGCGAGCATAGAGATATGTTCGAGACTTCAGAATTCGTGCAGCACGAGTCAGAGAAAATGACCATCTTTAGGGCACGAGAAGAGGACCGATAAACAGAGTAACCGAGGACAGTAATCCCTGTTCACCGGCAGTTCGTCTATTCTGCAAAGGAGGGGAGAGGAGGGTAGGGGGTTTGTTTTCATTTAGAGCTTCCCAAGGCTCCACCAGAGGGAAGCCGTGACGCAGCATTATCAAATCACCGTCAACTCGGGATTTTTCAAATTTCAGCTCCAAAGTGGTAACTTTTAATTGGAAGTGCCCGTACAAAATACAGATAATTAGGTACTCTTCAAATGGAGGTCTAAGAAGGGCCACAATCTCGCTGAAAATCAGCTCCTGTCAGCATTTAAAGTGGACCACTCAGGATGGCAAGCCCATGCTCTGGCCACCTCATGAACAAATATTGGAGACCACACCAGAGGCACTTCATTTTGGATAAGAGGACTCGTGGAAAAGTGTGCGAAAGATGATTTAAAACCAAACTACTACCATGACCACCCAATTACTTCATCCCCAATCACGTTCGTTTTTTTTTTTTGTCTTCACTCAAAGAGCACCTCAATGACACACATTTCCAGAGCGGTCAATAACAATTTCTTCGTTACATATTATGATTCTGGTTCAGATATACATACATACACGGAAGAACTCCCTAATCCATGGATTCAGTCCCCCACATACCACATGAAGAGGAATTAATCAATTTTTGAAATAATGCACAAAAAACAATCAACTAATTTTCATGATATTTGTCCCTTATGGTGAACAAAATGCTAACCACAGATTCAACAGGGTGAGACATCTAAACCTTTATTAGATCTTAAAATGTAAGGCTAAGAAACTGAAGCTTAAGGAAAAAGGGAAATCCCAATTATGATAATGATTAAAGAGGATGATACACCAATGCATCAAATAGAAGTCTTACCATAAAAAGGGGAGGTTTGGATGGGTGAGGGTGAAATCCTGTCTGTCTGCAAGTAGCAATGAAGTCCAGCCCATAATCGGGAGTTAATGCATAGAAGCCAGTCCTGTCAAGACAACACAAAATATCAGTCACTCCATCAAGTTATCAGGAAAGGATTAAATATTCCAGTCACACTTCAGTTTAACCTACGTTAAATTAAAGATACATTCACTTAATTTAGAAAGGAAAAGATAAATGTGAAAAGATAGGCAACAAAACAATAATAATCTTCCAGGTAAAAAATGAATAAGACAAATTTCTAAGATTACACAGGACATAGATATTGGTCTCGACTTGCACATATGTATTATCATTTTATAGGTCACCACTCAGTAACTTTGCAGTTTTTTTGGACAAATTTAATTTCTTGCACGCTTCTCCGCTGGAAGTAAGGTCCAAGTCCAAACCGAGGCCATCTGCTGCCCTTTTCGCCATCTGGAATAGGAACTTGCCGACACTCATGTTTATTTACGAACAGCATAAGGGGGTCTGTGCTGTGGAACATGTGGCTTGCCGTATTGAGGACTACTCTTGTCATGAAGGCACTCCAGGCTTATCAGCCCTCTACCACCTAGCCTTCTTGGGAGATACAATGTGGCGACGGAAGACTTAGGATGAAGACTACGATACATGGTCATCATTTTCCTCGTTCCCCTGTCAAGGTTTTGCAGCTCGTTGACATTCCATTTGATGTAACCGAAGGTGTAGAGCAGTGTTGGAACCGCAAAGGTGTTGGTCGCAAGAACCTTGCTCTTGCCAGACAGGTCAGAGCTCCAGATTCGCCTGAGAGTTTGCCTGTATTTCGCTGCAAGCCTTTCCTTCACTGCTCTCACCTCCTGCATCCGGTGCTGGGGACGCCAAGATATTCATATGCTTCGTCATCATCAAGATGACGAATAGCTTTTCCGTCAATGAGCTGCACGTCTTCCTGGTCTTCCGAAATCTTTCCTTTCGCCAGATGGATGGTCGCGCACTTGTCCAATCCGAATTCCATCCCTATATTCTCACTGCATCTGCGTACAGTGTCCAACGCAAAGCGCAGGTCTTTCGCACTTGAAGCATAAAGCTTCAGGTCATCCATATAGAAAAGATGGGTCACCTTATGCTCCCTTTTTGACGGGACACCGCACATATATCCCCTACCTCGTCTCAACTGAACAGACAGTGGGAGGAGGGATAAACAGAACAGGAGGGGACCAAGGCTATCACCTTGAAAAATGCCACGGTGGTATGTTACCAAATTCGTGTAGATGGTCTTCTAGCCAATTGGTATGGCGAAGCACGTCTTCCACAGTGGTAACAGGCATTCGATGCAGGACACAACCTCTGTGTGGAATTTCATGAACCTCAGCATGGCTATAATCAGCTCATGAGAGGTGGTATCAAAAGCCTTCTTGTAGTCCACCCAGCCCAGATTACGCTTGCAATGACAAGCATTCTGGCTCACACACCTATCACTGAGCAACTTGTCCTTGCATCTGGCGATGCCTTTCTTCGAGCCCCTCTGCTCGTACACTTCCTCCCATACCAGTTGGACGTGGCGGAGGATAAGGTCCTTCAAGATGTAAGTTAACACCTAATTACAGTGTTAAGACAGTTTATAGGGCGGTAAGTCTTCAGATCGGACAAGTATCCCTTTTTCGGTATTAAAACCGTTCGCCCCTCAGTCAGCCAAGATGGAATTGGCTCCATCCCTGAAAGGAACCATGTGAAGATTCTGACAAGGTGTTTGTGCGTGGAAGGGAACTTTTTCCACCAGAAGTTATTCACTGCATCCATTCCGGGAGCAGTGAAGTTCTACTTGCCAGAGAAGACCTTCTTCACATCACTTTCTGTGACTGAGATGGGATGATCCATATCTGCTAGATGGCGGTCACAGAACTCTTTAAAGTGTGCAATGGCTGGAGTGCCTTCATTGAATGGCCTCGTGGTCTCGTAGATGTGCTTCCAGAATGTTCCACCTCCGGGATAGTTGGTGGTGTTTGCACAACAGGTGGAGGGGATCGGAAGAGACGGCTGAATGTAGAAGGTGGAGTTCTCTTTCCTGGTGTTGATCCTCTTGACCAACTTCTTCTTCGCCATTGTAAGTGCTCGCACTCTATCCACCTCGTGCTGCTTAAGGATAAGCAGCACTCTTTTGTTCAGTGTGTGATGTGCTCTCCAGATTGTACGAGCAATGCACTTGACCTTCGGCGTAAAGGCCCGACAGGAGGAAAGGTAATCCATCACACACTGAAATCTCGACACCTGTTGTCTTGCCAGCATGATTTTGGCATTAAGCTGTTTAAGCCTATTTGCTGCTTTTGTCTCCCAAATGGCAGACACTCGGGGAGAGGCCAACAGTGTGGCGGCAGCATATTCCACGGTCTATTTCCCACAGGCTGGTTGTTTCCATCAGGAACATACTACAATACCCATTCAACTGGGACAGCTGTTGGTCCTGCAGAGAAATTTTATGATGACTATTTCTCTACCTGGTAGTCATCTCATCGTAGTTTATCGTGCTTTCCAACCGCTTTAGTAGATCAGAATCGGCCTTCGCCTCGTCTCCCTTCACTGAAAGATTGGCGGAAGCCCCGGTAGTAGGAGGTTCATCTGCCTTTGAAGAAGATAGAGCCTTGACCGGTGGTGTACTACTCTGATCTTGTGGTTGGGGTGTCATTTTCTTGCGCAGGTGATAGGCGTAATCGTGCAGATTCTGCTGCGACAGATGGTTGTTCAGGATGCATCTCACACCACAAAGAGTGCATCCTCACCATGTATCCCCTGCGACATGGCTCACTGGCAGCATGGCAAGCAAGAAGGTCTCCCCTCAGGGTCTCCGTCCACTCCATGCGAGCTCCCTTCTTAGATGGCATAGATTTGCCACACCCAACTCTACTAGGGCCCTCATCCGAGAAGGGCCGGTTGTGGGTGGCACTGCTGGAATTCCTCGGAACTCAGGATTTCCCCGAGTGCGGAGGTTAACCCCACAAGCAGACGGTCACCATTAGCCAGCCGAAGCTGTTTCCAGGGATGCCACATTATTATTATTATAAATGCAATTTATTTCAATATCAGTCATGGAAAAGTCAGTCATGATGTTAAATTCACAGAATTTGCAAATACAGTAAAACTACGTATTTGCGTTATCAGAATTCACGTTTTCCCGTGACTTACAACGTTTTTATCAGGTCCCATGCATACTCCTACATCTCCAACATTAGTAGAACCCTGTATTTACACCATGACCTTTCCATTTTCCTGCTGTTTGCATTAGATACGGGTTAGAATGCGATAGATTTAAAAAAATTCCTTTCTACAACATTTATCCATACATACCACTCTATATAACACTTTTCTACCTCATTTTGTGCATATGCACTTCAAAAACACAAGAGAGAGTAGTAATGTGCTCCGCTTTATGGGAGAATTAGAACTTAGCAGCATAGCGGGGCAGTACACAGCACCACTAGTGACGGAAAGACGAAATGATTACACTCACGATCTTTTTGCCAGGAAAAGATTTGTATTATGAAATTAATGCGTATAAGGAAGCAATTTATAATTTAGGAACACCTGCAGGAGTGTATTTAAGCTTTACCGAAATTCGTATTTTGAAGAATGAAAATGAATTTTTACCCAGACATTATGAAACGTTAGAAATACATGAACTGAACTGGTTGATGATAACAGGGGATCGTTTGTCAGACGATTGCGCAGCATTGATTCAACAGTTTTACTACAGGTTAACAACAAAACAAAATTTATTGAAACTTGTTTTATCACACGAAAACCACATTGAATGAATAAAATTATTTTGTTGAGAAATTTTTGAAGCTGGAAAACTGCTTGCGCTGGCGAAGTTTAGGAGTTATAAACCGTAATTTTTTTCATAAAACTTTCAGTGGATTTTCAATGGTGAGCAATGACAATTGCAAAACCTCGATTTCTATTTCCACAACCGAAATATATTTCACCCGCAAGCTTCTGATTTCTTTTGCCATTGTCACCTTTACAAATAATACGTGAATGTCACCTTTACAAGTAATATTGTGAATGTCATAGAAAGAATGAAATTTACTTTTAGAAGAAATCAGCAAACCAAACGAGAAACTATTCAATTTGCACCTCACCACTGCGAATAGCGCCTCAAGCCAAGCCATAATTACCCTTTAACTTTCCCAGTGGATAATCCAGATTGTCCTCTCAGGCTTGGCACCAAGTGTGGCTTTACGTCACTGACATTTTGGCGAACAACTTTCACATCATCTTCTGGGCTATCCAAAAAAAAAAAGACTAAGTACACATGTGATATGGTGTTCGTTATGTTGAATAGCCCTCAAGATGACGAATGAGTTGCTTGTCAAAATGCGACAGATGGAAAGCCTCACTCGCTGCCAAACCTGAGAAGACTCCATTAACTTTGATTAAAATTGCAGACAGTAACGTATAGAGACTTCCTTTCATATTCAAGAAAATCTATGGCTAAGCATTAATAAAATTGGTCCTCAGCAAGGCTGAGTGTGTCTGTCAGAACTGGTCCATGGTATTCACAAGGCAGCAGCAAGAGGGTACAAGACCACTTACTCATTGTATCGGGGTGCACAAACAACAGCAACAGCCTCGGGCATCATGCGCTGATATGAACAGTGGGTGTGTAGGTCCACACTTGACAAGAATGCAGTCTGGCTGGGGTGAGTCTACAAGGAATTGAAAATCCAAAACATATAATGACTATCTTTCATCATCCTTAAATTAACTATAGATTTATACATTAACATTCAAAAAAATTAACAAAACAAATAACAAAAAATTTAACAATACATGTGTGTCTTTAAGATTCTTCACTATCCACACCATGCTTAAATAATTAGGTACTTCCTGAACTTATACTATAAGGCAATGTGTTTCTTCACCCCTAAACCAAAACTACTTTCTACAGAAAAAATTAATTTAATCTACTATGTAGAGGCATTCCACAAGTACACATGCCTTTCACAATATTCACTGTAGGATACGATATGCCTTGGAAAATTACACAACAATCCCAAGTGTCACTTCCCAAGTTTCTGTTCCATAGATAATTTCTTGTCTCTAGCCTTCACCAGCATCACAGGGAGCATCTTCAGGAGTAATGACGATGAAATTTCCACCAGAAAAATATATTGCAACCGTTGCCGTTTGGCCGGTCACATGATAGGAGAAATCTGGATATACTTGAGGGAAGGAGAGTTTAATTTTTCTATTTGACTCAATGTATGTTTGTTTCAAGTGCAACATGTGTGTGTGAATGATCTGAGTGTGTGATTCCCTCCCCCCCCCCCCCGATTCCCCGTTCTTCGACCCCTCCTGTGTGTGCCCTTGAATGGTTTGAGAGTGACTCTAGAAGAAAGAAGAGAGTCCCCTCCACCCCAGGCCCTGACCCTTCACCACGGATATATAAGGCGGGTGTTTGAGCCGCCTGAGAGAGCTGTAATGCTGGTAGTCTGTAGTAAGATCGGCTCTGGACGTTTTTTTGGGGCAAACGCCAATACCGGAGAGAGTGGCGTAGACAGAGGGAAGATTGGAGTGGCGCTGAATGTCAGACCGAAGGAGAGGACACGCTGAGCGGGGATAGGAGACTGACCAGGAGTTTCCCCGTCGCCAGGGAAAAGGTCGCCCACGCACTTTGTCGAACGTTCCCTCAGCTAAAGACAACAGCGGAAGGCAACGACCCCAGAGAAGGAGCCGACAGTGGGATTTTAGTCCTCAGCAGGGACACAGAACCATAGAGGTCCGATAAGTAGAACGACCATACCCCCCAAACCCAGAACTGTCCGCCCCCCAAAGTGAAGAAGATCTTGGCCAAAAGTCCCCCCATCAGTGTCGTCCCCGGACCCCGAATTATCCCCCCTCCCCCCCAGTGACGAAGAGCCGCCGCCGCGCCTATTCCTCTCGTTCCGATTCCCCCCCTTTTTTTCCCCGATGTGTGATTGCGTGTGTGTTATTTCCATAGGGTTGCCATTCTAGTGTTTCAATTTTTTTTTAGGGTATCTAACTTTGATGGACTGTAGACAAGTTTCAACGGGAAGTCATTTTTTTTGTTCACTGTTTTTTTACATTTGTGTGACTATTCACTTTGTTAATTACTGTAGTTCAGTTCCCACCAACACCGGTGAGAGTGGGCGATTTTATGTATTATTGCCTGTGTTTCGTTCTTGCTTTTTTTGTGATTTCATTAAACATAAGTACACAAAGATTTGTGTCAAAGCTCTCCTTCTCTCAGCACTCCAGTCATCGGAGGGTTTCCCACATTTTCTCCCCTCCCCCCACCCTCCTTTTAGTCCCTTTCCGCCCCCCCCCAACCCAGGTGCCCGGGGTCACCCACACGTCCCCCAACTTTCCCCGCATTTGCCTGCGCACCTCAAACCCTCCCACATCCGCCCTCCCCACCGTGTGAGAAGTCACAATATACACTTCTGATTCCCATCACCGAGGGTCATTCCTACTACTCGTGGCCCTCTCCCCCTCAACTGTCCTTGAACTAAGTGGCTGGTCAGCATTACCACATGGCGAATCACCAATATTTTGAGTGGAAGAGTGGAATTTACGAGACGAGATGTTGAGAAGAGCCTCTTCCAAGTGCCACTCAGTTAAATGCTATCGTCTTGAGCAAAATTCAGTGGTATTTTTTCTATCTCAAAAGCTTCGCCTATTAACTGTGGAAAAAATATCATCTTTGGGCAACATGCGCATCTTCTTTTTGGTTAAAACGGTATGGTCTACCCCAGGAATAGGCATGCTGTGCGACAGCAGAATCCTTGGTGTTGCCAAGGCTAACTGCTCTGTGATTCCACTTTGATCTGCAGGCCACTTAAGGAGGTTCCACCGTGATTCTGCGATTCAAACTCCCGTAAAAGAGCTATGTTGTTTAATGAATAAATACTGATCCAGAAAATCTCCTATATGGAAAATCACCTATAGGGCGATAACGCATACACAATAATTGTATGGGTATGCTATTATACAGAGCGTTGTAGCTGCATTCTATTTTTACAAGCTCTTTTAGCTCATTTTGACTTCAAAACATGACTGACGTGTTGTTGCCACGTTTATTTTACAAAATGAGAATACATGCTCAATCCCGCTAATACGTATTCTAAAATAGGCTAAATATTTTCTCACTTAGTTTTAAACTATTCCCTTGCAAATACAACCCTTTGTTTTGAATTTTATTAATATTTAGGGGTATGCGATTAGTACTTTTCAACCTCGAGTCGAGTTGAAAAGTACTCGCGAGTATCGAGTCGAGTCTGTACATTATTGTACATGAGTGAAGAGACCCAGTTCTTACCTGAGTCATCCCAATTAAAGTTAGCCAGCAACCCGACTATCAAATCGGCAAGTCTACCTAGCTAATGCATAATTATAAACAGTCAAATTAATATGGCACGTAGCGCAGGCCAAAAGACCTAATGGAAATTTTCTGGTAGCTCTCGAAATAAGTAAATTATCTTCATTCCCAGGATTACTCAAAAATGTGTAAATTAGCTTGCAGTATGGTACCTAGAGTGTACTTAGGCATAATATGAGGCCAATATGAGTGACATACCCTATTAACTTGTAATGAAAGTAAGCCAGGAAGCAAAATATTTTTTCTTTCGGAATACATAAGCCTAATTAGAAGAGCATTCCTTGTATTTCGCATTCCTATGTATTTCTTTTCAGAGCTAAACACTTTCTCAGCGATGTCGTGTATGCCGGGGTTAGTCCATCAGTACAGTGAATTTCATACAAAATGCATTGTTTGTGCAGTACATATTTGATAAGCTCGCGAATCAAATTTATGATTGGCCATTCATTTCATAGTTAGTTTTTTAACATATACTTTTCTTCCTCTTCCAATTATTGGCACCATCTCTTCAAAATCGATGATTTCTGCCTAAACATGATAGAACTTAGAATCATAAAAATGACCTGTGTCAATCATTTGCATGATGCATGAACACCCAATATCAGCACGGGTCATTTCCAATATCCATTAATGCAAGTTAATAATGTTTTAACAATGAATTTTCATTCACGGATGGATGTGAGCAGGTATATGAATTTTATATAGAGTCCTGTGGATTAAAGTTTTCGATTTCTAAGGAAATATATTTCAACAAAAATTTATTACAGATAATTATCTATAGATAATTATAATTATCTATCTTAAGATATGACTAGGAACTTGGCAATTAATGATGTAATTAATAATACTAAATAGGAAATGAAAAAATGGAATCGTAAAACTTACAAGTTTTATACGATACCTATATCATCCGTAATGCCCTTAATAGGATGCCTACCATCCGTTACAAAATTTCCTTCACCCGTGAGTTTGAAGACCAATATCTCCAAGATGACTAAAGCGATTTTAAATTAAAGAATATCAAATTAAAGCTTGTTTATTTCTACGTTAACTGGTAGTATTAAAATATTTTTACAATTTTTTTTACTGAAGTACCTACGTGTTTAAGAACGGATTTTTAGCGAATTTATTTTGGTACCGGATGGATCCATCGAATTCGGGCATTATAAGAACAACACAGATCGAGATATTAAACTTTCCTATTCCCATATTGTAGCTAAGGGCTTTGTTAATAGTTATACGAAGTTTCATACTATTACGTTCATCCAATATTTTTGCTATTGATGAATTTGTCAGACTGCGTTATTTTCCGTCCCACACGCTTTCCGTTCCGGAAATCACTGTTTGTACCTTTCTCTTGCTCGAGTTATTAATATGAATCCACTTATGAAATCTCAGTAGAATTCGTTGGGTATTTGATATCAATATATATTTATTTTCGGCTATAAAAGCACGCTCAACTGTCCAGAGCATGCCTGAAAGAGAAAGGTAGGTAGCACGCATGTGGAATCTTCTGCTGCAAGCAGATCGCCTATCGCTGTAAATGAGTCATGAGGACTCGACAATGGCGGAAAAAAGTATCGCCTTTAAGAATGCAAGTCAGTGTCAGTTTAAGAACTGACAGTATCTTTGGAAGCATACCGACATTATGCCTCCTCGCGCAAATATTTTGGAGACGGAGTTGAAGATAATTTAAAATGTAATTTGTTTCTTTCGTCGAGAAGACGAGAAGTGTCGGGACAAAAGCTATCTCCCTTATCGCTGATTTTATTTTGGTGAATACTGCAACTTATAAACTTTATTCAAGCATAGGCAAGGATATTTTACCTGTGCATAGTATGCACTGCATGCTAGAGAAATTTTCTCGCGTAGTGTCTGGTGCGTGCAGTACCTACGGTAGCTTACAACTTGACAACCTCGAGCAGCTTATCTCTCCAGGCCAAAAGTCCTGTTGCGTGGAGCTCGCTTTCCGAAATAAATACATACACGTTGAAAGCATATCTAATTCTCCCAATTTGTTAAGTCACTTTACACGTGCTTAGTTTTCAAACATGAAGAATACCATCAAAATGAACTAAATTTCCGACTTCCGCATGCTGAGATAGGGCATTTTTAAATATTATTCGTAACGTAATTAGTAACTGAGTAATCTATTTTAAACTTTGTTTAGTCTAAGATAAATAAATGTTCAATATCTTCTGCGAAGAAAAGAGAAGTGGTTTTTCATGTGTATCTTCAAGTGGGCGTCAAACTTGCTTCCCAGAACTTGAAAAATATCCGGCGTTTTTATCTGTCTCGGTCGAAAAATTAATTGATATAACCAACGAAAAATATATTTTTGACATTATTAAACGTATAAATAAACAAGATTTAGTTCAATATACTTTATTTTAAAATTGAACTACTCAATTTTGTGATATAAACCTTCAAACTCAGGGGATGGAATCTTACAACGGACATTAGGTGCTTTGAGCTCGAATATAGTCCCCCCCAGACTTTTTCCGCGAAGATTTTGGCCAAAAAGGGGGGGGTATATTCGGAGGAATGCGGTACATATGCGGTTTCATTCACCGTGTAACCACCGATTCATGCATTCGTTCACGCAAACGTACATGAATCCGTTCACGTAAACGTACATGAAACCATTCACGCAAATGTAAATGAACGAAGGTAAGTACATGTTCATACGTGTTATCTATCGTGTGACCAGAGATTTACTCAATTTCGATGATAGCGCTTCCTGTCGGCAGATTTCTGAACCAATTGGCCTTGGCGGCTCCGTCGACAAAAACTACTCTACTCGATTGACTTTCGTAAAAATACTCGAAGTACTCGAGTCGAGTACCAACTACTCGACTCAACTCAAATTTTTGAGTACTCGCACATCCCTATTAATATTCATATTTTTTAAAACTGTTTGGCAACAATGACGCTGCTACCATTTGGAAGCTTTGGTATTAATCACAACATGTCAATAACCAATGAAATATTTAAATTACATAAAAAATATAAAAAGCACCATGGTGAGGTTTATTCTTAAATTAAGTTAATAATTAGGCTCATAAGGATGTTCCGTCACAAGTCCCGTTGCCAATGATAACAAAATACTGCAGTGCCACTTCCATGTTACTAAGGCTTTTCTGCTTTTTTTCGAGCAAACATTTATTAATATCAATTAAACAAGTGCGGTAAAGCCAGAAATTTTTTACAATGCTAAATTCTACATAAAATTGCGCATCTTATATTAGTTTTTCGTCAAAATGACATCTCTCTTTTCATTATTAATCTGCAAATTTTACTGCTACAACCATGCCTTGTCATATAACCACATGTAAAATTACTGATTTTCTACGTCTTTTTTCTTCAAGTATATGATGAAAAGGCCTCATTATATTATTGCCAATCAATAGAAGGTCCAAAAAATGATGTGTCCTGAAATTTTCACAAAAATGCCATCTACTTCATTCTTCGGTGGAGCCTCCTTAATGACCGCTTGGCCCAATATGGGTTCTTCCACGTGAGCAAGGGATTTTATGAAACCCTTCAGTAAGCAGCAGGTGGAGCAAACTCTTGAAATATGCTTCACCCTGGAAAGTGTGGTGAACTGAGTTCCGATGTCTCCTTTCCGAGGAATACGGGAAATGCATTCCATGGTCTCAGACACAGAAGGGACTGTTGCATTGGTATTGAAGTCTGGCTAAACTTTAATGCCTTTCTTCTTCAGTTTCAAATTGGGCCGAATTATATGTTGGGAGGAGCCGTTTCTCTGGAGGGCTGTCATTAAGTGGCCTTCTTCCGCTTTGAGTGAATTGTCAGATTCTTGGCCTGTGCCATAGGGTTTTCATGAGAGCCATCAATGAAATCAAAGAGAAGTCTCCTGGAGTGAATATCCACGGAGAATAAATTAGCATGCTATGATTCACTGATGACACAACACTGATAGTAGAGACAAGAGGGATCTGAAAAATATTCTAATAACCATGGAAAGGGCAGTGGCCAGATATCAGCTGACGATCAATACAAAGATGACTAAGATGATGTTGTGCAGCAAGAGAGAAGAGACCAAAACCAACATTAAACTAGGAAAAAAAACTGGAAGAGGTGAAAGAGTTCTGTCATCTGGGGAGAAAAGTAACCAACAATAGACAAAGCAAGAAATAAATGGTGAGTAGAATACCTCAGTCAATGAGGGAATGCTATCAAAAGAAGAATCTACTTACTGCAGGAAATAAAAGCGTAGAAGTCAGAAAACAATTCATCAGGACGTACATCAGCAGTGGAGAAGAAAAGGGTGGAAGCATTCGAAATGTGGTGCCACAGAAGAATGCTGAAGATAAAATGGATCAACAGAGTGACAAACGAAGAAGTCTTAAGAAGAGTGGGATAAAAGAGAAGTATGCTGAAAATCCGAAAAAGAAGACAGGACAACTTAATCGGCCATATCTTAGGACACAATGGCCTGATGAAGACAATCGTCGAGGGAAAAGTGAACGGGTAGAATGGCAAAGGAAGGCCTCATATGAGGTACATGGAACAGGTTGTGAAGGATGTGAAAGAGAGGAATTACATCAATACGAAGAGATAAGCCAATAGAAGAATTGAGTGGATGGCTGCATCAAACCATACCTAGTATTGTTGACCGATGATGATGACTTCTTCACTTTTGGTGATAGCATAATGTTGTATTTTAATTAAGTCATCAGGGGTACACAATGGACTTAGTGTCCTTAAGAGACTTGATTTCTGGGTCTTCTTCCAAGTCTATCCATTTTCTTGGGTAATATTCACCCACATTCCAGCCATCTTCTTCAGATCCGCAGATGTGGTCCAGGTTTATATAGCTGCTCGATCAGGTGGGATGCATCATGATTGGTCCATTCTGTTGAACATATATTTCCACATGCTAGCAAGTAAGTAGCCATCCTCTCGGTTGATGTTTTTTGGTGTTTTGACTATTTCTATAGCCTTTATTATGATCCTAGGGAAATTCACCTATTGTGCATTTTTAGTGGGTGACTTCGCTACGGTATTCAAAGCTAGTTTGCAATCCTTGAAATAACAGCACTCTTTTATCAATAAATTTTTTCATCAAAATATGTTGTGTATGATCACACTCCACCAATGTTCTGTGTCTGCTGACAGGCAGAATAGTCAGTTTTTCACAGCCCTGTGATGCTCCTGGAATCGGCATTTCAAGGCTCTTGAGCTCTGGTCATTGTAGGAGTGGCCACAGCTGCACTTAATCTGGTATACTCCTCCAAATTTGTCTTCTGGGAGGTGATCCTTGGAGTTCAGAAGGATATCCACTGTCTTGGTGACACATTTAAACATCCATTGGGTCCTTGGCAGTCCTTTTTAGGTTCAATAGTTTCTCCCGTTCTTCCTTCCATGCTATTTTCAGCACATTTTCTTGCCAGAAGCCATTTCACTGGAAAATTTGTAAAGGATGTTGTTTTATCATGGTCTGACTGGGACACTAAAGGTCCTAACCTTTCAGCACCAAGTGACGCGTCGAAAACTTAAGGCCCGAACATCAATTGACATCAAACAATGAGGGGATAACATCTCGGCAGCCTACTGCATATTTGAATTTTCTAAGTCCTTATTAGATCCCCTGTCCATCTCCATCGTAAACTTGATGGAGTCGTTTTGGTTATTCAGGTGGTGTAGGAATTTATTCAGTTCCTATTATTCAGGAGAACTAAATGGAATGAACGAATGCCCGATTTTGCCACAAAAGCATTAAAGAAAGCATAGCGCTGAAACCAAGGCCACAACCAAGCATCTTGAATTAATAATTTTTAAAATTCCCGACTCAGACCAGAAAGTCACGAATAATCCAAGAACATTTCCCTACATTGAGAATTCATGAATAATTCCCATATTTTCCGGTTTTCCCGGTCTGTGGACACCCTGACTAACCTCTAATCAATTTCGGCATGTCATCAGTTTACATGAAAACTGCTAAAAACATCAAATAAAAGATTAATTACAACAGCTCATTCAACTTAAACACCTCAAGATTACCAGAGCAATCAATACATGATAAAAAAAATACAGTATTCAAAATAGTGCTTCAAGTCAGTGAATAGTTAACCATGGAAAATATGAATACAAGGCGTCTGATTACTGCCACATACTGGCCACAATACAATTTTAGACAACAAATCATGCAGGGACATAATGCATATTGAGAGTGAACAACAACAGTGAACATACAAGATGAAAAATGACAGCACTGAGGTCTAATCATGAACTTCATTCCATAAAATTTACTTACATGAATCCAGCCAAGGGTAATGAGATCATGCTGATCTTGGTAGTCAAATATTTCCTCTTCATTTTTGGTTGTACAGGAGTCTGCTGTGCCCGTCTGCTTTGGGACCAGGAGGTGAGTCACAATCAGCTGATCTCGATGCTAACCTCCAAGAGAAAGAGCCTGCGTTAACATTCCTCAGCCTGCCTTCAGTATTTCACAACTGATCTGGATATGAACAAGGGTACCACATAGAAAAGGCATGAGTTTATGACGTACTGTATTTTCAAGCTTATGAGATGCACTAGCATATGCGATGAACCTTAGTTTACAAGTCATACATGACACATGACATAAGATGCAGGTTGATTTTCTGTGATTTCTCCAGCAAAAAAAAAACATGTTTCATAAGCCAGATAATATGTTCCATCAAATCCCTTCTTGGCTATACAAACAAAAGGTATTCATATTTTAAGGCTTTCTAATTCATAACAATATGGTAGTTTCCTCCATCAAAGCAAACAGAACTCATTAATTGCGATTCCCTTTAAAACCTGCGGAATGTCAGCACTAACAATTACCTTAAAGCCACCCGAACAAACTTAAAGCCACCCGAAACATTTGAAAACATTTAAATTAGTGTAAAGCGTTGTTTAGTGGCCTCAAATCCTGGTTCTTATCGTTCCCACCGTGAAATATAGGTTTTCTTCATCACCTTTTTCCAGAAAAAGGCTGTCTCGTTGGCGTTGAAAATTTGTTAAGGCAGATAACTTCCTTCTTCAATCAGGACGAAACTATAAAATAAAATTTTGGGCTGTCTGATGATTAGCAGACGCACTTTCCCTCACTAATATAATGTTATGGTTAAGGCATCATTTTATAAGCTCCTCAAACCATTCAAAACTCGCAATAAAAGTTGCACTGGTAGAAAACTCCAGATTTTGCGCAGATAAGGAGTTGTATTAAACCACTGCCTTAGTACGCATTACTGCTGAACTCACGGTCACCATTCTTTGATTTTGGTCACAAACATTTTTCATAAAGCAGTTTGTACAAACATTTCACAAACATCCACAGTCACAAACATTTTTCCACCGTATACAAATTCACATTTATTTTGGAAATCCTTTTCTTTTCTCACCACCAGAAGTTCCTCTATGGAAGTCCGCTCTTATTTTTCATGCATTTGTTCGTTTGGTAGGCATGTTGACTCGTTAAACCCGTGATCTCTCCCTAGGGACGAGGTTTTTTCACCTGATTACACATTGTCAAAAATTTCAATTTCCCCATCTAGTGTAATGGCCGTACGGACATACGTCATTCCTCCATGGATGCTCTTGAAGATCGTCTCGAGGACCAATGTGGTGAAATCGTATTGTGGCTGCGACGATATCACGAAACTTATCTGTTGCTGGCAACAACAATTTGTTACAGTGTTCTGACCGAAATAGTTGTAGATTCAATTGTGTTGCTTGGACAACACTTTATTTCATCACCAATCCCTAATCGCAAACCTTGAAGGAAAATGGATCTAAGGTTTGCAGAACATACACATGGTAACACCAAATGCATACAACGCAGATGAAGTCACAAATAGCGGTGGGTAGAAAGTTACGTATATCGGAATAAAAGGATGAATGCACAGTAAATGTGCCGAATTATGATGTTCTTCACTCCCAATGTGGTTTGATTAGACAGGTGCACTACTTTGAATATTATTCCTAATCCTTGAACCAATGTATACAATCATGAATGAGCTTGATTCCCAGGTTTACTACGATCATGATATCTGAAACAGCATCTTTCCGAAAATAAAGATCACATCTCGAAAAATCAGCTACATTTCTTTAACCCCTCAATTGTGACTTTAAATGGAGGCATTTAATCCCTCAGCATGTGCGACGTACCGTCTGCGTCCACTAGAATCCATGTCTCAAGCGTGTGCGGTGCACCGCTTGCGTCCAGGTTTTTCATTGGGAATTCTTATCGCTCACACTCAAATATATGTTTTTTTCAGTGAGTACATATATATGTGGTCCAATGCCTCCTGCCTTCGTCCTCGTCCTCCTACATATCTGTGTTAATGTTTATGCATCTAAATTTTTTTTTTCAACTCATGCCTGGGAAAGGGAAGGCTCTCTTGCAGCCCAGCATCTGGTGTCTGCATACGAACGTATTTTTTCCCTCTCACGATCTCCTTTATGAGCTTCCAGAGAGATGATATGGGCATGCTGATGCTGAATGCTTTCATCTGTGGTTCCTTGTTATCTGTTTTTCTGTGTCAACATTTCTCTTTCATCGTGGTAATAATTGCGAAGCCACGGTCCTTCCAGGCATGGTCACTTAATGCTTTTAGGAACTTCAAAGACCTGTCAGCTCCGATATCTTATTTACGATGTTTGAAGATAAGGGTCGAGTTACCCTGACGCCTATGGTTGAGTTGGGGGCTTAGTTTTTTTTTCTTCGTTGGGACCATCCCGTTGCTGAACCCCTCTTTAGTTGACCATGGCTTCTACCTCGCGTGAGTTGTCCCATGAGCAAGTGCTTGACATTCTGGAAGATGAGAGTGCAGTATGTTCAGATACAATTTCTGAGGATTCAATTGGCTACTCTCTGGATTCTAGTTCCGAGGAGGAAGAACCTCCTCAATTGTCTGTGAATATTCTAGATAATAATTGGGAAGAGATTGACAGTGCTAATCCTCCTGTGCCTTTTGCGTGTGATTTGCTTGGGAAACAAATAGTGTCTGTTCAGTGTGCTGCTAATCCCCTCGATTATTTTAAGTTATTTTTTGACGATGATCTGATTGCAATAATAGTGACTGAAACAAACCGCTATGCAGAACAGTTTCTTGCCCGTGAGAAAGAAAAAATCTTGGCACAAAAAATCGCACTTTCAAAAATGGGTTCCTGCAACTCCGAGAGAATAAGAGTACTCCTAGGTTTGGTTATGTTGATGGGAATAATTCAGAAACCAAGCCACAGAATGTATTTTAGTTTACTACATATATTAGAAACTCCAATTTTCCTAATGTAATGAGCGAGGAAAGGTTTTCATTACTGACTAAATTTCTCCATTTGTGGATAACACCAATGAGGAATTAGTTAAAAGGTATCCAAAACTGTATAAAATTTTACCAATAAGTGAATATTTAAAAAATAAATTCCAAAAAGTGTATGTGCTACGAAAGGAAGTCAGTGTTGATGAATCTTTGTTATTGTGGAAAGGTAGAATTTCTTGGAAACATATTCCGATGAAAGCTTCTCGGTTTGTGATAAAAATGTTCGAACTTTGTGACTCCGTAGGGTATTTATGGAATTTTATTATTTACAGTGGCTCAGGGACCAAGTTAGGGTGTGAAATTACAAATGACAAAGACCTTTTTTCAACAAAAGTTGTTCTAAGTCTATGCGATAAACTTTTAGACTTGGGCAGATGCATTTATATGGACAATTACTACAGTAGTCCTGATCTTGAGATTAGTTCAGAGGACAACAGATGCTGTAGGAACAGTGAAAATCACACGCAAAGGCATACCAGAAAATTTTAAAAGGAAGCTCAAGAAAGGAGAAGTGGTTAGTGCAAAGTGTGGGAAATTAGTTACATTGAAGTGGAAGGATAAGGGCGATGTGACAATGCTAACTACTAAACATTCAGACCAAATGCATCCCGTTAGTTGGAAGGGTGGGTTAGAATGTGTGAACAAACCTGCGTGTGTAATAGATTACAATAAATATATGGGAGGCGTAGACTTGAAAAACCAACTTTTAGAATCATTCTTGCTAGAAAGGAAAAGGACAAAAGTGTGGTACAAGAAATTATTCAACCATGTCATAAATTTAGCTGTCTTAAATTCTTACATTCTATACTACAAGGCTGGTAACAAAAAAGATCATCTCGGGTTCCGAATAGACTTAGTCAATAAAATCATAGTCAAGTATCATGAACAGAACATCGAGAAATGCAAAGGGCGGCCCTCAGATATGGATACCGAATGTACACGCTTGACAGGCCAACATTTTATTGAAGAAAACCCAAGAACAGAATCATTGAAAGTTGGAAGAAGAAAGTGCGTGGTGTGTACGAAAAATGGAAAGAGGAAAGATACAAGCACGAATATTACATGTAGCCTCCTTGGATACAAGATACAAGTGTAAAAACTGCCCAGGGGCTCCGTCACTCTGCTTACACCCCTGTTTCGAGAAATACCACACTCAGGTCCACTACTAAATGCCAGATATGGAGTGCAAGAAAAAATAAATGACCCGGAAAAATGCAAGTATCTATTATTAACATTGAAGAGAAACTATTTTTGTATTGACTGTAATTTTTTTAAATTATTTTGAAGAGTTTGTTGAAAAGTTTGAACTATTGTGTCATAAATAATTAGGCTAATGTCTGCACAAATGGTCGACACTGCCAAGAAAAAAAGCACCCTGAGCGATTTAAATACCTCAGATTAAAGTCACGCTAGAGGCATGGAATTTAGCAGATGCAACTGCTACGTCGCACACGCTGGAGGGGTTAACTACGTTATAACGAAATCGCATCTTGTCAAACTGTGCCATGTGAGGGTTTACTGTAGCTTGCCATTGCGTTTTCGCACCTTTGAATTATTTCACTTTTTAACTAATGAGGAAAACGTCTTGTCATTTTAAAATGGAAGGGCTTAAAATATGCACTCCAGAGGATATATAGGGTTTTTAGCAGACTTCTCTTTTCTCCCACTTTTCTTACGACTTCCTCGTTACCAACTCTGTCGATCCATTTCATCTTCATCATTCTTCTGTAGCACCACATTTCGAATGCTTCCACCCTTTTCTTCTCCGCTGCTCTCATCGTCCATGCCTCACTGCCGTTAAGAAACATGCTCCAAATGTACGTTCTGATGAATTGCTTCCTTACTTCAAAGCTTGTATTTCCAGCTGTAAGTAGATTCTTCTTTCGATAGAATGCCCTCTTTGCCTGGGCTATTCTGCTGACTATTTCTTTCTAGCTTCATCCATCATTGGTTACTCGGCTTCCCAGGTAACATAAACCTTTCACCTTTTCCATTTTTTTTTCCCTAGTTTAACAATGGTTTTGGCCTCTTCTTCCTTGCTGCACACCATTATCTTATGATCGAAGGTTTCCGGGGCGTGGGTTAGATGCTCTCTGCATTCTTCCAGGTAATCATCCGCGTCAGTTGGCTGGTAGACAACAGTTTCGCTGACTGTCCTGTCTGCATCTGACCTTCAACCTGAAGACGCTGACAGGACAGTCAACGAAACTGTTTTCTACCAGCCAACTCACGCAGACGATTACCTGGAAGAATGCAGAGAGCACCATTATCTTAGTTTCCTTCTTATTGATCTTCAGATGCTGATAGATTATTGTTGTCAATAAACAGTAAATTATTTGCCATGGAAAATATATCCCAAAGAACCTTGAAATGTTGCTGTATGTCCCCATTGTCCAAGGATCAGCCCCGACAATAAGATTTCAGATCAAAAATTACAAATAGGACGAGTAAAAAAATATCTTTAGCTCAGTAATGAGCAACTGCAACTGCACAATTGCTCAGTGAAGAAAAACTATGAAATGGTAAAGGTAAAAAAAATATTCTTCGCGGAGGTACCAACAGGAAATCTTTGGATTGGGAGCGAACACACTACCCACAACACTTTTCGTAACTATAACAATTAGAGAATTTAATTGGGAATAAATAATGCTGAAATCAACAAATGAAAATGTAAACAAGACTTAAAAGTTGATAAAATCACATAATTACATATTACGAGAATACTTTCCACTGCTCAAAAGTTATAAATACAATATTATAAAGGCAGAGTGACGTACGTAGTCTCTCCTATTCAGTTGAATATTAGTAATATATAAGTAAACTCACTGCATACCATACCTCAACGCACACAGCAAGCACAATCTGTATGAAAATGAATTAAAGCAAAGACATACAGCAGAATTGACACTAATTAAGGAATTGTATTTCATTCATAATTAACTGTTTTCATGATTGAAATTATGCAGTGGATCCTTGACTATAAACGCACAAATGCTACAAATGCACAGGCTTAATCTTAAAGAAATAAAATTATATTAGTGAAATAAATGTATAACACCACATGAAGACTTCATAACATAATGAAAACTTACTTTTTGTTCTATGCCATTGAAATCTCAACCCTTGATAGCACTTCTATTATAAATTGGTGCAAGTATAAATTAAGAGTATGTATCAATCATTAGCCCCGAAATTGATAAATGCTATTATTTAATGAAATCACTTAATTGTGCAAAACTTTCACTCCCTAGCATTGGCTACACATTTAAATTACAGTAGAACCTCTTTTTTACGAACCTCTAATTTACGAAATGACACCAATTTACGAAGCATTCCGCCGGTCCCGATCTTTGTATATAGGAAAACCATGTAAAATGACCTCTATTTTACGAAACCTCGATTTTATTGATTTACGAAGTGAGAGGCCGGTCCCTAGGAGTGATTGACCTCGGTTTTACGAAGTTTTTGAAATGATTTCGTAGCACTAAACTCAGTACAATGGAATAACGATCGCCGTATACCACGACAGGAGCAGCTGAAGCCAGATAGGTAGAGGTCCGTGAAATTCGCGAGACGCGATATCGCGAAATAACGCGAAATATCGCGAAATCAGGAAATAAAAAGAAATTTCGCCTTTTTCGCGATTATTACGTGAATTAGCGAAAAAATCACATATAAAGAGTAATAATCGATTAAAGTCTAAGCCTTCATTGTTTAACGCGAAATATCGCGAAAGCGGGAAATAAAACGAAATTTCGTCTTTTTCGCGATTTTTACGTGAATTAGCGAAAAAATCACATGTAAAGAGTCATAATCGATTAAGGCCTAAGCCTTCATTGTTTAACGCTGATGACGTTCATTCGCTCTATCTCAGTGCGATTCAAAGGTCAATTGGCTTGTTTTGTCTCGCGCATGTCGCATTCGTGTAATATCGCGCACTGTAGTGATGTCTCCGCCGGAATTTGCCGTTAAATTAATCACGCCTCTCTCTTCGATTCACATTTATCAATCCTTTAATTCTCGGAAATATCTAGAATGATGCGCTTTCTCTCCTGAAGAATTAGATATTCTGAACCAATAATGTGCTGAACACGGCCGCGGAAGATCGGAAATATAAGCTCACGCGCCCGCGTCAATGCCGAGCAGTAATTCCGGTGACTCACCACGATGCAGTAGACAGCGTAATTGGATAACTTGTTGCAGGAAAACCTTTACTGTGGGCCTAATGTAACAATTTTGTAGACTTAAACACGCCCGCTGGCCGGGAACGGAAGCGCTAGCAGTTGAGGTAAGGGGGGAAGTAACAGAAAAGATAGGAGGAGAGGGGGTGCTACTTAAAAGCGGTTGATCGTCGGATATTCGGCGCTCCACTGAGCTTCAATGCAAAAAAAAATCATTTCGACACACCCCCAGTTCAAGTTTCCTTGTTTCCGATTGTGTTTAGTTATGCGTGCTTCTTTCACTGCCTTTCTTGTTATGTAAAATGCTTAATAAAAGTATAAGCATTCACAAAATGTGTACCAAAAATAATAAAACGCCTAGAAATGCGCAAAAATTGTAACATTATAATAACACCGCCCGAATTTTAGCAAAAAATAAAACCACTCTCACGGACCTCTACAGATAGGTCATGTTGAGAAGGCCCTCGGTCCAAGTATTTCATACGGGAAAATGAGGAAAAATCGATTCAGCATAGTGCTTTTTGAAGTGCTTAAACTGTAGCAAAAATCCCAGAGATTGATCATCCAAATCGCAATTCAATCCTGATTATATGATCCAAGGAAAAAATGTCCAAAGACACATGGCACGACGCCTACTTCTCGAAAACAATGCCCCAGTTCATAAAATAATCGGATTAGTGCTTGGTAATTTCTATTCCTTTTCTATCATTTTGTGTATTGCGAATACCTAACTCGTCATCACAAAGGATCCATATTTTCTCTGGAATTATTTAAAATTAGCTTTAAGGTAGCCACCGCAACCCAAATTCAGATCTTACTTCAGCCTTTCACTTAAAAATAGCATTCCCGTAGGAAGTTCTTTGCTGCAGCTGTCGTGGAGCTTAGTTTCATTAAAAAATACTAATTTTGCAATAATAAATTAAATATATTCAAATATTGATGCAATTTGATTATTTAATTTTTCATTTGAAGTGTTTTACGTCGTTAGGTAAGAATTTGCGACTTTGAGTTCACGATCGCGTTCTATAGCCGCGAGTAAATAGTTCTTGCAAATCACCGCCAGATGTCAGCACTGTAGAGCGCATATTATAAAAGAGGGAATTTCAAATTTACTCGACTCAAGTTCTAAAATTGACTTAAATCAGCTGCGAATTATTATTAAATGTATTTCAAACGATACGCTTTCTTCAAAAAAGGCATTTTCTGGTCTTTTCATGGAAATATACGGGGTCAGTGGGAACTTTGTTTTGAAATTTCCTAGTTAAAATGTATCCCTGGCTTTCCCATGTTAAAATGGCTTCTTTAAACACAAATCGACTAGCACTAAATATACCCCTTTCGTCAATGAATGCATAACTGCATATGCTTAAAATACTCCACGGGATGAGTTAATTCTCTTATTCCCCTTATTTTGAGATCTACCAACTGAACAGCTACAAGAACTTAATTCAGTTGCAGCAGCCAAGTTCATACCATCATAAATTTATAGAATAATATTCACCTGTTTTTTTTTTATTCATGGCTGTTTCATTCTCTTTTACTAAAGTGAGTCTCCTAGTCTTAGGAATAACGCCAAGCTATACAGCAAATCAATACAATTGAGGTGTAATTTTTAAATCCTTTCAATTTCTTGCAAATACACTGCACACAGAGAATTTCATGTAATATCTGTTTTTTTCCCAGAATGAGCAGATGACTATTATTTATTATAGTAATTAGTTTGATTTCAACCCTAACATAACTATTTGACAAGTGCAGCATAATGTTTAATTGCATTTAAAGTATACTTGCATTCTTGTCACCAGAGTTTTAGTAGACGTACATTTGTCGCCTCTAATGTGCAAGATGTGATTACATGTACATTGCCCCATGCTGTGCAAGGTGTTGCCAGAGCATGGGAGTGTCACCGCAAAAACTATTTCCTACTGTTGGAGATCAGCTGGTTTTGGTGACACATCAGTTTCGGAGACAGAGGAGTTAGTGGAAGATAACCTCCAATTTACAAACCCTCTGATTTACAAAGCTCAAATTTTTGGGTCCCTTCAACTTCGTAAAATAGAGGTTCTACTGTAGTCATCAAACCCAAAATCTCTATTAATAGTATAAACATAACTGAAAATTATTCCATACGAAATGGGAAGTGAGACTCACAATACGGAGCTACAGGGAGATCAAAGTCGTTGATAGGATAACAGACAATACATCCATAGCTACCGGCTGATACTGCAGACCGTAGTAGCGTTTGTCAGCACAACAAGGGATATCGTACAATATCAAGCTTACTATCATACGTTGAGGTATTGTGCAGTAGATAACTGGAAACGTAATAACATTTCAATTATCGTACGATAGGAATTTAGTTTCCAAGGTGTATCATATGCTATTTCCGTACAACAGAGGATCGTAATGGGGGCGTTTACTCGGAACCGAAATCGTAATTTTGTACACGAAATCGTTAGATGGAAACGAAAAAAGAATTTTAGTGAAAAAATTAATCTTCTAACCACAACCGTTCACTCATAAATTAAAAATTAAAATAAGCAAAAGGTGACGCCCACCTAAAATGCTGCTGTGATAACATTGACGTCATTTTCCTCCCGTCCTTGACTGCTTTCATGGCAGGGGGAGCGAGTGGACGTGGATTCTCGGAAGGTCTGCTCACACAGATGCTGTTGCAATAGCTCCGATTGGCCGAGTCAGCTGTGTCCCCCCCTTTGCGATAAGGCAAAGTAGCTTCGCGGGCTCGGTTGTGATTGGACGAAGTCGATATGCGTCAGAGGTTGCACCACACCCACTTTTCCGAAAGGGTTAAGAACGTCAGTTTTTCGCCGCTTATAACTCGGGAAATAATTGACGGATCAAAATACGGAAAAATACGGGTCTTTTTATTTTACAAACTCTATCAGATTCGGCAATAAAAAAAATTTGGTAAACGACCCCATTGGCACCCTGTACTCCTACCAAACATTTCCTTATCACCCATTGTATGAAAGAAAGCACATCTATTACCTGAGGCACTAAAAAGTTTAAACTACATAGAAATTCATTTTTAATCTACATGGAAAAGTACAAGTGTCACAGGCAGCCTCACCAGTTTCCCCGCAAGAATGCCGCACGTCTCCACGTTGCACTGGGTGTTTTGTTGGGCTAAGGCAAGGAAGGTACGCATCAGTCTGGAAGGAATCACCACCATGCGTAACCTCGAAGGCCTTCCAGCATTATGGATCATGAGCGACGAAGGACTGAGAAGCAACGAGGATGGCTTCGTCGATCGGTCCACATTAGGCTTCGACGGGCCGTGAGGGTGCTGCAGGTCACTGGAAGGACACACAAACTCAATCAGCACCAAATGAATGATGAACCCAACAACTGACCACAGGAGCATCAAGGAAATTAGGATTTATGTCTTTGCTTTGAATAACCAAACCCTCATTTATTTCAAACATAAAGGTGCAATATTTTCAACAGTTAAGGTAGTCAATCCTTGCCAAACAACATCTTTTAGTCACATCTCCAATATGGTATTTAATACACCTTACCTTACATCTCCAATATGCTAATATGAATGAAGGAAATTTCTTAGCAAATGATTATTTTCATCACTCACTTCCACCTTGATTCACAATATATTTCCTGGAATGTTCGTTCATGCGTACAAGATTGATAATAGTTTGCAATTGCAAGTTTTAAAACACATTGCATTTTGAAGGGCATGTTGTCAACTGAAACATGGGAATGCCAAATATCCACACTACTAAATAACAACCAAGTCCTAAAATTATCATTACCATTATTAGTTTCCTACTGGTCAAGGTAGGTCTAAATGGACATTTAATTCTTCCACACCCTAAATTTCACACGACATCCCTTTTCAGCCCCTCATACCTCCCACCATTCTATCCAAGCTACCCGTTCTTCACCAACACATTTCTGACTCCACAATTTTATCTTGCTCTCTTTGTTTCTCTCCTAAGTCTGTAGTTTATCTCCTTATAACACCTTTTGCCTAGCTCTGTGTTTACATTTTTCCATTTTCTTCTTTCCTCGACCCTTTCCACCATTTCTGCTGTAACCCATGGTTTCTTCATCCTCCTAGAGCCTACTGTGCCAATTGTTTTCTCAGCTGCTCTTTTTATGCCAGTCTTTTGTCATTTCCCACCCTTCATCTCTTCCCATATGAATCTATCCACAATCTCCTGATATTCCCTCCTCTTCATTCCAATCAGTGCTCCTATGTCCCTCTTATTCCCCTTCATACTTTCAACCTTTCGTCTCATCTCACATTTCATCACCACCAAGTTATGGGTCTGAGTCTGCATCTCCACCTGGGAAACTATGCGAATTCTTCACACTGCTCCTGAATCTTTGCCAAGCCATGTTGTTATCTACTTCACTTCTGTCCCTCCCTTCCCCTACCAGAGCGTTCCAGTCTCCCATAACTATTAGGTACTTCCTGCCCATAATTTCCTGATTTATTCTTCTAACTGGTAACATACTTTGTCTACTTCTACCTTTTTATGTCCCTTGTTGGCATGTAAACCTGTACAACGATTACATTTGTCGGCCTTGCTTCGATTTTGATACATTTTCTATCACTTACCTGTTCCACATTCAATACCATTTTCCCTAATGATATTCCTTTTCCCTAATGTCAATACAACTCCTACCCCCTGCTGGTTCTCTTCCCCTCCACTGTATATAACCCTGTAATTTTCCCTCCAGAAATCCCCCTGATCTCTCCATCTTACTTCACTTAATGACAAACAATTTGATCTTTCCCCTCTCCATTTCACACTTAATGTTTTCTAGTTTACCTGGCCTTAACATCATCCTAACATTTCATGGCCTGATTCTTAGCATTGTTGCTATCTTTTCAGGTTTCTTCTTTGCCGCAGCTACCTTTTTTTCGTGCAAGGAGTTCGTGAGATGACAATCACAGAGTCCTTGCTTACCCTGCTGCCGGGCACAACACCCACTCCAGTCATTTGGACCCAGGCCCTGTAGTTGCCAAGATTCAATTCTCTATTGTTCAAGTCCATTGTGTTCTTGGGAGAGTTTAATTGTGGTGGTTTCCCATTTTCTGCCACAGTAGTGTTTTTAATAGGGTTGGGGCAGGGATTCAAAGATTCGGTCGAATCCTATTGAATCCATGGATTCAAGATTCAATCGAATCCAAGGTTAAAAGATTTGATCGAATCCAAAGATTCGATTGAATCAATGGATTAAAGATTTGAATACCAGTCATGTGGATTCTGCGTACCAGTGGCGGAGAACTACAGTAAGTCCTGTAGGTTGTCAGGATCATTACCTGGTTGAATCTGTCGCGGCAACAGAAACGCAAGCATGTCACTGGCCTAACTGAACATCAGTGTAACTCCGGATCCATGTAACTCGGAATCGCGTAATTGCTCTGTACTTTGCGAACTTACTGTTTTTGCTCATTTTTAGCATTTACATCATAAATACCATGGTAGGAAAAGTTTACGCAGCATATTGTAAACTAATAATTCTTGTCCACATATGATTTCTGTGAAATTCCCCAATTTGAAAATTCTAACAAAAAAGTTCCTCTACATTCTTCCAGCAACAGTATTTTCAGAAAGAGCCTTCAGTACCGCTGGAAATTTGGTTGATAAAAAAAGAAATCGATTAGATCCTGACGGAGTGAAAATGCTACATTTTCTAAACAAAAACTTGTAATCTTTACCATTGAATTTTCAATTTTATTAAAGAAAAATTAAACTTTGATTTACTTTTGAAATTTCCCAATCTTTACATTTGCCCACGAACATGTCCTTAATTTCAGTGAGTGGGGACTGTATGACCATTATCCATTTATTACTTACTTTAGAAAATAATATTCAGCTTCTATTTGATTTAATTAGAGAATTCACAAGAAAGGAGGCATTATTTAACAATTTACAGACAAAAGGAAGATTTGAATTCAATAAAATTGAGGAGAATTAGGATTTGGGATTAGGATTCAAGATTTGGATTCGATAAAAAAACAATATTCGGATTCGATCATCACTAGTTTTTAACGTGACACCATCACTTGATAGGCCACCCCACTGGGGTCAGATGCCTTCTCACAGCAGCCTCGCTGAGGAATAGACACTGCAAGCATGGTTTGTGGACTACCTTTCTTCAGGCTCCTACCCTTCGACCTATTTGGAATGGGTGACCCTACCAGGAGCAATATTAGTTGCTCCCAACTTTTTATCCATAAAGTAAAAGAAAACACAAATACAGAAGTTCTAAAAATCCTAAAGTCCAGAAAGGATATGAGTAGAGACCTGTGAAATTCGCGAGATGCGATATCGTGAAATAAAGCGAAATACCGAGAAATCGGAAAATAAAACAAAATTTCGCATTTTTCACGAATTTTACGTGAATTAGCGAAAAAATTACATGTAAAGAGTCATAATCGATTAAAGTCTAAGCCTTCATTGTTTAACGCTGATGATGTTCATTCGCTCTATCTCATTACGATTCAAAGGTCAATTGGCTTGTTTTGTCTCGCGCATATCGCATTCGCGTAATATCGCGCACTGTAATGATGTCTCCGCCGGAATTTGCCGTTAAATTAATCACCGCCTCTCTCTTCGATTCACATTTATCAATCCTGAAATTCTCGGAAATATCTAGAATGATGCGCTTTCTCTCCTGAAGAATTAGATATGTTCTGAATCAATAATGTTCTGAACACGGCCGCGGAAGAGCGGAAATATAAGCTCACGTGCCCAGCACGCGTCAATGCCGAGCAGTAATTCCGGCGACACACCGCGATGCAGTAGACAGCGTACTTGGATAACTTGTTGCAGGAAAACCTTTGGTGTGGGCCTAATGTAACAATTTTGTAGACTTAAACACTGCTGCTGGCCGGGAACGGAAGCGCTAGCAGTTGAGGCAAAGGGGGAAGTAACAGAAAAGATAGGAGGAGAGGGGGTGCTACTTATGCGTGCTTCTTTCACGGCCTTTCTGGTTATGTAAAATGCTTAATAAAAGTATAAGCATTCACAAAATGTGTACCAAAAATAATAAAACGCCTAGAAATGCGCAAAAATTGTAAAATTATAATAACTCCGCCAAGATTTTCTATAACACCGAAATTGCATAGTTTTAAAACAAATTTTAGCATAAAATAAAACCACTTTCACGGACCTCTAGATATGAGGCATAAAATTTTACTGAGCCTTTATCTGGAAAAAAAATCAGAGAGATTTGAAGTTCCTTTGGTTTTCCTGGAAATATAAAATCCTGTATGTCATATCCTGCTAGGGGTCATGCATTCCAGTCACGATTCATTCTAATCCTTTCATTCATTAGAAAACCAAAAAAGTATAAACAAAATAAATAAAGTAACAACCAAATAAAAGACAAAGTGACAGGATAAGACTCGCTTCCAAACGCCTCTAAACATTTCCATCCATCACCTCCAACAATGCTTGCACTAATTCACAACCAAGGGAGAGTTTCCATCACCCTTTGAAAATGGCAGACTTTCAAGATGGCAAAGAAGTAAACTTGGCCAAAAGGGCCAGAACAATAAACTTACGAAGTAGGAGAAGGCAACTCCAGAGTTACTGGTTTGAGTGTCCTGTCTGGGACCATTACTGCCATGTTGGAGTTGACTGGCTGAAGGGGATCCAGCAAATCATCTTCATAGTCATTTGAAGAAAAGAATGAATCTAAAGCTGGAAGTACAGCCTGTATCGAAAAAATTATAGTCACCAATAAGTCATTATAATAATATTATAAGTCCGTATCACACAACTTTTAAAATCACAATACATATTTGAATTACTAATTTTTGTGTACATGCATATGATAAATTAGCATTTATTTAGTTTAAGATGTAGCTGAAGGGTCATTATCTTTCACAACAGGCACTGATAGCAGGAAATGGGGACATTTACTCGGAACCAAAATCACTATTTTGTACATGAAATTGTTAGATGAAACGAAAAATGAATTTTTGTGAAAAAATTAATTTTCTAACCACAGCCATTCACTCATTAATCAAAACTTAAGATGATCAAAAGGTTACGCCCAACAAACGAGCTGTGTTGAGGATATCTACGTCATCCACCACCCGTCCTTGACTGTGTTGAGGAAGAACGGTAGGGAAGGTCTACCTGAAGAGATCCTGTCGCAATCACTTCCATTGGCAGAGTCAGCTGTGTGTCCCCGATTGTGATAAAGCGAATTGGACAAAGTGGACGATGTACAATTCCTTTGCATGCACTCTTTTCCTAAAGGGTTACAAACATCAGTTTTTCACCGCTTATAACTCGAGAACTAATTGATGGATCGAAGAATGGAAAAATATGGGTCCTTTTATTCTACAAACTCTATCAGATCTGGTATTAAAAAATATGGTGAACGACCCCATTGCATGAGCATAACAATTCACCTTAGTGCACCAAGCACATCACAACAAAACTAAAGTAGAACAAGACCATTATCTAATGCCTTGATTCATATCTCAAGTTAATGACCTCACAGCACTTAACATACACTGAAGAAATAAATGCAAAACTTAAAGCATCGCATAACAATGGAACCCTCATATCTCTATAACAAAAATCCATTACGCAAGCAACATGTGTGAATTCACAGGAATAATCATGGGAAACCACATTACAATTTCCGTTTAATTTAAGGAGATTACGCTATGACTCCAACAGGGATGTGTTGAGTCTCGATACCTATTCTTGGTACCACCAATTCTTGTGGATTGGTATCGGTATCGAACATCGATCCCCTGAAGTCGATACCGATACATCTGGATACTAGGGATGGTCGGATCAGATCCGTAGGGTCCAAAGATACGTGGATCTTTCATTTTACTCAGACATTAAAATCCAAATCCAAAGACATTAAAATCGGATCCGGATCGTGCATTTTAAATTTTTGCGGCTTAGCAATCGAAGCATCCCCATGAATGGAATATAGGTACGGTAGATGTTGACAAGGAGAGGTTGTGTAATTCAGATCACGAAATTAGATGAAAAATGTTCCATGCAACTAGAAGCAAAATAAATAAATATGACCCTTTTCCCCTATTACCATGGTATTGCAAGAAAAACATACGTAAATGCCACACAGGTAGCCTACAATTGCCACCAGGCGGACATCAAGAGCTACTGTACTGTGCGAAGTTCGACCCCTACCTCAATTTAATTTCTTTTTCTTTCAGTCATTGCATCAAAAATTTTATCAACTTCAATTTCAAAGCTTTACATCTAAATACACACTTTTTTATACTTTCATTGTTTAAATTAGATTTACAAATGTATCACCAAAAATTATGTACAGTTTGGTCTGATCCAAAGACCCACGGATCTTTCATTTCATTCACTACCGAAATCAGATCCGAAGACTATGAATTCATATCCGAATCAAAGATTTTTAAATTTTGCAGCTAAGTGATTGATGCACCCCGCAAATGGAATGTAGGTAATGGTTGATGCTGACAAGGAGAGAATTTGTAACTCAGGTCAGGAAATTGGATGACATTATATTTTCCTCTCATAATCCCTGGCAGTTTTTGCTATCCGTTTTCCCCAAGCATAAATTCATGAGGGGTGTTCCTAGTACAGAAATCATTTACTGCGCTTGTGCACTCAAAAAAGGTTTTGACAGGCATCGGAAGAGATGCTATGGCATTTGAGTGGTGAATTCAATCATGCATATCACACATGGAAGCTTTTTTCTCTCTACATATTTCAGACTGATTACCCAAACTTACTTCACGGCCAAATTATTCCGGCTGACAATAGTTATCATCCAAAGAATCAGGTTTCATTTACCCTCCTCACTGAGCATTTCGATATAGTCTTCGAGGAAAGGTATCCTATTCGTAAGTAAGCATTGCTCTTCCTTTCTTCCATTGCAAACAGCCGAGAAAATCAGATAAAATACGAGTTTGCTTGGTTCATACGATCACTTAGTCTCACATTCATTCTAAATGACATTTTGTTCTGGGCGCATGCATAATCAATGGTAAAAAACATTAATTCGTCCATATATATTTATGTCGTATAATAGTGTACCTTTCTCGCCTTTTGCTCTAACCCGGCGATCGAAAAAATATCCTAAAAGAGAGTTTCTCAGCTGCATTCCTGTGGAGGGATAAATTATCTGATAGGGGTTTTGTAGCCTAATTCTTGTTAAAGTTACTTATAAGTTTAGATGATAAGTAGAATCATCTTATGAGCAACCTTAATCCAAGCTGTTGGAGAGGGAGCGGAAAGCCTTGTAGGAATTCTAGTCCTATTTTTTGCTACCTGTTTTCCCCAAACATAAACCCATGAGGGGTATTCCTAGTGCAGAAATCGTTTGCTGCGCACATGCACTTAAAAAGTTTTGACAGGCATCGGAAGAGATGCTATGGCGTTTGAGCGGTAAATTCAGTAATGCATATCATACAAGGAAGATTTTTTCTCCATAAATATTTCAGACTGATTACCCAACCTTACTCCACAGCCTAATTATTATGGCTGACAATAGTTATTATCAAAAGAATCATGTCTGATTTACCGTCCTCAATGTGCGTTTCGATGTAGTCATCGAAGAATGATATCCTATTCGTAAGTAAGCATTGTGCTTCCCTTCTTCCATTGCCAAGAGCCAAGAAAATCAGAGAAAGTATGAGTTTGCTTGGTTCATACTTTATTTGTCTCACATTCACTCTAAATGATGTTTTGTTCAGGGTGCATGAATAATCTATGGCAAAAAACGCTTATTCACCCATAAATATTTTGTTGTGTAATATTGTGCCTTTCTCATCTTTCTCTCCAACCCAGAGATTGAAAAAATATCCTAAGAGAGCTTCTCAGCTGCGTTTCTGTGGAGTGATGAAGAATCTGATACGGATAAATGAAAAGATCTTAGTGGACTCCACAGTAATTGTTTCCTCCAATCTGATAAGGGTTTTGTAGCCTAATCCTTGTTAAAGATACACATAAAGAGTAGATGATAAGTAGAACCAGCCCGCGAGAAATCTTAATTCACACCATCGGAGGGAGAGCAGAAAGCCTCATCAGAATCAGTGTCCAATCGGAGGCACTTTCATCTCTCCCTTGTGTTATCAGACAACACACCCTGGAGGACATCAGGGAATTGGAACCCAGCCAGGATAAGGCCCCTTGAAGTGCCCCCATTCACAAGGAATCTGTGCATGGGGTCTAACACGCTCAAATATTGTATTGTGGGCATAGGTTGATTCATGATAAAAGGCCCCACTCTCCAGTGTCTTGTCCTCTCTCACCGCAGGCATCGTCTGTTGAGGTAGAACAGGAGGGAGGTTAGATGTGACTACACTGCTTAGGGACATGATCCTTTCGATGTTTATTTCCTGCGCATATCCCTTGGCCTTGAATCCCAGCTGGATTAACCTCCCAACTAAAATTGCTGATTTTCAACATCGTATGTCCTTCAAATTCACGACGGAAAGGCCACATTATTTTATTGCCAATCGATAGAAGGGCCAAAATATGATGTGCCCTGAAATTGGCACAAAAATGACATCTTCTTCATAATTCTGTGGAGCCTCCTTAATGAGCCTTCTTAAGCTGACTTACACAGGGTGGCTACTGAGACCCAATTTTTAAATTCCCTGACCTTTCCCTGATGGACTCACCAATTTCCCTGACCGATCACCAAAAGGGCTCCAATTGTCTGAATATTTTATTTCTGCTGAATTAAATTTTCGTCAAAACTCAGAAAATGTTAAAAGCTGAAATCAATACATTAAAAGCTACAAGTATACCCTGATGAAAAAGTATACTAAACCTTCATAAGTTAAACCCTCATGCAAATTATACACCCTTTTCATACATATTTTGCGGTTGCATGTCCACGGCCGTGTATAGTGTTTCCTAGGCCGTATACGTTTCCTTCGGTAAAATTACAATGACAATGTCTAATTCTTCAAGAAAGATGTAGCGTTTCGTGGCAGTCGTGGGAAGTTGAGGATTAATGAGAAGGCATCGAAGGGAAAGTTAATGGCTGATTTACTGGTGGACTCCAGTACAGGTATCACTAAGGTGCGCGAAAAATACAAACCAAAGCCAAAATGTTGGACAGGTTCAAAATCGGAAGGCATGAGTGACATTCAGAAGCGAATAAATATTTGATTCTCGTGGTTATAACCTCTTGATTGTAAGAGGGAATAAGAAACGTACAAATATTTGTATAAACAAACAAAACGTAATCGCGCCACTGCGAACGAGGCAATTTTCAACGGCAGCATCGTATTCAGGAATATCATATTTGAGGTGGTTTGTGACATAACTAAATTGCTTCGAGAGGGAGCTAAGGGGACCATTCAATAATTACGTCGAGCATGAAAGGTGGGGAGGGGAGGATGACTCTTCTTACTGTCTCACGAACGGGGGTATGGGAATCGAAGATGATCTTAAGATTTTGTTTACATTTGTGATCGTACTTGTATTACCATTCTAATAATCATCGACTCATATTTTTATAGCTGCAAGCAACGTATTTACCACGAGCTAGTGTGCTCCACAGGCCTCTAGATCAGAGTCTAAGAAGTTAAAAAAAAAACGCTAGGTAAAATTTTCCGAACAACATAGCCTCGGATTCCTTATGATGAGCGGAATGCATGTGATTATAAATTTTAACACTACTAGGCAAATATTGCATTAAGGATGTACAAAAGGGATACATTGTACGTCAGATTCACAACTAAGTAACTAAAAGACACAACTAATAATATTCACAACTGAATGTTCCACAAATTGATGGGGGTTATTCCATGCACATCAGCGACGGATATTAGTTTTAGTTGGTGAAATAAAGGGCGGGAAAGACTGGCCAATAAACATAATGGTAGATAAATAATGAGAATTTCAATTTGTTTCTCCCTGATCGTCACTAGAAATCCCTGACTTTTCCAGAAATGCAAAATTCCCTGACAATTCCAGGTTTTCCCTGACAATCGCCACCCTGTTACAGCATGAGAAGAAAATTAAAAGACTCATTCTGGAAGGAATCCAAAAAGAATTGAAATAGATTCCCAAAGCATTCCACTGCTAGCTCAACACAGGGCTTACCTACCCACTGACGCCACAAATTATCCCTCGTTAGAATGAAGGTATGAACACCCAAGGGACCAAAGAAAGACAGCTACACAGTAGCAGAACAGTACTGTTCACAGTGAGAACTCAAGAGCTTCACCCTTGGAAATCCATCTCACCATGCACTCACCTCAGGATTAACACTCGGCATTGGCAAGGGTCCATTGATCCACAGGTTCTTCTCTTTGTCACTCATCCAGCCCCGCTCATCCTCTTCCTCTTTGGTCTTCAAACTCCGTGCTTTGGCTATCTCCAATTCCTCCAACTCCCTCCTCCTCTCCATCGCTGCCTTCTCCTCGGCCTCCCTCCGCCTCTGTGGCATCACAACATCATACACATTATTAACTCCTTTACTGCCTGTATATAGACCCTCAATGGTTATGCGAAAACTGCCAAGGGCCGATATATCAGCCAACTTACATTACATATTAGTAATATTGTATTTCGTTCAAATCAGAGAGAGCAAGAATGATTTTTTCATCCTCATAAGAACTGAAAACATTTTTAATAGAAAAAGAATGAAATACATTTACTTTCAATTATCAGTGTTTTGAAAAATAAACACTCAAGTCAGAGGCATGAAAAAAAACAATCAAACAAAAAGAAATACACCTACAGGAAATGTTTTCCTGATATTTCCGTGGTCCTCACACTTTTCTCAACGAAGAGAAGAAAACTGAAGGGTGAGTATGAGAGCATGTCGAGGAGGATATGTGAAAGTGGGTGGAGGGAGGGAGGAAGGAGGGGAAAGGGACAGCCACCCTAGTATATCCTGTTCAAGCCTGGTGGGAGAAATATATTTTACTCGAGAGGGTTCCATTACGTCTTGATAAAAATGAGAGAAAGGATCATCTTCATAAGAACAGAATGAAAAGCAGAGGAGTTCCTGGATGAAGATCAATTTAGAATAAGGAAAAGTAAGGGTACAAGAAAAGCAATACTGACCCTTAGGCTGCTTATTGAGAAGAGAATGGAGGAGAACAAACTGACGTTAATTGCATTTGTGGATTTAGAGAAGGAATTCTGAAAGGAATTGAAGTGTCCTACAATGATCAAAGAATTATCGACAGTTTGTATAAAAACCAAGCAGCTGTGATTAAATCTGGAGAAGCAAGAATATGATAAAGGTGAGACAAGGCTGTCCACTGTCTCCCGTAATTCATAATGTTTACATCGAGAGAGCCAACAATATAATCAAAGAGAAGTCTTCTGGAGTGTATCTCCACAGAGAAAAAGTTAACATATTGCAATTTGCTAATGACATAGCACTCATAGCATGGGCAGAGAGGAATCTGAACACGATTCTAATAATCATGGAAAGGACGATGGGCAGATATCAGCTGAAGATCAATGAGAAGAAGACTAAGATAATGGTGTGCAGCAAGAGAGAAGATGCAAAAAGCAATGTTACACTAGGAAAGCAAAAACTGGAAGAGGTGAAAGAGTTCTGTTACTTGGGAAGCAGAGTAACCAACAATGGACGAAACAAAAAAGAAATAGTCAGTAGAATAACCTCAGGCAAAGAGGGCATTTTATCAAAAGAAGACTCTACTTAAAGCTGGAAATACAAGCATAGAAGTAAGGAAACAACTTTTCAGTACGTACATCTGGAGCATGTTTCTCTAAGGCAGTAAGGCATGGACAATGACAGCAGCGAAGAAGAAAAGGGTAGAAGAATTCGAAATGTGGTGCTACCATTGAATGAGGAAGATAAAATGGATTGACCGAGAGGAAAAACGAAGAATTCTTAAGAAGAGTGGAAGAAAAGAGAAGTCTGCTGAAAGCTCTAAAAAGAAGATGAGACTACTTAACCAGCCATATCTTAAGACATGATGGCCTGATGAAGACAATTGTCAAGGGAAAAGTGAACGGGAATAATGGAAAAGGCAGGCCTTGTATGAGACATATGGAACAGGTTGTGAAGGTTGTAAAAGAGAGGAATCACATTGATATGAAGAGGTTGGCCGAGAGAAGAATCGAGTGGAGGGCTGCGTCAAACGAATCCTAGGATTGTTGACCGATGATGATGATGGGTAAGACATAGGGAAATGCACCAAAAAGGCTGGTTTAACAAGAGAAGATACCATTGACATAATGAACTAGGAAAGAAAAATAGCCAAGCAAGACTGCCACAAGTAGAAGTGTTGTGACGTTGAACTGAGCAAAACTGTGGAGAAGGAGGGAGTTCACAAGTTGGGCCGTGGAATAGAGGGACATAAGATCCAAGATGGAAAAAAATTCTGTAGAATAGGAGAGACATAAAAAGAATTACCTGTCCCAAATGAAAGATTTACAAACAGATGAATACATTCCAGCACTTGATTAGAAAATAAGTATAGAGAGAATTCTCTTTCATGGGAATCAAAATGGACAATATAACAGCAGAAAAGATTAGGCTGGAAGCATTAAAAGTGATATGATACATTAAAGAATTGCAAAAATGAAATTGAGATAACGATTAGGAGAAACTATGATATTGTACCACTGCCTTTAACATGGAATTTTTTGCATGATGCAGAAAGAAAATCGAATCACTGCTATATATTGGTTAAACTGAATAAGTAATATATATTTCTGTAGTGACAATTATTTTTTCAATGAATTTTTTCTGCAGTGATGATTATAAGCCAGCAGAAGGATTTAATACCTTCAGCCTAACAGTTGCTCTTGATGTTTATCCTTCATGTCATTGGCTCAAGGCTCCTATGCAATGATTATTATTCACCCCATTACAAATTAATATCTACATCATTTTAATATCAGTTACTCAATAATGGGACATATTTTTTCTCAAGCCACCAGTAATATGCAGTAAAAAATCCATAATCCCAACATGGTGCCCCAGGACAAAGAGAGTTTAACTAGAAGAAAGATAAGGAGCATTTAAATTTAAACCCTATTTTAATAAGATTAAACCAAAATTATTGATTCTGTTATCTTTCCACAACGTTAAACGGCAATAAAAGTGGTTCCTTTCTCAGCACTGGCATCTTTAATTAGAAAGTGAATATTTAAGTAGTGAACAAATAAAGAGAACAGTATACTTCAAATTTCTAAATAAATAAACATGAATAAAAGTATCCCAATTATTTCAAATGATCCAGGATCAAATTACAATGCGAGATATGAGTGAAAGGGTTAAACACTACAATAATGAAAGTTTCTGAGAATTATTATAACCAATATATCATTGAATGCTTAAAGTTGTGTTCAACCCGAAAGTTGCTTTTTGATAGGTGAGGATACAGCTCACCCCATACTAAGCAAATAGTTCACCATACTAAGGCATTTTTGTAATGAATTGTAATTTTTTCTTGTATATTTATGTACATTTTTATTCCTGACGAGGTCTGTGTATCCTTTGAATACGACTGACCAATAAAACATTATTATTATTGGCACGTGAAATCTACACATTCAGGGTAGAGAAGCCACCAGCGATTTCCTACAAAGTTCTGGCACACAGAAAATCGAATTGCTGAATCTGAATACTGAATCAATTAAGATGAAAAAGATTTTTCCTAACGTCCCTGTTGAAAGTAATCCTCTCAGGTCTTCCACAGCGTTAGTCTTTAATGCTGCAATGCCAATGTGAGCTGTAAGAGCTCACAATTTTTCATTAAGATTAATCCCAAAAAACACTTAAGATTAATCCCAATTCCTTCAGTTAATAGGTAATTGGCTAACTAAAAAGAAGAACATAGGTAAAAGAGTTATAAGCTGAGGCTGAAAAATACATGTTTTCTAACCCTTACTGACACATACCTACAGCTATATCTTCATGTCCTATTGTTGTAGCAAAATCCTCATTTGCTAAAGAAAGTACCTACTCCTCCCAATATAATGTACCACAGCCACCTATATTTTTATATCAGTCAGCACTATACAAAACTCGTTCACGAGCAGTGACATGAAGTTTGCTATTAGCTTAAAATATCCTCAACTACACCTAAATTATTCTAAAAATCATGTACCTTAAGCTCCAAGTGCTTCTGGTACTCTTTTGCGTATCGCTCAAGCAGTAGAGATTTCAAGTTTTCGGCCTGAGGCATGACTTCACGTAATTTCTGTGAGTTGGTTGCTCTATCCGTGACAGAAACACTCGCGAAGTCTGGGTGTGTACGAATTTTCTCGAGGAAGAGTCTGAAATAAACACATGATTAGTGATCATTAACGCAATTAGTAAACTAATATTTTCGCTTCAGCGTCTTAAATCATGCCATTACTTCATAATTAGCCGAATACCGTTGTCGATACCGAGGCGAGTTTAGAAATTTCCAGGGACCATTAACTTAATATAGTAAGCTTGAGACTTGGCAACATCAAAATACTTACGTCATAAACTTCATGTACAAAATGAATGCATTTTCCAGACTTCCCTCTTCCAGGTAAACATTGGCCATTCTAACCATCTCGAGTCCCGATCTAAAATACCTATAATACATGCCATTTCAATAAATCAATACGATGTCCGAGTGATTTGAGAATTTGTACGCTAACTCTCGGTAATTTAAGATAATTTCATTGGCAGTTTTGTACCTTCTAGGTGGAATATCCGCGTCAATATCCACAGAATTTCCATACTCTGTCAACTGCTTTAGTCGCAAATTTGGTTCCATAGAGGAGGTTCCGCACTCCCCTATCTTGCCTTGCATATCCGAATCGTCCTCCATGATAACAAAATGTTCTCGACTATTCTCACGTGATTTTCACTCAAGATGCTCTATCATAATAAGGGAGCATACTTCAAATACTTATAATACTGCCAAACACTCTTCAATTCCTGAAAGAAATAAATTTCAACGTAAGAATCAACTGTGAACGAGCGACCACGTATTAAAGAGCGTAATCAATCATTTATGCATCGCTAAGAGTCGTCATGAACTTCAACCACCACAGTTTTCAAATAAAATACATATTGAGAACAACGTTAACATTGAACAAAAATTTTACCACTTTGGGCACCTTTAACTGTCGGTAAACATTATATGACAATTTCACGAATACTCAACCCAACTAGCGCAGCGTGGCGTTTATTGAAAGTACTAAGAAAAGAAAATCGAATATTTACGCCTAGCATGAAAATTTCGATCGTTCTCTGTTTCAAATTATGTTCAAATATGAATTCCTTCAATTGGGGAAATCGGGAAGAATTGATATTTGGTCTGTGAGGCAGAAGTAAGAAGTAACATATTGAAACACCAATTTTTGATAGATAGCGTGAATTTTATTTCCATAAAAATGATATCTACAGCAATTCACAAACATTTGCGACTTGTGATGATATTACTTAATGCTGAGGGAGAGCATCTCAAGAACCCCCATTGTAGGTAAATATGATTATCAAGTAGTTTAACTGGTTATTCTCAAAGAAATTTTCTCTAAGTACACTATCTTTAAGCATGCACGGAACGATGATGGGCAAATGTTTATATCATTGATGACAATTCGAAAATTGAATATGCGGTCCCCCGGTGAAAATAAACCGTGACAGAAGCGTGAACACACTGTGCTTAGAATGTGACAATAGCGTGGGTACAGTGTGCATACACTGACACAAAAGCGTAAATTGGGACTCGAAAGTGTGATAGACAGCGTGAGACGGTATGCGGACATTGTGCGCACAGTGTTCGTACGCTGTGTACACAGTGTGATGGCACCGTGCATACAGGGTGAGAACACTATGCACACTGGGTGCAGGGCACAACTGCATGGGGACACTGTGTGCAAAGTCAAAGGACACCATATGATGAAATTGTGCACAGTTTCGGGGCACTCTTCAAGGACTTGGAGAGCACCATGAAAATTCAAAGGGGAAGGGGAAATTCAAGCATAGCTAGTAAAGCCTTCTCTGCCCAGAAACAGGCAGTTAAAGCCGTGTTCCAAGTCCCTATACGTACCCCTGGAAAACCACTATTCACTAATGTAAATCTACTAACATTGCCCTCTATTTACATGTTGTCTTGTGTTTGCTTTATTAAAGAAAATCCTAATAAATGCCCAATGAACTCCATATATCATGACTACGCCACTCGCTCAAACAATAACATACATGCCAGTCAGCTTTCTTACTCCCTTTTTGCTAAAGGCACCTATCATTCGGCCTCAATACTATACAATGAGTTGCCAAACGACTTTAAAACCAAAACCTCTCCAATGATTTTCAAAAGGAGAGTGAAAGAATTTTTAATTGAGAAATGCTATGATGATGTAAGAGAATTTCAAAGTGATTGCGGGTGAACAACTTTGTGAATATATGTCCATTAATTTTGTAATGATGACATTGTAATTTGAACAACTTTGTACATATATGTTCATTAATATTGATATGATGACATTGTAGTTCTTGTGTGTATATGTCCTGTCCTAATTTCTTGATGAAACCATGCATATACTTGCTAACGGTGTAATAAAAAGTAGGTATTATTAGTATTATCTCATACCAGGCCTGCCTTTTCCAATCTTCCCGTTCACTCTTCCCTCTACAATTGTCGCCATGAGGCCATGATGTCTCAAGGTATGGCCGATTAAATTGTCCCTCCTCCTTTTTAGAGTTGTCAGCAGACTTCTCTATGCTCCCACTCTACTTAGGACTTCCTCGTTACTTACTCGGTCGATCCATTTAATCTTCATCATTCTTCTGTAGCACCACATTTTGAATGCTTCCACCCTTTTCTTCTCCCCCTCTGTTCCGGTGCCCCTAAGCCTGAGTATGCTTCCATGTGCCCCTAAGTATGTTTCCATTCTAAAGTCCCAAATGCGTACGTGAATCAATTATGCGTACGTGAATCAATGTCATAATTTAATCATCAACAATAAATTCTTAAAGGTCTACATATTTGGATCATAGTATATTACAAGCAAAATAATACAGTAAAAGTATATAACAGTATGTTAAGTTTAGTAAACTGTTGAATTTATAAGTCGGCACCCTGTAAAAATTTTACCCCCCCCTTCCCTTCCCTCCCCACGACACCTTCTAGGCCCAAAACCTCCATATAGTCTTTTTCAATAGTCAATGAGAAAGGAAATTTCCAAACAATGAAATCTGTTTGGTCATCATTCCTTGACATCTGCTCGGAGAATGCTGAGGCCCACATGTCTTCTAACTTGCAAGGGCGTGAACAAAATCGTCTACATGTTTCCTACGTGAATTCAATGGTCACATCACAAATAGGTACAAAGTAATCGAAAAGCAGAGTGAAGGGGCTTCTATCTGGCCCCTTGATGAAGCACTCTGCCTTCGAGTTAGTTTGCTGTAGGTACCAAGCATTATACTTGTTAACATTAAAAAAAAATCATTACTGAGGCCTATTTAATAGTTATGCTACTAAGAATCTGAAAATGTTATACAATATAGTTTCCATGCAAACAAAGTCCTATTTTGTTAAAAAACTTAAATATAAATTTTATTAATAAAAAAGAATATAATTTAATTCTCCTTTGTAGTTAGACTACTAACAATAAGTATGATTTTCACCCAAAGTGTGTACCGTGAGTGTGCAGTAGGTATGTGTAAAATTAATGTTTTCCCAAGCCTAGTTGAACTACCATTACTCATAAGATTATAATACGAATAACATAAAAAGTATTTTTTTTAAATAGGTACTCGTTTTTCACTAATCGCTCTAGTTATAGCAGGTTTTTCTTGAATATAAAAAAAGAACAAAGCTACCCTCATAAGGCCTGAAACCTTGCAATTTTGTGGCTTAGTTTAAAAACAATTTTTAAAAACTTTGATTCAAAACATGCTATAACTAAGGGAATTTCAAGGCTGTGAACGCCTTCAAAACATCATTTTAAGATGTAGGTATATTTGTTCAAAATTCCCGGGCTCCCCAGTTAACATGGGGGGTATTCCAGTGGTGACCCCCCCTTCAGACACTTATAGAATGCCTACGATCAAGGTAGGCAGGAAGTACGAGGGTCTGAAGAAGAACATCAATTGAAAGAGAGGGGTTGGAGTATTATGTCCATCTAAACCTTCTTAATCAGTAGATCACCAATGATAATAATAATAATTAATAATAACCAGTGACATGGTCCATAAAATATCAATCAATACAGTAAACTCCCGATTATCTGTGTGGGCATTATCAAGGCTGGGGATTATCCATGCATCACCGATATATTTAGTGTGTCGGCAGTGTTCTCAAAGGTAAAGCCTGAATCACACGATCATTTTTTACGTTCCTTTTCAGTGATAGCTCAAATGATAGCTTAAAAGTGATCGTCTGACTTGATCACTTCACGGATAGCGGTAATGATAGGGATCGCTATCCCTTTTTTCGTCCTTTGAGCACGTCCTTTTTTCCATCCCTCGGGCCTGTCATTTAGCCAATCAGAGCATACGTTCTGAAAGAAACGGTTGGCTGCAGCCAAAAGCAGTCGACGACGATGTAAATCATCCATAGTTACGAAGTTGTTTACCGCATCTCGCGAACAGAAATGATACGAGAGGGGACGGTAAAAATGATCGTGTAAGCTTGAGCTATCATTTTGGCGGTCCCTGAAAGCTATAGCTTAAATGATCCCTTTAAAGGGACGAGAGAAATGATCGTGTGATTCGGGCTTAAGTAAACTTTTGTTATTTTCCTCCAATTGTTACTTTCACTACAGCCCTGCCGACTGGTTCAATCTCTCATGCCAGGCTTCGTGCCTCCACTCGAGGCTTGTGGGAACATTTAATTGAGTCCGCGACAGCTCTTCTGGATTATTTTTTGTCATAAAATGCTATTGTGTATAGCGATGATATTTTCATTGACTGATTGAGTTATTTACTTAGGGAGTTTATTAAATATAGTGCCACACCATAGAGAGAAATGAATCCGCAAAGAACCAAACAGCAGATTATCCGTGTTTCCCGATTATACATGCACCCTTTACCAGCCATTAGCACGGAAAATCAGTAGTTTACTGTAATTGCATCAAAAAATGGTGCTTTACTTCCTTGATTCTGAATACTATCAACAAGTCCAGCGGTTCATCAAAGGAAAGTGAGAGTAATCATCAAAGAAGAAGACAAAAATATAAAAGCCAAATTTATTTTTCAAATAAATATTATGCCTTGTTTTAGTTAGCTATAACCATGGCATTTTACAACTTCAAAAAATTCATGGTTAGGAAGATAAATATATTTTATATATAAAATGTAAAAAAGAAAGTTTTCAATTTTAGAACTAGGGACAACAAAATGGTGACATACACTGGAATAATTAGCAGTCATGTAAAAACAGATGAACATTTAAAAAATTGAAATGCTGTGACATTACAGTGTCTCAGAAATGTCTGTAACTAAAACTACACATGTTGACAACATTATGTGTACGTACCGTTACATCAATAAAAATACACCTTAGATATTTCAAAAAAATCCTATAGATAGGAGAAACTCCATCTGATATTCGTGACTTGGGACAGTGAAATCCATGATAAAAATTTGCTTGCACTATTCAGGCCAAAATTTCCTGAATAGTTCATTACATTTTACAATGCTCAGAACAAAATAACCAGAGCATTCAACAGAATTACTTGATATTGTTCATATCAGTCAGTACAAGAAGAAATACCAGTGGCACCCCTTAATATTTTCAGGAAAGGCTTGCAGGGACAAAGTCAATCAACTAGAGTGGAATACATATTAATGTTTAGGCATACCTCTCCCTGAGGTAGCATAAAACTGAAAGAGGTAATTTAAGGGTCATGTGGGCAATCTCCTCTTAAACTCAAATTGATCCACCTAATCTCCACCCCTATGGCATCACTGGTATTAATTATTACACCGATTTGTTGACACATCCAGAAGATTTCATATAAATGACATGTATGCCACAGTTCATTAATAGATTTACTTTTGTTGCCCCAGTAAACGGTGCACTGCAAAACACCAGCTTTGTTGCATCAAAAAGAATGTTGGTCAATAATGTTATGAAAAATATACAAGTAAATACAATATTTTCAATTCTGCCAAATGTAGGTATCCATTGAAAATTGAAGTATAGTTAGCATGCATAAAAAAAGGACAATCAAAGAAATAAATGGCATGGATATGTTACAATATCCATTGTCAGCACCAGTTCATATACACTTCCATTTTACTTGCATTAAAAAAAATCACTTCCCTCCCTCGACACCCAAAGACACTCACAACATGACTACGTCTTATACGATATACAAGATTTATAAAATAAATATGATTCCTCAATACCATGTCAATGATGTCTACAGCTCACTTCACAATAGAAGGTGAGGTAATGAGTTGACACACACGCATTTCAATATTAAAGTCGTTTAAAATTATATACACAGCACACACTTCCAGACACAAACATACATAGATTGTTAGACTACTTATAGACACTACAGAAAAAATGCTTGTCTTCAATCTTCCTGCGCACTTTCAGTTTGTGGCATTTACAAACACTCACTCTTTTAAGGTTTAATGAAAGCATATTCAAAAAAATATATTCTTGTCATGAAAATTGACATTTTCTCTTGATTCACCAAAGACTGTGGCAAATGTCAGCTATGTATTTGTTCACACTCGAATTTCTTGCTAAGGGCCGTCCACCCCTATAGAGTCCGGCAGTGCTGCATACAGATGGGATAATATTGTATTTCAACTTCCTGATTGTATTTATCTTATTCAAAAATGTATATAGCAAATCCAAATAACAATTAGTAGGTAGGATGGTTGCAATGGCAGTCAAGTTCAACCATTTGAACAACTTGGCCCGACATATCACATTAGACCAGAGACTATGAAAAGGAATATGTTAACAAATTTCACACTTTCTCAAGATAAGAAAAGAGAAAAAACCCCGGGAAACATATTGACCATTGTACTTGAGCAGTCTAGTTATCATCGATCATCTTCAGTGATTCAAGAGACTCATTTTTTCAGAAAACATCTGCAAAAATACACAAAAGTTTTGTGTAATTTGTCATAGCATCATTTTGCAATGGAAATATTCCTTGCAATTTGGAACTTTGAATAAGTTTAACCCCTCTAGCAGAGCTATCTCTTAGTCCAGTCTCACTTTAAGCAGCAGTGGCATGCTGTTATGCACAAATTTATAAGGTTTATGCACACATTGAATTTCCATTGAAAATTTTCAGTCATAACACCAAAATTCAAGTGCAATTCTCAGCCCTTTGCAGTAATGACATCAACGTACGACTTAGCAAATTATTTTTTTGTAAACAATAACCACACATGATCACTTTTACAGTAACACAGAACAGTAAAATTAAGGAATATTCATTAATTCAGTGCTACTTACCATCTTAGTTTCCATACATTTCATATTAACATGAAAAATTGAGGGGATTTCACAGGTTACACTGAGCCATGGAATCATGAACAGACCCCCATGAACAACAAATTTCCTTAGAAATGTGGCCTTTCCCTGCCACTACTCACATTCTATCACTTTTTCAGTCATCTCACTGAGGAAATTCTCAAAACAAATTTCCCAATGTCTGAGGAAGGACAAATCTTTTCACTGTGCACCAAAACAATCTCTTACATGGATCACAACACCTTTTTGCCAAAAGGTTAAGTCATTGGTGACCCTAAACTTGACTAAAACAATGCAAAAGAAAGCATCTCCAACGTTGCTAGGCACTGTATCTTTCCCTCCCTAAATTTGCCAATCTAGAGCCAGTCGGAGAATAAGCTACCGAACCACATGACCACGATGGGGAAGAGGTACGCCTTGACCTCTCCGGGGACACTGGTCGGGTGAGACGGGATGGGTGGCCTCCGAGGCCCGGCGCCAGACGTGGGTGGCGTGGGGGTTTGCGTTGATGAGTCAACCTGGATGGGCACCTCCGTGATGATGGGGGGTGGAGGGTGGCCCCAATCCCGGAAGATCGTCGGCTCACGGAATGGTTTACCGAAGCCAGGATGTGGCGTGTTGTTCACATCTGGGTAGTTGTCACCTCCGCTGCCCTCTACGAGGCCATCCTCATCATCCGTCACCTCCTCCTCCACTCCCTCCTCCCCGTCCCCAGATCCACTGCCACTTCCCCCATCCGATGACTCCTCTGCAAGGAAGAGGATGGATTTACTAAGATATGTACCTATGTCCTTTGTCAGTCACAAGAATGGCATATTATGCACTTCTAAATTCTAGATTAAAATATGGTATCTCATGCTGGGGTGGTGCATGAGATACCATATACCTCATGAACACTAAACACTTGGTTATAGTAATAATAATAATCTCCTATGATGAGGACCAAACACGGCAGAGAAATGACCACCTGAAAATGTCTCTGCGGGACACCCAACTGTCCCGAACGAATGGACTAATAGACAAGATCCTGACAGAGACGTCAGACCTCTGGACGGTCAACTGCGTGGTCTATGCTGCCGTCAAAGTAATGGCCTGCTCCCAGAAGAACACCCCTAGGGAGGAGAAGGCAGCTACAAGGCTCAAAAAGTTAGATGCCAAGATCATACTGGAACAACAACAGGCATCTACTGTCGGCGCAGAAATTATGAGTACTCGAGTTTGAATACAAATAACAAATTAACAGCTAGGCATACAGAAAATGTAATCACACTGTAATTTTTCTTGTTTCATTCTGTGTTATTGGATAGTAGACTAACATTTTAAAAACGCATTTTCATGCTTTTTACAACAGTTGTAACGTAAAAAGTGCCGGTTTTAGACGGTGTTCGAGCGAAGCGCCGACTTTGATGACTCATAAATCAATAATAAGGCGTTCAATTGCAACCAAAGTTTGAACAATAACAGATATATATGTTTTCCATGCACTCTGTAAGTTTCCAGTGTATAACTTTAATAGAAGAAACGTTGTTATCGATTTTATAAAAGGTTATCATTTCAAAACTGGGGTGTCATAGAATTTCGTTCTTGGTCGGGTTATAATCCACATGTCCTGAATGTATCCAATATGTAATTGTCTAATATTTCAACACATGCGTTTAATTTAAATTGACTGGTATTTATAATGGCGAAAGTGAGCTCCCTCGGCAAGGTAACACTGCACGGCTTAAACCACGCCAGTTGCTTTGTTTTACATGGATGACCTTAAGCTATATGCTTCCAATGCAAAAGAACTTCACATTGCACTGGACACCGTGCGGAAATACAGTGAGGATATAGGGATGGAGTTGGGATTGGACAAGTGTGCATCCATCCTTCTGGCAAGAGGAAGACTTTCGGAAAACAAGGAAGACGTGCAACTAGTTGACAGCAGAGTCATCCATCACCTCGACGATGACAAAAGGTACAAATATCTAGGTGCTCTCCAGTGCCAAATGCAGGAGGTGGCAGTGGTGAAGGAAAGACTTACCACCAAGTACAGACAGACTCTCAGGAAAATCTAGAGTTCTGAGCTGTCTGGCCTGAACAAGATTCTTGCGAGCAACACCTTCGTGGTTCCCACACTGCTCAACACAGTTGCATCAAATGGAATATCAATGAGCTGCTAACCTCAACAGGGGAACAAGGAAGATCGTGACCATCTATCGTAGTCTTCATCCAAAGTCTTCCGTCACAAGACTGCATCTCCCAAGAAAGCTAGGTGGTAGAGGACTGATAAGCCTGGAGTGCCTTCATGACAGAGTAGTCCTCAATACGGCATGCTGTGTGTTCCACAGCACGGACCCCCTTATGCTGCTCGTAAAGAAACACAAGAGTGTCAGCAAAGGGGCGTTCCTATTCCAGGTGGCGACAAGGACAGCAGACGGCCTTGGGTTGGACCTGGACCTTACTTCCAGCGGAGAAGCGTGTGACAAATCAATCTTGTCGCTGAAGGCAGATGTGTTAAGGCTCCAAATAAATAATGCGGAGCAATAGACCCTGCTATGCGAGCATACCGAGAAGCCCATGCATGGAAGTTTCTATCGAAACTTGGAAATGCATCGGCTATCGAAGGAGCTCACATTCACCTTCCTGCGCTTCACAGGTCTTAAGTCTGAAACGTAGGGATTCATGCTCACATGCCAAGATGGTGTCGTCAACACTCTCATGTACCGTCACCTCATCTTTGGGGCAAACATGACGAACACGAAATGCAGAGCATGCCGAAGGCAGCCGGAGACTTTAGGTCATCTACTCTCTGGCTGTAGCTTTTATGCAAAGAACGCATACATAAACTGGCACAACTCTGCTCTGTGGGTGTTGTATTACCACCTAAGACACCATTACGGCATAGACATGAATCCGGTGCTGCCTTACGCCCCTGGAGACATCGAGTCCGTCGAGGAGAACGATAAGTGTAAGATCTGGTGGAATTATTCCTTCCCCACCACCAGGCAGTTGGAGGCGATGAAGCCTGATATCGTTCTCCTCGACAATCTCTTGCATTCCATGTTCATAATCTAGTTTTCGGCACCAGCCGAAACGAACATGGCAGCGAAGGAGATAGAAAAAAGGATGAAATATCAAGATCTGCTGTGTGAACTCCGGCAAATGTACGCGGGCTACTCTGTGAAACTGGTAGTCCTCATCGCGGGTGTGCTTGGTGGTGTCAAGAGCTCATTGGTTGGGAATCTCAAGGGCATCCCAGCCTGCAGGATGCGAGTAGATGCACTTGCAAGTGCAATGCAGAAGGCTGTCCTTCTCGGGTCCCTCCGCCTGCTTCGTGCGCATGACCCTAATGCCGTCTGACATGTCTCATGACCAATCTGACCATGGCGGACATGGCTACCCTTAGGTGCGACCCCTCTCGAGTCTCCTGCAATTATCACGGCAACGAAACCAGATGCTAGCCAGAGACTCAAGAGGTGGAGGTTACGTTACAGTAACTAATAATAATAAATAAATCATAATGTTTATTTGTCCTGAGATTTGATATGTCATGTTCAAATATCGGACTCCTCCAGAATAAAGATAAAGTTATTAGCATTAAAAAGGGAATGATTGTTCCTTGAGGAGATACATGCGACATAGATGTATACACAATGAATAGGTAAATTGTTCAGCTACTTAAAAAGTGGAAGGCAGGGTGCATTTAATGTTGAATTACATATAAGTCGAACCACTTGCTTCTGGATTTTAAGGATTACATTGGCATGGGGGGAAAATCCCCAAAACAAAATGCTGTAAATAATAATAGAATAAAATTCACTGTAGTAAATGAATCACAAACCATCTACACTCACAGTCTTCCTTATGCTTCTGATGAAAAATCATGTTGCTTAAACTGCTTCGGAGTTTGAAAATATGCTCTTATCACGAAACAGTGTTACTTAATAATATTCCTAGAAATTTTATGCTGGCAATATGAGGAAGGCATGCACCCTTGACATCAATTTAAAGTGATACTGGAGATTTATTCTTGTTGCTGAAGTAAATAACACCAGACTTTTCAACACATATTTAATTTGAGAGAATTACTAGCACACAATTTTTGTAATAAGTTGGTTATAATAACTGCCTTATGAGACAGACTGCAGATTGTTGGAGTGGACACAATGATATTAGTATCATCAGCATATAAAATAGGCTCAACTCCAGTTATAGATTTAGGGTCATTAATATAAATAAAAAATAGAATTGGGCCGGTAATTGAGCCCTGTGGTACACCAACTGGCACTTCCTTGATGGGGGAAACAAAAATTGTGCCACTATTCTGCAGAAAAACATTTTGATTTCATGCACTCTGATAGGATTTAATCTACAAATAAGGTACACCCGTTATCCCTTATCTATTAATTTTAGAGAGGAGGATATTCACAAAGTGAAATGCCTTGGAGAAGTGGAAAAATGGCCCTAGTGTTTCAAATTTATTGTCTAAGTTTGAAAGAATTAGATTCACCAAATGAAAAGTAGCAGTAGAAGTGGATGTAAATTTTCTAAATCCATTTTGTGAAGAATGCAGTAGGTTACCAGATTTGAGATATGATATCATACGGTTATAAAACACTTTCTCGAAGATTTTCCCTACCTGGTTCAGAAGGGAGATAGGCCTGTAAGAATTCATATCAATCTTGGAGTCTTTGCACTTACAAAGAGGCACAACTTGAGCAGTTTTAAGAAAGGAGAAAACTCAAAGTCTTAATGACTCATTAATAAGAAATAATGTGTGTTCTTTAATTACCAAAATTGATTTCTTTACAACTATAGCAGGAATACCATCCACATCAGAGCTGTTTTTGTTGGGTAAGCTATTGGTTCTGGCACAGAAAAAATTACTTAAAGTTATGGCATGTGTACACACCACACAGAGCAATGTTTTCCTTTATTTAGCAAGTTCAAAATTTTACCTCTGAGACATCTGTTTATTTATAAGGTGTTAAGAACATTCTTCAGCCATAGCAGTGAAAAGATAAAACCTAAAGTGTACAATCAGAGAGTAAATTATGTTGTTGTAATACCTGAACCAAATTTTGAATTGTTCTGACACTCTTACCGGTACGAGTACCAAAATGTTTTGCATGTAAAATAAGCAAAAGGTTACGCCCACTGAACGAGCTGCGTTGAGGATATCTACGTCATCAGACTCCTGTCCTTGACTGTTTTGAGGAAGAACGGGAGGAGAGTAGAGGTAGGGAGGGGAAGTCTGCTTGCATAAATCCTGTTGCAACCACTTCCATTGGCAGTGTCTGTGAAGGAGCTTTGTGGTCTTATTGTTAGTTGTGATTGGTCGAAGTGGATGATGTACGAGTCCTTTGCACGCCCACTTTACCGAAAGGGTTAAAAACAACAGTTTTTACCACTTATAACTCGAGAACTAATTTGACGGATAAAAAAATGGAAAACTACGGGTCTTTTTATTTTACAAACTCCATCAGATTCTGCAATAAAAAAATATGGTAAACGACCCCATTGTTTAAACCGTAAAAATTTCAAGCAATTAAATTTTCCACATAATGACACATTTTGCCACTCACAACTTTGTATTTATGAGCGTGTGAGATTATTTTTGTGATACTGAGTCTCACACCAAGGTATGATGGTTAATATGTGCTTCTGAGAAATTTTGAGATTTGTGCCAATAACATTCAAGACTATATATGAGTGAAATTCACTATTCATTCAAGAGTTCATTCCAGCACTGCCTTTTGAGTAACTCTGCTCAGGGTATTGTTTAGTGGCATGGTAGTAAATATATAGTGTAACCAGTCAAGTTTAGACATTAAGCACTTTTTCCTGAGACTTAGTTCTGAGATATTTTGTGACCTGGCAAGTTCCAAGGCTGCCGTACTAAAGAGGTTTAAGTGCATTGCATAGGAAATAGCAAAACATATTTTTACACATCACACCACTTACCATAATCAATCCAGTCTACATCCAGTCCATTGTAGGCATTCTTTAATTTGGCTGTGATCAGTCTTAAGGCATACAACTGCTCATTTATGAGACTGCTTGGCCTGTCGACATCCACTTGAACCTCTGGATTATTCAGTTGATTTGACATGCCCTGGCCAGTTATTTCTGGTTCATACCTACAAGAGGAAAAAAATCATCAAATTTGATTACATAGCTCAATAAGAAATAAAAGCAACCAATATGTAGTTCCTGAAAATGGCCACAAGAACCAATCACATTAATTATGAGCATAGAATACAAAAATTCAGGAACCAAATTATGTAGTAAATAGAAAAGAAAAAGTTATTCACCTTATTTTAATTTTCCATTTATATTTTTTGACTATTGTTTCCCATATTTATATTGCACCCCCATATGGTTAACCAAAAAAAATCCCCAGTGTGCAAGGTGGCACAGGGAAAGGAACTGGCCCCCCCACCCTGAATGTGTGAAATTCACATGCCTGTGGCTTAGTCCGGGGCAGCCCCCTGAAGCTTAATGCTATCGCCTTATAGCGAAAGTGTACCATTCGTGTACGGTTTCAGTGTTTCGCCACCAGTTGTCGCTACTGCCTAGCGATGCTAGTATTTTTTCCGGATGTATTGCTTGCATGTGAAAACATCGGTTAGTAATGAATTGTTTAATTATTTAGTGGCCAGTTAGCGTAATTTAGTTTGTGGCTATTTCAGCAAGAAAATATTTCCAACTCTTGCGCTATTGCCACTGTGAGTTCTTTGTCAAAGAAAACTAGGACAATGCCTAAAGAAGTGTGGTGTACTGTTGTCACATTCATCTTCAGCCTCGTTATATTAAGAATTAAAACCATATTTTTTCGTGGCATTTCACGTATATATAACCATAAATAACGATTCATCGTATTTCTATTATAATGTAACTGATCTATATTGCGACACGCTAAGGTTTCAAGATTAAAATATTAAAAAAAACTGTAGTTAGTAAAAAACCCATATTTGTACGAAATTTTGCCCGTGCTGTGCACAATACTCAAAAATGATTTGCTTGGTAATACATGCACTGTTTTCACAGTTACAACAGTTTGAATAAAATATGTTAAAATGTCGGAATTTGGACCCCATGGCCCGAATCCCGACACATATATGCTTCTAATTCCGACAATGTGTGGGGTGCAAGTTTAAGAGCTAAAAAGCAAAAAATGAGTAGGAAACTGTAATGAAATAAGTTTTATTTACGCAAAAGAAAGCAATAATTTCATAATAAAGCGTTCATGACAATACTTGAAAATATTTTACTAGTCATAGCATTAAGGACAGAAGAAAATTCTACGAAATTTAGCATCTGCACATTCCTCATGGACATACTGTTTGCAAAAGCTGCACAGACTAATATCGGCACCCTGTCCTCTCTGAAAATGGTGAAATACCGGTGCTCTTTTTTATTGGAAGGCATTTCACTAGCACCCGGCTTGCCTGCGTCTCCAGTTCAGGATTTATTTTTTCCGGAATGGTTTTTCATCAATGTTGTAATTATTTCCTGGCATTTGCATAACATAGTGTTCAACTACGATACTTTTTAGCTTTTCAAAGTAATATTTCACGAGCATGCGTTTTAATTTCATGGCTCTACCTTGGTTCATTCTCTGAGCCCTTCTCTTTGATACATCCATGAGTCTATTCAAAAATAACTTCATCAACTTTCTACCAGCTAATCCTGCGTTTTCATCGAAATTATGTGTGATTCCATTGATTTCAGAGTAGGCAGAGACCCTTCTTCTCAGTCGACCAGTTACCCGCATCCCTATCTCTCCGAAAAAAAAATTCTCCGGCATAATTCCTTCTCTTGATCACAAACCAAAAGAGCAGACGACCAATATTTTTTTATCATATTATTTTCTGAATTAAGAAAATTCGTGCATAACTTGCAACAGTTATTTCAATGAATTTCTCATTAAATATTTTTATGTAAGGAAACAGCTAATCATAGAGCTCTGAAAAACCACAATAGCTGTTTACAAAAGTTGCACATAATTCAACGATCTCCGGTACTATTATGTGCGAGTTAAACGAAAATTAGGAGCCGCTAGTCCTTATTCCGACACCTGTCGGAATTAGGGAATCCACGATCTTTCTAACTCATTCTTGAAATTCTCACTGTGTATCCATTATTTCTCCTAACTATGCATGCTGCACTAAACAGCAACAATAGGCTGCTAAGCGATATCAAATATATATCACTTTCTAAAAATGAAACACAGAAAATTGGTTAAAATGACACCTCAAGACGCACGCCTTTCGCACTAGAACACAAAATTTGCTCTAATACAACCAGCGCCACACCTGGGACAAGGTTACTTTTTGTGTCTCCTCGTTGATAGACTCCATGGAGTCTATCAACGGTCCCATATTTAATGACAACTGTCCACCAATTTCAGTACTTTTAGCAATTCACCCGGGTGTCAGAATTATTCCCGTGTAGGAATATGGCGTAGGTACCTTATAGCATCCAGATATCCACCCATATTATGTGGTTGGATTTCTCTGTAGGAAATTCAGAAAATTTGTACACTGCATTGATTGTTCCAGTTCTTTGGATTCATAAAAATCTAAAAGTGACGTCAATATGTAAGCATTGTTGAATTCTAGGAGTTCTATTATAAAGCATAATAACCTTTACATTATGCTGAGGCAAGTGGAGCATATCCTTATTAGCAATATAATGTTTCCAGATTGCCATTCCAGAACATTAGAATTATGTTTGGACAATATGTGTTTTACATTTCCCTTTGAAACACATGGGACTGATATGATAAAACATATTTTACATTATTTTGATTTTAATGACACTAGAGAGCAGTATAAAAGAATAAATGCCGACTTAATTTTAAAAAATTCAGTCTACCGAAAAATCCTCTCATTTTCATAAAACATGATGCAATTTAAAATTTTGATTTGCATTTTAAATTCAATGTGTTTAAAAATGTTTTGTTTGACAATAAAATAAAATCAGTATCTTCTCCGAAACATGGATTTCCTTGTCTCATCTTATCTCTCTGTATCACGTAGGTATATTCTGAATATGTTGAGTGAGCTTGAAATGGTAAAAATGCACGTTATAAGCATAATGAGTTAATTCTTTTACGCATTTTTAATAATTCTTGCATTAACTGCATTATTAATAATTGCTTCTGAATGTATATAATATTGCCACAACGCTTGAATAGTTTTTTAATGTCGTTAAAGTGCTGTGAAGGTAAAGCGGAAATATGTTTCAAAGTATGAGGTTCTTAAAGTTACAAAAGGATACTCTTTATCAAAGTAATGTTATAACACTATCACGCATGTTGAAGACAAAACTCAAGCTTATGCTTTTATTAGGTACTACACTTATAATTGGCGTTAAAAGGGTTTAATAATATATAAAATTAAATTGCAATAAGCGCGTGTCAACTTTTCCTTAAAGGTTCGAAATTAAATAATTGAAATTTACTGGTTAAAAATGCTTATTTTACTTGAATATTCTGATGATGTGATATTAAATATAAATACTAAAATGTCCTTCCGTTGGTATTATCTCCTGTTAACAACACTTTGCCTCTCTGTTAAACTTACTTTGATTTTTAAGGATTCCGCAAACCCCTATGCACCTATAAATGTCACAAAAAATTGGCGCGCCTCCTATGACCTAATCATATGTAACAATATGAAACTTAGAGAGAATAAGAAACAAACTTAGCGATGTCAAACGCTTCTCTGCCTTATGATGAAAGAAGCTGAGATAATTTCAAATCCACCATAATGTTTTGTTCCAAAAATGCAAATATATATGCGAGATTTGTGCACTTGTCACCCACGTTTTCCACCCACTTGCCACGTAAAATTAATTTTTTTCGCGGTGGATAGAAATTGAAAAATTAGTACGAGTAGATAAGGTGTACTTTGCTCGGGTTTCAAATTTTTGGGATCCCTATTTTCATTCCTGCAACTCTTTAAATTAGATTATTTCAGTGCAACGCTCAAAAGCTAGCATCGCTAGATGCTAGCGACAACTTGCGGCGGAAGAAGGAAACCGTACACTAAGGGTACGAATTTCTTTGTTGACATTATCCGTGGTCTGGGGTGAGCTCTACCCTCACATATCAAAACCAACCTTTGGGTTGAATCACTGAGTGAGTGATGGTTAATGGCAGTTCCATCTAATATACCCACTCTAAAGAGTCTAACTACATAGTTTCTTCAGTAAAAAGGTCAAATACATACAAAGTTCTTCAGTTACGTAATATGTTTACTGATCCAATCCTACCTTTCCTCTTCATAAGTAATCTCTCAAACCAAAAACTTGAAGTAGATTTAACCTTAAAAGAACGGAATTTAAAATCCCGTAGTGGGGACTCCCGGCCAGAGCTTTTTGGGCATTTAAATTCAGCTCTGCAGGCATTTAATTTTTTGCCTCTATCTCATCTATTTTTTAATTATTTAGGAAAAGTAAAAATATTTACAAAGAAAATGTATTGTTCATTATTAAAGTTATCTTTTAATACATGTTACGTTGCACTTTGAGCATCGAAAAACTGTGACTTTCTTTGCCTCGAAGTGAGCATAAACGGCATCTGGCTTTCTTTCCTCTCTCTATCCAGTGCTCATTATTTCTCGCGTCGAGACGAATGACGCTTGTTGACGCAGCAGCAGGCTGGCCTATCAGGCAATAAGCAGGTTTATTCTCATCCCTAGTGGCTTCCAAAAGATTTCTCACGCGTGCCAAATGAAAATCTCAATGGGTCATCTTGCTCCCGACAGAAACAACGGCAATCCATGAATTTAGAAGAGTCAGATCAAGGAGGTGAAAGATAAATTTTTTGTCCACTTCCAAGTTCATCTGCTAATGGAGTAACTATTAGCCATTCTGTCGGATTTATCAACGTAACCCATATGTTTGTTGTAGTCTGTTATGACTCCAGGTTTCAGAGCTTTCCCCTGGCTATCACAGAAGATCCCCTCTTCAGGTGGCACATGCATATTTGTCAACATATGGACAAGCTGGTTTCAGACCTTACTTGGTGGAATTCCTTAATATCAGGAAAATAAGACTTAACATATGGACATTTCTTTTATCTCTCCAAATAATCGCCGTTAGATCTCGTCTGCATCTCACCTTCACATCTCCGCATTTCATTTTCATTTTCTTGTCGTTGAATTCTTTTCGTGGACTGCAGAGGTATGTACTTGCATATTCCATGCCACTAATGAAGTTACCAGATCGCTTAAGTTTATTATAGTTCACGAGAACTAATTCGTGAAAGCCGTGTTTTCACGAAACGATATTGCTCCTACCTAAATTTTCATGACCTAACCGATGGCAACAATCACGCAAAAGCTCTATCATGTCATTAGTTACCTTGTAAAATCTCACAAAAAAATAATAAATTCAAATAACTATTCATTTATTGCTTCCCTGATTACAAAAAAAGTCAGGAAATTCTCTATAATGCTAAAACCAGAGACTGAATTAAGTTTCACCGTATTTGAGACTAATCTGTTAGTCCAGGGGAGGCGTGCATCTTGTAACTTCTATAACTCCCCACCGGTGGCTCCTTACCGAACGAGATGGGAGATGCCCATCTCTCCCACTTTACATGCGTCTCACGCTTCCGTTCTCCCACCCATGCACCATCTCTTCATGTTTTACCGTAAATGACTCAAGTCACGTGCTTACGTACCTTGTGTCCAAGCCTTATGGCTCTCCTCCCCATTCATGTTACCGGCTAAATTATTCATTTTCATTTTTTTTGTATTTACATGCCTTATTTTATGGTTTGCTATAAGTACATACCATTATAAACTGACAAGCCAGCTGAAAATGGCTAATTTTTGAAAAAATAAATTAAATACTTCATCCACATATACCTGTAGAAAGTGCATCCATTTGTTTTAGAACAAAAATTATTAACTTTATAAGAGTGATTCGTTAAGTAAATTAAGATACCAGATTGGTTAATATCACATTCTTAGTAGGAGTTCAAATAAATTTGATGCTTTACAAGAATAATTCTAAAACTAAGGCAACAGATGGAATTATGGATGAAACTTTTGATGGACATTGAATTAACACGTTCAACACTGACGAACGACGATCGTCGTCCAAGCTCGTAATCTGTTCTCAAGGCCATCGACGGAAGACGCCACCTCGTAGCTCTTCCTTTTTCGTTGTCAGTCATTCGATAGCCCTCGGAGCGTGTGCACTTGCCACAGCCGGAGTTGCCCACACCCAGAAGCGCCGTTACAACAATTTGTTTTTTACAAGGTAAGTTATGTTTTTTGGGCGTGTATTAGCTCTATATTTTCAGTTTTTTTTAGTTTTTTCCCATTACTTTAATGAAAAACAATATTCATTTCGACCTCAAATACTTCGTATATACTTACGTATTTTTTTCAATTGATCGAATCTCACTCCCCCTCCCCTCCCCCCCTCCACTGCACCCCGAATTTCATTGGATTTATTATAATGATATAAAAATTAGTTTACGAGTATATGAATCGTCTTTTTTTTATTTTTTCCATTATCAAGCCTCATATTACCAAATGCACTGTTGATATTTTTCGGTGTATTTTCGTTAGTTACTTATAAATTTAGCCTCAATAAAGCTTTCACATATATTTATTCCCGATTTTATAATTTGCTTCTGCATTGAAAATATAACAGTCCTAGACTATTTGCAAATATACAGAATATACTTTGTTAAGAATTCCCAATTGATCAAATATCTGCTTTTTTCTAGTTTTTCACATAGTTTCTTTAAAAGAATCATGCTATTTATCAACTTATACGATATAAATCTAATTGATATTAACATTCATTTAGCAAATAAATTGCTGTTTTTTGTGGATTTTTGTTTTCTAATATTTTTCATCTCTCATTTAGGTACATGAGAATGATATCTCAGAAATGTCAAGTCTTGGATTACGTTTTTCTCTACTTGAAGAAGGTAAGTAATTTTACGGATTTTCCTAGGGTTTCAATATTTTTCTTCTGGTATGCACATAAATATGCCGTACTGCCGAGACAAAATTCACGTTTTTAAACATTTTTTCTTTCAGAATGGTTTCACTCAACGAGGTGGCAAAAGCAGAAAAGTATGGATAGGGAAGGCATTACCAGGAAAAGGGAGTGTTCACCGAACCTTCCAGATTACGATTTCTTATTTACACTTGGTCTTCCGATTCTGATGTAGGCGGGCCGGACGTATCAACAATGTATGGAAATTAATGGAAGGACACCTGGACACTGTACAGTCTCATTTTATGTATAATTACTACAAAAGTGTTGACTTGGCACACCACTTGCTTGAGCGAAGACCTATTTTATCAGAACTCTTAGAGCTACCCGGAAGGGGAATCTACCTCACCTCATAGCGAAAAACTGAAACGGGGGGAGGTAGAGGACGTATTCAGCACCGATGGAGTCTGCGTTATGAAGTGGAAGGATGATCAGCTCCGAATTCAGGGGTAACTTCGTCGATGTCCGTCGTCGGCAAGGGGTTGGCGTCTCTTCCAAACTGGAGGCCATTGCTCGATACAATGAGTCAATGAGTGGCATTGATCACTTTGATTAAATGATGTCATATCACCCCATTGAGCATAAGACTCTAAAATGGTATAAGAATCTTGCTATCCACATACTTCACCTCGCTTTGGTTACTAGTAATTTCCTCTACCGTAAAACCCAGCCCAAAACATCACTCTACGACTTTCGCCTCTCCATGATTAGAACAATCCTCGGTCATTCCTACTTAGAATCAATTCCTCATTCCTCCTCAAGCCTGCCCTTTGGAAATATTTCGTAAAGAATTATTGCCAAGGATTCGGCGGTCTGTAAACTGGAAGCTGCGAGATTGTGGATTTCAGAAGGAATTGATGAAGGCCGTGAACTACGTGAAGATTTATAAAAATGGTTTTTAAAAATGTTGTAAACAACACTATAAGTAACAGTATTTATAAGGAAGTCCGCACATATTTCATCGCAAGTAACAAGAATCAATGAAAGAAACTTCGAAATGAGTATCGGGGAGGGTATGCAACCACACACAACCCGAGTTGTGCTATCGGGTGGCGGCGGACGACGATCGTCGTCCAAAATAAAAATTCATTTTTTACGCGTGATTTTTATTTTACGGCATTTTTGTTGATTGACTTATTGTTCTTAGTGGTAAAACATTACGAAACTTAAAAAAAAAATTTCAGCCACCGGCAAAACTGTAAAAAAATAGTGCCGCGTTGAACGTGTTAACCTAGGATGCTATAATGGTCCAAAATAATATAGGCTTAGCTCAATAATTACCACTCATATGATTGTTTGAGTAAAGTGACCATCAAAAAAGTGACAAAAATCTTGCTGAATGAATAAATGACTAGCAGTCTGACTAACCTTGCCTTGGTTGTACCATTCCAGCACATTTCATCCTTTACTGGATTTGCAGCAACCTTTTCATCATTACAAATCTGATACGGCAAATTAGTCCAGAAGTTCTTGGTGTCTTTCACCTGAAATGTAGAATGTATGAACAAATCATTCATCAAATTCACTGCCACTGACATGTTAATGTAAAATGAGTAAATATGCAAAAATGAATCATAGAAAATGCCTTCAGTGCAAAAATTATATCTGGCAGTAATTTAAAGACTTTAAAATGGAAACTTTGCAAATTAAATCAATAACTAACAAATTTAAAACTTTCCTTGAGGCTCTCTATCAAATGCAATGATGTTTGAGCTCAGAAGGAGCATATTCAGAATAATTCATGTACTGAATGAAATATTTTGGGGCAGAAATAACCTCAAGGCTTTTGAAGTTTCATCAATGAACAGAGTGGAAAATTTTCAGGAGAAATGCTTTAAGTGAGAAAAGGGAGACTTTTAGCACCATGATGTAAGGAATTTACAGAAACTGAAGTACTGAATCCAGACTGATACTTTTTGAACAATCACAAATATTCAATTATATTCTATAATTATTATAACTGCATTCCAAAGGACATTTGAAATGTAATTATAACAATTTTTTGATATCTTAAAGGTCAAAGTGGTACTCATTGAATGTATGCTATATGCATGAGGTAATGGAAGTAACAAAGCAGTCAAGTACAGGGCCATCGTAGTTAAGGCATTATGATGAAAGGTGTAAATGAAAGAATGTAAAAACAGCCCTAGGGCGTAAAATACAGGGCCTTCATGGTTAAGGCATTATGATGAAAGGTGTAAATGAAAGAATGTAAAGACTTTGATTACAAGCGTGAGTTAAATGATTGTGAAGTTTGGCCTATGTTAAAGGAAGATGACATTGGTTGGAGGCTTCTGGGATGTGAAATTGGACATGAATGGAGAGGGTCTGCATAGGCAGGATGGTGGAAGGTATGCTTATAATTATGGTTGGTGAATAAAGGTATAGTGGTTGAAAGAAATACAATGGAGGCAGAAAGAGTAGTTTGGGGAAGTATTGAAAGGAAATGGACTAGGGTTGGGACAGGGATTCGAAGATTCATTCGAATCCAATCAAATACATGGATTCGAGATTCGATCAAATTTCTGGTTGAAAGATTCGATCGAATCAATGGATTAAAATATTTTAATACCAGTCATGCGGATTTTATGTACCAGTGGTGGAGAACTACAGTAAGTCCTCGACTTATGCGGATCCGAGTTACACGAATCCAGAGTTATGTGGATGTTCTGTTAGGCCAGTGACATACTTTTGTGTTTCTCCGTGTTTCTGTTACTGCAACAGATTCAACCTCGTGACGACCCGCGACTCATTTCCAAGCGAGCAAGACTGATCCCAAACTACGGGTGTTCGGAATGCCAACTCTAGACATTACATAGTTCGATAGGTGATAATTGATCATTGTGATAGTGAAAAAGCCTGATGTGATCAAGCATCAACATATTTTTTTGGCGTATTTTGACCTTCCTTCGTAAGTCGACACGTAGTTAATTATCTACTCCATAGATGATGCCTGTTGTCCATTAAAGCAAAACTGTTGCGTGCTTGGCAATGAGTTGTGGGTCATCATGTGGTTGAATCTACCGCAGCAACAGAAACATGAAGAAACGCAAGCATGTCACCGTCCTAACTGGACATCCATCCATCATCTCCGTCATAACATCAACTCCGGATCTGTGTAACTTGGATCCATGTAAGTCAAGGACTTACTGTAATTGCAAATTTTTAGCATTTAAATCATAAATTCCATGGTAGGAAATGTTTAAGCAGCATATTGTAAACTAATAATTCTTGTCCACACATTCTTTGAAATTCCCCAATTTGAAAATTCTAAAAAAAAAGTTCCCCTGCATTCTTCCAGCAAAAGTATTTTCAGAAAGAGCCTTCAGTACTGCTGGAAATTTGGTTGATGAAAAAAGAAATCGATTAGATCCTGACAGAGTGAAAAAGCTGCATTTTCTAAACAAAAACTTGTACCTAATCTGTTTTCATTGAATTTTCAATTTTATTTAAGAAAAATTAAACTTTGATTTACTTTTGAAATTACCCATTCTCTATACTTGCCCTCGAACATGTCCTTGATTTCAGTGAGTGGGGACTATATGACCATTTATCATTTACTTTAAGAAATAAGATTCGGCTTCGATTAGATTTAATTAGAGAAATCAATAGAAAAGAAGTATTATTTAACAATTTACCGATAAAAGAAAGATTAGAATTTAATGAAATTGAGGAGGATTTGGGATTATGATTCGAGATTTGGATCAATAAAAAAACAGGATTTGGATTCGATCAAATTTTGGATCCGCCCCATCACTAAAATGGATTCTTTGAGAGCTGAGATTGAAGGGAGGAAACGAATAAATATTTTAAACAGTGTGAGAGAAGAAAGGAGAGTTTACATGGAATGGAATATGACAGCAGTGGAGAAGGAAAGGGTGGAAGCATTCAAAATGTGGTGCTATACTAGAATGATGAAGATTAAATGGATCGAGCAAATGACAAACAAATAAGTCCTAAGAAGAGTGGGTGAAAAGAGAAGTCTGCTGAAAACTCTAAAAAGAAGACTGGACAACTTAATCGGCCATATCTAAGACACGATGGCCTTACGAAGACAGTAGTCAAGGGAAAAGTGAACTGGAAGAACGGCTAAGGAAGGCCTCGTATGAGTTACATGGAATAGGTCATAAATGGCATGAAAGAGAGAAGCTACGTTAATATGAAGAGTTTGGCCGATAGAGGAATCGAGTGGAGGGCTGCGTCAAACCAATTTTACGATTGTTGACTGATGATGACGATGACATGGAATACGAGAAATCGATTTTAATTTTGGTTACACAACAACCAGGGTAAAGAGGGGGTAGAGGAAGAGACTTAACATTATAGGTAGAACACTATTGTGATTGTATAAACAGTGCTTTAATTAGTTACAGATAATAAAACCTTCCACTGATAATAAAACAGCCACTTCACAAAAAAACCTAAGATTGCCAATCATTACATTGTTGTAGGTGGGCTTCAAAAAGGAGCCATTGAATTTGATACTGCTTCTCTGAAATGCATCATTAACACAGGAGTGGGGAGGAGGAGGAGCTGAGATGTTAGATGAAAGATTCCAACTTGACTTCTTAAACTGACCTTTTGCCGTATGTCCTTCACCAGCTTCTCCAACGTTGGCACCCGCTTGCTGTCTCCCATTCCTCCTTGGTCGCCATTGTCTCTGCTGCCACCCCCACCTCCTCCCTTCCTGCCACCTTTATTCTTTCCTCGTCCAAATTTGTACGTCTGAAACTGCAGCTCAGTAGCATCACGACGACCTAACCTTGGCTTCCCGCACCCAGTGAACACCTATAAAGGAAAAGTCAGAGAATGAAAGCAATAGTCATAAAAAGTGGAAAACATTACATTTCCATACGCACACCAGCATCATTTGTTTTTAGCATTCCTCAATGTTCGTAGTGTGAACTCAATTTTAAGTTGAATACGAATCAACACATTTTGTCTAATACATTTCTTTAATAATAATATTTATTAGCCCCAGGCCTTTATATGGTATAGGACAAGTCAAATATAATACATAAGACAATATGATACATTCAACTGCTTCTGTGATCAGAAGACTCCTCCAAAAACTCATTCACACTATAATAGGTTTTGTCCAGAAGAAAAGTTTTAGATTTTTCTTGAATATTCCCCTTGGTGGTGCATTTTTTATACTTGGTGGCAGATAGTTAAAAACCTTTGTTGCCATATGAAAGAGACTCTTGTTGTACATTGCAGTGGAGTGGGAGTAGGTACATATATGTATATCAACAATATGTCGAGTGATATGCCCATGTACAAGAGCATTAGTGATAAGTTGGTTCACATTGTCCTTGACATACATAGCTACATAAGTAATAAATATATCGAGAAGGTAAAGTTAGAAATTCAGTTGTTTAATGGTTTGCAAGATTGCCATGAGGGTATTTTTGCTATGTACCTAATCTCTCTTTTTTGCATAACAAAAATCTACAAAATCCAGGCAATGATCCCCAGAAAATAATTCCATAACACAAATGAGCCTGAAAGTTACTATAATAGACCAATTTTTAGTACATTTAAGTCGACAATTTCAACTAGGTCCCAAGAAACCAAACTTGCATTTCAGAGTGAATGAAGGATCTTTAAATGCAAGATGATATTTTGATAATGACAAATTAATAAAGATAGAAGCCAAAAACAAAACAAAAAGCATAACTCAAAGCCATATACTTTTTTGTCGGCTATCTGAATGACACCATTTTTCAATTAAATCCTAATGACTAACAGCCATTGCATTCATGGGAGGTAAGACGGGGTACACTCGAATGGCTCTATATAGAAGGGAATCAGAAAGAGAGTAAGCCAATATCCCTCATCAACAAGCCATTACCCCGTCTTACCTCCCATGAATGCAATGGCTGTTAGTCATTGGGATTTAATTGAAAAATGGTGTCATTCAGATAGCCGACAAAAAAGTATATGGCTTTGAGTTATGCTTTTTGTTTTGTTTTTGGCTTCTATCTTTATTATGAGACCCTTTAGTTGCTTGCTTGCATGCTAGTAGTGCATGCTTGGTGACCTTCACCCCCTGCCACACACCCTCGCGGTGGCTTGCAGGGTATCGTGTAGATGTAGATTATAATGCTGAGATAACCTTTGTGCCATCCTTCGTAGAAAGCTGTGAGTTGAAGGTGGCATCATAACAGAAAATCTCCCCTCCTGTTACGTTCAAAATTACTGAAAACTGGGATACTGGACCAGCATCATCACTTATGCAAGTGAAGCCACCCAACCAGGGCCGGACTAAGGCACCTTAAGGCCCTAAGGACTAATTAGATGTTGATGCCCTCATTAATGTGTAATTCACAATGTAAACAATCGCAAACAATAAAATAAAATGTTACGTTATTGAAATGAAACAAAATACATACACACTAAGATGAAAAATAATGTTTATTTTTATATAAATCCACTTTATTTATAGTTTTAAAATTCTAATTTCTGTGGTGCCCCCTCCCTTAGTGGTCCTAACCATGTGCTGAATTTGTTTTATGGTTAATCCAGCCCTGCAACCACCTCTGACATGAGAATTTCTACCCTTTGTAACACATGCCAAACTCAGGAGGTGAACAGAAATGATTAATATGTATTGTCACAAACATTCAAGTACATTCAGCGGATTTCCAACTTTTAAATGCAAACCAACTGAATGACTGAAATGAGAATTGAAAGCAGAATCATCATACCTTTTGCGAGACATCGTATCCTTTTTCTTGAAAGTTCATTATTGCTTCGGAAATCTTGATATTTATTGGCTCCACAACCATCTCAATATTGAAGGGCCCAACAAGACGATCAGTCACCTTGTCAACAGCATCTGTCACAATAATCAAGATCCCAACATTAAACGATACGTTATTTTCATGACATAAGAATAATTCAGCCCTTCAAATTAAACTTATAATATGTAGTACTTTTTTAAAGGAATAGTTGCCAGTTGCCACTACTTAAATTCACTACAGTCAATAAAACACACATCAAATTCTTCATCAATAAAATACACATATTGCAAGTCCTTGAAAAATTCAAACAAACTAGGTATGTAAATTAGAAGAATCTTGAGAAGGCATTTGAATAGATGGGAAATCAGAGTGATGTGAAAAAAGTTAATTGGACTGTTGTGTAACATGTTAGTTTTAAGAGACAGGAGACTTTTACCAAATTCCTACATGGCCCAAGAGGTGCAAGTGAGAACAGCAAAAGAACAATCAGAGTGGATAGGGATAGAAGAAAGAGTGTGTTCCACAGGGTTGTCCACTGTCTCCAGTAATGTTTATCACATATATCAGAGGAATGTTGAAAGAGGCAAATGATGAGCTTGATGCAGGAATAATGGTGGTAGGAAAGTATATGAGTTAGTAAGGCTCAAGGATGATAAAGTATTAGTCAGCCTATCATTCAAGGGATTACAAAAAGTACAAGATGCCTTACAAAAGTAGTGCAAAAATAACCCATAAGAAAACAAAGGTTATGAGATTTTTCCAGTTTAAAAAGAGCAGATTAAATTTATAAGTAGGAGGAAAGAAGCTGGATCAGGTTGAGCAATTAAGCTATGTGGGTAGTGATTTAGGTAGTGTAAAAAAGATTTTTCAGCATCAGAGTTTTAAGGTGAATTGTGTTCGCAAATAGCTGTAGGTGAAAACTATATTGACAGGGTCATCTAGTTGAGACGTAAATAACAGGATATACAAAAAAATAACGGGAATAACTTCTCACAGTGTTCTTCAATTTCAATAGTGTAGAGCATCATGAGTTCCTGTCTAATGGTCGTATGGTCAATAGGGAATACTACCTGGAAGTTATATGTGCCATTTACATAAAGCAATCTGATGAAAACGCCTAGAATTGTGGCAAAACAACTTGTTGAAATTGCACCACAACAATACTCCCATTCACAATGCTCAATGCTTGTTCATGATTTTTTTGGTAAAAAAAATAAACCGTTATTTTGCCTCAGCCACCATATTTGCCGGACATGGCCCCCTGTGACTTCTTTCTATTCCCGAGGTTGTAGAGAACCATGAAAGGACAATGTTTTGCCACCATTGATGACATAAAAACAGAATCGCATGGAAGAGATGAAGTCTATACCGAAAAGTGAGTTCCAGAAGTGCTTCCAAGATTGGAAAAAACGTTGGCACAAGTGTATTATATCTGGGGAAGATTAGAGAGCAAAATCAATTTTGATTAACACCTAAATAAATATTCTTTAAGAAACACGAAAATTCCCATTATTTTTTTAACACACCATGTATGTGAGAAGATCAAAATTATACTCGTAACCCTTTCTCAAGCAATCCAGAAATTTGCACCTTCATGTTTCACCTTGCTCTAAAAGTTGCTTGTTTAAATTAATTCATAGATTTTCCCTTTGTTGACTCTACTGCCACTAGATTTGAGCCACAAAAATATAATCAGCATTTTCACCCACAGACATTATGAAACCACTAATATTTACCAAACCACCAAACCAAAATTATCACCCACACACGTTAGCAGGCACAGCTTGTGTTTGAAATCTGTGCTCACTCCATCCTTGTAGTAGTGTGCATTCTATGGGAATCCACAGCAGAGCTACTCATGCACTTTGTCCTTAAAACATTTTACCTCTTTTTGCGTATCTGTACTTCAGAATTTTTGGACTTAAATATAACCCTCTCAGTGCTAACCTTCCTCCTGGGGTACTAGCGAGAAAATGCCGAGGGTAATTTTAAAAAATGTAGCACCTTAGGAAAAAAACATATGAAGCTATTGTGAATGCTATGCACATGAATTTTTTTTAATTATTTAATAAAAATAATATTCTATTTTCACTGTTGGCAGATACATGCATGGCTATGTCATCAAAAGTTTAAAAAAGTTTCAAAAGACTCACAAAACATCATACATCATGTTTTGTCTCGAAGAATACCAAAAGAAACAGAGAAAAATAAAGAACAAGACAGTGATTTGCAAATTTTATATACAAGGTGCCATTCTAAACATAAAGTATGAGCTAGTTAATCATTCAAATATTCAGTGACATCATAATAACATTTCTGAAGAAGTAATTTTTTAACCTTCCTTCTGAATAGATCAGGTGAGGCTATAACTTTAATATAACTTGGTAACTTATTAAAAAGTTTGGAGGCTGAGTGGTAAGGGCCGTTTAAACAAAGAGAATTGGAGTATTGGTTGGAGGAACATTATTTCTGAAAAGGGTGCAGTGGTCATGGAAAGTAGCATTGGTGGGAAATTTGTTCTGGTTGGAGTGAATGAAACATATATAAGTTAAAATGTAGAGAGATGGGAGTGTTAGAATTATAGATTTTGTAAAAGTTGCTTTGCCTGGGGTTCGAATGGACACTTGATACATTGTCTTTATTGCTTGTTTCTGAGTGGAGAAAGCTCTCCTGGCAACTGTGGAATTGCCTCAGAACAGAATTTGAGTTGAACTATGTAATAATGACACATTTTTTAAACATTGACTGAAAAATAAATGTTAGTATTACTTTAGTGACAAAGTTCCACAATATTTTTATGTTGGGCCGATATGTAGGCCCGCCACACTAAGAGGGTTAATCATTAAACAATTTGATAGAACACCATTTAAAATAGTTTTCAGCATCACCAGTAACAAAATTGCTCACCAACAAAATGATTCCATTCTGTGTCAACCTCAGCGTGTTGAGCAAGGCAGCCTTTCATGACATTGATGCAGTAGTTGGAGCAGGCCTTGAGGGCAGACGGGAGGCCACGACACGCAGGACAGTGAGTCATTCTCATGAGGGCTACGCCACAAGCAGGACCAGGGGTCAACTGAAATGGAACCACATTCCATCCAAATTAAATACCTGCAGATTTATCGCTCTGGGAAAGTAACAATAACGATAACTTTTATTTAGAACTGCTGGATGAATCCGCATTGCTCAGCTACCGCTAGCTGGTCTGGTTGAATGTTGCCACAACAGGACTCAAGGAGAGGTCATATGTGGCAATACTTGATCTGTAACACTAGAGATTACATTTTTAAGGTGAATATGTTGGGAGGTAGAGAACCCCGTGCCAGAAGACCAATCAGTTAGGGTGCATACCTCACCTCATTGTGGACATAACTGGAAAACACATACTTGGCAATGATGGGATAAGAATTTCCCAAAGCTGTATCCTTCAGGGGTGGAGGAAAAAGGAGGTGGGAACGTGCCTAGAAAAGGAAGAAGGGGGGGTAGAAAAAGTATACAGTAGGTGAGGGAGTTCGCAGCTACTCCTAATTTCCACAAAATCGAGCAAAAATGAATACAAAGCATACACTTGTGCATTCACTCACTAGGGCTATTATAGCAATTGCCAATTACTCGTCACATGCACAAAAATTTGAGGAAATACAAAATCATGCAAATGAGATGTAACTTACACAAGCAGGGTATTGGGTTAGCAGATTACAAATTCAGGTTTGTATACAAAATACAGTCACCTAACAGTGAATCCAATCACATACACAAACAGGGTTTATGAGGATTTCTCCACCACCACCATGAACTTGAAAATGCACACACACACAATAACATACTTGGCATGTTAAGAACAAAACGCAACACCATAATTATACGAAAGAAATTCACCCCCGGTGACAAGAAAGATATCTAGGCAAGCAATTCCAACCCTGGAATCTAATAGAATACCAAATGTTCAATGGGTAAAGTATATGTTTTCATGGGTTTGCAAGTAGTGGGTGAATAACTTACCGAAGACATTCTGGATGACACCGTAGCAGCCACGGACAGCGCTTGGGCGAAGGCTCGTGTTGCCACAAAGGACCGCTTGACCTGCACAGACAGCTTGTGAGGAACATCTCCAAAAGGCTTTAAGTCTTTCATGTGCTCGCCAACACATTCCAAGTACCTGGAAAGAAGCAAAGATATGGACTACGGATTAACCAAGGAGTGGAAAACGGTGCAAGTGATGGAAGCAGGAAGGTTAGTGGCAAAAGCAATGATAGTGATGTTTGTGTTTTTGGATGGCACTGATCACTACAAAATAGTTTTTGTTCATTAGGTTCTATTCAATAAATTTAAAATGGGAAATGCATATTCTAAAACATCCATGAAATTGATTGTCTTGCCACTAAATGAGAGATTAATTTATGATCTGGGACTTAACAGGTGACATACTGCTACAAATAGTATGAAATGAAAGAGCAGTCAAGTCTCATACAATGCTAAACAGAGAAAAAATGAATCACTCAAGACATGCCCAACTTCTTCCTATTTCCCTTTGGTTTTCCCACCTAATGATATTTAGAAAAGTACCAGTTTTCTCACGATTTTTCAAGATTTTCTTCATGTCGTCCCCTTCACAAAAAATGAACTTCCAAAATTCAGGTGAATACGATCCACTCGAAATGTCCACATTTGCATGTCATCACCTTCATGTCAAGGACCACGTGGAGAGAATGTTGTGCCCTTCCTTATTAAACAGTCATAATGATTTTGCTTTAAAAAGCAATAAGACCAATGAAAATCGAAATAAAAAACATTCAAGACGGGATTACTTCTCAGGAGGACGCACCCTGGTTTTGGTAACCCATTTTGGAAATCATAGAACTCTTCCAACAGGTACATTCCGTTTCGCATGATACGTGATCCAGCACAATACCTAACGTGGCAGCCGTTACCCGATATTGAGGACAAAAACTATCATGATTGGAATCTTCTTGCAGATTTCACACGTTCATTTGATTTGTGTGCTGCTATGAAGCGGTAGGTACGTATATTTCATACTAATTTAAAACAGAGGATATCGCACGGCGTCTCTAACGTGACGTGATTGGTTTACGGCCACTGGGTCCTACATGGAGCAATAAACAATTACCGGCCTCAGTGGTCGTGGGGTTATGTCCTCGCCTGCCTAGGGTCGCGGGTTCGAGTCTCGCATGGGTCGGATTTTCACCACCCTGGGGGATTGTGTTTGAAACCGTCGAGATTATCTCGAATAGGTAACTAAGGTGGTGGCTATGTGGTATAAAAAATCACGTGGTAAAAACACGAAAGGTTCGCAAATTTGGTGTGTTAAAACCGCTGAGTACAACCTCATTTATTGTTTACACTTGTTTTCTCGAATCTGGTGACTCTATAGTCGAGACAGATGAGAAAAGTTCAAGTGAAAACAATTAATGATGTTGTAAAGAGCAATTCAAACGCACTAAATTTGAAAACCATTCGTGTTTGTACCACGTGACTCCTTGGTTACCTATTCGAGACAATCCCGACGGTTTCAAAACCATCCCACCCTATGTGTGTTGCGTATTTGTTACTGGTTATAGTGCCCCATATAGTAAAAGGCCATATGTGCCGTTTTCTGGTCTACGAAAATAAATAAACAAAAACCAAGGACTGTAAAGAACACTCCTAGTAGCAAACTATTACAGCATCAGGAATGAAATCAAGTCGATCAGCGAGTATCATGCTTGTTAGCCAGCATTCTGGTACTACATAACACGATACTGGAATGCTATCATAGTAGCAGCGAATGTCCTCTACTTTGTGCTGGGCCAAGTAACGTGTGAAACGGGTTTAAGTGAGCAATTACATTTGGCGATAATTTCAAAGTGAAGAAACAATCGGGAATCATTTTGCCAGGCAACCGAGGTTCATTGGCTTCGGGGCCTAACTTCATAGAGCCATTAACCACGCAAGAAAAGTAGCGTCTTATTAGGGGGGAAATACACAGGATAACGAAGAGGCGCGAAACTTTTCCCTTTCTGGGAATGGACGATGTGACTTTCAACTGCCGATATTTACCGGTTGTAACAATTCTCACGGGGATGAACGGGCCCGTGGCTTTCACCCCCGACCACCCCCTGTCGCTTTCAAGCGGTTTCCCCGTTGTTCCCCGAGGTACCCTTCGCATTTCCAACAGAGGCGACAAGTCTAAAGCCAGGGGCGGCGACATTCCTCAGCGGCAATTATGGGGGAAGAAGCCAGCAGGTCTGCCCCCTCGAACGCCTGGATATTTCAATGGGCAAGGGGGGAGGAAGATGGCGGTTGCGCGAAATCCAACGCCCGGGACGACGACCTGTCGGGACGGCGACCGACCGGTCGGGACGAGAGGAATCCACCCACGCTCGCTCGCTCTCACATGGGAGGACGACACACACAAAGAGGAGATACGACTCCATCTCTCGGGGCACGAGGACACTTTTATGTCCCTGGGTGGGATACGACCGCTTTGGTCACGGTCGGGGAGGGATCGGAGAGGGTGGGGGGACCCTTCCGACCCTCACCTGCCCCTTAACGGCGAGAAGTGTCCCCCAACAGGAACAGCATGAGGGTTGGGGGGAGGGGAACCCTTTTCTCACCCAGCCCGTAAAATGGCTTCTTAAGAGGGGCCTCCATGCATACCTGGAGGGGGCGGAGCGCAGTTAGCGAACCGCCCCACCTCAAAACGAAGGAACTTTATTACATGGCCTTTGCAGTGGGGACATCGTAATTACCGCCGAGGCCATTGCCTGCACTGGAGTGAGTGGAGACGCTGCGCTCGGCGTTTTCGTTGACCGACGTCAACGTGCCTCCGAGACTCAGCGTACATCTGTGCGCTATTTCACCTTCTTTTTTTCTCTCCCTATCGTTTGGAGTTCGGTCACCAGTTTTTTCAAGTGAAAAATTCAAATGTCCCGTTTCTTCTGAAATACATCTACATCTACGTAATACCTTGCGAGCCACGAGGGTGTGTGGCAGGGGTGAAGATCACCAAACATGCACTATTGACATGCAACTACGATATTTAATGGAGACATGCTAGATAGTATGGTCACGTGCACCAAATGGTTGATTCTACGTAGTAATAAAGGGCTTATTAGTTGTTAATACATGCTTCATGCACTACAGTTTACTCTAACATTATTTTACTTACCTATCCCTTTGCTATGCTGCCTATTATGCTATGCTGCCTCTTATGATGCACGGAAAAATGATATTTTATATCTATCGGTGTAACAATCTATCTCTATAATCTTGTTAATCTGATCAAACCTAGCATAATACGCAGGGGTTCTTAATATATATCCAACGTCATCTGTGAACAAATCGGTTTCGAATTTACTCAAAAGATTTATCCTAAATTTTAACCTGCGTTCTGCCAGTAATTTCCATCCTCGTTCTTCTATTAAATTGGTAACACTAATGAAATTATAATAGCGGCCTTTAACAAATCTAGCGGATCTCCTTTGCACACGCTCCGATTCCTTTATCACACCTTCCTCGTACGGATCCCATATACTAACAGCGGCATATTATGCATGATGAGGGCCCTCATGATGGGAACCCTAGTATTGTAGCAAATGGAAAATGGTTACATGTGCAGTTGAGAGATAGTTTTACGAAGCCGATCCTTGAAAACAGGCAAAATGCAGCAGCACTAAATGCATTTTCCCTGACGAAATTATTCTATTCAATGGGGGCGTTTACTCGGAACCGAAATCGCAATTTTGTGCACGAAATTGTTAGATGGAAACGAAAAAATAATTTTAATGAAACAATTAATCTTCTAACCACAGCCATTCACTCATAAATCAAAAATTTAAATAAGTAAAAGGTGACGCCCACCGAAAATGCTGCTGTGTTAACATTGACGTCATTTTCCTCCCGTCCTTGACTGATTTTAGGGGAAGGGAGGGGAGTGGAGGGGGATTCTAGGAAGGTCTGCTCGCATACATGCTGTCGCAATCGCTCCCATTGGCCGAGTCAGCTGTGTCCCCGACATTGCCACAAGGCAAAGTAGCTTCGCGGGCTCAGTTGTGATTCGACGAAGTCGATATACGTCAGAGGTTGCACCACGCCCACTTTTCCGAAAGGGTTAAAAACATCAGTTTTTCGCCACTTATAACTCGGGAAATAATTGACGGATCAAAAAACGGAAAAATACGGGTCTTTTTATTTTACAAACTCTTTAAGATTCGGCAATAAAAAAAATATGGTAAACGACCCCATTGCCAGCTTTTTCCAGCATTATCACACATAGCAATAAGAGACGCAGAGGAAATTGGTATCAAATGAATCAAGGTGAATGGTGAAGAAATTAACATGCTGCGGTTTGCTGATGACATTGCAGCTGTAGCAGAAAGTCGAGAGGATTTGCAAGCATCCCTGGACACTATGGACCACGTACTTTAAGAATATAATAAGAATAAGCTTAATGATAAGAAAACTATCTTAGTGTGCGGAAGAGCGCCAATCCTAGGGTCGCGGGTTCGAGTCCCGCCTGGGTGGTATTTTCTCCACCCAGTGCATGGGTGGAGAATGTAGGGTCGATGTCCCTACAATGTCAAGCTCTGTTGGTTCAGCTCATCTACATCTACATAATACCCTGCAAGCCACCACAAGGGTGTGTGGCAGGGGGTGATTGCTCACCAAACATGCACTACATATCATGCATTAAAAAGGAATAGTATTAATATAGTAGCCAGAACTACACTATTTAAAAAAGATAGAAATTGCAAAGAAAACATGCAAAAACATTCTGTTAGCAGGGTTAGCTTTAAGTACTCATACCAACATGCAGCTTACCAATGCTATTCATTGCTACTCTCCGATAGGACATATTTACCGTTATTCGCATCTCTTATTGTGCGAGGGAAAAAGGACATTTTGAATCGGTCAGTTCGGCAATCAATTTCTCTAACTTTATGATTATGGTCCAGTCTGCCATAGTAAGTTGGGGTTCGTAAAATATTTTTAACGTCATCACTGAAAATATTGCCTTGGAATTTGTGTAAGAGATTAAGTCTAAATTTCAACCTGCGATCTGACAATGATTCCCATTTCAATTCATTTAATAGACTGGTTACGCTAATATAATTATCGTATCGTCCCTTTACAAATCTTGCCGATCTTCGCTGCACACGTTCAAGTTCATTACTTAGACCGATTTCGTAGGGATCCCATACACTGGCAGCATATTCCAAATGAGGTCTAGAAAATTGGAGGAGGAGAGTTACAAACCAGGGTGGTCGATACTGTGAAGCTAGCACCTAACCCCTTACCCAAACTGCCTTTTATAAAGCTCCTGGGAAACCTGATGACAGGCAAATTGCCTATTGGGAACCCAGGGGTATACGGCACAAAAAAAGAGAAGCTGAGGACAGATATTTCAATTCGAGGAGTGAAATTAGAACAAGTGGAAAACTTCACCTACCTCCGCAGCACAATAACTTTGAAAGGAAGAAGCTCGACGGATATCAAGCGAAAAATAGCACAGGCTAAGGAGGCGTTCATGAAGAATAGACAACTGCTATGCTCAAAGAACCTACGTCTGCACGCAAGGAAGCATTTCATCAAAACATTCGTATGGAGCATGGCACTCTATGGATGAGAAACATGGATCATCGGGAAAGCAGACCACTGAGGAATTGAAAACCTTCGAAAAATGGTGCTGGAGGAGAATGTTGAAGATTAAATGGACAGATAGAGTGAGGAACGAAGAGGTGTACAGAAGAGCAGATGAAGAAAGGACAATGTAGAGAACCCTACGGTAAAGAAGAACCAGATGGATAGGTCATACTTAGAGACACAAGGAATTAGTTAGAAATATAATGGCAGGGAAGATTGAAGGGAAGGTCCCGCGAGGAAGACCAAGGAAAAAGTATGTAGGGCAAATAAAGAAGGACGTGAGAGAGAAAACCTAACAGGGCGGGGGGAATTAACACTGAACAGGGCAGAATGCAGGGCTGCAGTACATCTACAGTGCCAGTGTATGGGATCCCTACGAAATCGGTCTAAGTAATGAACTTGAACGTGTGCAGCGAAGATCGGCAAGATTTGTAAAGGGACGATACGATAATTATATTAGCGTAACCAGTCTATTAAATGAATTGAAATGGGAATCATTGTCAGATCGCAGGTTGAAAATTAGACTTAATCTCTTAAACAAATTCCAAGGCAATATTTTCAGTGATGTTAAAAATATTTTACGAACCCCAACTTACTATGGCAGACTGGACCATAATCAGAAAGTTAGAGAAATTGATTGCCGAACTGACCGATTCAAAATGTCCTTTTTCCCTCGCACAATAAGAGATACGAATAACGGTAAATATGTCCTATCGGAGAGTAGCAATGAATAGCATTGGTAGCTGCATGTTGATATGAGTACTTAAAGCTAACCCTACTAACAGAATGTTTTTGCATGTTTTCTTTGCAATTTCTATCTTTTTTAAATAGTGTAGTTCTGACTACTATATTAATACTATTCCTTTTTTATGCATGATATGTAGTGCATGTTTGGTGAGCAATCACCCCCTGCCACACACCCTTGTGGTGGCTTGCAGGGTATTATGTAGATGTAGATGTAGATGTAGAAGATCAGTCGTTCACGTCAGAGAGATTTTCGAACTGCCGCCGTCTAGATTTCATTCCACTTTCTCCCGATCGGCAGCGTTAGAGTTAGAGATACTTCCTTTGCTAAGGACGTGCAGAATATTTTGGCAACACTACCGAGCCGTAGTCGAATGACCAGTATCTAGTGAACGTGGTTTGGAGACACGCATTGGTCTTCATAACAATTACCAATTCCGCGAAAGTTGAAGAGTGAGACACGACCATAGACTTTCAGGAAACGCGGAGTGTGATTGCCATAAAATTGCGCATTTATAGGCGAATCCCCCCAAGATGGAGCCATGAGTCACACAGTGGGAGTGGGTTCAATATGCAAATGGAGCGCAGCCGGTTCGCAATTAATTTCAGTCAGTGGAAATCACAACATCCGCATCATTTACCAAGGGAGAACGCATATAAGGAAGTCTTATGCCTCGAAAACGACGCTGTGAGACGTCGAAGTCGATGGGCTAATAAAACGATCACTTCCGAGATATTGCAGCAGTCAAAAACTCAGTCACCATAAATATATCTACTTTCGGAAGGTCATTTGAGTCGGCTTTTTGAAAATTTAATTCTAAAGACATCTTAATATCCAGCTAGAATGCAGGCTGCCTATCGATTTAAGATCTCAATCCTTACTGTTAACAGCTCTTTCACCTTACACTATCAACTCAACGCTCACATGGACGACTACTCATTGAAAATTGGTGTGATACATGGCAGTTAGTATTAAATTTTCAAAATTGTCTAGCAATGAATTTTTGGAAAAAGAATAGCTCTCCTCCTAGCACTTTTAAAATAAGTAATAATGAATTAAACAAACGTGGAATCCATAAAATATCTTGGAATAAGACTGACACATGATCTTTCCTGGGGTAAACACATACGTAGAATCGTAAACTAGGGTAAACACATACGTGGTCAAGCGAATCGTAGACTGGGATTCATCAAAGGAGTACTGGGTAAATGTGACGATCATGTACGAGAAATCAGCTAATTTTCCCTTGTAAGACCTCATTTGGAATATGCTGCCAGTGTATGGGATCCCTACGAAATCGGTCTAAATAACGAACTCGAACGTGTGCAGCGAAGATCGGCAAGTTTTGTAAAGGGACGGCACGATAACCTTATTAGCGTAACCAGTCTATTAAATGAATTAAATTGGGAATCATTGTCAGATCGCAGGTTGAAATTTAGACTTAATCTCTTAAACCAATTGCAAGACCATATTTTCAGTGATGACGTTAAAAATATTTTGCGGACCCCAACTTACTCTGGTAGTTACTTACTATGGTAGATTGGACTATAATCACAAAATTGGAGAAATTGATTGCCGAACTGACAGATTCAAAATGTCCTTTTTTCCTCGTACTATTAGAGATATGAATAACGGTAAATATATCCAGTACGAGTGTAGCAATGGATAACATTGGTAGCTGCATGTTGGTACAAGGACTTGACGCTAACCCAACTAACAGAATGTTTTTGCATGTATGCTTTGTTATTTTTATCCTTTTTTTAAATATTGTAGTTTAGAACAGTATATATATATACTAATCCTTTTAAATGCATGGTATGTAGTGCATTTTTGGTGAGAATTCACCCCCTGCCACACACCAGTCGACGAATCGCAGGACGTTTCTCCTTCTGCTAAAATCTTCGGTATTATAGCGATTTTATTTTAATATTTTATATAAATAAGCATTTTACTGCACATAAACTTATGATTTTCTTCATCCGTTTTCATTCCTCTACACATCAAAGGGATTTTTTTTACAAAAAAAATGTATGCAAACACCCCATTGTACCACGTGCTTACCATCATGTTTAATGCGCGAAACTTCCGCAAAGTGACGCCTAACTCCATTTGTTGAATACACAATGGACAATGAATGGCATCGGTTCCCAAAATATTGAGACTAGTATAAACTAGTCATATGCCTCGAATCAAAAACTTCCCGCAAAAATTAAATATTATGAGGCTATAAAACTCAAAGCGCCATAGAATGTTACAGATCATTTACGGCGCCGGGTTGGTATAGGGGTTAGCGTCATGGCCTCCCCAACGGAGCGTCTCGGTTCGAAGCCCGGCAGTGGAAGATATTTTTCAGTGGTAAACTACTTGAACGTTTTGTGGACTGTGGATGTTTACTAGAAAGTCTCCGTGCAATTCAAATCAAAATCAAAATGTTGATAAATACGTATAATCTCGGAGAAGGCAAAATGTCGAATATGCAACTAACGAAACAAGTGAAAAAATTTATTAAATAAGAAATTTAGCCTCTCAGGGTTTCAATTACGTTCTCCAGGTAATCATTAATAACAAAAATTAATCAACTCATGACGGCGCGACTTACGGCGAAATTATATTTATAGGAACTAGCATAATTAAACAATAACCAGTATTATTATACTTAACAATGTTCCTGTAAACAAGAGAAAATATCACAACGAAGCATATAAGTGCTTGATTATTGTACGAACAAATAAGAAGGAGACGAAAATATATCGGTACAAAAACACCTCCTACTTGTAATTAATCGCCAAGAAACATGAGCTGAAGGCGAAACCAACCGAACCAATCCAGGCGCGAGCAGTTCGAAGAACCGGAGTCAAATAATGGAGGATATTGCGGTCAATAATCACATCAAGAGCTTTTGATACAATAATCCAACGGAAAGCAATAAACCACCGAAAATCGAGTTTATGACACCCTGCTCCAATTTTGTGAGATTAGCATAATCTTAAGTTGAAAGCGAAGTGATTTATGACGATTTCCGATTCACATCGAGCCAATCGCTTTATTTCCTATTCCAATCCCATCCAAATCTCCAATACACAGATCCGTAAGACGATGGTGGATCCACGACCACGTGGAAGAAGTCAGTGAATACACCTCTAATGATGTAAGCGTATTAAAAATAGTACCTCTGTCGATAATCAGGCCGATAAATTAGTAGCTACGGCGCTGTAGCTTGAATAATAACTGAAAAACGATAAACGCTTGATCCAAATAACACTTCCCTGCGACTACATCGATTGCGGCCAAAATTCGGCTGATTACTCGTATATTATAGGGGTAGTATGATATTTCGATTAACCTGTAACTCGCAATAACGCTTTACAAAAAATGACGCCACAGGTCTCATTTGGGAGAAGAAGTAAATTGAAATGACTAGAATATATATGAACACTTCGTTGTTGAATTTATCACCAAATCCGGCGCTCAAAATGTGTGCAGCTGCATAGTTTGTAAAGAGACGGTACGATAATTATATCAGCGTAACAGAACTGTTGGATGAACTAAAATAGGAATCATTATCAGACCAGAGGTTGAAATATAGACTTAATCTCTTAATCAGGGGTGTCGGAACTATTTCATCTGGGGGTGGGGGGGGGGGGGCAACCCTGAAAAGGGCCCGGAACCTAATAAAAGGGCCTGGAACCTAAGAAAAGGGCACGGAACCTAAGAAAAAGGCCCGGATTTTTGCGGATAGGAGGAGTTAGAGACTAGAATTTCGATAAAATAGCATACTAAGGTGTAAGAATGTGCGTTATAACGTACCCGCTGCTTCGACTGATAGGGCCCGGGCAAATTCTGAGGGGGGGAGGGGCGTTCGGCACTTCCTGTCCCCCACTTCCGACGCCGCTGCACTTAAATTCAGAGAAATATTTTACTAGTGGCTTTAAAACATTTAGCGAAATCCAACTTTCCACGGCGTGCAAAAACAAATCCTCACAATGAATCCCCCGAGGAGAGAAGACATGAATGGTTTCAGGAGAGTGTGCAAGGAGAGAATGGAATAGGTACGCCGGAAGAAAGGGAGAGGAATTAAAAGGAGTGAAGACCATGAGGGGAAAGAAAGTTGTTGACGGCAATGGTGGCGTTTTACTCGGAACCGAAATCGAGCTTTCGCACACGAAATCGTTAGATCGAAACGAAAGAGGAATTTTAAAGAAAAAATGAATGCTCTATCCAGAGCCGTTCACTCATAAATCAAAAATTAAAATGAGCAAACGGTGACGCCCACCGAACAAGCTGCGTTGAGGGCATTTACGTCATCAGCCTCCCATCCTTGGGGGTTGTGTTTGAAACTTTCGGAATTATCTCGAATAGATAACCAAGGAGTCACGTGGTACAAGCACGAATGGTTTGCAAATTTTATTTCTCTGAATCGCTCGTTACTATAACAAAAATTGTTTTCACTCTAGTTTTTCTCATTTATCTCGACTATAGATCCCACAAATGAGATAAAACACAAGTGTAAACAATGAAAGAGTTTGTAATCAGCGGATTTAACACACCAAATTTGCGAGCCATTCTTGTTTATACCACGTGACTCCTTGGTTACCTATTCGAAATAATCTCGACTGTTTCAAACACAACCCCCCTTGACTGTTTTTAGGAAGAACGGGAGGGGAGCGGAGGTGGGGAGGGGAAGTCTGCTTGCGTAAATACTGTCGCAACCACTTCCATTGGTAGAGTCAGCTGTGTGTCCCCCATTGTGATAAGGCGAAGGAGCTTCGCGGTCTTATTGTTAGTTGTGATTGGGCGAAGTGGATGACGTACGAGTCCTTTGCACGCCCACTTTTCCGAAAGGGTTCAAAACATCAGATTTTCACTGCTTATAACTCGAGAACTAATTTGACGGATCGAAGAACGGAAAAATACGGGTCCATATATTTTAAAAACTCTATCAGATTCGGCAATAAAATATAAGGTAAACGACCCCATAGTGAGGAAGAAGAACGGTAGAATGAGATACGTTATTAAGGACCAAGAGTAATTATTGAAGACAGAATATTGCGTAGAGACGGATGAGAAGAAATGGTATTCTGGATGGCAAGAAGTTAGGTAGGACGATCGACAAGACAGATGGTATAGGCAAGGAACCGTTGGAGGTAAGGCCGAGCAGAGTACGAAGTGAGGACTCCATCGAAACTCACGACAGGGAAAAGATTCGACATGCCTTTGATACTGGCCGGAATTTTAAAGCATGAATTTATATTTTTTATTTGTTTAAAAAGGTCTGCATCGACAGCAACATTTCGTCTCAAAGATGAAAGAAACGAAGGACCGTAGCCGCATAATTACCGACTGCATATTGCAGGATACCAAGTTAATCGACAGGGGCGAATATTTTTCCTCAGGTAAACCGGTCCTCACTTGAGTACTGTGTGGAGAACAGTCCGTCAAATGGGACGTTAAACCGTGGACCCATTGGCGCCTTTCGTATCACACTAGCCGTTGCCGGTTACCTACTGTTGGTGTAAACAGTTCCAATCTCACTGACCGATAATCTCACCGGCCGGTTGAGCAATCGCAGCCAATAAGATCTCGCCTCACGGTCACGTTCTGCTTCTGTTTACATTTTGCGCCTATGCTGCATCAAATACAGAACTTCTGCCTCAAATGCAAGATACAATTTATTTAAGTACATTTAACCTCACCTCTAATACATCCTTCACAAAAAATAGGTGATGCAAGAGAGTTAAAAGCTGCTTTAATTGTATTCTTACTGTTTTTAGTGTTTAGGTCGTAGTTGAAATGGGTAACAGTCAAAATATCGCGATATGTAAACACAAACAGCACGTGACCGCGAGACGAGCTCCTATTGGCTACATTGTTGCACAACTGGCCGGTTGGAAATAGACACTCTCCTAATATCCAACCGTTGAGAGCTGGTTGGCGCTGATTGGTCGACTGCACAACAGTATCCGGCAACGGCTAGTGTGATACGGCTTTAAGGAGGTTGATCCGATAATTGAAATTCATGTCATTTTTTTATATTTTCAGCACTTATAGAACTAAAGTTTCTCTATCTAATAAAGTAAAGATAATTATACCAACCCATACCTCTTTTTGCACACATTGCGTTTGAAATTACACACGATTAACGGCGAGAATGGCCGTCACATGGGAATATAACGTTTGAAAATACAATTAAAACTTTCCATCGTATTTCTTGTGATATTTATGACTTTCAATAGCCTAGGTAATTTTCTTTGTGAAGTAAGGATCACTTAGCAGGCATATACTCGTACTTAAATTAATAAGATTCCTTAAGGAGGAACCTGCGCTTCGAAATACTGTATTCTTATGATTTATATCATTTGCGGTATTGAGTGAATTTAGGCTTTGTGATGCCTTTTGTATTTTAAAATATGTATTAGAAAGATCCACAGGGTAAAATATCATGCAACAATATGTTAAACAAAAGTTTTAGGTACGTAATGAAAACTAAATATTGTATTGACTCCAGCATTCGTTGCTATGCAGTCATAATTTGATTACAATATTTATTAATGAACTGAAGAAAAGAAATAATTATTTTTTGTTGTAAAACGTTTGAAAATGTGTCTTTACTGTTTATTTTCGTGATAAATTGCATTATGAATGTATAATAGAAGCACATGGCAACACCGAGATTGCATAAACAGCTGACAAGGGGAGTGCCTGAGTTTAGGGACTAGGATTTTGACGAAACTTGCCAGGCAGGTAGTCCTTGATTAGTTATTTACGAATCACCCCCCATATAGGGTTACATATCCAGAAACTTCGTCAAAAAACGACTTTGAAATATTTGATTGCAAATATAAAGCTAATAATTAGTCACGTATAACAAGTGCAGTTTGGGTTAGGGGTGAAGTACTTGCCTCACAATATCGACGTTCCAAGTTCGAGTCTCTTCATATACAATTTTTTTTTAATCGCAATTTCGTCGTACGACTTCCCTGGTTATACATATTTTTAATCTGTTTACCCGAGATGCATTTTAACTATTTTACGTACTAATTACATAATATTCTAAATTTGCTAAAATTACATAATTAGTACGTAAAATAGTTAGTTACGTTATTTACCTAAGTCACGTAATTAGTACGTAGCGGAAATACTTCCGCATGCCCTGTCGTTTTTTGTGTATGAAATTAACGGAAGAGCATGAAGTGTGATCGTGATTTCGTGATTTATAATTACCGTATCTTTGGCCACGCAGTCCCGACGCACGTACAACATTTGCTCTAATTTCCCTGGTGACGTGATTTTCCAGCGCTGTGCTTTTTTGGAAAAACTAATCGCAAGAGAAAAAAGAACTTAAGCTCTGCAATCATATAATTGTAAGTATCTACCGAAATGTTCGGGTGATCGGGCGAAATGTTCTGGTGGGAGAGAGTTTCGAACCAGAGACGTCGCTTGGAAATTGATAAAAAACCAGCGGTAACAAATAATTTTGAAAAATTAATGTATTGCATATTTTCAGGAGCATGTTAGAATCACCCAAACATTTCGGTAGATACTTAGGATAGGGAATACTTACTTCAGGGATTTCTGATATTCTAAGTTTTCGCTACTGCCTGAGACCCGATTTCTTGTGACACCCGTTCGTCGATCATTATCCGGTTTTAGTAGACTGCAGACTCTTTATGTTTATCTGAATCTCATCGAAATGCTAAACACGTTATTGCATGAATATGTACGTACATACATACATATAAAGGTGCATTTACATTACTGTATACAGATACCTTTACATTAAGACAAACGTCTACCGCAAGTGAGATCGATAAAGAAGTGGTGCTGCTAAACTCCATATATTCTGAACACATAGGTTTGAACATTCTGATTTGATGTAAGTTGGCAGCCGTAAAAAAGTAACCAACGTAGTATGTGCAAAGTAATCAATTTTACCAAAGATGTTGGAAACATTTGCTATGAGTACCACCTTATACATATTCCATATACATAGGCATTATGAAAATTAAAATTCAAGTCGTCTGCTTAATTTCTATACCCCATTTCATATTTTATTCATTTATTTAACTCTAAAAACAGCAATAAGGCCTTTACATTGAGTTATATGAAATATAAATTATGAAAACAATTTATAATAATAACAAAAATGATAAGAAACAGAATTTGAACCAGAGTAATTAAATTGAAAGACCTCCTTAGCAACGTTGCCATGTTCATCGTAGCTTGCCGGCTCCTTCCTCGGAAGAAAACCGGAAGTATGTTCTTTGAACTTAAACACTAACGTTAAACATCCGATGACCTAGGCTGGAAAAAATATATTATGTGCTTTAATATCTCGTGCACGTTTCCTTAGTTTTTCAACGATTTTTTTCTGGCCAAAATTGAAATAGAAATTTTTATGCGAAGGAAGGTCATCTTACTCCCATAAGGACAATGCATTTCAACGTGAAAAACCTTCATTTTCAAATCCATATATCTTCGTTGAATGGCCGATGACATATCAATATTTTTACACCATTCGATAGGGAAAGCGATGGACTATAATATATGTAAAAATCAGGGTAGGTTTTCGGGCATGCCTAAAATGATGGTTCCTCCTTAAGACAACTTGACTCAAGCAGTCGAGAGCCAACCTCCTAATGCAGGCTAATGCCAACGCCGGGTTACGCTCCACCCTTCCTTCTATCCTAAGTGGTGCAAATGACCTTACGATGCCAGTTAGCCTGTACTAAATAAGCAAATAACAAATAAACTGAATCAAAATCTTTATACGAACCTTTTCGCAAACCCGGTAGCGAACGCGCAGGATACTTATAATAAGGGAAAAAACAGCCGAACGCCCACCTCGTATATCAATAGCTAATAGACCGATGGCCTGTTAGATCTCAATCACGGTCCACGCAATTCACGACCACGCTTGGTGACATTGCATTGTTTGGAGAGCCGACTTGAGAGAGAGCAAACGACACGCGCGCCTCTCACACGAGAGCGTCTCGCACGCGTACCACTCCAACAACGGAAAGGAGAGGCACGTGAGGCGCATGGCAATGACTCTTTCGCGTTTAAGCGGCCTGGCCAAGGAGAGCACATACCAGCTTCGTGTAAGAATATCAAACACACACGGATGATTCCCTCTTTCAACGTTAGGGGTGAGTCTGGGCAAGCGTTCACCACATGCTCCCTCCGCCATTGGGGAAAGGCGACTTGTCACACAACGCTCAACAATGCGCCGTAGAGCACATGTCATTTGCTAGTGAGTGCACGACAAATATTTGTTTTTCAACTTTTACCCTTAAAGCAATGATCGATTAATCATTTCTGAATAAAATATGAAAGAGAACTTGCGATTCGCGCAAATCAACCCATGCATTACGCACTACACACGACCTAATATTTTCAAAAGACAGCTTCAAAGTACGGGAAAAATAAGAGATGCATACAAGATTGCTATGAAATGGCTAGAATAACTTGATGCCCTTGCATTTTTGAGATCTTTTACAATGATACAGGAATAAAATATGAGCGAATTCCTTCATGTCCCTTGTAGGATAGCTTTCCCGCTGTTTTTTTTTAAAGCTTTCATGGACCCGAATACAGCTCATATGGCCATTTTACATCGGCTAAAATTAATCAATAACAGCTATACAATACACACATGGCTCTGGATGGAGAATGTTTGATACACGGCAGGAAAAATTAAATTTAAAAAAATAAGCAGAGATGAATTTATCGATTTCAAGAAGACTTTTGACAAGGTGTTTCATAGCAAACTAATTTTGAAATTAAAATCTTATGGCTTAGACAGTAATATTATATCATGGATAAATGATTTCCTACATGATCGGGTACAAAGGGTAGTTTTGGACGGTGTTATCTCCCCGGCAATTGAAGTCACTTCAGGTGTCCCACAAGGTAGTGTGATAGGTCCACTCCTGTTCCTTCTGTACATAAATTATATCAATAAGGTGGTCAAAAGTAAGCTTCGTCTATTTCCCGATGACGCAGTAGTGTACAGGTTAAATTATATGCCCAAATGATTAAGAAAATTTAAATGATGACCTACAAGCAATTGAAAAATGGTGTCATACATGGCAGTTAGAATTAAATTTTAAAAAATAAGCAGTGATGAATTTTTGGATAAAGAATAATTCTCATCCTAGCACTTACAACATAAGGTGGACAAAAAAAATTAACGAAGGTGGAATCTATAAAATATCTTGAAATAAGACTGACACATGATCTTTCTTGGGATAAACACATACGTGAATTAATCGGTCAAGTTAATCGTAAATCGGGATACATCAAAAGAGGTCTGGGTAAATGTGACGGTCATGTACGAGAAATCAGCTACTTTTCCCTTGTTACCCCTCATTTGGAATATGCTGCCAGTGTATGGGATCCCACGAAATCGGTCTAAATAACGAACTTGAACGTGTGCAGCGAAGATCGGTAAGATTTGTAAAGGGATGGTACGATAACCTTATTAGCGTAACCAGTCTATTAGATGAACTAAAATGGGAATCATTGTCACACCGTAGGCTGAAATTTTGACTTAATCTCTTAAATAAATTCCAAGATAATATTTTCAGTGATGACGCTAAAAATATTTTCCGAATCCCCAACTTACTATGGTAGACTCGAGCGAGATCACAAAATTAGAGAAAGTGATTGCCGAACTGACAGATTCAAAATGTCCTTTTTTCCTCGTACGATTAGGGATATGAATCGCGGTAAATATACCCAATAAGGCAGGATGAAAGGCAAAAACTTTAGCGTTCCACAGGTTAAAGAGATTTATTACGACACGTTTCACTTCACTGAAGCATCATCAGGTACATGCACCTGACATGTACCTGTATGGTATGTACCTGTATCAGGTACTTGTACCTGAGAGGATGCTTCAGTGAAGTGAAACATGTCTTAATAAGTCTCTTTAACCTGTGGAACGCTAAAGTTTTTGCCTTTCATCCTACATAATGGAATTCCACAAAGTCTTGACCTCTACCATCCACTGCATATCCAATACGAGTGTAACAATGGATAGCATAGGTAGTTGCATGTTGGTGTAAGGACCTTAAGCTAACCATACTAACAGCATGCTTGCTTTGCTAGTTTATCTCTTTTAATTTGTGAAGTTTAGACTAGAATATAATTACTAATCCATCTTTATGCATGATATGTAGTGCATGTTTGGTGTGAATTCACCCCATGACACACATTTTTATCATGGCTTTCAGGGTGTTCTACATCTACAAAATACCCTGAAAGCCACCATAAAGGTGTGTGGTAGGGGGGGAAATTATCACCAAACATGCACTACATATCATGCATAAAAAAGGATTTGTATTTATGTACTGTTCTATACTTCACTATTTAAAAAAAGATAAAAATAGCAAAGCAAACATGCAAAAACATGCTGTTAGTTGGGTTAGCTTCAAGTCCTTATACAAACCTGCAGCTACCAATGTTATCCATTGCTACACTCGTATCGGATACATTTACTGTTATTCATATCCCTAATAGTACGAGGAAAAAAGGACATTTTGAGTCTGTCAGTTCGGCAATCAATTTCCCTAATTTTGTGATTATGGTTCAGTCTACCATAGTAAGTTGGGGTTCGCAAAATATTTTTAACATCATCACTGAAAATATGGTCTTGTAATCTGTTTAAGAGATTAAGTCCTAATTTCTATGTATATTTGGATGTTAAAATCCGTCCCAGTCAGGACTCGAACCCACAACCTTTACCGTAGGCGATGACTCTAACCCGCCGCCACCGAGGCCGGCTTTACAAAGGTGCTTGCCTGCGAAACAAGAGTGCTTCGCGAAACAACGCCCTCCACAGAGAACCCGACTTACTTGGAGTCGAAGTGGTACTGTTGGTTGAGCACGGTGAACATCTTCTGGTAGAGGGTGGCGAAGAAGTTGTCCATGGCGTCCGCCAGCTCGATGTTCCCGCGGGCGTAGTACTTCTCCAACTTCTCGAACAGGTCGGTGAAGACGAAGGAGTTCTGCTCGTAGACGACGCCGTAGGTCCTCTTGAACATCTCGTGGAAGTCCTTCTTGGAAGTCTCCAGGAGGTCGCGGAAAAATTCTGAAAGGAAATCAAACGATTGCTTGAGAACGATTAACGCAACACAGAATGGGAGCACATGGTACGCTGCTAATTATTCGTCCATGACAAGTTGTAAGTTTCGGTGAGGGGCAAAGTTCAGCAAGTTACTAACCATGAAGTTATACTTGTGACTCTACTATCTAACATGTTTCCATGCAGAATAGTTTCCAAATTGCATGTCAATAGTGCATGTTTGGCGAACTTCACCCCTGCCACACACCATCGCGGTGGCTTGCAGGGTATTGCGTAGGTGTAGATATAGAATACTATGTCTAGAGAATCTCTGGCGTGAATTCGTGCAACTGTATTTTAATACCCTGAAAAATTGCTTTTGTGTGGACTAAACAAAGTTTTTTCTTTGACGTTTGAATGCTTAAACACCGGTCCTTGGTTTGCAAAGGGAAGTTTTTGAGAAATAAGTTTGTTGCTAAAATTACATCGATTACGGAAGACAAACAAATTAAAAACCAACCAAGTAAAATTTCAAATGAGAATAAAATTAAATACTTGGCATATTCCAATCATCCAAGCTTCGGTTGCCATGATTATGACGCTCTGACGTTGAAACCGCGGTCGGTAAATAAAATAGTGTGGAATATACCAAGTATTTCTTTTTATTCTCATCATGAATAAAATCCACAAAGTTACGCCTCAAGGCATCTCTTCAATGAAATTTCAAAGCTAAGCTTTGGGGTTTTAACCTTCAATAGAAATATTTACTTGGATGTGTGTTGTCTTTCCGAATGTATTTACTCAGAAGCCGAATCTGTAAACCACAACCGAGCATGACACATACCTAGTTGAGCCTTGTTGACGAGTACCACCAAAGTTAATTACATGCATCAAGAACGAGGGAAAATCCGCAAGAACGAATACTGAAGGAAAAATTATTTTTACGATTAGAAACCCCATACACCCACAAAACGATGGTATTCGAAAAAAAAACTCATGGTCGATCGTAGAACACTGGATACAATTTTTTGTCCTCAATTCCCGCAGAAATTTGAAATCTCAGAAAAAAATTGTTAACGAAAGTGTGACACTCAATTCTTCTTCAGTACTAAACAGTTTAAATATACCTTCACGATCCCCAAAATACTTGTTCTAGTTCAACCTTAGAGAATTGGAGTTTAACCATCGTTTTATTTGCGGAATGGAGGCGTTTCCTTGGAACCGAAATTGTTATTTTGTAGGTACACGAAATCGTTATACAAATAAACAATAAATAATGTTTATTATATCACATTAATTACAAACAAGGACATATACAAAATGTAAGAAGCATTAGGTAAATTAGAAGGAGGACCTCTGTTTAGGTTACCATCATTTCCAATAATCCTCCATGCATAGGTTTATAAATAGTGGAAAAAAGGACATGTACCAACTTAAACAAAAAATAATATCTTTGACAAAATATATTATTATAATTACCAAATTTAATTTAACAAAGTATTGCTTCAACATTAGGATAAGTAAATGGCCAATTTTTTTTATTTTTTAGAAAAATATGAAGATTTACCGCTGTTTTGGACTCAGATGGTAATAAGTTGTAGACTTTTGGCCCAATGCATATGGAAACAGAATATGAATATTTATGTGAAAAAAAATTATCTTCTAACCAGAGCCATTCGCTCCTAATGAAAAATTAAAAAAAAAGCAGAAGGTGACGCCCACCGAACGAGAGCTGCGTTGAGGATACCTACGTCATCCACCTCCCCTCCATTAAATGTATTGAGGAAGAACGGGAGGGGAGGGAGGTCTGCCTGAAACAGATCCTGGGGGTTATTTTGTAATCTCACCTTTTTAATGACTCTTTGCGGGAAGGGTGGAGATCCGTTTCGCTCTCTTAATGATCGGCTCACGAACGGTTCGTGAATTGACAGCAACATTGTTTGGGAAATAGTGATACAAAATATATACACAGATAATTCAAGTTAATAATAAAATAAGCATTACAAACAAACCATACCTTCAAATGCCCAATATATTGCAGTTGAATGTGCTGAAGTTCTTCGCGTTGTGCAAATTCCAAAAATACAATTTAAAATCGTTTGTATCATTCTCGATCTTGCTTTTTTTTCCAACTCAAGATTCAAGTGGAAACGATGGTGGCTCCATTTCACGTTCTTTATGAAGATGAGATGGGAACTAATGGCAGGCGGAGATAATGAAACCGATCAAGAGTCGAAAGATACGGATCAGAGCGGATGAATCGTCTAAAAGACCAGCACATGACCGGCAGTTCACCGCTTGAGATCCGAAGATGGTCACGCCGCCTGGGTGGCGGAGTTTAACTACGAAAAAGTGACATTTTATGACGTATTCTCACTAAAGTGAGATTACAAAATAACCCCCCCTGTCGCATCCGGCAAATAACCCAGAAAAAAGCGCAACAAAACATTTTCTTACGAATTCTTGCGTAACTAAAAGTACGGTGAAGTTTATTCGCTTGTTCACAAATTACGATTTAGTATAATTATGCAACGCCTTTCGAAATAATCCGAATGGAGTCTAACAACAACCACTTCCATTGGCAGAGCCAGCTGTGTGTCTCCTGCATTGTGATTGAGCGAAGCAGCAGTGCAGTCTCAATTGTGATTGGATGAAGGGGATGACGTACGAGGTCGCATCACGCCCACTTTTCCGAAAGATTTAAACACATCAGTTGTTCTCCGCTGCTTATAACTCGAGAACGACTCGACGGATCGAAGAACGGAAAAATTCGTTTTTTTTACAAACTATCATATTCGGCAAAGAAATGGTAAACGGATCCATTCTTTTTCTTAAAGCGAGGAAATTTATCAGCGATCTCAAGAGTAAAATGGCCTTTGAGGCATTTTGTAGATTCCGAGTTGATAATACTTTTTCCGCCCCTATCGAGGCCTGGCCCGTTTTGAGACGATTACCAGGGGGATGTTATCATCAGTCCCACGTCCTTTGTCGAAGAAAAGAACCTTCTCGCGTGCTCGACAACTATTAGGATTATAGTCGTAGTTGTAGAATTAAACTTCCTACCCGTGCCTCACCATCATGAGTGGTATCACACCATCCAGCATACGCCTAAGGAGGTTGATCCGAAAAGTGAAAGTCATGTCATTTTTTTATATTTTCAGCACTTATAGAACTAAACTTCCTCCATCTAATAAAGTAAAGATAATTATACCAACCCATACTCCTTTTTGCACAAATTGCATTTCAAATTACGTACGATCAACGGCGAGAATGGCCGTCACATGGGAATGTAACGTTTAAAAATACCATAGTGACATGTCATTTTTGGAAAAAACTGATATTTTATGCGTAATTTCACAAGGAATAAAATGACATGAAAAAAAGGCATCAACCTACCGTATTTTTCGCTTAATCCACCAATTTCTGCGCTTATAGCAGACGAAATGCGTTAGTTCACTTCAAGTGGCGCTGCGGTCGCTGTTGCCAAAATGGTTGGCGTATGAATAATATCATTACTAATGAGATATCAAAGAATATTTCAAGAAATATTATAACCTAACGTTTGATAGTAATATTCTGGTGTTATACATTAGTAAATTCATTGAGTACATCAATTTATTTCTGTAACGTAAATGCTGAATTGACTCATCGTCGAGCTGCTTAAAATTATCATAAAAAATAAATCCTTCCGACTTTCCATCGTATTTCTTGTGATACTTATGACTTTCAATAGCCTAGGTAATTTTCTTTGTGAAGTAAGGATCACTTAGCAGGCATATACTCGTACTTGAATTAATAAGATTCCTTAGACAACTTGACTCAAGCAGTCGCGAGCCAACCTCCTTAAACTTATGACAAAAGTACGACGCCCTTTCTCGAGATGGGATACAGTACCTATTTGTGCTTCGAATGCCTCCCGAAAGAATTTGAATAAATGGTGGCATGAATTTCGATGACATTATCCGACGTCATTGACTGGGAGTCTTTCTATCGGTTAGGGTGGGTTTGAAAATAGAGGATTCCCCACTCTTCACTGAATTTTATTCACCAGCCGGCTCCTTTCTGTTTACAAATAGGTTGCAGACCTAACAGCCTCATGTTTCAAATGGCGTTCGCACATTTATCTACATCTACACGATACCCTGCAAGCCACCGCGAGGGTGTGTGGCAGGGGGTGAAGATCACCAAGCATGCAATACCGTCTTGCAAACAAGGAACTATAGGGACTCATGCTGAGATACATTTTTAGTATCTATAGTATTAAGGAACAAATACATGCATCATGCACTACAAAATACTCTAAAATATTCACCCTACTTCTTTGTTATGAATCTTTGCTATGCTGCCTGAATCTTTGCTATGCTGCCTATTCTGTTCTCTTATAGTACGGGGGAAAAATGCCACATTGAATCTATCAGTACGATAATCTATCTCTCTAATCTTATTTATCTGGTCGAATCTAGCATAATATGCTGGTGTTTTTAATATGTGCCTAACATCTTCAGTAAAGCTATCCGATTGAAATTTCTCTAATAGATTTAATCTGAACTTTAACCTACGCTCTGATAATGATTCCCAACCTAATTCTTCTAGTAATTCTGATGCACTACTAAACCTATCGTAACATATTTTAACGAAACTAGCTGCTCTACGATGCACACTGTCTAGTTCTCTAATCAAACCTAATTCATTCGGATCCCATACACTGGCTGCATACTCATGGTGGGACCTAACTAGTGAAAAGTAACATCGCACTTTTGTCTTCTGATCACATTAAATCACATTAAATTTTAAGGAAGGGCATAAGATCTCTAAAATGGAGCCCAGAAGACACTTTGAGACAAAAACATGCTGGATATCAAGGCAACTCTTTCATTAAGATTCATCCTTAATGGGGTCGTTTGCCATATTTTTTTAGTGCCGAATCTGATCGCAACGCTTGACGCAACGAATCAGGACAGCAACTCAAAGGAATTATCTCTGACGGTCGTCTGACGGAGACGAATCTTCGCCGTCACTATATTATTAAAATTTATATTCGCTGGAGCGTCTCCAAAGAGCTCATTTCATTCGAGCTGAAGGAAACCAAGTTGCGATCTCGAGCTTAGTAATGGGGGCGTTTACTCGGAACCGAAATCGCAATTTTCTACACGAAATCGTTTGATGGAAACGAAAAAAGAAATGTAGACCAAAAATAATCTTCTAACCACAACCATTCACTCATAAATCGAAAATTAAAGTAAGAAAAAGGTGACGCCCACCGAAAAAGCTGCTTTGATAGCATTGACGCCATTTTTCTCTCGTGCTTGACTGTTTTTCGTGGAAGGGAAGGGAGTGGAGGGGGATTCTCGGAAGGTCTGCTCGCACAGATGCTGTCGCAACTGCTCCTGTTGGCAGAGTCAGCTGTGCCCCCGCCATTGCGATGAGGCGAAGTAGCTTCGCGGGCTCAGTTGTGATTGGACGAAGTCGTTAAACGTCAGAGGTTGCACCACGCCCACTTTTCCGAAAGGGTAAAAAACCATCAGTTTTTCGCCGCTTATTACTCGATAAATAATTGACGGATCAGAAAACGGAAAAATACGTGTCTTTTTATTTTACAAACTCTATCAGATTCGGTAATAAAAAAAATTATAAACGACCCCTCTGTGCGACAATATTCATTACGTTGCGAAATATCATTGCAGCATTCGGCAAAAGTAAAATATCCTCAATGTACGCTAAGAAACAACCGATGCGGTTCAATCCACTTTACTTTTCTAACAAGGAGCATTCAAAGAGTGTTACTCTCGAACTCTAGTGTTATCTTAGAGTATGAATAGACGAATGGCTTCCGAATGCATGTAACTACACCACTTACCCGTAAATATATTAACCGTTTTAAGGGCGTTGGTAATACGATTTCTCACCGATTTCAGCTATGACTCACGGCCACGGGAATGAGTTTCCCATCCAGTATTGAGGAAACATGTCATTAGAACATGCATCTGGAGCATTCTACTATAATGCAGCGAAGCATGGACAATAACAGCAGCTGAGAAGTCCAGGATGGAAGCATGTGAAACGTGGTGCTACCGAAGAATGATGAAGATAAAATGGATCGACCGAGTAAGTAACAAGGAAGTCCTAAGAGGAGTGGGAGAAAAGAGAAGTCTGCTGAAAACTCTAATAAGAAGAAGAAGGGACAGCTTAATCGGCCTCATCTTGAGACACGATGGCCTGATGAAGACAATCGTCGAGGGAAAAGTGAACGGGAAGATTGGAAAAGGCAGGCCTCGTATGAGATACATGGAACAGGTTGTGAAGGATGTAAAAGAGAAGAATTACGTCACAATGAAGAGGTTGGCCGATAGAAGAATCGAGTGGAGGGCTGCGTCAAACCAATCCTAGGATTGTTGACCAATGATGATGATATTTTTCTAGCATTTAGCGGCTATTTTGAGTACTTCCACAACATAAAGACAGTAGGACAGTAATTAGAAAAGGATCTGAGCACATAAATGAAGGACCGCACATTGGCGGGGAAGAAGGAAGGAAGCAGGATTTCAGCCGAGAGTATTTGCCTTAGCCGGGAATCGAACCACGGAAGGAATCGTCAACTGGCGCGTTAAGATCGCTCACGAGGGAGTAGATATGGGTAAATTACCGTGATTTTCAATTGAGGTGAATTACCGTGGTAAATTATGGTAATTTTCGAAAATACCGTTATTTTCCGGTAATTTTATGTTTTGAGCTGCTAATAGTTATCAGAGGACTCAAAACGATATCAAATAGCATTGAGATATAAATGCCAATGCTAATATAAAACATATCACGACGTTTATCTATTATAACTAATTAAAAAGTTATAACAAAGTTTGCAGCAACACGCAATTTGCCTCTCCTTTGTCACACAATGAGAAATTTACGTTCCAAAGACATGTCTCTGCGCAATGTGCATTTGTTATTTTACTCTGAATTAACCACGACACAATGTAAACAAAATCGTTTCAGCTACTTAATTTATAATATCACCCATTCCAAAGGTTTCTTTGTGAGGAAGAAATTTTCTGAAAAAGATCTTCTGAAAATTACCGTTTATTGCGGTAATTTTTTGGGTGTTGGTAATTTACCGAGTTGCCCATCTCTACGAGTGAGAAGTGTGATTGCATCCGTCCCGAGTCGAGCTTGTCAAACACGACGTTCGCCACACGACATCAATGTTTGTTCAGAAAAAAACGACGCGTGAATATTCCCACCGGCAACGGACGTGAATGGATGCATTAAATCGCACGATATTGCACCGGGAGTTTAAAATTGCAGCTGCGGCATAAAAGGCAGCCGATGATTCTCGATTTATGTATTCAGCCAGCACGCGACGCCATAGTTTTTGGCGTTGGCTGCATTTAAATTGCGAAAAATCATTCTGGGAGAGTTTTTTTTGCAAATCCATTCGTGGCTCCGGAAACGGAGGCACGAGCCAATGCTGACGATGAAGAGAGCGCTTGCATTTTTCCAGATCGTGTTCCCATGGCCCCAATTGGGACCAGTTTCCTGTTATTTTTTTACTGCCTCCGTCAAAAGTTTATAATCTCCGGAGTGCGTATTTTAAGCCGTGCGATATAAAAAATGAGGTAAAGTATTTTTCCTCATTAATTGAAAAACGAAAAAATTCAACGGCGCGAAAAAGCAAGACTGCAAACTATTTCATGCCGGTAAATTCATACGTGTGACGTGACGCTCTTTCCTCTACCTGCCCCTAGGTGGTGCGGCGGACGTTTTCAAGCAGACCGTGCACTCCGTTAAAGCTTATTAACTAGTAAGTGAGGCATATTTATTCAAATACTTTATTATGATTAACATTTATTCATTTATTTACAATTATTTATCCAGATGTTTCAGTTAAAACCGTTAGTATTCATTTTACTATGAGTGCCGTGAAGTTGGCACATAGTCGCACGAATTTCACGCCATGCTTCGCAGTAGCAGAGGACTCATGAGCAGGATGCCCTGTGGAACCTATAAAACCGCCGTGCGTTTTATCACCACGCGGAGTTTTAAAGGATGAATTTATATTAATCATTTTTTTAAAATGTCTGAATCGACAGCAAAATTTCGTCACAAATATGAATAAAAACGAAGGACTGTAGCCCTGTTTCCAAACTGCACAAATACGGACTGCATCTTAAGAGGACATCAAGTTAAGAGCAGTGGGGTTGAGTTTGAAACACTCGGGATTATGTCGAATAGGTAACCAAGGAGTCACGTGGTACAAACACCAATGGTTCGCACATTTAGTGTGTCTAAATCCATCGTTACAATATCATTAACTGTTTTCAGTTGAGTTTTTTTCATCCGTCTCGATAACAGAGCCCCCAGATGAGATATAACACAAGTGTAGCCAATGAATGAGGCTGTAATTAAGAGATCTTAAGGAGGTTCCACCGTGACTCCGCGATTCAATATACCATAAAAGAGCTGTGTTATTCAATGAATAAATGCCGATCCACAAACACACCTATATGAAAAATCATCAATTGGGTGATAACGCATACACAATAATTCTATGAGTGTGCTATTATATAGCGTTATGTACTTGCATTCTTTTTTTTACCAGTTCTTTTAATTCATTTTGACTTCGGATGTTCGGCATGTTGTTTTCACGTTTAATTTACAAAATGAGAATACATGCTCATTCCTGCTATTAAGTGATCTAAATTTGGTTAATTATTTTCTTACTTAGTTTTTAACTATTCTCTTGCAGATACAACCCTTTGTTTTGAATTTTGTTAATATTCATATTTTTGAAATTAATTTGGCTACAATGCCGCTGCTACCATTGAATGCATTGGTATTAATTACACCATGTCAATAACCAATGAAATATTTAAATTACATAAAAATATAAGAATGACCTTGGTAAGGTATATTCCTAAATTAAGTTAGTAAATAGGCTTGTAAGCGCGTTCCGTCACAAGTACCGTTGCCAATGATAACAACATACTGAAGCGCCACTTCCATGTAACTAAGACTTTTCTGCTTTTTTTTCGAGCAAACATTTATTAATATCAACTAAACAATTGTGGCAAGGCGAGAACTTTTTCACAATGCTAAATTCTACATAAAATTGCGCATTTTATATTAGTTTTTCGTCAAAACGACATTTCTCTTTACATTATTGATCTGAAAATTGTACTGCAAAAGCCATGCTCTGCCGTAAAACCAGGCATAAAATAGATGATTTTCAGTGTCTTTTTCCTTGAAATATATTATGGAAAGGCCTCATTATTTTATTGCCAATCGATAGAAGGGCCGAAAAATGATGTGTCCTGAAATTTTCACAAAAATGACATCTTCATAATTCGATGGAGCCTCCTTAACACAGCAAATTTTCGATCCACTGATGTTTGTACCACGTGACTCCTTGGTTACCTGTTCGAGATGATCCCGACGGTTTCAAACTCGGCCCCCCAGGCGGATGCCGACGCCGCCTGGTTTCTCTCCACCTTCCCCAAAGGACCCAGTCCAATTTATTCTCGTAAATGCTTAACTCCACAGAAAACTTCGTGAAAAGGAAATCACACATCACCCGAGAGAAGAGCTCACATTTAGCAATTTTTGTATGAATTTCGCCATCATTGACACTGCCGAGGTTACAAAGTTCCTTGGTATAACTCACTCAACCCTAATAACTTAAATACATGACACTTTTTTGTTTGATTCACGGAAATTGAACTTTTTTGTGAGGTATGCTGACTCCGATGGCCCATGAGAGATCACTTGCACAGCTCGTGGCGAATACGCTTTAAAAAAATAAGAGATTGAGGACGCCTTGAATTTCTGAGAAAGAATTCACGGGAAACTAACGAAAAATAACTTTAATTTCAAAAAAATATGCTGGTAGAATAATTAATTAAAGAAAAACTTTGATCATACGCTGGAAAACGTTAGTCAATTGTTGATCAAACTGTGCGAGAGAAAACGAAGGATAGAGAGCATCCAAACCAATCTGGCAACTCAGCGGCGTGACGTCACTGCCAAGATATGAAATGCAGACTATAGCTATGGGAGACCTTCTTCAGTCTTCTGCTTCAAGTAGAGCAACTCACCGTCGAACTTGGTGGAGCGCGTGGCTAGCAGGGAGGAGACTCTGCTCAGCTGGTCGGCGAGGGCGCGGTCGAAAGCGGCCCTGCTCTTCTTGCTGAGCCTCCTCTCCACGGCCTCCGAGCAGCAGGAGGGGGAGCCGGAGGTCGGCGGCAGGCACAGCATTCCTCCCACCTCCACGCCTGCGAAACAGAGAGAAAAAGGGGTCAAAAACGCGAAACAACAAAAATAAAAAGACAAGGGGCGGAAAAGTGGGCGTGGTGTAACCTCTGACGTATACCGACTTCGTCCAATCACAACTGAGCCCGCGAAGCTACTTTGCCTTATCGCAATGGGGGGGCACGGCTGACTCTGTCAATGGGAGCGATTGCGACAGCATCTGTGCGAGCAGACCTTCCGAGAACCCCCTCCACTCCCTTCCCTTCCCCTAAAAGCAGTCAAGGACGGGAGGAAAATGACGTCAATGATATCAAAGCAGCTTTTTCGGAGAGCGTCACCTTTTGCTTATTTTAATTTTTGATTTATGAGTGAATGGTTGTGGTTAGAAGAATAATTTTTTCACTAAATTTCTTTTTTCGTTTCCAGTTAACGATTTCGTGTACAAAATTGCGATTTCGGTTCCGAATAAACGCCCCCATTAGTTCTCGTGTTATGAGGGGCGAAAAACTGATTTTTTCCCCCTTTCGGGAAAGTGTACGTTCAAAGGACTAGTACGTCATCCACTTCGTCCAATCACAACTGAGAACGCGAAGCTCCTTCGCCTTATCGCAATGGGGAGCACACAACTCACTCTGCCAATGGAAGTGGTTGCGACAGGATTTCTTCAGGCATAGCTCCCCTCCCCACCTCCACTCCCCTCCCTTTCCCTCAAAACAGTCATGGAGGGGAGGTTGATGACGTAGTAATCCATAAAGCAGCTCGTTCGTGGGGAGGAACCTTTTGCTTATTTTAATTTTTGATTTTTGAACGAATGGTTCTGGTTAGAAGATTAATTTTTTCACTAAAATTCATTTTTCGATTACATCTAACGATGTGGTGTACAAATTAGCGATTTCGGTTCCTAGTTAACGCCCCCGTTGAAAACAAAATGCACCAAAAATAAACAGAAGAAAAGTGACAGAAGAAAGAATTCTATCTGATATTATAGTATTATTTCCTCATAGAATGTTCGTGTTTACCTATGACTTATATTCCAAAGTCGGACGATACTTTGCATACTGTCGGCGCAGAAATTATGTGCACTCGAGTTTGAATACAAATAACAAATTAATGACTAGTCAAAGTCGGCTCTTCGCTCGAACACCGTCAAAAACCGGCACTTTTTACGTTACAACTGTTGTAAAAATATGAAAATGCGTTTTGAAAATTTAGGATTATTATCCAATAACGCAAAATGAAATAAGAAAAATTACGGTGTGATTAGTTTTTCTGTATACGTAGCTATTAATTTATTATTCGTATTCAAACTCGAGTGCACATAATTTCTGCGCCGACAGTAGACAGGATGGTTTTATGAACTCTCAAGCGAAAATCCGTTGGCTTACGTTCCCCAGAACGACGAGCAGAAGTGAGAAGAGCCCTCATATTCAGTGCTTTCATTTCAAGGATGGAGGGTGCGCCAAAGATTGAAAAACTCTTGCCTTGCACGGGATGGGAATGCAAGAAGTTAGATTCTGAGAACTGGGACGTCTCGACGTCAAAAGGAGACTGCGCAAATCTCGTCTCGAGTGAAATGCCCCTATAGTTCTCCACTCCATTACCGGAACACCATCTTGACTGAGAAAACATGAGTTGCAGCCTTATTCCGCCCGTTTACACCAGAATACGAGACGGATATCATTTGCTAAGTATTTTGAAATGGAATGGGGGCGTTAACTCGAAACCGAAATCGCTATTTTTTGCACTAAATCGTGAGCTGGAACTTGAAATATGATTTTTGATGAAAATATTAATCTTCTAACGAGAGAAAGCCATTCGCTCATCAATCTGAAATTAAAATTAGCCGAAGGTGACGCCCTTAAGGATATCTACGTCATCAACCTCCCCTCCTTGACTATCTTTGAGGAAGAACGGGATGGGAGGGAAGGTGTGACTGAAACAGATCCTGTCGCAACCACTTCCATTGGCAGAATCAGCTGTGTGTCCCGCGTTGCGATTGGGTGAAGGAGCTTCGCGGGCTCAGTTGTGATTGGATAAAGTGGATGACGTATTAGTCCTTTGCGCGCCCACTTTTCCGAAAGGGTTAAAAACATCAGTATTTCGCGGATTATATCTCCAGAACAATCTGACGAATCGAACAATTGAAAAATATGGTGATATCATTACTGAAAACTAGAATTTAACAAGAAAAGTTCAAATTTATTTGTCAAATTATTGTTTTTAAACCATAATTCGGAATTCACTCTGCATACTTTCGGGTGATCGTCTGCGTCCGTTGGTTGGTAGACAACAGTTTCGTTTCTACCAGACAACAGACAACAGACCAGACAACATAATTCGGAATTTTAAAAAATTTCACCGTTCTTTGACCAAGGAAAAATTGTTATATTTCAGCTCATATGGGCCGTATCAAAAAATTGAAAAGAACCTCTGTTGTCTAAAATTATATGCTCTTTCGCCTTAAGTTATTATATTATAAGTCGGTATCCGATATCCCGATATATCCACATCACGATTTGTCGATATCCCGATATGCCGATATGTCCATATCACGATATTTCCTATTTATATTGCGAAACCGATATATCGGCGAATCCGCGATATCAGAATGATATCGTCGTGCGATATTCAAATCAGCATATCGCACAGCCCTATACGGATGGATAACTCCATCCAGCCCGCGTGTACATTTATTTATTTATTTTTTTTTTGGCTGCACGACAACGGGGAAACTAAGTAACTCAGGCGATTTAACAGGCATTGCACAGTCCATTGCGCGGCGGCGCGCATTAACATAAATACCGCCCGGAGAGCAAGCGAGTGCCTCTGTCTTGGCTCTCGGCCAAAACCTCCGAAGAAAAAGACGCCCTCCGCTGGAGAGTACGGATTTTCGGAGGGGGATGAATCACGGGGATGGAAAGAAACATGCGAAGAGCGCGAAAGCGATTCTCGGAACTGGAGAGCGACATTAAGAAAAAAACGGAAACGCCGGAAGGAGCAGACAACATAAAGCAGACGCCACGCACGGAGTACCAGTCTCCTTTCCCTCCGAGCAGAGAAAACGTATTTTTTCTAAAGGCTTATCGCGTCCGACGACCGCGACGATTAATACGACCGACACAGCGATTGGTCGAGCGATCGACGCTACTCATCTACCAACGAATTAACGAATTCAAAGTTCACGCACTAGCCGTGAAAACTAATAATAATAATATTTATTTACTCCACAGTTTCATACATATTTTTAAACAGGTGATTTGGGGCTTTAGGCAGTCTCAAAGGTGTCACCTGTGTGGAGACTGCCTTCCGTAACTAAATAGCATTGCTGGCAATTTACAAAAATCAGTTTTCCAAAGCATAAGAAAGAAGAAACAGCTTGCTAGGAACATTTAAACTTTGCCCATAATGTAAATTTTTCATTTTTTTACAATGATAATAACAATTAGAGATAGTAAAGTACATTGATGCAAAACATAATAGCCATATATTATTTCGTAATTGACAACATGATAAATCTCTCGTAGTTTGTTACATTACTGAAATCACACTCAATTTTGTCTTTTTCAAGTATATACATTAATAGTAATAACACATAAAGCGTTTTAATTTGTCACAGCTTAATTCATGATATTCAGTGAGTATGAATTGACATAAGAAATTATTACAACTCTGATAGATTTTCAATAATGGCATGTGACAATATCCATTCTTTTAACAACCTGAAAGTTTTGTCTATATTAACTGCATTTTTGATCCGGTACAAAGTTGAATATTTTAGGACCTAAGAATACAAAGGATCTCTTATACAGAGTGAGATTTGGTTTCGGAGGTCGTATGACTCGTTTTCTTCTTAGATCATAAACATGGTCACTTCCGGTTGTCGCGGGCAAATTTCCACTCTTTAAGTAAAACATTTTCAACACTTTAAAAATAAACATGTGTTTTATGGGTAGAAGCTGTAATTGAACAAATATTGGGTATGTATGTTCACACTTCTTACTATTAGTTATAATTCTCACTATCTTTTTCTGCATTGATTTAGCGGCGTTGCCTGCTGAAATAGCACAATATCAAATATTCCACAGAGAAAAAAACCATTCGCCTTGACCGGGACTCGAAACCGGACCCCCTGATTCCCGGCCAGGTGCTCCACCAGTTGAGCTATTAATGCGTCCTCTTTCCATGTGGATATTATAGGGCTCTAAAGGAACAAGATGTTCACGGACTGCTAGACATTCTGCTAGACTGCTTAGACATGCTGATTTTTTTCTCTGCTGAATATTTGCTATGGTGCAGTTTCAGCGGGTAACGCCGCTAAAGTTTTCACGGCTAGTACGTGAACTTTGAATTAGTTATAAGTAAGCACCTAAGTGTTTCAACGTCGGCTTTAACCTCGCGGACGGTGCCGCCATGCGCACGACTTCGACTGCTTTGTGGCATTGATATGTCTAGCAGTCCGTGGACATCTTATTCCTTTAGTGCTCTAAAATATCCACAGGGAATGAGGACGCCTTGCTCGCTCAACTGGTAGAGCACCTGGCGGGAAATCAGGGGGTCCGGGTTCGAGTCCCGGTCAAGGCGAATGATTTTTTTTCTCTGTGGAACATTTGCTATACGCGGCGGCTGCTTGGTAGCTTATGATGGGGGCGTTTACTCGGAGCGGATATCGCTATTTTCAAACGAAAAATCGTTATTTGGAAACGAAAAATCGTTATTTGGAAACGAAAAATCAAGTTTTTTAAAGTGAAAAAATTATTTTTCTAATCAGAGCCAAACCTACGCTAGTAAATCAAAAATTAAAATAAGCAAAAGGTGACGCCCACCGAACGGGCTGCATTAAGGATTACTACGTCATCCACCTCCCCTCCTTGACTGTTTTTAGGGAAAGGGAGGGGAGCGGAGGGGAGGTCTGCCCGAAGAGATCCTGTCGCAACCACTTCCATTGGCAGAGTCAGCTGTGTGTCCCCCATTGTGATAAGGAGAAGGGGCTTCGCGCTCTCAGTTGATACTTAATAATAATATATTAATAATAAGTTTATTACTCCATACACAAATTACATTTCAATAGCAATTGTAGGGTAATTTTAGGTGGCCTTGAAGGAGAACCTGTTTAAGGCTACCATCAAATAATAATACATTATGCTTTACTTAAAGATACATATAGCTCGTGCAGTGATACCATAACAATCTCTTAACAATGTAAGTGCGTATCTTAAAAGCTGCATACTAACAGTTTATCTATAACTCATTTATATTAATTATTTACAACAATATTTGCTCTACACTTTCTTTGGTGAGAAGCCAAGACTATACATTTTCCAAAAAAATTTTCACAGACTTAGAAATAGTGCATGACTGGGGTAATATATTGTATGCCTTTGGTCCCACATACAAAAAATATCTTTTAAACAACGTAAAATTTGGTTTTTGTAAGGGTATATTTTTTTTACGCAGGGTAAAGGGAGAAGGCAGGCACAGAAATATTTCAGAGTTACCACTTATAGTATAAAAACACCGTAGAACCTTATAAATGTATTGATGCCTCATTGGAAGCAAACGTAAATGAAGAAAAAGTGGGAAGGATCTTTCAAATCTGGTCTTTTTCTGAACTTTTTCACTTAATGGAGAAGACTTGAGAAGAAAAGTGAAATGAATGAACGAATGAAGTTGAGCGAAGTTGATTACATCTCTATACATCTACATAATACCCTGCAAGCCACCACAAGGGTGTGTGGTAGGGGGTGATTGCTCACCAAGCATGCACTACATATGATGCATAAAAAAGGAATAGTATTAATATAGTAGTCAGAACTACACTATTTAAAAAAGATAGAAATTGCAAAGAAAACATGCAAAAACATTCTGTTAGTAGGGTTAGCTTTAAGTACTCATACCAACATGCAGCTACCAATGCTATTCATTGCTACTCTCTGATAGGACATATTTACCGTTATTCGTATCTCTAATTGTGCGAGGGAAAAAGGACATTTTGAATCGGTCAGTTCGGCAATCAATTTCTCTAACTTTATGATTATGGATTAACTCGAAGTGAATGACATACTAGTCCTTTGCTCACCCACTTTTCCGAAAGGTTAAAAACATCAGTTTTTCACCACTTATAACTCGAGAACTACCTAATTGAAGGGTCAAAGAATGGGAAAATAACTGACTTTTTACTTTACCAGCTCCATCGGATTCGGCAATAAAAAAATCATGATAAACGACCCCGTTGTGAAGAAATGTTTCAAAGAGCGACTCGCTCTTCATCTTCAGGGCTTCAGGCAGTAATGGAGCCTATTAACCGGTGGCAAGCCCGAGAAACATTTCTTCATAGTACTCGCCGGGAAAATACTAGATCTTATATCACCCCGTTGTGGTCCCACCGCCATATCCTTTCAGGAAGTGTGTACCAGGGGGGGTGTGCTTGAATCGCTTGGGATAGATTCCGGTACGTAACTAAGGACTCACTCGTATGTTTTTACATTGTGTTCGGGATTATTCCGTACACCGGAATCAAACTCGAACGATTCAAGCACACCCCCCCAGGAGTGAAAAATATTCGAAAGTTGAAGGAATTGCTATAATGGTGGAGTTTCAGGCAAGCTTAAAAACGCTTTATCATCTGTTCTCGGGGGAGAAACCAGTAATGCTCCATTTCCAATCCCTCTCTGCTGATACGAAGCAACTGAGGAGATGGACCAAGACTCAAGCATCTTCGAAGGCCTCGACCATCAGTCTGAGAAGCCGGGGGATATAGATTTCCTCGACAACATTCCATACGAGGCCCAAGTCACGAAACCCTAGTCAATCACACGCTCTCCCAAAAAGGGTAGACGAATAAATATTAACAGACGGGGCGTGAGGAGATAGCGGAACAACAAACATTTCAAAAATTATAAGGTAGGGAGAGACATGGGGTCAAAAGGCAGAGAGGGGGTGTGTGTATTTATAGATAATTTCTCACTCAAGGGAGAACGGAAACCCTCAAGGAAATCCAACCAACAGAGGGGAATCTCCTCTCGTGAGTTGTGTTTGAAACCGTCGGGATTAACTCGAATAGGTAACCAAGGAGTCACGTGGGGCAAACGAATGGATTGCAAACGTAGTGTGTCTGAATCGCTCGTTCCAATATCCTTAATTGTTTTCGAAATCGCTCTTTTGTACACGAAATCGTTAGTAGGAAAAGACAAATATGATATGATAATATAATAAGAAATATGAAAAATAAAAGTCCAGGTCATGATAACATTCGAATCAAAGATCTATCCTCTCAAGCTATATCTACTGTAATTGCACACTGGATTAATCTAAATGTTGAACATGGCACGATGCAATCAAATCTTAAAGTAGCTAATGTCAGACCCATATACAAGGAAGGAAAAAAGAGCGACACTAACTGTTATCGTCCAATCTCCATTCTTCCATCTTTAGATAAGATCATAGAACGCTACGTAGCAGATCAACTAATTAACTTTCTCAAGAAATATAACATAATCACACCAAACCAATACGGATATCAACACCACAAAAGTACTAAAATGTTACTTGAAGACTTCAGCGAGAACGTTCGCTCTAAACTAAACAAAAACTACTCCGCACTCGCAGTCTTTATCGACTTCCGAAAAGCCTTCGATACTATCGATATTCACATACTGTTGAACAAGTTGGAACGGGCTGGTATACGCGGACCGCCGATGAACTGGATCAAATCCTACCTTACCAATAGAAAATTAACTGTAAAAATTCTCGATCACTTCAGTGTAATGAAAACTATCCAATCTGGAGTTCCCCAGGGTTCAAGATTAGGACCAATTCTGTTTATAATATATATAAATGACATTGTTCAACATATTATAAACTGCAAGATTTTTATGTATGCAGACGACATTGCATTACTATCCACAAGTAGATGTTTTGAGGTGGCCCAGCGGAAATTAAAATACGATTTGTATTCCTTGCAGTTATGGTGCCACGATAATAAAATAATCATTAACAATAATAAGACATACTCCTTGCAGTTTTTAAATGTGAAGGAAAAAAGGCAAACCTTAGACCTCACACTACACACACACCTTTGTTTACACTCCAACCAGGGTGGCCAACCGAGAAATACGTGCAATAAGTACTTTTCGTGTGCAAAAATTACCCAAGTTAAACACCTAAAATACTTGGGAATAGTTTTAGACGAAAAAGTTAGTTTTAGTAATCATATTAGCTATATATGTGACAAACTAAGGTGTGTTTTGTTTCAAATGTCGCACCTAAAGCACTATTTGCCTAATGAGTTGAAAAGATTAATGTATCAAGGCTTAGCTGAGGCCGTAATACGTTATGGTTTGACGATTTGGGGTAGCACAAACTCCACCTTGCTGAATAAGGTTATGACTTTACAAAATAAAATTGTTGCGCATATGATGGTCAAGGAAAACAATGTGAGAGAAGTATATAAGAATCAAAGTCTGTTACCATTAAAAGAATTGTATAAATATGTGTTAATTTGTGCCAACTTCTTTGACAGCAAATTTATAAAGCGACGTGTGATTAGCACTGACATGCAACTGCGGCGAATAAATAAGTTGTCTGTACCTAAGTATTTTAACCTCCATGGCAAGAGATCTTTGGCACATGTAGTCCCTGTGTAGTTAAACAACTTACCTATGTCAATGCATGATATTAATAGCGTATCTATTCTTAAAAAATCACTAAAAGAGTGGCTCATTGGATAATACTGTTAAGCTCTTTATTGTTCAAAACGCTACATAGCAAAAAAATATATTTTCACTAAAGGCACCTGCTGACAAGCCGCTTTGGCTTAGCAGGACCTTAACTGCACTGTTATTTTTTTTATTATTTATAAATTATAACTCTCTATTGTGATTGCACCACTACATTGTAAACTGGGAACCTGCTGATAAGCATCAGCTTAGCAGGACCATACAAGATAATAAATAATTCATAATGACTAGACACTAGAAAGTATGCTTGTAACTGTTGTAAGTTGTAATATTTTATTTTTTTTGAAACCCATCCATAGGGAAATTACAACATGTAAGCTTTTTTTTGAAAATAAATTTATTAAAAAAAATAGATTGTCATACCGATAGATTTAAAATCTCATTTTTCCCGCGTACCATACGAGAGAACAATAGGCAGCGTAGCGAAGGAGATGGGTAGGTGAAATATAGTCAAGAGTAGTCTGTAGTGCATGATGCATGTAATAACATCCAATAACCCCTTTCTTATTAATTGGATACTGACCATCTAGCTGTATGTCACCCTATTATCTAGCATGTCTCCATTAAATATCCTAGTTGCATGTCAATAGTGCATGTTTGGTGATCTTCACCCCCTGCCACACACGTTCGTGATGGCTCGCAGGGTATTGCGTAGAAGTAGATGTAGAAATTAGCTGAACAACAAAATATTTTTCTATACCTTATTGGTGCGACTAAAAGTGTGCTGAGGTTTATTTGCTTTTCACAAATTAAGATGTAGGTAGTCGAATAGGCAATGCCTTTCGAAATAATCTGAATGGAGTCTATCAACCAATTGGCAGAGCCTGCCCTGCGTGTCCCCCATTGTGATTGAGTGAACGAGTTCCGCGGTCTCAGTTGTGATTGGATGAAGTGTATGACGTAAGAGGTCTCATGCGCGCCCACTTTTCCGAAAGGGTTAAAATAAAAGGGTTTTTTCGCTGCTTACAACTTGGGAACTAATTGACGGATCGAAGAAAGGAAAAATACGGGTCTTTTCATTTTACAACCTCTATCAAAGTCGTTTTTCTTAATATGGTAAAAATATAGACCTTTTCTAGTTTCTACATCAACTCAAGTCATCATCAAGGGTTAAAAATCCTAGGATTGGTTTGACGCAGCCCTCCACTTGATTCTTCTTTCGGCCAACCTCTTCATTTTTAACGTAGTTTCTCTCTTTCACGTCCTTTACGACCTGTTCTACATAACTCATACGAGGCCTGCCTTTTCCATTCTTCCCATTCACTTTTCCTTCGACTATTGTCTTCATCAGGCCATCGTGTCTCAAGATATGGCCGATTAAGTTTTACCGTTTTCTTTTTATAGTTTTCAGCAGACTTCTCTTTTCTCCCACTCTTCTTAGGACTTCTTCATTTGTCACTCGGTCGATCCATTTTATCCTCTTTATCATTCTTATGTAGCACCACATTTCGAATGATTCCACCCTTTTCTTCTCCTCTGATGTCATCGTCCATGCCTCACTGCCGTAAAGAAACATGCTCCAGATATACGTGTTGATAAATAGCTTCCTTACTTCCAAGCTTTCATTTCCAGCTGTAAGTTAATTCTTCTCTTGATAGAATGCCCTCTTCACCAGAGCTATTCTACTCACTATTTCTTTCTTGCTTCGTCCATCGTTGGTTACTCTGTTTCCCAGGTAAAAGAACTCTTTCACCTCTTCCAGTTTCTGTTTTACTAGTATAACGTTGGTTTTGGCCTCCGCTCTCTTGCTGCACACCAATATCTTTGTTTTCTTCTTATTGATCTTCAGCTGATGTTTGGCCATTGTCCTTTCCATGGTTGTTAGCACCTTATTCAGCTCCTTCTCTGTCTCTTCTATGAGAGCTATGTCATCAGCAAATCGTAGCATACTGATTGTTTCTCCGTGGATGTTCACTCCAGAACACTTCTCCTTGACTTCATTTATGGCTCTCTCGATGTAAATATTAAAAATTACGGGAGACAGTGCACAGCCTTGTCTCACTCCTTTCCTTATCCTTGCTCTTCACATCTGGGTCCAGATTTTATCACCGCTACTTGGTTTTTATACAAACTGTGGATAACTCTTCGGTCATTGCACGACACTCCAATTCCTTTCAGAATTCCAAGCATTAAATTCCAATCCACGTCAAAAGCCTCTTCTAAATCCACAAATTCGACGAAGTAACCCTGGAATACAAGCAACGCCGTCGTGGAAGGAGAGATGTTGCTGTGCATGGAGGCTCCAATTCCAAATCCTACACAGATAACGGCCACAGAGACTCATGCTACTTTACGACATCAACCATCAAGGGGACTGGCGGGCGTGAGGCAAAGTTTCCATCAGACGCCCGTCAAGCGCAAATAGTGATACTGCCCTTATGTATACCACTGTCCTTATCTGGAACTGGGCTTATTAAGAGTGCTTCCTGGCTTGTGTTGATTCCTCTACATCTTTCCATTGCATCTAGAGACACGGACACACACAAACAGGACTATAACACCGGCTCAACGCTTGAGAATAAGTGAATTCACGTGAATGTAAATTTTTTTAAATTAATTCAACATCATAAATGCGTTGGCGGGTCCATGGAAAAAGTTAGCGGAATCGATATCAACATGGGAGTGATGAAGTTGGCTATTTGGACGGTATAAAGAACGCAGAACTCTCTGCTACATCAAATGGCTCATCTATGTCGGAATTACTTCTCCCGTTGGCCCAGAAGTCGTGCCATTTCCTCATGCACAATATTCACTGGATATTATTCATAATGCATCTTCCCTTGGTACGATGGTGTAGTTGCATGAGTCCCTATAGTTGCTTGTTTGCATGTTAGTAGTGCATGCTTGGTGATCTTCACCCCCTGCCACACAACCTCGCGGTGGCTTGCAGGGTATCGCGTAGATGTAGATGAAGGTTTCCGCGGTGCGGTGTCAGTGAAGGCTGCATCTTCCGGGTTTCGCCAAGTCGTCGTCGAGGGAACAACAGTTTCGGCTGCATCCAAGACACGGCATCAAACACTTCGACCTGAAGACGCCTGCTGAGATGCACTCGAAGCTCAAAGAGGAAGATTAAACTGTCTCGCTCAGAGATCTGCTGAAGGAGGTGCGATGCACACGTTTTATCTACTGACTTGCCCTAGCCGGCGATGAGTCACGTGAGACACGGAGCCGAGTTCACACTGTATCTGCTCCGGAAGCCACGAGCTACGAATGGAAAAAGGAGAACACCCTCCAACCTGATAACACCAACCTGAGACAGCGGTCTGGGGCGGGAGAGATTAGCGTGTAGACGGGGGAGGAAGCTTCAAGGGATGAGGACGCTTTCAAGCTGCCAGTGTAGGGGATCCCTACGAAATCGGTCCAAATAACGAACTTGAACGTGTGCAGCGAAGATCTGCAAGATTTGTAAAGAGAAAATACGATAACCTTATTAGCGTAACCAGTCTATTAAATGAATTAAATTGGGAATCATTGTAGATCGAAGGTTGACATTAAGACTTAATCTTTTAAATAAATTCCAAGATAATATTTTCAGTGATTACGTTAAAAATATTTTGCGAACCCCAACTTACTACGGTAGACTGGACCATAATCCTAAAATTAGAGAAATTGATTGCCGAACTGACAGATTCAAAATGTCCTTTTTTCCTCGTACAATTAGAGATATGAATAACGGTAAATATATCCAATACGAGTGTAGCAATGGATAGCATAGGTAGTTGCATGTTGGTCTAAGGACTTAAAGGTAACCCAACTAACAGCACGTTTTTGCATTGGTAGTTTGCCATGTTTATCTTTTTAAATAATGCAGTCTAGACTAATATATTAACACTAATCCTTTTAAATGCATGATATGCAGTGCATGTTTGGTGAGAATTCACCCCCTGCCACACACCTTTGAGGTGGCTTGCAGGGCATTATGTAGATGTAGATGTCAAGTGCACGAGCAAAATCAATCCCTGAACTATCAAAACGTTTCATTGCCCGAGCATAGCAAATCACAATGACTCAAGTGAATTCTGTTCTTTAATACGTTCTTATTGCCAATATTACCGTGCTTAAGATACTCGTCGTTACATGACTATATTTTCGTCAGGGTGGTAGCATTGTGACCCTTGGTTGCATATAAATAGTACTTAAACGGAGTAGTAATATTTCATTACATGCCGGCATTGTAGTGTTCTCTATGATTGATAATGCACGCCTTCTGACGGTTCACCCCCTGCCATACACCCTTGTGGTTGCTCGTAGGGTATTACCTACATATACGTAATACCCTGCGACCACTACCACGAGGGTGTTTGGCAGGGGGTGAAGATCACCAAACACGCACTATTGACATGCAAACAAGAGCTATAATGCTCCGACTTCAAGGATAGATGTTAAATGCAAGAGCCACGCGCAGCTGGGTTGCAGGAAACTACACTTTATTTCATTGATTGCTGGTCAGAAAAACATTATACTAAACACATTTATCGGTATTTCTCTATCATGCATGTGTTGTAATGCTCAAAGACATCCATCATGCACTACAGACTACTCTAACAATATTTCACCCACCTATCCCTTGGCTAAGCTGCCTAATGTTCTCTCTTATGGTAGGTACGGGGGAGTAATGACATTTTAAATCTATCGGTATGTCAATCTCCCTCCCTAATCTTGTTAATCCTATCAAACCTAGCAAAATACAATGAGGTTCTTAATATATATTTAACGCCATCTGTGAACAAATCGGTTTCGAATTTACTTAAAAGGTTTAACCTAAATTTTAACCTGCGTTCCGATTGCAAGATATTCCACAGAGCGAGCACATAGCTCGCGAGCTTTGAATCTCCGTTCCGATAATAATTCCCATTCTCATTCTTCTATTAAACTCGTATAACTAATGCAATTATCATAATGGCCTTTAACAAATCTAGCGGATCTTTTTTGCACACGCTCTAATACTTTTATCATACCTTCCTCGTACGGATCCCATATACTAGCGGAATATTCTAAATGAGGCCTGACAAGTGTAAAATAGCTTTTTTCTCGTTCTCTCTCTTCGCTTTCGCATCGGTTTCGAATTTACTACAAAGATTTAGCCTAAATTTTAACCTGATTTCAATTATGTAGCTGTAGATAACGCGAAAACTCTCCCGAAACTGTAAGCAGGAAGACATACTATAAGCGGTAATATGCTTGTCTAGGATTTCTGTACGCACGAAATGATGATTGCACAAGTCCATTTCCCGTCCAGCAATCTCAAATGGCAACTGAAAGGGGTTTCTCCAAATCGCTAGGGGATGATTGCAAAAAGCAACGGAACTGTGGGCAGGCCCGGGCCGTCAACGATACTACAGACTCAGCACCCTACAAGCATGAAGAAAGGGCTGTCCCGTCCTTTTTCTTCGGCGGCGATTTTCAGTATATCTTCGGCCGCAGCAGATTGGAGTCTTGTGAGACGTGGGCGGGGACAAGAATGGGGAAAATAAGTCGGATGGGGAGAGGGAGAACGCAAAGGGGGAGAAAATATTCGAGAGAGAGACACAAAAAGTGAATGGAGTGGAAATTGAATAGACGCGGGATATGGAAGGGAGAGAATGGATTTGGGTTTGGGCGGGAAGAGGGTGGTCCTTCGGGACGCCCGGGATAAGGAATTCGAACCAACACTAATGTGCGATTGAGGGAGAGAAATGAATAGCTGGAATGACACATGTGTTGCTTTTTTTCCCCGTTTACACTACTAGCTTATTACGATGGTAAGTAAGATGGTTGGAAATTTCCGTGTGAACGTAAGTTGCCGCAAATCCTTGGTAAACTTTTCTACCACGTCTGAGTTAGGCCGGGATTACGATGAACGTTTTCTGACGTGAAGGAAACGGACGGTGGCGGTGAACGGCAACGTAGCGGCTCAATTGTTGGTGGAGTATCACGATCGATTACAGATTGGAAACGTTGCCGTTTTTCAATATGGCGGCTCGGCGAACAGTCACTTCTTGGGTTCGAATTGGTATAAAACCGTAAGTTTTTAGATTTTTACAAAACGTTTTAGCGTGAGTACAGTGTGAACATAGCAGGTTATGTTGTGAAAATTTCATCGAAAAAGGACGATTTTCAGTGGCCGAAAAATGTTTTTGAAAAGTGTCACCCTCATCCGAACATTTACCCACACTTGATTTTCAAGTTACTCGTGATTGGCTGACGGAAACCAACGCGACGGGAAAGCTAGACCTTGACAAGCTTTCCTCAACGTACGTCAACGGCACGTCAACGTCCGTCCGTCATGATTAGCTTCATTGCGTTCCCATTCTCCTAACTTCATCAATGCCACCGTCCGTTTCCGTTACGTCAGAAAACGTTCATCGTAATCCTGGCTTTGCTATGGTCGGCGCTAGTTACTGGTATTTTAAGGGCGTTTGAACGCAATTAATAGTAGAAAGAAGGTTTGTTTTGAAAATGGAAGTGGAAATGGACTTCAAGTGTTTGAAGAAGAAGAGACCGGATCGCACTATATGTATCGGAAATGATTCTTAATTACAACGATATCTATGTAATCGCACTGTAATATATTTTAGCAGTTGTATGACCACGTTCCACTGATTTGGTTGGTCAATAATGGTGTTAAGTAGTTTGCTTTACCTCTGAATCCTGAGTACGTACGCTTATATAATTATTTTATGTGTTTACCTTGCCGTGCAGAAAATGTACAAACAGAAATTAAATACCCAAGAAGTTGCAAACATTCGCAGGAAATTCGACTCGTGTTTTTTTTTACGTATTCGTATGTCAATAGTGCATGTTGCTGATCTTCACCCCCTCCCACACAACCTCGCGGTGGCTTGCAGGCTACCGCGTGGATGTAGATGATATATTTACAGCTATTTAAAATCTCTAATTGTACGGGGAATGAAGTTCATTTTAAATCAGTCAGTTCGGATCAATTTCTCTAATTTTGTGTGTGAGAGAGAGAGAGATCGTTGTACTGATAGATTCAACATGGCATTTCCCCCCCGTACTATCAGAGAACAGAATAGGCAGCATAGCAAAGGGATAGGTAGGTGAAATATTTTAGAGTGGTCTGTAGTGCATGATGCATGTATTAACCCCTTAAATACTATAGATACTAACAATCTCTTAAACTTAATCTCTTAAATAAATTCCAAGACCATATTTTCAGTGATGTTGTTAAAAATATTTTGTGGACCCCAACTTACTATGGTAGACTCGACCATAATCACAAAATTAGAGAAATTGATTACAGAACTGACAGATTCAAAATGTCCTTTTTTCCTCGTACTATTATAATAGTATATATCCCTATAGGGATATGAATAACGGTAAATGTATTTAGTACGAGTGTAGCAATGGATAACATTGGTAGCTGCATGTTGGTATAAGGACTTAAAGCTAACCCAACTAACAGCATGTTTTTGCATGTATGCTTTGCTATTTTAATTTTTAATTACAAATTTTATGCATGATATGTAGTGCATGTTTGGTTAGATTTCACCCCCTGCCACACACCTTTATGGTGGCTTGCAGGGTATTATGTAGATGTAGAATCTAGTTGCATGAGTCCCTATAGTTGCTTGTTTGCATGTCGGTAGTGCATGCTTGGTGATCTTCACCCCCCTGCCACACACCCTCGCGGTGGCTTGCGGGGTACCGTGTGGATGTAGATGAAGAAAACATTCAAAGAGGTCAAAGAGTGGCAACTTTCTCCAGCGCAGCGGACTGATTCCAACGGCTCCCAGGAGGAGAGTCTTTAGGTGCGAAGGCATACGGGACGAGGTAGATGAAGCGAAGAAGGCCTCTGAGGAATGTATGTACACACGGAAGGCCTGGGAGTAAACAGCGTCTGGCTGAATGCACACACCTCGGTCTGGCGAGAGGAGAGACGGCGTTAGAGAGGGGTGGGTCGGAGGGGCTGATGGGAAGTTTTGGGGATGGACTCCTCGGCTTCCGGAAGACGAGGATCCGGCGTGCCACATGTCCAGAAAGACCTCTCATCCCATCGGCCGACCGAAGAATAACCCTCGTCACTTCCGTTTCTTCCCGTCGGGAGGCGGCTGCACTCCCTAGGTCGCCCAGGAATCATTCCAAATCTCCAAGTCGTATTTACGCAGGGTGTGTGGCAAGGGGTGAAGATCTCCAAACATGCACTATTGACATGCAACTTGGCTACTATTTGAAAACATGTTAGATAATAGGTTCACATGCAGCTACATGGTTGGTATCTACATAGTAATAAAGGGATCATTGGTTGTAAATACATGCATCTATCTACATCTACATAATACCCTGCATGCCACCATAAAGATGTGAGGCAGTGGATACATTCTACATCTACACGATACCCTGCAAGCCACCGCGAGGGTGTGTGGCAGTGGGTGAAGATCACCAAGCATGCACCACCAACATGCAAACCAGCAACTATATTGTCTCATGAAACCCGATTATCAGCATCCATAGTATTCAATCCATAGCATTCTCACCAAACATGAACTATATATCATGCATTTAAAAGGATTAGCATTAATATATTAGTCTAGACTGCAATATTTAAAAATATAACTAAGCGTGCAAAAACGTGCTGTTAGTTGAGTTACCTTCAAGTCCTTATACCAACATTTAACTACCTTGGCTATGGATTTATTCACTCGTATTGGACATATTTACCGCTATTCATATCCATAATTGTAAGAGGAAAAAAGGACATTTTGAATCTGTTCGCCAATCAATTTCCCTAGGTTTTTGATTATGGTCCAGTCTACCATAGGGATTTGGGGTTCGCAAAATATATAAAACGTCATCACTGAAAACATTATGTTGGAATTAAGTCTAAATTTCAACCTGCGATCTGACGATGATTCCCATTTGAATTCATTTAATAGACTGGTTACGCTAATAAGGTTATCAGCCGTCCCTTTACAAATCTTGCCGATCTTCGCTGCACACGTTCAAGTTCATTACTTAGACTGATTTCGTAGGGATCCCATACACTGGCAGCATATTTCAAATTTAGGTCTGACAAGGGAAAAGTAGCTGATTTCTCGTACATGATCGTCACATTTACCCAATACTCTCTTGATGAACCCCAGTTTACGAATAGCTTGACCCATTATTTCACGTATGTGTTTACCCCAGGAAAGATCTTGTGTCAGTCTTATTCCAAGATATTTAATGGATTCCACGTTTGTTAATTCATTATTACTTATTTTATACGCGCTAGGATGAGAACAATTATTTTTCCAAGAATTCATTACTACACATTTTTAAAATGTAATTCTAACTGCCATGCGTCACACAAATTTTCAATTGCTTGTAGGTCATCATTTAAATATTCTTTATTGTTTGGGCATCAAATTTCCCTGTACACTACAGCGTCATCGGCAAATAGGCGAAGCTTACTTTTTACCACCTTATTGATATCATTTATGTACAAAAAGAATAGGAGTGGACCTATCACATTACCTTGTGGGACACCCGAGGTGACTTTAATTGCCGATGAGGAAACACCGTCCAAAACAACCCTTTGAACCCGATCATGCAGAAAACCATTATTCCATGATATAATGTTACTGTCTAGCCCATAAGATTTTAATTTCAAAATTAGTTTGCTATGAGACACCTTATCAAAAGCTTTCTTGAAGTCGAGAAATATAGCCTCCACTGGAATATTATTTTCGCCAGAAACTAAAATATCGTGGGAAAAGAGAGCAAGTTGAGTTTCACACGATCTGCTCTTTCGGAAGCCATGCTGAACATTGGACAATAAATTCTGGCTATCTAGGTGTACCATGACTGAACTGACAATTATATGTTCTTGGACCTTGCATGAAATGGATGCGAGGGATATAGGTCTGTAGTTAGATGGCTGCTCCCTATCACCACTTTTAAAAATGGGTGTTATGTCGGCTGCTTTCCAATCCATCGGTACGACGTGTTCGTCCAGGGATTTATTAAATACTATTTCAAGGTAGGGAGAAATTTCGGAAGCTAACTCTCTATATACGTGGAAGGGAATTTGATCAGGGCATTCATCATATGCAGTACATGCGTCATGCAAATCAGACTTCTCTACCATATCTCAACTACCTATCCTTTTGCTATGCTGCCTATTGTATTCCCTTATAGTACGGGGGAAAAATCACATTTTAAATCTATCGCTGTGACAATCTATTTCTCTAATCTTATTTATCTGGTAAAATGTAGAATAATATGCAGGGGCTTTTAGTACATAGGTATCTAACATCTTCAGTAAAGCTCCCCGGTTTAAATTTTTTTAATTAACGTACACGGGTTAAAAAAAGACGTAAGTCTCTACATCTGCATCTACGCGATACCCTGCAAATCACCGCGAGGGTGTGTGGCAGGGGGTGAAGATTACCTATCATGCTCTATTGGCATGCAAACAAGCAACTATAGGGACTACTTTCAATAATAAAGTATATGATACCTATCCTGATTTCCCCATTAACATACCTTGGCTGTAATCTACCTATCTATCCGCAATCTTTCTATAGCTGTACCTAATTGTGGGCGGAAAAATTTTTGGAGTCCATTCAGCATTTACGTTACAGAAATAAATTCATGTACTCAATGAATTTACTAATGTATAACACCAGAATATTACTATCAAACGTTATGTTATAATATTTTTATGAAATATTTTTTAAATATCTCATTAGTAATGATATTATTCATACGCCAACCATTTTGGCTACAGCGACCGCAGCGCCACTTGCAGTCAACTAACGCATTTCGTCTTCTATAACGGCATACATTGGTGGTTTTAGCGAAATATACGGTGGGTTAATGCCTTTTTTTCGTGTCATTTTATTCCCTGTGAAATTACGCATAACATATCAGTTTTTTGCAAAAATAACATGTCACTATGGTATTTTTAAACGTTATATTCCCATGTGACGGCCATTTTCGCCGTTAATCGTATGTAATTTCAAATACAATTTGTGCAAAAGGGAGTATGGATTGGTATAATTATCTTTACTTAATTAGATAGATAACACTTTAGTTCTTTAAGTGCTGAAAATATATTTTAAAAAGTCATGCTTTTCACTTTTAGGACTTGACTTTCACTTTCAGATTCTGTTTTTTTATGCGTACGATATTCCGTAAAAAGCAATTAGCGTGATAGTCGAGGACAAAACGGGGTAGATTGCACTGCCCCCTGTGAGACATCGCGAGAAAGTCGTCGCGTCTCCCCGCCTCCGTTCCAACGGCTTCCTCCAGCCCTCGGGGGGTGCGACCACGTCATTTACGTATTCCACGACCACCACCGGAACATGAGGGCCTCTTCCCGGCCGCTGCATCCACGTTCGTCTGCTTGTCCTCCATCTCGAAGGCGTCGCACGACGGGAGAGGGGTTGAAAGTGGAGGGGGGTGGAGGGGAAAGGAAGACGAGGAGGGAGGTCGATGACGCACGGTCTCCGCGATCCCGCGTCAACTTATCCGCCCGCACGATCCAATATTCTTGCGATTTCATCAATATCGAAACAGTGGAGGTTAGTGACAATTAGTACAGCCATAGAGTAAGTATGGTATAAAGGGCTCATCGCATAGGCCATAATTGTGATGCATTTTCGTAGTAGTACTGGAAGGTTTCCATAGATCTACATCTACATCTACATAATACCCTGCAAGCCACCACAAGGGTGTGTGGCAGGGGAAAGATGGCGAGGGAAGAATTTTTTGCGTTACGTCACAAGCTATATATATTGCTATCATCGCTTTCGCTTTTCTAATCGACTTAAGCGGCACAATTGTAAGCAGCAACCTTTGTTAGACCGCATTTGGAATATGCTGCCAGTGTATGGGATCCCTACGAAATCGGTCTAAATAATGAACTGTAACGTGTGCAGCGAAGATCGGCAAGATTTGTAAAGGGACGATACGATAATTATATTAGCGTAAACAGTCTATTAAATGAATTAAAATGGGAATAATTGTCAGATCGCAGGTTGAAATTTAGGCTTAATCTCTTAAACAAATTCCAACACCATATTTTCTGTGAAGATATTAAAAATATTTTGCGAACCCCAACTTACTTTGGCAGACTGGACCATAATCACAAAATTAGAGAAATTGATTGCCGAACTGACAGATTCAAAATGTCATTTTTTCCACGTACAATTAAATATATCCAATGCGAGTAGCTGCATGTTGGTATAAGGACTTGAAGGTAACCCAACTAACAGCATGTTTTTGCATGCTAGCTATGCTATTGTTATCTTTTTTAAATAGTGAAGTTTAGAACAGTATAATAATTCTAATCATTTTTTATGCATGATATGTTGTGCACGTTTGGTGAGAATTCACCCCCTGCCGCACACCTTTATGGTGGCTTGCAGGGCATTATGTAGATGTAGATGTACCGACAGTGAGTATAGCCATAGAGTACGTATGGTATAAAGAGCTCATCGCATAGGCCATAATTGTGATACGTTTTGGTAGTAGTACTGGAAGGTTTCCATAGATGGCGAGGGCAGAATTTTTTGCGTTACGTCACAAGCGATATATATTGATACCATCGCTATCGTTTCTTTAATCGACTTAAGTGTCGGTTGAGTCAGTTGTCAATTGAGAAGTGGATTTTGTGTTTTTCATGAAACAACAAATAATTCCTCCTGCGACAAGATATGGTGTGATTTCACCCCTTTATTATATTTTAGTTGTGAATTCTCCCTCTGCCACACACCTTTATGGTGGCTTGGAGGGTATTATGTAGATGCAGACATGCATGCTTTTCATTTCACTGTTGACGTAAGGAAAAGGCATGTCGCATAGTAAAATAACAAAACCACATGAATAGCATATGTTATGTATCGCTTAATTCGACTCGAATAACGAAAGAAACGAAAGTGATACAGCAAATAGAAAACTCACTTAGTAAGATTTCACACAATTCAAGGTCTCTGAAGATGATTGGTAATATACAATCGAAACCTAGGTCGGTGTTACAATAAAATTTTGTGGAACCTTACAAAGTCATTTTTCTATTTGCTACTATCAGGTGGTTCCACCAAGTGAAGCCTGATGACTTCCTTTTTATTTAAAAGTGATACATGACGTTGGTGACGTAACGCGAAAAATTCTTACCATCTATGGAAACCTTCCAGTACTACACCCAAAACGTATTTGCGTACAGTTTTGCTCTACGCGGTTAGCACACTATATTACAATTACCCTATGGTACAGCTGAAAAACGACGAATTGGAAGCTTTAGGGTCCATATCACTTGATCACTGTAAGCGAGCAACGGCATTTCAAGCCACCGCCGCGGCGGAGCCAGACCCCGGACGCGTGGTAGGAAAATCATATGTATTTTTTGGCGTGGGACACATATTTTTTAATTTCTCTTCAGTTTCTTGTTTATGAGTATTAAACGAGTTCTTTGATATAAGTCACTGGATAGGTCTCTCCCAAAAACGCTAGATATTCTCTAGTTTGTGTAAACATTTTGTCTGAAAACAGCGTCCGCCATTTTGTGACGTAATAGCACTCAAATGCTATAAAAAATATATGAAGGTTAAGCATTGCAAAGGCAAAGGATTGTGTTAATAAATCATGCCATTTTTTTTGTTCGATCAAATTCCTCTCACAACGTCACCGTCAACTTAACTTGGAAATATTAGGAGAAAAATTAATTCAGGAGTCCTTTAGAAAATTTGGTCATGTTTGAGCCCTTCTATCTGACTGACGGATGATAGTCATAGACTAGACGAATGATGCACCATTCTTTAATCAGCAAAGTATTCTGCGTATTTGTTTGTGTGGTGAAGTTTCAAAACAAAGCTATTTTGGACTTTTGAGCTGCTTTTTTCGATTTCCGACCTCAGTGCGACGGGTCGACAGTCGCCGATGGTCAACATCCCATGACGTACGCCGGCAATCATAAAAAAAACGCTCCATTCACCGCCCATTTGCACGAGACAGCGACTCCGTTTTAAAGTCCAGTGACGAAAAAACGAGGCCATTTTCGGGCGCTGGAATTGGGAACAGACCCACAATCATTTGATTGGACCGTTTTGTGAGCACGAGATATCCTGAGCGGGAGATAAATAAGGAGTATTTAGCGGCAACATTTATGCCTCCCCACACTACGAAATTTAAAGCGACGGTTTCTTCACCACCCAGGAGGGAAATTTCATCATTTGACGTCATTTTCACAAGTAGTTATCCCCACAGTTAAGGAACCGATAATCACGGCCCTTGTAAAACCACTTGCGTGACCAACTGTCCTGGATCCCGTGTAATGGGAATTCTTTACTGATATGGATTCGTTACCTCCCTATGAGCCACATGTAGAGCACAAATTGACAAGTTTCTAAGGACGCATTGGCATTGCATATGCGACGTTTAATCCTATTTGAACCGTTTTGCCCAAGCACATGTTGTCGATGCAACCATCTTGGTTCTTTTGAAAATTTGCAGGAAAATGCGATTCTGATCATAAAAACAAAAAATTATGCATTTCATGGGCAGCATGTACAGCCATAGTAGAGGGCTCACCGCATAGGGAATAATTGTTGTACGTTTCGGATGTAGTACTGGAAGGTTTCCATAGATGGCGAGGGAAGAATTTTTTCGCGTTACGTCACTAACGATTTATATCGCTTCCATCGCTTTCTTTTTTTATTATCGAATTTAGCGGCACAATCAAGAAGTGTATTTTAGTCTGTTCTGTCTGCTCCTTGAAGGGGTCGATTATGTGTTTTTAATGAAACAACAAGGAATTCCTCCTGCGACAAGATATGTTTGCTTTAATAGTGAGAAAAATGTTAACTTATCCATGTGACTGTTGACGTTAGGTAAGGGCAAATCACACCATTAAAATAAAATAACAAAACTACAACAATAGCATATGTTGTGTGCCGCTAAAGTCGAGTAGAAAAACTATAGTTGGAAAAATTGCAGGGGTTATTTTTACCAAACCTCGATATTCTTAGTTAAAGAGGATAAAATTCTTAAAATAGCAAGAAATTATTCTTAATATAAGCATAAATTATACTTATTTCTCAAGAGGGTATTCTTAATTTAACAATAAAGGACGCTATTCGATGTTAAGAGAATATTCTTCATTTAAGAATAGTTTTCTCGTGGCAACAGTTCTAGTGGGATCCCCTCTTAATTTAAGAAAATATGCTGGGCACCTATTTGAGTGGGATATACTCTTAACTCAAGAGGGCGCTTCTCGATTTAAGTAAATCTTTTTTTCAGTGTAAAGCTATGTCCAAATCGTATATCAGTTTTGTCCTGTGCATTGGGCCCTCTATCAATGGCAGAGCTCATCCGGTGGGGGAGTAATTTATCAAAAAATAAATGTATAAGTATTGGAAGTAGGTTTATTATAGCTCTCCAGCCACTAATCGTACATAACCTCTCACCACACCAAAGCCTAATTAAAAAAAAATATATACTCCACACTCTAACAAAAACAAAATATATACTCCAAAAATATATAACTCCAAAGCCTAATTCAAAAACAGACACAACACACTTGCCCCAGGCGGGATCCGAAACCGCGAACCTTTGGTTGCCAGATGGGCGAATACCTGACCTAACAACCGCTGCAGGCAAAAAAGAGTGACAGAATAAATGCAACGCACGACCTGAAGACCATGTAGTTCCTCGAACGTGAAATGAATTCATTTGAATAGATAATTGTGAACATTTGGTTGACAGCTATCGTCACCCGTTTGACGCATCAGTGCGCTGTTAGGGGGAGGGGGAGGCACGCTAGTCACCCTGCACGCCGTCTGTGCTATGCCTGGGCGTTATATCGATATATGGTAAAATATCTCGATATTTTAACATATCGCGAATCCGATTCTGAGTTTTTAAAATTGACGATATACCGTTGCTCGATAAAATATCGCGATAAATATCACATTAAATATCGCCATAAATATCACGATAAAATATCGCGATACATATCACGATAAAATATCGCGATACATATCACGATAATATATCGTGATATTGCCATCAGAATCACGATAAATATTGCGATGAAATATCGTGAAAAAATTGGCTATAAAATATCGTGATATTGCGATCAGATAAAATAAAATATCAGGATAAATATTGCGATGAAATATTCTGAAAAATATTGTGATAAAATATCGTGACATTGCGCTCCCATAAAATATCGCGTAGTCGCACCAGAAGAATTATCGTGAAGTTGCGCCGGAAAATCGTATCGGAATAAGACAGCCGTTGGTGGGTTGACCTTCGCTAAAGCTGGGGCAAGTAAACTTGAAAACTTACTTTTCTGCTACTTTCTAATTAAAAATACTCAGCAGTTCTCTCTCACTTCTGTTTCAATTTCAGCGGTCTGATAATTTATAGGTGACGTCATGTTCAAATTTAGAAGGAACTGAAAACAACTGTTAGTAAATTTGTGCATGTATTGTCCGCTGATATAAATATATCGACTCAGCAACTCTATCAAACTCAGCAACAAACTATTTGGCTTGCTAAAATAATGTGATCTGACCTTAGATCATTATCGAAAGTAACTTTCAGTGCATGCATTTTTCTGATCGCGTCACACGCGCAAATGCTCAAATACGCTGTAACCAATTTTTCGGTAGCGGTTATAATCAGGGCAATTAATTTAATAGAAATTACCATTTCACCGAGCCTCGGTGAAATTTAACGGTTGATCAACGGTATTTTATCGCAATATTTTTCACGACATTTTATCGCAATATTTATCGCGATATTTTATTGGAGCGCAATAACACGATATTTTATCGCAATATTTTTCACGATATTTCATCGTGATATTTTATCCGATCGCAATATCACGATATGAGTTATCCTTATCGCCACATATCGATTTGCTAAAATTATCGTATCCCGATATTGAATAACAGTAGAACCTCGATAAAAAGTGTCTCAAGGGGTTTAGGGAAACAGTCTTATTACGAGGTGCTCTTTTTGCTGAGGGTCGTGTTACCAAGGTTATTTTGGCTATCAGTGGTGTTATCGAGGTTAATGGAATCACTGAATCCTTTCATAACGAGTGTATTTTATAGCGACCCATGCCAGCACGTTTGGTTTTAAAGAATAATTTATAGTATTGTTATATTGTGTAGCAAAGTTTGCAATATGTTGGTAAATAAAATTCACGTTTAAACAAAAACACAATTTAATTGTAGCGTTATGATACAGTAATGAAATTACAGTACTTTGTCATAGTTGAATGGTTATCAAAAATCTAAAAGATATGATAGAAACGGCAACAAAAATACATTGAAAGTTTCCAAAGAAAAACAAATATCTATATCTGAAATATGGCATTTTTTAACCAAGTCTATTTATTATCAATTCTCATATCGGCAAGAATACAGAATTCTGCAATGGCATTGTTTTATTTCAACTTTTCTTTTAAATCGCAAGGTAAGAAATAAGAATTCTTGGTCCACATGGATATGAAGAATTCCCGCTTTTAAAGAGTGCCATAATTAGTCATTATGTTCGGAATTTAACTTCATACACGCCAAGGAAATCAGCTTATTTTCGTCAAAATTTGCGTTTTTCTGAGGTCAACAGAATTATGAGAAAAGCAACGAGTGAAAAATTACCAAACTTATTCACTAGATCAATCCTTATTCTCGAAGTTTTAGCAGAAAAAATTTGTTTAACTAGCGAAGCAGAGTCTTCAAGTCAAGAGGCGTAGACGTCTGCAGAAGCGTTTTTGGCAGTCGTATCCGACAACCTCAAAGGTTGACCCATTCATGTATAGAATCGCGTTATCGAGGTTGACTTCTCAAAAAGACATGTTATGGAGGTTCTGAGTTACGTCGTGAATTGGAAAAAAATCCGAGTTATCGAAGTTGTTTGGATAATAGTAGTCGCGTAATAGAGGTTAATTTAACAATATGTGTTATGGCAATCTCTATAAGGTTTGAAAATTGCACTTGCAATTGAGGTTGTCATGTTATTGAGGGTCGTGTAAGTGAGGTTCGACTGCATCAATATCGCCCAGACTGGTCTGCGGGTCCTCCCAAGTACCCTCCCCCTCCCCCCCCCACAGGGGGAAACACTCGCAGACACGAAGCGGCGTCCTTTGGATGAAAACAAAAGAAAGAAGAGACGCGTGAAGACGCCCTCCGGCATCATCGTCTTGTCACCTATAACGAGGGGCCGCACCAGCGCTCTCCCACAGCCGCGGGGGGAGGAGGCATTAAGGCGTGAGAGAAGATGAGCGACGACAAGCGAGCATAAAGGGTTTTGTTGGGGCAGTGCGCCAATTAAGAATTTCGCGGCGAGACAAAAGCCTTTGTGCGCGAAAGGTGCGCTGTCTAGGGCTCCGCGATATGCTATTTTGAATATCGCACGACGATATCATTCAGATATCGCGGATTCGCCCATATATCGGTTTCGCGATATAAATAGGAAATATCGTTATATTGGCATATCGGGATATCACATATCGGGATATCGACTTATAATATAATAACTTAAGGCGAAAGAGCATATAATTTTATATAATAGAGGTTCTTTTCAATTTTTTGATACGGCCCATTTGAGCTGAAATATAACCATTTTTCCTTGGTCGGAGAACGGTTAAATTTTTTTAAATTCCGAATTATGGTTTAAAAACGATAATTTTATAAACAAATTTAAACTTGTCTTGTTGAATTAGAGTTTTCAGAGATGAAATCGCACCATGGCCATTCCATTCCCCACATCCAAATTTTATGATAAAAAAGTTACAGTTAATAACAATAAAAATTAGACAAATCAAAATATATAATTAACGATTGAGGAAGTGTAATATTTTATAAGGAAGACACCGTTTACAGCACGTCAATCCGATCAACCATTACCGAGAAATTGCGCTAAATAGAGAGACGTTATTAAGGGTGACAGAAAAAAACACCGGGATCAGGATATCGACATATCGGGATATCGTCATATCAGGATATGGTTATATCGGGATATCGTCATATCGGGATATCGTCGTATCGGGATATCGTCATATCGGGATATAGGAAATCGACATATCGGGATATCGGATATCGACATATCGTGATATCGCGTTTCGAAATATCGACTCCCGGTATCAAGTGCATATCGAGTATCGTCGACGATATGTCGCGGTATCGCACAACCCTAGGGCTGTCTTTTCCTCCGCGCGTGCGCAGCTGGAAAACGATCTCGCCCCGCGAAGATGTCTCCCCCAAAGAGGAACAAGGGCCAACGCTATGGCATTTTCCTCAGAGGAACAAAAAAGCCTATTTGCTGGGACGAAGCCACTAATTTCTTCCACATCGACTCGTGCTTTTCGTCGCCTTCCGCTAGAGCTGGTCTCTTGCGTTCCCCAAATTTCTTAAATGTCTGTTCATCATTTTTCATTATTCATCATTAATACGTGTCGTTCCCCGTCTTTCCCCTCAATTGGCACAAATTTCCAAGTAAATTCACTCTAATATTTTATTAAATTACGTGTTAGCAAGCATGCAAAGACATGCTGTTAGTTGGGTTAGCTTAAAGTCATTACGCCAATGCTACCTACGCTATCCATTGATACACTCGTATTGGATATTTTTACAACTATTCATATCCCTAATTGTCCGAGGAAAGAAGGACATTTGGAGTCCCCCAGTTCGGCAATCAATTTCTCCAATTTTGTGATTATGGTCCAGTCCACCATAGTAAGTTGGAGTTCGAAAGATATTTTCAACGTCATCGGTGAAAATATTATATTGAACTTTATTTAAGAGATTAAGTCTAAATTTCAACCTGCAATCTGACAATGGGGGCGTTTACTCGTAACCGAAATCGCAATTTTGTACACGAAATTGTTAGATGGAAACGAAAAAAGAAATTTAGTGAAAAAATTAATCTTCTAACCATAACCATTCACTCATAAATGAAAAATTAAAATAAGCAAAAGGTGACGCCCACCGAAAATGCTGCTGTGATAACATTGACGTCATTTTCCTCCCGTCTTTGACTGCTCATATGGGAAGGGGAGGGAGTGGAGGGGGATTCTCGGAAGGTCTGCTCGCACAGATGCTGTCGTAACTGCTCCGATTGGCAGAGTCAGCTATGTCCCCCCCTTTGCTAGCTTCGCGGGCTCAGTTGTGATTGGACGAAGTCGATATACGTCAGAGGTTGCACCACACCCACTTTTCCGAAAGTGTAAAAACATCAGTTTTTCGACGCCTATAACTCGAGAAATAATTGCCGGATCAAAAAACGGAAAAATACGGGTCTTTTTATTTTACAATATATTCGGCAATAAAAAAAATATGGTAAACGACCCCATTATCCCCATTTTAGTCCATCTTATCGAATGGTTTCGCTAATATAATCATCATACCGTCCCTTTACAAATCTTGCCGATCTTCGCTGCACACGTTCAAGTTCATTATTTAAGCCCATTTCATGAGGATCCTGCACGTGCGTTTCAACGCTACAGAGCAATTGCCAAGGAAACGTGCGGAAGCAGGATGCTGACGGAATTACTGTTGAAGCACAGACCTTGCTTATCGCCACAGGCGGATTTTTGAAGATGGAGTCAAAGTTCGTCGCGAGGCTAATTTATAAAGCCACGTTTACACTATGTAGCAAAACCAGCTATATAACTTTTGATATATAACATTGTTATGTAAATTTAACTAAATATAGCGAAGTTAGATATAGCACGGATTTCTTTTGATCTTTACCGACTCACAATGGATAGCACAATTTTTGCTATACACAGCAGAATCTGCTACACATAGCAATGTTATATATCACTTTTCAGAAGAGACTTTTTCTACTTTTAGCAAATGTTATATAAACTTGCTATATGTTACACAAATTTGCTATATAGCAGGTTTTGCCACATAGTGTAAACGAGGCTTAAGAGTACAAGCAGGCGGAGAGGAGCGAGGAGGCGAGAAGGAGAGGGAAGATGACGAAGTTTACTCGAAGGAAATGAGCGCCTCGGAACGGACCACAAATCGATTTCAAATTCGTCGAAAGGCGAACGAAAAACGGAAATCGAGAGAAAACACGTAGCTAAACGAATGTTCGGAGAACGAAGTGAATCGGAGTTCATCACAGTGCCAGAGGGGGAGCTGGGTGTCATCGGGCAATCGCGCCAACTAACAGATCTGTCGTTCCTCACTCATTCAGGACGTGGGTTTGGGTTAATGCAATTCACACGGCAAAACTAAATACCTTGTTGTGAATAGCCTCAGTTCCATCCTTTGTTCTCAAGATCCCTTATTGATCCTCCATGACATCTACATTTGCAAAATACCGTAGAGTAAGAATAATGCATATAGAGGGCTCAACGTTAGGGCATAGTTTTATACTTTTTAGATATAGTACTAGAAGGTTTCCATAGATGGCGAGGGAAGAATTTTTGCGTTACGTCACAAACGATAGGTAAATATCGCTTCCATCACTTTAATTTTTCTAATCGACTTAAGTGGCACAATCGAGAAGTGTATTTTAGTCTGTTCCGTCTGCTCCTTGCTGCGGTGGATTATTTGTTTTTAATGAAACAAAAAGGAATCCCTCATGTGACAATATATGTTTGCTTTAATAGTGAGAGAAATGTTAACTTATCTATGTGACTGTTGACGTTACGTAAAGGCATATCGCACCATTATAATAAAATAACAAAACTACAACAATAGCCTATGTTATGTGCCGCTTAATTCGATTCGAAAAGCAAAAGCAATGGAAGCGATCTTTAGTTTGTGACGTAACGCGAAAAATTCTTGCCACGCCATCTATGGAAACCCTCCAGTACTACGCCCAAAACTGATAACAATTTTGCTCCATGCGGTGAGTCTTCTGTGCTATGAATTGCACAGTTTTGCTCCATGCGGTGAGCCTTCTGTGTTATGAATTGCACAGTTTCAGGCGTCACTTGGTGGAAGTGCATGTTTACGTAGAAATGTCTCTCTGACCTGTTACCCTGATAATGTCTACGGAGTAGACGACACCCGGGTCGGCAAATTAAAATAGTGTGGAATATACAGAGTATTTTTATTTCATTTCTACGTAAACCTTCTGTGTTATGCCTACTCTATGGTAATACCCTGCGATCCACCGCGAGGGTGTGTGGCAGGGGGCGAAAATCACAATACCTGCACTACTGACGTGCAGATTAAGAGCTACAATGATACTTCTTTAGATAGATAGATAAGATAGATAACCATTATAAAGATAAGATAGACAGATTTTGGTACCGATAGATTTAAAATGTCATTTTTCACGCCTACCATAAGATAGCACAATAGGCGGAATAGCAAAGGGTTAGGTAGGTAAAACATTACTAGAGTGCTCTGCAGTGCACGATGCATGTTTAAGCATTACTAAGATAGGGAGATACCGATAAATATATTAAGGGAAATGTTTTTTCGAGAATCAATTAATTAATGTTTAGTTACTAACAGCCAAGTTGCACGTGACCTTTATATCTAATATGAGTGCACGAAGTAGTAGCACTGAAACTCAGAGTGGCATGCCAATAATCCTGTTTGGTGATCTTCACCCCCCGCCACACACCCTCCCTGTGGTTCGCAGAATATTACGTGGACGTAGACGAACTATATGAAAAGATGTTAGGCACAGAAGTTACGTGCAACAAAGTTAATTAAAGGGTCTACAAAGTTACGAAGTGATTACTGGTTAGAAAGATTTTAATAATATTTATCTGCATTCCCCCAGCGTGCATAGATTAGTAAAATTAAAACGTCGGATCATTAAATTGTGCAAATAAATTGAAACTGTGGACAATACCTAGTTATTTTACTTATTTCTATATCATGCAGTTCCCCACAGTAACGTTTTTTTGCATCGTAGGCGTTTATCATATTTTTTATCGCCGAACCTGATAGAGTTTGTGAAATATAAGGACCCGTATTTTTCCGTTCTTCGATTCGTCAAATTAGTTCTCCAGTTATAAGGAGTGAAAATATGATGTTTTTAACCCTTTGGAAAAGTGGGCGGGTAAAGGACTCTTACGTCATCCACTTCGCCCAATCACAACTAACTATACGACCGCGAAGCTCCTTGGCCTTATCACAATGGGGGACACACAGCTGGGGAGGTGGATGACGTAGTAATCCTTAACGCAGCTCGTGCGGTGGGCGTCACCTTTTGCTTATTTTAATTTTTGATTTTTGAGCGAATGGTTCTGGTTAGAAGATTAATTTTTTCACTAAAATTCATTTTTCGTTTCCATCTCACGATTTCGTTCACAAAATAGCGATTACGGTTCCTAATAAACGCATCTATTGCGGTGTTTTGCACAACATTCATTAAGCGACTACATTTAAAAACCTTTCACACCGACTCACGGCTTCGAGGAAGGAGGATTTTTGTGGGCGTTGAGTTGGTTCGCGACTTTATGTAACGACGCAAAGGAGAAAAGAACGCCCGAATGTATGTACCAGGGGAAGGCGAAGCAGGCTTCAGGTGAAAGTGGAAAAGCTCCTGGGTTAAATAAGGACTCGGGAGCCTTATGCAAAAATAACCCATATATAAGATGTATGTCGCAGCGAAGTGGTGGGGGCGTGTCAAGATGAGACCAGAATAGACGACATCTCCGGAAGCGGTTGCTGCGCGCGCTTCACTTTTTCCACGGATGCAGTTCTCCGCCTCGCCGCGAGAGGGAGCCCAAGGTGCGGACGCACGAGTTGAAGGCCTGTGAAAAAGCAGAATGCTTGCAGAAGGATTCTACGATGCCGTTGAGCATTACAAGCAAGCGTGTTGCAAATGCCGGAGGGGAAAGGATTCCTGTTTGTGGGGTTGTGTTTGAAACCTTCGGAATTATCTCGAATAGGTAACCAAGGAGTCACGTGGTACAAACACGAATGGTTCGCAAATTTTATATCTCTTAATCGCTCGTTACTATATCAAAAATTGTTTTCACTTGAGTTTTTCTTTTCTCTCTCGACAATAGATCCCACAAATGAGATAAAACACAAGTGTAAACAATGAATGAGTTTGTAATCAACGGTTTGAAATCATCAAATTTGTGAGCCATTCTTGTTTATACCACATGACTCCTTGGTTACCTATTCGAAATAATCTCGACTGTTTCAAACACAACCCCTCTGGACCGGGAATCGAACCACGGCCCTTCATTATGCCGGGCCAGACCACCGCGCTACACGAGGTTTCAGCCCCTGGTGGCTAATCGTCCTTTTCGATAATTTTATAGCATAAATCTTTCGTGGTTAGCATGTGCCACCCTTGATGTGGGTACAGTAATTAAAGGCGAATGAGACCTAAGCTCCGAAAGATGTTGCTTTTAACTAGCTAGTCCCCACCTTGGATATATAGTCAGCGTATGTAATCCGAATGAATTATGTTTGATCAGAGAACTAGACAGTGTGCAGCGTATAGCAGCTAGGTTCGTTAAAAGGTGTTACGATAGATTGAGTAGTATATAAGAACAAATAGAAGAAATAGGTGAGGAAATGGTATCAGATCGTAGGTTAAAGTACACATTACATCCACATCTACATAATACCCTGCAAGCCACCATAAAGGTGAGTGGCAAGGGGTGAACTCTCACCAAACATGCACTACATATCATGCATTTAAAAGGATTAGTGTTAATATACTAGTCTAGACTGCATTATTTAAAAAGATAAACATTACATAAAGGTGAGTGGCAAGGGGTGAACTCTCACCAAACATGCACTACATATCATGCATTTAAAAGGATTAGTGTTAATATACTAGTCTAGACTGCATTATTTAAAAAGATAAACATTACAAACTACCAATGCAAAAACGTGCTGTTAGTTGGGTTACCTTTAAGTCCTTAGACCAACATGCAACTACCTATGCTATCCATTGCTACACTCGTATTGGATATATTTACCGTTATTCATATCTCTAATTGTACGAGGAAAAAAGGACATTTTGAAATCAGTTCGGCAATCAATTTCTCTAATTTTAGGATTATGGTCCAGTCTACCGTAGTAAGTTGGGGTTCGCAAAATATTTTTAGCGTCATCACTGAAAATATTATCTTGGAATTTATTTAAGAGATTGTCTTAATTTCAACCTACGATATGACAATTATTCCTGTTTTAGTTAAATTGATAGACTGGTTACGCTAATGTAGTTATCGTACCGTCCCTTTACATATCTTGACGATCTTCACTGCAGGCGTTCAAGTTGATCATTACGGCTTATTTCGTAAGGATCCCATGTACTGGCAGCGGATTCCAAATGAGGTCCAACAAGGGAAAAGTAGCTGATTTCTCGTACATGATTGTCACATTTACCCAATGCTCTTTTGATTAATCTCAGTCTACGATTAGCCTGAACGAATTTCTCACTTGTGTTTACCCCAAGAAAGGTCATGTGTCAGTCTTATTCCAAGATATTTAACAGAAATTAATGAAATAATAAGGTTTGCATCACCAAGTTATAACTCAGCACATTAATGTGCGTCAAGTTTTAAGGCACAGACATTATTATCTATGACCTTTAAATATGTATTTGTTTGTATGTTTGTAAATTCATTGATTAACTCTTCAGCATTTTTTAAATATCGTTTATATTTTGTACGAGAAATCAGCTACTTTTCCCTGGTTAGACCTCATTTGGAATATGCTGCCAGTGTATGGGATCCCTACGAAATCGGTCAAAATAACGAACTTGAACGTGTGCAGCGAAGATCGGCAAGATTTGTAAAGGGACGGTACGATAACTATATTAGTGTAACTAGTCTATTAAATGAATTAAAATGGGAATCATTGTGAGATCGCAGGTTGAAATTTAGACTTAATCTCTTAAATAAATTCCAAGATAATATTTTCAGTGATGACGTTAAAAATATTTTGCGAACCCCAACATACTATGGTAGACTGGACCATATTTATAAAATTAGAGAAATTGATTGCCGAACTGATAGATTCAAAATGTCCTTTTTTCCTCGTACAATTAGAGATATGAATAGCGGTAAATATGTCCAATACGAGTGATTCAATCCATAGCATAGGTAGTTGCATGTTGGTATAAGGACTTGCAGGTAACCCAACTAACAGCACGTTTTTGCATGCTTAGTCTGCTATTTATATCTTTTTAAATATTGCAGTTTATACTGATATATTAATACTAATTCTTTGAAATGCATGATATGTAGTGCATGTTTGGTGAGAATTCACCTCCTGCCGCACACCTTTGAGGTGGCTTGCAGGGATTTATGTAGATGTAGATAGATGTATACTTCGCATTCGTTGAATCTCTATTTTCTAAACCGTTATTGAATTTTTGACGGAATATAAAAAAGAGCCACTCTCCACTTACTCATGGTGTTTTCAAGTCTGTTTCCGCACTAATAGGCGCTTCAGACCGGGAGGAAAGGTATAAGGATAGGGATGGAAGGGATAGAAGGTATAGGGATATGTGGTCTGAAGCCGGGATGGCTCTCCCACTCTCCACGGTTTGCACAGACGTCCCTGTTATTGAGCGCATGTGCACTGAGTCGGTCAGGATGCGTGATCCGATTCCACTCGCGTGACCGGTCGCCGCTCGGCCGATCGAGTTGAAAGCGAGTGTGGCGAGTCGATCGAAATTCGATTTCCCGTGAGCGAAGGACGTGAGGCGCACTTAAATCGTCGAATGTACGAAGTGCACGGGGCGTCCGAGTGAAAGTCAATCGTGAGACGGAGCAAGGTCACGAATTGTTTCTTCGAATTGAATGAGAAATGGGATGAGCGATACGAATGCCCACTGAGTGACCATCAGAAGGTCATCTGGGGCGAGTGCCAGGGTGCCGACCGAATCATCTCTGAGGGATCTCAGGGTATCTACATCGAAATACAGTAGAACCTCGCTTACACGGCCCTCAATAACACAAAAACCTGAATTACAAATTCAATTTTCAAATCCCCTTGAGATTGCCATAACACATAATGTTAAATTAACCTCTATAACGCGACTACTATTATCCAAACAACTTCAATAACACGGATTTTTTCCAATTCACAACGTAACTAAGAGAACAGAATAGGCAGTATAGGAAAGGGATAGTTAGGGGAAATATTTTAGAGTATTCTGTAGTGCGTGATGCATGTTTTACCCCTTAAATACTATAGATACTAACAATCAAGTTGCATGAGACAATATAGTTGCTAGTTTGCATGTTAGTAGTGCATGCTTGGTGATCTTCACCCCCTGCCACACACCCTCGTGGTGGCCGGCAGGGTATCGTGTAGATGCAGATGTAGATGTAACTCAGAAACTCTATAACAAGTCGTTTTGAGAAGTCAACCTCGATAATGCGACTCTATACATGAATGGGTCAACCTTAAAGGCTGTCGGATACCGCTGCCAAAAACGCTTCTGCAGACGTCTACGCCTCTTGACTAGAAGACTCTGCTTCGCTACTAAAACGAAAGTTTTCTGCGCAAACTTCGAGAATAATGATTTATCTAGTAAATACGTATCGTAATTTTTCACTCGCTGCTTTTCTCATAATTTTGTCGACATCAGAAAAACGCAAATTTTGACGAAAATAAGATGATTTCCATGGCGTGTATGAAGTTAAATTCCGAACATAATGACTAATTATACACTCTTTAAAATCGGGAATCCTTCATCTTCACATGGGACCAAGAATTCGTATTTCATACCTTGCAATTTAAACGAAAAATTGAAATAAAACAATTCCATTGCAGAATTCTGTATTCTTGAGGATATGAGAATTGATAATAAATAGACTTGGTTCGAAAATGCCATATTTCAGATATACAGATTTGTTTTTCTTTAGAAACTTTCAATGTATTTTTATTGCCGTTTCCATCATATATTTTAGATTTTTGATAACCATTCCACTATGACAAAGTACTGTAATTTTATTACTGTATTATAACACTAAAATTAAATTGTGTTTTTTGTTAAAACGTGAATTTTATTTACTAACTTATTGCAAACTTTGTTACACAATTTAACAATAATATAAATTATACTTTAAAACCAAACGTGTTAGCAAGAGTCGCTCTAAAATTCACTCGTTATGATGGGATTTAGTGATTCCATTAACCTCGATAACACGACTGATGGCCAAAATAACCTTGGAAACACGACCTTCAACAAAAAGGGCACCTCGATAACAAGACTGTTTCCCTAATCCCCTTGAGACACTTCTTATCGAGGTTCTACTGTAATACCTTGCGAGCCACCGAGAGGGTGTGTGGCAGAGGGTGAATATCACTAAACATGCAACATTTACACGCAACTAAGAGCTACCACTACAGCCTACATTAGCAATATCTCACCTACCTATCCCTTTGCTATGCCCTATTGTGCTATTCCGTGGCAAGTGGGAAAAAATATATTTTAAAATATCGGTACGACAATCTATCTCTCTCTCCACTCATATGTATCCAATCGAGTATAATACGCTGGTGTTTTAATATATATCTAACATATTCAGTAAAGCTTTCCGTTTTCAATTTCTGTAATAGATTTAATGTGTACTTTAACCTACGATCTGAAAACGTTTCCGCAGCTAATTCTTCTATCTGTTCTCATGCACCACTAAACTCGTTTTCCAGTCGATTCGATTGTCAAGCGAATCGTAAACTGGGATTCGTCAAAAGAGTATTGGGTAAATGTGACGATCATGTACGAGAAATCAGCTACTTTTCCCTTGTTATACCTCATTTGGAATATGCTGCCAGTGTCTGGGATCCCTACGAAATCGGTCTAAATAACGAACTTGAACGTGTGCAGCGAAGATCGGCAAGATTTGTAAAGGGACGGTACGACAACTTAATTAGCGTAACCAGTCTATTAAATGAATTGGGAATCATTATCAGATCGCAGGTTGAAATGTAGACTTTTTCTCTTAAACAAATTGAAAGACCATATTTTCAGTGATGATGTTAAAAATATTTTGCGGACCCCAACTTACTATGGTAGAGTGGACCATAATCAAAAAATTAGAGAAATTGATTGCCGAACTGACAAAACCAAAATGTCCTTTTTTCCTCGAACAATTAGGGATATGAATAGCGGTAAATATATTCAATACGAGTAGCTGCATGTTGGTATAATTCACCCCCTGCCACACACCTTTATGGTGGCTTGCAGGGTATTATGTAAATTTAGATGTAGAAGACGAGCGTTATGTCGTTCTTGCATGGAGTGAGGCACTGTCAACCCCTCCTGGTTCCACTAGAAACGATGCGTAAGGTAAGACAGTTGCACTGGGAAACATTCCCCGGCCTACTTTAGCCGTCCCCGGGACAACCGATACGGTAAGGTGATTAATACGCGCATTATATTAGTGCTACGGTCCCCCGCTGCGATATCAGCGCTGCCCTTTCCCTCCCTCGTAGGCAGTCATTTTTTTTCGCTCACGGAGTCGCATCGGCTTTTATTTTGGGCATCAGTTCGGGGGGAAGCGTCGTTCGAGTAAAAATAAGGAAGGCCATAATTCATGCGGCGATCACCTTCACCGCTGCTCTTCACACGCGTATCGAATGGCAGCCGCGATTTTTATCCTCCCTCCGGGACTGTAAACAACCACCTTCGCAAGAAGCACCCCACTACTTACTTACTGTCGCGGCGGTGTAACATATACATTTGACGCTTGAGCGCCAAAACACCAAAACAGCGTCTCTTTCTCTCTCTCTGCACGGCGGAAAGGGTTTGCTTCTAGCTGATCCACCGAGGGAAGCACGGAATATATGCCAATGTGGGCGTTTACTCGGAACCGAAATCGTAATTTTGTGCACGAAATCGTTACATGGAAACGAAAATAGAAAATTAGTGAAAAAATTAATCTTCTAACCACAACCATTCACTCATAAATCAAAAAGTAAAATAAGCAAAAGGTGACGCCCACCGAAAAAGCTGCTGCGATAACATTGACGTCATTTTCATCTCGTCCTTGACTGCTTTTATGGGAAGGGAAGGGAGTGGAGGGGGCTTCTCGGAAGGTCTGCTCGCACAGATCCTGTCGCAACCGCTCCCATTGGGAGAGCCAGCTGTGCCCCCCCTCCCATTGGGATGAGGCGAAGTAGCTTCGCGGGCTCAGTTGTGATTGGACGAAGTCGATATACGTCAGAGGTTGATTCACGCCCACTTTTCCGAAAGAGTTAAAAACATCACTTTTTCGCCGCTTATAACTCGATAGATAATTGACGACTCAAAAAACGGAAAAATACGCGTCTTTTTATTTTACAAACTCTATCATATTCGGCAATAAAAAAATATAGTAAACGACCCCATTGTGCTAGTTATAAGTAAAAAACAGTCTGTTGCCATATTTTTTAGATGTCGCGAAGTGAACCTCTGTTTACGTGGCAACGCGACTGGTGCATAGTTGAGCCTGAAACCATGCAACGAATTATAGTGAAAGAGGATGGTGATGACCTCGATGTGTCAAAGCATGTTATACCGAGACAAATCCGTTGAAGAAAACCAAGTTACTTTTTTAATTTGTGAAAATCAACTTCCACATAGTTGGGCCTGAAATCATGAAAGGTAAGGTAATGTTTTTCATTTTAGTACTCAGGGTCGCTTCCCTGCTCAGTACACTGTCCATTTTCTGTTGTACTCATTTGAAATATGGTGCTACCGAAGAATGATGAAGAATCTATTTAATGGTGGAAATGTTAGCGTGAAAGAAAGGAAACTATTCATCAGGACGTACATCTGGAGCATGTTTCTTTACGGCAGTGAGGCATGGACGATGAGAGCAGCGGAGTGCCTAGTGGAGGGCATCTCAAGTTCAGTACTCCGTCCGTCGGAAGGGACGTTAAGCCGTGGACCCCTTGGCGCCTTTCGTTAAGAGCAGGCTAATGCCGACGCCGGGTTTCTCTCCACCCTTCCTCCGTTCCCTGAAAACTCCCACCATTACCCAATTATCCACCTATTCTATATGGCGCAAATGACCTCAGCTGTCGGTTGGCCTTATATACCCAACCAACCAAGTAAATGACAACGGACCAAGAAAGAAATAGTGAGGTGAATAGCCCAGGCGAAGAGGGTATTTTACCAAGAAAATAATCTACTTACAGCTGGAAACACAGGAGTGGAAGTAAGGATAGCATTCATCAGAACGTACATCTGGAGCATGTTTCTTCAAGGCAGTGAGGCATGGACGATGAGAGCAGCGGAGAAGAAAAGGGTGGAAGCATTTGAAATGTGATGTTACAGAAGAATGCTGAAGATTAAATGGATCGACCGAGTAAGTAACGAGGAAGTCCTAAGAAGAGTGGGAGAAAAGAGAAGTCTGCTGAAAACTCTAAAAAGAAGAAGGGACAACTTAATCGGCCATATCTTGAGACACGATGGCCTGATGAAGACAATGGTTGAGGAAAAAGTGAACGGGAAGATTGGAAAAGGCAGGCCTCGTATGAGATACATGGAACAGGATGTGAGGGATGTAAAAGAGAAGAATTAATTCACAATGAAAAGGTTGGCCGATAGCAGAATCGAGTGGAAAGCTGAGTCAAACCTATCCCAGGATTGTTGATTGATGATTTGCTTTCCTTCCACAAATCTCTGTATCTGATTTCTCCCTCTCCCCCTTTCCCACTCCTCAAATCCTATTAACAAGTGTGTTGTCTCTCAACATCAGGTGAGAAAACGTTGTCGCGGAACAGAATTTATGTGCACTTGAGTTTGGATGCGAGTAACAGACAAGCAGGAAGGCATACAGAATAATTAATCACACCGTAGTGTTCCTTTTATAATTCTGTGTTATTTTTCGGTAAATTTAAGTTTTTGGAGCACTTTTCAGCATTTTTTTTACTACATTTGCAAACTTAAAAAGTGTCGACTTTGATGATTCTTTGCCCAACAAAATGTTACTCAATTACAACCAAAGTAAAAATCCAGATATACATCGTTTGCTTGCATGAAATAATTTTCAAGTTTGTATCCTTATAAGGAAAAAGTATACATAGAAGGTTTTATAAGGTAGGTTGTTATTTGGCGGAAATACCTTTTTGCTACTTGTCAGGTGTAGGTGGGGTTAGGTTTTATTTCTTAGGCGTGAGAGTCAAGCGGAAAAACGTGACTCAACATTCGAGTCACGATTCCGATCGGGCGGCGAACGGCACGAGTGCTGCTTCCACGGTGACGAAAGCACGCGAGTGAAATCGATTGATGCTTGCTTGACAATGAACTGTCGCTGAAAGCTGAACTGTAGGAAATTCATTCCATGGCGTTCCTTCTTCATTGGTGTTCGTGTTACTAGGATAGTTTCCCAATTATATTTTTACTGTCTTGGTCTAAAGTTTATAACATCTGGAGTATACGTTATTTTTAAGCCGTTCGATTTTAAAATGGAGTTGAGTATTTTTCGTCATTTATTGAAAATTGAAAAAAATCAACGAGGCCAAAACGCGACGGAAAACTATTGCATGCCCGTAAATCATACGTGTGACGTAACACTCTTTCCTCTACCTACCACCAGGTGGTGCTGCGGACAATTCCAAGCAGACGGTGCACTCCGTTAAAGCTTATTAGCTGGTATCGGTGGTATATTTATTCGTTTAATTGATTACGTTTAACTTTTATTCATTTATTTAAAATTATTTATCCAGATGATTCATTTAAAACCGTTAGTATTCATTTTACTATGAGTGCCGTGAAGTTGGCCCATAGTCGCACGAATTTCACGCCATGATTCGTAGTAGCAGAGGACTCCATGAGCAGGACGCCCTTTAGAGACTATATTTGGTGCTTTTCATTTAGGCGCGGCGATAGCCGATTATCGAACGCAGGAGCAGTCGATCGCCAGGATGCAGAGAGTCACCGGCAGCCGGCGATAGACGGCGATCCAGCTACATATCGAAAGCACCGCGGCGTGGCGATCGCCGTCTATAGCCGGAAATCGAAAGCACCCATTATAACGACTATTAATTAACCATGTTTTACGGAGGAAACTCTTCGGACTTAGATAGTTTTCATTGGCTATTAATAATATAATATATTCACTAGAACTGAGGGGCTCTGAAACACAATGATAAGTTCAGGAGACGAATATTTCCTATGCCTCGCAACGGTAACTATGTACCTGTTACGTCATCAACAAGGCACCGCTTCCCGCCATTTCTGAGCCATTATAATGGACATCCCGCCATTTCAAATGGTCTTAAAAGTAAAATTCAATTCTCCATCAAACTGGCATTCGTCATTCCAATTTCTTTTTTGCGTATAATGGAGGGGCACGAAACGCAAATTTTTATTTATGCCTATTTAAATGAATTATGTTTTATTTTTTGAAGGGCACCACTCTTATTATTTCATATCGGAGCGTGAGGCATTATTGCTGGTGTTTTTCCTGTTCGGTTCCCGGAAAAGAAGGAAAAATGTGTTTTTCTCATTCTCTCTTCAGAAAACGACGCAAGAGCCCACTTATCCACTTGTTTGTTTGTTCCTTAAACACTTCACTCTTCCTTTTCGCGTCGGAATATTTCCCTTCTCCCCGTCCAAATGTCTCAATTTATTTCCCCTTCTTCCCAGCATTCCACACTAATTTACGACCTTCAATTTCAAATGGCCTCGAATTACTTTCTATTCGTCCTTCTCCATACAAACTTCCTCAAGGAGTGTTCTCCGTTCATTCGCTGTCTTGAGCACTTGGTGCGTTTTCTTTCAATTTTAAATATTATAGTTGGTATTTAATCAATATCTTCGATCGCACATAAATACATTTCGATCTTGCGTGTTATTTCTTCAGTCATTCTTAAACCGACTTTCCGGTGCTGCTAATCATTACTAAATTAAATTCCATTTGCAACTGCTGCTATCATTGCCGATTTACATTCTAATTACGAATCCTTTCGTATGTTCATTAATTTGATACATTAGCTCCAAATTAAGTTTAACAAAAGAGATATGATTCCATCGCACAGAATCTACAACTACATTATACCCTGAAATCCACCAAAAAGGTGTGTGGCAGGAGGTGAATTCACACCACATACCATCCATAAAAAGGATTAGTAATTATATTCTAGTGTAAACTTCACAATTTAAAAAAAGATAAAAAAAGCAAATTAAACTACCCTGTACTCATTATTTCACGTACGTGTTTACCCCAGGAAAGATCATGTGTCATCCTTATTCCAATATATTTAATAGTAGGTATAGTTGTATTTACGCGGTCATCACGTCGTGAGATGCAAATTTAACCACACGTTTCGACCGTGGGTTTTCCGACGACCTTAAGCAATTATAAGTTATATATATGACCTTAACTTCTCAAGAAAATTCGTGGTGGTTCTATTTTCCGATCGTTAGGTAGGTTAGTAGGATAGTTCCGAGGTAGTTGGCCTCCCACATCTTAAGGGAAAATCGATCACAAGAATGTGAATGTAAAGATTGGTTGCTAGACTGACCGGTTTAAAACGCCGTTTCTTCCTTCCGCTCTTTAAGTATTCTCTAGAAATCAAAACATCCGGTCGCAGTCGGCAACGTGTGGGGCCTGGGGGGGTTTGTGTTTGAAACCGTCGGAATTATCTCGAATAGGTAACCAAGGAGTCACGTGGTAGAGATATGAATGGTTTGCAAATTTAGCGTGCATGAATGCCTCGTTACAATAGCATTAATTGTTTTCACTTGAGTTTTTCTCATCTGTATCCACTATTGAACCCCCAAATGAGGTAAAACACAAGTGTAAACAATGAACGAGGTTCTAATCAGCGGTTTTAGCACACTAAATTATTGAACAATTCGTGTTTGTACCACGTGACTCCTTGGTTACCTATTCGAGATAATCCCGACGATTTCAAACACAGCCTCCCTTGTAAAGTCAAGGCAGCGGTGAGTTCGGATCCAATCGCAGGCATGGATGGGTACCATGTTGTCTTGGGTTCAAGAACTCTATTGCTTCGAGATCGAAATAGCTAAGTACAATATCGAATCGATACGTCGTTCGACGTACTCTATCGTCAGAAGCAATCTGAAAAAAAGAGTCTGTAAAATCCATTGTAAATATCATATTTTAAATTTCTGAATGTTGTTCCAAACCTTAAAACACCAAAAACGCCAAAACACTGAAATGCATCCTTGTTTCCTCAGAAGTTTTCTCTTGATAGAAGATTCCCGGAGCAATTTTAAGTATTGCTTACATTCCACACATAGTGAATGCATGTAACATACAAGTGAATTGGCTCGTTAGCGTAGGTTCCTAACAGGGAAACGTAGGCCGGCAATTTCCACAACATTTTTAAATCATCGATACTCAACGACGTCAATATCTGTTTGTTAATATGGAATCAAATGATATCAACGTCGGATAAATTTACAATTAGGACCAACTTTAAAAAAAGATTTTACGAACAGTGGAAATCCGTTAAAAAAACGGACGTCCAAACAGCGTGACTGACATCTTTGAATTACAAATCGATCGTTGTCGTGGACACGGAAGACAAATGAGGTCAAAAAAACAGAATGACAATGTAGCTATGAAAATATGTAGAATACTACAAATATTTGCTCCATATATCCAATGGCGGCTACTATCTACGCTTTTACATCTACATCTACGCCATACCCTGGAGGCCATCGCGAGGGTGTGTGTCAGGGGGTGAAGATCACCAAACAAGCACTATTGAAATGCAACAAAGCTATTAAATGGAAACATGCTACATAACAGGGTCACATGCAGTTACATGGTTAGTATCTACATAGTAATAAAGGGATTGGTTGTTAGTACATACATCATGCACTACAGACTATTCTAATAATACTTCACCTAACTTGGTGAAACTTGGCTCTAATGTTTGGTGATATTTCACCCCCTGCCACACACTTTTATGGGTTCTTGCAGGGTATTATGTAGATGTATCCTTTTGCTAGGCTGCCTATTGTGCTCTCTTATAGTACGGGGGAAAAATGACATTTTGAATCTATCACTACGACAATCTATCTCTCTAATCTTATTTATCTGGTCAAATCTAGCATGCATACGCTGGTGTTTTCAATATATATCTAACTATATATCTCCATACATATATATCTATATACATCTTCAGCAAAGCCAACCGTCCTAAACCTCTGCAACCGAGTCAATCGGCACTTCAACCCACGATCCGACAATGATTCCCAACCCAACTCCTCTACTAATTCCGATAAGCCAACAAACACACCGCAACACCCCTTAACAAACACAGCTGCTCCACTCTGCACACTGTCTAGCTTCAAGAAAGATTTTAAAAAAGTGTCTCATAGCAAACTAATTGAGAAATTAAAATCTTATGGGTTCGACAGTAATATTATACCATGGATAAATGATTTTCTCAATGATCGCGTGCAAAGGATTGTTCTGGACGGTTTTACCTCCCCGGCAATTGAAGTCGTGGTACAGGTGTACCGCAGGGTAGTGTGATGGGTCGCCACATCGATACATTTCTCTCGCAAAAGGTCGATACAGGAGGTCGAAGGCCTCACGACAGACTGGCTGGGCAGTGACTCGTCCGTGGGAAGGAGCGAGATACTAAGATAAAGCAGCCATTCTCCCTACACGCCTCTTTCTTATCTCGTCCCGAGGCTCCCGTCTTCGTCATCCTCAGTCTCCGCTTTGTTGTTTGTTTTCTACGGCCCCTCCTTCAGCTTGCTCTATTTTTTTCTTACGTCCGGAAACTTCCGAGACAGTGGCCCAACCGCCAGCAAAACAGAGTCCTAACGTTGCGGACGTCTTCGCACCGAGAGAAGACCCTCCTCGCGACGGGAACTTCTTACGTCGCGAGGCGCGGCCTACGGGACTAATTGACATTGAGAGAAGAAGAAAGCCTCTCTTGCGCAACAATGTGGCCACCGGCGCCAAAAGAGCCTGCTTCGAGTCACGTAAATAACTCATCGAGCCAAACCGCATCGTTGCCTAACGTCGTGCAATCTGAATGACACTGGTGTAATCCGTATTCACTGAAACTTATTGGTTGTTGACGCATCTAAAGAAAATCGACCTACCCCAAAAATAAAACTTTATCGCCAAATACGTTTACTGTACAGTTAAATTCAACATCTGTGGAAGTATATCTAACTGAATAGCCTGAAATCGACCTACGCGACAGGGGGTTGGTTTTCACCAAATATTTAAAAAATTGGGTTTTAATTGGCACCAAATGCGTAGGTAACCGAATCGTTCTGAGTAGCATAAACTCGTAATTAAATCATAAAATTTTCAGCTACTTTTCCCTTGTTCGACCTCATTTGGAATATGATGCCAGTGTATGGGATACCTACGAAATCGGTCTAAATAATGAACTTGAACGTGTGCAGAGAAGATGGGCAAGATTTGTAAAGGGACGGTAAGATTAAAGGTAGTTGTTTCAGGCTTAATTTGGTGGAATATCATAGCGAAAGAAAAAATGGCAATTTTCCACAAGAATAAAGATATTTAATTTGACCGGTTTCGGTGTACAACACCATCTTCAGGCACCATCTTCAGGACCTGAAGATGGTGTTGTACACCGAAACCGGTCAAATTAAATATCTTTATTCTTGTGGAAAATTGCCATTTTTTCTTTCGTCGGGACGGTAAGATAATCTTATTAGCGTAACCAGTCTACCAAATGAATTAAATTGGGAATCATTGTCAGATCGCAGGTTGAAATTAAGACTTAATCTCTTAAACAAATTCCAAGACCATATTTTCAGTGATGACGTTAAAAATATTATGCGAACCCCAACTTACTATAGTAGACTGGACCATGATCACAAAATTAGAGAAATAGATTGCTGAACTGACAGATTCAAAATGTCCTTTTTTCCTCGTACTATTAGGGATGTGAATAACAGTAAATATATCCAGTACGAGTGTAGCAATGGATAGCATCGGTAGCTGCATGTTGGTATAACGACTTAAAGCTAACCCAACTAACAGCACGTTTTTGCATGCTTAGTTTGCTATTTTTATCTTTTTAAATTGTGAAGTTTAGAACATTATAAAAACACTAATCTTTTTTTATGCATGATATGTAGAGCATGTTTGGTGAGAATTCACGCCCTGCCACACACCTTTATGGTGGCTTGCTCTTATGTAGGTGTAATTTTAAGGCGAACACCACGGCCTGAGCGGGATTCGAATTCGCGACCTTTAAGCCGTAGGGATGGTGCCTCACCGATCTGGCTACTACGGCCGGAATGCGAAAAGAAAGCTCTCGGTTCACTGACGAAAATGGAGAGCTTTCTTTTACGCAAATCCACCTCGCGAGACCATCGGACAAAAGACGCGGGGATGCGAAGATTCAAAACAAACGAATGTCTCTTTCCGCTCTTCTTGCGCGCTATTCCATTACCGACCACTTGCACCACCCAGAGAGCACCGGACTGGTCATCGCGGCCGCAAAAGCGATTCCAGACAGACAAAGCCATTACCGTTGCGCAGCCCGCCCCTTCGTAAATGAGAACGCCGTCTCAATCCTGCGAGGACAAAGGCAGGGCCTTCTCCACGTCGTCGCAGGGAACTCCGATTCCCCCCTCCCTCCCATCCAAGCTTCCATCCGTCGCCCAGGAGACCACCACTTGAGAAGGTCCACTACCTAGCACCGATCCTCTCTGAACGTCAGAAACACGCTTCGCACGCGGTCAGCTCGCAAGGGCCGTCAGGCGACCCACGATTCCTACGCAGCCAGTGGGTGGGAAACCGAATTGACAAGGATTGATCAGAGAACTACTGTCCGTTGCAAAATTCCGTCACCCGAGTTTGAAGCCTAAAATCTTAAACACGGCTCAATGGATTTCTAAATGATGAGCACCAAATTAAAGTTTGTTTCATTTTGCGTTTGGTGATGGTATACACAATTTTTCACCGTTCGTAATAATTTTAGTGTGCGGTTAAAAACGGAATTTTAGCGCATTCTTCCGGGTACCGGACGGTTGAATCGCATTTGCGGCTTCGTAATAACTACACGGATAGAGATACCAAAATTTCCTTTTTATATATTGTAGGAAAGATATTTCTTAATACTCACACGAAGTTTCATATTATTTAGTGCATTAGTATTTTAGTTGTTGATGAAAAACTGTAATTGAAGTAGACTGCGTAGAGAAGCTAGGTTTGTTAAAAGGCGTTACGATAGGTTGAGCAGTGCATCAAAATAAAATTGAAGAATTAGGTTAGCAATCATAATCAGAGCGTACGGTTAATTAAATCTCCCGCATAAATTTTAAACGAATAGATTTATTTAAGATGTTAGATGAATATTAAGAAGCCCTACGTGTTATTCTTGATATGATCAGATAAATAAGATTAGAGAGATAGATTGTCGTGTCGATAGATTTAAAATGCCATTTTTCCGCGTACCAATAGAGAGGCAGCATAGCAAAGGGATAAGGTAGGTAAATATTGTTAGAGTACTCAGTAGTGGTAGCTCTTAGTAGCTTGTCAGTATTTCTGGGTAAATGTAACGATCATGTGCGAGAAATCAGCTACTTTCCTTTTGTTAGACCTCATTTGGAATATGCTGCCAGCGTATAGAACCCCTACGAAATCGGTCTAAATAATGAACTTGAACGTGTGCAGCGAAGATCGGCAAGATTTGTAAAGGGACGGTACGATAACCTTATTAGCGTAACCAGTCTATTAAATGAATTAAAATGGGAATCATTGTCAGATCGCAGGTTGAAATTAAGACTTAATATCTTAAACGAATTCCAAGATCATATTTTCAGTGATGATGTTAGAAATATTTTGCGGACCCCAACTTACTATGGTAGACTGGACCATAATCACAAAATTAGAGAAATTGATTGCCGAACTGACAGATTCAAAATGTCCTTTTTCCCTCGTACAATTAAGAATATGAATAACGGTAAATATATCCAATACGAGTGTAGCAATGGATAACATTGGTAGCTGCATGTTGGTATAAGTACTTGAAGGTAACCCAATTAACAGCATGTTTTGCATGTTTGCTTTGCTATTTTTATCTTTAAATAGTGAAGTTAAGAACAGTATATAAATACTAATCCTTTTTTATGCATGATTGTCGTCATGTCTGGTGAGAATTCACCCCCTGCCACATACTTTTATGGTGGCTTTCAGGGTATTATGTAGATGTATTGCATGATTGATGATCTTCACCCCCTGCCACACACCATCGCGTTGGCTCGCAGGATATCGCGTAGATATATCGATAAGCATCGATGCCCCCGCAGCGGCGTGCGGCTGCGATGACACGCAAGCGTGTATTCAAGACGCCAATTTCCACTCGGAAGGTCGACTCGCACGCGTGCGAGTTCAATATCGAAAGCCCGATCAGTCTTCCGGTCGAACGGTCGATTGCGATAGAAATCGCCTTCATCGATCATGTCGGTGCAGCAGCATGTTCACAATGGAATCACATCCGCAGTGAGTGTGAAGCGTCCAAGGATTTAGAACGACATTTACATCGACATATGCGTAGATCGAGAAACGAATCGATTAGTGGCAACACATCGGGGCTTTCGATTTGCGGCTACAGCTGCGGCTACAATAGACGGGCGATAGCCACGCCGCGGTGCTTTCGATTTAACTGGATCGCCGTCTATCGCCGGCTGCCGGTGACTCTCTGCTCCGAGGAGAGCCGAACAGATGAAAAGATGTTGGCGTAACATGAAGTCACGTCAACCAATGCAATAACGAAGTATCAAAAATATGTTTTTGTAAACACGCTGGCACAGGAAAGGTATTCTACGGCATTTATAAATCAGAACCCCAAAAATACTGTAATGGCATTCCACTAACATACAAAAATAGTTACTAAAATTAATCACGGCATCTTTTAACGAGCAAAATTGGTGAATTGTATGGCTGATTCGAACTTTACCAGACGATTCCTTTCGTTGCTACTTTCTTATTTACCCTCCAATTCACTAAACTGACTGCGCAAGCGCGAAAAGCCAGTGCCAACTGTGTTTCATTTCATTTGCATCCTGGCGATCGACTGCTCCTGCGTTCGATAATCGGCTATCGCCGCACCTAAATGAAAAGCACCCATCGAATCCCAAGAGCATTGTTGCGTTAAATCGGAAGCACTTCTCCTCGAGGTCGCTTCACAAATGGGAATATTGCACTTCCATGGGTGTAGCTTACAATTTGCACTTCCATGTTTAAGCATCGACTTCCATGGCGGTAAGGGTCGATAGGAGCTGTAATCGATGCACACCTCGACCATGTGTCCAGCTTATTGGGATATGAATGCGTTGCTATTTTGCTTGGAAGTGGAGTCGTCGATATCGTACTGTATCACTCAAAATCCTGCCTAATTACGACGAAAATGGCAACTACGGGACATTGAAGGTTATGAAGAGGATTAAAAGGAAGACATAATTAAATTTATAGCAAGCTAAAAAAGTAAAAATCTGTATTTCGTTATTTTTATTGTTTGAAAACGGGAGTTTTAGTATTTGATATTTTTATCGTCGCCTAGGATACGTAAATAAGGTTGTACGTTGATTGTTTAGGTTGATTCATGAAAGTTGCATCGTGCAAATCTTCGAACCGAATGGGTACTTCCAAAATGCTTTTCAAGTGGTGTAACTCAATACTTCGTGTTCGAAGGTCTTGAGACTATAAAGCCATAAGAAGTAAACAATGACAATCCTAATATCAATTTTGTGCTAGGGAAGGTGAAATTTTTCAATTTGATTGTCCCTTTTGTTGATGTTATCCAAGGGTGATGATTATTCTGGCTATGATTGGAAGATGACTAAAAAAAGGGCTGAGACATACTTAGAGGTCACTTTATTTCCAAATTAAGTAGCGATTAACGCTTGAAGTATCACAAGAGCGGAAGTACATCTACATCTACATCTACATAATACCCTGCAAGCCACCACAAGGGTGTGTGGCAGGGGGTGATTGCTCACCAAACATGCACTACATATCATGCATAAAAAAGGAATAGTATTAATATAGTAGTCAGAACTACACTATTTAAAAAAGATAGAAATTGCAAAGCAAGCATGCAAAAACATTCTGTTAGTAGGGTTAGCTTTAAGTACTCACACCAACATGCAGCTACCAATGCTATTCATTGCTACTCTCCGATAGGACATATTTACCGTTATTCGTATCTCTTATTGTGCGAGGGAAAAAGGACATTTTGAATCGGTCAGTTCGGCAATCAATTTCTCTAACTTTATGATTATGGTCCAGTCTGCCATAGTAAGCTGGGGTTCGTAAAATATTTTTAACATCATCACTGAAAATATTGCCTTGGAATTTGTGGAAGAGATTAAGTCTAAATTTCAACCTGCGATCTGACAATGATTCCCATTTCAATTCATTTAATAGACTGGTTACGCTAATATAATTATCGTATCGTCCCTTTACAAATCTTGCCGATCTTCGCTGAACACGTTCAAGTTCATTACTTAGACCGATTTCGTAGGGATCCCATAAAAGTACTGTAGAAGAAGCGATAGTCTCTGAAGGAACCGGTACATATCGATATAGGAATACTGAATCTTGAATTACATATCATATTGAATTAAATATCGATACATGAATGGAATGATGAAGATAAAATGGATCGACCTAGTGACAAACGAATAAGTGTTAAGAAAAGTGGGAAAAAAGAGAAATCTGCTGAAAACTCTAAGAAGAAGACGGGCTACTTAATCGGCCATATCTTAAGACACGATGGCCTGATGATAAAGACAATCGTTGAAGGACTTGTGGATGGGAAGAATGGCAAAGGAAGGCCTCGCGTGAGAATAAGTGATGAAGGATGTGGTGGAGAAGAAATACGTGAACATGAAGAGATTAGCCGACAGAGGTATTCAGTGGAAGGCTGCGTCAAACTAATCTTTTACCTTGGAATAAGACTGACACATGATCTTTCCCGGGGTAAACACATTCGTGAAATAATAGGACAAGCGAATCGTAAACTGGGATTCATCAAAAGAGTATTAGGTAAATGTGACGATCATGCACGAGAAATCAGCTACTTTTTCATTGTAAGACCTCATTTGGAATATGCTGCCAGTGTATGGGATCCCTACGAAATCGGTCTAAATAACGAACTTGAACGTCTGCAGCGAAGATCGGCAAGATTTGTAAAGGGACGGTACGATAACTATATTGGCGTAACCAGTCTATTAAATGACTTAAATTGGGAATCATTGTCAGATCGCAGGTTGAAATTTAGACTTAATCTCTTAAACAAATTCCAAGACCATATTTTCAGCGATGACGTTAAAAATATTTTGCGAACCCCAACTTACTATGGCAGACTGGACCATGATCACAAAATTAGAGAAATTGGTTCCCGAACTGACAGATTCAAAATGTCCTTTTTTTCCTCGTACTATTAGGGATGTGAATAACGGTAAATATATCCAGTACGAGTGTAGCAATGGATAGCATCGGTAGCTGCATGTTGGTATAACGACTTAAAGCTAACCCAACTAACAGCATGTTTTTTGCATGTTTGCTTTGCTATTTTGATCTTTTTTTAAATAGTGAAGTTTAGAACAATATATAAACACTAATCCTTTTTTATGCATGATATGTAGTGCATATTTGGTGAGAATTCACCCCCTGCCACACACCTTTATGGTGGCTTGCAGGGTATTAGTAGATATTGATGAAACCAATCTGAGGATTGATGACTGATGATGATGAATATTATCGCAACTGCTATGGCAGCGTCCTTTAATGTGTAAAGAGGGCTTCACTCCATTTCCAAATCGAATCGATGCGTCGTCGATCTCGAATATACGTTAGTCGAAGTATTCGATACTCGAAACATCGAATATCCTCCGCTCCCTACACCAACGCCCACTTCTCCACGCGTCCAAACTCAAAATGGTGGCCTTTGTTCCGTTGATTGAAATTCCATTCCAATTTACTACAGAGAGAGCACACACAATCGCACAAACAGACACAATCTCACGCACGCACGTCGTCCCCGACTCACGAACGCACTCGAAGAGACGGACGCACTCACGAACCCATTACGAGTCCGTCCGTCACGTAAATCGCCGTCCGATTATGGGGAGCAAACTCGGGCGTGCCCGAGAATTTCGGACGGATATTATGGGAGTTTAGAAAGGGGGGTAGGGTGGGACGATTATATACCCTAGTAGAGGGGGAGGGTCGTGAGGGATTTCCAAATCCCCATAGGGAGAGATTTCATGCGAGCCTGTTTCCTTTTCTCATTCTTAAAGTCTGTCTGGGTTGCCTTTCTCGTCAACTAGAAGTTGATTCACGCACGACTTTGATTCCGATGGAGGGATATGCTGGGGAATAAAACATGTACAGTCAAACTCAAATATAACGAGGAAAGAGTGAAGGGTTGTTTGGAAATAATGCATTTTATGAGAAATATATTATTAAAACGAGACTGTATTAGAGAGACTTACGGTTATAAAGAGAAAATCTTTAGTCCAAATGAACGAGCAGTAGCTGTTTACTGTCGTACCGAGGACTTTTTCTTGTAAATTTAGCATGTATGTGAATAGTTTCCTGAATAAATTGTTCATTTTGTGATTTCAATCATCTTATATTAATCTTTGTTATTTTATAACCTCTGCATAAGAATGGTAGTACGTGCGTGAGAGAGGAAAGACAGTGAGTGACAGTACATGTTGCTACTCGTGACGGATATAACGAGTAACGGATATTACGAGGAACGGATATAACGAGTAACGGATATAACGAGTAACGGAAAATACGAGTAACGGATATTACGAGTAATGGATATTACGAGGAACGGATATTACGAGAAACGGATACTCCAAGAAACGGATATTACGAGTAATGGATATTACGAGGAACGGATATTACGAGAAACGGATATAACGAATATAACGAGCATTAGCACTCGGTCCTTTGGATCTCGTTATATCCGAGATTGACTGTATAACAATATGCATGCATGCCAACACGTGAGAATATAAGGCCACAGTCGGCAGTGGCCGAAAGGGCCGGAAAATCATTCCTCGGACGAAGAGGAAAGCAGATCGCTAACATCCCTCCATGCAAGATTAGAAATCACGTGACAATTGTTTCCAACTATCGACAAAAGCTGGACTTCTGCGGCTTCAGCCCTCCCTGAAAATTTTCCCCAATAATTTCGTCGTTCTGATTTCAACTGGGTATGATAATCCGCATTACACTGCGTATAATTCAAACATTAAGTGCCTTGAAACGTGATCAATAGTTTGATGCATGTGTGAGGTTAATAATTGTTCTTTTCAATCTGATATGCATGAATACATTGAACTTATGTTCTGGGGCCGGTCAAATAAACTGCTCCAATACAAGGTAAGAAGAGAACCTTACCAGTGAGAAGAGATAAGAATGGGCACTGTGAAAGAAAAACACCAAGCACGGGAAATTAAGGGAAGAGATTTGTAATATGTCGGCACCAAACAGGCAGGGCTGATTTCTTTCAAGTTACGCTAAACAAGACTTAGCCCCCCAACGGAAATTTCATCTACATCCACACATCTACATGATACCCTGCAAGCCACCGCGAGGGTGTGTGGCAGGGGGTGATTATCACCAAGCATGCACTACCGACATGCAAATAAGCAACTATAGGGTATCATGTAACTAGATTGTTAGTACCTATAATATTTAAGGGATTAATACATGCATAATGCACTACAGACTACAATATTTCCCCTACCTATCCCTTTGCTGTGCTGCCTAGTCTGATCTCTTATAGTACGGGGGAAAAAATGTCATTTTGAATCTATCTGTACGACAATCTATCTCCCTAATTTTATTTATCTGATCGAATCTAGCATAATACGCTGGTGTTTTTAATATGTCCCTAACGACTTCAGTAAAGCTATCCGATTGAAATTTCTTGCTACGTGCCTGCTTCAAATGGACATCTTTTTCTTAAAAATTCTCCTAAGGGTGCACGCAAGCGCTCAAAAGATGTGCTTTCCGTGAAGTTAGCAGACAACAACAGATAAACAATAAAGCGTGAAGAAGCTAAGTAGTAAGAAAACTAAAATGCTTTTGCCGATGATGTACTACAATAATGAGAAGTGAAATACATATATATATTGAGAAGAGAACGAAACACATACATATGTTTCAGCATTCCCCAGAGCGCTCCTTTTCGACCTCCTACGCACTGAATGCCGGTCTGATCGATTCGCGCCTTCGATATACCGCCCACTAGTGTTCACTGACGAGGAGTCAGCTCGCCGTGAATGGATGGCGTGTGTCCGAGCGATCTTCCAAGACAAGAACAGCAGAGTGAGACACAGGCGCCGCAAGGAGCTTCAGTCATTTCTTCCGACGGATATACTAATACATGGATAGCAACGATTTCATTTATGAGCTCCATACCGATCTACGGCACTTTAGTGCTGTACTATTTTGTGCATTTTGAAATTAAAATCTTACGGTTTAGACAGTAACATTATATCATCGATAATTGAATTTCTCATAATCGGGTGCTAAGGTTTGTATTGGACGGTGTTACCTCACCGGCAATTAAAGTCACTTCGGGTGTCCCACAAGGTAGTGTGATAGGTCCACTCCTGTTCCTTCTGTGCATTAATGATATCAATAAGGTGGTAAAAAGTAAGCTTCGTCTAATTGCCGATGACGCAGTAGCGTACATGGAAATTCTATGCCCAAACGATAAAGATACTTAAATGATGACCTACAAGCAATTAAAAATTGGTGTGACACATGGCAGTTAGAAATAAATTTTAAAAAATGTCTAGTAATGAATTTTTAGAAAAAGAATAGCTCTCCTCCTAGCACATACAAAATAAGTAATAATACATTAACAAACGTGGAATCTATTAAATATATTGGAATAAGACTGACACATGATTTTTCCTGCGGTAAACACATACGTGAAATAATGGGTCAAGCGAATCGTAAATGGGATTCATCAAAAGTGTACTGGGTGAATGTGACGATCATGTACGAGAAATCAGCTACTTTTCCGTTGTTAGACCTCATTTGGAATATGCTGCCAGCGTATGGGATCCCTAAGAAATCGGCCTAAATAACGAACTTGAAAGTGTGCAGCGAAGATCGGCAAGATTTGTAAAGAGACGGTCGAAGATGTCTTCGATGATCTTGAAGTGCGGAGAGGTTTATGTGGGAGAGACGGGACGCACAATTGACACCCGACTTAAAGAGCAATGAAGACATCTTCGATTGGGACAGCCGGAGAAATCAGCCGTCGCTGAGCACAGCATTACCGATGATCACGCCATCAAATGGGAAGACACGAAACTGCTATGCAGAGAGCAAGGCTACTGGGAACGCCTTACAAAGGAAGCGATCGAAATCCGGCTCAAAAAGATAATAATTATTATAACAGAGACACGGGATATCTGCTCGGCAACACGTGGAAACTAGATTCATCCATGAACCAGGCGAAACCTTCGACCAGTGAGGGGAAGCGTAACCAGTTTTAAAACAACGGACCAATCAGAAGGCACCTGAGCCGGAGAGGATATATATACAGAGTGTCCCATTGATCGTGTGTCATTTCTAACCTGTAATTTTAGACACTTCCTTTTGAGCCACAAGGATGAAATTTGGTACCTGGCTAGAAAAAGGATGTAAGTTTTGTTGAGTCTAAGCAAAATATGAAAAATATGACCTTTTGACCCCAGAAATAGGGTCCAACCTAAAATCCAAATTTTGCCTTATGGGCTTTCAATGTTAAAATATTCGAAGTACAAAAAAGATGGAATTATTTACCGAAACTTTCGACAAATAGGTTTTTGGACACGAAGAACACGATGGAAGAACTATTGAGGTCAGAAATTGCAACTGTGACCCCTGAAAGGTCACAGTCAAGGTCACAGGGGTTACAAAAAATGAATCACCGCTTCAAACCTGTCGAATCATAGGTTTAAAAAGGTGCCAAGGTCGATTTTAAGGTCTTCATGTCCCTCTTTTCATCTCATGACCTTCAAGGGTAACTCAGAGGTCAAAGGTCACAGGGATGAAAAAAATGAATCCAGGCTACAAACGTGTCGAGTCATAGGTTTAAAAAGGTGTCAATGTCGATGGAAAGGTCATAAGATTCCTCTTTTCATCCCTTGACCTTCTAGGGTAACTCTGGGGTCAAAGGTCACAGTGATTACAAAAGGTGAAATGAGGCTACAAAACTTTCGAATCATAGGTTTAAGAAGATGACAAGGTGGATTTTAAGGTCTCCAGATCCCTCTTTTCATCTCCTGACCATCGAGGGTAACTCAGAGGTCAAAGGTCATAGGGATGGAAAAAGAGAATCCAGGCTACAAACGTGTCGAATCATAGGTTTAAAAAGGTGCCAATGTCGATGGAAAGCTCATCAGATCCCTCTTTTCATCCCTTGACCTTTTAGGGTTACTCAGGGGGGCAAAGGTCAAAAAGGTGACAAAAAGTGAAATTAGGCTAAACGTATCGAATCATAGGTATCAAAGAGTGCCCAACACGATGGTCAAAGATCACAGGGATAGAAAAAGAGAATCCAGGGTACAAATGTGTCGAATCGTAGGTTTAAAAAGTTGACTATGTCGATGGAAAGGTCATCAGATCCCTCTTTTCATCCCTTGACCTGTAAGAGTTACTCAGGGGTCAGAGGTAAAATTGGTGAGAAAACTTGAAATGAGGCTAGAAACGTATCGAATCCTATGTTTGAAAAGGTGCCAAGGTCGTAAGGTCTTCTGATCCCTTTTTTCTTTCCTTGACCTTCAAGGGTGACTCAGGGGTCAAAGGCCCTTGGAGTGACAAATTTCGAAACGGGGCTACAACGAAGCATTTGTTTAAATAGTGCTTAACACGATGGTAAAATCCCTCCAGGAAGTCTCTAAACCTTGAACGGTTGGGCAGGGGTCAAAGTCCACCAGGTGTAGTGAAAAAAACATTTTCGGGCATTGAAAAAATAAAGAAAGAAATTACGTGTGTAGAGTCCATATCTCCGAATATGCTGGAAGACACATTCACACACGCTTTTATCGGGCAAATTCAATTGTGCCTGGCATGGAATATCGGGTACGTAAAATGAATAAAAATTGATTTTCATTCTTACTGCTTCGATATTTTAATTTTAAATTTTAATAATGAAAATTTTGGATAACACTTGAAATACTTTTTTAAATAAAACGTATGGTAAGTATTTTTAATTGAATAAAAGTACTTCAATTTCGAAACGAAGTAAATTGAATAAACAACTTGAAATTACAACTGAATTTTTTCATTGATTAATAAACTCTAAATCAACGACTACCATATGACCCAGATGGTTAAAGGGATGGAAGTTGGGATCTGAATATCTTAACATTTACTATGGCAGCCTAAATAATGTCATTCATATTATGTGTTTCACGTCATGGCATATTTTACATCTGTGACCAATAAACGCAGTGTAGCCCTTTGAGGTCAGGGGACAACAAACAGGACCAAGTAACTTCATCTAATTCTTCACCCTTTCGAAGCCAGAATTCGACGCGTCTATTTCCCTAAATCTAGGATACACCTAGTGATCTTTTGCCCTTTCCCAACCATTCAATGTCAGATGATTCCTGGAGGGACTTTACCATCGTATTGGGCACTATTTGAAACCTATGATTCGATACGTTTAGCCTAATTTCACTTTTTGTCACCATTTGGACCTTTGACCCCCTGAGTAACCCTAAAAGGTCAAGGGATGAAAAGAGGGATCTGATGAGCTTTCCATCGACATTGGCACCTTTTTAAACCTATGATTCGACACGTTTGTAGCCTGGATTCTCTTTTTCCATCCCTATGACCTTTGACCTCTGAGTTACCCTCGATGGTCAGGAGATGAAAAGAGGGATCTGGAGACCTTAAAATCCACCTTGTCATCTTCTTAAACCTATGATTCGAAAGTTTTGTAGCCTCATTTCATCTTTTGTAATCACTGTGACCTTTGACCCCAGAGTTACCCTAGAAGGTCAAGGGATGAAAAGAGGAATCTTATGACCATTCCATCGACATTGACACCTTTTTAAACCTATGACTCGACACGTTTGTAGCCTGGATTCATTTTTTTCATCCCTGTGACCTTTGACCTCTGAGTTACCCTTGAAGGTCATGAGATGAAAAGAGGGACATGAAGACCTTAAAATCGACCTTGGCACCTTTTTAAACCTATGATTCGACAGGTTTGAAGCGGTGATTCATTTTTTGTAACCCCTGTGACCTTGACTGTGACCTTTCAGGGGTCACAGTTGCAATTTCTGACCTCAATAGTTCTTCCATCGTGTTCTTCGTGTCCAAAAACCTATTTGTCGAAAGTTTCGGTAAATAATTCCATCTTTTTTGTACTTCGAATATTTTAACATTGAAAGCCCATAAGGCAAAATTTGGATTTTAGGTTGGACCCTATTTCTGGGGTCAAAAGGTCATATTTTTCATATTTTGCTTAGACTCAACAAAACTTACATCCTTTTTCTAGCCAGGTACCAAATTTCATCCTTGTGGCTCAAAAGGAAGTGTCTAAAATTACAGGTTAGAAATGACACACGATCAATGGGACACTCTGTATAGGGGATGTTTACCAATGGGGACGTTTACCATATTTTTTTATTGCCGAATATGATAGAGTTTGTAAAATAAAAAGACGCGTATTTTTCCGTTTTTTGATCCGTCAATTATTTCTCGAGTTATAAGCGACGAAAAACTGATGTTTTTAACCGTTTCGGAAAAGTGGGCGTGGTGCAACCTCTGACGTATAACGACTTCTTCCAAACAGAACTGAGCCCGCGAAGTTACTTTGCCTTATCGCAATGGGGGGGACACAGCTGACTCTGCCAATCGAAGCAGTTGCGACAGCATCGATGCGAGCAGACCTTCCGAGAACCCCGCTCCACTCCCTTCTCTTCCCCGAAAAGCATTCAAGGACGGGAGGAAAATGACGTCAACGTTATCACAGCAGCTTTTTCGGTGGGCGTCACCTTTTGCTTATTTTAATTTTTGATTTATGAGTGAATGGTTGTTGTTGGAAGATTAATTTTTTCGCTAAATTTCTTTTTTCGTTTCCACCTAACAATTTCGTGTACAAAATTGCGATTTCGGTTCCGAGTAAACGCCCCCATTTTCAACTGAAAGCTGAAGACGATGAGCTAGTCGGTCATCGAAACGTCGGCAGAGATGGAGAACCTCACCCGGATGAAGGCACGAGAAGAATGTACGCAGTTAATACGCCTGGAAAGAACAAGAACTTATGACCCTATGTCTTTTGGTATTGTAGATTCGGACGTGACTTTAAATTTTTAATGTTGAAATTACACCTACTATATTAAATATGAAAATTATTAACCACCCCATTAAAACCTAAAGGCGTGTTTACATGTAGCAGTTGACTGCTATGACAGTCAACTGCTAACAACTAATACATACACTCGCATGTGTAAATAGCAACTGTGATGCGAGTTCAGGTCGATACTGGACACATGTGGAACACTATCGATCCTAGTTCGAGCTATTAGCAAAGTTGAAGTCCGTCTACTTTCCAGCGGAAATGTATCCAACACAATCGCAACAATCGCCAACGGAAAGCAATACACGACGGAATTTGGATATAATAACAAGGATATCCCTCCCCAAAAGGGGATATTCTACTCTTTAAAGTATGGGAACAAAAAATAAATGAAAATGGAATTTCTTGCTTGATGAATTTAATGAAAATTTAAGCTAAATTCAATATTAAAATTAAACTCTTTTTATTTGTTGTGGCAACGCTTAAATAGCGGCTTTAAGCTGCATAGAAGTTAGTGCAGACGCATCACAGCAGTAACGATATAGATACATCCCGCATCTCGCGACTGTCGTAGCAGTTCGTGTAAACGCTGCTATTGACAAGGAAGAGACCCATGCCCATGTCACGATTCGGGAGCTAAGACGATCCCGAAATACAACTCGAAAAGGTAGCGTTTTTTTTCTCTCACAGCAACTTGCAATCTTGTATAATTAATCTAGAGAAATTCTTGACCCGACGACATTGAAAGAAAAGTGTTCCCGTGCAACCCACGTTCTCCCCCTCAACGGCATCCGTCGCCTTTTTTTTAATTTCCTGCATGCTCAAATCAACGTGTGACTCGCATGCAATGCTTTTTTTTGCACGCATAAGTATCTATTAAATTGGTGTCGGGTTTCAAGTCATGCATGGTATTCGTGCGTGTGTCCTGCATGATTGGGATTTGGTAGTTTTCTTTCGTTTTTCCCCCAGTTACTTTTAAAGGTGCAGTGTTTGTTTTGTAGTGTTCATTTTTGCTTGTTGTGTCATTGTTCCTGGTGTGGATGCACCCCCTGCCACACACCCTAGGGGTGGCTTGCAGGGTGTCGTAGATATAGATATAACGCTGTGATTGAAACATTGGTTTGTGGAGTAGGTGTGGATGGTGGAAGACAGGATTCAGTCGGCGCAGACATATGTATGACACTTTTCCTGTCGTCCCCCTTAACCCTCTCAACACACCAAGCGGCGACAAAAGGGTCTCTCCCCTCCCTCCCCCCAGCCTGGTCTCTCGAGGGGAGGAAGTCGATACCCTGGGAAAGGAGGGATTCGGCACGAAATAGAAGGGCTCCTCCCAGCCGGCCCTGCCCCGCTTAAACTAGGGGGGGTTGGGTTCACGGCTCCAAAACGGAGAATTGATTAAGATTAATCACACGTCATGGACTTGTCAGGAATGAAAGAGGGAGGTGGGGTGGATGTAAGGGGGCGGGGGCAAAAGAGGGGAAGGGCGGGGAGGTGTGATATATCGATGCTGAGTATGGAAAGAGCATCGATACGAGACGTGAAGCGCCCGACCTTTCTAGACTCCACATCTACTTAATATCCTGCAAGCCACCTCAAAGGTGTGTGGCAGGGGGTGAATTCTCACCAAACATGAACTACATTTCGCGCATACAACAGGAATAGTAAATATATATTCGTCTAAACTCAAATATTTAAAAAGATAAAAATAGCAAACTACGCATGCAAAAACGTGCTGTTAGTTGGGTTATCTTCAAGTTCTTACACCAACATGCAACTAATGCTAACCTATGCTATGGATTCAATCACTCGTATTGGACATATTTACCGCTATTCATATACTTAATTGTACGAGGAAAGAAGGACATTTTAAATCTGTCAGTTCGGCAATCAATATCTCTAATTTTGGATTTATGGTCCAGTCTACCATAGTAAGTTGAGGCTCGCAAAATATTTTTAACATCATCACTGAAAATATTATCTTGGAATTTATTTAAGAGATTAAGTCTACTCTAATCTGAATTTCAACCTGCTAATCTGAATTTCAACCTACTAATCTGAATTTCAACCTGCGATCTGACTATGATTCCCAATTTAATTCATTTAATAGACTGGTTACGCTAATAAGGTTATCGTATCGTCCTTTTACAAATCTTGCCGATCTTCGCTGCACACGTTAAAGTTCGTTATTTAGACCGATTTCTTAGGGATCCCATATTCTGGCAGCATATTCCAAATGAGGTCTAACAAGGGAAAAGTAACTGATTTCTCGTTCATGTTCGTCACATTTACCCAGTACTCTTTTAATGAAACCCAGTTTGCGATTACCTTGACCCATTATTTCACGATGTATTTCCGTTTTCAATATATTATATCTACATTATTCTTCTCTACCTACATGTTATATCTAGATTGTATAACTACATGTTATATCTACATTGTGTTCTCAATGTATTATATCCACACAAACATAATACCCTGAAAGCCACAAGAAAGGTGTGTGGCAGCGGGTGAATTCACACCGAGTATGCATTAAATATCATGCATAAAAAAGGACTCTAACGAAATAGGGGACAAATATGAACTTGAAATTGTGTAGCGAAGATCTGGAAGATTTTTAAACTGTCGATATAATAACCAGATCTGCGGAAACAGCCTGTTTGATGAACTAAAGCGGCAATCATTGTCAGACCGTACGTTGAAATTTAGACTTGATCTCTCTTGACTTACTATGGTAGACTGGACCATAATCAAAAAATTAGAGACATTGATTGCCGGCAGGGGGTGAATTCTCACCACACAGCCACTAGGTACATATCATGCATAAAAAAGGATTACTATTTATATACTGTTCAAAACTTCACTATTTAAAAAAAGATAAAAATAGCAAAGCAAACATGCAAAAACATGCTGTTAGTTGGGTTAGCTTTAAGTCCTTATACCAACATGCAGCTACCAATGTTATATATTGCTACACTCGTACTTGATATATTTACCGTTATTCATATTCCTAATTGTATGAGGGTATCGTATCGCGTAGATGTAGATGATTAATGTAGTTTTCTATGAACGAATCGAACGATATATTATGGAGAGGTTATTGCATCAACAAGCAAAATAACTTAATTTGCAATTTGCGATTACACTATCGCCTTCATTTGCATGTCAGCACTGCGTAGGGCTACTCAAGTCACAGTTTCACATCGTCAAGTTTAATATTTTTTCGGATACGCCGCATTAACGTACGTTTTAACGAATGCATCAACCGAAGGCAAATGTTAAACAGCAATCAGTATCTTGCTGTTTCAGAATTTTCTAGTTCCTTGAAAAATATGAGAACGTGTCCCAAACTTAAATTCGCCGGACGCAAAATTGCAGGGGATTAAATTCTTCAGGAAATCGTGAGAGAGGGATTCGAAAGAACCAGCGAATCACCACAACTTTCCTCATTTCCCAGAAAAAAATACACTATCCTGCGATTAAAGTGACAGCGACACGATACTAGTTATGATGGAAGAGGAATTAATGCACGGTCGGGCGGTTACGAATTCGGTCACGGATTATTCAGCGAATGGACTCCGACGCACGTTGGCTCCGAAATTCGATACGTGCAGTGCGTTGTCACGTATATACTACACCGACCGCCAATTCGAAATAGGCTGATATTTTTCCATCGGCCGCGGAACAGTAATGCTTGAAGAGATTGGAGGAAATTTAAGTAGAATTGAGACGAACTATTGTCATGAGTCTAACAATACAAGTAAACTATATAACTAACTACAAAAATTAAGTAAAATATATAACAATTTAATACATCAAAATTAAAAAAAATTAACATACCACACAGATAGACCTTAGCAACGATTTGTAAACAAATTCACCGATAGAACTTAAGGTATGGAAAATATATTCCATGTAATTTTTTGGCGTTAAAATTTGTAAAAATTTTTACTGTAAAACTTTTGGAATTGTAAACATCCTGTAAATCATATTTATTATTATTGCAACGTTATTGGTGTTTCATCCCATTTTTAGCCCTGAAGAAGGAAAAAATACATTTTCCGAAACGTCGACCAAAAGTTAAATATTTTTCATTTTCAAAAAAAAAGGACCTGAACTCCCGAAAAATCATCCATACATTCAACAATACGCGTTAATAGAACTCAGTCCGACTTCCCATCATCCTTATAAGGTAACATATTTCGTAAGTCATATTTCGCTTACGGTTTTAAGAGAAGTATTCTACTATACCCTTCGAATGGTTTTGTAACGGCATAAGGAATATGGTCATGTCCCTGGGATTAACTAGCGTATCACAAGTTTCTAACCATTGCCCAAAGTGAGCCCCACGAGAGAGAGAAGGGATGTAAGATCGAATTGGCGAATTCATAAAATAATTGATGGCTGTGATATTGTCGGTGCCAGATAGAGGAAAGTGATGGAAGCATGCTGACAGATTTAGAATATGGCGCCAAGCGACTCTCTCATATCTTTCTAGAGCCGCAAGTAGAAATTATAGAGAGCTGATAGAAATTATTTCTAAAATTAGTAACACGAAGATCAAAGCGTTGAAACTATAAGGTATTTAGGTGTAACAATTAATTAAAGATCTATCGTGGGGAAGACACATCCGAGAAGTATGCGGCTGAGCGAAGAGAAAGCTAGGATTTATAAAAAGAGTACTTGGAAAATGTGATGAGAAGAAAAAAGAGCGATGTTACTTTTCGCTAGTTATGCCCCACCTTGAGTATGCAGCCAGTGTATGGGACCCTAATGAATTAGGGTTGATCAGAGAACTAGACAGTGTGCAGCGTAGAGAAGCTAGGTTCGTTAAAAGGTGTTACGATAGGTTGAGTAGCGTTTCAGAATTAATACAAGAATTAGGGAGGGAATCATTATCAGAGCGTAGGTTAAAGTACAGATTAAATCTATTAGAGAAGTTTCAATCGGATAGATTTACTGGAGAGGTTACCAACATTAACATATTAAAAATCCAGCGTATTATGCTAGATTCGACCGGAGAAATAAGATTAGAGAGATAGATAGTCGTACCGATAGATTCAAAATGGCATTTTCCCCCGTACTATAAGAGAACAGAATAGGCAGCATAGCAGAGAGAGAGGTAGATTTAATATTTTAGAGAAGTCTGTAGTGCATGATGCATGTATTAATCCCTTAAATACTATAGATACTAACAATCTAGTTGCATGAGACCCTATAGTTGCTTGTTTGCATGTTAGTAGTGTATGCTTGGTGATCTTCACCCCCTGCCACACACCCTCGCGGTGGCTTGCAGGGTATCGTGTAGCTGTAGATGTCCCTCTTTTTTGGTGCTAAGGTGTTACGATAGGTTGAGTAGTGTTTCAGAATGAATACAAGAATTAGGGTCTAATTCTGGAGGAAAACAGAGTTTTCGCGCCACCGATCGGGAAACATCCGAAACTTCAACAGTCATAGTATACGGGGAGGGGGAGATTTTTATCATCACCCCCCATTACATTTATCTTATCGATTCGGTGGTATTCACGAAAAGGCCACTCGTGTCCTCTCGTGTTTCTCGGAAACAAAAAGGAGACGTGGTGGAGGAAGAGATAACGAACATAAAAACCTCGCATCAAAACATTTAGCTTGGAAGTAAGAAAATAACCCCGAAGGAGGAAGATAAGAGAGGGAAAGTCCCCCCCACTCACTCAATTTTTTTCGTGGTGGAAGTATCTTTAAGGAGAGCGGAAGCAACTCCTCTACTATTTGTCGGCATGCAGCCCCTTTGAACTCAAGACAATGGGGTCGTTTACCATATTTTTTTAATTGCCGAATCTGATAGAGTTTGTAAAATAAAAGGACCCGTATTTTTCCGTTTTCTGATCCGTATATTATTTATCGAGTTATAGGCGGCGAAACACTGATGTTTTTAACCCTTTCGGAAAAGTGCTACCTCTGACGTATATCGACTTCGTCCAATCACAACTGAGCCCGCGAAGCTACTTTGCCTTATCGCAATGGGGGGACACCGCGGACTCTGCCTATAGGAGCAGATGCGACAGAATCTGTGCGAGCAGACCTTCCGAGAACCCCCCTCCACTCCCTTCCTTTCCCCGAAAAGCAGTCAAGGAAGGGAGGAAAATGACGTCAATGTTATCACAGCAGCTTTTTCGGTGGGCCTCACCTTTTATTTTAATTATTGATTTATGTGTGAATGGTTGTGGTTTGAAGATTATTTTATTTACTAAAATTCTTTTTTCGTTTCCATCTAACGATTTCGTGTACAAAATTGCGATTTCGGTTTCGAATAAACGCCCCCATTTACTGCCTTCACCAGACTCCAACGGGAGTGTGTTTGAAATCGTCGGGATTATCTCGAATAGGTAACCAAGGAGTCACGTGGTGCAAACAATAATGGTTCGCAAATGTCGGCATCTTTTAATCGCTTATTGTAATCCCATTCATTGATTTCACTTGAGTTTTTCTCATCCGGGAACTCTATGCACGAGACGAATGGCAAAAATTCAAATGTTAACCATGAGCGTGATTGTTAAGTGCGATTTAGACACACTAAATTTGCGAACCCTTCTTGTTTGTACCACGTGACTCCTTGGTTACCTATTCGAGTTAATCTCGACGGTTCCAAACACAGCGTAGGAGGGTAGAGGAATCATCCACATCTCCCTCCTTAGCGAAAAGAGAAAGGGGTCGTCGGTCGTCTCGCTATTCCTGGCGACCATCCCCCTCGCAATCGCTCCCCTCCCCCCCGGGCATAAACATATCCTCCACACTCAACCCCTCACCCACCCTCCTCATACATATCTCTCCCTCCAACCATTACACTCGCACCAAGGGTTCCAGTCGCAGAGTTGCAGTTGGAGCCGCGCGATACGTAAAGAAGTCGACGGAATTTTCCCGCATCGACCTATTCGATTCATCATTGTCAGATCGCAGGTTGAAATTTAGACTTAATCTCCTAAATAAATTCCAAGATAATATTTTCAGTGATGACGTTAAGAATATTTTGCGAACCCCAACTTACTATGGTAGACTGGACCATGATAACAAAATTAGAGACATTGATTGCCGAACTGACAGATTCAGAATGTCTTTCTTTCATCGTACAATTAGGGTTATGAATAGCGGTAAATATGTCCAATACGAGTGATTGAATCCATAGCATAGGTAGTTGCATGTTGGTGTAAAGACTTGAAGGTAACCCAACTAACAGCACGTTTTAGCATTCTTAGTTTGCTATTTCTATCTTTTTAAATATTGCAGTTTATATTAATATATTAATACTATTCCTCTTGAATGCATGAAATGTAGGTCACGTATGGTGAGAATTCACACCCTGCCACACACCTTTGAGGTGGCTTGCAGGGTATTATGTAGATGTAGATATAGTGTCAAGAAAGGGCGGGCGCTTCACTCCTCGTATCGATTCTCAGATTATTTTCTCGATTTTTCTTTCGATTCTCAGATTAGATTCTCAAAATTAGAGAAATTGATTGCCGAACTGACAAATTCAAAATGTACTTTTTTCCTCGTACAATTAGGCATAACAAAATTCACAAGGCACTACGTAGGACCTCATTTAACGTTGCCGCATGTCTTAATGACTTTATAAGGGTTCGAACTGCATACACCTACCAGCCGAAGTCTGTATTACAAATGGACCACCCTCTGAGAAACGATTCCGGTTTTTTTTGGGTCCCCCCCCCCTAGTATACCCTTGCCTTCTTAGATATAAACCGATACTACAAGTAGAATTCGACACATTGCTACCACCTCGGTGTTTTTCCCTGTCAACAGTCGATTTCTCGAGGCCCCATGACAGGGTCGGGGCAGACAATTCCCATCCTCGCCAGCAAACATCGCGATGAACCACTCCCCCCTCTATATATGCTCACGCCCCGAGGGACAGACGGACGAGCCCTTCCCGTCAGCCCCTGCGTCTCCCGTCTGAGCGACTTCAGCCCCAATCCCGGGGGTCGAAGGATTCTCACCCGAACGTCCCTCTCCCCCCTTTCGCATTGACTCCCCCATCATCTCGTTCATTAATTTGCACAAAGGTAGCCGGACTAACTCTACTATAATTCTACTATCGCTACTACTCGATACCCTTTCTTTCCTGTTTCCCTTCCCCTCAGCCTGGTTTTTTAATCGCCTAATCTGATAGAGTTTGTAAAAGAAAAACGCACGCATTTTTCCGTTCTTCGATCTGTCGATTAGTTCTCGAGTTGTAAGCGGCGAAAAACTGATGTTTTTACCCCTTTCGGGAAAGTGGACTTTCAAAGGACTCGTACGTCATCCACTTCGTCCAATCACAACTGAGAACGCGAAGCTCCTTCGCCTTATCGCAATGGAGGGCACACAGCTGACTCTGCCAAAGGAAGTGGTTGCGACAGGAGATCTTCAGGCATAGCTCCCCTCCCTTTCCCTAAAAACAGTCATGGAGGGGAGGTAGATGACGTAGATATCCTTATCGCAGCTCTCGTTCGGTGGGCGTCACCTTTTGCTAAATTTTAATTTTTGATTTATGAGTGCATGGTTCTGGTTAGAAGATTAATTTTTCCACTGAAATTCATATTTCGATTGCATCTAACGATATCGTGTACAAAATAGCGATTTCGGTTCCGAGTGTACGGCCCCAGTTTCCATTGGTGGAACAATGGGTCTTAAGTAAGTCTTAAGCCCTTGCCAAGTACCCCGGCGGTAAATCGTACGAAAATACCTGATGCAGATGAAGGTCATGTAACGCTCCCTGGTGAAGATCAGAGAATAACGGCAGGGTAGACGTGGCAGGTGGTGATAAGGTGTGATTTCAGAGACGATGAAATTTTTACAAGTCTGGATCTCGCGAGCAAAAATCGCCCTTGAGAATTCAAAAGCCCATTCCCAGCGGGACTAATCATAATTTGTATAGCGGATGGATGAAAGGGCGCAGTCTTCTTAGCAATTGCTCTCCACCACCTTAAATTATATATAGCTATAATTATTGGAAGTAAAAAACTTTTAAACAAAATAGATAAAGCTCAAATTCCTCAAGTTATAGTGAATAATTCTAACATATCAAATTGTGATTCAGTTCGTAATCTTGGAATCACTTTCAATACCATTCTAACTTGGAATCCATCACATTAATGACATATGCAATAAAGTTAATGTATATTTTTATCAGCTAAAATATCAAAGGCACCTCCGATCTCGACCCGGAAAAAATTAATTTCCACCTTGATTTTTCCTTCAGATGGCAATTGTTGCTTATTTAATGTCATCCGTCAAGAACTAGACCAAAAATTACAAAGATTACTTAATACTTGTGTCAGATTTGTCCTGGATCTTAGGAAAGATTCCCATGTATCGGGGCATTTATTTAACCTAGGCTGGTTAAAACATAGTTACAGAAGGAAATACTTTTTGGGGGCTTTTCTTTTCTCTCTCTTCCAAGAGAAAACGCCGGAATGCCTTCTGGAAATGTTTAAGGTTAGGTCAGATATCACATGCAGGAAATCCCCATCGGACTACAATTCTTTATACCATCCCCTACCCCTAACTAATGTGTGTTTTAATTCTTTCCTAATTACTGCGTTTAAATACTGGAATTCCTGCCCATGCATCTTAAAAGATTGGGGTCCTCTCACACACTCAAATATAAACTGTATCACACCCTGCATAACAAATGATCCTGGTAATATCTCAATGCCTAGTATATCTCTATGTAACTTTCTGGTTGAGTTTTACCATCAAAAACCAAGGCCCTATTATTAATTTTTGTTACTCTTGTCAATATTTTTGTAATCTGTTATCCATGCATGAAAAATATCAATGTTATGCATGTCCGTTCACTTTGTAAAATTTTGTATGTGCTCTATGGGTGATACTCGGAGCAGAATAAATAAATATTCTATTCCACTCTAAATTAACTCCTAAAGCGACCATCTCCGTGTCCGCAGAACGGGGCATGTGGCTTACGATTCTTGGATACTTCAAGGAGAGGGAGAAAAAAGAGAGATCAAACACAAGAGTGACGACTTCCATACGCGTATCGCACGCGGTGCTATCTCTGCGAAAACATTATCCCCTATCCAGACTCGACTCTCGAAAGGGATATTTATATCGCAGCGCTCCGAATTCTCCCTTACGAGGGTCAACCGTCTGATACCGAGAAAAAGAAGGACCCCCACTGAGTTTATCACCGAAGACGAACAGCTAATGGTTGGCAAAAGAAGTTCAGAGTCGCTAAAGGGGCAGTCCAAGTAGAATCTGAGGACAGGGGTTCGATTCCCACTCCGCTTTGAAAGGTGCATGATAAAAACCAGATTTCCTAGAGGCAATACAATCAAATTTTCCACAGTTTATATTAAAAACCAAGCAGCTGTGGACACAGCTGTGAAGAAACAAGAATGAGGAAAGGAGTGCGACAAGGCTGTGCACTGTCTCCCGTTATTTTTAATGTTTACATCGAGAGAGCCATCAATGAAATCAAAGAGAAGTCTTCTGGAGTGACTATCCACGGAGAAAAAATAAGCATGTTGCGATTCGCTGATGACATAGCACTCGTTGCAGAGACAGAGAGGGATCTGAACAAGATTCTAGTAACAATGGAAAGGACAATGGACAGTTATCATCTGAAGATCAGTAATAAGAAAACTAAGATATTGGTGTGCAGCAAGAGAGAAGAGGTCAGAACCAATTTATACTAGGAAAACAGAAACTGGAAGAAGTGAAAGAGTTCTGTGACATGGGAAGCAGAGTAACCAACGACGGACGAAGCAAGAAAGAAATAGTTAGTAGAATAGCCCAGGCAAAGAGGGAATTCTATCAAAAGAAGAATATGCCTACAGCTGGAAATACAAGCGTAGAAGTAATGAAACAGTTTATCAGAACATACATCTGGAGCATGTTTCTTTACGGCAGTGAGGCATGGACGATGACAGCAGCGGAGAAGAAAAGGGTGGAAGCATTCGAAATATGGTGCTACAGAAGAATGATGATGATAAAGTGGATCGACCGAGTAAGTGAGTTGCTTCGTCCATCGTTGGTTAATCAAACGCGTAGCAGGCGAATGTAAACGAGTTTGTCCATTAAATCTGAATCTACGTTGAAGAAGAATGCACATGCTTCGGTTCAATCTGAATTGCGAGGCTTCGTTGATTAGATCATCTCTCCAACTGTGCGAAGGAAAATCTTAAATCCATCATTCCCACTTCTGATCTATGGTGTCAAAATACTAGGTTGCCCAATAGTTTCCGCTCAGAAGTTAACTAGGCTATCATGTACTGTCCTATAAATTATAATTTCCTGTCCCCATCATGAACAAAGGTTAAGCTTCGCAATCACAAAAAAAATTTTTTTTAGTGAACTACGACCATGGTTTGGAGGGTTAATATCAAGAAGAGTATAGATAGAGTAGTTCTCTACTCTCCTTGGTTAATATCATCTTCAGTTGTTTACTGGTCGTCGTTCAGTAAGAAATTTTTATTGTGTTTACAATGTTTAATGTCTCATTCATGCTCAATACTTCGCATCAATTGCCATGCGAAAAAATTCACCTGGACCGGGAATCGAACCACCGACCTTTGGCTTTCCGGGCCACTGCGCAGACCACTACGCTACACAGGATCCCTAATTCGGCTTTGGCGCTGGATGGGGTTCACCTTTGGTCGTGGCTTCCTTGAAGCCCTCTCTCTCTTGCGTTGCCATCCTTGATGGACCGCGAGGGCTCAACATCTAGTACCTTGAGCCTCGGTAAAATTGCCATGCGAATTAGGGATCCTGGGTAGCGTAGTGGTCTGCGCAGTGGCCCAGAAAACCAAAAGTCCGTGGTTCGATTCCCGGTCCAGTCCCCGGTCCCCGATTTTTTCGCATGGCAATTAATGTGAATTTCACCGCCGTTCACGCGGCAGGCTTGAAATATCCGACATGCTCAAGGGGAGGACGGGAGTTCCATAAAGTGACGCCAGAAACCAATAACCTTACGACTTCATGATTTCTCTACCCTGCTACGCTTCCCTCTTTCACGGAAGTTTTGAAAAATCTACCGAAATTCTTTTATATAGCTGATAACTTCAGCCTTAACTATGTGATACCTTTCCATAATGGAAAATAAAAGAATGAAACTTTGTTAGGCTCACTTCATATTTAAATAGGCACGACCCGGGTTTCATAACGTAGTTACATCTTCAGTTTCAGAAATTCTTTGTGCTTTAATGCCTAGAGAATTATGTATTTACTGCTGTTCACTATGAATGCTGCATTTTTCATTACACCTGTAACATTAAATATTTTTTCCACACTGCTAAATTATTGGAACGAAGGGAGGGAACGAGGTTCCTTGGTCATGCGGAAAATCCTTTATTTTGGCGAAACATAAATGCTCGATTAATGTGCGGATAAAAGAACACCAGAGGACGACAAAAAAGTAAGCTATTTCGCCTTTTTGCCATCGCCGAACACGCGTGTTCAGAACCAGGCCACGACATTCGATTTGAGGAGCTCAAATTCTTGTCTACATCAACATCTACACAATACCCTGCAAGCCTCCGCGAGGGTGTGTGGCAGGGGGTGAAGAACACCAAGCATGTACTACCGACATGCAAACAAGCAACTATAGGGTCTCATGCAACTAGATTGTTAGTATCTCTAGTATTTAAGGGATTAATACATGCGGCATGCACTACATACTACAAAATTTCCCCTTCCTATCCCTTTGCTATGCTGCCTATTCTGTTCTCTTATAGTACGGGGGAAAAATGCCATTTTGAATCTATCGGTACGACAATCTATCTCTCTAATCTTATTTACCTGGTCGAATCTAGCATAATACGCTGGTGTTTTTAATTTGTGCCTAACCTCTTCAGTAAAGCTATTCTTTGGAGTGCCAATAGGTTCCCTAGGTAAATCAGGGAATCCATTTTGAAATACAGAAAACACAGTTGAATTTCAACAGAGAGGACGGTTATCCACTTCAACCGGAGTCCTCAAAGAGAAAGCCAATCAGGGTGCAGCAATCAGACAGTCTACGGTATATGCATGATGCAGAGACCACATGTCAACACCTTCGACCTGAAGACGCTGACAGGATAGTCAGCAAAACTACTGTCATCTTGCAGTCCTATGTGGGAGGATCCATGCAGAGAGCAACCGAAAATATTCTATGAGAACATGGAGAGAGTCAAACGTGGCAGATTTCCGGAAGGATGAATCTGAAAAGCAAGATAGGGATTCACACTCCCTCGTTCATATCACGGATCGTCAATATCGTGCACAGCACGGATATTACACGTAGTCCCCTTGGACCAGAGGGTGAGGTCCCTTGCTGAGTCGGGTCGTTTCCCGAGCCAACGTTGGCCAGACGCTTGGGTTCGAGAAATCGATAAATAATCGACAACAGTAATCTGCAATCGATTCTGAAACATGGATGGGGGAATTGACAAAGGAATACACATTCCCCGCGTTTCCGCGCGAACGCAAAAGGCAACGGATTACTGACGCAAAATTTCAATTACTCTCTAGCGCAATATTTAACGGTGCATTTCAATTTGTCTAGCAGTCTACATTGCCCATGAAAATGAGACTAAGCCTCAGCTCTTCAAAAGGGTTGATGGTGTAAATGGATTCCACTCGGAGAGAAAACGATATATTTTCAACTGGGTACATCCCTATATTTTTATTGTCTTCGTCAAAAGTTTATAACATCTGGAGATATTCTATATTTTAAGCAGTTCGATTTTAAAATGACGTTAAGTTTTTTTCCTCACCAAATAAAAAGTGAAAAAATTCAACGGCGCGAAAACGCGACGGCAAACTATTGTATGCCAGTAAATCATACGCGTGACGTCACACTATCACTATCCTCGCTAGGTGGTGCTGCCGACGCTTCCAAGCAGACGGTGCGCACTGCTAAAGCTTATTAACTAGTATCCACGGCATATTTATTCAGGTAATTTATTATGATTAACATTTATTTATTTATTCAAAATTATTTATTCATTAGATTCATTTAAAACCAGTTAGTATTCATTTTACTAAGCGCACCCTGAAGTTGGCTCATAGTCGGGCGAAATTCACGCCATGTTTCGCAGTAGAAGAGGACTCCACGTGCAGGACGCCCTTTAGAGACTATATTATAACGACTATTAATTAACCATGTTTAATTGAGGAGACTTTTCTTAAGCCATCATTAATACATATTCACTATAGCTGAGGGGCTCCAAAATATAATGGTAAGTTCAGGAGACGAATATTTCCCATGCCTCGCGACGGTAACTATGTACCTGTTACGTCAACAACAAGTCAGCGCATCCCGCCATTCCTGATCTTTTTCAAATGAACTTAAAATTAACATTTAATTCCCTAGTAAACTGGGATTTCTCAATCCAATTGTTCATTACGTAAAATGAATACATGTACGGTAGGACACGAATCGCAATCGATGAATTCTGTTCTGCTCTTTGATGAAGGGAACTACCTTTATTATTATTTTCCAGATTAAACAATGGCATAATGGAAGAACCCGTTCCTCACGGAGATAATTTCGTTCAGGAAGAACCAGGCGCAAGACACCCTTCCTTGGAGGGAAGGGGGGGAAGCAGTAATTTGGGAGGGAGGGGGTGAATTTTGGTGGGAGGGGTTGAAAGGATTAGGGAAATTAATCGAGGGAGAGCCCCGAAAACTGTTCTCTACGGAGAAGACACCTTTTTCGGAGGGTAGTAGTTCCACGATCGAGGGTAGGCTAAATGAAAAATGAAAAATTTCCAAATGTTCCGTTTCACCAGCGAAAACCTATTCTCGCATGCGATTTAATTTCCTCTCAGATCCAACGTAAGTACTACAAGCATTCATCCCTTGTTTTCTTCCCTTATCCACCCCCTTTTCCGTTACGGCCTCCGATACTCCATGGCCTTTGAATGTGAGCTTCGATCCCAACCTTAACTCTTCACTTCCACCGACAATTGCATACATAGTTGTACAGAATATACTTCACAACTATAATAATGTATTAAGTCCAACAAGGCAAATTTCAATGTCATTAAATCATTTTCAATTGGTATTCACATCGAAGAGTGGGAGAAAAGAGAAGCCTGCTGAAACTCTTAAGAAGAAGACGGAACAACTTAATGGGCCATACCTTAAGACACGATGGCCTGATGAAGACAATCATTGAAAGACAAGTGGATAGGAAGAATGGCAAAGGAAGGCCTCGAGTGAGATATATGGAACAAGTGATGAAGGATAAGAAAGAGAAGAAATACGTAAATATGAAGAGATTAGCCGATAGAAGAATCGAGTGGAGGGCTGCGTCAAACCAATCTGAGGATTGATGACCGATGTTGATGATTATCATCGAAATTAGTCATGCATAATATTTTTAATTTTTAAAGTGAACAGCTTCAACATCTATTTAGGTAAATCATCAAGTGACATTACCTCAATATCGGTTCAGGATCATTCACTAAAATATATCACAGCAACAATTTTCCGTCACCTTCAACACATCCAGGCGGTTGTGTTTGAAACCAACTAGATTATCTCGAATAGGTAACCAAGGAGTCACGTGGTACAAATACGATTGGTTTGTAAATTTAGTGTGTCTGAATCGCCCGTTACAACATTATTAATTGTTTTCACCTGAGTTTTTCTTAACTTTCTCAACTATAGAACCCCCAGACGATATAAATCATAAGTGTAAACAATGACAGAGGTTGTAATTGGCGGTTTTAACACACCAAATTTGCGAACCATTCGTGTTTTTACCACGTGTCTCCTTGGTTACCGGTTCGAAATAATTCCGACTGTTTCAAATACAACCACTCAGGTGTGGAGAGTTTTTTCCTGACGATAGCTCTCCCTCCATCATTTCAAAATAAAAAATAACATCTAGTCATTGTTACATCGTTACGGATTTCTACACAGACTACCACCAAGGTGAGTAGAACATTCAACTATTATACTCACCTTGGACTACCACAATCTAATATTTTATGACACCAAATATTCAGTCATGATAAATTCCACAGATTCCCTGAGAATAAAGCTAACATATCGTCCCAAATAGATTCACGAAGCATATCCTCTCGCCACAGAAATTAAATAAGTAAATAATCAGAGGTATCATCAGTTTTATTGAGAAGGTTCTCCAAACAAATGTTTCCAACTCACCGATACCATGGTCACGTCAAAAGGGCTAAGTTCAAGAATGAGGTCAGAAGGGTTACCTGTAAGAAAAAGAATGCATAATTAGAGAGATATATACATACGTAATTTGGCAAATAAAGCAGTATGATACTTATAATTTTATGTTAAATATTGAACGTATCATAATTAAAATCATACTAAACTACTGACAGCAACGTGTTAAATTTCGTTGTTAAGATATTCATGGGTAGTATATATCCCATTTACCCATAGTTCATAAGGGGTTCAAATAGATTTTTACGCATTCCCTGCGCTTTCTTAGCCTTCATTCCACGTAAATTGTTTCTACCATGCACGACAGTGACCAAGAATACGCCAAAAGTAAAAGGTCTCATAGTCAATCCGCGTGGAAATAGGTCTTTACTTCGAGTAAAGCTAAAAAAAAGAATTTATTAATTGCGATTCGTACCGTAACATGTATTCATTTACATAAAAGGTTTGGACTGATAAATCCCAGCATACTAGGGACTTTAATTTTCACTTTAATACCATTTGAAAAATCGCAGAAATGGCGGGAAGCGCTGTCTTCTTGCTGACGTAACAGGTACAATAGTTTGAAGTTCGCCCGACTATGGGCCAACTTCACGACAGTCTTAGTAAAATGAATAATAACTGTTTACCAATCAACTGTATAAATAATTTTGAATAAATAACTAAAAGTTAATCATAATAAATTAAATGCATAAATATACGTCACGTACTAGTTAATAAGCTTTAACGGAGTGCACCGTCTTATTGGAAGCGTCGGCAGCACCATCTAGGTGCAGGTGGAAAAAATAGTTTGACGTCACTAGCATGATTAACCAGCATGCAATAGTTTGCAGTCACGTTTTCGCGCCGTTGAATTTTTTCATTTTTTAATTGATGAGGAATGATACTATGCGTCATTTTAAAATCTAATGTATTAAAATATCAACTCCAGAGGTTATTAACTTTCCATGAAGACAATAAAAAATAATAGGAAACTACCGTATTAAATTTCATCAAGAATTTCGGTCTCCTCATGATTGGATTTTCTCTCTTCCTACACTCGGCGGAGTTTCCTAGCTGCAGTAAAACAATAAGATATACGTCGAAGATAGAATATGCCTTAAGTAGCGTTTGCACGTAGCAGTTGACTGCTATGACAGTCGCGAGATGCGCGATGTATCGATATATCGCTACTGCTATGATGCGTCTGCACCAATTTCTATGCAGCTTAAAGCCCCTATTTAGGCGTTGCCACAACAAATAAAAAGTGCTTTATTTCAAGAGTGCTTGATGCTTAAATTTTCATGAAATTCTTGAAGCAATAAATTCCATTTTCATTTATTTTTTGTTCGAATTCTTTAAAGAGTGGAATCTCCCTTTGGGGGAGGGATATCCTTGTTATTATATCCGAATTCCCGGTATATCAGTCATGTATTGCTTCCCGTTGGCGATTGTGTTGGATACCGCTGGATAGTAGACGGGCTTCAACTATGCTAATAGCTCGAACTGGGATCGATAGTGTTCAACATGTGTCCAGTATCGACCCGAACTCGCATCGCAGTTGCTATTTACACATGCGAGTGGGGCTTAATTTTTGTTAGCAGTTGACTGTCATAGCAGTCAACTGCTACGTGTAAACGCACCTTTAGTCACACTCAGAAAGCAATTGTCACACGAGACGAACTAGCTCATCAACACGTCGCCGCCACGAGGCAGAAAATTTTGACGGCGTTGAGCCGAAACCTACGTGTACTTGTCGCCAGGAGACCGGATGTTTTCCCGACGAAGGATGGAGACGGGAAAAGTGGGCGCTTGGACTGGGGCCCAATTCGTCGAAAGAAATAATGAAAGATGACAACGAAGAAGCGGGCCGCGCAATCGACCCGGCGAAACGAAGGTATAGGCGGGTACGACGGATCGCCTTTCCGTTCCCTTCACGTTACGGATAGAAATACGAAAATGATGACGTGTAATCGAGAAGGATCACGAGCAGAGAGATACGAGGAATTTTCGAGAACGCGGATATTCCGTAAAACCGAGAGACTCACTCTCGTTGTTGCGTATAACTGCGCCCTGGGGGGTTGTGTTTGAAACAGTCGAGATTATGTCTACCAGGTAACCAAGGAGTCACGTGATACAAACACGAATGGCTTCAAAATTTAATGTGCCTGAATTGCTCTTTACAATATCATTAATTGTTTTCACTAGAGTTTTTCTCATCTATTCCAGCTAAAGAGACCCCAGTTGAGATATAACACAAGTGTACACAAAGAATGTGGTTGTAATTAGCGGTTTTAACACACCGAAATTTGCGAACCGTTCGTGTTTGTACCACGTGATTCCCTGGTTACCTATTCGAGATAATCCCGACGGTTTCAAAAACAGCCCCCCTTGGGGAAGCGTCCGTGGAGATGAAGGAAAAAAAAGATCGAATCATGATGCGCTGGCGAGAGGGATGATGATGAAACGATGCCGCGAAATAAGAGAGAGAGAGAGAGCATAGGGAGGGGGTGGGAACCGAAGGGGGTTGGTGTGTGGTGGATCGGAAGTTCGGCGGAGAAGGATAATAGGGGAATGGAGGGAGAGGATGGAAACAGAATGCACCACGGGAAGACTGAAATGAATGCACTCGGCATTTTGTTCGTCCTTCGCTTGTTTTTTTCACAGCGGACCGCGATTCGCCCCCGCACGGAACGAGACCCGAGACGAAGGAATCAGAGGGGGACAGCGCCAGGATCACGTGACAGGCAAACTATTCGATACACGTTGCCATGCCAACCACCCTCTAGTCGTGAAAAAATTTGATATCTTAGGCTTCAATATTCGAAATGTGAAAAGACACATCGTTTACGAATCTGGAACGATACAATTTTTTCTTTAGCGTATCTGAATAAAGCCCGTTTCACACGATACTTGACCCAGCACGAGGTCGACGATACTCGCTAGTATGCTAGCTTTCCAGTATCGTGTGAACAGAACCAGTATACGGGCTGGCAAGCATGATGGCTAGTATACTCGCTAAGCTACTGGATTTCATACTTGATGTGCTACTAGATTTCTAGCAGGACCTAGTAGCCCAGTAGCCATCGACCAATCAAGTCACGTTACAGACCCTGTGCGAACTTCTCTTTTTTTAATTAGTATGGAATCATATGGAATTAACCGATTCATAGCAAGCACAAGGACAGTGATCGTGTGGAACCTCCCAGGACGGTTCCAATCACACTAGATTCCGTCCTCAATATCAAGTAGCGGCTAGCACACACTAGGTCTTGTGCTGGATAAAGTATCGTGTGAAACGGGCATTATGTAAAGGGCACTACAGTCCGGCATATTGCAGCATAATTTATACGCAACACTCTGATCTTATTTATCAAATTTATTTTTCGAGTTAAAAGGTAGGTTTCCAATAGTTGATTCGTTTTAAAAAGAGATTTTCTTTTGGGATAACTTTAGCAATTTGGTATGACAACAGTCGAACAAATTGAATCTTATGCATAGGCTTAGTTTTTTTTGTCTCTATTTGAAGACATGGCTGAAATAAAACTTAAGGCTCATTTTTCAAACCTTTGAGCTAAATTATTATCCATGGCATTTCCGTTATAACCATTTCCAGACTGAAACCCCCCAAGATGGTACCAACCATACTAGATTCCGTCCTCAATTTCAAGTAGCGGCTGGCACACCAGGTCTTGTCCTGGATCAAATATGAATCGTGGGAAAAGGGCTTAAGGCTCAGCTGCAAGGTTACTTAATCAGTGACAATTACACAGAACAGCATATGACAATCAGTATTTGACGAGAGAATGAAACGCAATGCCAATTACTTGAGTTCAATCAATTGATTTAGATTAAGAAAGGGTTAAAATTCTTTTAAATTTTCCATGTCTTCTACTGTGCCTATTTTTTTACAAGATTTTGATCGTTAGACCCGTTAAAAATTCTAACTTATCATCGTTTCATTCATAGGGCAACCTTTTCTTTAAATCCAAACGACGTATTTTCTTCTTGTATTTATTGCTGAGCAACCTTCGGAGGATACTCCGTAATTTCGACAATTATCAGCGTGAAATGACAGTCGTAAAACCAGGAATAAAGCGAGTGTTTGTTCATGCTTGGCGTTACTAATGACAGTGAAATCATTCCAAACGAAAAAAGTAGCCTCTCAACACATCTGATGCTACAGATGACCGACACCGAAAAAAGCTGACCAAAAGCCCAAGCTTGTTTTTTTTTGCTTTCAGCAGGGAATTTGAAACTTCGCATGATGGATCTCCATTGATTGGTGCACTTGTGCGCCATTTGTCGTTGGTGTCACGGCTAGGGCTCAGACTTGTGTAAAGAGGCGTTCTCCGGTGTAAACAGAAATCGAATGAAACTCAATACGCGAAACACAGATTTAGAAACACGGGTTAATTCCCATTAAGACTCGTTGATTATAAGCTCTTAAAGAGCTGGAACTCAGGTTGATTACTCTCTGCGCAAGCACTCTATGATTAAAAAATGAAACTGAAAGCGCGGAGCACGAAAAGTCCAACTTTTTATGCGAAAAGTCACAATATTTTGCGAACTCCAACTTACTATGGTAGGCTGGACCATGATCACAATATACGAGAAATTGATTGCCGAACTGACAGAATCAAAATGTCCTTCTTTCCTCGTACAATTAGGGATATGAATAGTTATAAATTTATCCAATAGCATAAATACTAGTGTATCAGATAGCATAGGCAGCTACATGTTGTTGTAAGGACCTTAAGCTAACACAACTACCAGAATGATATTGCATGCCTGCGTTGCTACTTTTATCTCTTTTAAAAGTGTGAAGTTAAGACTAGGAAATTATAACTAATCCTTTCTAATCATTATAATATGCAATGCATGTTTGGTGTCAATTCACCCACTACCACACACCTTTACGGTGGCTTGCAGGGTATTATGTAGATGTAGATGAATATTCATGAGAAAACAACGAAAGATATTGTTACGAGCGATGTAAACACTCAACATTTGGGAATATCACGTGTTTGTACCACGTGACACCTCGGTTACCAATTCGACTGTTTCTAACACAAACACAACAGGCTTCCCTTGAAAGCGAGTCTATGATATCCAACTAGCTGTCTCCGAATCTTCCCCACCCACAAACTCACACCAAAGGATTCATAAATAATTTTAAGTCGTTTTTTGTTTCCATCTCACTATTTCGTGTAAGAGATAGCGATTTCGGTCCCGAGTGAACACCACCACTCTGCCGATCAACGACGAGAGAACCTGCTTCACGTGCGTGGCAGGAATTTCAAGATCAAAATAGGACCCAACGTAAACAAAAGGGTGCGTGGCAGGGGGTGAAGATCACCAAGCATGCACTACCGACATGCAAACAAGCAACTATAGGGTTTCATGCAACTAGATTGTTAGTATCTATAATATTTAAGGGATTAATACATGCATCATGCACTACAGACTACTCTAAAATATTTCCCCAACATTTGTTATTATGCCTATTCTGTTCTCTTATAGTACGGGGAAAAATGCCATTTTGAATCTATCAGTACGACAATCTATCTCTCTAATCTTATTTATCTGGTCGAATCTAGCATAATACGCTGGTGTTTTTAATATGTGCCTAACATCTTCACTGTCTGACCAAACCTAATTCATTAGGATCCCATACACTGGCTGCATACTCAAGGTGGGACCTAACTAGTGAAAAGTAGCATCGCTCTTTTGTCTTCTCATCACATTTCCCAAGTACTCTTTCAATAAATCCTAGCTTTCTCTTCGCTCGGCCGCATATTTCCCGGATGTGTCTTCCCCACGATAAATCTCTTAGTGATTGTTACACCTAAATATCTTATGGTTTCAACGCTTTCGATCTTCGTGTTACTAATTTAATAGGTGCGCTCTATCGAATTATTCCTCCTCCAGAAATTGATAGCTACACAATTTTTAAGGTTAAGTTCTAACTGCCATTTGTCGCACCACTCTTGAATTGCATCTAAATCCTTGCTAAGCTATTTCCTGTCTTCTTCTTTTGATGCACCCCTGTACACCACAGCATCGTCTGCAAAAAGTCTAAGCTTACTACTAACTACGGTACCCAAATCGATTATGTATATAAGAAATATAAGCGTTAGAGGAAGTTATTAAAGGAGTAATGGCAAAAAGTAATAAGTGAACTCATCAATCAACAAAACCCCGTCGTGAATAAATCGAGTTTCGTGGTTTTAAGCCTGGGATGGATTTAAACAGTCAGGTAAATGCACCAGGGACTTTATATTGAATGCCTTACCGACACACTTAGACGACTGAGGAAGCTTTATAAGACGGGCGCTGGTTCTCTCTTTTTTTTCACAGGCCACAGCAGAGGGATAACGCGATCATCAATTCTTTTATTATCGACCGCTCGGTAACGTTCACAGTAGTTCCATTTCACGTTTCCGTGACGCAGGGGCCGAGGTCACGAATGGAAAAATGACTGCATCAGAGGTTGGCGTTTTGGATGGAGATAACCGAATACAGTCTTTAACACTTGCATCGACACCTCGGGAGGACTGGATACAAAACACTTGAATCACCAGAATGCAGAATTATTTTATCGGAATACAGAATCATTTTAAAGGCACCATTCTATCCAAGCCGACTTCGGTAACGGAGGAAAGTCTCTTCCTTGAAATTATAATTATATACCTACTACAGAAGAATGCTGAAGATTAAATGGATCGACCGAGTAAGTAACAAGGAAGTGCTAAGAAGAGTGGAGAAAATAGACGTCTGCTGACAACTCTAAAAAGAAACTTAATCACCCATATCTTGAGACACGATGGCCTGATGAAGACTATCGTCGAGGGAAAAGTGAAGGGAAAGAATGGAAAAGGCAGGCCTCGTATGTAAGATAAATGGAGCAAGTTGTGAAGGATGTGAAAGAGAAGAATTACGTCACAATGAAAAGGTTGGCCAATAGAAGAATCGAGTGGAAAGCTGCGTCAAACCAATCCTAGGATTGCTGACCAATTATGATGATGATACATATCTTATTATTATATAAAACCATACATTATAGCTTTATTTTCTTCACACAATGGGGTAGTTTCCTTTCCAATTTTTATTTTCTTGAGAGAAAGGTTCTAACCTCTGGAGTATACGTATTTTAAGGCGTTCGATTTTGAAACGAAGTTAAGTATTTTTCCTCATTGATTAAAAAGTGAAAAAAATCAACGGCGCAAAAATGCGATGGCAAACTGTTGCATGCCGGTAAATTATACGTTTCACGCTGTTTCCTCTAGCTTCCACTAGGGGATGCTGCGGACGTTTCCAAGCAAACGGTGCACTCCCTTAAAGCTTATTAACTAGATTTTTTATTCAATTAATTCATTATGATATGAACTTTTATTTAGTAATTGTTTAAAAGTTTTTATCCAGTTTATTCATTTAAAAACAGTCATTTTAGTAAGCGTGTAGTGAAGTTGTAGGTCGCTCGAATTTCGCGCCATGCTTCGCAGTAGAAGAGAACGAGCAGGATGCCCTGTGGAACCTATATTATAACGACAAATAATACCATGTTTAACGGAGGGGACTCTTCGTACTTTCATACTCTTCATAGACTGTTCTTAATTAGCGCTGAGGGTCTCTTAAATGCAATGGTAAGTTCAGGAGACAAATATTTCCTATGCTTCGCGACGTTAACCTGTTATGTTACCAACGTTTCCCACCATATCTCAGCTTTTTTTATTGTCCTTAAAATCAATATTAAATTCTCTAAACCGGGATTTCTCAATTCAATTTCATTTGCGAAAAATGATTTTATTTATGGTGGGACATGGATCGTAATTGATGAGTTCTGTTTTCTTTGATGAAGGTAAACTACCCTATTAATGATCGAGGACAGCGTGCGCTCGCTGCCATATTAAATTCTCACTCGGCTGGAGAGAGAAAAAAAAAGCTGAGCGAGATGATATTTTACTGCTCGCTCTCATCAGCGCGGTCGTTCGAAATGGGGGCGTTTACTCGGAACCTAAATAGCAATTTTGTACACGAAATCGTTATATGGAAAGGAAAAAATAATTTTACTGAAAAAATTAATCTTCTAACCACAACCACAACTCATAAATCAAAAATTAAAATAAGTAGAAGGTGAAGCCCACCGAAAAAGCTGCTGTGATAATATTGACGCCATTTTCCTCCCATCCTTGACTGCTTTTCGGGGAAGGGAAGGGAGTGGAGGGGGTTTCTCGGAATTCTGCTCGCACAGATTCTGTCGCAATCGCTCTCATTGGCCGAGTCAGCTGTGTCCCCCCCATTACGATAAGGTAAAGTAGCTTCGCGGGCTCAGTTGTGATTGGACGAAGTCGTTATACGTCAGAGTTTGGACCACGTCCACTTTTCCGAAAGGGTTAAAAACATCAGTTTTTCGTCGCTTATAACTCGAGAAATCATTGACGGATCAAAAAACGGAAAAATACGAGTCTTTTTATTTCACACACTCTATCATATTCGGCAATAAAAAAATATGGTAAACGACCCCATTGCCAAGAGCGACAGTCGGGTCAATTTCCTGGTCAAAGAATAAAGTTCGCCAAGGCGAACGCTGTCTCAGGTGAGACGACGAGAACGCAATTTCATCACAAAAAATGCAAATTGACGGGTGAAATGTTTATCCACGGCGCTCCTTGCAGGCGTGATATAAAGAAATTAAAGAAAAAAATAACCATACGATGCGTGAATATGGGATCGATTAGAGCGAAGCTGAAATATGCGGAATCAGCATTATTCACTGCTGAAGACTCAAACTGAAACTGGCTATGAAAGCAATTAAAGCGAGCGATCATTACCTACTAATGCATTCATTAGCTCTGAATTACACACTCCAGCGGAGAGTAAAAGGGGCGAATCAAAATTTGAAAATGCATTTTATGATTAATCTCCGGGCGCATCGAAATTCGAACTGGCCGAGCGAAGGGAAGCTATGTCCAATTATTTAACCGATAATACACCAAAGGGTTAGCACGCTTAATCACGCATTTTAATTACTTCGAAAGGCCCCTCAGTGTGCATGGAAGAATGATTCTCTTCCATATCCACGGAATACGGTATTCTCCTTCGTCAAAGAAAACAGAATTAATTAATTGTGTTCATTGTATTCATTTTACCCCAAAGTGTTTCGAAGGAAGAAATCCCTTTAAAAAAACAAGTAAAACTTAATTTTTAGTTCATTTGAAAAAGCTAAGAAATGGCGGCATGCACTGCCTTGTTGCTGACGTAACAATTACATATTGTTCACGTTGGGAGGCATAGGAGACATTAGTCTCCTGGGGGCCTATTCTGTAGAGTCGAAAGAATTTCGGCTCATATGGAGATTCGTGGGTCACGGGGACGAACGATTCGCGAATATCGTTCACCGCCGAAATGACGTATAACAGTTGACTGTTTATCCAGCGTTTGTCTATCCAACTCGCTATTATTACAATGGAGGGAACAAGCTGAGGTAATTAACAATAGTTAATCAACCGGACTTACTGTAGATGTTTGTAATCAATCTATTCGCTTTAAAATGTAACAATATATGTTGGTATGGAATAACGGCGGACTAATTAAGAAAGTGAAACTTCTGAAAATTGAAAGTGACTACCCCTTTGGAATTAAATCACGAAATTTTTTGGTTTTATCAATTGATTGTGTCGACAGCTTCTGTAATGATATTGTTTTCTCGAGTGAATCATTACATCTTCGCGCATATATTCCTCCGTCCGCCTATGTTTCTATTTAAATAGTATATTGATTTGGAATGGACGATATCACAGTAGCAGATAACATACAATGTCAGAATTTGTCAGTAGAACACAACCACACAAAGAAAGGTACTCATGCAAAGCAAGACAGCATAATGAGATTTGCTCAATTAATGTGATTTCCAACATGATAACATCTCTCTCTATAACATAGATTGCCCCTGCAGTAGCATTAAAATCTTACGTAGAAGTTTTACATGAATATAAAATCTATATGTCTATAGACTATATTCTACCTGACAATTTTTAATCTACATTAAACAAAAACATTGCATGGCGACATTTCAACACAAAAAAATAGTTTTATATACTTCTAACTGTATAATCGGCAAGGAAACGGAGACATGAAAGATTTAATCATTAGCTAGAATTAGATGCATTCTCACCTTGTATCCCGCGCGATAAATATCAACAAGTCGTCTGCTATAATCATAGCTTCTATAGGTGCCCACCGCGATAGCAGCGCCTGCTCGCCAGAAAATATTTGGCAACGGATTATGAACGAAATGATCCGCAAAATGATCCGACTCCGTCGCATTGAGCCGTCGCGCCATCAAGGGAGCACGGTTTGTACTACAAACTATGACGTTTTTTTTCCATATATGGGTATTGTTGTGACGTCAGAATCTCCAATTCGACTTTACAGAATTGGGTCCCAGGGGCCCAATCGCCCGACTATGGGCCAACGTCACGGTATGCTTAGTAAAATGGATACTAACTGGTTTTAAATGAATATACTGAATAAATAATCTTGGATAAATAAATAAAGGTTATGCATCATAAACTGACTGAATAAGTATACATCAGATATTAGTTAATAAAGCTTTAACGGAGTGCACCGTCTGTTTGGAAGCGTCCGCAGCACGACCTAGTGGCAGGTAGAGGAAACAGTTTGACGTCACACAACATTTATCGCCTTTTAATAGTTTGCCGTTGCGTCCTCATGCCGTTGAGGACAAATGCTTACGTCATTTTCAAATCAAACGGTTTAAAATACCAAATCCAGAGGTTTAGAACCTTTCTTCCAAGAAAATAAAAAAAATAATCGGAAACTGCCCTACTATACTTCAAACAAGATAATGGGATGACTGAAACAAATGCCAAACGTTATATTCACTGGTCACCACTAAGCGACATCCACAAAATATAAAACCATATATCCAAAACGTCAAACATATTTGGGCATCTCCCAATATTTATACTTTTATACTTAACATGGTATGAGGTCCTGAGTTTAAGTTTACACGCCTTTAGGTAGTACCTGTATTTTAGTAAGCAGCATTATTTTCTTTAAAAAAATTAAATTCCTCATCCTTTATTAACCAGGCAGGAGCCACAAGGAAGGGAGTACCGAAGGAATTTTAATGTTGATCATGATAAGTAATTTTATGTTCAAAATCACGAGACATTATAAATTATAACCGATAATCGGCATTAATGTTTATGTAAATGGAAAAATCTTCACCTTGACTACCAAATGAATAGGGTATGTGCCTGACATTTGTTTCTCGTCTATTGATTATGTATGCACTTGATGTGAAATTTTCTCTCCAATCTAAAACATAAGAGCCAACATTTTTTATGCCAACTACAAAATTATTAAATGCTATTAAAATGTTTCCGAAAATTGTTCACGAATGTCACGTGATCTGAAACGCCTTCTGACGTCATGCCGTGCCATACTGTGCAGTGGGTTGCCACTATGGGTTGCTGCGGAAACGGATGTTTATTTTAGAAGAAAACGAAGCGAATATATTGTTTTGACGTTTTTAGCCGTTCCTTGATCGAAACGAATACTGAGAAGGGATTTAGAAAAGCAAAAAGCGACAATTGGCCAGTCGTTGACTCCCTCATTGGGGCATTCTTCTTTTAAAAAAAACAACGATTAATTTGTCGTAGCAATGATTCTTGGATTGAAAACAAACATGGCGCCATACAGGTATTATACTATTTTTGGACGATTTGCTCTTTACAAACCAAACTAATTGCATAAAAAATCGAAATACATTCGTTTATTGCATTGAAGAAATGAGATAATTACACACCTTTTCGCCAAATATTCATTAAACAACTTACCTCCACGTACATACATTAAGATTAAATAGATCGACCGGCTGACAAACGAATAAGTCTTAAAAACGAGTGGGAGAAAAGAGAAGTCTGCTGAAAACTCTAGAAAGAAGACGGGACAACTTAATCGGCCATATCTTAAGACACGATGGTCTGATGAAGACAATCGTCGAGGGAAAAGTGAACGGGAAGATTGTATAAGGAAAGCCTCTTATGAGATACATGGAACAGGTTGTGAGGGATGTAAAAGAGAGGAATTACGTTAATATGAAGAGGTTGGCCGATAGAAGAATCGAGTGAAGGGCTGCGTCAAACCAATCTTAGGATTGTTGACTGACGATCTTGATGATGATTAACAATAAATTCAGTCATTTAAGTGTTGGCATTCTATCATTTGCCTCATCTTATCTTCATTCTCAAGTCAATTTCCTCTCTATTTGGCGACTCAGACCGGGAGGTAAGGTACAAGAAATGGGAATGGAATGGAATGGAGGAAGGGTGGAGAGAAACCAGGCGTTGAGCCTGCTATTGTCGGACCAAAGCGACCCCACGGCTTGACGTCCCCTCCGACGGACGGAGTGCTGTACTCGAATGCTCCCCACAAAACACTCAAGTAGGGGTCAGTTTACCACCAATGAAATAAGGACCAGGGTTTAAATCCCAGCAGTGAAAGATACTTTTCATTGGTAAACTGGCCCCAACTTGAGCGTTTTGTGGGGAGCATTCGAGTACAGCACTCCGTCCGCCGGAGGGGACGTTAAGCCGTGGTACCCTAGGCGCCTTCGTCCGACGAGAGCAGGCTAATGCCGACGCCGGGTTTTCCCTCCACCCTTCCTCCCCTTCACCGATCCATTCGGTTTTCTTGCACCCTTCCTGCCGATCTGAAGCTGTTCCATTACAGGGTTGAAAACGAATATGAGGTGAGGATCCGAATACACGCGTATTCGGGCTGTGCGATACCACGATATATCGTCGACGATACTCGATATGCACTTGATATCGATATTTCGAAACGCGATATTCCGATATGACGATATCCCGATATGTCGATATCCAGATATGTCGATATCCCGATATGACGATATCCCGATATCTCGATATGACGATATCTCGATATGACGATATCCCGATATGACGATATCCTGATCCCGGTATTATTTCTTGTCACCCTTAATAATGTCTCCATTTAGCGCAATTTCTCGGTAATGGTTGATCGGATTGAAGTGCTATAAACGGTCTCTTCCTTAGAAAAAATTACACTTCCTCAATCGTTAATTATATATTTTAAATTGTCTAATTTGTTATTGCTATTAACTATAACTTTTTTTATCATAAAATTTGGATGTAGGGAATGGAATGGCCATGGTGCGATTTCATCACTGAAAACTCAAATTCAACGAGAAAAGTTCGAATTTGTCCATAAAATTGTTTTTAAACCACAATTCGGATTTTTGAACAATTTTCACCGTTCTTCGACCAAGGAAAAATGGCTATATTTCTGCTCATATTAGGGCCGTATCAAAAAATTGAAAAGAGCCTCTTTTATCTAAAATTATATGCTCTTTCACCTTAAGCTATTAAATTATAAGTCGATATCTGATACCCCGATATGTCGATATACCGATATGTCGATATACCGATATGTCGATATCTCGACATGTCGATATCGCGATATGTCGATATCCCGATTGTCGACATCCCGATATGTCGATATACCGATATCCCGATATGTCCATATCCAAATTGTCGATATTTCGATATGTCCGTATCACGTTATATCCCATTTATATCGCGAAACCGAAAAATCGGCGAATCCGCGACATTATAATAATATCGTAGTGCGATATTCAAAACAGCATATCGCACAGCCCTACACGCGTAGCTGAGAGTGGAAACGGGTTCTTTACGGGAAGCGGCGACTTTGCTCTCCATTGAAAGGTGCAAAACAAAAGACTGCACACTTGGCTTCCAGCGGTGGAGAGGGCTTGGCAAACAGCCCTGAGGCATCCGCAGACGAATGTCCTTTGATCATCGCGAGTTTGCATTGCCCTGCCTTGGGGATAAGGGGCTCTCCTGCACACGGCAATCACGAGAAAGTGACGGCGAAACACGACGCAGACACTTTTAGCCAGGGTCGCCTCATCCACAGACACACACACAAGGTTAGCTCCACCACTCCAACTAGCATTATATACAGAACTGCTCATGAGAGGATTTAAAATCCGGCGCGGGATATTTTTGACGTAAAAAAAAGTAAAAACTACATCTCACCTACACCCACATAATACCCTGCCAGCCGCCATAAAGGGGTGTGGCAGGGGGTGAATTCACAACAAACATGCATTACATATCATGATTTGAAAGTATTAGTAATTACTAGTCAGTACTTCACAATTTAAAAAAGATCAAAATAGCAAAGCAAGCATGCTAAAACATGCTGTTAGTTGGGTTAGCTTTATGCCCTCATACGAACATGCAGCTACTTATTTTATCCATTGATACACTCGTACTGGATACATTTACGGAAATTCATATCCCCAATTGTACGATGAAAGAAGGACATTTTGAATCTGTCAGTTCGGCAAACAATTTCTCTAATTTTGTGATCATGGTCATTCTACCATAGTAGGTTGGTGTTCGCAAAATATTTTTAACATCATCACTGAAAATATGGTCTTGGAATTTATTTAAGAGATTAAATCTAAATTTCAACCTACGGTCTGTCAATGGTTCCCATTTTAGTTCATGTAATAGACTGGTTACGCTAATACAGTATCATCTCTTACCATCTTACCATCTCACCTCTTACCATCCGCTAGTATGGTTATCGTATCGTCCCGTAACAAATCTTGTCGATCTTCGCTGCACACGTTCAAGTTCATTATTTAGGCTTATTTCGTATGGATCAATTAATGAGCTTCTTGGTGAAAATGACGACAAAGTTTAAGAATTCTAAAATTGGAAGTCATCGGTTACATCATTTGAATGGTTTCGCATCATGGACCAAAGCGGACGATTCCATTATTACGCCAGAAGGTTTGATGAATATCCTTTGGTACTGGAGATTTTTGTCCAAATTATTATTGGGAGTATGTTCGGTATTGAATTTGTTAATCTGCCATGACAAATAGCAACTAAATTAAAACCAGTATCCGAAGTCCAGAAGAAAATAAATTACAGCCACGTTAGCAACGGACCCCAAAAATCTCCAGGCACAAATAAGTTTTTTTTATCACTTAAGTGGTTAGGAAAAGAACGAATTACGCACTAAGGATTATTGCCTAAGCTAAGCAGAGAGTATGAGCTGTGCATAATTCTGAGTAGCGTATGGTACGCTAATTCATTCCATAGCATTCCTGGTTTCTTTTTAAATATAGCAAATTTCCTGAAATGTTCTCAGGAATTTTCCAGGTACTAAATATCTCCCGAGGATTGCGGTTAGCTCCACCAATAACTAAGCATTGTATAGAACTGCTCACGAGAGGATTTACAAATCCGGCTTTGTCCGCTACCAGCTTCCGGCCGGTGTCGGCAAGATTTGTAAAGGAACGGTAAGATAACCTTATTAGCGTAACCAGTCTATTAAATGAATTAAATTGGGAATTATTGTCAGATCGCAGGTTGAAAATTGAGACTTAATGTCTTAAACAAATTTCAAGACCATATTTTCAGTATTAATGTTACAAATATTTTGCCGACCCCAACTTATTATGGTAGACTGGACCATGATCACAAAATTAGAGAAATAGATTGCCGCACTGACATATTCAAAATGTCCTTTTTTCCTCGTACTATTAGGGATATGAATAACGGTAAATATGTCCAATACGAGTGTAGCAATGGAAAACATTGGTAGATGCATTTTGGTATAAGGACTTGAAGTTAACCCAACTAACAGCATGTTTATGCATGTTTGCTTTGCTATTTTTATCTTTTTTTAAATAGTGAAGTTTAGAACAATATATGAACACTAATCCTTTTTTATGCATGATTTGTAGTGCATGTTTGGTGAGAATTCACCCCCTGCCACACACCTTTTTTGGTGGTTTGCAGGGCATTATGTGGATGTAGATGATTGTTTTACATCTTGGTTATGTAGCCACAACGCCGACGTCGCAAATCGGTCGCAAGACGCAGCAAGTGGGGGACAAGAGGCATGGCGAGGATGAAACGGCGGCGAGGATGGAATTGCGGAGATTGAATTATAGAGGAGGAGAGGGGGTGGGTCCAGGAGGGGAGGGGACGCAAGCCGCCGGCCTTAAAAGGGTTCTGAGGGAGAGGGGAGGGTAAGAGAGTACTCGCGTCTCGCGTGGGTAACAGTCTGGGAGGGCTCTGAGTGGAGGAGGAGGCAGTCGGCCGCGGCTCGCGGACGCACCACAAAGAAACAAAAGACGCGCGAGTGCGCGCGTGTCGCGAAAGGGGGTGACGAGGGAAAGGGGAGGTTGTGGAGACATATTGCACGCGAGTGGATGAAGAGAAGACGAAGGGGTGAGGGAGGGAACCCTTTCGACTGAAGGAGGAGCGCGAGATCAAAAAGCTCGCCATGGAAACGAAAGAGGGGGAGTCAACAAGGGAGTAGGGAATGCACACGCCGTGCCAGTGACTCCACTTACGATCTCGAGACACTGCACAGAGGACAGCATCACGTCCGTCACCATGACAGCGATTCCCAAAATACACCTGCCCAATTGAATTGAGTAAAATGAGGAGAATAAGCATGACATTTACCTATAACTCGGGTATTAATGTTGTACTTGATGCTAACTCTTCTCACAAATTCAAGTACAGTAGAACCTCGCTTACACGACCCTCAATAACACGACAACCTCAATGAAAAGTGCAATTTTCAAATCCCCTTGACATTGCCATTTAACGTTATAGAGTTGATTTAACACGTAATGTTAAATTACCTCTATAACGCGACTCATATTATCCAAACAATCTCAATAACACGGATTTTTTCCAATTCACAACGTAACTCAGAACCTTTATAACAAGTCGTTTTGAGAAGTCAACCTCGATAACGCGACTCTTTGAAACATCGAAAATAAGGATTGATCTAGTAAATAAGTTTAGTAATTTTTCACTCGTTGCTTTTCTCATAATTCTGTTGACCTCAGAAAAACGCAAATTTTGACGAAAATAAGCTGATGTCCATGGCGTGTATGAAGTTAAATTCCAAACGTGTTAGCAAGGGTCGCTCTAAAATTCACTCGTTATGATGGGATTTAGTGATTCCATTAACCTCGATAACACGACTGATAGCCAAAATAACCTTGATAACACGACCCTCAGCAAAAAGAGCACCTCGTAATAAGACTGTTTCCCTAATCCCATTTAGACACTTCTTATCCAGGTTCTACTGTATATAAACCAATATTTTCTATCCCCACCACAAATATTATTGAATGCTATTGAAATGATCTGGAAAATTGAAGAAAGTCACGTGATTTCAAACGCCTTCTGACGTCACTTCTGACGTGACATGATGCATGTATTAACCCCTTAAATACTATAGATACTAACAATCTAGTTGCATGAGACCCTATTGTTGCTTGTTTGCATGTCAATAGTGCATGCTTGGTGATATTCATCCCCTGCCACACTACCTCGCGGTGGCTTGCAGGGTATCGTGTAGATGTAAATATCTACGGAAGCAGACGCATATTTTAGAAGAAAACGAAGCGAATATATTATTTTTTAGTTTTTTAGACGTTTCTTGCAGCCTGAAATTCAGACAAATTCAGGGGGGGGGGGGATTGCTTTCCCTGGGTCACTTGTGATTTCCTGAGAAGTTAGGACACGCAGAAAATAGAATCGGGAGGATATTTTTTGTGAGGTGTCCAGAGAGTCTCCCGCCCGGGATTTGAACCCAAGACTCTCAGGCCAGTAGCATAGCGCTCTACCCACTACGACCTTCCATAGCCAATAGAAGGGCAGAATGGTGGCGTTTACTCGGAACCGAAATAGCAATTTTGTGCACGAAATTGTTAGAATTGGAAACGAAAAGAGAAATTTAGTGAAAAAATTAATCTTCTAACCACAACCATTCACTCATAAATCAAAAATTAAAATATGCAAAAGGTGACCCCCTCCGAAAAAGCTGCTGTGATAACATTGACGTCATTTTCCTCCCGTCCTTGACTGCTCTTATGGGAAGGGAAGGGAGTGGAGAGGTTCTAGGAAGGTCTGCTTGCAATGATCCTGTCGCAATCGCTCCCATTGGCCGAGTCAGCTGTGTCCCCCCCATTGCGATAAGGCAAAGTAGCTTCGCGGGCTCAGCTGTGATTGGACGAAGTCGATATACGTCAGAGGTTACACCACGCCCAATTTTCCGAAAGGGTTAAAAACATCAGGTTTTCGCCGCTTAAAACTCGATAAATAATTTACGGATCAGAAAACGTAAAAATACGGGTCTTTTTATTTTACAAACTCTATCAGTTTCGGCAATAAAAAAATATGGTAAACGACCCCATTGATTAACGAGTTTACTATTCAATGAATTTCACCGAGTTTTCATCCCAACCATTAACTCCCAAGGATGAAAGCAGAAGAGAGATAAATGGAATCATGTTTTTAAGGTACCTCGATATCATATTGCACCATCTAACCTTGATCCTTCAACACATTCCTGACGGAATCAGGAAGATTCGGATCACAGGCCGCCACAGTCGCCGCCGGGAGAAAAAGGAAGCTATGAAAAAGTCAGAGAGGGTCGAACGGCTTCTTGACGTGCATTAATATGCGCATTGCTTACCTCTGCCACGTTTTATATTCAAATGACCACGGGATCGAAGGGAACGCCAATTGGGTCTCTTCGAACGGGTTAGGTTAAACTCGCGTGCCGGCTAGTCACTAGGCGCTGGGGAACTCCGGGGCCAGAGCCACAGAATGATTCGTTGCGCTGAGAATGAAGGATTCCTCGGGCATTTCCGCTTCCCTTTCAACGAGGCGTTTAAACACGTCACATTCTAAGAGCACAGAATATGCGATATCGAGATTTAATGTGACCTACAAGATTTTGAAAATTGGTGTCATACATGGCAGTTAGAATTAAATTTTTTTAAATGCCTAGTAATGAATTTTTGGAAAAAGAATAGCTCTCTTCCTAGCACTTACAAAATAAGTAATAATGAATTTTCAAACGTAAAATCCATTAAATATCTTGGAATAAGACTGACACATGATATTTCCTGGGGTAACATATACGTGAAATAATGGGTCAAGCGAATCGTAAACTGGGATTCATCAAAAGAGTATTGGGTAAATGTGACCATCATGTACGAGAGAAATCAGCTACTTTTCCCTTGTTAGACCTCATTTGGCATATGCTGCCAGTGTATGGGATCCCTACTAAATCGGTCTAAATAATGAACTTGAACGTGTGCTGCGAAGATCGGCAAGATTTATAAAGGGACGGTACGATAACTACATTAGCGTAACCAGTCTATTAAATGAATTACATTGGGAATCATTGTCAGATCGCAGGTTGAAATTTAGACTTAATCTCTTCCACAAATTCCAAGGCAATATTTTCAGTGATGATGTTAAAAATATTTTGCGAACCCCAACTTACTATGGTAGACTGGACCATAATCACAAAATTAGAGAAATTGATTACCGAACTGACAATTCCAAAAAGTCCTTTTTTCCTCGTACAATTAGGGAAATGAATACCGGTAAATATATCCAATACGAGTGTAGCAATGGATAACATTGGAAGCTGCATGTTGGTATAAAGACTTGAAGCTAACCCAACTACCAGCATGATTTTGCATATTTGCTTTGCTATTTTTATCTTTTTAAAAAGTGTGAAGTTTAGAACAGGATATAAATACTAATCCTTTTAAATGCAAGATATGTAGTGCACGTTTGGTGAGAATTCAACCCCTGCCACACACTTTTATGGTGGCTTGCTGGGTATTATGTAGATTTAGATGTAAATGTAGATGAATATTTTCCGAATGGACGAACAAGTCGGAGATCATCTCCCTCAATCTCCTTTTCTTTCGCGTTTCCATCCTTTGTATGCTGGTGTAGGGACTTCTAAGGTAACCCAACGTACAGCATACTTTCGCTAGCTTTCTTCGTTATTTTTATCTTTTTTAAATCAAGAAGTTTTAACCTAGAGCATTACTAATTCTTTTTTATGAATGATATGCAATGTATCTGTGGTGTGAATTTATCCCCTGCCACACACCTTTATGATAATTCCAGGGTATTATGTACGTAGATGTTTTCTTCCGGCATCGTTCGGTCCTTCTTGATTCAGAAAAGATGTGGGAGGTAGGCCGGCAATGAAATCCGACGCCGTTGGATACCGATGAATCGTTAACAGGAACGGGGAAAAAAGAAACGTAAGCTGGGGAGAGCAAATGGGAAGATTTTATCGAGGACTTCGGCGAAGGAAGGAAGGAAGAGAACTTATAACAGAGTACAAGGGGTAGCAAAGCAAAGGGAATATGTAGGTGCAACGTTGCTAAAGCAGTCTGTATATCTTGATGCATGAATGGGGGCGTTCACTGGGAACCGAAATCGCAATTTTGTCCACGAAATCGTTAGATGGAAACAAAAAAAGAATTTTAGCGAAAAAATTAATCTTCTAACCACAACCATTCACTCATAAATCAAAAATTAAAATTAGCAAAAGGTGACGCCCACCGAAAAAGCTGCTGCAATAAAATTGACGTCATTTACCTCCCGCCCTTGACTGCTCTTATGGGAAGGGAAGGGAGTGGAGGGGGGTTCTCGGAAGGTCTGATCGCACATATGCTGTCGCAACTGCTTCTATTGGTAGAGTCAGCTGTGCCCCCCCCCAATACGATTAGGCAAAGTAGCTTCGCGGGCTCAGTTGTGATTGGACGAAGTCGATATGCGTCGGAGGTTTTTCTGGAAGGGTTAAAAACATCAGTTTTTCGCCGCTTATAACTCGAGAAGTAATTGACGGATCAGAAAACGGAAAAATACGGAGCTTTTTTTTTTTACAAACTCTATCAGATTCGGCAATAAGAAAAATATGGTTAACGACCCCATTTGATGATACCTTTATAGTGCCAAAGAATCTCTGCTAAGATGAAGGAATATCTGTTTTTTTTTAAAGTATGCCATCATAAGGAAATCAACCAAAGGCATTTAGTCGGATTCTGCCTTTCTAAACCCATTTTCAGGCATCGTTTCGATCAAGAAAAAACTAAAAACCTCTAAGCAATATATTCCCTTCGTTTTCTTCTAAAATTAAGGTTTGTTTCCGTGGCAATATGGAACGTATACCGTAAAGTGACGTTTAAAGACGTTTCAGATCACGTGACTTTCGTCAATTGTCGGGAACATTTTTATAGCATTTAATATTCTTTGCGGTTGGCGAAAAACATATCAACTTATACGCTAAATTTTGTGTGAAAATTTCGCATCAAGAACATCACTAACATACTAGAAACATATTTCATGCATATTCCCCATTCATAAAACGCGATGAAGTCGAGACGTCTGAATTCGTTCTGCTAAGGGGTTTCCGTGACCGCAATTCGTGACAATGGAGCATTAGGTTCATGCATCACTACATCTACATAATACCCTGCAAGCCACCATAAAGGCAGGGGGTGAATTCTCACCAAACATGCACTACATATCATGCATAAAAAAGGATTAGCATTTATATAGGTACTGTTCAAAACCTCACTATTTAAAAAAAAGATAAAAATAGCAAAGCATGCATGCAAAAACATGCTGTTAGTTGGGTTAAGTTTTAAGTCCTTGTACCAACATGCAGCTACCAATGTTATCCATTGCTACACTCGTACTGGATATATTTACCGTTATTCATATCCCTAATTGTACGAAGAAAAGAGGACATTTTGAATCTTTCAGTTCGGCAATCAATTTCTCTAATTTTGTGATTATGGTCCAGTCTACCACAGTAAGTTGGGGTCCGCAAAATATTGTTAACATCATCACTGAAAATATGGTCTTGGAATTTATTTAGGGGATTAAGTCTAAAATTCAACCTAGGATCTGACAATAATTCCCAATTTAATTCATTTAATAGACTGGTTACGCTAATAAGGTTATCGTACCGTCCCTTTACAAATCTTGTCGCTCTTCGCTGCACACGTTTAAGTTCGTTATTTAGGATGCTGCACTAGATGCGGTTTTGTTCACTGAAGGTTGAAGGGGGAGGGGGATCCAACCTCCTCCGTCTGGAATAAAAGCTTCCCTCCGACCCCGGTAAATCTCCAGCCCACGCTTTCCCCGGCGCATTCCAGAAATTTCCATCCTTGCCGGCTTCCAGGCTGCATTCATAAACTCAATGCATACGCAGCAAAGACGCGACGCATTAGTTATGCGGGTATTGAGGCTCCGAAACTTTTTCGGCTGGAGCACCACAATGCTTTCGAGCGGACAGCTCCCATATATCCGCCGAGAGAGGACTCTCGAATACAAAAACGGATTGAAGTAGGAGGAACACTCCTTCAATCAATTCTGAGATAAGAGACTAGCTAGACAAAGGGGTTTTTTTTTTGACTATTTTGGAGCAAAAACTCCATTCAGGCGAGTGATTCATGCCATTCGCCACAAAAAGGTTCCCGAGAGCGAGTTCAGGACGTCAAAACGGCGAGGCGCGGATGTCGCGAGTTGCGTTTTATGATCGTCGCTTTTTTTTAACCAAACAAAAGCGGAGGCCGCGGAAAGGAAGCGCCCTCGCTTCAAACTTTAAAAAGTGTGACGCATTCAGTAAATTCGAGCAAACTCTGAGCACAGCCGTGAGGACAAACCGATGATGCAGAAATATCTCATTTTACGAATTATACGTGCAGAAAAATCTCATTTCGCAATTTAATCCCATTTCGCCATTATGAACTCCATCTAATACTTTTACTGCTAGAATGTTATACAATAAATGTACGTTTGGACGGCCTTACTGGAACCATAAATAAGAAAAAAGGAATGTCTTGCAAAATGGAAAGGTAGTCCATAACATTTGAGACTACTCACATCATGATATCTCCAAAAAATAAATAAATTTACCTTACCATGAGAATAAAATTGCACGCATGACATTAACACGGATTTATAAAACTATCAGATTATGTGGATTTTTATTCTTTTATAACACCTACATCTACATAATACCCTGCCACCACCACAAAAGTGTGTGGCAGGGGGTGATTTCTCACCAAACATGCATTACATATCATGCATGCAAATTATTAGTCTGTATATTCCAGTCTATACTTCACTATTTAAAAAAAGATAAAAATAGAAAATCAAGCATGCAAAGACATGCTGTTAGTTGTGTCAGATTAAAGTCCTTATACCGGCATGCAACTACCTATGCTATACATTGATACACTCGTATTCATGCTACTGGATATATTTACAGATATTGATGTCCCTAGTTGTATGTACAAGGAAAAATAGACATTTTGAATCTCTCAGTTCGGCAGTCAATTTCTCTAATTTCGTAATCATGCTCCAGAGTGCCATAGTAAGTTGGAGTTCCCAAAATACCGCTGAACTAACTAACAGACTGTTTTTGCATGATTCCTTTGCTGTTTTAATATTTTTTGAATTGTGATGTTTGGACTAGAATGTAATGACTAATCATTTTTAAGCAATTTCGGTGTAAATTCACCCCCTGCCACACACATTTACGGAGGCTTGCTGGGTATTATGAAGATGTATAAACAGCATATTATTCCACGGAACTCATTGGATATTAAGTGAATACGAGCTATGTGGTTAGAGGGATTAGATGTCGTAACATGCATGCTATTAGATTCCTTTTTAGAAATTTGAACACCCAATATTAGAAAGATAATTAGTAAGTTGTATTTCAGACCTCTTTTTTATTACATATATGGATGATTTTTCGGGAGTTTAGGGCCTTTTCTTGAAAATGAAAAATATTTAACTTTCGTCCAACGTTTCGGAAAATGTGTTTTTTTCCTTCTGCAGGGCTAAAAATGGAATGATCCACCAACAACATAACAATAATAAGTAATATGATTTACAGGATGTTTACAGTGCCAAATGCTTTACAATATACTTTTTTACAAATTTTAACGCCAAAAAATTACATGGTGTGGATTACATTATAATTGATTATGGGAACAAATAAGTAGTCTTAAAAAAAAACAGATTACAGAATAGCACACGTTTGTTCAATGCCATGTAACAATTGTAATAATAGCAATATGGGCCAAACATCACAATATTTAGAAAACTGACTTTCACAACACAGAACATCCATAAAAAATAAAATACAATTCTGTGCATTGACAAATCATGCAACAACAACCACCATACTTTTAATTTCGACCAAACAAAAATTTTAGACACTGAAGAAAATTTATCAAAATGGTTATTTAAAGAAATGTATCATATTGCTAAATATCAAAATTCATGTAATAAAGGAAAAGACATTTCTAATTTAAGTAAAATATATAATAATTTAATACATCAAGATTAAAAAATTATAACACATAGACCTTAGCAACCAATTTGTAAACAAATTCACCTTATAGAACTTAATGCTAGTAGTGAAGGCTGCTCGGGTGCTCCACCGGGTAATCTCCTCCTTGGCTGCCGACGTTTCGGGGTACGAGTCGTACTCCATCATCAGGGCTGAATGTGAGCAGCCTTCACTACCAGCATACGCCGGGAAAGCATCAGATAACTTAATGCTAGCTCTACACGCTACGATGAGCGGCCCGGATCAGCCGACATAACGGCTGATCCCACCGTGTAGAGGCGCCACCGATGTTCAGCCGAGGGGTAGGCTCAGCTAGCCACGGGACCCCAGCTTAAGTAATACGCTTTGTTTTTGTTCGGATTAAACAACTCGCGATAGCAGCGCCTGCTCGCCAGAAAATATTTGGCGACGGATTATGAACGAAATGATCCGACTCCGTAGCCTTGAGCTGAATCGACCGTCGCGCCATCAAGGGAACACGGTTTGTGATACCAATTATGACGTTTTTTCCATATATGGGTATGGTTGTGACGTCGGAATCTCGAACTCGACTTTACAGAATTAGGCCCAAGGTATGTAAAAGTCATTCCTGTTAATTTTTTGGAGATATAATTTGTAAATAATTATATTGTAAAGCATTTGGCAATTAAACATCCTTTAAATAATGTTACTTATTATAATTATATTATTGGTGGTTCATCCCATTTTTAGCCCTGCAGAAGGAAAAATACATTTTCCGAAACGTCGGCCGAAAGTTAAATATTTTTCATTTTCAAAAAAAGCACCTAAACTCCAGAAAAATCATCTATATATTAGAAAGATATGCAAACAATTGCATGTTAGTCTGAGTTTGTATTAATATTATTACCAATGAGCTGTTGAGAATGAGGTAAAAATACAAAAAACAAGAGTCAATGGAATTCGATTAAGTTTTAAAACAAGATCGCTTCCTTGAAATAAGCGGGAAAGGACGACAAGGCAATTACTGTGCCAGGTTTCTCAGCAACAAAAAAGGTCACCATTGACTTCAACGTCGACATGTCAATGGAGCCGTCGGTTTACGTCCAGAGGGAGAAATGCTCCTTCGCTCTAATTCCATTTCGATGCAAATCTTCCCGGCGTCGTCCGAAATAAGAATGATACGCCCACGGGGAAACGGAATGCAGCTCGGGACAATAGATCGCCACAACGGTATCAAAGGAATTCTCAATCCTCCGCCGATGCTTCTCTCGGTGATGCGTTCCGTTAATAGCGTGGACGTGCTTTCAACTCCCCAACATGGATCTGATGAGAGGATCAGGCGAGTTTTACGTGCTCCATGAAAAGCCTACTTAGTTTATAATGGAAGAGGTTTTGGTTGGGAAATAAATTATTTGACGCATTCGGAGAATATCTAAATTTTCGTGCTCCGTTTGGTGTCCGAAGCAAGGAAAGGATTTATGTAAACATGGACTAATAAAATGGGGCGAAGAAAAGGGAATGTTCCAATAATTAGGGATTCCAAAGGGTCCATCTACATCTTCGTAATACCCTGCGAACCACAATGAGAGTGAGTGGCAGGGGGTGCAGAATGCCGACCATGCACTATTCAACTAGGCTACTACATACACACACGCTAGATTATAGGGTCACACGCAGATAGATGGTTCGCAACTACATAGTAAAAAGGGATTGGTTGTTAATAATTGCATCATGCACTTCAGACTACTCTAACAATATTGCACCTACCTATCCCTTTGCTATGCTGCCTATTCCGCTCTCTTATGGTACGCGGGAAAAATTACATTTTAAATCTATCGGCACGACAATCTATCCCCCTAATTTTGTTTATCTGATTAATCCTAGCAAAATAAGAAGGGGCTCTTAATATATACATCTAACGTCATCTGTAAACAAATCAGAATCGAATTTACTCAAAAGGTTTAACCTAATTTTTAACGGCGTTCTAATAGTAGGTAATTCCCATCCTAGTTCATCTAATAAAATCACGACACTAATGCAATTATCATAACGGCCTTTAATAAATCAGGCCTATTTCCTTTGCACACGATATAAACCCTTTATCTACAGTTTCAAGGGATCAGAAGCGTGAGTCCAAAGAATTGCTTTCACCTGCTTCTACGGCCGTTTGCAGACATAACAAAGTCGACGCGTCTAATCCAAACGCTTAGGAGGTAACTGAAAGTGTTCCTGCAATGGTTTTCGGAATAGTGTGCAATGGGGGCGTTCACTCGGAACCGAAATCGCTATTTTGTACACGAAATTAAAATGAGCAAAAGGTGAGGCCCACCGAACAAGCTGCTTTGAGACTAACTACGTAATCCACCTCCCGTCCTTGACTGCTCTTATGGGAAGGGAAGGGAGTGGAGCGGGGTTCTCGGAAGGTCTGCTCGCACAGATCCTGTCGCAATCGATCCTATTGGCGGATTCAGCTGTGTCCCCCCCATTGCGATAAGGCGAAGTAGCTTCGCGGGTTCAGTTGTGATTTGACGAAGTCGATATACGTCAAAGGTTGCACCACGCCCACTTCTCCGAATGTGTTATAAACATCAGTTTTTCGCCGCTTATAACTCGAGAAATAATTGACGGATCAGAAAACGGAAAAATACGGGTCTTTTTATTTTACAAACTCTATCATATTCGGCAATAAAAAAATATGGTACACGACCCCATCGATACGGTTCTACTATCTATGTATTAAGTGTCACTAAGCATTGGCGTATTTGTCTCTGATATATCATTGCAGAATAAGACTGTCCAATGCAGATGAGACCCCTTTCAATCCTGCATTTACTAACATCAAATCATTATTCTGGAGATAAAAATAGTTCTCAGAATAAGGAAGCAAATAAAAAAAAAATTCGGCGATAAAATTGAATAACGCTCTTTTAAAGAACAACCACTTCAAAACCTGACGCAGTTTTGTTCCGTTATCCAGCACCAGTTATACGAGTTCCTCAAACGAATTCTTTCGCAAGGTCAGCCAGAGAAAAGCGAAGGTCGCCTCTTGGGGCATTGCTCGTGGGATGGAATGCATGGACGGTTGTCATTTACGGGATGGAAGCATCACATAATTAATAATGCATTTCCTACAAACGCCCTGCATAGCTGAACCAAATTAGGCGAGCAATTAGCTTCCGTATAAGCAGACGTCCACTAAAATATTACGGGGTGAGGAAAGAAACAAGACTTGGTTCATCATCATCATCAAGGGTCAACAATCCTAGGATTGGTTTGACGCAGCCCTCCACTCTATTCTTCTATCGGCCAAACTCTTCATATTAACGTAGTTCATTTCTTTCACGTCCTTTACGACCTGCTCCATGTAACTCATACGAGGCCTGCCTCTTCCATTCTTCCCGTTCACTTTTATTTCGACGACTGTCTTCATCTGTCGTATCTCAAGATATGGCCGATTAAGTTGTCCCTTCTTCTTTTTATAGTTTTCAGTACACTTATCTTTTCTCCCACTCTTCTTAGGACTTCCTCGTTACTTACTCGGTCGATCCATCTTGTCTTAATCATTCTTCGATAGCACCATATTTCGAATGCTTCCACCCTTTTCTTCTCCCCTACTGCCATCGTCCATACCTCACTGCGGTAAAGAAACATGCTCCAGACATACGTTTTGATGAATTGCTTCCTTACTTCCAGCTGTAAGTAGATTCTCTTTTGATAGAATGCCGTCTTTGCCTGGGCTATGCTACTCACTATTTCTTTCTTGCTTCGTCCATCGTTGGTTACTCTGCTTCCTAGGTAAGAGAACTCTTTCACCTAGACTTTCAGTTTCTGTTTTTCAAGTATAACGTTGGTTTTGGCCTCCTCTCTCTTGCAGCACACCAATATCTTAGTTTTTATCTTACTGATCTTCAGCTGATATCTGGCCATTGTCCTTTCCATGGTTTTTAGCATCTTATTCATATCCCTCTCTGTCTCTGCAACGAGTGCTATGTCATCAGCGAATCGCAGCAAGCTTATTTTTTCCCCGTAGATAGTCACTCCAGAAGACTTCTCTTTGATTTCATTGACGGTTCTCTCGATGTAAACATTAAAAATTACGGGAGACGGTACACAGCCTTGCCTCACTCCTTTCCTTATTCTTGCCTCTTCACAGTTGTGTCCAGATTTGATTACCGCCACTTGGTTTTTATACAAACTGTGGATGATTCTTCGGTCATTGTAAGACAATCCAATTCCTTTCAGAATTCCAAGCATTAAGGAATTGGTTAAAGACACCGAAACGATTTCCTGCGGATTGCAGATAGCAGAGCAGCGTAGAGCGCCAGCGTCACTTCAGCGAAAAATCCTAGAAGATACGAGGTCTAGACGCTACCCTCTTCCAAAAACATTAAAATATAACGATCCTGGAAAAAAAGACATTTTTTTCTGTACCCATATACGCCGTGATAAATCGAGGGAAACCTAAAGCTTGGCTGGGATACATGCCAAGATAAGATCTCTTAAGCAACCATCGCAGAGTAATAACGCTCACGAAAATGCCGCCTCTAGCCGATATATTTCACGAGAGGCACACACCCTTATTACAAACCCTATCTTGATCCGGGGAGCTCGGGAAGGAGCTCTTCTGGTTCAGCTGTAGGGAGCACGTGATCGATGCACGAAATTCACCAAGAACAGAGAGAGAGAGAGTGAATTTCATTAAGGACGCCCATTTCAGTTTTCATTTTGCGAGCGAAAATTAGGGATACTTTCCAGCAATTAGCTGGCAGGGTAAGGAGAAACTGGGTCTTCAGTTCTGGAGACTGAGGAGGCTGAAGCATCCTTCAAGCAATCACAACGCAATGGGTTTTGAGATAAGTTTTCTTTTCGGGCATTTTAGGAGGTTCCACCGTGACTCCGTGATTCAAAATCCCGTTAAAGAGCTATGTTATTTAATGAATAAATACCGATCCAGAAAAACACCTATATGGAAAATCATCTATAGGGCGATAACGCATACACAATAATTGTAAGAGTATATAGCGCGTAGCTATGTTTTTTTATTTTTTTTTATGCTATGTTTTTTTAGCTATGTTTTTGCAATGTTTTTTTTCCAGGATCGTTATATTTTAATGTTTTTTTATTTTTTTATTCTATTATATAGCGCGTTGTAGTTGTATTCTATTTTTTACGAGCTCTTTTAACTCATTTTGACTTCGGAACGTGACTGACGTGTTGTTGCCAGGTTTAATTTACAAAGTGAGAATGCATGCTCAATCCCGCTAATACGTATTCGAATATAGGTTAAATATTTTCTTACTTAGTTTTAAACTATTCCCTTGCAAATACAACTCTTTGTTTTGAATTATTTATATTCATATTTATTAAAATTGTTTGGCAACAATGAGACTGCTACCATTTGAAAGCAATGGTATTAATTACACCATATCAATAACCTATGAAATATTTAAATTACATAAAAAATACAAGAAGGGCCTTGGTAAGGTATATTCCTAAATTAAGTCGGTAAATAGGCTTGTAAGCGCGTTCTGTCACAAGTGCCGTTGCCAATGATAACAACATACTGCAGTGCCACTTTCTTGTAACTAAGGCTTTTCTGCTTTTTTTGAGCAATTATTTATTAATACCAATTAAACAGGTTTTTTCGTCAAAACGACATTTCTCTTTACATTATTTATCTGCAAATTTTACTGCAAGAGCCATTCTCTGCCATATAACCACGCATAAAATGCTGATTTTCAACATCTATGTTCTTCAAATTCAAGATGGAAAGGCCTCATTATTTTATTGCCAATCGATAGAAGGGCCAAAAAATTGTGTTTCCTGAAATTTTCACAAAAATGACATCTAATTCGTAATTCGGTGCAGCATCTTTAAGGACTGACGCCCTTCTTTGCATATAGTTCAAATTGACAACACTGAAAAAAAAACTGAAAATGACAACTTTTACTCATTAGGAAAATTGCTTATTATGCAGCCCTATGAAGATAAATCATCATAGGATGAAAAAGTTAGTCTAAGGATTATTTTTCTGTAGATGAGACCTCACTATTCATCTGCCGATCACAGATGTCAAAAAAGAGATTATGCTGAAGGTTAGAAGAAAAGGATTTCGCAACATTGCTTTTATAGTTGTGAGCAAATTGAAATAATAATATTTTACCATATCCATAGAAAATTGAAGGACAGCGAACTTGCCACGAGGACCTTAACGGCGTTACCCACTGAAATTGTAGCAGAAATTTCATAGAGAAAAACTATTTCACCTTAACGTGTACCTTAACCCGGATCTCTTTATTTCCAGCCAAGTGCCTTACCCAATTACGCCTATCCTACTTCGCTGTGGAAATCGGGGGATTCGTGTTCGAGTCCCGGTTAAGGCGAATAATTTTTTCTCTAATTTCGAAATTTCTTCTATATTCATAATATCTCATTGTTCATCACATCGACCTCAATTAACATGGGATGGTTCTCTCCAGGTAAAGTCGTTAATATAATAAAAACAGCAATTCTTCACTAATGTTTCGGAATTTTACTAATTCCTTCTTCAGGGCTATTACTATATGGTGAACTCCAACACACTTCAATATATAAATTTTTTAAATGGTATATCAAAACAATTCAACACTTAAATTACCTTGGAATCACATTAAAATCATATAATTCACATCAGTTGGTGAAGAATTGCTGTTTATATAATATTAACGACCTTACCTCGATAGAACCATCCCGCATATATTCATAATGCGTCCATCGTCTTCACGTTGAGTGAGTAAATTAAAGCCGTTGAGACGTATCCGTAAACTGTTGCAACAATCAGGTTACTCCTGATTGGCCGGAAGGATCTTCGAAATTTGGACAAAAAGGAGGAGTTCTATCGTTTTTATTTTATTTAAAATGGGATTCCACGTATTGCTAAATATATAGCCCGTGTCTCTATTGAAATTATTTTTGTTCAGGCCTCCTTAGCAAGCCTGTCCCAGAAATTGTTCGAACGGCAGATTAATTTTGCGCTATCCCATTTTATCCTGTGGTCCCGAGTGATACTATGTTCAGCCACAGCAGACTTATCAGGTTGCCCAAGCCTAAAATGCCTCCGATGTTCCTTTAAGCCTGGTGGCTATCCTTCTACCAGTCTCCCTCACGTAGACTTGGCCACATTCGCAAGAGATCTGGTAGACATCAGGAGTCATTAGGCCTACGGAGTCCTTCACGTTAAATAGTTGGTCTCTCAGTTTACTAATTGGTTTATGGACCGTATCTATGTTGTATATCTCTTGAGAATTCTCGAGATCTTGGCTGAGACTGTTGACAAATGCGGCAAAACGGCCCCGGCTACAGGTTTTGGCTTTCCATCCTCTTCCGACCCACGAGCGTTGAAGGTTCTTTTAATTACCGAAGAGATGTGCCGGTCGCTGTATCCATTTCTCCAGAATGTTGTCCTCAGATACCTCAACTCATCAGGAAGACTCTCGGTGTCAGCTGTGGCCTTAAGGCACGGTGTACTATGGTTGATAGTAGATAGCTGCTCTGTGGGAGGGGTGGTGATGGCTGCGAGCATGGCGAAGGTAGACTGGAGTTAACATACTCTCGTATTCTAGAACTCTAAAGGGTCCCGCTAATAATAACCTCATCATTTCTGAGAGCTTGGTTTATCATAAGCAGCGTTCTCTGGAGTTTTTACGAACACCGTCCCACTTGGACTTAACGAGCGTTCTCCAGAGCGTTCCCCATCAACGTCCACACAAACCAGACGCATGAAAGTCGCCAGGCCAAGGGAGTTGCTCTTCAAAAGATTCCGTTGACTTTTTAGAACCACTGAATTCACGGGTAATGTGAGAATGGTGTACGGAGGTCAAGGGGACGCAGAATAAGTGCGATACTAGTGATAGAAAAATCGATTTCGATTTAAATCAAAAATCGAGTTTTAATAGTCAAAGATCGAGGAAATCGAGATCGAGCCATGATCTTCGAGTTTCGATCCAAACTCGATTTTTCAACTTCGATCTCGACCATTTCGTTTGTTCTTAGCAGCGCGTAGTAGTCAGAAGAGGTCCTCGATGAACTGCCACTGAGGTCACTTCTTGTTAGAAGTAGATGCCAGTAGAAGTTAGGCAATACCTCAACAGGCCCCCCGGCGATAGGAAAGTCAACCCCCAATCCTCTGAAAGTCTGGGCGGAAATAAAGGGTGAATACCCCAACACGTACCGTTTCCCGATCAGAGTGCTGAGTATGATAACGTCATCCGTCCCATGCGAAAGACTTTTCTCTAAGGCCGGTAAAATTGGAAAGGCACGCCCTAGATCATCTAGAAAGCATCTCAATCAGTTGATCTTTCTTAAAAATTTTAGTGAAGCCGAATGGTTTCAAGCGGTGATCCACATTAAAGTAAATTGTAAATTTTTACGACAGCATTTTCAAGAATGTTTTCCAAGTACATTTTTAGGGATTTTTAATAAAATTCAAAAATGTATTATGAGCGTTTTTCAAATGAATAATAAACATGTTTTGTACCAAATGCATTTTTTTTTAAAATAAACCGTAGATTGTTTCGATTAATCGATCTTTTGGTTCAAATTTCGTGTTTGCTGAAAAGTCAAGCTTTTCATTTCGATTAAAAATCGATTCCTCGAAAAATCGATTTCGACCGACATTTTTCCATTACTATGCGATACCGTGGGAATTTTCAGAATTCAGAAAGCAATAAGTTATTTACCTAGGATGGAGCTTATAAGACCATGGCGATGCAGCATAAAAATCTAGCAATAAATGTTTGGAAGAATCAGGTGGTAAAGCCTTTGAACTCTATTCCACGGAATAGCTAATTTTTCTCAAGGGAGTTGATTTTTTTAAGTCTGGAGTCATATACTTCTCACCCATTTCCTCTCTAATAAAGAAAACGAATGGGGTGTGACATTGGAAAATAATAAATGAACTACATAAATAATCTCAAAAGTGTGCTTTTACAACGACAAATATCTCCACCCATACAAAAAACCGAAAATAATAGTTGTCGCTACCGAATCGGTCGGTCAAGCGAATCGCAAACTGGGATTCGTCAAAAGAGTACTGGGTAAATGTGACGATCATGTACGAGAAATCAGCTACTTTTCCCTAGTAAGACCTCATTTGGAATATGCTTCCAGTGTATGGGATCCCTACGAAATCGGTCTAAATAATGAACTTGAACTGCAACGTGTCATCAATCTAATGACATGTGAAGATCGGCAAGATTTCTAAAGGGACGGTATGATAAACTTATTAGCGTAACCAATCAATTAAATGAATTAAATTGGGAATCATTGTCAGATCGCAGGTTGAAATTAGGACTTAATCTCTTAAACAAATTCCAAGACCATATTTTCAGTGATGTTGTTAAAAATATTTTGTGAACCCCAACTGATTATGATAGACTGGACCATAATCACAAAATTAGAGAAATTGATTGCTGAGCTGACAGATTCAAAATGTCCTTTTCTCCTCGTACTATTAGGGATATGAATAACGGTAAATATATCCAGTACGAGTGTAGCAATGGATAACATTGGTGCAACAGCATGTTTTTGCATGCATGCTTTGCTATTTTTATCTTTTTTTTAAATAGTGTAGTTTTGAACAGTACGTACATAAATGCTAATCCTTTTTTATGCATGATATGTAGTGCATTTTTGGTGAGAGTTCACCCCCTGCCACACACCTTTATGGTGGCTTGCAGGGTATTATGTAGATGTACCGCTGACGGAATCAAAACCCACCCCAACAGTTAGAAAACTATCAACCAATACAACCCCCTCTTAAATATAATGGCCCCTAATTGCTTTGTCCTCACACCTGTTCTACCTCGTCCTGATATCCACCATCAGCAAACGAATCCAAAATCTGAAGGGTCAGGAAGACAAGTGTGACCGCACGATGAACCACCCCGACATCAAACACTCCGCTCCTCCCGAGCGAAACCACTGGAGCTACATCGGCCGGGCCACAGTGAAGCCATACGATGGCCAAAGCTCAGTCAACAGATGATGCTCCTAGAATTACGACACCCTATTAACTGCCGCCAGCCCAGCGAAGGAAGAGATGATCCCTTGCGGGGAATAACGGTTTATGTAGTTACCGTCTGCGAGAATGTCAACTCAGCGACATCAAGCCAGCATTATGCATTTTTTATGAGCCCACAAACTGATATTCGACAACACCGTCTCCCGACCCCGGAGGCGTAAAACACTACACAAAACCAGAATTCACACACAGTATTCCGACTCAGGAAACATCAGCAACATATTACGGAAGTTTGAGCGAGATATTTCCCTAGTCATAATAATGCCCACAATGTTTTCCATATTCTTGTTGTATACGATTTTAAGCAGTATAATTACAAATTTGATAAAATTAGTGAATTTTAAACTTAATATTTTAAAATCAAATTTGACAGTTATTAACAACAAAAGTAATTAAGTCAGTAAATCGACTTGTTTCCATTGAAAGTAGCTGAACAGATTATCAGACAATTGATATCTTGTTTTTATAGATAGTATAGGTACTATTGAACCACAATACTAGATTATAAACTGTTTGTAACAACTTTACAATAAATTTCGAAACATAAAACAATGTTATAACTAACGCCTCTAAAGTTTTCAACAGGACAAATCATAAAGGTAGATATGGAAATTTCGTTCTAATTTTTGGGTTGGTCACGCTACACGCATGCGTTACTCGTTTGTCAACGGAGACATACTGTGGAAGCCCTTGTTTTGTGTGGATTACATCTTATTTGATATTTTTCGATATCAAGTGTTATGGAGCAACCGAGTAGTAGGAGTGGTCAATTTCTCAAGAAATCGGGTGTATGAGAAGAGGAAGATGAACGCGCCAAGGGCAAAAACCTTTAGTACGGAAGACGAATCCCACGAAAGGAGTTACAATTAATCGAAAAATTGTGATCCAGTGGGCGGACTGTAGATGTTGGGCTTCTAGGCGAGGAAATTTGCTGCGACGCTTGCCATTCGGATCGCTCTTTCCGAAATATACATCTACATAATACCCTGCAAGCCACCATAAAGGTGTGTGGCAGGGGGTGAATTCTCACCAAACAAGCACTACATATCATGTATAAAAAATTAGTAATAAAATGCAAGTCTAAACTTAAATTTTTAAAAAAAAAGATAAAAATTGCAAAGCAAGCATGCAAATTAATGCTGTTAGTTGAATTAGCTTTAAGTCCTTATACCAACATGCAACAAACTATGCTATTCATTGCTACACTCGTATTGGATATATTTACCGTTATACGTATCTCCATTTTTGTACGAGGGAAAAGGACATTTTGAATCTGTCAGTTCGGCAATCAATTTCTATAATTTTGTGATTATGGTCCAGTCTACCATAGTAAGTTGGGGTCCGCAAAATATTTTTAACATCATCAATGAAAATATGGTCTTGGAATTTGTTTAAGAGATTAAGTCTAAATTTCAACCTGCGATCTGACAATGATTCCAAATTTAATTCATTTAATAGACTGGTTACGCTAATAAGGTTATCGTACCGTCCCTTTACAAATCTTGCCGATCTTCGTTGCACACGTTGAAGTTCGTTATTTTGACCGATTTCGTAGGGATCCCATACACTGGCAGCATATTACAAATGAGGTCTTACAAGGGAGAATCTTTCTTTCCGTGATATACAGGGGGAAATTCGCCGTAATCGACCACAAACATGCGGAAAACCCGACAATGTTCACTGACTGAATGCCATGCAGATTAATGTCGCAAACACGTGCAGAAATCAGGACTTAAAAAGCCAAGTTATCAACCACAACATCGGCTATCGACGGCTGGAATGAGGAGATTCGAAGGATTTCGAATTTTTTCCGACGGTCACATAAATTCGGATTTGGGAAATGAAATGGGATTTACATGCTCTGTTATGAACTGCTCCGCTGACGCTGATTTTTATTTATGTGCTACTCAACGCAATTTTTTTTCCTAGCGGCAGCCGCTTGAGTTGGAATTTGTCCAGAGAAGAAAGCTACTATCCAAGTCGCCGGTCGAGTCTAGCAAATTCTTCCGAAGTAAAGAAGAATTTATGAACTCAGTTTATTACCTTAATACCGACGTTTCCACAAGAGGAATTAAGGAGGATCCACCGAATTATGAAGAGGATGTTATTTTTGTAAAAATTTCAGGACGCACCATTATTTGGCCCATCTATCGATTGGCATTAAAATAATCAGGCCTTACCATCATATATTTGAAGAAAAAGGACGTTGGGAATCAGCTATTTTAAATGTGGTTATACTGCAGAGCTCTTGCAGTAAAATTTGCAGATTAATAATGCAAAGAGAAATGTCGTTTTGACGAAAAACCAACGTAAGATGCGCAATTTAATGTAGAATTTAGCATTGTAAAAAAGTGCTCGCCTTACCACACTTGTTTAATTGATATCAATAAATGTTTGCTCGAAAGAAAGCAGAAAAGCCTTAGTTACATGGAAGTGGCGCTACAGTATGTTGTTATCATTGACAACGGTACTTGTGAAAGAACTTCCTTACAAGACTATTTACCGACTTAATTTAGGAATTACCTTACTAAGGTCCTTCTTATATTTTTGTATAATTTAAATATTTTATTGGTAATTGACATCGCGTAATTAATACCAATGCTTCCAAATGGTAGCAGCAAGATTGTTGCCAAACAATTTTCAAAAATATCAACAGCGATAACATTCAAAACAAAGAGTTCTATTTGCAAGGGAATAGTTTAAAACTAAGTAATAAAATATTTAACCTATTTTTGAATACGTATTAGCGGGATTGAGCAAGTATTCTCACTTTGTAAATTAAACGTGGCAACAACACTTCAGCCATGTTTCGAAGTCAAAATGAGTTAAAAGAGCTTGTAAAAAATAGAATGCAACTACAACGCTGTATATAATAGCATACCCATAGAATTATTGTATATGCGTTATCACCCTATAGATGATTTTTCATATAGGTGTTTTTCTGGATCGGTATTTATTCATTAAATAACATAGCTCTTTTACGGGATTTTGAATCGCGGAGTCACGGTGGAACCTCCTTTAAGTAGTCCCAAGGCACTCACTCCAGCAGGAGGCGCAATGGATCCCCTCTAAAATGACCCTCAAGGAACTTAAGTCGAGATAAACGATGCCAAATGTTTTGGCGTCCGTGGGATCTTGTGAACCCTCGGAGCAAAAACAGGGACGGGGTTGAAATTGAGCTTCGAAAGGCAACACACCCAGTACATTCCCGATTTCATTCCAAAAACAAAAAAAAAACCAACTCATGACCAGAGATACAAGAGAGAGCTGATCTATATGCACTACACCGAAGACCCCGTCGAATGGACTAGAATGAATTCATAAAAAAATTCATAGAGGAATACTTTCATAATTGTATTGTCCCCCGTCCCCATTTTCATAAGCTCCAATAAAAACATTTCGATTTCATTGAAACGCGCACGAGAAATCAAAGAGAGGTCTGTTGGAGTGAATGCCCCCGGCAAAAAATTTGCATGCTGCGATTCGCAGATGCCATAGCACTCACAGCAGAGACAGAGAGGGATCTGAACAAGATTCTGATAAACATAAAAAGAAAAATGGCCAGATATCAGCTGAAGGTCAATAAAAAGAAGATTGGTGAGTAGCAAGAGAGAAGAGGCCAAAACCAAGTTCAAACCAGGAAAACAAATGTCGCCAACACCTGTAGTGCTCCCCACGGCATCTATACTCGGGCGGAATGTTCACTCGGTATCGAAATCGCAATTTTGTGCACGAAATTGTTAGATGGAAACGAAAAAAGAAGTTTAGTGAAAAAATTAATCTTCTAACCACAACCATTCACTCATAAATCAAAAATTAAAATAAGCAAAAGGTGACGCCCACCGAAAAAGCTGCTTTGATATCATTGACGTCACTTTACTCCCGTCCTTGACTGCTTTTAGGGGAAGGGAAGGGAGTGGAGGGGGGTTCTCGGAAGGTCTGCTCGCACAGGTGCTGTCGCAATCGCTCCTATTGGCAGAGTCAGCTGTGTCCCCCCCCCCCCATTGCGTTAAGGCAAAGTAGCTTCGCGGGCTCAGTTGTGATTGGACGAAGTCGATATACGTCAGAGGTAGCACCACACCCACTATTCTGAAAGGGTTAAAAACTTCAGTTTTTCGCCGCTTATAACTCGAGAAATAATCCGACGGATCAAAAAACGGAAAAATACAGGTCTTTTTATTTCTCAAACTCTTATCGGATTCGGCAATATAAAAATTATGGTAAACGACCCCATTCTGACCCACAGTATTCCTTACAGCTGAGATCGGGTTTACGACGCTTCGAAAGTCTATGCCTAATTCCACACATCTCGTAATGTCTACGACCACATAAGAAGCCAGAAAAGCCCCAACAAGGATGGTCTCCTCACCGAGTGAGACAGGTTTAGTAGTGTATCAAAATCAACGCAAGAATCGGGTCGGAATCACTATCAGAACGTAAATAAAATGCCGATTTAACTCCAACAAACATTTAAAACGGATAGGTTCACTGAAGATGTTAGATAGACATAAATTACAAACCTGATCAATCATTACAATCATGCTAAACTTGACTAGATAAATAAGATTAGAGAGATAGATTGTCGTACCGATAGATTCAAAATGTCATTTTCCCACTTACTATACGAGAACACAATACGCAGATAAGCAAAGGGATAGGTAGGTGAAATATTGCAATTGCATGTTGGTATTAGGACGTAATGCTCGCCGAACCAACAGCATGTTTTTTTATGCTTGCTTAGCTATTTTAACCTCTTTTGAATTGCTTAGTTTAGACTAGAATAAATTTTCTAAACTTTATAAGCAAGATATGTAATGTAATTTTGGTGCGTATTCCCCACCTGTTACACACCTTTATGGTGGCTTGTAGGACAAATGTAGATGTAGAAATCTCTACTTCGGTCGGTAGGAAACTTTAGTGCACGAGCATAATCACTGTTTGGTGACAACTCACGCCCAGCTGCGTAACCTCCAGGTGGCATGTGGGGAGGTCAGCAGGCAAAAATGTAAATAATTGCTCTGGGGTGAAAACACTAATGTGAATTTAGGCTCGTATACATCGACATCTACATAATACCCTGCAAGCCACCTCAAAGGTGTGTGGCAGGGGGGAATTCTCACCAAAGATGCACTACATATCATACATAAAAAAGGATTAGTATTTATACTCTGTTCTAAGCTTCACTATTTAAAAAAAGATAAAAATAGCAGAGCAAACATGTAAAAAAATGTTGTTAGTTGGGTTAGCTTCAAGACCTTATACCAACATACACCTACCAATGTTATCCATTGCTACACTCGTATTGGATATAATTACCGTTATTCATATCCATAATTATACGAGGAAAAAAGGACGTTTTGAATCTCTCAGTTCGGCAATCAATTTCTGTAATTTTGTAATTGTGGTCTAGTCTACCATAGTAAGAAGGAGTTCGCAAAATATTTTTAACATCATCACTGAAAATATGGTCTTGGATTTGTTTAAAAGATTAAGTCTAAATTTAAACCTGCGATCTGACAATGATTCCCAATTTAATTCATTTTATGGACTGGTTACGCTAATGAAGTTATCGCATCGTCCCTCGACAAATATTGCCGATCTTTGCTGCACACGTACAAGTTCATTATTTAGACCGATTTCGTAGGGATCCCATACACTGGCAGCATATTCCAAATGAGGTCTTACAAGGGAAAAGTAGCTGATTTCTCGTACATGATAGTCACATTTACCCAATACTCTTTTGAGGAATCCCAGTTTACGATTCGCTTGACCGATTATTCCACGTATGTGTTTACCCCAGGAAAGACTATGCGTCAGTCTTATTCCAAGATATTTAATGGATTCCACGTTTGTTAATTCATTATTACTTATTTTGTAAGTTCTAGGAGGAGAGCTATTCTTTTTCCAAAAATTCATGCTAGACATTAAAAAAAAAATTATTTCTAACTGCAATGTATCACACCATTTTTCAATTGCTTATAGGTCATCATTTAAATATTGTTAATCATTTGGGCACAGAATTTCCCTGTACAGTACTGCGTCATCGACAAATAGATGAAGCTTACTTTTGACCACTTTACTGATATCATTCACGCACAGAAGGAACAGGAGGGGACCTAGCACACTACCTTGTGGGACACCTAAAATTACTTCAATTGCCGGGGAGGTACTATTCATTATTTTTTATTTTGTAAGTGCTAGGAGGAGAGCTATTCTTTTTCCAAAAATTCATTACAAGACATTCTTTAAAATTTAATTCTAAGTTACATGTATCACACCAATTTTCAATTGCTTCTAAACGGTGTAAAAAGGGAGCACATTAGCGCGAAGCACGGCCCCTTGGTTTCGACCGGGGATGGGTGGAGGATGCTCCTCTGATTCGAGGGAGAGATCTCCCACTTCAGCCGCCACTTCCTCCCTGAAGGGGGGGTCGGGATCGTTGGCCCGGGAGTGGGCCACCACGAGTGCGTCCCGCGAACACGGTCGCCACACCACCGGCGCTGGAGAACATGATTATGACTTTGACTCCCAGATTCAATAGAGCTATGTTATTCAATGAATAAATACCGATCCATAAAAACACCTATATGGTTAATCATCTATAGGGTGATAACGCATACACAATAATTGTATGAGTATGCTATTATAATGCACGTTGTAGGGGCATTCTATTTTTTGACAAGCTCATTAAACTCATTATGACTTCGAAACATGGCTGAAGTGTTGTTGCCACGTTTAATTTACTAAGTGAGAATACATGCTCAAACCCTGCCAATACGTATTCTAAAATAGGTTAAATATTTTCTTACTTAGTTTTAAACTATACCCTTGGAAATCAAACTTTGTTTTGAATTTAATTAGGTAATATTGATATTTTAGAAAACTCTTGGCAACAGTGACGTTGCTACCATTTGAAAGCATTGGTATTAATTACACAATGTCAATGGTCAATGAAATATTTAAATTACATAAAAAATATATAAAGGAACTTGGTAAGATATATTCCTTAATTAAGTTAGTAAATAGGCTTGTGAGCACGTTCCGTCACAAGTAGGGTTGCCAATGATAACAAAATACTGTAGCGCCAATTTCATGTAACTAAGGCTTTTCTGCTTTTTTTCGCGCAAGCATTTATTAATATCAATTCAACAAATGTGGTAAGGCAAGCACTTTTTCACAATGCTAAATTCTACATAAAATTTCGCAGTTTATATTAGTTAGTCGTCAAAACGATATTTCCCTTTACATTTATATATCTGCAAATTTTACTGCAAGTGCCATGCTCTGCCGTATAGCCACGTATAAAATAATTGATTTTCAACGTCTTTTTTCTTCGTATTAATTATGGAAAGCCAAATTATTTTATCGCCAATCGATAGAAGGGCCAAAATATGATGTGTCCTGAAATGTTCACAAAAATGGCATCTACTTCATAATTCGGTGGAGCCTCCTCGAGGAGGAACCATTATTTTAGGCATGCCCGAAAACCTGCCCTGATTTTAACATATATTATAGTTCATCGTTTTCCCTGTCGAATGGCGTAAAAATATTGCTATGTCATCGACCATTTAACCAAGATATATGGATTTGAAAATAAAGGCTTTTAACGTTGAAATGCATTGTCCTTATGGGAGTATGATGACCTTCCTTCAAATAAGAATGAACTGAACGAGCCCCGACTGAATGAGAAAAAACAATTAAATTACCTGCAGTTTTGCTACGAAATTCAGTACCTGACTCTCTGTATTAATAATATTGTAACGAGATATTCAGAGACGCAAGGTTTTCAAATCATTCGTGTTTGTACCACGGGACTCCTTGGTTACCTAATCCAGATAATCACGACGTTTTCAAACACACCTCCCTGATCTCGGTTATATTTTATTTAACAAAACCGTGTAAAAATAGGAATACTCTGCAACGGGGAACATGAAGAAAGATATCATTTCTATACTGATAGAATACTAATGATAACTCTAACTTAACGCTCCGAACACTCTTATAGAAAAAACTGCGTGGCGATTTAGTGCGAGTCAAGGACGAATTGGGACTCTAAACACCTGGAGTTTACCGTATCCCATGTCAGTGTGGAAAAATTGGAGAGACAGGGCGCACGATAGAGACCCGAATAAAAGAGGTATATCAGGTTGTTCCACCCGGAAAAAACTACTTTGGCTGAACATAGCTTATCGGAAGATCACATCATCTCCTTCGATGAGGCTCGCTTGGTGTCCAAAGCAAATGGGTATTGGGACCGTCTCCTTAAAGAGGTCGTAGAAATCAGGCTGGAAGATAACACTCTCTGAGTGACTCTGCTGAGGATGTACCCAGAGTCTCATCGAGACTCTGGGTACATCCTCAGCAGAGAATGGAAACCGTTAATTCGAAAAATAACGAAAAAAACGAAGTGAACAATGCCCCGCGTATGAGACGGCTATATAAGCGCAGGGCGGAATGCCCTGCAAGCTTTATTGCTCTGAATAAACGATGGAGGAGTATTCCGTCGAAACGTCAGAAACGCAAAATCTTATTCGGCTGGAAACCCGAGAATGGGGGCGTTTACCCGGAACCGAAATCGCAATTTTGTACACGAAATCGTTAGATGGAAAAAAAAAAAAGAATTTTAGTGAAAAAATTAATCTACTAACCACAACCATTCACACATAAATCCAAAATTAAATTAAGCAAAAGGTGAAGCCCACCGAAAAAGCTGCTGTGATAACATTGACGTCATTTTCCGCCCGCCCTTGACTGCTTTTCGTGGAAGGGAAGGGAGTGGAGGGGGTTTCTCGTAAGGTCTGCTCGCACAGATGCTGTCGCAATCGCTCCCATTGGGAGAGTCAGCTGTGTCCCCCCCCCCCATTGCGATGAGGCGAAGTAGCTTCGCGGGCTCAGTTGTGATTGGACGTCGTCGATATACGTCAGAGGTTGCACCACGCCCACTTTTCCGAAAGGGTTAAAAACATCAGCTATTCGCCGCCTATAACTCGAGAAATAATTAACGGATCAAAAAACGAAACATACGGGTCTTTTATTTTACAAACTCAATCAGATTCGACAATAAAAAAATTATGGTAAACGACCCCATTATTAATAAATAAAAAACTCTTATAGGTTGTACATAAACACCATTAGCCTCTCGCCGCGCAACAATGCCCGAAGGCGACGATTGCTTGACGCATCACGCCCTCCCCTAAACGACACGGCCGGGGCGGTTACTATTGAAAGCAACTGCCAAGCTCACCGCGCTGACAAGAAGTGGCCGTCCCGTTTCTCCATCACGGTAGCGTACGGACTGAAGGCATTCGTCCCCTCTCCGCACGCAGCTGGATGGCGGAGGCGAGGAGGAGTCCTCAATCCACCACCCACTGATAATGAGGGCCATTTCTTATTTGTCGAGCACATCCGCTGGGCCGCGACGGAGGTGGAACCAACTCTTTCTTTCTTTCAATATATCTCCTCCTCGAGATTCTTTTATTTCCCATCCTTCCGTCTTCCCGCGAGGCGGCGATGAAAGCGAAGAGGTCGGGCTTGTTAAGTGTCCCTTGCGATTCCCTCGAACAGAGGAGCGCGACTCAAGCGGAGGACCCTCCAATGCGCCGCTCCGCCATATTGGTCGCCCCTTAGAGGAACTGTCGGTGTTAGAGGTGAATCGAGCTATCCTACATCTACACGAAAAACCCTGAGCAAAACCGCGATGGTGTGTACCAGGGGGTGAAAATCACCAAACATAAACGTTTTATCTACACGAAAAACCCTTAGCCATACCACGATGGTGAGTGGCAGGGGGTAAATATCACCAATAAACGATTTATCTACATCTACATAATACCCTGCATGCCACCATAAATGTGTGTGGCAGGGGGTGAATTCTCACCAAACATGCACTACATATCATGCATTTAAAAGGATTAGTAGTAACATATTAGTCTAACCTTCACAATTTAAAAAGATAAAAATAGCAAAGCATACATGCAAAAACATGCTGTTAGTTGGGTTAGCTTTAAGTCCTTACACCAACATGCAGCTACCAGTGTTATCCATTGCTACACTCGTATTGGACATATTTACCGCTATTCATATCCCTAATTGTACGAGGAAAATAGGACATTTTGAATCTGTCAGTTTGGCAATCGTTTTCTCTAATTTTGCGATTATGGTCCAGTCTGCCATAGTAAGTTGGGGTTCGCAAAATATTTTTAACATCATCACTGAAAATATGGTCAAGGAATTTGATTAAGAGATTAAGTCTGAATTTCAACCTGCGATCTGACAATGATTCCCAATTATATCCATTTAATAGACCGTTTACGCTAATACGGTTAACGTACCGTTAACCGTAGTTTCATGTCAATAGTGATCATGATTGTTGATCTTTCACCGCCTGCCACACACCCTCGCGGAGGCTAGCTGGGCAATAGCGTAGATGTGGATGCAGTCACTCAACAACGGTATCTCAACAGCTGACCTTTCGCTTCCGAAATCGAAACAGCGAGAGTTGGCAAACGAGAAACATCGAAAAACATCGAGAAACATCGAGTACACCGAGCGCGTGTATCGAATATCCGAATATTTTCGCCATCGTCCAATCAGGACGGTCGTTTTATTTTCGGGCGACGGATGTGTCCCCACTCCCCTTCCATCAACGTTGGGAGGTCGCAACAATAAATCCTCATTAAGAGGCGTCGCTTCGGAAAGCGATGGGAACCCCTTTCCCCTGGAGGGACACGTCAGGACTTCTTCGCCACGCTGTCGCTGGTAATCGCACGACCGAAATTCTATTTTCCCGGCACTCGACTCATTTGGCCCACTCCCTCTTATCTCTATCACTGTCGTCTCAATTAAATATCTCCGAATAAGACAATGCACATGATCTTTCTTGGGGTACAAAGAAACGTTAAATGGGTCAAGCAAATCGTAGATTGGGATTCATCAAAAGAGTACTGGTCAAATGTGACGATCATGTACGAGAAATCAGCTACTTTTCCCATGTTAGACCTCAATTTGGAATATGCTGCCAGTGTATGGGATCCCAATGAAATCGGTCTAAATAACGAACTTGAACGTGTGCAGCGAAGATCGGCAAGATTTGTAAAGGGACGGTGCGATAACTACATTAGCGTAACCAGGCTATTAATTGAATTAAAATGGGAATCATTGTCAGATCGCAGGTTGAAATTTAGACTTAATCTTTTAAACAAATCCAAGACCATATTTTCAGTGATGACGTTAAAAATATTTTGCGAACCCCAAATTACTATGGTAGACTGGACCATAATCACAAAATTAGAGAAATTGATTGCCGAACTGACCGATTCAAAATGTCCTTTTTCCCTCGCACAATAAGAGATACGAATAACGGTAAATATATCAAATACGAGTGTAGCAATGGATAGCATAGATGGTTGCATGTTGATATAAGTACTTGAAGCTAACCCAACTAACAGCATATTTTGCATGTATGCTTTGCTATTTTTATCTCTTTTTAAATACTGAGGTTTAGAACAGTGTTAAAATATTAATCCTTTTCTATGCATGATATGTATTGCATGTTTGGTGAGAATTTACCCCCTGCCACGCACCTTTTTGGTGGCTTGCAGGGTATTATGTAGATGTAAGATTTGTAGGGAAGATTTGTAAAGGGACCTTACCATAGCCAACAATCGCCAACGTAAAGCTACACACGACGGAATATGGATATAATAACGAGGATATCCCTACCCAAAATGTGAGATTCTACTCTTTAAAGAATGGGAACAAAAGATAATCGTCAATGGACTTTATTGCTCAATGAATTTAATGAAAATTTAAGCGAAATTCACCGTTAAATTAAACTCTTTTTATTTGTTGTGGCAACGCGTAAATAGCGGCTTTAAGCTGCATAGAAGTTAACGCAGTCGCATCATAGCAGTAGCGATGTAGATACATCGCGCATCTCGCGACTGCCATAGCAGTCAACGGATTTCACGTGTAAACGCGGCAAAATAGTTGTTAGCAGTTGACTGTCATAGCAGTCAACTGCTACGTTTAAAAGCAACTTAAATGATCCAAACGGAGCGATTTTAAATTCCAAGAACTTTCGCACCGCAATGATGGATCCGAGTGCTCGCGTATTTAAGCAGCTCCTGAATCAAATAACAGCGCATATTTCAGGACCCGGAGTTGATTCTCTCCCAGATTAACGGCAAAAGAATCTAGTAAACAAACAAAACAACACATTTGAACCAATTAATTTCATCTCCGTGGAAACGCTCGCGAAAAAAACCGTCAGCGGCGCCATTTCGGTCATTCGCGGTTTCGGAACAAAGGCAGAGAGGGAGGCAGAATCACTTTTGCGGCGGCGGCCTCTGTTGAAGTATGGTTCCCCGACACTTTACCTCACTTGATTCCATTTAAGCATGCTATCCTTCGCTCTCTAACCGCGGCGACACCAAGCAATCGACCTTTCCTCAGCCATCTAAAGGCGACAACCATGACCAAAAGCATGAACATAGGTTTAATAGAAGGACTAGGATGGCAGTGACTACCAGGAAGCAGGTTAAAAATTATGCGAAATCATTTAGGTACGTTAATTCGAAAAACCCCAGCGTATTACGCTAGATTTTGTCAGATAAAACAGGATTACAGAGATAGATTGTCGTACCATTAGATTCAAAATGTCATTTTTTACTCGAACTATAAGATAGGTATCAGAGCAAAGGGATAGTCGGGCGAAATGTTGCTGGAGTAGTTTGTAGTGCATAAAAAATGCTTTAACATTACTAACCTATGCATGATAACCTATGCACGTAAATTGGGATTCGTCAAAAAAGCACTGGGTAAATGTGACGATCATGTACGAGAAATCAGCTACTTTTCCCTTGTTAGACCTCATTTGGAATATGCAGCCAGTGTATGGGATCCATACGAAAATAACTCGAATAATGAACTTAAACGTGTGCAGCGAAGATCGGAAAGATTTGTAAAGGGACGGTGCGATAATTATATTAGCGTAACCAGTCTATTAAATGAATTAAATTGGGAATCATTGTCAGATCGCAGTTTGACATCTAGACTTAATCTCCTAAACAAATTCCAAGACCATATTTTCAGTGATGATGTTAAAAATCTTTTGCGGACCCCAACTAGACTGAACCATAATCACAAAATTAGAGAAATTGATTGCCGAACTGACAGATTCAAAATGTCCTTTTTTCCTCGTACTATTAGGGATATGAATAACGGCAAATGTATCCAGTACGAGTGTAGCAGTGGATAACATTGGTAGCTGCTTGTTAGTATAAGGACTTGAAGCTAACCCAACTAACAGCATGTTTTTGCATGTTTGCTTTGCTATTTTTATTTTTTTTTATACTAAAATAAGAACAGTATATAAATATTAATCCAGGGTATTATGTAGATGTAGATGTAAATATAGAAGAATATATATTTTTAAAATGCCTTTATAACCAGTTCTCACTTCATTACTTCGCAGATACTAACCATCTAGTGCTACGTGACTATTACATGTACGAGGTTTCCATGAGGTAAAAGCATTGTAGAACGTAGTTGCACGCCAGTAGTTCACGTTTGTTAATATTAACCCCCTGCCACACACCCTCGAGGTGGCTTGCAGGGTATCACGTAGATGTAGACCCTTGTTTCCTAAAATTGTGGGGCAAGACTTCTTAGTAATACTTGTCTATCACTCTATACGCCATTTTCCAAAATCGACCTCAATTCCCCATATGATTTTGATTTCCTTGATCACAGATTTCTTACCAGGAATTCCATATTTCTCGGTTCTCTAAATATCACTGTAATGCGATGACCTTCATGCACGAATAATATTCGGTTGGTCTAACTTCTCTCAAGAGACAACGGATATATTTAAATTAGAACTGCATTCGACCACAAAAATTAGCATGATGCAACTCACCGACAATCGGACCACGTACGGGAGTTACAATGTTGGAATAGCAGCCGGAAATCGGTTGAATGGAGCTTACCTGCAAGAAAAAAAATGGAATTAGATGAGCAATACAGACACGATACACCTAAGGCACAAAAGTAAAAAGAATGTGTTCACGCAATGACATCCAATATACATGCGTGCATGCTTGAAGAGGATTCATATTAATTAAGGTGGGTCCACCGAATTATGAATTAGATGTCATTTTTGTGAACATTTCAGAACATACCATTTTTCGGCCCACCAATCGATTGGCATTACAATAATGAGGCCTTCCATCATATATTTGAAGAAAAAAGGACGTTGAAAATCAGATATTTTATACGTGGCTATACGGCAGAGTATGGCTCTTGCAGTAAAATTTGCGGATTAATAATGTAAAGAGAAATGTCGTTTTGACGAAAAAGTAACATGCGCAATTTTAGGTAGAATTTAGCATTGTAAAAAGTGCTCGCATTACCACACTTGTTTGATTGATATTAATAAATGTTTGCTCGAAAAAAAAAAAGAAAAGCCTTAGTTACATGAAAGTGGCGCTACAGTGGGTGCTTTCCATTCAAGCGACTCATGCGTCGTCTTGAGTTAACTCCCGGAAACTCAAGTCGACTTGTGTCTTCACGAATGGAAAGCAAGTTTCAGATGCGCAGTAGCTGATGTGCTAAGGACTTTCACGGGGACTCGTGATTGGTGCGTTTTTGTGGGAAGGAAATCAAGAGCTTCCTTCTATTTGACTTATTGTTACCAGTGCAAATATTGCTATAGCAAGATCGTTATTAATGAACAGAAATGTGAGTTGTAGGATGATTTATTAAGAAAATACTTGACTTAAACATTTGTTCTGAATTATCGGTTATTTTCAATATGCCTTTTGTAGACGTATTGCCATTTAGAGCTTGCGCCGTCCTTCCTTCTTTTTTCAGTAACTCACCATTACCGGTGTGTCACCGTGTTTCGACTCGCGTTTGACACACTAGCGACACACACTGATTGGAAAGCACAACACGCGACACAAGTTGACTTGTGTCGACTTGCGTCGATGATTGGAAAGCACCCACTATGTTGTTATCATTGGCAACGGTACTAGTGACGGAACGTGCTTACAAGCCTATTTACTTACTTAATTTAGGAATATAACTTACCAAGGTCCTTCTTATATTATTTACGTACTTTAAATGATTCATTGGTTATTGATATGGTGTAATTAATACCAATGCTTCCAAATGATAGCAACGTCCATGTTGCCAAACAATTTTAATAAATATGAATATTATTAAAATTCAAAACAAAGAGTTTTATTAGCAAGGGAATAGTTTAAAAATAAACAAGAAAATATTTAACCTATTTTAGAATACGTATTAGCGGGATTGAGCTTGTATTCTCATTTTGTAAATTAAACGTGGCAACAACACGTCAGTCATGTTCCGAAGTCATAATGAGTTAAAAGAGCTTGTAAAAAATAGAATTCAACTACAACGCGCTATAAAATAGCATACTCATACAATTAATGTTCATGCGATATCACCCTATAGATGATTTTCCATATGGGTATTTTTCTGGATCGGCATTTATCCATTAAATAACATAGCTCTTTTACGGGATATTGAATCGCGGAGTCACAGTGGAACCTCCTCAAGAACACAAAAGATTGCGATCAAATTTGCGAATACACAGGCAATTATTTTCGTGAAAATTCGTCTTCCGCCTAACCACTATTTCTTAACGCTTTACTCTTCAGACTCTTCTTCCCATATTCTCCTCCGCGCTTCGAAAACAACCCCTTCGTGCTTCCTTATCAACGTCACGTCCCACAACGAAATTCTGGACCAATTTTTCGGCACAGGGGAGGGGGAGACGTGACACAATGTGGGCACACGTGTGCGTGATCATGGTGATCGTGACTTGTTGCTTGCTTGACCCGTGAATGAGAGCGGTCAGTGACGCAAATACCACCGACCAGAGCTTCTTCCCCTTGTCGCTCACTCCTTCGCCACACGACTCTTCTTCAACTTGAAAGAGCTACCGACGTCCACCAGCCACTTGACAGCCGTACTCAGATGAAGATGCAACAGAAGCATCTTGAGTAATTTCTTTTCTTGCCAAGACACATTCGAATCTGCAAAGAGTATCACTCAGCTCAGCTCATGGTCGGACGTAGGGCTGAGCGATATGCTCTTTTGAATATCGCACGACGATATCATTTTGATATCGGGGATTCGCCGATATATCGGTTTCGCGATATAAATAGGAAATATCGGTATATCGACATATCGACATATCGGGATATCGACATTTCAGGATATCGTCATATCGGGATATCGACATATCGTGATATCGACATATCGGGATATCGACATATCGGGATATAGTCATACCGGGATATCGACAATCGGGATATCGACATATCGGGATATCGACATATCGGGATATCGACTTATAATATAATATCTTAAGGCGAAAGAGCATATAATTTTAGATAATAGAGGTTCTTTTCAATTTTTTGATACGGCCCATATGAGCTGAAATATAACCATTTTTCCTTGGTCGAAGAACGGTAAACTTTTTTTAAAATTCCGAATTATGGTTTAAAAACAATAATTATATAAACAATGTACTTTTCTTGTTGAATTCGAGTTTTCGATGATGAAATCGCACCATGGCCATTCCATTTATATTAATTTATGGACGATCTGCTCGTTACCATCCATACTACTTGTATAAAAAATCAAAATACAATCGTTAAGTGCATTAAACCAATGAGATAAATACATACGTTTTTGCCCAGTATTCATTTAACAGCTTACCTCCACGCATAAACAGATAAACAACGCCCTTATTGATACCGTGGCGTGACGTCATGCGATGACATCATGGTTTTAATCTGCCGGAAAGGTATAATTTTTAAAGAGTAATATCTTTGTAACGAAACTTAATTCTTCAGTGGCATTTTCGCCAAGCACATTTCAGCTAATAAACTTCACATTCAAAGAGTTATAAAAATAGTGCATGTTCCCAATTCTGTTTGTTCAAGTGTAAGATTGCATCTCTTTCCAGCAAACTATACACCGAAAAGCTGCTCCAACACAGCGAGATACACGATGGAGAAAACTGGGATAAATGATGGATAAATATGGAGGGCCAGCAACGAGCGCGCGTTCGATGCCGAATGTTATAAATCAAAGTTCCCGGGAGGCGGCGCTGTATTTGTCTCTCGCAGCCCTTGTTTTCAAGTTTCGACCACTGACCGGCCGTTATTCCAATCGGAGGGTCAAGTGGAGTGGATCAGTCGGGATGGTCACTCGGGCGAATGAACTCCTGCCGGTGGTCAATAAGGCCGCGTCGCACGCATCGTAGGCCGCACTTGGAATTAGGGACATTCGCCACTTATACTGATACCAGGGATGGTCGGATAGCAGATTTCTCGAATACGAATAATAAATCCTTATTCGAATATCTCGAATTTCGAATACCGCCGAGATTCGAATATCTCGAATTTCGAATACCACGAACATTCGAATCTCTCGAATTTTGAATACCACGAATAATCGAATATCTCAAATTTCGAATACCGTCAATATTCGAATATCCCGAATTTTGAATACCGCCGATATTCGAATATCTCGAATTTCGAATACCACGAATAATCGAATATCTCGAATTTCGAATACCACGAATATTCGAATATCTCGAATACCACGAATATTCGAATCTCTCGATTTTCGAATACCACAAATACTGGACTGCATATTGCAATTGCAATATTGGATGCAATATATTGATACACAACACGTCATTCTTTTTTATTCCGAATCGTGACAAGCGGTGACTAGTTTTCGTGCGTTATTTCAGGTAAAAAACCAACAGATTTGCTGGATTTTCATAAGTTGAAACTTTTGTCTCTCTCTACCACAAATCACGAGGAAAAAATCCATCAGCAGACTCTTATGTCCGCCGTCTTCTCGCGGCAGACATAATGTAGTTCATAAACACGCCAAATATAGCTTATTTATCATAATTATTCGAGATCTCGAATACCGCATTATTTCGACACATTTATTAGAGGTCTCGAATACGTTCTTGCATTAACATTAACAACCTCCGGGCTGTATAAATACGTCAGGTTCACCTGTTCCGTGATGAAAACACTCTAATCAAAAGAGCTCCAATCAAATAACTCTCAAAAAAGCGGAGCACGAAAAACTCCTTTTTGTGAGTCTGTGATTGGTTGGTTTCATACACATGGATGGAAATTAAGGACAAGTTTTATCAGTTTGAACCAGAAATTTGAGCCCAAAATTCATTAGGATGCAATTCCACCATTTCACGCGGCCTTGTATCCAATTTGTATACGACAATTCGACCGTGGGGGACAGACTATAGCAACGGAGCGATAATCGACCCTCTTTTAAAAAAAAACTTCGATTTCGAGGAGTCATTGGACGGCGAGAAAGGCCGCTCCACTTCCTATAATATTTCTTGACATTTTTAATCCCGAGCCCACGAAAAGTCCTTGCCGCCCGTGAAATGTTGAGTGGTGGAGAGATCAATTATCAATCTCATGGGGGCGTTTAATTCGGTACCGAAATCGCTATTTTGTACACGAAATTGTAAAACTGAGTTTACACGTAGCAGTTGACTGCTATGACAGTCGCGAGATGCGCGATATATCTATATCGCTACTGCTATGATGCGTCTGCACCAACTTCTATGCAGCTTAAAGCCGCTATTTAGGCGTTGCCACAACAAATAAATAGGGTTTTATTTCAACAGTGATTGATGCTTAAATGTTCGTGAAATTCATCAAGCAATAAATTCCATCGACGATTATCTTTTGTTCCCATTCTTTAAAGAGTAGAATCTCCCCTTTTGGGGAGGGATATCCTTGTTATTATATCCAAATTCCGTCGTGTATTGCTTTCCGTTGGCGATTGTGTTGGATACATTTCCGCTGGAAAGTAGACGGACTTCAACTTTGCTAATAGCTCGAACTAGGATCGATAGTGTTCCACATGTGTCCAGTATCGACCTGAAGTCGCATCGCAGTTGCTATTTACACATGCGAGTGGGGCTTAATAGCTGTTAGCAGTTGACTATCATAGCAGTCAACTGCTAAGTGTAAACGCGCCTTTAGATGGAAAGGAAAAATGAATTTTAGTGAAGAAATTGATAGTTCAAACCAGAGCCATTCACTCAGTAATCAAAACTTGAGCAAAATGAGCAAAATGTTACGCCCACCGAACGAGAACTGCGTTGAGGATTACTACGTCATCCACCTCCCCTCCTTTTACTGTTTTGAGGGAGAACTGGAGGGGAGCGGAGGTGGGGAGGGGAGGTCTGCCTTTAAGAGATCCTGTCGCAACCACTTCCATTGGCAGAGTCAGCTGTGTGTCCTCCATTGTGATTGGGCGAAGGAGGTTCGTGGTCTCAGTTGTGATTGGTCGAAGTGGATGACGTACTAGTCCTATGCACGCCCACTTATCCGAAAGGGTTAAAATAAATGGCTTTTTCGCCTCTTCTAACTCGAGGAATAATTGACGGATTGAAGAACGGAAAAATTTGGGTCTTTTTATTCTACAAACTCTATCAGATTCGGCAATAAAAAATGCACGGTCAACGACCTCATTCTAAAGGCCGTTTTATACGGTCATTGATACTGCGCAGGCTCTTGCGAGAACACTTGCGCAAGAAATATTGCGCCGTGTAATGCGACGACTTGGGAGGACAGGCAGCGCCACTGCGCGAACGCTTGCGAGCAAATTAGAACATGTTCTAATCTGATGCATGCGTTCGCGCAAGTTTGAAGATTATTTCTCTCGTTAGATGGTGCAGATGTAGCGGTAACGAACTGCCTGGGGAATCGTAGCTATTAAATAGGTTGTTGACGATTGAGTTGGGTGTATTTGTTTGCACTCAACTCCTTAGGTAGTGAAAAAAGTGCAATAATGATGAGCTGGGCGATTATTCACGCGGAAGCTTAAATTTCGTGCGTAAAGGAAGAACCTGTTACCTTGGCCCACAACCGTTCGTTCGTGGTGCAAATTTTGGGCAAAGTATACGGGACTAGGGTCTCCACTATTATGTTTAGACTATGGCCTAAAACATGTTTTAAAGTAGTGGTAATTTATCGTATCTTTCACGCCCAATTAATTGCTACTTCATAGATCTTGACGTTATGCGATATATTGACGGTATTACCGCTACTGAATGGTATATTGTCACTGACACAATGCACCGACGATTGCACAGTGTTAAAACTGTCAAGCAAGCGTCCTCGCGATTTTCTACGTCACGGACTTTCGCTGACGACTGCTCAAACGGAATGTACATCAACTTGCGCAGTTTCAATGACCGTGGTGTAAAACGGCCTTATGGGACGGAATCGGGAACCGCGAGACTCCGCTGCTGTGGTCAGTGGCGCCTTAAGGAGGTTGATCCGAAAAGTGAAAGTCATGTCATTTTTTTTATATTTTCAGCACTTATAGAACTAAAGTTCCTCTGTCTAATGAAGTAAAGATAATTACACTAACCCACCCTCTCTTTTGCACTCATTGCATTTGAAATTACTTACGGTTAACGGCGAGAATGGCCATCACATGGCAATATAACGTTAAAAAATACCATAGTGTCATGTCATTTTTGCAAAAAACTGATATTTTATGCGGAATTTCACAAGAAATAAAATGACACGAAAAAAAAGCATCAACATACCGTATTTTTCACTAAATCCACCAATTTCTGCGCTTATAGCAGACGAAATGCGTTAGTTGTCTTCAAGTTGCGTGCGGTCGCTCTAGCCAAAATGTATGGCGTATGAATAATATCATTACTAATGAGGTATTAAAGCATATTTCAGAAAAATGTTATATCACAATGTTTGATAGTAATATTCTGGTGTTATAAATTAGTATGTAAATTCATTGAGTACATGAATTTATTTCTTTAAACTAAATGCTGAATTGACTCCATAGTCGAGCTGATTAAAATTATCATTTAAATAAATCCTTCGACTTTACATCGTATTTATTGTGATACTTATGATTTTCAATAGCTTAGTTAATTTTCTTTGTGAAGTAAGGATCACTTAGCAGGCACTTACTCGTACTTAAATTAATAAGATTCCTCAGACAACTTGACTCACGCAGTCGCGAGCCAACCTCCTTAAATACCTGTGGTCAGGCTTCTTTTTGACCATCCTCGGTTTCATATACGCTCACAAGGAGTTCGTGCATGAGTGAGTGAGATTGTGGGCCTCGAGTTTCTTACATGTGTACAAATCCACTCCAGCATCCAGAGCAGCTGCCTTGCCGCTCCTCCTGCGTTTATTTTCTCACGGCCGCCTCTCATCGCTGAAAGGGCGGGGAGGGGGTTCTCTTAATAAAAAAATGAGGGCGGCCCCGGAGGGAGGGATGCTACCCGCGGGCCGGATGCGACCCTTGACAGGGTTTAATCCAATCCCCCGTGATGTGTCGACGGCAGGGTGAATAATGCGAGTGGAGGTGACCCGCCTGCGATCGACCGAAACGTCAGCGGCGAAGGCGTTATATGAGGTCGCTGCCGTTTCCATCCTTTGGGAGTGGAGCGCGCTTCGCATCTCGCACTTTGTTTCCCTCCCGGTGACTAGTGGCGCCACGTAGGATACGAAACAGCCTTAAGGAGGTTCCACCGTGACTCCGTGATTCAAAATCCCGTAAAGGAGCTATGTTAATTAATGAATAAATACCGATCCAGAAAAACCCCTATAAGGAAAATCATCTACAGGGTGATAACGCATGCACAATAGTTGTATGTGTATGCTATTTTATAGCTCGTTGTAGTTGCATTCTATTTTTTACAAGCTCTTTTACCTCATTTTGACTTCAAAATATGACTGAAGTGTCAATGCCACGTTTAATTTACAAAGTGATAACACACAAACACCCTCGCGGTGGCTTGCAGGGTATCGTGTAGATGTAGACGTTAAAAATATTTTGCGAACCCCAACTTACTATGGTAGACTGGACCACAGTTACAAAATTAGAGAAATTGATTGCTGAACTAACAGATTCAAAATGTCCTTTTTTCTTCTTACAATTAGATATATGAATAGCGGTAAATATGTCCAATGCAAATGAATCAATCCATAGCATAGGTAGCTGCATGATGATATAAGGACTTGAAGTAACCTAACTAACTGCACGTTATTGCATTCTTAGTTTGCTATTTTAATTTTTTTTTCAATATTGCAGTTTAGACTAGTATATTAATACTAATCCTTCTGAATGTATTATATGTATTGCATGTTTGGTGAGAATTCACCCCCTGCCACACACCTTCGTGGTGGCTTGCAGGGTATCGTGTAGATGCAGATGAACTGCAAACCCGCATCGTACCACCGCATTGCAATCCTTCGGTATAGGATCGAATCTCAACGAATTTCGTATCCGGATCGGAAATATTTCCGCAGACAAATGAACCACTCCGGATTCCGATTCTAAAAAAAAAATAAAGACATTCGGATAGTTGGAGGAAAGCCCATAACTCTCTCGAACACGAGGACCTAGTTCCATGGATCTATCTCGTCCTCTGGGGATCGCTCGCGAAAATATTCCACCGAGATTGTTCAATGGAGACTCAAGATTCGAGAGAGGAGGAAAATATGAGAGCATTCTTGTAGACAAGGATGAAAAGGGCGGAGCGGCATGATGGCGAGGGTATTCGTGGATGCATTCGAGCGGAGGAAAGCGAATCAAAAGGAGTGTGTTCGGAGACGACGACGACGTATCGAGAGCGCGGCACAAAAGGATGGAGCGGAACAAAAGAAGCACGAGCAGCGGAAGACGGCCTCGACACAGATGGCAGGGGATTGATGCTATGACTCGAGATACGGCGTCCGGGGGCTGCATTAAATCAGTCGCAATCTCATTCTCTTTATGAATACTTACTCCGGAGATGCTTTCTTTTTAACTCAAATGCAACAATGCGGGACGATTCTCGAAGGATTCGAGTGTTTTTTTACCAGGGGGTTTGCGTTTGAAACAGTCGTGTTTATCTCGAATACGTTACCAAGGAGTCACGTGGTACAAACACGAATGGTTGGAAAATTTAGTGTATCTGAATCGCTCGTTACAATATCATTAATTGTTTTCACTTGGGTTTTTCTCATCTGTCTCAAATATATAGCCCCCAGAAGACACAAAGCAAAGGGGTACACGATGCATGAGGTTGTAATCAGCGGTTTTTAGACAACAAATTTGCTAACCATTCGTGTTTATACCACATGACTCCTTGGTTACCTATTCGAGATAATCCCGTCGGCATCAAACACAGCACCCGGGTGAAACAGTCGGGATTATCCCCCGGGGGCTATGTGTGAAACAGTCAGGATTATCTGGAACAGGTAACCAATGAGTCACGTGGTACAAACATGAAGGTTTGAAAATTCATTGTTCCCGAATCGCTCGTTACAATATAATTAATTGTTTTAACTTGAGTTTTTCTCGTCAGTCTCGACTATAGACCCCCCAGATTAGATAAAACACAAGTGTAAACAATGAATGACGCCGTAATCAGCACTTTTAACGAACCAAATTTGCGAAACATTCCTGTTTATACCACGTGACTCTTTGGTTACCTATTCGAGATAATACGCGACGGTACGGCTTCAAACACAATACCCCAGGGGCGGAACTGGAATGTCTGTAATCTTCGCCCACAGAGGTTTGTGGGAATTTGATGCGGAATAATCATTTTCTTCAACCCAGAGGACGAGAGGGGTGAAAGAACTTGAGTTCGGGAGCTGGATGATGCAAAAATTACTTTTCACTTTTCTAAGAAAAACGATAATCTTAAAAAAATTGGGTACCTTCAAAATCTTCCTCGATCGACCCTGAAAAGGTTTCAATGGCCAATATCTTCGAGAGGAGCTGCCTTGAATCTTGGCCATCCTGTATTTCTCCTGCGTTATTAGTCTTCTTCAAACCCCTGGGGCTAACTTTTATTTTTCCTGAGTTATATTTTGAAATGAGAGATGCATCCGAAAACATTTTTCGAAGCCAAATGCAAATGAAAAAAGTAAATGTAGCATTCTGCGTCTCATTTCTGGTAATAGGAATATTTTTTTGGTTTCAATTCACAGTAGAGGCCTATGAATAAACCACCCACCAATTGGGCCTGAGGATACGAAATAAAATCCTTATCCAGACTCTAATCCTGCAATGTGGTCTTCAAAGACGCATATTTTAGACAAAATGAATAAACTTCGTCTCCATCGCATGGTTATTTAAGTCTACACCCACGACTTCTCCATTATTCTACGTTTCGCTAAATCCAAATCAGGTAAGCCTAAATTCTATGTAATTCATATTTGGTGTGACTGCACCCCCTGCCACACTGCTTATGATGGCTTGCAGGGTATTAAGTAGATGTAGATGAAGTGGATATGGGTGGTATATATGTACAAGGGTGTTGCGACAAATGGCAGTTAGAACGTAACCTTAAAAAGTGTGTAGCTATCAATTTTTGGTGGAGGAGTAATTCGATAGAGCATACCTATTAAATTAGCAACACGAAGATCGAAAACGTTGAAACCATAATATATTTAGGTGTAACAATCACTAAAGATTTATCGTGGGGAAGACACATCCGGGAAATATGCGGCCGAGCGAAGAGAAAGCTAGGATTTATAAAAAGAGTACTTGGGAAATGTGATGAGAAGACAAAAGAGCGATGTCACTCTTCACTAGTTAGGCCCCACATAGAGTACGCAGCCAGTGTATGGGATCCTAATGAATTAGGTTTGATCAGAGAACTAGACAGTGTGCAGCGTAGAACATCTAGGATCGTTAAAAGTTATTACGATAGGCTGAGTATTGTTTCAGAATTAATACAAGAATTAGGGTGGGAATTATTAATAGAGCGTAGGTTAAGGTACAGTTTAAATATATTAGAGAAATTTCAATCGGATAGCTTTACTGAAGATGTTAGGCACATATTAAAAAAAACAGGGTATTATGCTAGATTCGACCAGATAAATAAGATTAGAGAGATGGATTGTCGTACCGATAGATTCAAAATGGCATTTTCCCCCGTAATATAAGGGAACAGAATAGGCAGCATAGCAAAGGGATATAGGTAGGGGAAATATTTTAGAGTAGTCTGTAGTGCATGATGCATGTATTAATCCCTTAAATACTATAAGTACTAACAATCTAGTTGCATGAGACCCTATAGTTGCTTGTTTGCCTGTCGGTAGTGCATGCTTGGTGATCTTCACCCCCTGCCACACACCCTCGCGGTGGCTTGCAGGGTATCGTGTAGATGTAGATACATACATATAGATGTGGATGAACTTGAAAGATCTCCAGAATCCACTCAAGTCGGGGCTTGGGTTCGAACCCGGGCCCTCCTAATGAGAGGCCCGAGTCTTGAGTCTTTCGTTACTCACCGAATAAATATTGACGTTGTCGTTACCAACGAAAACGTCATATTTTGTTATCAACGTGGATAAACGAATAAATTGAAACGAATGACGTTATCATAACGACCAATTTCATTGGTTATAGCGTTACGAAAGATTCAAGAGTAGGGCTCCAGTACTCCAACGGTAACGATTGCAGTTAACGAATTTCTGGAAGGCAATGCGAACAGCGAAGGACTCTCCCTCTCTTTATATCCTCCCCCAAGCGACCGTCCACCCACGCACCCTCGCAATGCCACCCCTCACGTGACTCACGGGACCTTTACCGGAGGTCCCCCGGATAAATAAGGCCACCGTGGAGGGAGGTTGCACACCCACCGAAAAAGGGGCGCGAAATACCACGGGCCGGATGTCCCTGGAACAAACCCTTCTCCCAACCACCACGTGGGCCTTATTGATCCTCCCTCCATTTCCACCCACGCCCCTTCCAAAACACATCGCCGCCCCCGCACTCCCGACACCGCGGACTGCACCCCCTCCGCCCTAATCAATTTCTCCCCCCCTTCTAAGTCCTCTCCGGTCCCTCCACACCTTTGAGACCGAGCCGATGCCGCGCCTAATGCGGGACATTTCACGGGAAACAAGAGAACGCCAAAGCAGAACATAAAGTCCTTCCGAGGAAGAACGAGAATGCGTCGTTTGTGGGTCTACACCTGGACCAAGACGAGAAATGGAACAGGAATAGGTGCGGAAATCGCCATCTACATACACATCTACAGCTAACGATTCCCTGCGAGCAACCGCGAGGGTGAGTGGCAGGAGGTGAAGATCACCAAACATGCAACTAGGCTACTACATGGAAACATGCTAGACGATACGGTCACATGCAGCTACATGGTTAGTATCTACATAGTAATAATGGTTGTTAATACATGCCTCATGTATTAACATACTACAATATTTCTCGATCTCGATTCTCGAAAGCTTTTAACAAGATATATCAAAGCAAAACTAAATGTGAAATTAAAATATTATAGGTTAATAATAATAATAATAATGTTTTATTGGTCAGTCGTATTCAAAGGATACACAGACCTCGTCAAAAAATAAAAAAAAATAAAAAAATAAAAAAAATAAAACATAATCGCTTACAAAGAGTAATTTTTGACGGTGTTACCTCCCCGGCAACTGAAGTCACTTCGGGCGTGCCACAGGGTAGTGCGATAGGTCCACCATTGTTTCTTCCGAACATAAATTATATCAATAAGGTGGTAAAAAGTAAGCTTCGTCTATTTGCCAATGCAGCAGTAGTGTACAGGGAAATCCATTGCCCAAACGATAGGGAATATTTAAACGATGACCTACAAGCAACTGAAAAATGGTGTGACACATGGTGTAACGTCGGGCAAATGTTACGGGAGAATACTAATTTCAATAAAGAAAACGCTGCTTATCAGACTCTCCGCTATTCTTCCTTTCTCCAAACCATCAACAACCCAAAAATCACCCCGCTTCACTCCCCCAGCAACCCACCAACATTCTCTAAACAAACAAAACAAATATCAGACGTTACAATGGCTTAAATTTTAAAATATGTGTAGAAATGAATTTTGGAAAAAGAATACTTCTCCTCCTGGCACTTACAACATAAGGAATAACAAAATAAAGAGGAGGGAATCTGTTAAATATCTTGGAATAAGACTGACACGTGATCTTTCTTGGGGTTAGTACTAATCGTAAACGCTAATCTTATATCGATATTCATAAAAGAGTACTGGGTAATTGGACAATCATGCAAGGCTAGCAGGGGGGGGGGGTAAAATAATCAACGGGGATGGTCTCAAGCTCCGAATCATTGGACACTCTCCCAAAGAAGTTTTTCTTTTGGGGTCTCACTCCATGCTCCAAATCATCTAAGGCCGTGGCCTGAAATATTTTTGGGGTCACAGTCATAATTGACCCCCCACCCCCCGAAAAGGTTTTCTGGCTACGACCTTGCAATCATGGAATACAAATTAGCTACTTTCCCTTTATTAGACCTCATTTTGAATACGCTGCCAGCATATGGGATCCTTACAAAATGGGCTTAATTAACCAACTGGAGCGTACGCGGCTAAGATTGGCAAGATTTGTGAAGGGAAGATATGATAACTGTATTAGCGTAAGCAGTCTATTCAATGAACTAAAATGGGAATCACTGTAAGATCGTAAGTTGAAATTTAGACTTAATCTCTTGCATCAATTTTTTTACCATATTTTATCTGGATCTGATAGAGTTCGTAAAATAAAAGGAGCCGTATGTTTCCGTTTTTTGATCCTTCAATTATTTTTAACTAGTTATAAGCGGCGAAAAACTGATTTTTTTTAACCCTTTCCGAAAAGGGGGCGTGGTGCAACCTCTGACGTCATTGTCTTCCCCCAATTACAACTGAGCCCGCGAAGCTACTTCGCCTCATCGCAAAGGGGGGGGGGGGGGACACAGCTGACTCCGCCAATAGGAGCGATTGCGACAGCATCTGTGCGAGCAGACCTTCCGAGAACCCCCCTCCACTCCCTTCCCTTCCCCTAAAAGCAGTCAAGGACGGAAGGAAAAGGACGTCAATGACATCAAAGCAGCTTTTTCGGTGGGCGTCACCTTTTGCTTATCTTAATTTTTGATTTATTTTTGAATGGTTGTGGTTAGAAGAATAATTTTTTCACTTAAAATTCTTTTTTCGTTTCCATCTAACGATTTCGTGTACAACAATGCGATGTCGGTTCCCAGTAAATGTCCCATTTCAACATGATATTTCCACTGATGAAGTTAAAAATATTTTTCGAACTCCAACCTACTGCGGTAGACTGGACCATGATCACCAAATTGGAGAAATTGACTGCCGAACTGAAAGATTCAAATATAAATAGCCGTAAATATATATCCAATAGTATATGTATATACAAGTGTATAATGTACACTGTAAGCGTCGCTGGGTAACCCGCGAGCGAGTTTCCCGGGTGACTCACGCTGGTAGAAGGGGACTCCGCCCCCGGTCCGTCCTGGACGCGTGGGCCGACCCCGGCCGTCTTCATAATGTCCCACGACCGCGAGAACGCATCGTTTGTCCAGAAAGGTTGACACTACACGTCCGGCTCTGCAGCCGGACATAACTTCTTGCCCTTCCCCCGCAAACTCGCATTTCTTACCAATTCTGGAGGACAACAACTGTCGAGAAGCGACATGAAATACTTATTCTGTGTTCAAACACGCTACCTTTTTTTGTTTACAGATCTTAAATACTAACCTGGCATTTATTGCTCGAACTATCCTGGGCGCACATCCAACTTAAGGAGGTTCCACCGTGACTCCGCGATTCAATATCCCGTGAAAGAGCTATGTTATTTAATGAATAAATACCGATCCACAAACAAGCCTATAAGGAAATTCATCTATAGTGTGAAAAACGCATACACAATAATTGTATGAGTATGCTATTATATAGCGCATTGTGGTTATAATCTATTTTCTACAAGCTCTTTTAACTCATTTTGACTTCATTTAGCTGACTTTGACTTTCCCCTGCCACACACCCTCGCGGTGGCTTGCAGGGTATCGTGTAGATGTAGATGTTGACTTCGAAACGTGACTGACGTGTTGTTACCACGTTTAATTTACAAAGTGAGAATACATGCTCAATCCCACTAATACGTATTCTAAAATAGATTAACTATTTTCTTACTTAATGTTTGCTAGAAGGTTTTCGTAACTTCTTTTATTAACCTGAGCCGTGTTTGGAAAGGTTTCCTGGCCCCTTCAAATGCACAGCGGCTTACGTCTTCAGTCCGAAATTCAAATCGGCCCAACAATGGGGCAACGGACGCGGATGCTCCTATATAATAATGAGACCCTGCACTCAGTCTCTTGATAACGCTCCCAAGAGGAGGAGTGAAACGTCGAGTCGAAAAATGAATCGCACGCAGCATTTCCCGAAAGGAACAGCTACAGCTATTCTCTTACTTAGTTTAAAACTATTCCTTTGCAAATACAACTCTTTGCTTTGAATTTCAATAATATTGATCTTTTTGAAAACTGTTTGGAAACAATGACGCTACTACCATTTGGAAGCATTGTATTAATTACACCATGTCAATAACCAATGAAATATTTAAATTACATAAAAAATATAGGAAGTACCTTGGTGAGGTATATTCCTAAATTAAGTTAGTAAATAGGCTTGTAAGCACGTTCCGTCACAAGTACTGTTACCTATGATAACAACATACTGTAGCTCAACTTTCATGCAACTAAGGCTTTTCTGCTTTTTTTCGAGCAAACATTTATTAATATTAATTAAACAAGTGTGGTAAGGCGAGCACTTTTTTGCAGTGCTAAATTCTGCATAAAATTGCGCATCTTATATTAGTTTTTCGATAGAAGGGCCAAAAAATGATGTGTCCTGAAATTTCCACAAAAATGACATCTACTTCATAATTCGATGGATCCACCTTAAAATACTTCCATTCAAGTCCATCATTTCAGTGGGTAACAATCAGAATTAGAAAAACTGGGATTGGAAATCCACTGCGGACTATTTACGTCTGCATCTATGAATTACCCGAGCGAGCCACCGCGAGGGTGTGTGGCAGGGAGTGAAAAATATTAATGATACGATCATTGGTTCGAAATGCTTTTTCTCAATATATGTATCAGCATTTTACTAACATGCATGGGTTACTTATGGCAAAACATACTTCATGCACCACAGACTACTTCATTAATTTTTCACTTCCAATCCCTTTGCAGATCCACCTATTCTGCAAAAATGTTTTCTTATGGTACGCTGAAATCTATCGGGTACGCGGGTACAATCTATCTCTATAAACTCTACTGTCTCTCTCTTAACAAAATCAATCTCATCAAATCTAGCGTAATACGCGGGGTTTTTAATATATTTCTAACGTCACCTGTAAACATAATAGGTTTAAATTTACTTAAATGGTTTAGCATGAATTTTAACCCGCATTCTTATAGACTAAGATTTCGTAGATCTCTTTCGTGGTTCTCCCTCGCTTTAAGAGTATTTCATGTTGCTACAAAACTTCGGCCCACGAATAAAGCTAAAAAGTAAATTCTGCAGTAAGGCAACGCCAGGCGTCAAAACATAACACTTGTAGCAGTGAGGAAGTTCACTTTTAAACTCAGCGCTATGGAAAGCATGAAACGAAGCATGCACTTAACGAGAGTATAGTTCACTTCTTATGTCTACTGACTACCCTGCAAGCCACCTCGAGGGTGTGTGGCGAGTTAAATCCAGACATCAACTTACGTTTATATATATACTATCCGCCTGAGGAAAGATTTCCATCGAAACCATACGGGCCACATATTACTAACACACATCCGGGAAATATGCGGCCGACCTAGGAGAAAGATAGGATTTATTAAAAGGGTACTCGGGAAATGTGATGAGAAGACGAAAGAGCGATGATACTTTTCACTAGTTAGGCCTCACTTTGAATATGCAGCCAGTGTATGGGATCCGAATGAATTAGGTTTGATCAGAGAACTAGACAGTGTGTAGCGTAGAGCAGCTAGGTTGGTTGAAAGGTGTAGCGATAGGTTTAGTAGTGTATCAGAATTAATACAAGAATTAGGGTGGGAGTCATTATCAGAGCGTAGGTTAAGGTACAGATTAAATCTGTGGCAGAAATTCAAAACTGATAGCTTTACTGAAGATGCTAGATATATATTTTAAAAAAAACAGCGTATTATGCTATATTCAACCAGAAAAATAAATTTAGAGAGATATGTTGTCATACTGATAGACTCAAAAGGTCATTTTTCCCCTGTACTATAAAAAAACACAATAGACAGCATAGCAAAGGGATAGGTTGATTAAATATCGCAGAGCACTACGTAGCGCATGATGCATGTATCAACAACCATCCGTTTATTACTATGTAGATACTAATTACCTAGCTGCATGTGACCCAATTATTTAGCATGTTTCCCATGATGTAGTTGCATGTCAATTGTGCATGTTTGGTGATGTTCAGCCCCTGCCAAACACCCTCGCGTAGGCTTGCATGGTATCGCGTAGATATAGATGAAACACGTAGATGTACCAGTTCTACATTTCATCGAGTATAGATTATTACGAGGGATTTGGCAATCTGAAAATTATTCAACGGGTGTTAAGGCGTAGATAGGTTAAAGTACAGATTGAATCTATTAGAGAAATTTCAATCGGATAGCTTTACTGAAGATGTTAGGCACATATTAAAAACACCACCGTATTATACTAGATTCGACCAGATAAATAAGATTAGAGAGATAGATTGTCGTACCGATAGACTCAAAATGGCATTTTTCCCCCGTACTATAAGAGAACAGAATAGGCAGCTTAGGAAAGGGATAGGTAGGGGAAATATTTTAGAGTATTCTGTAGTGCATGATGCATGTATTAACCCCTTAAAAACTATAAATACTAACAATCTAGTTGCATGAGACCCTATAGTTGCTTGTTTGCATGTTAGTAGTGCATGCTTGGTGATCTTCACCCCCTGCCACACACCCTAGCGGTGGCTTGCAGGGTATTGTGTAGATGTAGGGCAGGCTAGACGCGAATTTGGAATTAAACCCGTAATCCTCGATTCAGCAGGCTCATGATTTTTTTATTTCCTTTGGCGACCAAGCGCCTTATCACTAACTTGGCGCCAGGCGCTTGAGTAGGCGTAAAACCACTGAAGTGTCTTCAAAGAAGAGGCTTCTTGCTCTTAAAAGGTGGAAACCCCAAGAGTTTCTGCGGGATAAGTGGTTTTAAAATTTCACCAGAAACAAGAAAACGCAGAAATTCCGAGACCGCCCGAGTGGCACAGGTGCGAACCAAAGGCGCCAAGCAAGGCACCGCTGGACATGCTTTCCAAGTGAATTAATTCACTATCGATAACAATGATAAATAATGACGCCAGGAATCTTGCCGAGGAGTAAGTTCCAATGGCCGATTTTTGTTAAGAAAGGAGAACTGGAAATGCATTGTTTTTTCAACTTTGGATATTTAATATTTTTAATTTTGACGTTTTGTCTTATAATTTTTTTGCGATAGGCCGCGGACTATAGAGAAATTACAGTGAAATGTGGCCATCTTGATTTTGTAATATGGTCCCAACGATCGAACGAGGACCAATACTGAATGCATTGACTTTTTTCCTCGTACAATTGAGGATATGAACAACGGTAAATATATCCAATACAAGTGTAGCAATGGATAACATTGGTAGCCGCATATTGGTATAATGACTTGAAGCTAACTCAACTAAAAGCATGTTTTTGCATGTTTGACTAGCTATTTTTACCTTTTTTAAATAGTTAAGTTTAGAACAGTATATAAACATTAATCCTTTTTTATGCATGATACGTAGTGCATGTTTGGTGAGAATTCACCCCCTGCCACACACCTTTGTGGTGGCTCGCAGGGTATCATGTAGTTGTAGATAAATATACTCTTCAATCAATAACAGTAGATTTAAGGTAGTAATTTTGGGCTAACTCAATACGATGTTTGACTTTAATAAGGAAATAAATGATCAACTACCATGTGATGTATTTAATACGTTAGTACTGTGTAACTACGACCGTAGAGCTATGATTCTATGGTCATAGATAGCATTTGGTTATGCTATGACTCTTATAATTTTGTGAAGATATCTATAAAAACTCGACGATTAAGAAATCAAAGTAAAAGAAAAAAATACATTTTTTTAAATCCAGGGATCACAAATTGAGATATGCATATATTAATATACCGATAACCTTTTTAGGATATTCAATCAAGACTTTTATCGTAACACGATTCTTAAGCGCTGGATACAACATTGAGGACCTTGAATGTACATCAACATCTACATAATACCCTGCAAGCCCCCATAAAGGTGTGTGGCAGGGGGTGAATTCTCACCAAACATGCACTACGTACATATCATGCATAAAATAGGATTAATATGAATATATTAGTCTAAACTTCACTATTTAAAAAGATAAAAATAGCAATGTAAGCATGCAAAAACATGCTGTTTGTTGGGTTGCCTTCAAGTCCTTATACCAACATGCAACTACCTATGCTATGGATTGATTCACTCGTATTGGACATATTTACCGTTATTCATATCCCTAATTGTACGAGGAAGAAAGGACATTTTGAATCCGTCAATTCGGCAATCAATTTCTCTAATTTTGTGTTTACTGTCCAGACTACCATAGTAAGTTGGGGTTCGCAAATCATTTTTAACATCACAGAAACATAATAATGTAAAAAGGCATCATGAGAATAAAACTCCGAATTAAGACGGAACTCAATCCGACAAAAATGCCCACAGAGAATGGAAATTTGAATCTCTTTCACATCCTTATAAAACTGTTACGGCAGATCGGTAGCATTTTTTAAGCGCACCCGAGCAGAGGATATACTCGGGATCGTTACGGTTAAGGACACGGCAATAAACGGAGGAAAAGCGCTGGAAGTAATGGGAAAACGTCAGACTTGCCCAGGATCGATCGGGTCTGACTTATGTGCCACCATTCCTGAGCTCAGTCGAATAAGCTAGAAGGAATCAAAACCAACTTATCTCTTCCACTGGCTTGAATAAACCGGAAATCGATCGAAATCGGTGATGGATGGCTGGCTACATTAGGATAGGTGGGTTAATGGGAGGCATTAGGATAAGATGACACGATGTTACGATACTGCGGTTACGGTAACAGTGTTACGATACAAGACAAGGTGTTACGATAGGTTGAGTAGTGTTTCAGAATTAATACAAGAATTAGGGTGGGAATCATTATATGAGCGTAGGTTAAAATACAGATTAAATCTATTAGAGAAATTTCAATCGGATAGCTTTACTGAAGATGTTAGGCACATATTAAAAACACCAGCGTATTATGCTAGATTCGACCAGATAAATAAGATTAGAGAGATAGATTGTCGTACCGATAGATTTAAAATGGCATTTTTCCCCGTACTATAAGAGAACACAATAGGCGTCATAGCAAAGGGATAGGTAGGGGAAATATTTTAGAGTAGTCTGCAGTGCATTATGCATGTATTAACAACCAATCCCTTCATTACTATATACATACTAACCATCTAGCTGCATGTGACCCTATTATGTAGCATGTTTCCATGTAATAGCCTAGTTGCATGTCAATAGTGCACATTTGGAAATCTACACCCCATGCCACACACCCTATCGGTGGCTTGCAGGGTATTGCGTAAATGTAGATGATCCCGTGACAAGCTTGGAATAAAAACACGAGGGGTTCCATCGTCATCCCTTGTAGTACGTTCGAACACTGCGAGAGGCGCTCGTTCTCGTCTCCTCATTCTGAACGCTTCGTACGCGTCGGGCGATCTCCCTCGCACGCATTCCTTGGTCCATTCAAACTCCATTCCGTTCATTCATCCCCCCAACCCTCCCCCTATCCCCCTCCTTTCAAACAAGCTCTCACTCCTCCCCCGCCGACAAACGAGGCCTCTTATTTATCCGCCTCTGGAATCCGTCCCTCACACCTACCTTTATAACCATCACCCTGGGAGCCATTATCCCATCCCTTGAGGAATCCCTTCTGCACATCGTCTGCTTCTCACACGAGAACTCCCCCCCTACCCACGCCTGGTGGTGGACGGACGGACAGCCCAGAAGAAAGGTCTCACATAGCATCCTTCTTTCGACATGACAATTATTTAGCTCACCAGGTTCTCTACACGAACTCCAACGTACACGAACAATGTTTGTACTACAAAAGTTCCTAACTATATACAACATGAAAATATCCCTGTCAGATGAGCGAATATCACTGTAGGAATTGGAAAGGTTTAAGCAAGGTGCAAGTACACAGAATCAAGCTCGATGAACAGGAGATGTTTGTACTACAAGAGTTTCTAACTATATACAACAAGAAAATATCCCTGTCAGATAAGCGAATATTAATGTAGGCATTGGAAAGGCTTAAGCAAGGTGCAAGTGTGCAAGTTCAAGCTCGATGAACAAGAGATGTTTGTACTACAAGAGTTCCTAACTATATACAACATGAAAATATCCCTGTCAGATAAGCGAATATTACTGTAGGCATTGGGAAGGTTTCAGCGAGGTGCAAGTGTCAAAAAATCAAGCTCGATGAACAAGAGACAGAAAGAATATTTTAATACCACGCTTGACGTATCTGAAGAACAGCCGAAATATAAGTCGCTTTAAGCATCTCAATTTGAGGAAAACTACGACGCCTATTGCTTTTCCGATTTTAAGTTTCTTCACGCATGACCAAACACTAATCGTCATACAACGCTGGAATTTTGCATGAAGATCTACATAACACCCTGAAACAACACCACAATGGTGTGTGGTAGGGGGTGAATGCAGGAATTATATATCACGCTTAAAAAGGATTACTATATTTTCTTATACCAACATGCAACTACCTATTGAAATACTCGTATTTATACCTTTGGTTTTATTTACAGCTATTCATGTCCCTAATTGTACGAGGAAATAAGGATATTTTGAATCTGTCAGTTTTCGGCATTCAATTTCTCTAGTTTTATGATTGTGGTCCATTCTATCATAGTCAGTTGGGGTTCGCAAAATATTTTTAACGTCATCACTGAAAATATGGTCTTGGAATTTATTTAGGGGATGAAGTGTAAATTTCAACCTGCGATCTGACAATGATTCCCATCTTAAATCATTTAATAGACTGGTTACGCTAGTATGGTTATCATATTTTCCCTTTATTTCAACCTGCGATCTGACAATGATTCCCAATGTAATTAATTTAATAGACTGGTTACGTTAATAAGGTTATCGTACCGTCCCTTTACAAATCTTGCCGATCTTCGCTGCACAAGGTCGTTGTTTAGACCGCACCGACTAATGATGATTAAGACCACTTTGATTGCGAGGGTGATTTTCGTATTCATTCCTTGAAGTATCCTATCGCTATCAAGTGGCTTCGATCATTTATTTGCACGCTGTGTTGTCCTAGATTCCTTCAAAAGACTTTGTTCTCGGTTTTGCTATTTCGAGGGCCCGAAGTCGAGGAAAGTTCGGATGAATCGATCGATCGATCGACCTGCGAGCTTTGTGCTCGGGACGGGGTGCAGTCAAACGATTGATAAACCGGGTTCTAATTTTCCCAGTCGAAGTTTCGACTTTCCTGCTCGGGTGAAACTTTTCCGTGGCGCAGGAAATTGCCCAACGCATCATGGATAACCTCTTTTAAATTAATGAACGTGGGTTCTGCAGCCGCTATTGAATGTATCCCCACACCGCTTGAGCCACAAGCATCTTCCTGCCTCCCCTCTTCCCCCGAGACCACAGACGCGAATTATAAAGTGTAAATTCTCTTGGAATCGCGTCGGGGGTTGATGGAACTCATCCTTGAAAAGAGCGTAATGAATGCCTTTGTTGGCGCGTGATTTGGAAGTTCCCGCTCTCCCCACCCGACGCCACTTTTCGATCATGGGGTGAGAGGCGGGAAAATGAAATCGAAGAGGAAGAAGAAAAAAAACGAATCGGGTCTGTCTGGATATTGGGGCGTAAAATGAGGCGGTGGTGGGACTGGGGAAATAATTGCGCTGCGGGGATGAAAGAGATTTGGGCGGATGGGGGAAAGTGGAGTAAAGCAAGCCGTGATTGGTCGAACTTGCACCGCTGCGCGCCGTCAGTGTCTGTGCGCGATGTTGGAGTGGATACACCTCCCGACGCAAGCGCCTGCGGGGGCCGTGCGCTGAATCAGAACGGCGTATCGTTTACCATATTTTTTTATTGCCGAATCTGATAGACTTTGTAAAATAAAAAGACCCGTATTTTTCCGTTTTTTGATCCGACAATTATTTCCCGAGTTATAAGCGGCGAAAAACTGATGTTTTTAACCCTTTCGGAAAATGGGGCGTGGTGCAACCTCTGACGTATATCGACTTCGTCGAATCAGAACTGAGCCCGCGAAGCTACATTGCCTTATCGCAATGGGGGGGACACAGCTGACTCGGCCAATGGGAATGATTGCGACAGCATCTGTGCGAGCAGACCTTCCGAGAATCCCCCTCCACTCCCTTCCTCTCCCCTGAAAGCAGTCAAGGACGGGAGGAAAATGACGTCAATGTTATCACAGCAGCATTTTCGGTGGGCGTCACCTTTTGCTTATTTAAATTTTTGATTTATGAGTGAATGGTTGTAGTTAGAAGATTCATTTTTTCACTAAAATTCTTTTTTCGATTCGATCTAACGATTTCGTGTACAAAATTGCGATTTCGGTTCCGAGTAAACGCCCCCATTCTAAGTTAGGATCCGCCTTTCCTTCTCCTCAGATCACGCAATGACAATTACTTAGACGTCGCCATCAATGGGGGAGTTTAGTCGGAAATGAAATCATTATTTTGTACACGGAAAATGATTTTTGATGAAAAAATTAATCTTCTAACCAGAGCAAGCCATTCACTCATGAATCAAAAATTAAAATAAGCCGAAGGTGACGCCCTTAAGGATACCTACGTCATCCACCGCCCGTTCTTGAATGTTTAGAGGAAGAACGGGAAGGGAGCGGATGTGGCGTGACTAAAACATCCTGTAGCAACCACTTCCATTGGCAGAGTCAGATGTGTGTCCCTCGTTGTGATTGGGTGAAGGACTTCGCAGTCTCAGTTGTGATTGGACGAAGTGGATGACGTACGAATCCTTTGCACACCCACTTTTCCGAAAGGGTTAAAAGCATCAGTTTTTCGCCGCTTATAGCTCGAGAAATAATTGACGGATCGAAGAACGGAAAAATTCATTCAAAATATTTTCAGTGATGACGTTAAAAATATTTTGCGAACCCCAACTTACAATGGTAGACTGGACCATGATTACAATTTATGAGAAATTGATTGCCGAACAGACAGATTCAAAATGTCCTTTTTTCCTCGTACAATTAGGGATATGAATTGCGGTAAATATGTCCTATAGGAGTGACACAATCCATAGCATTGGTAGATGCATGTTGGTATAAGGACTTAAAGGTAACCCAACTAATAGCACGTTTTTGTATTCTTAGTTTGCTATTTTTATCTTTTTAAATAGTGAAGTTCTGACTAGTATATTAATACTATTCCTTTTTTATGCATGATATGTAGTGCATGTTTGGTGAGAATTCACCCCCTGCCACACACCTTTATGGTGGCTTGCAGGGTATTATGTAGCTGTAGATGTAGTCATCAATCCTGAGATTGATTTGACACAGCCCTCCACACAATTCTCCTATCAGCTTATCTCTTTATATGTGCGTTCATATTTCTTCTTTCACATCCTTCATCACATGTGCCTCATACTAGGCCTTCTTTTGCCTTTCTTCCTGTTCACCTGTTCTTCCACTGTTGCTTTCATAAGTCCATTATGTATAGGGTTTTCAGAAGACCTCTTTTTTCCCACTCTTCTTAAGACTTCCTCGTTACTCACTCGGTCAATCCATTTAATCTTCATCATTCTTCTGTAATACCACATTTCGAATGCTTCCACCCTTTTCTTCTCCGCTGCTGTCATCGTCCATGCCTCACTGCCTTGAAGAAACATGCTCCAGATGTAAGTTCTGATGAATGCTATCCTTACTTCCACTCCTGTGTTTCCAGCTGTAAGTAGATTATTTTCTTGGTAAAATACCCTCTTCGCCTGGATAATTCACATCACTATTTCTTTCTTGCTTAGTCCGTCGTCATTTACTTGGTTGGTTGGTTATATAGGGTATGGGATCCCTACGAAATCGGTCTAAGTAATGAACCTGAACGTGTGCAGCGAAGATCGGCAAGATTTGTAAAGGGACAATACGATAACCTTATTAGCGTAACCAGTCTATTAAATGAATTGAAATGGGAATCATTGTCAGATCGCAGGTTGAAATTTAGACTTAATCTCTTAAACAAATTCCAAGGCAATACTTTCAGTGATGATGTTAAAAATATTTTACGAACCGCAACTTCCTATGGCAGACTGGACCATAATCATAAAATTAGAGAAATTGATTGCCGAACTGACCGATTCAAAATGTCCTTTTTCCCTCGCACAATTAGAGATACGAATAACCGTAAATATGTCCTATCGGAGAGTAGCAATGAATGGCATTGGTAGCTCCATGTTGGTATGAGTACTTAAAGCTAACCCTACTAACAGAATGTTTTTGCATGTTTGCTTTGCAATTTCTATCTTTTTTAAATAGTGTAGTTCTGACTACTATATTAAAACTATTCCTTTTTTTTGCATGATATGTAGTGCATGTTTGGTGAGAAATCACCCCCTGCCACACACCCTTGTGGTGGCTTGCAGGGTATTATGTAGATGTAGATAGATAGGGCAGGCGACCGACAGCTGAGGTCATTTGCGCCATTTATAGGATAGGTGGATAATTGGGTAATGGTAGGAGTTTTCAGGGAACGGAGGAAGGGTGGAGAGAAAACCGGCGTCGGCATAACCTGCTCTTAACGAAAGGCGCCAAGGGGTCCACGGCTTAACGTCCCTTCCGACGGACGTAGTACTGAACTTGAAATGTCCGCCACTAGGCACTCAAGTGGGGACCGGTTTTTCACTGAAAAAATCCGCCACTGCCGGGAGTCGGACCCGGGTCCTCGGGATGGGAGGCCAGTAATCTAGACACCACACCAACCCGATCCTCCGTCATTTACTTGGCTTCCCTGGAAACAGTATTCTTTCACCTACTCAGATTTTTCTTTCCTTATTTCTACCTTGGTCTTGGCCTCTTCTCTTCTGCTGCACACCCATATCTTTGTTTTCTTCTTACAATATCTTCAGCGGATATTTGGCCTTAGTCCTTTCATGGTTATTGGAATCTTCTTTAAATCTCATACAGTCTCTACCATGACTGCCATATCATAGGCGATTCGCAGCATGCTTATTTTTTCTCCGTGGATATTCACTTCTAAAGCCCTCTCTCTGATGTCATTGATGGTTCTCTCGATGTAAACGTTAAAAATTACGGGAGACGGTACCTATTTCCAGCTGTAAGTAGATTCTTCTTTTGATAGAATGCCCTCTTTGCCTGGGCTATTCTACCCACTATTTCTTTCTTGCTTCGTCCATCGTTGGTTACTCTACTTCCCAGATAACAGAACTCTTTCACCTCTTCCACTTTCTGTTTCCCTAGTATAAACGTTGGTTTTAGCGTCTTCTCTCTTGCTGCACACCAATATCTTAGTCTTCTTCTTATTGATCTTCAGCTGATATCTGGCCATTGTCCTGTCCATGGTTACTAGAATCTTGTTCAGATCCCTCTCTGTCTCTGCTATGAGTGCTATGTCATCAGCGAATCGCAGCATGCTAATTTTTCTCCGTGGATATTCACTTCAGAAGATTTATCTTTGATTTTATACATGATTTCCTCGATGTAAATATTAAAAATTACGGGAGACAACGCACAGCCTTGTCTAACTCCTTTCCTTATTCTTGCCTCTTCACAGCTGGGTCCAGTTTGAATCACAGCCACTTGGTTTTTATACAGACTGTGGATAATTCTTCGGTCGTTGTAGAACACTAAAATTCCTTTCAGAATTCCGATCCATGTTTTCAAAAGCCTTCTCTAAATCCACAAACGCAGTGAACGTCGGTTTGTTCTTCTCCATTCTCTTCCCTATGAGAACCCTAAGGGCCAATATTGATTTTCTTGTACCTTTGCTTTCCCTAAATCCCAAACGGTCTTAATCCAGGATTCATTCTGATTTTCTTTCTATTCTCCTGTAAATGATCCTGGTCAATATCCTCAATGCATGTGTCGTTAGGGTTATGGTCCTAATATATTCACATTTCTCCGTTCTCTTTTTTTTTTCAGGGGAAAAGTAACGATGACGTTCATCTTAAAGTTCCTGGGTATCTCTCCTGTTGAGTACATGACTCTAAGAGCCTTATAAGACATGGATCCATTCCTGCATTTTTTATTATCTCTTCAGGACTATCGTCAATTTCATTATGAAAGTGATACTAAACTGAATTTTGACCATACAAAAATGGACGGCAGTTACAATTACATTTTTAAAAATGTGTAGTAATGAATTTTTGTAAAAAGAATGGTTCTCCTCCTGGCATATGCAAAATAAGTAGTTAAGAAATAACAAACGTGGAATCCATTAAATATCTTGGAATAAGACTGACACATGATCATTCCTGGGGTAAACATATACGTGAAATAATGGGTCAAGCTAATCGTAAACTGGGATTCACCAAAAGAGTACTGGGTAAATGTGACGATCATGTACGAGAAATCAGCTACTTTTCTCTTGTTAGACCTCATTTGGAATATGCTTCCAGTGTATGGGATCCCTACGAAATCGGTCTAAACAACGAACTTGAACCTGTGCAGCGAAGACAGGCAAAATTTGAAAGGGACGATACGATAATTATGTTAGCGTAACCAGTCTATTTAATGAATTAAAATGGGAATCATTGTCAGATCACAGGTTCAAATTTAAACTTAATCTCTTAAATAAATTCCAAGACAATATTTTCAGTGATGACGTTAAAAATATTTTGCGAACCCCAACTTTCTATGGCAGACTGGACCATAAAAATAAACTTAGAGAACTTGATTGCCGAACTGACCGATTCAAAATGTCCTTTTTCCCTCGTACAATAAGAGATACGAATAACGGTAAATATGTCCAATCGGAGAGTAGCAACGGATAGCATTGGTAGCTGCATGTTAGTATGAGTATTTAAAGCTAACCCTACCAACAGAATGTTTTTGCATGCTTGATTTGCAATTTCTATCTTTTTTAAACTAGTACATTAATTAAAGTTCTAACTAGTACATTAATAATATTCCTTTTTTATTCATGGTATGTAGTGCATGTTTGGTGAGAAATCAACCCCTGCCACACACCTTTGTGGTGACTTGCACGGTATTATTTAGATGTAGATGTAGATGGATGTTATGATATTTACACCTCAGGGGACGGTTTGTTATTCCAATGTATATAGCCTTCCGTCGCGGACTGTCCTGGGTTAGAATAATCCGCTATCCGGGAGATGCTCTCATCACAAGTCCAAGTAAACCAAAGCTGTGTAATTTATGAGTACCAGGTCATTTCAGAAAACCACAGACGGTTCAGGGAGAGGAACTGCACCCTTCATCTGAGGCTGAACTACTCATCCCGATGAGCTTAGAGCTTCGTGAGCAACCAATACCAAAGAGACCGATCTCGGCGCGGTATATAGCCACAAGAAAACATATAGAGTTGTCTGACAAGGAGCTCATGAGCAGTACTTGTCGGTGCCACACTTTACTCCACTTCGTCCTTACATTACGAGAGACTGCTGGGAAAAATTCAAGAGGATAAATGTATATTAGTACACTATATAGTAATTAAATTACGAGACCTCACCTCCCTGAGACCCTATAATACCAGGTTTGCTTGTTTATAGTGCACGCTTGGTGATCTGTACCCCCTGCCACACACCCTTGAGGTGGCTTGCAGGGTATCGTGTAGATGTAGATGAATAAATCAATCTTTATTTCCCTTCAACTCATGCAAAGACGAGTTGAATATAGCAGAAATCGGAAAACTTCTATATGATCTCTGTATCCGGACGTATGTATACTCCAAGATTCCAAGACCATATTTTCAGTGATGACGTTAAAAATATTTTGCGAACCTCAACTTATTATGGTAGACTGTACCATAATCACAAAATTAGAGAAATTGATTGCCGAAGTGACAGATCCAAAATGTCCTTTCTTCCTCGTACAATTAGGGATATGAATAGCGGTAAATATATCCAGTACGAGTGTAGCAATCCATAGCATAGGTAGTTGCATTTTGTGGTAAGGACTTGAAGGTAACCCAACGAACCCGACTTGTTTTTGCATGCTAACTTTACCATTTTGATCTTTTAAATAGTGCAGTTTATACTAATATATTAATGCTAATCCTTTTAAATGTATGATGTGAAGTGCATGTTTGGTTAGAATTCACCCCCTGCCACACACCTTTATGTTGGCTTACATGGTAGTATGTAGATGTACATGAACGTATTCGGACATTTTTTTATTTTGCGCCGTTGTTTTGGACTAACCTGCAAAGAATTATTTAATTTCTCAGCGTAACAAATTAAAACACTTGTTGAGTCACACAATCACTTGATGAGAAAATAAATTCACCGGAAGAGTAACTAATTCACACCACAGGTTTCACCACCGAGGATCCGTAACTCTTTTCCAGAGATCATTCCATGCTGCATTATTGTACTTATTGTATCCATTGGAGCTCTTACAATTAGTTGTACGGCAGTAGTACAAATATGGCGATTTAATGGTGATCTTTTCACTAGTTAGGCCCCACCTTGAGTATGCAGCCAGTGTATGGGATCCTAATGAATTAGGGTTGATCAGAGAACTAGACAGTGTGCAGCGTAGAGCAGCTAGGTTCGTTAAAAGGAGTTACGATAGGTTGATTGTTTCAGAATTAATACAAGAATTAGGGTGAGAGTCATTATCAGAGCGTACGGTACAGATTAAAACTATTAGAGAAATTTCATTCGGATAGCTTTACTGAACATGTTAGGAACATATTAAAAACACCACCGTATTATGCTAGATTCGACCAAGTAAATATGATTAGAGAGATAGATTGTCGTACTGATAGATTCAAAATGGCATTTTCCCCCCGTACTATAAGAGAACAGAATAGGCAGCATAGTAAAGGGATAGGTAGGGGAATTATTTTAGAGTAGTCTGTAATGCATGATGCATGTATTAATCCCTTAAATACTATAGATACTAACAATCTAGTTGCATGAGTCCCTATTGTTGCTTGTTTGCATGTCGGTAGTGCATACTTGGTGATCTTAACCCCCTGCCACACACCCTCGCGGTGTTTAGCAGGGTATAACGTTGATTTAGATAAGGATATAGAGAGCGCATATTAGAAAAATACTAGAGTTGTGGATTTATATATTTATCAAATGGTTCTTTCCTTCTGAAAAAAATATTATATATTCTGGAAAATATATTTTTTTTAATTTCTCTAACAACTTAACGATGCGAAGTATTTAATATTTCAGCATTGGAATAACTCAAATAAACTGGTCACGTTAAGCTTGTTAAAGCGTCGTAAAAGCATCACTTTACGACCGAGAAAGGAAAGATATTATTTTCGATCATGGAAAAACCTCAAGCCCTCAAGGAGAAGACATTATTACTAAGTTTTACAGATGTTCAACCCGTTAAAAAGATGCATCCAGCTCGCTTCGCAGGCATAAGGCCCTGAAATAATGCCGGGCAAAGGCCTGCCTTGCAGAAGAGTGGGTGTGATATACCGCTTTCAGGCGCACTCCCATATGCGTCATGAAGTGCTTCGAAAGGGTCTCCCACATTTGCGAGAGCACTTCACATATCCGCTATTCGCGTTGCGCGGATCGGTGCGCTCTTGTTCACGACCGGCTGGTGGCGTAGGGGTAGTCTAGACCGAAATCAAAAGCCGAGGGAAACACCCTTCACTACAGCCACCACTCTGGCGCTGCTCGCGATAAACAAAAAAAAACGTGCAAGCAAGAAATCACCGCACAAGACTGCTAAAAATAGTGAGTGATAGCAAACGTGGGGATTTAAGGGGAATAAGTGAGGTGAAGAACACGTTTACGAACACGGAAATAGCCTCGGAGGAAGGACGCCAGCGTTAACTCGCGAACGATGGAGGAATTCAGTGATCCGTGTCTCCTTTTTAAGACGCCGCGGATGTAAAGGGAGCACAGGAGACGTGGGGCGTTTCAGGACCCGATGAGTGTAAGTGGGGGAGAAGGGGGAGGATAGACAGCAAACGCAGCATACGAAAGGTCGGGTAAGCCAGGGGGGGGTGTGTTTGAAACCGTCAATTCGTGATTTAAGAAAGTTTAAGTTCTTCACCTTGTGCAAATTCCAAAAATACAATTTAAAATCGTTCGTATCTTTCTCGCTCTTGCATTTTTACCAACTCAAGCTTCAAGTGGAAACGATGGTTGCTCCATTTCACGTTCTTTATGAAGATGAGATGGGAACTAATGGCAGGCGGAGATCATGAAACGGATCAAGAGTCGAAAGATACGGATCTGAGCGGATGAATCGTTTAAAAGACCAGCACATGAACGGCAGTTCACCGCTTGAGATCCGAAGATGGTCACGCCGCCTGGGTGGCGGAGTTTAACTATGAAAAAGTGACATTTTATGACGTATTCTCACTAAAGTGAGATTACAAAATAACCCCCCAGGGCGGTCGCAATGCCAAGGCTTGTCAAAAAGGCATCAACCTTGAAGAGAGAGAGAGCGATTTCGCGGTTAAAGCGCCAAGAGGGATGGATTTTTCTTCGAGGACACACTCCAGCGCACGACACTCTGAGTTCCAATCGAAAACACGCACAAACATCTACATAATACCCTAAATTCCACCATAAATGTGAGTGGCAGGGGATGAATTCACACTAAACATGCATTAAATTGCATGCATAAAAAGGATTAGTAATAATATTCTCGTATCACTCAGTGATTCAACCCGATGTTTGGTCTTTGATAGGTGAGAGTAGCGCTCACCCCGTACTGTGTACTGCGTGTGAAATTCACACATTCAGGGTGGGGGGGGGGGAAGCAATTCCTTTCCCTGGGTGATTTCCTACGAAGTTCTGACACAGGATTTTAGATGGGGGTGTCAAGAAAGGCTCTTGCCCGGGATTTGAACCCGGGACCCTCCGGTCAGCAGCCCAGTGCTCTACCCACTAGGCCACCACCACCCCTATACTAGAATAAACACCCCAATTTAAAAAAGATAAAAATTATTCATCAGAAAATATATCTGGAGCATGTATCTTTACGGCTCACTGCCGTAAAGAAACACGCTCCAGATGTATGTTCTGATGAATTTTTTCCTTACTTCTGCGCTTGTATTTCCAGCTGAAAATAGATTCTTCTTTTGATAGAACACCCTATTTGCCTGAGATTTTCTACTCACTATTTCTTTCTTGCTTCGTCCATCGTTGGTTACTCGGCTTCCTAGGTAACAGAACTCTTTCACCTCTCCAAGTTTTTGCTTTCCTAGTTTGACATTGTTTTTGGCCTATTCTTTCTTGCTGCACAGGAATATCTTAGTCTTCTTCTTATTATTCTTCAGATGATATCTGGTCATTGTCCTTTCCATGGTTACTAGAATCTTGTTTACATCTCTCTCTGTCTCTGCTATGAGTGCTATATCATCAGCGAATCGCAGCAAGCTTATTTTTTCTCCGTGGATAGTCACTCCAGAAGACTTTTGTTGATTTCATTGATGGCTCTCTCGATGTGAGCATTACAAATTACGGGAGACAGTGCACAGCCTTGTCTCACTCCTTTCCTTATTCTTGCCTCTTCACAGTTGGGTCCAGATTTAATCGCAGCAACCTGGTTTTTATACAGACTGTGGATAATTCTTCAGTCATTGTAGGACACTCCAATTCCGTTCAGAATTCTAAGCATCGAATCCCAATCCACGTTGTCAAAAACCTTGTCTACATTCACAAATACTAAAGACGGTAAAAACATTTTGCAAACTCCAGCTTACTATGGTTGACTGGTCCACGATGATAAAATTAGAGAAATTGAGTGTCGAAACGACATATTTAAAATGCCTTTATGCCATCCTTCAAGTAGGAATATGAATAGCTGTAAATGTATCCAATAGCATAAATATGAGTGTATCAATGGATAGCATAGACAGTTGCATGTCGGTATAAGGATTTAAGCTAACCCAACTACCAGGATGTTTTGGCATGCTTGCTTTTCTCTTTTTATCCAATTTTTAAATTGTGTAGCTTAGACTAGAATATAATTAAAAAACCTTTTTATGGATGATCTTTAGTGTTTGTTTCAATTGCATTCACCCCCTGCCACCCATTTATGTCTACATTTACATCTACATAATACCCTGCAAGCACCATAAAAGGTGTGTGGCAGGGGTTGAATTCTCAACAAATATGCACTACATATCAAGCATAAATTAGGATTGATATTAATATATTAGTCTAATCTTTACTATTTAAATGATAAAAATAGCAAAGTAAGCATGCAAAAACATGCTGTTAGTTGGGTTACCTTCAAGTCCTTATACCAACATGCAACTACCTATGCTATGGATTGATTCACTCGTATTGGATATATTCACCGCTTTTCATATCCCTAATTGTACGAGGAAAAAAGGACATTTTGAAACTTTCCCTTCAGCAATCAATTTCTCTAATTTTGTGATTATGGTCCAGTCTACCATAGTAAGTTGGGGTTCGCAAAATATTTTTAACGTCAACACTGAAAATATTATCTTGGAATTTATTTAAGAGATTAAGTCTAAATTTCAACCTGCGATCTGACAATGATTCCCATTTTAATTAATTTAATAGACTGGTTACGGTAGTATGGTTATCGTACCGTCACTTTACAAATCCTGACGATCTTCGCTGCACACGTTCAAGTTCATATATGTTATACGTTGGTTTTCAGTGTATTATGTACATAGATGTTCTCTGGCTCACACTTCTCCGTCTGAGTTGGTTGAGGAATAAAGAGGTTGAATCTGACTCGTGGATAATCCTAAAAGTAAATTTTATCCCCCACAGTCAATAAGCAAAGTGTATACTTTCAACTAAGTAGAACTAAGCTCACGGAACCACATACAAGTTATGTTGAAGGAGCTTAGGAACGAAAAGACACCGTCATCAAACGATCATTCCATTTCAAACTAACTCACTTTGAAGTAATACGAACAGTAAGTGGAGGCAGTCATTCGCTGACTCTCAAAAAAACAACTGAACCGCTCTTCAGGGCGACTCGTGCAACGCTGAACGTCTAGGACGTTTACATCACCGTCGACGACGAAAATGGAGGATTAACAAACAAATGAGCGCCGTTAAGCGAGAGAAAACAAAAATATCACGCGGCATTTCCTTCATGAGAGGGGATTGGGAAATGATCAACGGAGCAGGAATTAAGCGCCCGTTTTAAGGGGCCGTGATACATAGCTGTTTTTCAGACCTATTTTTCAAGGAAGATTGCTCCAACAGGAAGCTAGATATCGGAATGGGGTTTTCAGTAATTAAAAGAGAAAGTATCAAACTATTACTCTATAATCCTAGATTTTACGTAATAAGCCTTGTTAAAAATATATCTCGATGTAAAAATAGACCTTTTTGTTGCAAATATTGGGAGACAGAGGGGCTATTTTTTAAACTTTCGTTATTATAGAGTACAAGATTCAAGCTTAGTCTGTTGGATCCTTGAAAATTATTGATTTCTATTAAAAGACACGCTGTTGAGATATTCTGAAAGTAATTTATGTTTTTCGCCAACTCCAGCCCAGGGATACGCCTCGTGCATCGTGCAAATCACTAAACAGTTCACACATTCTCCGCCTACTGCGCTACTGAAAAAGTGGCACGGTCCCTCTACCCTATATCCTAAAACGGTAACCTTGAGGTGTTGGAGCTAGGGGGAAGGGAAAGTGAAGGCGGGTGGGAAGCAGAGGCGAGTGAGACGGAGTGTCTGCTTTACTGACGGGTTATTTCTTGAGTCTCAGCTTAGGTTGTCGCTCTCGGGGTGTCTAGTAACAGTCAAACTGACTAATTGTCAAGTCTCGAAATTTCATCGGAAGCGTACCGATATCGGAAAATTAAAGTAGGCAGTCGCTTGACATTTTCGATGGCGAGGAAAAAAAGAAAGGGTGAATTTTTGGCCAAGCGGAGGGAAGAAAAAAGGTAAATATTGTCATTTTTTGTGAAAACACTATCTTAATGTAATGATATATTCATGTGTAAGTATGCAAATTTCTATTATCCGAAACAGGCGTCTCAAAATAATGGGAACAGAGTCGCACGTAGGAGGAACTTCTTGCGCTATTGAAGAAACCCCGTCCAATATTGACGATTCAGTAGCTGATGAAACTTTGCATGATTCATTTGACGATATGGCAATTGCCGAAGAAGGGAAAAACGAAGGTTTATCCGGTGGAGTAACGGGAAGAAGAATTATCGACTTAAAATATGCGACAAATCGGTTTCCAATTTACTGAAAAGGTTTAACCTAAATTTCAACCTGCGTTCTGATAGTAATTCCCAGCCTAGTTCTTCTATTAAACTCGTAACACTTATACAATTATCATAGCGGCCTTTAACAAATCTAGTGGATCTCCTTTGCACACGCTCTAATTCTTTTATCATACCTTCCTCGTACGGATCCCATATACTAGCGGCATATTCTAAATGAGGCCTGACAAGTGTAAAATAGCTTCTAGTACTCTCTCATCGCATTTGCCTAGAACTCTTTTTACGAATCCTGATATATGGTTTGCTACACTAGTTATTTCCCTGATGTATTTCCCCCACAGTATGTCTTCAATGTTGGTGACGCCTAAGTATTTAATAAATTCTACGTTAGATATTTTCTTTTCTTTGATGCAATAATTTTTCTGGGGAAAGTTATTCTTTTTCCCAAAGTTCATTATCGCGCATATATTCAAATTTAATTCTAGCTGCCAACTATCACACCAATCATCAATCGCATATAAATCCTTAGCTAAAGAATGACTATCCTCTTAATTTCTTATTTCCTTATACACTACTGCATCAGAATAAATACGTAAATATGAAGAGATTAGCCGACAGGACTCAGTGGAGAGCTGCGTCAAACCGATCTGAGGATTGATGACCAATGATGACTGCTGCATCATCGGCAAAAAGACGGAGCTTGCTATTTTTAGCTACTGTATTCAAGTCATTTACGGAGAGAAGAAATAAAATTGGGCCTATCACGCTGGGGAACACCCGATGTAACTTTTGCTTCGCCTGAGGTGACACCATCTAATACCATTCATTGAACGCGTTCATGTAGGAAATCTCCTATCCAGCCCACCATATTACTATCTATCCCGTATGATGCTAACTTCGCGAGTAAATTACAGTGGGGAACCTTGTCAAACGCTTTTCTAAATTTAAAAGCGCTGCGTCTACCTGTACGTTACCTTCTCCGGAAACTAAAATATCATGAACGAAAAGACCTAACTGATTTTCGCAAGACCGTCCCTTTCTGGACCCATGCTTATTTGTTATCAATAAATCCTGGCTATCGAGGTGTCCCCTTATTGATGTAACTATCATATGCTGTATAATTTTGCACGGCAGTGACGTTATTGATATTGGTTTATAATTCGATGGATGTTCCCTATCGCCACTTCTAAAAATTGGGATCACGTTTGCTATCTTCCAGTCTTTGGGAACCGCGTGTTCTTCGAGGGATTTGTTAAATATTACTTTAAGATACGGTGCCATTTCGAGAGCTATTTCTTTATACACACGAGCAGGAATTTCATCACGACCTGAGCTCTTGTTCGGGCTAACATTTTTAGTAAGGATACGATTCCGTTATAAGATACAATTATCGATCGGGGGCATTATTTGTTGAAATCGGTCTGGTATTGTTTCGAGCAAACTACGCTTAGATTGATTAAAAACGCTCTGGAAAAATAATTCAACAAATTAGCCTTATCTAAATATTTCGCCCCTATACCCTTTCAAGGAATTAACCGTTGAAATTTTAGTTCCCTGTACTTCCCTAACATATGATCAAAATGCTTTCGGATTCCCCTCAAGTTGTTCTCCAAGTACTTTTCTCTTGAAACCACTTTACGCTTTTCTAAGGGCTATTTTTGCGGCTGCTTTATATGTAACGTTCGATAATTTTTGTAGATCGCTATTAGCTACATTTTTCTTAGTTTCGCGTGGATAACTCGTTGTCGTTTTAAACATTTTTTTAACCTCCACGTTGTACCACCCTGGTTCCCTATTCTCACTCTTATACTCACTCACCGTGTAATTTGGAGGAACTCTTTCCATGTCTGCATCACTATTTTTTCTGATGTTTAGAATTTTTCAAAAGAAGTCTGTAAGTCACGCCTAAATCCGTTAAAATCTGCTTTACTTAAAAGGCAAATCTTTCTTTTTAATTTTACATTTTTGTCAGTATTGAGGGATAATTTAACGTGTACTACCTTGTGGTCACTTATTCCATCGACATTTTTAACTTCAATAACTTTTTCATGGATGTTTGAGGCAGGTAATTGGAGAACATTCTCCCTTCTATTATGCAAATTTACTATTTGATGTACTGCGTATTATGCGAACAGGTTAAAAAATGACGAGCAGATTTCTTTGTCCCTACCCCCAGACTAATGACTACATGTTTTCCAATCTATCGATGTTGTATTGAAATCTCCACCTTTCAATAATCTGTCGTTCGTTGGTATGAGAAATAATGTGCCTGATCTGTTTCTCGAGTTCTAATACTGAGTGTACATCGGAATGGGGTGGTCTGTAGTAGGCACAAACGTATATTACTTTCAAATTACCACATTTAGACATTAACACGTGCAAGCCAAGCTACCAGCTGAGACCACCTCCTATTTGTTGCAGTTCTTACGGCTAAACTGTTGTCACAACAACCAATCAACGCGGCTACCCTGAAAAATGAAGTCTATTAATGACTTGGACCGCGGACGCGTTCTCCTGCAGCTACGAACCCCACTAGGACCAGACCGGCTCGGTTCTTAGAAAAACGTAGCGAACGCATTTCCGCGAATTCCACGTTGCCACATGGTATAATGTGGAGTCTGCCAAACAGTTTGGTCCCATCGTATGTTGAAATGGCAACATTGCGTCTAGTGGTCAGCAATGGAAAACTCCGCGGACAGAGGGGATGAGAGGGAAGGGTCGTTATTGCCTCATCACCTCTGCGCAAAGAATTAAAGCGTAGAGGAGACACTGAAAAAAAATATGGCTGGTTGGGTAGGCGCCGACTCTGGTAACTCTACCGGTCGACGGAAAAACTATCTCCATCATCTCAGCACTCGAAAGCGAAAAAATAATCATGTACCACGGCGCCTTAAAGAGGCATTCCATCGCAGTCACTTGAGTGTTCATTTCCGAGCTTTGTTGCCAGATTTTCGACCCTCAACCCGCCACCAGGGTGTCTATTACGGAACTTCCGCCGATAGGAGAGATCGTACGATACCACTATCGAACGAAATGATGGAGGCTGTCTAACGTGCTATTACGGTTCGGGCGTTGCTTTCGTTCGATAAGCTTCGGCTGTCTTCGGGGAGTTATCGTACATCGGTGACGTTGTGTGACGTTGCAGAGGAAACAGCAGAAGATCTATGCTAACAAATGACGAACGATAACCCCAAACCGCAACATTGAGATCACGAAGTAAATATTTACAAACACTTTAAAACAAACGTGAATATTTAATTTCAGAATTTTATCTAGATTTAATTTGATTGTTGGCTTTCATTACTCCCGTAATTCTTGCTGCATTGTTAGTTACGACACAAAACCATTCATATTAATGCTGTTAATCGTGCTATCTAATCGCCTTGTTTCATACCATCATATAAAATGGACAGAAACGAAATTCACTAAATAAAAGGTCAGTGAGCAAAATGTTTATAATTATATTTGACAGTACTTAATATTTTTGACGATGTAGTTTAAAAGTCCCATGTTTTAACATGCATACAGCTTACGGTGACATAATTCATTCCATCCATTCCTCAATTTAACATCATAATAATTGTTAAACTTATCGGTCATGCTATGCATTAAATATGGTTAACCTATAGCATCGAGCATGACAAGCATAACAATGGGAATATGACCCTCCTTCCTTCTGCAGCAATAGCAGCCAAGAGTATAAGCCTTCCATTTCTTATACTTAAGCATAGCATTTAAAATGTAAAGCCTTTACACATCAGTCATGGTTTTCAAGCTCAAGTATCGGTAGATAACAAATCGATACATCTTCTTCAACTACTCATTCACAATGCAAAAAGATTAATTTGTGTAAGAACATCATACGTTCAATATAGTTTACGAAGAGAAGTCACTGTATAAATTGTTGATACCTAATGTTGAATTTCCATTTGGGCATGGTAACTATGAAACCTTTTGCTTTACATTAGAGTAATCCTTGTCATCGAAACATATTAAGCCTGTCAGCATGTGAAGCCTCTTCCCCGTAATCACAGTCCCGAAATTCGCCTCGAATGTCTCTCAAGGAGTTGATTGGAAATCCAGCAAATAGTTTTAAAATAAAAATATGTTGTTGTTACTGCCGTAAACGTACGGGATCAGCATCTAACAGCCATGCTGTAAGGTATTCGAAAGCAAAAAAATTTGGACATGGTCGGAACCGAACATTCGTCAAAAATATTGATATCACGCCTTAAACCACTCCGCCACGGCTGTCGATAAGGGGATTGCGCCCTGCAAAGAATTTATACGGAGTACAATTCTATGGTTGTATAAAACTCGATAGAAATCCTTTAAGAAGCCTGTTGAAAGAGTGGTGCTTGTAAACTACACAATAGATTGACGCATTAATAGTTGCGAGCTATGCCTCGTTACGCGATCTCATGCATTATGTTTCAGCGTTTACCTATACTTTGAGTGTAAAACAATTTGATGCAAATTCTCGCCACATTTCATTATAACGTATATCAACTTGAAGTGCATACAATGATAATACTAATTTAACCATTAGAATACAGTATCCATCGTTATATTTGCTCATTTCTTTGAATAAACATCATAGGTGAACTCCCGAATTGAACGAGAAGAAATAATGTCATTGTAATTCTAATTCTCACCTCATTGCGTTATTAGGTATATCAGTTTGCAGTGCATTCAATAATAATAGTAATGTAACCATTAGAATACAGTATCCATCGGTATATTTGCTCATTTCTTTGAATAAACATCATAGGTGAACTCCCGAATTGAACGATAAGAAATAATGTCATTGTAATTCTAATTCTCACCTCATTGCGTTATTAGGTATATCAGTTTGCAGTGCATTCAATAATAATAGTAATGTAACCATTAGAATACAGTATCCATCGGTATATTTGCTCATTTCTTTGAATAAACATCATAGATGAACTCCCGAATTGAACGAGAAGAAATAATGTCATTGTAATTCTAATTCTCACCTCATTGCGTTATTAGGTATATCAGTTTGCAGTGCATTCAATAATAATAGTAATGTAACCATTTGAATACAGTATCCATCGGTATATTTGCTCATTTCTTTGAATAAACATCATAGGTGAACTCCCGAATTGAACGAGAAGAAATAATGTCATTGTAATTCTAATTCTCACCTCATTGCGTTATTAGGTATATCAGTTTGCAGTGCATTCAATAATAATAGTAATGTAACCATTAGAATACAGTATCCATCGGTATATTTGCTCATTTCTTTGAATAAACATCATAGGTGAACTCCCGAATTGAACGATAAGAAATAATTTCATTGTAATTCTAATTCTCACCTCATTGCGTTATGAGGTATATCAGTTTGAAGTGCATTCAATAATAATAGTAATGTAACCATTAGAATACAGTATCCATTGATATATTTGCTCATTTCCTTGAATAAATGTCGTAGGTGAACTCCCGTATCGAACGACAAGGGAGTTACAGACGGTCCGTAACCCGCTGTAGGATATCGTGCTTTCGATAAGCCGCTACCGTTCGATATGAAGAACCGTAATAGCTTTATCGTACTATTTGCCCCGTAACGAACGACAACTCCTCCGCCGTATCGTCATATTTATCGAACGATATCAACAGACGGACCGTAATAGCATTTCAGTTGTCGAACGATTCGTATCGAACGGAAACTACCTTACCGTTCGATAACTGCCTTATAGAAAGATCCGTAATAGACACCCAGATCGCCCTCAACCCGCCCAATCCCTCTATTTTCTCGCCTCACGCCAAGATTTAAACTAAATTTACTGTATAACGACCTGGTGGTTTAATTTCGATATTAAAATAATGATATAATATGGAAAAATGCTCAATTCCTATTGTTTGTGTCGCATCAAAGGAACAAATAGCAATAAGGTAACATTTACGAAACATTACGAGCAAAATTTAGCTTTACTGAAGATGTTAGGCACATATTAAATACACCAGCTTATTATGCTAGATTCGAATAGATAAATAAGATTAGAGAGAGATAGATTGTCGTACTGATAGATTCAATATGGCATTTTCCCTCGTACTATAAGAGAGCAGAATAGGCAGCATAGCAAAGGGATAGGTAGGGGAAATATTTTAGAGTAGTCTGTAGTGCATTATGCATGTATTAATGCCTTAAACACTATAGATACTAACAATCTACTTGCATGAGACCCTATAGTTGCTCGTTTGCATGTTAGTAGTGCATGCTTGGTGATCATCACCCCCTGCCACACACCATCACGGTGGCTTCCAGAGTTTCGTGTACATGTAGATGAAAATTGACCAAAATATTAACTATTGCAAGAGGTTGTTTTAAAAAGCAATTTTTCGTATTTTTAATGATTTCTAATATGCGACATGTTTATGGTCAAATACTTTATTTGAATACCGACTTTTACCTCGTTGAATTTTCCGTTTTAAATGAGGAATAACTTTATTGTAAATTCTAATGTTGCAATGCTCCAATGGAAAAATATTTTTTTTCATTGAAAATTGTGTTTTTTGTACAGGAAATGAAGAGCATTCTATTAATACTAAACATATTTTAGAAGTGCTTAAATTAATGCTAAAATATTTTATTTTTCCAATTCTCAACAATTTACAAATATTACTAACTGCTCGATCATTTTGGTAGGGTCTCGCGTCAGGACTCTAGTCAGTAATACGTTGCTGTTGCTGGATCAAGCTCATTGTCAGTATTAATAATCATTCCAAGGAAACAGAAAACATTTTCGAGTAGTTCAAATTTAAAATGGAGAGCGTAAAGCTTTCCTTGGAAAAATCTATCTCTTCAAATGTGATGCACCCAGTATTCTCGTTATCTTTACTTTCTTATTTTCCTTCTTTAAATAATGTTTGAAATACTAGTAGAACTTGTTGGAATTTATGACTGATTTATTGATTGCTCTCTGCAACTCCAGCCTACCTACTAGCGATATTTTTCGCGGAAACCTGCCGACCGTCGGACCGATTGCTCTCAGACTACCTCCCAATCAGTTAAGGAATAATAGCCTGTGTGCTTGCTCTTCAATCTGAATTAACATCTACATCTACGTAGAAAATGTCTTGTAATGAATTTTTGGAAAAAGAATAGCTCTCCTCCTACCACTTACAAAATAAGTAATAATGAATTAACAAACATGGAATCCATTAAATACCTTGGAATAAGACTGACAAATGATCTTTACTGGGGTAAACATATACGTGAAATAATGGAACAAGCGAATAGTAAACGGGGATTCGTCAAATGAGTACAGGGTAAATGTGGCGATCATGTACGAGAAATTAGCTACTTTTCCCTTGTTAGACCTCATTTGGAATGTGCTGCCAGTGTATGGGATCCCTACGAAATCGGTCTAAATAACGAACTCGAACGTGTGAAGCGAAGATCGGCAAGATTTGTCAAGGGACGATACGATAATTATATTAGCGTAACCAGTCTATTAAATGAATTAAATTGGGAATCATTGTCAGATCGCAGGTTGAAATTTAGACTTAATCTCTTAAACAAATTCCAAGACCATATTTTCAGTGATGATGTTAAAAATGTTTTGCGGAACCCAACTTACTATGGTAGGCTGGGCCATAATCACAAAATTAGAGAAATAGATTGCCGAATTGACAGATTCAGAATGTCCTTTTTTCCTCGTACTATTAGGGATACGAATAACGGTAAATGTATCCAGTACGAGTGTAGCAGTGGATAACATTGGTAGCTGCATGTTTGTATAAGGACTTAAAGCTAACACAACTAACAGCATGTTTTTGCATGTATGCTTTGCTATTTTAATTTTTAATTACACATTTTATGCATGATATGTAGTGCATGTTTGGTGAGAGTTCACCCCCTGCCACACACCTTTATGGTGGCTTGCAGCGTATTATGTAGATGTAGATGTAGATGAATACCCTGTGAGCCACCTCAATGGTGTTTGGGAGGGGGAAACGGTCGTACTATTGTTAACGGTCGAACTAATTTTTTATTCTAATGTTTTCCCTGAGTTCTACGGCATGATATAGGTAAGTTCGGGATACTTTTAGGTACCCGCCGAATTTCTGGGGATAATCGCCCAACCAGCCCAAGTTCGCGGGAACCCGCCAAATGAAATTTTTACCCGACAGCAGAGCCCCTCAACCCGCCCAATTGGCGGGAACCCGCACAATCTGGCATCACTGTATCCGAGTCCGCGTCGCACGTATTCTTGGTAGCCATGTATCTTTCACCCTCGTCCACTCCACTGCGCACTACCTCAGAGAAGGCCGAGCGATCAACTCCATGCAGCTATTCTTTATTGCTCAGGGATATTCCCGCCAATAATTGGCCCTAGGGTTTCTCTTTATACCTACCACACCAGCCTCGATCTCGTTTATTTTCGCTCCAAGTACCGTCATTCAGGAAACGCACTCACGGCTTCTCCAGAGAGATTCATAGGCCACGACTTCGTTTTCTCTCGTCCCCCCGTTCACCCATCCGCTCTAACCCTTCTCCTCCCATTATATGAAATCGCGGCACTTGGCGCGAACACTTGACTGCAGTAGCGCCGAGGGCGCCATTCATGAGCTAGGGTGGGTGACCGCAACGCGAACTGCCGCTGAGATAGGCAGAGACGGCATCCCAGCGCATTTTAAGACTCTCGAACAAATTAAGGACCGAAAGCTTCAACAGACACGCCCCTGGGATTCTTCCCCCCCCCCCCCCCCCCCCCCCCCCCCCCCTCCAACAACCTGCCAACAGGAGCAGTTTCCTAATAGACCGATGACCGCTCTGAGAACAATTCCGTGACCGCGGTCGAATTTAAGAAGAAATAAAAACGTATTTTAGGGTTAAGTCAATTTTTTTTCTAAGGCATACCACAGCCAGGGCTGGGCAGTATTTCAAAACAAGAATTTTAAATACATTTGTATATTGCATTTCATCTACATAATACCCTGAAAGCCACCATAAAGGTATGTGGCAGGGGGTGAATTCTCACCAAACATGCACTACATATCATGCATAAAAAAGGATTAGTGATGATATAGTAGTTTAAACTTCACTATTTAAAAAAGATAAAAATAGCAAAGCAAGCATGCAAAAACATGCTGTTAATTGGGTTTGCTGCAAGTCCTTATACCAAAATGCAGCTACCAATGTTATCCATTGATACACTCGTATTTATGCAATTGGATACATATACGCACGGAAAAAATATTTTTGTCCTCCGTACAAAAACCCATTTGCTGACTCGGTCTTTGTCCTAAAAGCAAAAGCATATGTCACCCTAGAAAACCAATCGTTGGAATAACAAATGCTCAATGGTGGCTGGAGCAAATGGCATTTGTTCCCCTGCGTTTGTCACGACAACAAATGCGTCTGCTAGGCGAGCTATGATCTTGCCAGCGGAAACTCTGAACATAACAGTTTTGCTGTGTGTTGTGGGTGAAAGAAAATGGCTGCATTTCTACAGAACTGTTGAAATTAATTATTACAGATTTCTTAGTCTGTAATGAAAGTGCATCAGAGCGAGATGAGCATATCTGATTATTAACAATTTTTTCCGAAGTTTTCGCCTACGTATAGTTCGCTACCGTTTACTTAGGAACGTGTCTACCGAATATGCGTTCCTGAGGTAAGGCAAAAAGATCTTCCAAACGGGTGAAAAAAACATTCAGCTCGGTAAGTTACAGAGCATATATTTAATTTCTCTCCAACAACCAAATTCCTGAAATATTCTTATACGAAGGACTTAAACGAAGCAATCATGAACAGAAATATATTCATTCGTTCCGTAAATCCATTCCGGTGATAAGATCGTTCCGTACGTTCCGTTCCGTACGGAACTATCTTATTAACGGAACGGATATACGGAACGAATGAATATATTTCTGTTAATGATGATTAATTGTTTGATAGTGCTGTACATATTTTTACCATTTTGGTGCAAAAGCTGGCAATTGAAAGTCCATTTATATTTTTATAGCATAAATTGCTCCAAAAAGCTACCCATATGCCAGCATGTTTTCACATACAATGGCCAATGGAGAGAGGTATGTTGTGCTGAGGCATTCCCTTTAGTGCTGTGGTGTGAAGAGTTGTTGAGGATTGCTATATTGAGTATATTATTATGAGGTAATTCGTTTCTTTTTAAATTTATTTTTGTAAAATACTCTACTTTGGTGAACTTGAATGATTTATTGTACATAATTTAACTACCTAATGCTTTTCAAACTTTTATGTGACATTTTTATTTATGTACTTGTGCTACTTGATGCGATGCTCAGTTAAAGTGTCACCGGTAATTGTTTTATTTTAAAATGTATTGTTGTAAATAACTCTAATGATCTTGAGTGAATGTATTGTACATATTTTAACTACTTACAATTAATACTTTTCACACTTGTGACCTAACTACCTATGTGACATTTAACTTAAGTTACGTAGTGATATACTGTTTATTGTATATTGATTTATTATGAAAACGTGTTGATTTCATTGTTTGTATTTTTCGAATACAATGAAATTAAGCTGAAATATTTGTGATTCATTTAATCCACTGCCCGCAATAAAATTGGCAGCCATTTTGTTAGTCGCACAAAAGATTTGCTGAAAAGTCCCTAGCTGGCGCTGCCAACCGTCCTGCTCGGGTTACAAATGGATTTGCTGGAGGAACAACTGAATAGCGCAATGACAAATACGTTTGTCGCCCCGACAAATCGTATTTGTTGGCGGAACAGTAGTAATGGTACCGTCAGCCTATGTAATTTGCACGGCCAACGAATTGAGCCCAACATATAGCATTTGCTACGGTAACAATCAGCTTTGCTGTCACTATATTGACAAACGTATTTTGCTGGGGTAGCATAGGATAGGTAACCTCAACAAAGTTTTTTTTCCGTGCAGCAATTCATATCCCTACTTTTATGAGGGAAGAAGGACATTTTGAATCAATCAGGCAATCAATTTCTTTACTTTATATTCCAATCTACCATAGTTAAGTTGGAGTTGGCAAACATTTTTTGCGCTTTCGGTGACAATATGATCCGGGATTTTGTTAAGAGATTAAGTCTAAATTTCAAGCTACGATATGAAAATGATTCCCATTTCAGTTCACTTAATAGACTGGTTACGCTAATAAAGTTATCGTACCGTCCCTTTACAAATCTTGCCAATCTTCGCTGCAGCTATGTGGCATAAGTAAAATTTAGGTCATTGTTGTACGTAGTGAATTTATTCATAACACAACCCCTGCCACAAACCCTCGAGTTGGCTTAGAGGGTAGTCAGTAGATATAGGTATGTAAAGTCTCAAAACGACAAAGGGCAGGAAAAAAGAGGCTGATAAAATTGCATTCCTTTTTAGAAGCCGTCTTTCCTATAAGGAGAGGAAAGGTGTATTCCGATGCTAGAAGACGCGGAAAGGCAGTGTAAGAGAGGCTCCAGAAAGTGCTGAAATTCTAAGAAGGCGCAAACACAATGAGAAGTATTAATGGAAAAGTTGAGATGTTACGGCTTATGCATATTGAAAAGTTACTCAGAAGTTAGGTTGGAAGTAAGAGAATAAATCAAATAAATAAAGCAAACTGGGTCAGAAAAATGAGGAATAGCATATCTCCAAATATTGCATGCCACCAAAGACACACACCTTAGAGGGGACATGTAGGGCAGTTAGTACCAATATATAGAGTCTCCTAAAGATAGCATCTAAAGCTATGACCTGGCGAAGAACTGCGTCGTATTTTGAATACGAAACATCGACCCTAGCATTTTGTAGGCAGAGGCCAAAAATTATGGCGTTACGAAGGCGCAAACGGTCTATTCCCTTACATACAACGTATGAGAAATTAAACTCAAATATTTGACATCAACATTAGTCGGCGTTCGCATTACGTATTCATTAAAGATTATAAATGCAAAATTATACCTCAACGTACAATATGAGAAGGAAATTCAGGCTGAGCTCGACATTTGAACGTCATCAGCAAGTGCTGAAACAAATGAAATTATTAAGATACACCTATACAGATACACATATACACCTAACACCCATACAATTATTAAGATTAATATCACGATCCACAATGCCCACTATACACTGGTGATTCCCACCCGGCGAGACAACATAATTAATAACAACATGAAAGGTAAAATTACAGTTATATCACAATGCCAATGGAATAAAGGCGAGAGAGATTCGTATAAGCAAGATGCAAATAATTTTTCTTTAATCAGTAGATTTTTATAAGTTCCTCGGTGAATATTTTGCAATGATTAAGCCAAGATTAAGTAAGTAACCAAGCAAAGATTAAGTATGTAACGAGAAGTCTTAAGAGGAGTGGGAGAAAAGAGAAGTCTGCTGAAAACCCTCAAAGGAAGACGGGAGAAATAAATCGGCCATATTTTAAGACTCGGTGGTCTAAAGAAAACTGTTATCGAGGGAAAAGTGAATAGGAAAATAGAAAAGGCAGGCCTCGTATGAGATATATGCAAAAGGTTGTGAAGGACGTGAAAGAGAGGAACGACGTTAAAATGAAGGGGTTGGCCGATTGAAGAATCGAGTGTAGGGCTGCGTCGAACCAATCCTGGGATTGTTGACTGACGATCTTGATGATGATGAGCCAAGCATTTTTTAACAGATGTCATGACTAACCACAATGAACACACCCACTAGCAAACTCCGCACGGAATATCCGAGACATTTTCAGGACGTCGCTAAAATCAAAACTACAGAGTGATTACCTACTGGCAGATGATATTAGGGAATTTCTCCCAAACAAGTGGAATACCAAAATTGAATTAAAATGACGAAAGCTCTTATACTATAAGAAAAATACTTACAAAGGAATCGTAGGTTTTTGGTTAGATTGTTGACATAACGTTGGGATGCATATGATCTGATTCCAAAACTGAATGCTTACCTACAAAAAGAAAGAAAAAATGAAGTTAGATAATGCAGGAAAAATAATAATAAATTTCATGTGAAAACACAATATTTCCAACAATACAGAAGAAATCTAAAAAAAATTAATCCAAACAAATCATTTTACAGAATGAATTGTTCTTTCCCAAACTGGGATAGGATGGTGGATTGTTTTACAATAAAGGTCTAATGGGAGTTAGAAATAGACGAAGCATACGAAGTCTAAAATTTTACCCAGCTGAAACAAAACAATTGAAAAGAAAAAATCATGAAAATACATCAAACACACACAATATATAATATCGTTTCCACACACACCACAATTTATTTACATTCATTAAAATCTACGTGAATATTCGTAAAAAATAACCGATCAATTAAAAATGTGAAAAAAATGTTATGTCTAGCCTAGTTGTCAATGTCGAGCCTGTCTGCATGTTAATAGTGCACGTTTGGGGATCTTCGCAGCCTGCCACGCACCGTCGCGGTGGCTTGCAGTGTATTATGTAGATATGGGATGTAGGGATCCCTACGAAATCGGTCTAAATAACGAACTTGAACGTGTGCAGCGAAGATCGGCAATTTAATAAGTGAAGTTCGAACGGTATATAAATACTAATCCTTTTTTATGCATGATATGTAGTGCATGTTTGGTGAGAATTCACCCCCTGCCGCACACCTTTATGGTGGCTAGCAGGGTATTATGTAGAAGTAGATGTCTAGATGTAGATATGCATTGCCCCCGCCCATGTGGCTTCTTGTGGGTCATTGGACTACGCAATCCCCTTTCCACTACAGCAAGGGCGTAGACCTAAGGGAGGTTTGAGTATCACTGAGGAACGCGATAGAATGGGGGCGTTTACTCGGAACCGAAATCGCAATTTTTCGCACGAAATCGTTAGATGGAAACGAAAAAACAATTTCAGTGAAAAAATTAATCTTCTAACCACAACCATTCCCTCATAAATCAAAAAATTAAAATGAGCAAAAGGTGACGCCCACCGAAAAATCTGCTTTGATAACATTGACTTTACTTTCCTCCCGTCCTTGACAGCTCTTCAAGGAAGGGAAGGCAGTGGAGGGGGGTTCTCGGAAGGTCTGCTAGCACATATGCCGTCGCAACTGTTCGGCAATAAAAAATATGGTAAACGACCCCATTGAATAATTATAAACATATAAAACGATTACATAAAGGCATTCAAAGAAAATTGGATATTTACCATAATTAAAAGTCAACGAGTAATTGAGTTCTCACTAACTGATTCAGGAAGTTCACTAACACCCGGCTAATACACTAATTTGGAAAGTCACACATGTTAGCAGAATAAATCGAGTATTTTTTACATCTATCATGAAGCGCATCAACGTACATACAAACACGTGATTTTTCCGATCGTCTTATTAAATTACTAAACAATTCGGGTCAATTGACGACGCCTCCTTGTAGTGTATATTTTATAAATTGTAACCGGTGAAGGATTCACTCGTCCTATCAATCCCCAATAAAAGTAGGGGGTGGAACGTTTTCGAAATGACTCACCCGTAACGGATTAAATTTTTTCCCGTAACAACTGAGGACCGTTTCTCGAAGATAGGGTATAATTCAATTCTTTAGCTCTCACAAAACTCTTTAAAAAACCATAAATTATAGCTATCTGAAGGAGATCCACGATACTCTTTGCACGACAGAGAACTGTGGTGTCCGAACCCGAGCTGGATTTGAATCCAATGGGAATTGCCCGCGCAGGTACGAATCCTGTCCGCTGCGAATTTTTTATATTAGCGTAACCAGTCTGCTGCATGCATTATGAATGGATATATACACCGTAGGCTGCACATTAGCCTTAATCTCTTTAAAAATCTCTAGCATAAATATTTTACAGATGACGTTAAAAACATTTTGCGAACTCCAACTTACTATAGACTACACTGGACCATAATCACAAAATTAGAGATACTGACTACCGAACTGACCGATTCAAAATGACCATCATTCCTCGTACAATTAGGAATTTGAATACTGAGGGTTCATCAAATAGTATAAAGAGTTTATCAATAGTTAGCATAGGTAGTTGCATGCTAGCCTTGCTATTTTTATATACTTTTTAAAATTGTAAGTGTAGACTAGAATATATATACTAATCCTATGTTATGCCTGATAAATAATGTGCATGTTAATAGTGCATGCTTGGTGATATTCACCCCCTGCCACACACCCTCGCGGTGGCTTGCAGGGTATCGTGTAGATGTAGATGTGTATTTGGTGTGAATTAACCTCCTGCCACACACCTCACAGTGGCTTGCTGGGTATTCAATTACATCTACATAATACCCTGCAATGTACATACCATAAAAGTGTGTGGCAGAGGGTGAATTCTCACCAAACATGCACTACATATCATGCATAAAAAAGGATTACTATTTATATACTGTTCTACACTTCACTATTTAAAAAAGATAAAAATAGCAAAGCATTCATGCAAAAACATGCTGTTAGTTGGGTTAGCTTTAAGTACTCATACCAAGATGCAGCTACCAATGTTACCCATTGCTACACTCGTATTGAATATATTTACTGTTATTCATATCCCTAATTGTACGAGGAATAGGACATTTAGAACCTGTCAGTTCGGCAATCAATTTCCCTAATTTTGTGATCATGGTCCAGTCTGCCATAGTAAGTTGGGGTTCGCAAAATATTTTTAACATCATCACTGAAAATATGGTCTTGGAATTTGTTTAGGAGAGTAAGTCTAAATTTCAACCTTTTATCTGACAATGATTCCCAATTTAATTCATTTAATAGACTGTTTACGCTAATATAATTATCGTATCGTCCCTTTACAAATCTTGCTGATCTTCGCTGCACACGTTCAAGTTCGTTATTCAGACCGATTTCGTAGGGATCCCATACGCTGGCAGCATACTCCAAATGAGGTCTAACAAGAGAAAAGTAGCTGATTTCTCGTACATAATCGTCACATTTAACCGGTACTCTTTTGACGAATCGCAGTTTACGATTCGCTTGCCCCGTTATTTAACGTATGTGTTTGCCCCAAGAAAGATCAATGTCAGTCTTATTCCGAGATATTTTATTGGATATTGTGTAGATGTAGATACCCAGTGAAAGAACTGCGTTCGATAATGATTTTTATCGCGTTTATATCAATCGATGAGGACATTCCGTACGATCTATCCCATAGAGGACTGGTGAATTGAGTTTGAGGAACTGGACGATGCCCACTACCTTCCCCTCACTGGTCACTTCGGATAATCTACGGCGCTCACGAGCCATGCTTCAGATTCCACGAAGATACGCCCGTGGTCATTTATTAATCCTTTCGAGGTCCGGAGATGAAGAACAACCCAGCGCTCCGTCTACCTCTTAATTTCACCGAGGGCCGGCTCGGGCCCATCCAAGAACTTTATGAGTCTCCCCCCAGGGGACTCCATTATACCACACACGTCGCTGGACGCATCATCGACGAGCCTCAACGAAAAGCGTTTCCACGAAGAGACCCAGACTCACCTGCTACGCGCAAGAAATCTAGCCTCGGGAACAGAAAGAAAAAACAAAGAAAGGCCGCTACGTCGGGTCGCTACGGAAGTAAAGAAAAAAATCAAAGGCCCGATTCATATCTTCACGCAGCCCTGCCTTCTACTACGGGACATCTACATCTACATAATACCCTGCAAGCAACCGTAAAGTGTGTGGCAGGGGGTGAAATTTCACACAAACATGCACTACATATCATGCATTTAAAAGGATTAGTATTAATATATTTGTCTAGACTGCAATATTCAAAAAGATAAAAATAACAAACTAAACATGCAAAAACGTGCTGTTAGTTGGGTTATCTTCAAGTCCTTATACCAACATGCAGCTACCAATGTTATCCATTGCTACACTCGAATTGGATATATACACCGTTATTCATACCCCTAATTTTACGAGGAAAAAACGAGATTTTGAAACTGTCAGTTCGGCAATCAATTTCTCTAATGTTGTGATTATGGTCCAGTCTACCATAGTAAGTTGGGGTTCGCAAAATATTTTAAACATCATCACTGAAAATATGGTCTTGGAATTTGTTTAGGAGATTAAGTCTAAATTTCAACCTGCGATCTGACAATGATTTCCAATTTAATTCATTTAATAGACTGGTTACGCTAATAAGGTTATCATACCGTCCCTTTACAAATCTGGCCGATCTTCGCTGCACACGTTCAAGTTCATTATTTAGACCGATTTCGTAGGGATCCCATACACTGGCAGCATAAAACATGATCAGGCAGCGAGAAATAACTCCCTTGTGGCACAAATTTTTCCTAAAAATAACTGTTGTGACGTGTTACACAAACAATTTAGTCGTAATATCAACTTTCTCTTTCTGGGGAGGAAGTGGGGGAAGAGTTCCGCAGTCGGATCACGCGTTCGCCCAAACTTGGGCGTTCCACAGATCCCAAACTCGAAGGGAAATTTACATAAGGGAAAAGCCTGTGGAATTCAAAGCACAGCCCGACAAAAAAGAGATTATCTGAGACCGTGAAACGGAATGGAGAACGAAACAAACCTTTTGGAGGTTTAGCATCCGTAGCTGTTGGATGCCAACAACGAACCAAACCATTTTCTAGGGCGGATGAAGAATGCACAAGTTCGGTGTTCTTCAAGAACAAGAAGCTTTAATACAAAGGAGATCCTAACCATCTAGCTGAATGTGGCCATACTATCTTGCATGTTTCCATGTAGTAGCCTGCTTACAAGTCAATACCAGCACCTGCTTGGTAATCTTCACACCCACGGGTGGCTTGCAAGGTATCGAGTAAATGTACAGGAAGATATATACATCTACGTAATATCCTGCGAGCTACCGCGAGGGTGTGTGGCAGGGTGTGAAGATCACCAAACGTGCACTACTGACGTGCAACTGTGTGATGCAGTGCTACTTCAGTGCTATAATATTTGTACAGGGAAATTCTATGCCCAAATGATGACCTACAAGCAATTGAAAAATAGTGTCATACATGGCAGTTAGAATTAAATTTAAAAAAAGTGTAGTAATGAATTTTTGGACAAAGAATTGTTCTCCTCCTAGGATGTACGTATAAAATAAGTAATAATGAATTAACAAGCGTCGAATCCATTAAATATCTTGGATTTAGACTGACATGATCTTTCCTGGGGTAAACACATACGTGAAATAATCTACATCTACATCTACATAATACCCTGCAAGCCACCACAAGGGTGTGTGGCAGGGGGTGATTGCTCACCAAACATGCACTACATATCATGCATAAAAAAGGAATAGTATTAATATAGTAGTCAGAACTACACTATTTAAAAAAGATAGAAATTGCAAAGAAAACATGCAAAAACATTCTGTTAGTAGGGTTAGCTTTAAGTACTCATACCAACATGCAGCTACCAATGCTATTCATTGCTACTCTCCGATAGGACATATTTACCGTTATTCGTATCTCTTATTGTGCGAGGGAAAAAGGACATTTTGAATCGGTCAGTTCGGCAATCAATTTCTCTAACTTTATGATTATGGTCAAGTCTGCCATAGTAAGATGGGGTTCGTAAAATATTTTGAACATCATCACTGAAAATATTGCCTTGGAATTTGTGGAAGAGATTAAGTCTAAATTTCAACCTGCGATCTGACAATGATTCCCATTTCAATTCATTTAATAGACTGGTTACGCTAGTATAATTATCGTATCGTCCCTTTACAAATCTTGCCGATCTTCGCTGCACACGTTCAAGTTTATTACTTAGACCGATTTCGTAGGGATCCCATACACTGGCAGCATATTCCAAACGAGGTCTAACAAGGGAAAAGTAGCTGATTTCTCGTACATGATCGTCACATTTACCCAATACTCTTTTAATGAAACCCAGTTTGCGATTCGCTTGACCCATTATTTCACGAATGTGTTTACCCCAGGAAAGATCATTTGTCAGTCTTATTCCAAGATATTTAATGGATTCCACGTTTGTTAATTCATTATTACTTATTTTGTAAGTGGTAGGAGGAGAGCTATTCTTTTTCCAAAAATTCATTACAAGACATTTCTTAAAGTTTAATTCTAACTGCCATGTATCACACCAAGTTTCAATTGCTTGTAGGTCAATATTTAAATATTCTTTATCGTTCGGTCATAAAATTTTCCTGTACACTACTGCGTCATCGGCAAATAGACGAAGCTTACTTTTTACCACCTTTTGGATATCATTAATATACAAAAGGATTAGGAGTGGACCTATCACACTACCTTGTGGGACACCCGAAGTGACTTTAATTGCCGGTGAGGAAACACCGTCCAAAACAACCCTTTGAACCCGATCATGCAGAAAATCATTAATCCATGATATAATGTTACTGTCTAACCCATAAGATTTTAACTTCAAAATTAGTTTGCTGTGAGAAACCTTGTCAAAAGCCTTCTTGAAGTCGAGAAATATAGCATCCACTGGAATATTATTTTCGCCAGAAACTAAAATATCGTGGGAAAAGAGAGCAAGTTGAGTTTCACACGATCTGCTCTTTCGGACGCCATGCTGGACATTGGACAATAAATTCTGGCTATCTAGGTGTCCCATGACTGAGCTGACAATTATAGGACCTTGCATGAAATGGATGTGAGGGATATAGGTCTGTAGTTAGATGGCTGCTCCCTATCGCCACTTTTAAAGATGGGTGTTACATCGGCTGCTTTCCAGTCCATCGGTACGACGTGTTCGGTCAGGGATTTATTAAATACTATTTCAAGGTAGGGGGACATTTCGGATGCTAACTCTCTATATACGCGGGAGGGAATTTGATCAGGGCCAGGAGATTTGTTGGGGCTTATATCTTTAAGTAATTTTTCAATACCATTACAGGAAATGTCAATTGGTTGCATCAACCGCTGAAAGAGGTCAGGTAACACGACAGTTGAATCCCCGGAAGGTGGGTTAAAAACGGTTTGGAAGAAGGAATTTAGCAAGCTAACTTTGTCGAGTGTGTTTGTGGTCATTTCACCTCTATCATTTTTAAGTGAATGGACGGCAAACTTATGGCCTTGCACTTCCCTTACGTACGACCAGAAGACTTTTGGATTTTCTTTCAATTGTTCCCCAAGTGTTTTTCTTTTGAATTCTGCAAATGCATTACTAAGGGCTGTCTTTGCAGTGGATTTTGAAATTTTATAATTTTCAATAATTACATTACGCTCATCAGTGGGCATATGTTTACTAATTCTTTTCATTTTAGCATGACATATTCGCTGCCGTCAGGGATTTTCTCACTTCGGCATTGTACCACCTAGGTTCAGTGCTTTCTTTTTTGAATTTACTAGGGATAAATCTGTTGATCCCAGAGCGCATGATATTAATGAACGACTTCCATGAATCGTTGGTACATACCTTTATGGAAGACTTTTTGAAATCCGATAAGGAATCTCTTAAATAAATTTTAAAGTTAGCAAAGTCTGCTCTTTTAAAAATGTAAATCTTTCTTTTTTGTTTAAAATTTTTATCTAAAGATAGCGAGAGTTTTGCAGTTATAACTCTGTGGTCACTGATTCCATCAACCGTGTCAATCATTGTCACATGTTGTGGGATATTGGTTGCCAGTAAATCAAGTGTTGTCCCCTATATTAGGTGCTGTAGCTAATTGTGTCAGGGAGTTATTGGAGAACACATCTAATAGAGTCTCACAGATAATGGGTCAATCTAATCGTAAACTGGGATTCATCAAAAAAGTACTGGGTAAGTGTGACGATCATGTACGAGAAATCAGCTACCCTTTTCCTGTAGTGCATGTTTGGTGAGAATTCACCCCCTGCCACACACCTTTTAGGTGGCTTGCAGGGTATTATGTAGATGTATTCCTTTATGGATACAAGTAAGATATAAGTGCCACGTGCAAGAGCAGGAGGATTAGTAGGCAATTAGTAACTACATATTAATGGAATGATCAATGATTAGAAAAACATTTTCCTAAAAATATTTATCGATGTTAACCTATAATGATGTGCTTGTGTGCAAGTGTAATCAAAGCTTTCTCACAATGGACACTGACTATTGATATACATATTATTTTCCCGAGTTGGGCGCCTGTTGCCTTCCATTTACTTAGCAGAAACTCAGAGTACGAATAATATTGAAAATCTTAGTTGCAATGCAAAATTTTGTACGATTCAAAATAGTGTCTTCCCTTGGGACCGCTTTCATGCTAAACGACAATAAGCTGACCACTTCATTCAATCGACAGACGTCAACTCAGACCAAACATAATAAAAGAACACCAGCTCGACCCGCCTGACTCCAAACTGCACGTCCTCACGTGATAACCCCAACACCGGTCGAAGAATGTGAAACCGCAAGCAATAAACATGGCACACCCCCCGAAAAAGCAATATTTAACAAAATCTTTTAGTTTTGAACAGTAAAACAAGCCTTAATCTCTGTGAGAGATTAAGGCTTCTTAGCTTTTCCAACACGAAGGGCTGCTAAAACATCTGAGCTGACGTATCATATATATACGAAAATTAAGAACCCCTACGTATCATGTTAGGTTTGGTTAGATAAACAAGATTAGAGAGATGGATTGTCGTATAGAAAGATTTATCAGAATGAAAACAAGAATAAGGTTGGGAATATTTATCAGATTGTAGGATAAATTACTATTCTATAACAGAAATTTAAAACGGATAGATATACTGAATATGTTAGATATATATTAAAAACACCAACTTATTATGCTATATTCGACCAGTTACATAAGAGATACTTTGTCGAACCGACAAATTTAAGATGTCATTTTTCTCCCGTACTATAAGAGAACACAATAGGGTGGGCAGTAGGCAAAGGGATACGCAGGTGAAATACTGCTATAATAGTCCACTGCCACACACCCTCGCTTTGGCTTGCAGTGTATAGCGTAAATGTTGATGAGATGTAGATGTCAGTAGTGTAGGCTTAATTAACGAACCGGAGCTTGTGCAGCCAAGATGACAAGATTTGTAAAGAGACGGTACGATAACTATATAAACGTAACCAGTCTATAATAATGAATTAAATTGGGAAACATTGTCAAATCGCAGGTAGAAATTTAAACTTAATGTCTTAAACAAAATCCAAGACCATATTTTCAGTGATGATTTTAAAAATATTTGCGAACACCAACTGACTATGGTAGACTGGACCATAATCACAAAATTGGAGAAAGTGATTGCCGAACTGGCAGATTAATAATGTCCTTTTTTCCTCGTACAATTAGATATATGAATAACGGTAAATATATCCAGTACGAGTGTATCAATGGATAAAATAGGAAGCTGCATCAACTAACAGCATGTATAATGCATTCTTGTTTTGCTATTTTTATCTTTTTTAAATTGTGAATTTTAGACTAATATGTTAATACTAATCCTTTTAAATGCATGATATGTAGTGCATGTTTGGTGTGAACTCACGCCATGCCACACATCTTTATCATGGCTTGCATGGTTTTATGAAGATGCAGTGCATGATTCAAGTTTAAGCAGTACTAATAGATGCATGCTAGGGAAATATAGATTAATGTATTTCGTAAAAATCTTTCTAGGTTTGATCAGAGAACTAGACAGTGTGCAGCGTAGAGCAGCTAGGTTCGTTAAAAGATTTTACGATAGGTTGAGTAGCGTTTCAGAATTAATAAAAGAATTAGGGTGGGATCATTATCAGAGCGTAGGTTAACGTACAGATTAAATTTATTAGAGAAATTTCAATCGGATAGCTTTACTGAAGATGTTAGGCACATAATAATAAACACCAGCGTATTATGCTAGGGGGAAATAATTTAGAGTATTCTGTAGTGCATGATGCATGTATTAATCCCTCAAATACTATAGATACTGACGATCTAGATGCATGAGACCCTATGGTTGCTTGTTTGCATGTCGGTAGTGCATGCTTGGTGATTTTCACCCCTGCCACATACCCTCGCGGTGGCTTGCAGGGTATCGTGTAGATGTAGATGCTAGGTAGCAACCACTTCGTTACATCTACATCTAGACATCTACATATTACACTGCAAGCCACCACGAGGGTGTGTGGCAGGGGGTGATTTCTCACCAAACATGCACTACATATCATGCATTATAAAGGAATAGTATTAATATAGTTCAGTAGTCTAGTATTAGTATAGTTTAGACATCTACATAGGAAATATAGACACATATTCAAAGAAATAGTATTAGTATAGTTTAGACATCTACATAATACCCTGCAAGCCACCACGAGGGTGGGTGGCAGGGGGTGATTTCTCACCAAACATGCACTACATATCATGCATTATAAAGGAATAGTATTAATTCGTTACTTGGTAGACACTAACCATTGGCCCCAAGCCATCTAGCTTCAAGTGACTCCTAGATATTCCTAACACTTTTCCTTTCAGTAATGTCATTGCAGCTCTTAGTTTCAAGTAAATAGTGCATGCATGGTGATTAATCCTCTTGCAACACACCTCTCTGTGGCTCGAAAAGTTGTGGCTTCGTAGTAATGAATTTTTGGAAAAAGAATAATTCTCCTCCCAGCACATACAAAATAAGTAATAATGAAATAACAAACGTGGAATCCATCCTGGAATCTTGGAATAAGACTGACACATGATCTTTCCTGGGGTAAACATATACGTGAAAGAATGGGTCAAGCTAATCGTAAACTGGGTTTCATCAAAAGAGTATTGAGTAAATGTGACGATCATGTACGAGAAATCAGCTACTTTTCCCTTGTTAGACCTCGTTTGGAATATGCTGCCAGTGTATTGGATCCCTACGAAATCGGTCTAAGTAATGAACTTGAACGTGTGCAGCGAAGATCGGCAAGATTTGTAAAGGGACGATACGATAATTATGTTAGCGTAACCAGTCTATTAAATGAATTGAAATGGGAATCATTGTCAGATCGCAGGTTGAAATTTAGACTTAATCTCTTAAACAAATTCCAAGGCAATATTTTCAGTGATGAAGTTAAAAATATTTTACGAACCCCAACTTACTATGGCAGACTGGACCATATTCATAAAATTCGAGAAATTGATTGCCGAACTGATAGATTCAAAATGTCCTTTTTTCCCTCTTTCAATTAGAGATACGAATAACGGTAAATATGTCCTATCAGAGAGTAGCAATGAATAGCATTGGTTGCTGCATGTTGGTATGAGTACTTAAAGCTAACCCTACTAACAGATTGTTTTTGCATGTTTGCTTTGCAATTTGTATCTTTTTTTTAATAGTGTTGTTCTGACTGCTATATTAATACTATTCCTTTTTAATGCATGATATGTAGTGCATGTTTGGTGAGAAATCACCCCCTGCCACATACCCTCGTGGTGGCTTGCAGGGTATTCTGTAGATGTAGATGTATTACCGATATGTTAAATGTTAAGCTATCACTTGGACAACTAGCTCTTGGACGCGAGAGACCACTCCTCATCAAATTTAAGTCCCGCAATAGGACGCGAAATGAATGAGCCAGTCATAAAAAAAAACACGCTAGGAGTAAGCTCCTAAATATAGCCATGCGTGGGGTAAACTCGAAGGGTCAAATGCGATCGACAAAATACCCTATTCAATAACCCCCGCTAGAGACGAGTTTCCCCGAAAAACTGAACAAATTATCATCAACGAATGTTACCGGAGAGGTCGGAAGGAAAACACAGCTTTCAAAACCAACTCTTTACCTTTCAACGAACGAGCATTTTATGACTTGTATTCCGCGGCCTACAAGCACGATCGCCAAAGCTTCACTTGAGAAAGCACTGCCGCGAGGCAAGCAGAATGGCGCCAAACAACAATGGTGGATCGCTTTGGAAGTGTATACATATATGGTGTATATAGTGTGTATAAATATGAAGTATTATACATCATATATATATATTGTGTATACATGTACATAATACCCTGCAAGCCACCATAAAGGTGTGTGGCAGGGAGTGAACTCTCACCAAATACTCTCTATTTATAGGAAAGTACAGATTAAATCTATTAGAGAAATTTCAATCGCGTAGCTTAACTGCAGATGTTAGGCTCATATTAGAAACACCAGCGTATTATGCTACATTCCACGAGATAAATAAGATTAGCGTAACCAGTCTATTAAATGAATTAAATTGGGAATCATTGTAAGATCGCAGGTTGAAATTTAGACTTAATCTCTTAAATAAATTCCAAGACCATATTTTCAGTGATGATGTTAAAAATATTTTGCGGACCCCAACTTACTATGGTAGACTGGACCATAATCACAAAATTGGAGAAATTGATTGCCGAACTGACAGATTCAAAATGTCCTTTTTTCCTCGTACTGTTAGGGATATGAATATCGGTAAATGTATTTAGTACGAGTGTAGCAATGGGTAACATTGGTAGCTGCATGTTGGTATAAGGACTTAAAGTTAACCCAACTAACAGCATGTTTTTGCATGTATGCTTTGCTATTTTAATTTTTAATTACAAATTTCATGCATGATATATAGTGCATGTTTGGTGAGAGTTCACCCCCTGCCACACACCTTTATGGTGGCTTGCAGGGTATTATGTAGATGTAGATGTAGATTAGAGAGATAGATTGTCGTGCTGATAGATTCAAAGTGGCATTTTTCCCCCGTACTTTAAGAAAACAAAATAGACAGCAGAGCATAGGGGTGGGTAGGAGAAATATTTTAGAGTAGCCTGTACATCTACATCTACATAATACCCTGCAAGCCACCATAAAGATGTGTGGCAGGGGGTGATCTCTCACCAAACATGCACTACATTAAATAGTGTAGTTCTGACTACTATATTAATACTATTCCTTTACAATGCATGATATGTAGTGCATGTTTGGTGAGAAATCACCCCCTGCCACACACCCTTGTGGTGGCTTGCTGGGTATTATGTAGATGTAGATGTACATATCATGCATAAAAAAAGGATCAGTACTGTAGTGCATGATGCATGTATTAATGCCTTAAATACTGTAGATACTAGCAATCTAGTTGCATGAGACCCTATAATTGCTTGTTTGCATGCCAATCACACTTGGTGATCTTCACCCCATGCCTCACACCCTCGCGGTGGCTTGCAGTGTTTCGTGTAGACCTAGATGTAGATATAGACTTATGCAGAAGCAATTGATCGGTCTTTTAGAGTGCCCCCACCCAGTGGCGTACCTTAGCGCCCGGGGCAAACTAGATGGTAGCCTCCCCCGAAAAAAAAAAAAACTATTTTTTCTTAAGCTAAATGAAGATGTTTTTCAATTTTGGCGCCCCACTCCCCCTTTAAGGCGCCCGGGGCGACCGCACGGTCCCCCTTGGTGCGCTACTGCCCCCACTAAAGACAATCTATTTTTTTATCTAGTTCTACCGAAGGTATTCGTAGAAAGTGGGGTCTTCCATCCATTGACACAGGCAGAATCTTACCTTCCAGGAGATCAAGCTTGCAAACCGTTGTTTCGAAGCATGCTTAGGTAAATTAATTATACGGTAGACTGGACGATAATCACTAAATTAAAGAATGGGGGCGTTTACTCGGAACCGAAATCGCAATTTTGTACACGAAATTGTTAGATGGAAACGAAAAAAGAAATTTAGTGAAAAAAATTAATCTTCTAACCACAACCATTCACTCATAAATCGAAAATTAAAATGAGCAGAAGGTGACGCCCACCGAAAACGCTGCTGTGATAACATTGACGTCATTTTCCTCCCGTCCTTGTCTGCTTTTAGGGGAAGGGGAGGGAGTGGAGGGGGATTCTCGGAAGGTCTGCTCGCACAGATGCTGTCGTAACTCCTCCGATTGGCAGAGTCAGCTGTGTCCCCCCTTTGCGATAAGGCGAACTAGCTTCGCGGGCTCGGTTGTGATTGGAGGAAGTCGATTAACGTCAGAGGTTGCACCACACCCACTTTTCCGAAAGGGTTAAAAACATCAATTTTTCGACGCCTATAACTCGAGAACTAATTGACGGATCAAAGAACGGAAAAATACGGGTCTATTTATTTTACAAACTCTATCATATTCAGCAATAAAAAAATATGGTAAACGACCCCATTTAATACCGAACTGGCATATTCGGAATATCCTTCTTTCATCGTACAATTAGGGATATGAATAACGGTAAATATATCCAATACGTGTGTAGCAATGGATAACATTGGTAGCTGCATGTTGGTATAAGGACTTGAAGCTAACCCAACTAACAGCATGTTTGCTTAGCTATTTTTATCTTTTTTTAAATATTGCAGTTTAGAACAGTATATAAATACTAATCCTTTTTTATGCATGATGTGTAGTGCTTGTTTGGTGAGAATTCACCCCTGCTACACACTTTTATGATGGCTTGCAGGGTATTATGTAGATGCATTTAGGAAAATGTATTTCTAACCAGTAATCAGTTCATTAATGTGTAGTTACTAATCACTTAGTTGGACGTGACCCCAATCTCTAACATGTGTCCATGAAGTAGTGGCACTACATCCACATAAGTAAGTAGTGCATGTTTGATGATCTTCACCCCCTGCCACAAACCCTCGCGGTGACCTGCGGGTTATCTCTTAGACGTAGATGTAATGGGGGCATAATTCCTAAAAGGCGACTTTCACGAATGACCGCCATTTCCACGTTTAACATGCCCACTCACAACAGTCCCAAAAATATAAAAGATAAGTGGGAAATCACGTCCGATTAACCTCCGCTGACGCGTCCGATTTCGGCGAACGGCTTAGGAGACCCTCTAGGGAGGAGAGACGGAAGGGGAAAACTGCCGACATCAACTAACCCCATCTTTTTCGTATGTAAATCCAGCCGATGGCGACCATCACCGGGCGCCATTGAAGGGGGAGGGGGGGGGGGGGGAAGACGTCGGCGATGAAAAATAAAAGAAGACGACGCGAGCGAAGGTATGCGAGGAAGGAAAAAAAAGGAACATCCGACTGACGTAATAAAAAGATGAATCAACCGCAAAAAATCCCCGAAGAAATGGTGGTTTCTATACACACACACACACCAGGAGGCAGGACGTTCGTTCGGGTTGGAATGTGCGCAGGTAGGTAGCCGGACGGACGACCATTGGCCGGCCTGTCCGTATTAGGCAGTCGGGCAGAGGCCGGCTGCGAACTGGGAAGGGAAGCGTTTTCACGACCAGACAAATCACACACCTCTCTGCCCTCCACACGATATTCTCATTCCTTCGCCCCTTCCCAACCCCCGTCCGTGCCCCCCCAGCCCCTCGGAGGGGCGAGATTCCAAGTGGGTGGGAGGCAGCCCCAAGGACTGCCACCAAGGAATTCGGTGGAAGGGATGAAGGACGAGGGAGATGCTTGGGGAGGGGAGGTGAGGGATGCCGGGGAGGTCTAAGAGGGGAGGGCGGGATGGGGAGGAGGAGAGGAGAAGCGTGTTGCTCGGCGGCGAGGGTTATAGGCTGAGAGGAAGAGGAGGAAGAATATAAGGGGCGGGGGGGGGATAGGTGAATAGAGGAGGAGATGAACGTCTTCATTATCGGTGCGCGATAAACACCCGTGACATTCCTCATCTCGCGTTCGATCCAAGAGTGACCGGACGCCACGGCTGAGGACAAGGCCTCGCTCAAAATCGAGTTCCGGAGGGTCCAAACATCTACATATAAATCTACATAATACCCTGCAAGTCACCACAAAGGTGTGTGGCATGGTGTGATTTCTCACCAAACAAGCACTACATATCATGCATAAAAATGGAATAGTACTAGCCAGAATTAATATACTATTTAAAAAAGATAGAAAATGCAAACATGCAATAACATTCTGTTAGTAGTACTGAAAATGTTAGGGAAATTAACTTTGTACAATGCCACAAAATGTACCTTGACAATGTACCTTGATGTACCTTGTCAATGTATGTATTCCCTTGTTAGACCTCATTTGGGATATGCTGCCAGTGTATGGGATCCCTACGAAATCGGTCTAAGTAATGAACTCGAACATGTGCAGCGAAGATCGGCCAGATTTGTAAAGGGACGATACGATAATTATATTAGCGTAACCAGTCTATTAAATGAATTATTGGCATACTGGACCATATTCATAAAATTAGAGAAATTGATTGCCGAACTGATAGATTCAAAATGTCCTTTTTCCCTCGAACGATTAGAGATACGAATAACGGTAAATATGTCCTATCAGAGAGTAGCAATGAATAGCATTAGTAGCTGCATGTTGGTATGAGTACTTAAAGCTAACCCTACTAACAGAATGTTTTTGCATGTTTGCTTAGCAATTTGTATCTTTTTTTTAAATAGTGTTGTTCTGACTACTATATTAATACTATTCCTTTTTAATGCATGATATGTAGTGCATGTTTGGTGAGAAATCACCCCCTGCCACACACCCTCGTGGTGGCTTGCAGGGTATTATGTAGATGTATGTACCTTGACAATGACGCTCAGACGTCGAAACCGAATGGAATAATAAATCATTTTGTGGAATTGTACAATGTTAATTTCCTTAACATGTTCAGTGCAACTAAATTCCACCAAGTATCGCCTGCCTCCATTGATGTTATTCTGTTAGTAGGGTTAGCTTTAAGTACTCATGCCAACATGCAGTTACTAATACTATCCATTGCTACTCTCCGATTGGACATATTTACCGTCATTCGTATCTCTAATTGTACGAGGGAAAAAGGACATTTAGAATCTGTCAGTTCAGCAATCAATTTTTCTCTAATTTTTTTGATTATGGTCCAGTCTACCATAGTAAGTTGGGGCTCGAAAAATATTTTAACATCATCACTTAAAATATGGTCTTTGAATTTGTTTAAGAGATTAAGTCCACCTGCGATCTGACAACGTTTCCCAATTTAATTCATTTAATAGACTGGTTACGCTAATAAGGTTATCAGCCGTCCCTTTACAAATCTTGCCGATCTTTGCTGCACACGTTCATTATTTAGACCGATTTCGTAGGGATCCCAGATCATGTGTCACGACATTCGTGACATTCCTCATCTCGCGTCCGTTCCAAGAGTGACCGGATGCCACCGCTGAAGACAAGGCTTTCTCTCAAAATCGAGTTCCTGAACGTCTAAACGGGTGAGATTGGCTGATGAACTTCGGAGAAAATGACCGAGGAGGAGTCGAATCAACTGTGGATAATTAATCCCATATTCGGAGCCAATTCGTGCCTCCCAAATGACTGTCGACGACAGCAGCGCTCAAAAGAGCCGTATTTCATCGGGAAAAATGAAAGCGTCGAGGAAAAGTAACCAGCGATCGTACGGGCTTTCGGCAAAATCAATTTTAGATCCGATTTGCCGAAATTCAGAGTAAAATTTAGGCACTCACATTTAGACCTCACAAGCATTGACGCTTACGAAAACCACATCCGGTTCAGCATTGGATACATTTAAAAAGTTAACATCTACATCTATGCAATATCCTGCAAACCACTGTGAGGGTGTGTGGCAGGGGGTGAATATCAACAAACATGCGCCATTGACTTCAAGCAAGCTACTAAATGGAAACATGCTACATATTCGGGTCTCATGCAACAAGATGGTTAGGATCTACATAATAATAACGGTTGGCAATTAGATAAAATGACAATAAAGGCGTTGAACGACAATAAACATGGGGCAAATTCACACTAAACATACATAATATATCATGCATAAAAAAGATTAGTAATTATATTATATTCTTAACTTTTTTAAAATATTAAAATAGCAAAGCAAGCATGCAAAAACATGCTGTTATTTGGGTGAGCTCAAATTCCCTACACCAACACGCAACTACCTATGCTATCCATTGATACATTCGTATTTATACTACTGGATATATTTACAGCTATTCAAATCTCTAATTGTACATCTACATATACACGATACCCTGCAAGCCACCGCGAGGGTGTGTGGCAGGGAGTGAAGATCACCAAGCATGCACTACCAACATGCAAACAAGCAACTAAACATCAACATCTACATCTACATAATACCCTGCAAGCCACCACAAGGGTGTGTGGCAGGGGGTGATTGCTCACCAAACATGCACTACATATCATGCATAAAAAAGGAATAGTATTAATATAGTGTCTCATGTGTATAATAAAGGGTCTCATGCAACTAGATTGTTAGTATCTATAGTATTTGAGGGGTTAATACATGCATCATGCACTACAGACTACTCTAAAATATTTCCCCTACCTATCCCATTCCTATGCTGCCAATTCTGTTCTCTTATAGTACGGGGGAAAAATGCCATTTTGAATCTATCTGTACGACAATCTATCTCTCTAATCTTATTTATCTGGTCGAATCTAGCATAATACGCTGGTTTTTTTTAAATATGTGCCTAACATCTTCAGTAAAGCTATCCGATTGAAATTTCTCTAATAGATTTAATCTGTACTTTAACCTACGCTCTGATAATGATTCCCACCCTAATTATTTTATTAATTCTGATACACTACTCAACGGGGAACGAACGAACGGGGAACGGCCGAACGGGGAACTGTACGGAGAATGAAGTTCATTTTGAATCAGTCAGTTCGCCAATCAGTCAATTTCTCTAATTTTGTAATTATGGTCCAGTTAACCTTAGTAAGTAGGGGGTCCCAAAATATTTTCAAAGTCATCACCGAAAATAATTGGAATTTAGTTAAGAGATAGTTAAGAGAAGATTTCGACGTACGGTTGTAAAATATAAATCAATATTATGAAGCTAGCGGCTTACCAACCCACAACTTAAGGCTACAAATTCATTGAATTTACATCTCACATCTGCGTAATACCTTGCGAGCAACCGCGAGGGTGTGTGGCAGGGGATGAATATCACCAAACATGAAACTAAGAAAGAGCTAAATGCTTTTATCTCACGGAAACATCCATGAAACAACGCAGTGCATTTGCGAGAAAACGGAAGAAGTAATTCGGGAGAATAATAATTTATCGGCCAGAACATTTCTCGTTCTAGAGAGAACCATGCACTCGAACTGCGAAGGTGTAGGGGGAGGCGATCGTGGGGAACTGAATATCTTAAAGGAAGAAACTTAACTTTACAGCATGAGGTAAACAAGAAAATAACCAGCCCGTCGGAACTGCCCCGATAATAAGCATGAGGGGAGTTCGTCTGCGCTGCTGGAACATGCAAAGTTGTGGGGGAGAACTGTTCCAGGGGGGCGGGACGTTAAAAGTGTGGGCCAGAGCGCGGCAATAAATGGAGATGCAGAGGGAGCGGGCTTTTATTGGGGGGCGACGGGATCAGGGTCGGGCCGGGAGTTAATGGTTGTCGGCCAGGGATCGACTCCCCTTCACGAATATGCACTGTTCACGCGCGAGAAGTTCCAGGAGACGGAACGAAACGTTTATGGGGATGAAAATTGGATATATTTACCGTTGTTCATATCCCTAATTGTACGAGGAAAAAAGGACATTTTGAATCTCTCAGTTCGGCAATAAAAAATTCTCTAATTTCTGGATTATGGTCCAGCCCACCATAATAAGTAGGGGTTCACCAAATATTTTTAACATCATTATATGTGCACTATATGTGCATATGTTTTAACATCATTATAACAATATATATCAATATATTAACATCATTATATATATATATCATCTTAAATATAATTAATATTATATAATTCGTATAGGACTAGTTTATCTACTTCTATCTACATCTACATCTACATAATACCCTGCAAGCCACCACAAGGGTGTGTGGCAGAGGGTGATTGCTCACCAAACATGCACTACATATCATGCATAAAAAAGGAATAGTATTAATATAGTAGTCAGAACTACACTATTTAAAAAGATAGAAATTGCAAAGAAAACATGCAAAAACATTCTGTTAGTAGGGTTAGCTTTAAGTACTCATACCAACATGCAGCTACCAATGCTATTCATTGCTACTCTCCGATAGGACATATTTACCGTTATTCGTATCTCTTATTGTGCGAGGGAAAAAGGACATTTTGAATCGGTCAGTTCGGCAATCAATTTCTCTAATTTTATGAATATGGTCCAGTCTGCCATAGTAAGTTGGGGTTCGTAAAATATTTTTAACATCATCACTTTATCTCGTGCCTTCCACCGCCAAACAAATTCAAAGATAGTTGAGGATGATGCAAATAAATAAATGGCATGATGCGCAAATCATCCACCCATGAGGAAACATTCCAACATGCGGTCAAGGACAGGTTGAAGTGTGCACCCGTTGCATCCTGGATGGAAGCGCCCTCTTGCGAGGTTCCTTGCGAGGAGTCTCAAGGCATTCGGACGTCCTTCAAGATGGCCGCCTTCCTCGGAAGGACGTATATGCGTCCTTCATCTACATCTACATGATACCCTGCAATCCACCGCGATGGTGTGTGGCAGGGGGTGAAGATCACCAAGCATGCACTATTGACATACAAACAAGCAACTATAGGGTCTCATGCAAATAGATTGTTAGTATCTACAGTATTTAAGGCATTAATACATGCATCATTGACTACAGACTACTCTAAAATATTTCCCCTACCTATCCCTTTGCTATGCTGTCTATTCTGTTCTCTTATAGTACGGGGGAAAATGCCATTTTGAATCTATCGGTACGACAATTTATCTCTCTAATCTTGTTTATCTGGTCGAATCTAGCATAATACGCTGGTTTTTTAATATGTGCCTAACTTCTTCAGTAAAGCTATCCGATAGAAATTTCTCTAATAGATTTAATCTGTACTTTAACCTACGCTCTGATAATGATTCCCACCCTAATTCTTTTAATAATTCTGAAACACTATTCAACCTATCGCAACAACTTTTAACGAACCTAGCTGCTCTACGCTGCACACTGTCTAGTTCTCTGATCAACCCTAATTCATTAGGATGACGCAACAAACAAAAATGAATAACACAAAACGCACGGGGGAAAATAGCATAGAACGGGGGAAAAATGCCATTTTGATGGCATGTCCTTCGAAGGATCCTATGTAGTGAATTCGTCAGCTTCTGTCAGCAACATAACTGATGTCGCCTATTTCGCGCTCCGTGTTTTTTTTTTCTTCTATTCCCACCGCTCTAGAAATCCATTCAAGCCAGCGGCCTCGCCGTAAATGGACCGAACCAGAAGATGCTTATGGGGGCAGTCGCCCCCACACTCTCGTGAAAGCGAGCGAAGGGGCAGGAGGCGTGGGGCAAGGAGCGGGGGCGGGAATGGGAAGGGGGCGGGACTAGGAAATAGGAGAGGAGGAAGAGGAGGCGAGGGAAGGCAGTCTTTATTGAGGCCGGGAGAGAATTTGAGACACTGGAATCCCTTTTTACATTTAAGTTGTTTGGGGGCACGAGAAGGTCTGGGTCTGGAGCTTTGGGAGGGGGAGGGAGAGGAAGGGTGAGAGTGGGAAAAGACGGCCGGGATTAGGGGTTTGAGGGGTAGGAGCAGAGGGTTGGTGCTGGGGCCCGCACGGGGGAGAATGCACGGCTGCGGCGCGCGGGGTGGTTGAAGTGGGCAGGGGTGCGGTCGGCCCGAGAGTGGGAACAAAACACGCTCTCCGCCCGTGCATTCCAAACAACGTGTCGCGACACGTCGGGGAATCACGCCGTGGTTGGCGCGAGAAAAAAACCCAAGAGCAAAAGAAGAAAAAAAGGAAATATTTATTTTACTCCAACTCCTCACATATCTACCCACCGGGGTGCGCGAGATACCCTTGTACTCTCACCCACCCATTCTCATCATATACAAAGACCAGAAATTACTCGATGTGGCCCGAGAATTTTCGAAAAACTGAAACATTTCGTTTTCTGAGTGTGTTGTTGTACGCTCTGTCACACATCTTCCGCTTCCCTTCGCATATATACTTATCTCACACACCCTGGACCCTTTATATTCCTCCTCTCAATGGTTTGACCCAACACATCCATTTTTAACTGCCTCAGGGTATGCCACCCTGTAGCAATTTTTTCCTGCGAACTAACACGTGTATATGAGGCATAACACATATACCCCCCCGCCAAATACCCTCGAGGTCGTTTTCACAGTGTTGCGTAGATGAAAAAATGTATTCGGAAGGTATAAAATTAGGTTTGAACAGAGAACTAGACAGTGTGCTGCGTAGAGCAGCTAGTTTCGTTAAAAGGTGTTACGATAGGTTGAGTAGCGTTTCAGAATTAATAAAATAAAAAGGGTGGGAATAATTACCAGAGGGTAAGTTAAAGTACAGATTAAATCTATTAGAGAAATTTCTATCGGATAACTTTCCTGAAGATGTTAGGCACATATTAAAAAAACCAGCCTATTATGCCTTTTTTAACATTCATAATCAGATATTATGATGAAGGAAAGTGCGTGCCTACACAAGGATGAAGGAAAGTGGTCCACTGCAGCCTTGTGCGACGCCTGATTCGAAACAAATGCCAACAGCGTCCTCATTGGCTGTCATTCTGCCACGCCTCCTGCTCTTTTGTTTAGGCCAAACTATTTGTCTCTCCAAAATGGGACACCTCCCTACCTAAACTCGGTTGCCTGTAATTTATACTCACAAATTGTGTCCGAGTTCTTGTCTAATAGCAACGTCTCGAGGACCTATTCTTTTCCAGTGGGACTTCATTTACATTTTATAACCATAAAAGCCCCCTTCCATAGTATCTTCTGGGCTTCATTTGCTCTCCGTAGGCATGAAACTAAAATAGATGCTATTTTACTTACCTTTAACGGACCCGAAGATATAGAGTATAAAATAAAAATTAGAGAAATTGATTGCCGATCTGACAGATTCAAAAGGTCCTTTTTTCCTCGTACTATTAGGGATATGAATAACGGTAAATATATCCAGTACGAGTGTAGCAATGGATAACATTGGTAGCCGCATGTTGGTTTAAGGACTTAAAATTAACCCAACTAACGGCATGTTTTTGCATGTTTGCTTTGCTATTTTTATCTTTTTCAAAATAGCGAATTTTAGAACAATATATAAACACTAATTTTTTTATGCATGATATGTAGTGCATGTTTGGTGAGAATTCACCCCCAGCCACACACCTTTATGGTTGCTTGCAGGGTATTCATCTACATCTACATAATACCCTGCAAGCCACCATAAAGGTGTGTGGCAGGGGGTGAACTCTCACCAAACATGCACTGCATATCATGCATAAAAAAAGGATCAGTACTTTTATAGGTACTGTTCAAAACTACTCTATTTATAAAAAGATAAAAATAGAAAAACATACATGCAAAAACATGCCGTTAGTTGGGTTAGCTATAAGTCCTTATACCAACATACAGCTACCAATGTTATCCATTGCTACACTCGTACTGGATATATTTACCGTTATTCATATCCCTAATAGTACGAGGAAAAAAGGACATTTTGAATCTGTCAGTTCGCCAATCAATTTTTCTAATTTTATGATTATGGTCCAGTCTACCCTAGTAAGTTGGGTCCGCAAAATATTTTTAACATCATCACTGAAAATATGGTCTTGGAATTTGTTTAAGAGATTAAGTCTGAATTGCAGCCTGCGATCTGACAATGATTCCCAATTTAATTCATTTAATAGACTGGTTACGCTAGTAAGGTTATCATACCGTCCCTTTACAAATCTTGCCGATCTTCGCTGCACACGTTCAAGTTCGTTATTTAGACCGATTTCGTAGGGATCCCATACACTGGCAGCATATTCCAAATGAGGTCTAACAGCAACAGCAAAAGCTATTATGTAGATGTAGATGTTAATTTCATTTGGAACGGCGACTCAAAACGGCAGTTAAGGAGAGATACGCGAGAGTATCTCCTCGATGCCTGACGAAGACGCCGGCAACCATATATCGACGCAATTCATTCGCGGGCCAGGGAGAGTTTCACGCGTTGCCGTGGGAATGAACCTCCCTCCGTGAGTGAGTGCCAGTGTACCCAACGTGAAAAAAATAAAAGGAATGCCAGGGCCTCCCTCCCCTCCCTTGCAGCACCTGCCACACTCCTTCCCTGCCGGCGGGTCAGCTCGAGCAATCCTAGAGGTGGACATCTGCTTCTGAAAACCTACCTCAGCGATTTCCCCACTGCAGGTCATCGGTAATTACGGGGCGGGAGGACAGGAAACTTGCCCGGACGATCAGAGGCCGTGAAATAGAATAACGCCCCGGAGACCTTTATAGTAATTGAGGGGTTTCATCCCTACTTTACTCTATCATTACTGAAAGGCCATCGTGTAAACACAGTTCCAAGGATAATCTACGAATTGTCATAAGTATTTTTACTCCTAGGGGGGTGAATGAGAGATGTAGCATCTCTCTGGCTTTCTTTTGAGGCAAAAAAACAGGATGAAATATGCTCGAGGCTGAACGACATGTACATCAACGTAATTCCCTGCGAGCCACCGTGAGGGTGTGTGGCAGGGGGTGAAGATCACCAAGCATGACCTACTGACATGCAAACAAGCAACCATAGGGTCTCATGCTAATAGATTGTTAGTACATATCTATAGTATTTAAGGGATTAATACATGCATCTACATCTACATAATACCCTGCAAGCCACCATAAAGGTGTGTGGCAGCGGGTGAATTCTCACCAAACATACACTACATATTATGCATAAAAAAAGGATAAGTACTTGTATAGGTACTGTTCAAAACTACGCTATTTAAAAAAAGATAAAAATAGCAAAACATGCATGCAAAAACATGCAGTTAGTTGGGTTAGCTTTAAGTCCTTATACCAACATGCAGCTACCAATGTTATCCATTGCTACACTCGTACTGGATATATTTACCGTTATTCATATCCCTAATTGTACGAGGAAAAAAGGACATTTTGAAGCTGTCAGTTCGGCAATCAATTTCTTTAATTTTGTGATTTTGGTCCAGTCTACCATAGTAAGTTGGGGTCCGCAAAATATTTTTAACATCATCACTGAAAATATGGTCTTCGAATTTGTTTAAGAGATTAAGTCTTAATTTCAACCAGCGATCTGACAATGATTCCCATTTAAATTCATTTAATAGACTGGTTACGCTAATATAGTTATCATACCGTCCCTTTACAAATCTTGCCGATCTTCGCGGCACACCTTCAAGTAAGCAGCACGTTCAAGCATCAAGCACTACAGACTACTCTACAATATTTCCCCTACCTATCCCTTTGCTATGCTTGTCTATTCTGTTCTCTTATAGGTACGGGGGAAAAATGCCATTCTAAATCTATCATTACAACAATCTATCTCTGGCCCAGTCCATATCGATTCAGGCAGGGGCCTTACCTTCATAGTCTCAAATGTTATTGAATTTAACATATGTCAAACTTCAGGACGAAGTAAGTAATACGTATATTTTAGTTTTGTCCAAAAAAATTTTTGCCCCGAGATACAGTCCATCGAACATGGGCCCGCGAGCGCTATTTTTCAAATGCGATTTTTGACAAAATACTAAAATGCTCATATCTCAGGAACGGTTCAAGATATTTTGCTCCTTTTTATTTTATTTGAAAGATAATAATTTTGTGATTAAAATGATATCCATGATTTGAAAATGTGTGTCCACATTCTCTTGCTGCAATTTTTTTATTTTATTTTTTTTATTTAAAAAAAATGTTTTTCTTAAAAATGCCAATCCTAAAAATTTTTATTTTTTTACTGTTTATCAGTACCATAGAGTACTACAATCCCTGAAAAGGAGAACTTCCACTTTTCAGTTTAACAGGTTTTATAAATTAATGTAATTTTTTACCTTCCATGGTGAATTTCTTGATTGCAAGTTTTTATAATTTTGTTATTTTAAAACACCAATCTCAAAAATTTGTACTGTTTGTGATTAACTAAAAACAACAAATGAAACAAAGTTAGGAACTAGTTAAATGTTGATAATTTTTTTAGATTTTCTTTATTAATAACCTTCCAAATCATTAATGATCTTCTGGAATAATGTGGAAGATTCTAGATGAGTCCAAAACGTAACGGATCCTTCTAGAACAATTTGGATGCTTCCAGATAATTTCAGATCATAATCGAACACACTTCAACAATCTACAAACTTGCAAATAATTCCAGAATGTAACAAAATACTCTAGAACAATGTGGAAGCTTCCAGATAACTTCCGAAAACCTCTGAGGACAATGTGGAACCTTCCACATAATTAAAGAATGTAACAGAACTTTTTAGAAAAATCTGAAACTAACCAGAAAATTCTAAATGTTTGACCTAGCATATAAAAGGGAGGACACATGAACTGACAGTTCAGTTGTCAACAGTCAAACAAAGAGAGTAGTTAAAAATTTTTTTTGTTAACAGTACCTGTGAAGGTTTTTGAGAATTCTGCTGACTGACTGGGTTGTGGTGTTTGTGGAAAAGACTATTTGAAATGTCTTCTGACTGGGGCCATAGGAGAGTGAAGTTTGCTGACTATTTTCATATCCATAAAAGAGTGATATATAAGACTAGCAAAAAGACTTCAGGTTGGAAATAAGAGTGCTCATTTTAAGACTCTGTTTCAAAGTGAAAATGTTTCCAGTAATGACTTTTTGTTTTCTAAATGCTTTAACACAATATCAAACATGACAATAAGTGAACAAGAAGCCCCCCATGTTGTGTGTGATGCAGATTTTGTAACTGCAGAGGAAGAACTACATATCCTGAATCAGTCAGCTACAGAGGTTGGTGTTAGTCCTGTTAAGAAACCATGGTCAGTGAAGTCAATTCATGAGATGTATGCATCAAGAAAACACAGAGAAATTTCTGGAGCAGTGGATGAGCATACCAGAATAAAACTGACCAAACTCTTCAAAGTAGAAATTTCAACTTCAGAAGAAAATGAACCAATAGGAGCTTGTGCAACCTGCCAAGAGTTTTTATCAAACATCAGTTCAGCTGTTGAATCATGTGCATCCTACAATGATAAGGTTCAAGTTCTAACAATTATCCCAGTATCCTTTACAAAGAACCAAATTTTGCACCACATTCCATCTGCATCAAAATACATGGTGGACAAGACAAGAAATTTGAGGTCAGCAAAAGGAGTTTTTGGAAAACCAGATCCATTTTATGGTCATCCTGTGAATGAAGCAAATGTTCAAATTGCACAGTCATTTTATCTGGAAGATAAGTGGGACTGTTCTCGCCAGAGTGCCAACAAAAAAGACACTATGACAGTTGCAGGAGAAAAAGTGGTGAAAGTGAAAAGATACATGACCCGCAGCATTAAAGAAACTTTCACCATATATAAGAAGGAACATTCAACATTGCATATTGGAAGATCAAAATTTTATGCATTATGACCTAAGTGGGTTGTTCCACATCCACCTAGAGATGTCTGTTTATGTTTGTACTGTGCAAATTTTAAACTGAGTGGTAGCTTTGAAGAACTTACTTGAAGATATGACATATGACACCTTGGTTGGACATGTGAAGTCGTTAGTGGTCTGTGACATAGAACGAGAGATATGTTTGTTTCAGGACTGTGGTGACTGCCCTGGAAAGGGGGGACTCGACTTACAGACACTTGGTCTGGATAGTGGAACAGATAACTCTTCTGAAGTTACATATGCAACATGGGAAGAAAATAAACTCATTAAGAAAACTGTTGCCATTGATACCTTCTTGGACGAACTTGGGAGGTGGACAGTGAAAGCAGTAACACACCAACATCTGAAGAAATTGCAACAAGAACACATTGCATAAATGAAGGGATGGGTAGAGGCTGCATGTTTAGTGCTTCACTGTGATTTTGCTGAGAACTGGTCTGTGGTTCTACCACAAGAATTTCAAGGATATCACTGGAGTAATGACCAAGTTTCAATTTTTACAGTAGTGACATATTTTCAGAACAAGACCACAAGTGTTGCAGTTATAAGTGATGACAGAGGACATGACTCAGCACATGCATTGTTGGCAATACACAAAATTATTTAACCACTGCAATCACAGGTAGAAAAGATCATAATTATTTCTGATGGTGCCCCTAGTCACTCCAAAAACCGTTACCAACTATTTGAACTTGCAAAGTCTCTTGTTCCAATGGAGTGGGTATACAGTGCTACTGGACATGGTAAGGGGCCCTGTGATGGTGTACGAGGCCTGCTGAAGCACCATGCAACAAAACATAATCTTTCCAGCCCAAGTACAGCTGCAATTCAAAATGCCAAGGAGTTTACAAGAGTGGTGCAGTCACACACATCAATAAACCTGATCCTGTTGCCCAAAGAGGAAGTTGAAGAATTCCGCCAGCAGAAAATAAAAGAATGGTCGAAGCAAACTACCCCTGTGAAAGGAATTCAGAAGACATGTCTGGACTCAAATTGATGGGCGAACTTATATTGCACGAACTATAAAGAGCAAGAAAGAAGAAATTTCATTTGTCCAACCAAGATCTCATAAATGCCAAGAGAATATTCAAATTCACTAACTACAAAAAGGAATGTTTGTGGCCTGTGTGTATGACTGTGACTGGTGGATTGCAGAGATTATAGATATTAGTTGTGAGTTAAGTGAAATCATTGTTAACTTTATGCTGCCACATGGACCGGCTGCTGGATATAGATTCCCAGATGAAAGACAGCAACACCACCACCAGTGCTCACTTCCAATTCGAGATGTTTTGAAAATTTTGGGTGCCCCAGTTCCTATTGGTTCAACAGGAAGACATCACTTAATATCAAAGGAAGATACTGATGCGGTTGAACAAATTTTTAGTTCATTAAATTGCTAAATTCAGTTCTAAGCAGAGTGCACAGAAGTATGCTTCGGAACCTGTACATTTTTTAACTTGCACATATATTTTGAAAGCTATTGATGTTTGAAACTTGTGTCTGTTACCCATATTTAAGAAGAAAAAAATGTCAAGTAAGACTAGAGATTTTGATTTTATGTGACCAATATCTAAGAATGTGGTAATGGAAACTGGCTTAATGTTTGGAAATTTTTTGAATTGTTTATAAAACCTGTTAAACTAAAAAGTGGAAGTTCTCCTTTTCAGGGATTGTAGTACTCTATGGTGCCGATAAACAGTAAAAAAATAAAAATTTTTAGGATTGGCATTTTTAAGAAAAACAATTTTTTTAAATAAAAAAAATAAAATAAAAAAATTGCAGCAAGAGAATGTGGACACAAATTTTCAAATCAAGGATATCATTTTAATCACAAAATTATTATCTTTCAAATAAAATAAAAAGGAGCAAAATATCTTGAACCGTTCCTGAGATATGAGCATTTTAGTATTTTGTCAAAAATCGCATTTGAAAAATAGCGCTCGCGGGCCCATGTTCGGTGGACTGTATCTCGGGCCAACATTTTTTTTTGGCAAAACTAAAATATACGTATTACTTACTTCGTCCTGAAGTTTGACATATGTTAAATTCAATAACATCTGAGACTATGAAGGTAAGATTTTTTCTTTGGCTGCCTGAATCGATATGGACTGGGCCCTCTATAATCCTTTTTATCTGTTCGAAACTAGCATAATAGGCGGATGTTTTTAATATATGCCTAACATCTTCAGCAAAGCTATACGATTGAAATTTCTCTGATAGATTTAATCTGTGCTTTAACTTAAAGTAACGTTGTTCTTTTGTCTTCTCATCGCATTTCCCAAGCACTCATTTTATAAATCCTAGCTTTCTTTTGGCTCGTACGCATATTTCCCGGATGTCTTTTCCCCACGATAAATCTTCAGTGATTGTTACACCTAAATACCTTATGGTTCCAACGCTTCTTTCAACGAATGTTGTGTTACTTATATCATAGGATCGTTCTATCGAATTGTTGAACTATTAATTTTTAATCTTATTAAGCATAAGGAACGCAAGAGGAAATTCGGCGAATCGCCAAATGGCCATCTTTTGACATCGACATAATTTACGCCCACAATCAAACCAAAGTCGCAGTTTCCTTTGCCTCATCGACTCTATTCTTTCCGTAATGCCATCCAATAGCTTTCAACATCGATCCACTGGTTCAGTCCTTCCAAATGTCTGTTATTTTTCCAGTTCCTCACACCCACTTCGCCTCTTCCGCAGAAGACCCTGATATATACTGTCCCACTTCAAAAACTAGCTCCATTTCACCTCACCTCGCCGTATCCACAAAATGAAATCCTCAATACTTCACTCATCCTCTTTTCTCAACGACTGTTTACGAATCGCGACACGACGCCGTACTCCTTAGATACCATTGAAATTCAACAAAGTACAAATTGTCTCGCTCTCCCAGAGTCGGTCGAGCCCGACGCTTCCTCAATTCCATTAAATTTCCGAAGTTATCACACCGTTGGAACGAAAGGGGGAAATGTTTCGTCGTTTGGCTCCACGAAACAGTCAAGATACTCGCACATAATTTAGCGACGGGTGCAAAGCAGCTCGGTTCCAACGAAGGACACGGCACAAAACTAACTCTGGAACACACCAAAGCGGAGAAATATACGCCGGCACCATTTCAGACTACAAATATACATGTAAAAACCAATAACTGTGAAAAGTAGAATAAAATTTCAGCAGCGCCAGCTTCCGATCGTTCCAGAAATTTCGAACCGCCACCCTTAGCGTCCTGTCTCGTCTCTACTTTCTAAGAAAGAAGCAGATCAATGGGCATAGTCATCTTAGGACTAGTGCAATGTCTGTTGATAGCTCGAAATTAGAAGTTGTCTGCATATGCAAATCGAAAACGACGATTCACCCTTCAAATGGGATCAAATTTGAGTGAATTTGAGTTTACGGTCGATATCATAACTATATTAACGTAACCACTATATTAGATGAACTAAAATTGGAATCATTGTCAGATCGAGGTTGATAATATTTTCAGTAATGACGTTGAAAACATTTTGCGGACCCCAACTTACTATGGTAGACCAGATCATAATCACAAAGTTAAAGAAATTGATTGCCGAACTGATAGATACAAAATGTCCTTCTTTCCTCGTACGATTAGGGATATGAGCTGCTGTAAATATATCCAATAACATAAGTACGAGTGTACCAAGGGATAGCATGGGCGATGCATGTTTGTATGAGGACCTTAAGCTAACACACCTAATAGCATGTTTTTGCATGCTTGCCGTGCAATAAATTCTTATTTAAATTGTTAAGTTTACGCTAGAATATGATTACTGATCCTTTTTATGCATGGTATGTAATTCATGTTTGGTGTTATTTTGAATCTGTCAGTTCGGCAATCAATTTCTCTAATTTTGTGATTATGTTCCAGTCTACCATAGTAAGTTGGGGTCCGCAAAATACTTTGAACATCATCAATGAAAATATTGCCTTGGAATTTGTGGAAGAGATTAAGTCTAAATTTCAACCTGCGATCTGACAATGATTCCCAATTTAATCAATTTAATAGATTGGTTACGTTAATAAGGTTATCGTACAAATTTTGCAAATTTTGCCCTTTACAAATCTTGCCGATCTTCGCTACACACGTTCAAGTTCGTTATTTAGACCGATTGCGTAGGTATCCAATACACTGGCAGCATATTCCAAATGAGGTCAAACCAGGGAAAAGTAGCTGATTTCTCGTACATGATCGTCACATTTACCCAATACTCTTTTGATGAATCCCAGTTTACAATTAGATTGCCCCATTATTTCACATATGTGTTAACCCCAGGAAAGATCATGTGTCAGTCTTATCGAGTCGAGAGTAGAAATGGATAGCATTGGTAGCTGAATGTTGGTATAAGGACTAGAAGCTAGCTAACAGCATGTTTTTGCATATTTGCTTAGCTATTTTTATCTTTTTTTAAATAGCGTAGTTTTGAACAGTACCTATAAAGGACTAATCCTTTTTTATGCATGATATGTAGTGCATGTTTGGTGAGCAATCACCCCCTGCCACACACCTTTATGGTGGCTTGCCGTGTATTATGTAGATGTAGACATATGTACATAACACCCTGCAAGCCACCATAAAGGTGTTGGCAGGGGGTGAATTCTCACCAAACATGCACTACATATCATGCATAAAAAAGGAATAGTATTAATGCATTAGTCTAAACTGCACAATTTAAATAGATAAAAGTAGCAAACTATGAATACAAAGAAATGTACTGTTAGTTCGGTTACCTTCAAGTCCTTATACCAACATACAACTACCTATGCTATACGTTGATTCACTCGTATTGGACATATTTACCGCTATCCACATCCCTAATTGCACGCGGAAGATAATCCTTTCTTCCAGTAAACGCCACGATGAAAACCACGGTATCGCCACTACGAGAATGAAACTAAACGATAAGTGATCGCGTTCTACTGAAGCCGATTAAAACAAGTAATTCTCAAACAACATTCGTGAGAGAATAGGGTAGTTTCCTATTATTTTTTTATTGTCTTGATCTAAATTTTATGACATCTGGAGTACGTGTTTTAAGCCGTTTGATTTCTAAATGACGTTAAATAAATAAATAAATTTATAAATTTCTTGATGACGTTTTTTAAGTTCGCCCATCGCCGCGCGATCTTCACGCCATGCTTCGTCGTAGCAGAAGACCCACGAGGAGGTTGTCCTTGAGGCTATAAAACGACTATTAATACAATGTTTAACAGAGAAGGCTATTCGAGCGTTGATAGTTTTCACAGGCTATTACTAATACATATTCACTAGAGCTGAGGGGCCCTGAAATACAATGGTAAGTTCAGGAGACGAATTTTCCTATACCTCTCAACGTAAAGCCGCTTTTGCCAGTGTATGGGATCCCTACGAAATCGGTCTAAGTAATGAACTTGAACGTGTGCAGCGAAGATCGGCAAGATTTGTAAAGGGACGATACGATAATTATATTAGCGTAACCAGTCTATTAAATGAATTGAAATGGGAATCATTGTCAGATCGCAGGTTGAAATTTAGACTTAATCTCTTAAACAAATTCCAAGGCAATATTTTCAGTGATGATGTTAAAAATATTTTACGAACCCCAACTTACTATGGCAGACTGGACCATAATCATAAAGTTAGAGAAATTGATTGCCGAACTGACAGATTCAAAATGTCCTTTTACCCTCGTACAATTAGAGATACGAATAACGGTAAATATGTCCTATTGGAGAGTAGCAATGAATAGCATTGATAGCTGCATGTTGGTATGAGTACCTACTTAAAGCTAACCCTACTAACAGAATGTGTTTGCATGTTTGGTTTGTTATTTTTATCTTTTTTTAAATTGTGAAGTTTCGACCAGTATATAAATACTAATTCTTTTTTATGCATGATATGTAGTGCATGTTTGGTGAGAAATCACCCCCTGCCACACACCTTTGTGGTGGCTTGCAGGGTATTATGTAGATGTTGATGAAAAAAATAGGTCATATTATAGTTATTTTACAGGTATAAATGGCAGCATTATTCTTTCTACATTTACTACATAGAGATGCAGAACGAAATCCATAAGCCGAGACCGCTCATCTCGTTCAGAGGAACGGACAACAGTGCAATTTACATAACTTGTATAATGCATATTGCCCGCAACAACTGCGGTAATTGGCTATCCGCCCAATAACATGATTCCTCGGACTAATAATGACAGGAACTCTTTAACTTCTACCACCATTGGAATTCCTAGAAAAATATGCATTGTACATTAGCGCTTCACAAAAATGTTTAATCGGAATTCGGCTCGTACAATAAGAACGATAGGGGAGGCTTTCATTTCGTCAAATCGTAGGTTGAAGTACAGATTAAATTTATTAAGGCCGTTGTACACGGTACAATTTCTTGTACAATAACTTGTTCAATGCGCAAATTGTGTCGTGTACGAGGTGTTAAGGCCGTTTTACACGGTGAATGATCATGCGAATGAAATCATGCGCATGAAGTTCATGCGTCGTGTAATACGGAAATCTCCTCGCATGAAATTCATTCGCATGATTCCTTGAATGATCACGTGATACGAGCGCACGACGTCCGTCTTTGTTTTATGAGCGGGTAGAAGAGGATTCGAATTAAACAAGTACAAGACGAAATGCAATTATAATTGGTTTTCGGAACTTTTCGTACTTATACAATAAATTGGCTTGCCCATAGGGTATATATAATCTGATGTAATTCTGATTGGTGAAGTTCTTCAATTAATCACGTTTTGGACGAAGGTTGAGTTGAAAATAATATATTATGTATGTAGCTATTCGATTCTTTTGATAATTCTGGTGACAAAAGGTATTAAGCAATAAAGTATTAGAACAGAACATGATAATTATACCTGAAAACATTACATTGAAATAGGTATCTCCAAGGGCGTTTTTCCATTGTGTCTCATGCGGATGTCACCTGTTGTAATTGTTATCACAGCTACCATGAACTGGGATAAATAGCACGTATATAACCTTTAAATAGTGCACTATCTATTCTGATAGATACTCCTAAACACTTCATGCATAATTAAACTTATTTTACCTTCATGAATTCTTGCCGAGTTATCAGGGAACGTTATAACTGTATACGGTCAGGATACGATTCACCCATCCCTTAAAATCTTATTGTTAGCGTGACCGCCAGCCGGAAACTAATTGCAAAATGTCAATATTATAAACATGTATATCAAAGGTTGAATAAGGATCACTTGTCACAGTAATTGCTTCTCTCGACGTTGTGTCCGACTTTTCATAACCATGTCTGGCTGGATTTAATATAGTATGAAATTGCTCCAGCGTCTCTCTTATTAATTACGATAGTCCTCACAGTCTTATAATAACAGTTCATTTTTAATAAAGCCTAGCATATCTTAACCTCAATTTCTCCTCTCTCCTTCTAGTTTTCTCCGGCTAAATAGTGACAGCCACCATTGTAATGGGCTCTTGTAGCAGTAGATGCGAAAATTAAATCATACCGAACCATCATTTAGAGCTCTACTTTACTTCAGATCAACTTAAACCTCAGTATCTAGAAATCTTCGAGTAATGAATATTATAATTACTAAATATACACCATACCATCACCATACTTTATTTAATCTATCACGTATATCCGACGATGCAGACGACGTAAACAAACCATTCCGACCAATTTCGAACATCGATACAGCTGCGTTGGTCGGAAATCTCCCGTGAATCGATATGTAATATCGATAGGCCTACCACTGCACATTCTTTCTGCGCATAACATTCAAGGAATTAATTCGAATGATCATTCACCGTGTAAAACAGCCTCTTCGATTACACGACGCATGAATTTCATGCGCATGATTTCATTCGCATGATCATTCGCCGTGTAAAACGGCCTTTAGTATACTTTCTTGTAAAAGAAATTACATCATGCTCTATATTATTAGATGAAACTTTCAAAGATCCGTAGCTTCTGCGCATGACATGTGACGGTAGTGATGCGTTCGTTTAGTATTCGTAAGGTTGGTGTCCTGTGTTTGCGATCACTTTTATTCCTATTAGCGTGGCAAAACTTCCATTTTTGTTGTACGTATCGTGATATTCTTTGTTGCTTCCATATTGTGATATTCATCTGTCGCGTTGGAAGTGTTCTATTTCTCAAAAGATGAGTTGGACACACTGACAAACATTAAAACTCAGTGAAATTAGGATGACGTTATTGAACCAAAAAGTAAATATTAGCAACAAGCATAAACATGATGTTTGGAGGATAAATGATGGATTTCAGGAGCCGATGAAAGAATGCAAGTAACCAATCATATAATTTCATTTTAATAATGCTAGGATTAATGGTAGCAAATCATTGTAACCCAGATACTGTGGCAGTATTTTCAAAATGCTATCGTCATCGTATATCGCAATTCAGCTGTTTGACAGAAAACGATATCTGCGCATATTTTTGGCGCAGTAGTTGCAAGAAAATCTTTGATCGTGTACGACCGTGAACCAACTTCTTGTACAATATCTTGGTCAAATCTCGCCGTTCAATTAATGGTACAAGATCGTGTACAAGAAATTGTACCGTATACAACGGCCTTTACAGAAATTTAAAACGGATAGATTTATTGAAGATGTTAAACATATATTAAAAACACAAGGATAGTATGCTAGATTAGACCCGATAAATAAGATTAGGGGGACATATTGTCGTACCATTTGATTCAAAATGACAGTTTTCGTTATGTCCGACAAAGAAGGTTATTCCTCCTCTTCCTAAAATTCCCCACCTCTTCCCAAACCACACCAAACATCGCCCTTAGCTGCCGGTCGGTTTAAATTACGGCAGCAGACATGTCCATGTTGAATCCTTCGGCCAGACTATGGCCGGGCAGCCATGGCCAAGTCTCTGGCGCATTGTGATGCGTCGAGCAGGGAATTTCCGGCCTCCGGTGATTCAGAGAGGGTGTTGCCGCGCGGGTCGTACATTAATCTTTTTTGCTTTTCTCATCTCAAAGGCAAAGCCGTGTGCGAGTGACGGCACTGTGGACTGACGGCCCTGGGATCGATCCCCCTTTGAATGCGAACTGTCGATTTTTGAATGATCAATCAATTTCTGGGCGGCCTTGCGTACAGGGTGGAGGATGCTTAAAAGGAATTAGCAATTATATTCCAGCATAAACCTAACGATTTAAAAAGGATAAAAATAACGAAGCAAGCATGTAAAAATATGCTGTTTTTGGGTTAGCCTCACGTCCTTTTAAGAACATTCAACTACTTATGCTATCCACTGATGCAGTTCTATTTTTACTATCGGATACATTTACCGTTATTAATATCCCTAATTGTACGAGGAAAGAAGGACATTTTGAATCTGTCGGTTCGGTAATCAATTTCTCTCATTTTGTGATTATGGTCCAGTGTACCATAATAAGTTGGGGTTCGCAAAATATTTTTAACATCATCACTGAAAATATTGCCTTGGAATTTGTGGAAGAGATTAAGTCTAAATTTCAACCTGCGATCTGATATTGATTCCCAATTTAATTTATTTCATAGACTGGTTACGCTAATTAGGTTATCGTACCGTCCCTTTACAAATCTTGCCGATCTTCGCTGCACACGTTCAAGTTCATTATTTAGACCGATTTAATAGACTGGTTACACTAATAGGGTAAGTTGGAGTTCGCAAAATATTTTCATATACCATATTTATTCGATACCCTGCAAGCCACCGCGAGGGTGTGTGGCAGAGGGTGAAGATTACCAAGCATGCACTATTGACATGCAAACAAGCTACTAGATGGAAACATGCTAGATAAAAGGGTCACATGCAGCTAACGTCATCAGTGAATATAAAAGCCTATTTCTCGAGGATCCCATATGCTGGCAGGGTATTCAAAATGAGGTCTAACTACGAGTAAGGTAAAGTAGCTAATTTCTCGTACATGATCGTCGCATTTGCCCAATACTCTCTTGATAAATACCTTCTTGCACTTGAAACACTGACTTAGTGGAAAAAGGTTTGAAGATGACAAGGATTTCGAAACCGCCGTTGACAACTGTTTCAATTCCCAGGTGGAGAACTTCTACAAAAAGGGGTTGAAGAAGCTCGTGCTAAGTTACCAAAAGTACTTACGACGATTATGTACGAAAGTGAAGTAGGCTTGTGGAAATCTAAAAATTCCATTAAAAGCATTTTATAACTAAAATATATTTTTTTATGATAGAGCGACCCTTTTTTCCGGATAAGTCCAGTACATTATGTGAATAAACGCAATGGATGCATTTGTCGTATCTTAGGACATCTTGACTGGACCATAATTACAAAATAAGAGAAATTGATTGCCGAACTGACAGATTCAAAATGTCCTTTTTTCCTCGTACAATTAGTGATATGAATAGCGGTATGTCCAATACGAGTGAATATCCATAGCATAGGTAGTTGCATGTTGGTGTACGGACTTGAAGGTAACCCAACTAACATCACGTTTTCGCATGCTTAGTTTGCTATTATTATCTTTTTAAACAGTGCAGTTTAGACAAATATATTAATACAAATCCTTTTAAATGCATGATATGCAGTGCATGTTTGGTGAGAATTCACCCCCTGCCACACACCTTCGTGGTGGGTTGCAGGGTATTATGTAGACGTAGATGTAGGAACCGTCGAATGAGGGAAGGTATTGGGACAGATCAATATCTACATCTACACGATACCCTGCAATCAATATATGTTGAAGTCTCTTCTCATTGTTAACGAGAAAACGTAGAATAAGACGGGAATTGGTTCGCAGAGTGAGTAAAGGGACTTTTCAGCAAATAAGTTAATAGAGGACCATTTTGTGCGGGAAACCCATAGCATTATTTCTTGGAAGGAATTTATTTTTATTCCACGGGTCCTTAATGTGAAGCCTGCACGCAACACGTAGTCTAACCGGTGTGGAGATAGCATCAGCGATCTTTTTCGTCCTTTTTCATTTTGCCTTTTTGCATACACACAGCACTCGTTAAAATAAAATAAAATCAAACCTCTCCCTCCTCTTTGCTTTTCTTTTCGTCCGTCCCTAAAATTCCGCCGTCGTGTTTTTTATTTCTCTTCGTCCCCCTCCCCCTGTGGACTGTACCTCGGACGCTTCTTGGTGGGAGAAGGATTAGAGTGTCGTGAATACTTCGGAGGGCACGTCTCCTCCCGGGCCATCGCGTGACAACACGACGGCCGTCGCGACGCTTTCGTGCCCGCGATTGTTCTTCATAGTTGGCTTCGAGCATAGAAGGAATAGAGGTGGCGCTCCGTATCTGGTCGCTGGTTCAAAACCGGCCCGAAGGAAATTTTTTTCCAAGACCATATTTTCAGTGAAGATGTTAAAAATATTTTGCGGACCCCAACTCAATATGGTAGACTGGACCATAATCACAAAATTAGAGAAATTGATTGCCGAACTTACAGATTCAAAATGTCCTTTTTTCCTCGTACAATTAGGGATATGAGTAACGGTAAATATATCCAGTACGAGTGTAGCAATGGATAACATTGGTAGCTGCATGTTGGTATAAGGACTTAAAGCTAACCCAATTAACAGCATGTTTTTGCATGTATGCTTAGCTATTTTTATTTTTTTTACATATCGTAGTTTTGAACAGTACCTATACAAGTACTAATCCTTTTTTATGCATGATATGTAGTGTATGTTTGGTGAGAGTTCACCCCTTGCCACACACCTTCATGGTGGCTTGCAGGGTATTATGTAGATGTATCCTTTCAGCGAAGCGCTACGGAGCCTGAGCAAGCTAGTCGTTGTGACGTTAGAGAAGGCACGATTTCATTTGCGTGCGCCGTGTTGGAATAGAGGCATATTGAAAACTTCCTAAAAATGGTGTGGTATTGTATATATTGCATATAATTCTCAAGAAAAGGGAAAGAAAGGCGGACCTTCATTTCACAAGTACGTATTTACATTGTATGTCAAAGGTAGGTTTGTACCTAGGTATTCACGTTATTTTTTTTCATTGAATACACTGTTGTGGTTAATACATGTAAATTTGTTTCATCGTTGGAGTGACGGGTGAAGTTTAATTATGTTAGGTAGGTCTTCGTGAACAATCATGGTAAGTACCTACTGTAGTTACATAAATGTGCATGCTGTAATATTAGAAAATGAATGGCATGCGAAATCTTCGTGGAATCACTACATTGCTAGATACACCATCAGCGCGGATGTCACTTTAAAATTATGATCACATAATAATAACTTGGAAATCATCGTTGTTGTTAGGAATGGGGATTGCTTTATAATCACGTAAGTACATTACGGCAAACCCTTATTTATTATCTTCACTCCTTGCATAGCTATTTTCCATATGGAGTGAGGCAATTTTATGTAATAATTGAACTTTATACTACTCTTATGGAAAAATTCCTGCCAATTCTCCATCGTTTTCAACTTTATTTTCACTCTGTTCTTACTCGTAAAAGCATTGTGGGTGCCAGGAGAATATCAGTTAATATGGAGAAGCATTTTAATACATCTCACTATTTAATAACTTGTTTTAAATGTAGTGTAGTATGTTGAAGTTCTATTCTAATCGCATATCACTTTTAGATTCCCAAATGATCATCAAAAATTAAAAAAATTATATCCTTTTATGCTCGAAGATACCTGGCGTCTTATCCTTTCAAGAACGCGGACGCCGGCAATGAGGGAACAATTGACGGCGGTGATCCGTATGCAGCCGGCATTCTGACCGATATATCGGAATGCCTCGATTCTTTTTTCTCGTAGGATAATGCGACTGATAGGATAATGGACAGCCTTAACCCGTTCCACCTAACCTTCCACCACCACGAACGCTTTTGGTTAGTCCTCCATTGTCCTTCTTCCCTGTCAACTATCTAAAGACCCAGAACTACTGGAAGACACATCCGGGAAATATCCGATCGAGCGAAGAGAAACCTAGGATTTATAAAAAGAGTACTTGGGAAATGTGATGAGAAGACAAAAGAGCGATGTTACTTTTCAATAGTTAGGCCCCACCTTGAGTATGCAGCCAGTGTATGGGATCCTAATGAATTAAGTTTGATCACAGAACTACTAGTAGACAGTGTGCAGCGTAAAGCAGCTAGGTTCGTTAAAAGGTGTTACGATAGGTTGAGTAGTGTTTCAGAAAAAATACAAGAATTAGGGTGGGAATCATTATCAGAGCGTAGGTTAAAGTACACATTAAATCTATTAGAGAAATTTCAATCGGATAGCTTTACTGAAGATGTTAGGCACATATTAAAAAAAACCAGCGTGTTACGCTAGATTCGACCAGATAAATAAGATTAGAGAGATAGGTTGTCGTACAGATAGATACGCCCGAATGATAAAGAATATTTAAATATTGACCTACAAGCAATTGAAACTTGGTGTGATACATGGCAGTTAGAATTAAACTTTAAGAAATGTCTTGTAATGAATTTTTGGAAAAAGAATAGCTCTCCCCCTAGCACTTACAAAATAAGTAATAATGAATTAACAAACGTGGAATCCATTAAATATCTTGGAATAAGACTGACAAATGATCTTTCCTGGGGCAAACACATTCGTGAAATAATGGGTCAAGCGAATCGCAAACTGGGTTTCATTAAAAGAGTATTGGGTAAACGTGACGATCATGTACGAGAAATCAGCTATTTTTCCCTTGTTAGACCTCATTTGGAATATGCTGCCAGTGTATGGGATCCCTACGAAATCGGTCTAAGTAATGAACTTGAACGTGTGCAGCGAAGATCGGCAAGATTTGTAAAGGGACGATACGATAATTATATTAGCGTAACCAGTCTATTAAATGAATTGAAATGGGAATCATTGTCAGATCGCAGGTTGAAATTTAGACTTCATCTCTTAAACAAATTCCAAGGCAATATTTTCAGTGATGATGTTAAAAATATTTTACGAACCCCAACTTACTATGGCAGACTGGACCACAATCATAAAGTTAGAGAAATTGATTGCCGAACTGACCGATTCAAAATGTCCTTTTTCCCTCGCACAATAAGAGATACGAATAACGGTAAATATGTCCTATCGGAGAGTAGCAATGAATAGCATTGGTAGCTGCATGTTGGTATGAGTACTTAAAGCTAACCCTACTAACAGAATGTTTTTGCATGTTTGCTTTGCAATTTCTATCTTTTTTAAATAGTGTAGTTCTGACTACTATATTAATACTATTCCTTTTTTATGCATGATATGTAGTGCATGTTTGGTGAGCAATCACCCCCTGCCACACACCCTTGACGTGGCTTGCAGGGTATTATGTAGATGTAGATGTATGCATGAAGGTGTAGCATTTGTAATGCAATTTCGGTGACCTTCACCCCCGGACACACCCTCACGGGGGATCGATCGGTATAAGGCAGATGTACACAAATCATCCTGAAATACGTGTCCAGTGGGGATGTGTTTGAAATCGTCGGGAATATCTCTAATAGGTAACCAAGTCACGTGATACAAACACTAATGGTTTCAAAATTTAATTTGTCTGAATCGCTCTTTCCGTCATCATTAATTGTTTTCACTCTCATCTACTCCAACTAAAATTCCCCCAGATGAGGTATATTACAAGTGTAAACAAATAATGAGGTTATAATCAGTGGTATTAGCTCGCCAAATTTGGGATCCATTCGTGTTTATACCACGTGACTCCTTGGTCACCTATTCGAGATAATCCCGACGATTTAAAACACAGCCCCCCAGGCGGCGGCACCCGTCTACGAAACAAGACCCGGTGGACGGGGGTGAAGAGGCCGCCAGATGACTCGTTGCGATGGAAACTCGGTGCCGGTGAGGGAGGGTGCGGTGGTGAATCACCAATGAAGGACGGCCGCCGAGGGAGGGAGGCATTCACGAGGCGAAACAGGTAGACGTGGGCGGAAGGGGAGGAGGGATTTACAGCGGAAGAAGGCCGGTCAATGGAGAACGTGAGGGAACCAACGTCTTCCGAGGAAGTTCCCTTGGAAGAAAGCCGTGTCTTCCGAGCGCCCAGCTCTATACATACCCTCGCCCTTTCTACATGGCGTCGTGGTAGCTTATATATGTTGTTTATACACTTCTAGCTCATGCACACTATAGGAAATTCATTATATTTCTAGTCATTAATATCATTAATTTTTTATTTAGTAAGTTACAATTAAATTTGAATAAATTTCTAGCAATGAATTTTTGGAAAAAGAATTGCTCTCCTCCTAGCACATACAAAATGAATAATAATGAATTAACAAACGTGGAATCCATTAAACATATTGGAATAAGACTGACAAATGATCTTTCCTGGGGTAAACACATACGTGAAATAATGAGTCAATCGACTCTTACGATTCGCTTAAGCGAATCGTAAACTGGGATTCATCAAAAGATTAATGGGTAAATTTCACGATGATGTCCGAGAAATCAGCTACTTTTCCCGAACTATCTATCTGCCCGGCTAGCTTAGTCGGTAGAGCATGAGACACTTAATCTCAGGGTCGTGGGTTAGACCCCCATGTTGGGCGAAATTTTTTTCGATATGTCCTTTTTCCCTCGCATAATTAGAGATACGAATAACGGTAAATATATCCAATCGGAGATTAGCAATGGATAACATTGGGAGCTGCATGCTGGTATGAGTACTTAAAGCTAACCCTACTAACAGAATGTTTTTGCATGTTTGCTTTGCAATTACTATCTTTTTTAAATAGTGAAGTTCTGACTATTTATTAATACTATTTTTTAATAATAATTAATAACCATTTATATGCTTGATATGTAGTGTATGTTCGGTGAGAAATCACCCCCTGCCACACACCTTTGTGGTGTCTTGCAGGGTATTATGTAGATGTAGATGTGGAATATGCTGCCAGTGAATGGGATTCCTACGAAATCGGTCTAAATAATGAACTTGAACGTGTGCAGCGAAGATCGGCAAGATTTGTAAAGGGACGGTATGATAACCTTATTAGCGTAACCAGTCTATTAAATGAATTAAATTGGGAATCATTGTCAGATCGCAGGTTGAAATTTAGACTTAATCTCTTAAACAAATTCCAAGACCATATTTTCAGTGATGACGTTAAAAATATTTTGCGAAACCCAACTTACTATGGTAGATTGGACCATGACCATAAAATTAGAGAAATTGATTGCCGAGCGGACAGATTGAAAATGTCCTTTCCTCATACAATTGGGGATATGAAAAGTTGTAACTATATCCAATAGCATTAATACGAATGTATCAATGAATAGCGTAGATAGTTGCATGTTGGTATGAGGACTTAAGGCTAACTCAACTAATGGCATATTTTTGCATGCTTGATTTTCTATTTTTATTCTTTTTAAATTGCGTAATTTAGACTAGTATATTATTATTAAATTTTTTATGCGTGATATGTAATGAACGTTTAGTGTGAATTCACCCCCTGCCACACATCTTTATGGTGGCTTGCATGGTATTTTATAGATGTATATGAACACAGCACATGCTGTGGAACTTATGATGCGCTCACAAACGAACTAAAATATACTTAAGCCGTACAAAAGTATGTAAAACGTTGCCTATATGCTTCGTACTATAAGTCAAGCTTCCAAAGATAGATAAAACAAATGATATACACAAATATCGTATTCACATGCATATGCATTAATATTTCAGCCCTAAAATGTGGCTCTGATATAATGGAGAAATTCGACCGACCCCCAGCACACAGGATTAAATACACCGCGGCGACTGGAACGGAGCCAAAGACGTGTCAATATCAATCACGGAGATAAGTGGAATGGCAACGAGCCCAGGACACGCGCTCCCGTAAATAATGCCACGCTGAATGGGCCACGAGGGATACACACACTTCACCGATTTCTGGGAACGGAATTAGTGAAACAAAATGCACGATGAATGTTCAACATTCCACTCGAAAATCAGACTGCAGGGGGAGTTGTTATTACGGGAAACAAAGTCTCGAAGGAGTACACTTTCGCACTTCGTCTGCTGGGACATCTACATCTACATCTACGAAGCTTAATGATGAAAGTAATGCTTTGTTTTTGGTGTTTTTTCTGAGTAATCTTGGCTGTTAGTGATACATCTTCTTATACAGCCTTTTGAGGGACGAAGATCAAACACCGAATATCATTATTCTATATCCAATCTCAGAAAGAGAGAGGGAAATGAACAAGACTCTAGTAACCATGGAAAGGACAATGGCCAGATATCAGCTGAAGATAAATAAGAAGAAGACTACGATATTGGTGTGCAGCAAGAAAGAAGAGGCCAAAACCAATGTCAAACTACGAAAACAAAAACTTGAAGAGGTGAAGGAGTACTGTTACCTGGGAGGACGAGTAACCAAAGATGGACGAAGCAAGAAAGAAAGAAATAGTCAGTAGAAAATCTCAGGCAAAGAGGGCATTCTATCAAAAGAAGAATCTACTTACATCTGGAAATACAAGCGTAGAATTAAGGAAACAGTTCATCAGAACATACATCTGGAGCATGTTTCTTTACGGCAGTGAGGCATGGACGATGAGAGCAGCGGAGAAGAAAAGGGTGGAAGCATTCGAAATGTGGTGCTACAGAAGAATGCCGAAGATTAAATAGATCAACCGAGAAAGTAACGAGGAAGTGCTAAGAAGAGTAGGAGAAAAGAGAAGTCTGCTGACAACTCTAAAAAGAAAAAGGGACAACTTAATCGGCCATATCTTGAGACACGATGGTCTGATGAAGACAATCGTCTATGGAAACGTGAACGGGAAGAATGGAAAAGGCAGGCCTCGTCTGAGATACATGGAACAGGTTGTGAAGGATGTAAAAGAGAAGAATTACGTCAATATGAAGAGGTAGGCCGATAGAAGAATCGAGTGGAATGATGCGTCAAACCAATCCTAGGATTGTTGACCAATGATGAAGATGATGATATGCAAACTCTTAAGGTTTCGATGGACCATTTCTTCTTCTCCTTTGCATCCTTCCTCCAGGACGTCATCTTACGTACGCTGCTGCCTTCTTCAGGGAAGCATAATGCCCGACCTTTCTTCTCCTCATTTCAAATTCTATTCTTCGCTTTCTCAGCGCCGTTCTTCCTTCGGTCGTGACCTTCAGATCCCGACTCGTCTATTCCCCCTGCATACTCCCCCGCCATCCCAAATGCTTGCTCCTTTGTCTTCCCTCTCATCTATTTCACTTTTTCCATGCTCGCTGGATGCGCATAACGGCTTCAGAAGATCTTACAGTGTTGGCTTGTCGTCCTTTGCGATAGTTTATGAGGCCTGTCTTCTTGGACTGCGGATTCCTTGATGCACAATATTCCACCTCACGTGTGCCATCCGTGATGGGCCAAAAAAGGCGTATGGGACCTATCATCCATAGCTATTTTTCCCTTATTACACCTCAATTTGGAATATACTGCCAGTGTATGGGATCCCTATGAAATCGGTCTAAATAACGCACATGAACGTGTGCAGCGAAGATCGGTAGATTTGTAAAGGGACGGTACGATAACCATATTAGCGTAACCGGTCTATTAAATGAATTAAATTGGGAATCATTGTCAGATCGCAGGTTGAAATTTAGACTTAATCTCTTAAATAAATTACAAGACCATATTTTCAGGGATGATGTTAACAATATTTTGCGAACCCCAACTTACTACGGTAGACTGGACTTAGTTACAAATTCAGAGAACTTGATTGCCGAACTGACAGATTCAATATGTCCTTTTTTCCTCGTACTATTAGGAATATGGATAACGGTAAATATACCCAGTACGAGTGTAGCAATGGATAACATTGGTAGCTGCCTGTTGGTATAAGGACTTGAAGCTAACCCAACCAATAGCATGTTTTTGCATGTTTGCGTTGCTATTTTTATCTTTTTGTAAATGGCGAAGTTTATAACAGTATATAAATACTAATCCTTTTTATGCATGTCATGTGGTGCATTTTTGGTGAGAAATCACCCCCTGCCACACACCTTTATGGTGGCTTGCAGGGTATTATGTACATCTACATTTACATAATACCCTGCAAGCCACCATAAAGGTGTGTGGCAGGGGGTGAATTCTCACCAAACATGCACTACATATCATACATAAAAATTTGTAATTAAAAATTAAAATAGCAAAGCATACATGCAAAAACATGCTATTGGTTGGGTTAGCTTTAAGTCCTTATACCAACATGCAGCTACCAGTGTTATCCATTGCTACTCTCGTACTGGATACATTTACCGTTATTCATATCCCTAATAGTACGAGGAAAAAAAGGATATATTGAATCTGTCAGTCCGGCGATCTATTTCTCTAATTTTGTGATTATGGTCCAGTCTACCATAGTAAGTTGGGGTCAGCAAAATATTTTTAACCTCATCACTGAAAATATGGTATTGGAATTTATTTAAGAGATTAAGTATAAATTTCAACCTGCGATCTGAAAATGATTCCCTATTTAATTCATTTAATAGACTGGTTACGCTAGTAAGGTTATCATACCGGCCCTTTACAAATCTTGCCGATCTTCGCTGCACACGTTCGAGTTCGTTATTTTGACCGATTTCGTAGGGATCCCATACACTGGCAGCATATTCCAAATGAGGTCTTACAAGGGAAAAGTAGCTGATTTCTCGTACATGATCGTCACAATTACCCAGTACTACATCTACATCTACACGATACCCTGCAAGCCACCGCGAGGGTGTGTGGCAGGGGGTGAAGGTCACCAAGCATGCACTACTAGCATGCAAGCAAGCAACTAAAGGGTCTCATGCAACTAGATTGTTAGTATCTATAGTATTTGAGGGGTTAATACATGCATCATGCACTACAGAATACTCTAAAATATTTCCCCTACCTATCCCTTTCCTATGCTGCCTATTCTGTTCTCTTATAGTACGGGGGAAAAATGCCATTTGAATCTATCTGTACGACAATCTATCTCTCTAATCTTATTTATCTGGTCGAATCTAGCATAATACGTAAACATATGCCCACTCATGAGCGCAATGTAACTATTGAAAATTACAAAACTTCCAAATCCACTGCAAAGACAGCCCTCAGCAAGTACTAGATGTAGATGTAGATTAAAAAACAATTATCTTTGGAATAAGGAATCCTGTGCATTTCCCGGCTAGACAAAGGTCAGTGGTTAGATTCCCGGTCCGGGATAAGTTTTTATTCCTCTAACATTATTCATACATTATATATTCGGATTTCCGCAAACAAATTTAATCAAAAATTTTCAATCTGATGGATTTTCATTTTTTTTAATTGGCGAATATCCAAGATTGAAACAAATGAACCCCACTGCTCCGGATCGTGAAAACTGTCAGGGGTGCCTGGATGGGACGCGCGTGACTATTTTCATTTCCAACCGCTATCGGCAGATTCTTCTCGTGAGGGTGGAAAATATAATCGCGGTGGCGCTGACGACAGCGTCCGTCCCTCGAAGGGAACGAACAATGGAAGGCTCTCCCCCGCATTCAATTCAACATGGCGAGGATTGATAGGCGTTCTCCGTAATGGAGTCTAATCCTTGCCATTGTTCCCACGAGGGCACGGCCCCGAGCCCCCGCGAGCTTTCGAGAGTGAAATATGTGTGGCGCTGGTGGCCGCGGGATGCGACGCACCTCCTTCTTCGTTTGTTATTTTATTGTTCCGTCGTTTCTCAAAAGGGTCGGACGTAGTTTCCGTATGCAAATGCGAAGCGTTCGTACGGCATGGTCTGTGCAATGGCGGCCACTGGATCATAATGGAGGCACTTCTGTCGAGGAAATGGGTCGGCGAAATACGGCTCGCGAGTCTATATTTCGGTACGCAAATGTGGCTCGGAAGTAAAAATGTAATTGGAAATAAAAATATCGTATGTATATTGGAATTTGTAAATGAAAGTGACATTGTTTCAATGACTGACTCCTGAAAACTGAAATCGTATGTTACATAAAGAAAATACTACATACAACCGATATATTAATAAATTTTCACAGGTTGGCTCACTGATCACGAAAAAAAACAAGAAGAGCATTTTTAGAATGATTTTGAGAGAAAGCTAGGATTTATAAAAAGAGTACTTGGGTAATGTGATGAGAAGACAAAAGAGCGATGCTACTTTTCACTAGTTAGGCCCCACCTTGAGTATGCAGCCAGTGTATGGGATCCGAATGAATTAGGTTTGATCAGAGAACTAGACAGTGTGCAGCGTAGAGCAGCTAGGTTCGTCAAAAGGTGTTACGATAGGTTGAGTAGTGTTTCAGAATTAATGAAAGAATTATAGTGGGAATCATTATCAGACCGTAGGGTAACGTACAGATTGAATCTATTAGAGAAATTTCTATCGGATAGCTTTACTGAAGATGTTAGGCACATATTAAAATCACCAGCGTATTATGCTAGATTCGACCAGATAAATAAGATTAGAGAGATAGATTGTCCTACTGATAGATTCAAAATGGCATTTTCCCTCGTTCTATAAGAGAACAGAATAGGCAGCATAGCAAAGGGATAGGTAGGGGAAATATTGTAGTCTGTAGTGCATGATGCATGTATTAAACCCTTGAGTACTATAGATACTAACAATCTAGTTGCATGAGACCCTATAGTTGCTTGTTTGCATGTCGGTAGTGCATGCTTGGTGATCTTGACCCCCTGCCACACACCCTCGCGGTGGCTTCCAGGGTATTGTATAGATGTAGATGAATTTAATAGAGACATAATTAATACTGTTAATTGTTGTTGTATTGCCTTAAATTTAATTTCTTTTAAAAATACAGTGAGGCTGTATAAAAATCCTTGAGTCATTGTAAGGGACAGATTGGGCTCTTCCATCTCAAAGGTTTGCCGAGCCGTGGTCCAGGGGAAGGAGCAGGAAGGGTTGGAGGATTCCCCCCGGAGCGCAGACCTCCCTCAGAGGTGTAGGGATCGGTAATGGCGACGGAGATGATGATGATGATGTGTTCGGGGGGAAACCTTCCATTTACTGCTGCCCTCCGCTGGGGGATGTTCTCAAAACGGACAATCGGGAGCTCCCACCGCAACGCTCTCTTATAGCGCAGGTTGAAACTATTCCGGCGGAACACCCATCCGACAGATGTTTTTGTTTCTGGCCACGTAAACTCTCGTCCAACTCAATTTCTCTGTGGCTTGCTCGTTCGTGAAGTGGGCGTTGCCGCTGTATTCCCATTGTTCTATTACGGCAAGAGTTAACCCTCAAACCCTCTTTTGTTAGGGCAGTCGTGTGTTTCCGTGGATCTCTTCCGAGTGAGTGACTTCGCATCCGACAACATTTTTAATCGCGTCTTCAGTAATTTAGTGAAACGAGCGAAATGGGGGTAACGTGGTGGCTTTTTCACCGCTCTCTAGCTGTCTATATTACCCGCGGGTCATGCGTATTCTCCAAAACGAAGAGCCCGGCTGGAAAAGTGACATCTTTTTATCTACATCTACATGATTCCCTGCAAGCACTCACGAGAATGTGTGCCAGGGGGTGAAGATCACCAAGCATGCACCACTGACACTTTTATACCTCTATATCTACATAATACCCTGCAAGCCACCTCAAAGGTGTGTAAGGGGGTGACTTCTCACCAAACATCCTCTACATATCATGCATTTAAAGGATTAGTATTAATATATTAGTCAGAACTGCAATATTTAAAAAGATAAAAATAGCAAACTACGCATGCAAAAACGTGCTGTTAGTTGGGTTATCTTCAAGTCCTTACACCCACATGCAAAAACTTATGCAATGGATTCAATCACTCGTATTGGAAATATTTACCGCTATTCAAATCCCTAATTGTACGAGGAAAAAAGGACATTTAGAATCTGTCAGTTCGGCAATCAATTTCTCTAATTTTGTAATTATGATCCAGTCTACCATGGTCCAGTCTAGGGTCCAGTTGGGACTCGCAAAATATTTTTAGCGTCATAACTGAAAATATTACCTTGGAATTTATTTAGGAGATTAAGTCAGTCAGAGTTAGATAACTTTCAACCACATTTCGTGGTATCGTGAAGTGAAACGTTCAATATACACACTTGATAAAAAATTGTGTTCAACCCGAAAGGTTGGTCTTTGATAGGTGAGAGTATAGCTCACCCCGTACTAGGCCATTGGCGTGTGAAATTCACAAATTCAGGGTAGGAGGACTAGTTCGTTTCTAGTTCTAGGGGGATGTTTCTAGTTATAGGGGGATGTTTCTAGTTATAGGGGGGCTACTTTCTTTTCCCTGAGGCACCTGCGATTTGCTACGGAGTCCTGACACGCATAAAATTGAACCGCGACGATTTTGATGTGGTGGTGTACAGAAAGGTTATTGCCCGAGATTTACATCTGGGAAAAAACATCTATGGTTAGAATTCACAGATATCCTAAGCATTTATAATACATGGTTTACTCTGCAAGGCCTACTGAGGGAAAATTCATCATTGTGATTTAGGGCTATCAAATCGCCTTCGGTGACGTCACCAGGGAATCAAACATTCGCGCGATGGGGGCGAAAGAAACGATTATCGACGGAGGCCTCCTGCAGTCAGCTCCATCATTGAAGTCATCGATGAAGACGAATTCGAGAGTGCGTCAGCCTAATCGAGTAATCGAGAGATCGATTTGGACAACAGACGCATCGCACGATGCGACTGACATCTACAGTCTATTAAATGAATTAAAATGGGAATCATTGTCAGATCGCAGGTTGAAATTTACATTAAATGTCTTTTAGATTTAGATGTCTTAAATAAATTCCAAGACAATATTTTCAGTGATAATGCTAACCATATTTTGCGAACCCCAACTTACTATGGTAGACTGGACCATAATCATAAAATTAGAGAAATTGATTGCCGAGCTGACAGATTCAAAATGTCCTTTTCTCCTCGTACTATTAGGGATATGAATAACGGTAAATATGTCCAATACGAGTGCAGCAATGGATAACATTAGTAGCTGCATGTTGGTGTAAGGACTCGAATCTAACGCACTAACAGCATGTTTTTGCATGTTTGCTTGGCTATTTTTATCTTTTTTTTAATATTGAAGTTTAGAACACTGTATAAATACTAATCATTTTTTTCGAATGACATTTAGTGCATGTTTGGTGAGAATACACCCCCTGCCACGCACCGCTGTGGTGGCTTGCAGGTTATTATGTAGATGTAGATACATCTACATAATACTGCGAGTAATCATACACTAATAATCTACACTGCGAGCCACCATAAAGGTGTGCAGCGGGGGTGAATTCTCACCAAACATGCACTACATATCATGCATAAAAAAAGATTACCAATAATATACGAGTCTAAACTTCACTATTTAAAAAGATAAAAATAGCAATGCAAGCGTTCAAAAACATGCTGATAATTGGAATAGCTTAAAGTCCTCATACCAAAATGCAATAGGGTAGTTTCCTTCATCAAGGAAAACAGACTTCATTAATTGCGATTTGTGCCCTGCCATAAATGTATTTAATTTACGCAAAAAGTTTGTATTGAGAAATCCCAGTTTACTAGAGAATTAAATGTTAATTTTAAGGCCATTTGAAAAGGCTCTGAAATGGCGGGGTGTGCTGCATTCATGCTGACGTAACAGGTAGGTAGTTTACGTTGCGAAGCATAGGAAAATTCGTCTCCTGAACTTACCGTTGTGTTTCAGGGCCCCTCAGCTCTAGTGAATATTCATTAGTATTAACCTGTAAAAACTATCAAAGTTGGAAAAGTATTCTCAGTTAAACATGGTATTATTAGTCATTTTATAGGCTCAAGGACGTCCTACATATTCATGGTCTTCTGCTCGCTGTGTCTTCTGCTACGACGAAGCATGGCGTGAAGGTCGTGCGGCGATGGGCGAACTACATGGTATGCTTGTGAAAGGAATACTAACTGATTTTAAATGAATCAATTGCATAAGTAATATTAAATAAATAAAAGTTAATTATAATTAATTAACGGAATAAATATGACTCCAATACTTGTTCATAAGCTTTAACGGAGTGCAGCGTCTATTTGGAAGCGTCCGCAGCACCACCTGGTGGCAGGTAGAGGAAATAGTTTGACGTCAAACGTAGGATTAACCGGCATGCAATAGTTTGCCGTCGCGTTTTCGCGCCATTGATTTTTTTCACTTTTTAATTAATGAGGAAAAATACTTAACGTCATTTAAAAATCGAACGGCTTAAAACACGCACTCCAGAGGTTATAAACTTTCGATCAAGACAATTAAAAAATAATAGGAAACTACCCTATTACACATATATAGGTACTACTGAAAATATTTGAAGCTATTCCTATACCCTATTGTAAGAGGTAAGAAAGACATTTTGAATCTGTCAGTTCGGCAATCAATTTCTCTAATTTTGTGATTATGGTCCAGTCTACCATAGTAAGTTGGGGTTCGCAAAATATTTTTAACATAATCACTGAAAATATTGTCTTTGAATTTATTTAAGACATTAAATCTAAATTTCAACCTGAGGTCTGAATATGTATCCCAATTTAATTCATGTAATAAACTAGTTTAGCTAATATAATTATCGTATCGTCCCTTTACAAATCTTGCTGATCCTCGCTGCACACGTTCAAGTTCATTATTTATGTATTCAGAATGAGGTCTAACAGAGGAAAAGTAGCTGATTTCTCGTACATGATCGTCACATTTACACAATACTCTTCAAGGCATGCAGACGTAATACCTCAATCCCACGGAGACATTACGTTGATAAACTCCAAAGAGCAAAAATTAATATTTTCATTAACTAAAAATTACCAAGGATACAATGCATGTAAAGGAGCCGGATTGAACACATACTTACATCAATGAATTTGAAGTACAGGCAGAGACGTGCAGAGACGTAAAATTCATAGTGACAGCACACTGCCTGTGCTAGTCAAGAGAAGTGAATTGATCGATCGCCTGAAATACGCGAATAGAACGCAACGTGGCTTGAGCCGCTCGAATAGCGCGAAGTTTCAACGCGGAGTGCGCAGTCGGTATCCCTAAATATCGATCAGTTCGCTGCAAATCGCTTCCATCTACCAAATTCCGCATTTTTGCTTTTTTACGCCTCTCACGATAAAAGTTTATTAACATGATTATCAGAAGTCACGCTCGAAAATATGTCAAATAATTCGGCCACACAACAAAGCAGGCAGTGATTACAATGCTGGGAATTTATTTCCGACGCTGAAATTAAGACGATACGGTCAAATAAAATACCAAAAGTTCAGATTCTTAAGTACAGTATGATAAAACACTTAATCTACGCAATATATCATTCTTGAAATGAAATATGCCTAATATATATTTTTCATCCACTCCCAACACATATTATCCATTACGTGACAATCCATTGTATATATTTGATTGTTTGCCGCTTGTTATATTACACCTATTTCCCAACCAATCACAATCCCGTTCTATTTTCCGCTGGCCATTCGCCAATCAGAGGCTAGCATTGCCGTATCCTAGTGACCAAAACAACAACACGTATCAATGCTGCTACTTCGGCATTAATTTTTGGTCAGTTTTAAGTTTGAAATTTAATTACAGACCCTTCTAATGCTTCTAATAATAAAAAATAATTTTATTTACATCTTCTATCTCCTATTCAATACACCAGCGTCTCACTATGTTCTGTTTTAAATATGAGGTGGCGTACACATACTGGATATGTGTGCATTGTTATGACCAATATTGATGATGTTATGCAGAAAATATCGACAATTTACCAACCCAATACAGTGTCCAATAATAGGGTAGTTTTCTTCATCAAAGAAAACAGATTCGTGCCCCAAGATAAATGTATTCATTTTACGCAAAAAGTTTGGATTGAGAAATCCTAGTTTCTTAAAGAATTAAATGTTAATTTTAAGTACATTTGAAAGATCTCAGAAATGGCGGGATGCGTTGCCTTGTTGCTGACGTAACATTTATATAGTTTGCGTAGCGAGGTATAGGAAATATTCGTCCCCTGAACTTAACAACGTATTTCAGAGCCCCTCAGTTCTAGTGAATATGGATTAATAAAAGCCTAAGAAAACTATCAGAGTTCTAAAATTCTCCTCCGTTAAACATGGTTAATTAATAGTCGTTATAATATAGGTTCCACAGGGCATCCTGTCTCGTGGAGTCCTCTGCTATTAGTAGAGGACGCCACATGGCGTGAAGTTCGCCCGACTCTGGGCCAACTTCACTTCTTACTAAGTAAAATGAATAATAACTGTTTTTAAACCAATCAACTGTATAAATAATTTTGAATAATTATATAAAAGTTAATCATAATAAATTAACTGAATAAATTTACTGCAGATGCTAGTTAATAAGCTTTAACGGTGTGCACCGTCTGCTTGGAAGCGTCGGCAGCACCACCTAGTGGCAGGTCGAGGAAAGAGTGTAACGTCACACGTATGAATTACCGGCAGTTAATAGTTTGTTGTCGTGTTTTCGCACCTTTGCATTTTTTCACTTTTTACTTAATGAAGCAAATACTTAACGTCATTTTAAAATCGAACGGCTTGAAATACGTATACCCCAGAGGTAACTTTCGAGCAAGACGATAAAAAATTAGTAGGAAACCTCGTATTGGGCTAATTTGTTGAAGAATTAATTGGATCGCGCCCAACGGGCTTAAGGGAGTGATTTCCAAATTCATTGCCTTCCACGATTGAAAATTGACAGCGCAGGAGATTCTGGATGCAACAAAAGCAAAACGCTGTGCGTGATCATCTACGTGATACCGTGCGAGCCACCGCTATGGTGTGACGATCACCAGACGTGCACACTGAATATATAAGCCACCGGTGGCCCACGAAGCCCCACCCCCCACTAACCGAGCATCCCCATTAAGCCGGGGCAAACACGCCGAAGGGCCCATCCAATGATTGGGGCCCCCTCCCGCTGCAATAAAAGATAATCCACGGGAGCTATAACGCGCCCCCCCCCCCCTTCCCATTGTTCTCACAAATCGTCCCGCTTAGAAAAAAAACACGAACGATTTTGTAACCGCGCGGTTCCCCGTCAATAACCCCCAACGTAAACGAACTCTCTTTTTTTCCCTCAATGCCTACTAGAAAAACGCTCTCCAATCCAGAGCCGTTCCCCCTAGCGGGCAACACGGGATTCAACAGAGGTGTGAATTGACATTCAGGATAGGGAAGGAGTTCATCTACATCTACACGTTACCCTGCAAGCCACCGCGAGGGTGTGTGGCAGGGGGTGAAGATCACCAAGCATGCACTACTAACATGCAATGTCTATAATGTCTCATGCAACTTGATTGTTAGTATCTAGAGTATTTAAGGGGTTAATACATGCATTATGCACTACAGAGATTTGTTCTAAAAAGACAAATATTTTGCCTTTGCCTCCTCAACTCTTTTACCCAAACGGCGAAACTTTGAAGGGAGGGATTTGTTTTTATTTTTGCTTTGTTTTTTTTTTATATTTTTTTCTCCTTTCTATCTTTTTATTTTTTTTAGGGTGTTTGCTCTCACGTCTTGGTCTTTTTGCGTTTTCATTCTTGATTTTTTTGGGTGTCCGCTCTTGAACTATAAGAATTAGGTTGGGAATCATTATCAGCTCGCATGATAATGTACAGATTAAATCTAATTTGAAACGAATGCATTTACTGAAGATGTGAGGTATATAAAAACACCAGCGTATTATGCTAGATTAAAACAGATAAATAAGATTAGAGAGATAGATTGTCGTACCGATAGATTCAAAATGTCATTTTCCCCCGTACTATAAGAGGGCACAATAGGTAGCATAGCAAAGGGATAGGTAGGGGAATTATTATTAGAGTAGTCTGTAGCACATGACGCATGCATTAACAACCAATCCCTTTATTACTAAGTATATACTAACCACGTAGTTGCATGTGACTGGAAAATAAAATCCACTTTGTACGTTCCACATAAAGGTTTAATTGGTTTCTACCAGTAGGTTCGGACGGTACCGGTACCGCTACCGGTAGGTTCGGACGATACGATAATTATATTAGCGTAACCAGTCTATTAAATGAATTGAAATGGGAATCATTGTCAGATCGCAGGTTGAAATTTAGACTTAATCTCTTCCACAAATTCCAAGGCAATATTTTCAGTGATGATGTTAAAAATATTTTACGAACCCCAACTTACTATGGCAGACTGGACCATATTCATAAAGTTAGAGAAATTGATTGCCGAACTGATAGATTCAAAATGTCCTTTTTCCCTCGCACAATTAGAGATGCGAATAGCGGTAAATATGTCCTATCAGAGAGTAGCAATGAATAGCATTGGTAGCTGCATGTTGGTATAAAGCTAACCCTACTAACAGAATGTTTTTGCATGTTTGCTTTGCAATTTCTATCTTTTTTAAATAGTGTATTTCTGACTACTATATTAATACTATTCCTTTTTTACGCATGATATGTAGTGCATGTTTGGTGAGCAATCACCCCCTGCCACACACCCTTGTGGTGGCTGGCAGGGTATTATGTAGATGTAGATGTAAATGTACCATGGTTTCGACAATATATGTCATTATCAAGATATCTTATTATAAAAACATGTATTGTCAAAACCATGGTTGAAACAGGTAAAACCTTTTTGTGGAACGTACAGAGTGGATTTTCATTTCCAATCGATTGGTTCCACAAAGTGAAGCCTCAAACTTTGAACTGCATGTGGCCCATATTATCTAGCATTTCTCCATGCAAAACCCTAGTTGCATGTGGATAGTGGATTTTTTGGTCATCCTCACCCCCTGCCACACACCCTCGCGGTGATTCGCAGGGTATTACGTGCAGATTTCAGTGTCCCCGTTCTTTGGCTCGTGAGAATCGCTTCACCCCACATTTTTTTGTTGCCGAAACCGCAAATTCCCGAAATTCCCGGATCGTGGCTCTGTCGTGCGCTGTGTCGTCGCTGTCCGCGGAGGGTCGCCGAGAATTTGTTTTTGCGGGCACTCGAGCGAAGGACTATTTGTCACGCAGGTTAGGCACGGAAGGGGCCGACGGGAAAGCTGTCCTTTTTTCACCCTTCGGCTGCCTCCCGGGCGCTGCTGCTTCGCCCACGCACTTGGGAAGAAAACAACTCCCTTGATGCGGTCGAAATGTGCAGTGGATTTTCCGGAGAAGAAGGCACACAAGGGGTCTCTCCCATTGAGAAAGAGACGGTTTTTGTGTGGTCCACTACGGTCCTTCCGTCCCATTGAAGTCTCTCTGTGAGCTCCGAGAAAGGCGCTTGCGAGACGACAATATCGTCCGGAGAAATGTTGCTTGCGTTCATCCTTCGAGGAATCGTCCGTCTGGGATGAACGCATTGTAGTTCACGGGCGAGAGGTTTCCGGCCCCCCCAAAATATGACGACCACATCTCTTCCTTTTCCTTCAGTAGCGCCCTCGGAGTACGTCACAAAAGGGTGCTGACTGGTGATCTCTGAAATCCGAACGTTTTCCGCTTTCATCTTTGGCTCTGACAGTTGTCAGCTGCAGCGGAAGTGTCGCCGATGCATGCTCCAGGAAATATAGGCTCATAGCTTAATTTTTTATAGAAATGATTATATTACTTCATTGAAATGATTGCATTAGCGATTGATAGGGGAAATATTTTAGAGTAGTCTGTAGTGCATGATGTATGTATTAATCCCTTAAATACTACAGATACTAACAATCTAGTTGCATGAGACCTCATAGTTGCATGTTTGCATGTCGGTAGTGCATGCTTGGTGATATTCACGACCTGCCACACTCCCTTGCGGTGGCGTGCAGGGTATCGCGCAGATGTAGATGTAGATTACTATGAATTAAGGGAACGAGTGTAGCAATGGATAACATTGGTGGCTGCATGTTGGTATTAGGACTTGAAGCTAACCCAACTAACAGCATGTTTTTGCATGATTGCTTTGCTATGTTTATCTTTTTTTTTAATAGTGAAGTTTAGAACAGCATATAAATACTAATCCTTTATTATGCATGATATGTAGTGCATGTTTGGTGAGAATTCACCCGCTGCAACACACATTTATGGTGGTTTGCAGGGTATTATGTAGATGTAGATGATTGGAACCATCCTGGGAGGTTTCACAAGATCATCGACCTTGTGCTTGCTATGAATCGGTTTTTTCATATGATTCCTTGCCAATTAAAAAAAGAGAAGATGGCACAGCGTCTTTAATGTGACTTGATTGGTGGATGGCCACAGGGTCCTACTAGAAATCTGGTACCACATCAAGTAGGAAATCTTGTAGCTCAGCGAGTATGCTAGCGATCATGCTTGCCAGACAATATACTGGTTCTATTCACACGATACTGGAAAGCTAGCATACTCGACGTTGTGCTGGATCAAGTGTCGTGAGAAACGGGCTTTAACTATTATCTATATCTATATATCTACGACATACCCTGCAAGCCACCTCGAGGGTGTGTGGCAGGGGGTGCATCCACACCAGAAACAATGACACAACAAAAAAAATGAACACTACAAAGCAAACACTACGCCTTTAAAAGTAATTGGGGAAAAAAGAAGAAACACTACCAAATCCCAATCATGTAGGACACACCCATGAATACCATGCATGCCTTGAAACCCAACACCAATTTCATACATACTCATGCATGCAAAAAAAGGCATTGCATGCAAGTCACACGTTGATTTGAACATGCAGGTAATAAAAAAAATACTATCGACCTACTCTGAATATTACCTCTATAATTATTACCGATTTACGCGATGTCTAACGTTCTGATATCGAATCGTACGCGGAAAAAATGACATTTTAAACATGTCCGTCCTGCAATCTATCTCCTTAATTTTATTAGAATTATCGAGCCTACCATAATAAGTCGAAGCCAGCAATATATGATTAACGTCATTAATGTCTTTTGCGTCAATTGGTGTCTTTTGCGGCTAAAATTTCGCAAAATTGTTTCCTTGAAAGACAGAGAGTGGGTAATGATAATTTCAATCGCCAGAGGAAAATGATTGGTCCTACCTATTATCCTACTCAAATCGCTTTGATATTTCGAATTAGACTTGTCGAATGTAATTACAACTCTGAGAATCGGATGTTGTTCTCCTTAATTCTCCCCGTGTCTTGTTCAGTCTCGCCCATTTACTGGTCAACCCGTTCCTTTTGGAAATAAGATACCTCACCGGGTGAGAGTTGCTTTCCTTCCAATTTCGCACCTCCCGCGATGTAACTTCAGACGGCGACGGAGTGGCTTATTGATGGCGCCGTAACCCTTAAAAGGGAACACGATCTGCACCCTTGCGACCCCACAAAAGGGGTCTTCTACCTCCGAATCGCTTCTATTTCGCACCACATCGTTTCCCGCGAAAAAAAATAACAATGGGAACGTGTAAACGCCCCGATCTTTTATTTCGAGTGTGAAGGAGGCTCAAGTCTCTTCTCTGCTCCATTATGGAGTAATCACGATAATGGAGGAGATCCAATTCCTTCCCGTGGAGCAACAGAAGCGATCGCCGACAAGAAACAAACGTGCTGAGCAAAAGAAGAACATCCTAGGTCATCGTTAGGAACATCACAAAGGAGAACATCGTTAGTACAAAACATAAGTAATAATGAATTAACAAAGGTGGAATCCATTAAACATCTTGGAATAAGACTGACAAATGATCTTCCCTGGGGTAAACACATGCGTGAAATAATGAGTCAAGCGAATCGTAGACTGGGACTCATCAAAAGAGTATTGGGTAAATGTGACGATCATGTACGAGAAATCAGCTACTTTTCCCTTGTTAGACCTCATTTGGAATATTTTGCCGGTGTATGGGATCCCTACGAAATCGGTCTAAATAACGAACTTGAACGTGTGAAGCGAAGATCTGCAAGATTTTTAAAGGGACGGTATGATAACCTTATTAGCGTAACCAGTCTATTAAATGAATTAAATTGGGAATCATTTCAGATCGCTGGTTGAAACTTAGACATAAGTTCCTGAATTAATTCCAAGACCATATTTTTAGTGATGATGTTAAATATATTTTGCGGACCCCAACTTACTATGGTAGGCTGGACCATAATCACAAAATTAGAGAAATTGATTGGCGAACCGGCAGGTTCAAAATGTTCTTTTTTCCTCGTACAATTAGGGATATGAATAACGCTAAATATCGGAGAGTAGCAATGGATAACATTGGTAGCTGCATGTTGGTATAAGGACTTAAAGGTAACTAACGGCATGTTTTTACATGTATGCTTTGCTATTTTTATCTTTTTTTATATAGCGTAGTTTTGAACAGTACCTATACAAGTACTAATCCTGTTTATGCATGATACCTATGTAGTCCATGTTTGGTAAGAATCCACCCTGTGCCACACAACTTTTTGGTGGCTTGCTGGGTATTACGTAGATGTAGATCTCCGTCTGTTGCGTCTCTAACGCCAGCCCTCAACCCAACCCAACGACCCCTCCTCATGCGAACCCAAATTATCGCCATCGCTTGAGATTCCCGGAGGATGGAGGGGGAAGGGACGCCCGCTTATTTAATTCCATTGTCACGCCGATTAGGTTTTTGTGATTCGCTCTTCATTGACTCGTTCGTCGAGAGCCACTCCACGCGTCCGTTTTCACACTTGGACGCGAAGTGGCGTGGGTAAGGGCAGCAGACGGGAGAAAATTCCCCTCTCGGTCCAAGCCTGACGTCACCCCCTCTTCGGAATCGGTGGGGGGGAAGGGGATGGGGGGTTTCGAAGCGGTAGTTGGGGAGGGAGGGGGGTCGCAGGATCGCGAGAGACGAAAGGGGAAGGGGTGGTCGGCAAAGGAGTGCAAGGGAGCCCCGTACGAGGCCCAATGGGGGCCAGACCCCTCGTGAGTGTGCTTCCGGGCGAACGGCGAGAGATGGGAGGCTGCTGCTCTGACTGAGATGGGGTTGGTTGACTCCGCTAACCCCTAAGCTTCGATGGAGGGACAGACAGGAAGGCTGTCGTCCGGCGAACGACGGGTCTCAGGACGCCGGACACACAGTGCAGCACAGTAGTGCACAGGGAAATTATGTTTATTATTTAGGGTTGCTATGGACGTTGTTACCTCACCGGCAATTGAAGTCACTACGGGTGTCCCACAAGGTAGTGTATTAGCTCCACTCCTGTTCCTTCTGTACATAATGACATCAATAAGGTGGTAAAAAGTAAGCTTCGTCTATTTGCCGAAGACGCGGTAGTGTACAGGGAAATTCTATGCCCAAATGATAAAGAATATTTAAATAGTGACGCACAAGCAATTGGAAATTGGTGTGATACATGGCAGTTAGAAATAAATTTTAAAAAATGTCTGGTAATAAATGCTTGGAAAAAGAATACCTCTCCTCCTAGCATGTACAAAATAAGTAATAATGAATTAACAAACGGGGAATCCATTAAATATCTTGGAATAAGACTGACACCTGACCTTCCTGGGGTAAAAACATACGTGAAATAAAGGGGCAAGCTAATCGTAGACTGGGATTCATCAAAAGAGTACTGAGTAAATTTTACGATCATGCACGAGAAATTAACTACTTTCCCTTGTTAGATCTCTCTGGAATAGGCTACCATGTGGGATACTTAAGAAATAGGCCGAATTGATTAACTTGAACGTATACAGCGATGAGTGGCAGGTTTGTAAAGGGACGGAATGATAACTATAGTAGCGTAACCAGTTTATTGGATGAACTGAAATGGGAATCACTGTCAGACCCGTACGTTGGAAGTTTGATTTAATTTGTTAAATAAATTTCAAGATAATATTTCACTAATGACGTTAAAAATATTTTGTGGACCCCAACTTACTATGGTAGACTATACCAAAATCACAATTTTAGAGGAATATATAGCCGAACTGACGGATTCGACATGTCCTCTTTTCCTCGTACATTTAGGGATATGAATAGCGATAAATATATCCAATACGAGTGTATCAATGGATAGCATAGGTAGTTGCATGTTGGTATAAGGACTTGAAGCTAACCCAACTAACAGAATCATTTGAATTGTTGCTTTCCTGTTTTAATATTTTAGCCAATTAATAACCTTAAAGTAGAATATAGTGACAAGTCCTTCATGAGGATGATACGTAATTCATGTTTGGTGTGATTTCACTCCCCTGCCACACACCTTTTTTGGTGGCTTGCAGGACATTATGCAGATGTAGATACGGACCTTCGAGAAGAGAGAGGTCACATGGGGCACCATACAGCAACCTTGGAATCATCCAAAACACGCGAATGCAGCCATCACGCCAGTTTCAGTGGTCTCCGGAGGAAACACAGCTGTCGTGCGAGAAGTAAATCTTTCAATCTAGGTAGCTAAGATCTTGTGATCTTTCCTGGGATAAGATACGTGAAATAATGGGTCAAACGAATCGTTAACTGGTATTCATCAAAAGAGTACTGGGTAAATGTGACGATCATGTACGAGAAATCAGCTACTTTTCCCTTGTCAGACCTGATTTGGAATATGCTGCCAGTGTATGGGATCCCTACGAAATCGGTCTAAATAACGGACTTGAACGTGTGCAGCGAAGATCGGCAAGACTTGTAAAGGGACGGCACGATAAACTTATCTATATCTACGACATACCCTGCAAGCCACCTCAAGGGTGTGTGGCAGGGGGTCCATCCACACCAGGAAAAATGACACAACAAACAAAAATGAACACTACAAAGCAAACACTACACCTTTAAAAGTAGCTAGTAATCTTATTAGCGTAACCAGTCTATAAATTGAATTAAAATTGGAATCATTGTCAGATCGCAGGTTGAAATTCAGACTTAATCTCTTGAACAAATTCAAAGACCATATTTTCAGAAATGAAGTTAAAAATATTTTGCGAACCTCAACTTACTATGCTAGACTGGACCATGATTACAAAATTAGAGAAATCGATTGCCGAACTGACAGATTCAAAATGTCCTTTTTTCCTCGCACAATTAGGGATATGAATAACGGTAAATATATCCAATGCGAGTGTAGCAATGGATAGCATAGCAAGTTGCATGCTGGTGTAAGTACTAAAAGCTAACCCAACTAACAGCATGTTTTTGCATGCATGCTTTGCTATTTTTATCTTTTTTTAAATAGCGTAGTTTTCAGCAGTACCTATAAGAGTATTAATCCTTTTTTATGCATGATATGTAGTGCATGTTGGTGAGAGTTAACCCCCTGCCACACACCTTTATGGTAGCTTGCAGGGTATTATGTAGATGTAGATGAAGATCACGGCTCCCGATGAACCATCTCAAATCCCGAAGTCAGATCTACTCAACTGATGAAAATTTTGAAATGTGAAACGCACAACTAGGGTTTTTAAGGGCATAGTACGCACTGAAACGAGTCAAGGCGAGTGATTCCTTGACGGCCTCGACGTCTCGAGGCCAACGGGAGGCTCGCCTCGTCCTCATCCACTCGGCTCTCTCACTGGAAGCAGCCCGGAGGCTCTCGGCGGTTTGAGCACCTAACCGTAGCTCTCGATATGTCCTGAACTGAAAGTGGCATTTCTCCATGATTAACCTTGACCCGCAATCAATCAAATGACTCCTCCGATGAAAAGTAGGTTAAAGATATAGTAGCGAAAGTTTTAGTCTGCTGAGGGGGTACATCTACATCTTTACGATACCCTGCAAGCCACCGCGAGAGTGTGTGGCAGAGGGTGAAGATCACCAGGCATGCACTACTAACATGCAAACTGGCAACTATATTGTCTCATGCAACTTGATTGAAAGTGTCTACAGTATTTAAGGGGTAAGACATGCATCATGCACTACATAATACTCTAGAATATTTCCCCTACCTATCCCTTTCCTATTCTGCCTATTCTGTTCTCTTATAGTACGGGGGAAAATGCCATTTTGAATCTATCTGTACGACAATCTATCTCTCTAATCTTATTTATCTGGTCGAATCTAGCATAATACGCTGGTGTTTTTAATAATTGCCTAACATCTTCAGTAAAGCTATCCGATTGAAATTTCTCTAATAAATTTAATCTGAACTTTAACCTACGCTCTGATAATGATTCCCACCCTAATTCTTGTATTAATTCTGATACACTACTCATCCTATCGTAACACCTTTTGACGAACCTAGCTGCTCTACGCTGCACACTGTCTAGTTCTCTCATCAAACCTAATCCATTAGGATCCCATACACTGGCTGCATACTCAAGGTGGGGCCTAACTAGTGAAAAGTAGCATCGCTCTTTTGTCTTCTCATCACATTTCCCAAGTACTCTTTTTATAAATCCTAGCTTTCTCTTCGCTCGGCCGCATATTTCCCGGATGTGTCTACCCCACGATAAATCTTTAGTGATTGTTACACCTAAATATCTTACGGTTTCAACGTTTTCGATCTTCGTGTTATTAATTCTATAGGATCGCTCTATCGAATTATTCCTCCTCCAAAAATTGATAGCTACACACTTTTTAAGGTTGAGTTCTAACTGCCATTTGTCGCACCACTCTTGAATTGCATCAAATCCTTGCCAAGTGATTTCGTGTCCTCTTCATTTGATATACCCCTGTACACCACCGCATCGTCTGCAAAAAGTCTAAGGGTACTACTAACTACGGTACCCAAATCGTTTATGTATAAAAGAAATAGAAGCGGACCTACTACGCTACCCTGAGGAACTCCCGATGTGACTTCGCGTACATTCAAAACATTAATTAACAAATTGAGAACATCCCAAAATCATTTTTTTTAAGAATAATATTACGCACAACTATTAGAGAAAGCTATCTCCCATTATATAACGGATTAAGAATTCAATCTTTACAAAATCTTTTCATGTCTAAAGTGTTATGACTTTTTTAGATTAACAGCGGAAATAGCGGAACTGATAAAATATTTTCTAGAACAAGAAGTAAATATGAGTGATATTTCCAGAACCCTAGGGTTAATAAGTCAAAACTAATGAACTCTTATTATTTTTTGGACCTATGCTCTATAACATACTACCAATTGAAATAAAAAATGTACTTCAACCAAATCATTTAATAATGCAAGTAAAAATTGGCTATTTCACATAAGAGATTCCTTGCGTACCTATTATTTTAGAATAATGGTTCCACTGAACTATGGTAATCAATTCAGCATTTTGAAAATAATATTGTAAATAAAGCTACTATTGTAAAGTTTGTCTGAAAATAGAATAAAAGTTAAAATGACATGCTTAAAAAGGCTGCGGGTGCAGGCATAAGTTATTTTAGAGAGCTGAACACCTTTGTATTCTTTACTTTTCAACTTATTCTTTGCTGTAAAGACCTCGTTTTTTGTATAAAATGTTTTCCATTGTACACTGACCACACTACTGGAAAACATTGTCAGTGAATTCCAAAGCCTATTTTTTGTTGTAGCCATATTTATCATTGGAAATAAAACAAATTCATTGATTGAGGTTTTCTCATCGCAGTATTTCTTTCTTTCATCAAAGTAATTCGTTCTTTCCTCAAACAATTCGTGAACATGAAAACTTAAACACTTCTACAGAATCTACATCTACGTAATACCTTGCGAGCCATCGTGAACGTGTGTGGCAGGGGGTGATGATCACCAAACATGCACTATCGACTTGCAACTAGGCTACTAAATGAAAATATGCTAGATAATAGGATCACATGCAGCTAGATGGTTTGTGTGTACATAATAATCAGGGGATCGGTTTTTAATTTGTAATATTAATTTGTCTGATTGGAAGCAAGAAAGCGATTTCTATCGCGTGAATGTAAACGGCCATGAAATGATATAATATAAGATTTTAACTTCAAAATTAGTTTGCAATAATACACCTTGTCGAAAGCTTTCTTGAAATCGAAAAATATTGCATCCACTGGAATATTATTTTTGTCAGAAACTAAAATATCGTGGGAAAAGAGAACAAGTTGAGTTTCACATGATCAACTCTTCCGGAAGCCATGCTGAGTATTGGACAATGAATTCTGGCTATCTAGGTGCCCCATAACTGAACTGACAGGTTCTCGTACAACCAACCAAACGTAGGTTAGTTAATTAAAATATATAATTTTGTAGAAAACAGTTGTCAGATAGGTTAAGAATATCATTGAGTAGATAACTGTTAATGCTAAATTATCCGTACTGTTAGTTAATTAGATAATACAGTCTTCTCCGAACGTTTTAACTCCAATTTCACAACATGAGCTGAACACTGCTAATCTAATTACGCGGATTCCGAACTTTAAATGCAAATGTTATAATCATAACCTTCCCCGGTTAAGAAGGTATGCAGAGTTCGCCCTAAGCAAGTAGATTAATTGCGGACCGTAAGAAAAATCTACAGGGCACACGAGCGACAATCGCGTCCGTTTGGAGTCCAAGGGGGTTGTGTTTGAAACCGTCGGGATTATCTCTAATAGGTAACCAAGGAGTCACGTGATACAAACACGAATGGAGTTTTTCTCATCTATTCCAACTAAAGAGCCTCCAGTTGAGACATAGCACAAGTGTAAACAAAGAATGAGGTTGTAATCTTCGGTTTTAACACACCAAATTTTCGAGCCATTCGTGTTTATACCACGTGACTCCGTGGTTACCTATTCGAGATAATCCCGACGGTTTCAAACACAGCCCCCCAAATACCGATATGAAAACTAGCCTCGCAAGGGGATTAAGTTCCCCAGAAGATTCAGTTTAAATTCACTGCGTGGAAGTGGTATCATCAAGTCTAGGCCGTCCAAGAAATGACATTCCTAACGGAGAGGGGTGGATTTGATTCTCGAAAATGAATGGACTCTCACAACGGAAGGGAAAATATGGAATAAAAAGTAACTGTTTGTCGGCAAATATTATTGCAAATACAAAAGTTTCAAGCTTGGTCTTAAAAAGCTAAAAGCTATGGAGTAATTGGTCGCTGTTTGCTAGTTCTCAGTAGCACTTTCCGCCAGCCCGTCAATACTACATAAAGGCTACCTGGCAGCTCCTGCTTTCAGCTGGTCCGCAGTCTCGTGCCAGGCTACACGCCGCCCTTCCGGGGCTAGCGTACTTGTCTATGGGAACATGCGAAAGCGTGGAATATTGCGAAAGCAAGCGGCACCATCGGTCTTCAGACCGGTTATAAAAATGCGCCCCAAGGTGGGCTATGCAAACCGTTTCGGGGGAACGGCAAAAACCCCTACCAGTTGGGAAGCTGGAGTAAAGACATCTTCCGGCATCGAGACGACTACGACCAGTTTTTTGTTTTTTTTTTGTTCAGTTTTGTTTTTTTAAAATAAATAATATTGAATTTTTTGTTTCACCTATCTACAGGGCATTCTCATTCATCGCTCATGGATGATTTTTTAGCCATCTTTACCTCAGCATGATGGCTTCATAAAAAGCTAACCAAATTGTCAGATCGCTGGATGAAAATTAGACCTAATCTCTTAAACAAATTCCAAAACCATACTTTCAGTGATAATGTTAAAAATATCTTGCGAACCCCAACTTACTACGGCAGATTGGACCATAATCACAAAATTAGAGAAATTGATTGCCGAACTGACAATTCTAAATGTCCTTTTTTCCTCGTACAATTAGGGATTTGAATAGCGGTAAATATGTCCAATACGAGTGATTGAATCCATGGCATAAGTTTTTGCATGTGGGTGTAAGGACTTGAAGTTGACCCAACTAACAGCACGTTTTTCGTGCTTATTTTGCTATTTTTATCTTTTTAAATCGATCAGTTTAAACTAATATATTAATACTAACCCTTGAAAACGTAAGATATGTAGTACATTTTTGGTGAGAATTCACCTCCTTCAAAACACCTTTGTGGTCGCTTGGGTATTATGCAGATGTAGATGTTGTAAAGCAGCCGCAAAAACAGCCCATACCAAAGCGTTCTACATCATCTACATAATACCCTGCAAGCCACCACAAGGGTGTGTGGCAGGGGGTGATTGCTCACCAAACATGCACTACATATCATGCATAAAAAAGGAATAGTATTAATATAGTAGTCAGAACTACACTATTTAAAAAAGATAGAAATTGCAAAGCAAGCATGCAAAAACATTCTGTTAGTAGGGTTAGCTTTAAGTACTCATACCAACATGCAGCTACCAATGCTATTCATTGCTACTCTCCGATAGGACATATTTACCGTTATTCGTATCTCTTATTGTGCGAGGGAAAAAGGACATTTTGAATCTGTCAGTTCGGCAATCAATTTCTCTAACTTTATGATTATGGTCCAGTCTGCCATAGTAAGTTGGGGTTCGTAAAATATTTTTAACATCATCACTGAAAATAATGCCTTGGAATTTGTTTAAGAGATGAAGTCTAAATTTCAACCTGCGATCTGACAATGATTCCCATTTCAATTCATTTAATAGACTGGTTACGCTAATATAATTATCGTATCGTCCCTTTACAAATCTTGCCGATCTTCGCTGAACACGTTCAAGTTCATTACTTAGACCGATTTCGTAGGGATCCCATACACTGGCAGCATATTCCAAATGAGGTCTAACAAGGGAAAAAAGCGTTTAGTGAATTCGAGAGAAAAGTACTCGGAGAACACAACTAGAGGGAAATCCGAAAGCATTTTGGTCACATGTTAGGGAAATACAAGGAACTAAAAAGTCAACTGTTTTTCCTTGAAAAACGACAGGTGCGAAATAGCATCTTCCAGTTTAGATAAGGCTAATTTGTTGAATTATTTTTTTCAGAGCGCTTTTAATCAATCTAAGCGCAGCCTGCACGAAAACATACCAGACCGATTTCAGCAACCAATGCCCCCGATCGATATATCTTGTAGCGGAATCGTATCCTAACTAAACAAACATTAGCCCGAACAAGTCCTCAGGTCCAGATGAAATTCCAGCTCGTGTGTATAAAGAATGGTATGACTATGGTAGACTTACTATGGTATACTGGACCATAATCACAAAATTAGAGAAATTGATTGCCGAACTGACAGATTCAAAATGTCCTTTTTTCCTCGTACTATTACGGATATGAATAACGGTAAATATATCCAGTACGAGTGTAGTAATGGATAACATTGGTAGCTGCATGTGGGTATACGGACTTGACGCTAACAGTACGTTTTTGCATGTTCGCTTGGCTATTTTTATCTTTTTCTAAATAGTGTAGTTTTGAACAGTACCTATACAAGTACTAATCCTTTTTTATGCATGATATGTGGTGCATGTTTGGTGAGGGTTCATCCCCTGCCACACACCTTTATGGTGGCTTGCAGGGTATTATGTAGATGTAGATGAATTAACTATCCAAATGGCTCCGTATCTTAAAGTAATATTTAAAAAAATCCCTGGAAGAAAACGCCGTTCCCAAAGACTGGAAGATAGCAAATGTGACCCCAATGTTTAAAAGCGGCGATAGGGAACAGCCATGTAATTGTAGACCAATCTCATTAACGTCACTATCATGTAAAATTACAGGGCATATAATAGTTACATCAATAATGGGACACCTCGATAGCCAGGATTTATTGATAACAAACAGCATGGTTTCAGAACGGGACGGTCTTGCGAAATTCAATTGGGTTTTTTAGTTTCCGGAGAAGGGAACGTAGACGCAGCGTTTCTTTTTTTTAGAAAAGCGTTTGACAAGGTTCTCCACTGTAAGTTACTCGCGAAGAGTAGGCTGGATAGGAGACTTACATGAACGCGTTCAAAGGGTGGTATTAGATGGTGTCAGGTCAGGCGATGTAAAAGTTACATCGCGTGTTCCCCAGGGAAGCGTGATAGGTCCCATTTTACTTCTTCTCCACGTAAATGACTTGAATACAGCAGTTAAAAATAGCAAGCTCCGTCTTTCTGCAGACTATGCAGTAGTGTATAAGGAAATAAGAAATGAAGATGACAGTCAGTCTTTAGCTACGGATTTAGATGCGATCGATGATTGGTGTTATAGCTGGCAGCTAGAATTAAATTTGAAGAAATACGCCGTGATGAACTTTTGGTAAAAGTATAGCTTTCCCCAGTATAATTGTTGCATCAAAGAAAATAAAATATCTAACGTATAATCTATTAAATACTTAGGCGTCACCATCACTGAAGACATGTCATTGGGGAAACACATTAGGGAAATAACTAGTGTAGCAAACTGTAGATTAGGATTCGTAAAAAGGGTTCTAGGCAAATGCGATGAGAGAGTACGAGAAAGAAGCTTTTTAACACTTGTCAGGCCTCATTTAGAATATGCCGTGCTAGTATATGGGATCCGTACGAGGAAGGTATGATAAAAGCATTAGAGCGTGTGCAATAAAGATCCGCTAGATTTGTTAAAGGCCATTATGATAATTGTATAAGTGTTAGGAGTTAAATAGAAGAACTAGGATGGGAATGACTATCAGGCATTTAGGTTAAACCTTTTGAGTAAATTCGAAAGTGATTTGTTCACAGATGACTTGAGATATATATTAAGAACCCCTGCGTATTATGCTAGGTTTGATCAGATTAACAAGATTAGAGAGATAGATTGTCGTACCGATATATTTAAAATATTTTATACTTATATTTTTCCTGCGTACCATAAGATAGAACAATAGGCAGCGTAGCAAAGGGATAGGTGTGCGAAATATAGTCAGAGTAGTCTCTAATGCATGAAGCATGTAATAACAACCAAAAGTCTCTTTCTTATATCGTAGATATTACTTAACTATCTGGCTGCATGTGACCGTATTAACTTCCATTTCTCTTGCATGTTTGGTAATCTTCACACCCTGCCACACACCCTAGTGGTGGCTCGCAGGGTATTAAGTGTATGTATATGTAGATGAAAGCCACCAAAAAGGTGTGAGAAAGGGGGTGAGAATTCACACCAAACATGTGAAGACAACCAAACATGTTTCCAATTTATATCGCAAACCGATATATCGACGCTTCTGTGATAAAAGGCTGATATCGTAGTGCGATATTCAAGACGGCATATCGCACATCCTCGAGGGAATGCGGCTCCTTAGGAATGCGACGACCTGTGGATAATGGACGTCTCGGAGGTGCGCCAGATAGAAGAACCCCTTTTTCCAGCGATTAGTCGGCCGCCCACCACCTTATAGACTTCCCCAGGCCCACTTCCGCCAGCTGCTACCCTGGGCCTCAGGGGCCGGCACCTGCCCCCCACCGCCCCGGGCGAAGAAAGGCCCGCTCAAGAATGCCACCGTGCTTCTTGAAAGCCCGTGCCAAAAAGACAAGGGATGAATGGGCTTTTCGACCGCCGCCACCCCCTCCCCCTCGGAAGTGGACACCAAGGAGTGGACACCAAGGAGTGGACTGAGTGAGGGGACGCCGAGAATCGCGGACGTGAGTCATGCGATTCGGAAAACGCTAGCCAAGAATTTGTGCTTGACTAGGGTCTTGACTAGGAAAGAGGGTCTGTCTGCCGCGCGACGCCTATCGAAGACGAACTTGCAATGATTTGAAAATAATATTGTTAATAAAGCTACTATGTAAAAGTTTGTCTTAAAATAGAACAAAATTGATTATGACTTGCTTAAAAACGCTTCAGGTGGAGGAATAAGTTATATAAGAGAGGGCGGTTTGAGAGGGTGTACGGTGCGGAGCTATAGACGTTGAAGGATGGTGGCGGGAGAAAATTGCAGAAGTGCCGATGTATCGCCCCGGAGATGTGAGTTGACGGCATCGCGTTCATCTGTTCATCCCACATTCTTCCCAATGGATGAAATTGACTTTGTTTTGTGGAACGGGGTGGTGTTTTGGTAATAGGACAGCTTCCCATCCCTCGGATATAGGTTCGTATCTTGATAGAGAATTTTCAGTTCAATCTTATTAACCTTATTTGGTAATGTGGTGTGGTCATTTCAAGGTTAGTTCTCCGTCCGTCATAAGGGTTATAAAGCTTTGAACCCTTCGTTTATACTAGCGGAATAATGCCATTACCATGGCATTCTCTTCATTGCTCCTGTATTCCCTAAATGGCCTACTTTATTAAAAGCAAATCCCGGCTCCAAATAGGTGGGCAATAACGCCCTTAGCTGCCCCCCTGCCACACACCCTCGCGGTGGCTTGCAGGGTATCGTGTAGATGTAGATGTAGATGTAGAAGAGAGCTGAACTCATTTCATCTACATCTACATAATACCCTGCAAGCCACCATAAAGGTGTGTGGCAGGGGGTGAACTCTCACCAAACATGCACTACATATCATGCATAAAAAAAGGATCAGTACTTTTATAGAAACTGTTCAAAACTACGCTATTAAAAAAAATTAAAATAGCAAAACATACATGCAAAAACATGCCGTTAGTTGGGTTAGCTATAAGTCCTTATACCAACATGCAGCTACCAATGTTATCCATTGCTACACTCGTACTGGATATATTTACCGTTATTCATATCCCTAATAGTACGAGGAAAAAAGGACATTTTGAATCTGTCAGTTCGGCAATCTATTTCTCTAATTTTATGATTATGGTCCAGTATACCACAGTAAGGGGGACTTTATAGCTCGGCGGCAGAGCTCCAGCGGCAGAAATCAGCCAATGAGAACACGCCTTTGGAAATCATGACGTCAGACCGTTGAGCATCGCTGACTAGCGCTTAAACGGCTAGCGGCTGCCGCAAATATTCAGCCTTGCTGAATCCCAGCGGCAAGAAGAGGGATGCCCGGTTAGTTCGAATCGCCCAGCATTCTTGGATGTGTTCTTTTGGGCACTTTCATGAGCGTGTATGAGATGCATTACGAATATAAAGGTTGCTATGAAGTGTTAAATTTATAATCGAAGAAGAGAAGTCACAGCTATCCCAGAAATAAGAGTTAAGTGAAAATGTAACTATTGCATTGCGCGTACACACATGGAATAGTATCTCACAGTCGTTTAATGTTTCGTTGCAGTATGCATCCCATCTCAAAGTTTTATAAGTAATACACCGCAAATTATTAATATATTGCTGAAGGTCCTGGTTTTTAAAAACTGAAGGTACAAGGCGATAAGTTCCCATGCAAGTTCCAGTGCCTTGCAACGCATTGCGATCTTCTTTTTTCACGCCGCGCCGCAGAGCTGTGAAGGGCCACCGATTTCCTTCCGCGGCGAAATCCATCGTAAGCGCCGCTGCCGCCGAGCTATAAAGCCCCCCTAAGTTGGGGTCCGCAAAATATTTTTAACATCATCACTGAAAATATGGTCTTGGAATTTGTTTAAGAGATTAAGTCTAAATTTCAACCTGCGATCTGACAATGATTCCCAATTTAATTCATTTAATAGACTGGTCATTTGTGGTCTTTACTTTTATTTTGCTGTAATGATCTTGTATTTTGTATAAAATGTGCACTGAGCTATCTGAGCAATGTACACTAGTTTCTATTGTACACTGAACACAATACTGGAAAACATTGTCAGTAAATTTCTATCGCCACTATATAGAATATAGTGACAATTCTTTATAAACATGATACGCAGCGAAGATCTGCAAGATTTGTAAAGGTATTGACGGTATGATAACCTTATTAGCGTAACCACTCCATTAAATGAATTAAATTTTGAATCATTGTCAGATCGCAGGTTGAAATTTAGAATTAAGGAGGTTGATCCGAAAAGTGAATGTCATGTCATTTTTTTCATATTTTCAGCACTTAAAGAACTAAATTTCCTCTATCTAATAAAGTAAAGATAATTATACCAACCCATACTCCTTTTTGCACACATTGCATTTTAAAAAACACACGATTAACGGCGAGAATGGCCATCACATGGGAATATAACGTTTAAAAATACCATAGTGACATGTCATTTTTGCAAAAAACTGATATTTTATGCGTAATATCACAAGGAATAAAATGACACGAAAAAAAAGGCATCGACCAACCGCATTTTTCGCTAAATCCACCAATTTCTGCGCTTATAGCAGACAAAATGCGTTAGTTTACATCAAGTGATGCTGCGGTCGCTCTAGCCGAAATGTATGGCGTATGAATAATATCATTACTAATGAGATATTAAAGAATATTTCAAGAAATATTATAACAAAACGTTTGATAGTAATATTCTGGTGTTATACATTAGTAAATTCATTAAGTACATGAATTTATTTCTGAAACGTATATGCTGAATTGACTCCATCGTCGATCTGAGCAGGCATACACTCGTACTTAAATTAATAAGATTCCTTAGACAACTTGACTGAAGCAGTCGCGAGCCAACCTCCTTAATCTCTTAAACTAATTCCACGACTATATTTTCAGTGATGATGTTAAAAGTATTTTGCGGACCCCATACTTACTATGGTAGACTGGACCATAATCACAAAATTAGAGAAATTGATTGCCGAACTGACAGATTCAAAATGTCCTTTTTTCCTCGTACTATTAGGGATATGAATAACGGTAAATATATCCAGTACGAGTGTAGCAATGGATAACATTGGTAGCTGCATGTTGGTATAAAGACTTAAAGCTAACCCAACTAACAGCATGTTTTTGCATGTATGCTTTGCTTTTTTTACTTTTTTATAGCGTAGTTTTGAACATTATCTACCTATATAAATGCTAATCCTGTTTTATGCATGATATGTAGTGAATATTTGGTTAGAATTCACCCCCTGCCACACATCTTTATGGTCACTTGCAGGGTATTATGTTGATGTAGATGAAATAAATATGATAAGGAGAACAGAGAGAAGAAAGATGTTTCATTTTGAATGGTCAACAGATGGATTTCCCGGGAAGTCTGCGGGCACCCTCTGTTCCCCACCAGTCAGCCTCATGAGAGCTTCCTTTCATCTAACAGATGTAGATGAACTGCAGAGTCACCAGGAGGAGATGAATTCGAAGAAGAGCGAGGGCGATAAGTTCCTCCGAAGGCATATCGCGACCTTGGCGAGCACTAGACAAGTGGGTATCTCAGGAGGCCACCGAGCACTGATCAATATTTTTCCATAGAACATCGATGAGACAGGCAAGAACGGAGAAACATATAGAACGCGTACCGTTTGAAGGTTATGCAACGCAATAACTTCATTAGATACATCTATATCTACGACATACCCTGCAAGCCACCTCGAGGGTGTGTGGCAGGGGGTGCATCCACACCAGTAACAATGACACAACAAACAAAAATGAACAACACAAATCAAACACCACACCTTTGAAAGTAATTAGGGGGAAAAAATAAAAAAAACCTACCAAATCCCAATCATGCAGGACACACCCACGAATACCATGCATGACTTGACATGAGATTAATAACTTCGTACAATTCCAACCATTCTTTTTGCTTTTTCTTACCACTTAGATGTAACTACGACTACCCCCCTGCCACACACCCTCGCGGTGGTTTGCAGGGTATCGTGTAGATGTAGATGAGTAACCAGGTGATTACTACATCTACATCTACATCTACATAATACCCTGCAAGCCACCACAAGGGTGTGTGGCAGGGGGTGATTGCTCACCAAACATGCACTACATATCATGCATAAAAAAGGAATAGTATTAATATAGTAGTCAGAACTACACTATTTAAAAAAGATAGAAATTGCAAAGAAAACATACAAAAACATTCTGTTAGCAGGGTTAGCTTTAAGTACTCATACCAACATGCAGCTACCAATGCTATTCATTGCTACTCTCCGATAGGACATATTTACCGTTATTCGTATCTCTTATTGTGCGAGGGAAAAAGGACATTTTGAATCGGTCAGTTCGGCAATCAATCTCTCTAATTTTATGATTATGGTCCAGTCTGCCGTGGTAAGTTGGGGTCCGCAAAATATTTTTAACATCATCACTGAAAATATTGCCTTGGAATTTATTTCAGTGATTAAGTCTAAATTTCAACCTGCGATCTGACAATGATTCCCATTTCAATTCATTTAATTCATTTAATAGACTGGTTGAAACTACTGGTTTACTGGTTACTACTGGTGGTTGAGCATACCAGAAACATAACGGATAGCAGAGGAATTTTTTATGGTGACAGAACGCAGGTTGAAATTTATGTTAAACCTTTGAAGTAAATTCAAAAAGGATTTGTTCACAGATGATGTTCAATATATTTTAAGAACCCGTGCGTATTATGCTAGGAGTGTTCAGATTAATAAGATTAGAGAGATAGAGTGTCGTACCAATAGATTTAAAATGTAATTTTTCCCACGTAGCAAATGGACAGGTAGGTGAAATATAGTCAGAATAGTCTGTAGTGCATGATGCATGTAATAACAACCAATAATCCCTTTCTTATTATGTAGATATTAACCATCTAGCTGAATGTGACCCCATTATCTAGCATGTCTCCATTAAATATCTTAGTTGCATGTCAATAGTTCATGTTTGGTGATATTCACCCCCTGCCACACACCCTCGTGGTGGCTCGCAGGGTATTTCGTAGATGTAGATGTTTGCTCGATTTAGCCACTGATAATGATGCCAAAATAGGTGCGGAGGTGAAAAATATTACATTGAATAATACAAAGTTATTATTTACAACAAACGAGATATTGCGATTAATGACTACTGATTGCGAGTGTGAATGAGTCAAACATTAGGAAAAATAATCAATAAATGGAGAACTTGTAGAATATTTCAAGGCTGCCGCGTGAAGGGAGGTGAAATTTTCATTAATTGCCATTTGATTTAGCGAACCTGGGTAGCGTAGTGGTCTGCGCAGTGGCCCTGGAAGTTAAAAGTCCGAAGTTCAACTCCCGGTACATGGAAACATTTTTAGCATGGCAATTAATGTGAGATGGAGAACTTGTTTCATGACCTCTTTATGTTCACCGACAAGAGGCAGCTAATTCAATAACATCACTTTTAATGCTTAATCTTATTTTCGTTTTCTTTTTAAAAGGTAAAACTATTTACCAACAAATCGTATCGATTCCGAAATGTAAAGCTTTTCTGTTTTCTCGATTAGTTTCCATTAGCCAAGCCCTATCAACCACCACCTTGATTATGCAGCCAGTGTATGGGATCCGAATGAATTAGGTATGATCAGAGAACTAGAGTGTGCAGCGTAGAGCAGCTAGGTTCGTTAAAAGATGCTACGATAGGTTGAGTTGTGTTTCAGAATTAATACAAGAATTAGGGTGGGAGTCATTATCAGAGCCTAGGTTAAAGTACAGATATAATCTATTTAAGAAATTTCTATCGGATAGCTTTACTGAAGATGTTAGGCACACATTAAAAAAAACAGCCTTATTATGCTAGATTCGACCAGATAAATAAGATTAGAGAGATAGGTTGTCGTACTGATACATTCAAAATGGCTTTTCCCCCGTACTATTTGAGAACACAATAGGCAGCATAGCTAAGGGATAGGCAGGGGAAATATTTTTGAGTAGTCTATAGTGCATGATACATGTATTGATCCCTTAAATACTAATGATACTAACAATTTAGTTACATGAGACCCTATAGTTGCTTGTTTGCATGTCGGAAGTGCATGCTTGGTGATATCTACCCCCTGCCACACACCCTCGCGGTGGCTTGCAGGGTATCGTGTGGATGTACATGAACCACATACCCAAGCAGAGATCACGATGACACTATTGATACAATTAACATTATTCCATTAGTACGTATGTACCGCCCTATTATATGAACTTGTGACGATTAACTACAGCAGACAGCATTAGATTATCAACTTAACCAGGTAGACTGTTATAATTTCCGCTTCGAGGAGAAATGAACTGAGTATTCTCTCAAAGGTTCGAACAGGTAGACGACCGAATCGAAAGCCTCAAACTACTTCCATGGCGTTATGAATCCGGTTGATCATGGACCGACGGTGATATGGCAGAATCAACTGCCTCGACACTAAGCACGGCTATTTCGGGACCCTCCTGTCAGATGTGGGCGCTAACGGTGGGTTGGTGGCCGTGGTCAGACATCGAACAACTAACTTCTCGAGAGCTCGCCAAGGCAACATCGACGAATACCCAATCCTGCCAACCTACCGGGAGAACTCAAAATCGAAATATGAACTCACAACAGCAATTATTCACAGCTATCGCCAAATCTTCATAAAAAGGGAAGTTAAAGTAGGAATGCGTGACACTCGAAGTAAATCAGTCCACAGTAGCCACGTAACGTAGTCAAAATATGATGTTAGTTCAGTTAGCTTAGAGTCCTTATGCCAATATGCAGCTATACACATGCTATCCATTAGTATACATATTAATACTAAGAATTAATACGATTCATAGAAGAATTAGGGTGGGAATCATTATCAGAGCGTAGGTTAAAGTACAGATTAAATCTATCACAGAAATTTCAATCGGAAAGCTTTACTGAATATGTTAGATACCTATATATTAAAAACACCAGTGTATCATTATTCGATCAGATAAATAAGATTAGACAGATAGATTGTGGTACCGATAGATTAAAAAAGTCATTTTCCCCCGTAAAATAAGAGAACACAATAAGCAGCATAGCAAAGGGATAGGTATGTGAAATATTATTAGAGTAATCTGTAGTGCATGATGCATGTATCAACAACCATTCCGTTTATTATTGTGTAGATACTAATTACCTAGCTGCATCTGACCCTATTATCTAGCACGTTTCCATGCAGTAGCCTAATTGCATGTCAATAGTGCATGTTTGTTGATCTTCACCTTCTGCCTCACACCCTCGTGGTGGCTCGTAGGGTATTACGTAGATGTATTTAAAAAACTATCCCGGATATTATGTTCAGAAACATGTTTAATGTATTCACCACACGAAAACGCAAGTATATGATCACAAAAAAAGTCCAAGTTGTCTGAGACCAGCCAACATCTTTCAACACGAGTCTATCGAAAGGCGACTTTCGGCGGCACGGTATTAACTCTCTTCGCGCGAGCGATATATGAATCGAACTATCGAAAATGGCTCTGACTTATAACACTAGACATTATTTTCATGGAAAATTATGGAGGCGAGTGTTAGTACGCAGAAAGGACAAAAATTGCTTAAACTGTTTTAACAGATTGTTAAAACAGTTCAAGCATATTGTTGTTCCCTGCAGAATTTCAAGCAGATTGTCCCCTGCCACACACCTTTGAGGTGGCTTGCAGGGTATTATGTAGATGTAGAACATTAAGAAACAAATTTTACAGAATGTTTCGGATTGATAGATTATTAGTGTGAATCACTGCGAGTTTACCTGATACGTCTCTGATCTAAAAAAAGGAATGTCTGCACTTCTATATCACATCATTAATTTTTAGATTCGAGTACATATTTATACGCAGTTAAAATTTGATTTCATTTGCGTGTTCTGCATATTTAGCGGTGTTCCCACCGGCACAAAACCTCTTTCACCTTACATTTCAATAACATTAACAATCAATTGAATCAAAACAGACGTTGCCATGCGGTGGACGAACATGGCGGAAAATTTAACACGAACGCACCGGAATCAACATCAGGCGCCGAAATTAAGGGCCATCACTCCGTGATTTTAATCACGCAACAATTAATCACGACGAGACTAAATTAAAATCGCATTGAAAGCCCCGTGTGCTCGGCTCCGGTGGCGAACACATTAGGTTGAGGGAAGACAAAGGCGACAGACCATTTATCCTCAGCAACTGCGCAATTGAACGCTTTCCTGAACGCATTGCGCCCGGATATTTAAAAACCCGTTATGAATCCTCAATTTCCGTCAAACCCAGGGCTAGAAGATACAATTAATTTATAAAAAATAAATTCATGCAATAAAAAGAAATACAAGGGATCATGGCGACTGATTCGGGAACCAATATTTCTCCGGTTACACCCGACTTTTCCGTTAAATGGGAAAATGATACCTGCCTCGTAATTTATTTCGCTCCGGAAACCTAATTCAGATTCCTCGTTTCAATTTTGGCGATGTAAATCAACCCTGAACAATAACTTGGAGTCATGATTAAAGCAGTAGTCTGAATAAGAGGGCAGTGATACCATCGAATTGGGATTAGAAAAGTTACCCGAGAACTCAAGAGTGTTAAGATCGAAACAATTAATTTTCGTGGTGCGTACCTACCGGTCGGGAAAATTAATTCCACTCTTCTTTTTATAGATTGGTAATTTTAGATCAAAATATAGTTACAAATCCTCCTTAGGTATGATATATATATAATGCAATGTTTGGTGTGAATTCGACCCCTGCCAGACACCTTTTATTATGGCTTGCAAGGTATTATGTAGATTCAGATGTAATTAAAAGCGAGTGAGGCATAGCTACTATAGATCATCCTAAAAAATTGCCTTTGGGTTTGGAAATGCGTGCGAGGAATGGCCGTTACACTTTAACCTTAAAAAGTCTGTAGTTATTAATTTTTGGAAGAGGAGAAACCCGACAGGGCGATCCAAGATGCATTAGTAACACGAAGATCGAAAGCGTTGAAACGATAAGATATTTAGGTGTAAAGGTTCGTTTACACGTAGCAGTTCACTGGTATGACATAATATGACATAATAACTATTAAGCCCCACTCGCATGTGTAAATAGCAACTGCGATGCGAGTTGAGGTCGATACTGGACACATGTCGAACACTATCGATCCACGTTCGAGCTATTAGCAAAGTTGAAGCCCGTCTAATTTCCAGCGGAAGTGTATCCAACACAATCGCAACAATCGCCAACGGAAAGCAATACACGATTGAATTTGGATATAATAACAAGGATATCCATCCCCAAAAGGGGAGATTCTACTCTTTAAAGAATGGGAACTAAAGATAATCGTCGATGGAATTTATTGCTTGATGAAAATATGAAAATTTAAGCGAAATTCACTCTTAAAATAAAACGCTTTTTATTTGTTGTGGCAACGCCTAAATAGTGGCTTTAAGTTGCATAGAAGTTAACGCAGACGCATCATAAGCAGTAGCGATTAGATATATCGCGCATCTCGCGACTGTCATAGCAGTCAACTGCTACGTGTAAACGCTGCTTAACAATCACTATAGATTTATCGTGGGGAAGACTCATCCAGGAAATATGCGTCCGAGCGAAGAGAAAGCTAGGATTTATAAAAAGAGTACTTGGGAAATGTGACGAGAAGACAAAAGAGCGATTAACTTTTCACTAGTTTGGCCCCACCTTGAATATGGCGCCAGTGTATGGGATCCGAATGAATAATGATTTTATATGAATTGGAGCGTTATAGATATTCCAAGGCAATATTTTCAGTGATGATGTTAAAAATATTTTACGAACCCCAACTTACTATGGCAGACTGGACCATAATCATAAAGTTAGAGAAATTGATTGCCGAACTGACCGATTCAAAATGTCCTTTTTCCCTCGCACAATAAGAGATACGAATAACGGTAAATATGTCCTATCGGAGAGTAGCAATGAATAGCATTGGTAGCTGCATGTTGGTATGAGTACTTAAAGCTAACCCTACTAACAGAATGTTTTTGCATGTTTTCTTTGCAATTTCTATCTTTTTTAAATAGTGTAGTTCTGACTACTATATTAATACTATTCCTTTTTTATGCATGATATGTAGTGCATGTTTGGTGAGCAATCACCCCCTGCCACACACCCTTGTGGTGGCTTGCAGGGTATTATGTAGATATAGATAGATGTAGATGTAGATATCAAGCATGTACTTTCGGATTTCCGCGGAGGAATTCCTTCATGTTTCAATCTGCTGGGATTGATTTATTTTGGCACCCGCTGCTAAAATTCGAACCACATTCGTTTGCAATTCGCTGAACCACAAGTGTCATATCGGCAGTTTTTTTTCCCAGCGGTCCCCGAGAGCAGTGCATGGAAAACATTATCGAAACCACACTTTTTTGCGCTGCACAGCGGTGACATAAAATCTTACAGTGCTGCAGCGCACTTGTAAATAACTTGGAATAAGAATGACACATGATCTTCCTTGGGGTAAACACATACGTGAAATAATGGGTCTAGTTATTCGAATATGTAGTAGGGATTCATCAAAAGGGTAATGGGCTGATGTGACGATAATGTGCGAGAAATCAGCTACTTTTCCCTTGTAAGACCTCATTTGGAATATGCTGCCAGTGTATGGGATCCCTACGAAATCGGTCTAAATAACGAAGTTGAACGTGTGCAGCGAAGATCGGCAAGATTTGCAAAGGGACGATACGATAACTATTATAGCGTAACCAGTCTATTAAATGAATTAAATTGGGAATCACTGTCAGATCGCGGGTTGAAATTTAGTCTTAATCTCTTAAACAAATTCCAAGATAATATTTTCTCTGATGACGTAAAAACATATTTTGCGAACCTTAACTTACAATGGTAGACTGGACAATAATCACAAAATTAGAGAAATTGATTGCTTTTTTTCCTCGTACAATTAGGGATATGAATAGCTGTAAATACATCCAATAGCATAATTACCTTACTTTTGATCATACTAAAATGATTCAATAGTAAATACTTACTATTGAAACACTTATAAATAATTATATCTATATATAGGATAGATAGTTGCAAGTTGGTATTAGGACTTGAAGCTAACCCAACTAACAACATGTTATTGCATGCTTGCATTGCTATTTTTATGTTTTTCTTAAATTGTGTAGCATAGACTAGAATATTATTACTAATCTTTTTTTATGAATGATATGTAATGGTTGCTTGGAGTGAATTTACCCCCTGCCACACACCTTTGTGGTGGCTTGCAAGGTGTAGATGTAGATGAGCAAAAAGCTTAGACTTTTTGCAGACGATGCGGTAGTGTATAGGAGTATATAAAAAGATGAAGACAGGAAATCGCTTAGCAAGGATTTAGATGCACTTCAAGAGTGGTGCGACAAATGGCAGATAGAACTTAACCATAAAAAGTGTGTAGCTATCAATTTCTGGAGGAGGAATAATTCGATAGAGCACACCTATAAAATTAGTAACACGAAGATCGAAAGCGTTGAAACCATAAGATATTTAGGTGTAACAATCACTAAAGATTTATCGTGGGGAAGACACATCCGGGAAATATGCGTCCGAGCGAAGAGTAATCTAGGATTTATAAAAAGAGTACTTGGGAAATGTGATGAGAAGATAAAAGAGCGATGTTACTTTAGGTTAAAGTACAGATTAAATCTATTGGAGAAATTTCTATCGGATAGCTTCACTGAAGATATTAGGCACATATTAAAAAAACAGCGTATTATGCTAGATTCGACCAGATAAATAAGATTCGAGAGATAGATTGTCGTACCGATAGATTCAAAATGCCATTTTTCCCCCGTAACATAAGAGAATAGAATAGGCAGCATAGCAAAGAGATAGGTAGGGGAAATATTTTAGAGTAGTCTGTAGTGCATGATGCATGTATTAATCCCTTAAATACTATTATAGATACTAACAATCTAGTTGCATGAGACCCTATAGTTGCTCGTTTGCATTTCGGTCGTGCATGCTTGGGGGATCTTCACCCCCTGCCACACACCCTCGCGGTGGCTTGCAGGGTATCCTGTAGATGTAGATACATATGTAGATGAATCGGAAAGGGGTTGCAGTGGTTGAATGAATACGCCGCCAAGCCGAATCACAGTCCTCTTTATATATTCGCCCTCGTCGCCGCGTCGTCCCACCGATTTCCCCTTCAGCACCTCCACGCCCACATCTGACGACGGCGAGGCGCCCTCCCCCCACACCCACGCTCTAATATCTAATCTCACCCGGGCGTCAAAGGCACCACCGAGATAGAAAGCAGATCCCTGAGGAGAAGCGATGATTTCGCCGTTGGCGAGCTCCCTTTTCGTTCGGCATGCGTATCCTGGGGGAGAGTGACCCCACACTAGGATGGGGGCCGCACATCAAAAGGGGTGAATCACCCCCTTGGCATCCCCTGAGGTCACTCTCCACCCCAGGCGAAAAATTAACTTTTCTACCTCAAAGCCATTAATTCAAAAAAATGACTTTTGATTTCGAGGCCAAATGAAGTTAGTTTAATGAAGCACAGAGAACTAGACAGAGAGCAGCAAAGTTCGTTAAAAGGTGTTACGATATGTTTAGTAGTGTTTCAGCATTAATACAAGACTTAGATTGGGAATGATGATCAGATCGTAGGTTATACCTACATCTACATTATACCCTGCAAGCCACCTCAAAGGTGTATCTACATCTACACGATACCCTGCAAGCCACCGCGAGGGTGTGTGGCAGGGTGTGAATTCTCACCAAACAAGCAATACATATTTTACATTTAAAAGGATTAGTATTACTATAGTAGTCTAAACTGCACTATTTAAAAGATCAAAATAGTAAAGTTAGTATGCAAAAACGTGCTGTTAGTCGTGTTACCTTCAAGTCCTTATACCAACATGCAACCTAAGCTATGGATTGATTCGCTCTTATTGGACGTATTTACCGTTGTTAATACCCCTAATTGTACGAGGAAAAAAGAACATTTTGAATCGGTCAGTTCGGCAATCATTTTCTCTAATTTTATGATTATGGTCCAGTCCATCATAGTAAGTTGGGGTTCGCAATATATTTTTAACGTCATAACTGAAAATATTACCTTGGAATTTATTCAGGAGATTAAGTCTAAATTTCAACCTGCAATCTGACAATGTTTCCCACTTTAATTCATTTGATAGACTGGCTACACTAATTTCATTTCGGCGTTATTAGTCGTTATCAGGTACAAATACTTTTTTGCACCCGAGTCACTTACGTCTACAGATATTTGTAACCGAAGACGACAGCTACGCATGCATAAAGGAGTTGCTAATCTATATCCACGCGATTCCCTGAAAGCTACCGCGAGGGTGTGTGGCAGGGGGTGAAGAACACAAAATATGCAACTAGGCTACTACATGGCAACATGCTGTCACAAGCCGCTCGATGGTTAGTATTCACACAGTAATCAAGGGATTATTACAATGTGAATTCCCTATTAAATCGGTCTAAGTAATGATCTTGAACGTGTGCAGCGAAGATCGGCAAGATTTGTAAAGGGGCGATACGATAATTATTTTAGCGTAACCAGTCTATCAAATGCATTGAAATGGGAATCATTGTCAGATCGCAGGTTGAAATTAAGACTTAATCTCTTGAACAAATTCCAAGACAATATTTTAGTGATGATGTTAAAAATAAATTACGAACCCCAACTTACTATGGCAGACTGGACCATATTCATAAAATTAGAGAAATTGATTGCCGAACTGACCGATTCAAAATGTCCTTTTTCCCTCGCACAATTAGAGATGCGAATAACGGTAAATACGTCCAATCGGAGTGTAGCAATGAATAGCATTGGTAGCTGCATGTTGGTATGAGTACTTAAAGCTAACCCTACTAACATAATGTTTTGCATGTTTACTTTGTTTAAAATTTTTATCTTTTTTAAAAAGTGTAGTCTGCACTCTACCCTACCTGCACTCGCAGAGGACGGTCGCGTGGTGAGAGCTCCCGTCTTGAGTTGTGACTTTCACTTTTTTACCTGGTCGCCAGTAGCAGCTTTAACGTTGCCTAGCTGGGTCCGTAGTTTTAGCTCTAAAATTGTGTCGTCCTAGGCTATCCCCTATTTCATAGTGTAGTGGTGTATTTAGTAGTGAGTGTTTAGTTAGTTAGTAAGTGAGTGTGTTAGTGTGTGAGTTTTCTGTGCCTGCTGTGGCTGTAGTCCCTGCCATCCCGCGAGCGTCTGCCGAGAGTGTGTGCCGATAGCGATAAGTAGAACTAAACCAGTATCTTTATTACTTTTATATACTGAGATAAATACAAATCTTCCACTATTGTTTAACATCGTTGTGGCTATTCCATAGTTAGCGTATTTACGTTTCTTATTTATATTTTATCATCACCATAGTTCTGTTTTTCTAAGTATTTCTCAGTTATAGAACCGTTCATTACAATCTATTGTTAACAATATATTTCTAGACTTCACTCGGCTTTAATTTAACTTTATTCGTTATAGCTACACTGCATTAGTTATTGTTTCATAATATCCGTGCTTCCGTACCGCTGTTTAATCTCCGTGATATATATAGACTTGTTCTCCTACAAGTGAATTTCTAATTTAATATTATCTTATTGTTATTTATTCATAGTCCTGTGTAGAACCGTATAATCCATCCTAACGTGTAAGGTGTAATTTGCACTTGTGTTATTATTCATATACAGTTTATAGTAACTCTGTAGTTTGCGTAACTTATTTTAACCTAGTAGATTCATATAGTTGATCTTTTTTATCGCTGATTGTTATTGAACTTAGTTGATAATAGTTTTTTTTAGACATATTTATATTTCCTTGACTAGTGCTTAATCTAGTTCGTCTTTCGTTGATTTTTAGTAGTAGATATTTAATACATTTACTTTAGCTTTATACACATAAATTTTATTTATACATATATAGTTTATACTAACTCTGTAGTTTGCGTAACTTATTTTAACCTAGTAGATTCATATAGTTGATTTTTTTATCGCTTATTGTTATTGAAGTTAGTTGGTGATAGTTTTTTTTTTATAGATATATTTATATTTCCTTGACTAGTGCTTAATCTAGTTCGTCTTTTTCGTTGCTCCTTTAGTAGTAGATATTTAATACATTTACTTTAGCTTTATACACATAAAGTTTTATTTATACATTTATAGTTTATACTATCTCTGCAGTTTGCGTAACTTATTTTTTAACCTAGTAGATTATACAGTTTTTTTAAATCGCTTATTGTCATTGAAATAATTCGGTAATAGTGTTTTTTTTTTAGATATATTTATATTTCCTAGATTAGTGCTTAATTTAGCTCGTCTTTTTCGTTGCTTCTTTTAGTAGTAGATTTTTAATACATATACTTTAGCTTTACTGTTGACACTTTTTGCTTCATCTCTTCGTAATCGCTGGTCTTGCGCATCCTACAGCCTACATTCCTCTCGTATACATTCCAGAGCTCCCCCCCCCCCCCCGTGGTTCCATTCCCAAACCCCAGCCTAACCAAGGTCAACCGTGACCCACCTCCCATCGCGACTCCCTACCGAGCGCTACCCTTGCAACCACTCACCCGTGTAGTTTTTCTACCTGTGTAGTTTACTCCTAGTCCCTGTCCCCTTTGGGTTAATTGTTTTCTGGTGATAATCTGTGGTCTGTATTTGCTTGCTTGCTCGTTTCTTCAAGAGCCTTGTTAGTTATTTAATAGTGTGTAGTAAATAGTAGATTCTTTTACCAGATAGCTCCGCTGCGAGTCTAAGGGAGAGAGATAGTTAGAGTTAGATTAGGATGACTCCCATTAGGTCAATTGTCAACCTCTTCCGCGACTCACCGAATCCGAAAGCTAGGATTTATAAAAAGAGTACTTGGGAAATGTGATGAGAAGACAAAAGAGCGATGCTACTTTTCACTAGTTAGGCCCCACCTTGAGTATGCAGCCAGTGTATGGGATCCTAATGAATTAGGTTTGATGAGAGAACTAGACAGTGTGCAGCGTAGAGCAGCTAGGTTCGTCAAAAGGTGTTACGATAGGTTGAGTAGTGTATCAGAATTAATACAAGAATTAGGGTGGGAATCATTATCAGAGCGTAGATTAAAGTTCAGATTTAATCTATTGCAGAAATTTCAATCGGATAGCTTTACTGAAGATGTTAGGCACATATTGAAAACACCAGCGTATTATGCTAGATTCGACCAGATAAATAAGATTAGAGAGATAGATTGTCGTACAGATAGATTCAAAATGGCATTTTTCCCCCGTACTATAAGAGAACAGAATAGGCAGCATAGGAAAGGGATAGGTAGGGGAAATATTTTAGAGTATTCTGTAGTGCATGATGCATGTATTAACCCCTCAAATACTATAGATACTAACAATCTAGTTGCATGAGACCCTTTAGTTGCTTGCTTGCATGCTAGTAGTGAATGCTTGGTGACCTTCACCCCCTGCCACACACCCTCGCGGTGGCTTGCAGGGTATCGTGTAGATGTAGATGTAGATGTAGATAGCGAGCCCTTGCGGGCTCGAGTCGATGAGCTCGAGAAGACGGTGGATAGTCTTCGCTCTCTCGTGAAACGGCTGGTGACTACGTTGGAACGGTCGAGGGGGAGTGGGGGTCGGCCAAGGCCTTCCGCACGCGTTGGTGCGGGGGCGAGCCCTTACACTGGCGTGGGTTGGAGGGTTGAGGACGTTCCCCGCACACCCGAGCCTCTAGCGGAGCCTACCTCCGAATCCGGGGGAGAGTGGGAAGTGGTCCGTAGGAGGAGTCGTGGGGTCACACTACACAAACGGGGAAATGCAGAGGCAGAGGCTGAGCCTTTCCCCGTTAGTAATAGGTTCGATGGGCTGGCGGAGGTCGGCGCATCGAACGCTCCGCCTCCGGAGACTTCGCCGACTGGGAGTCGGGAGGGAAGGGAGGGAGTATTAGTGATAGGTAGCTCCAATGTCCGCCGAGTAGCGGACTCGATGCGTGCCAGGGCCCGTCGGGAAGGAGGTGGTGAATCCCGAGGGAAAGGTGACGAAGAACGGGTACGTTCCTGGTGTATACCAGGAGGTACGGTGCCCCAGGTGACGAAGGCGTTGAAAGCAACGGTCAGTGCCACTAACTGCTCCAAGCTGCACGTAGTCGCCCATGTCGGCACTAACGACGCCGCGAAACGGGGGTCCGAGGATGTAATGGATTCCGTAAGGGATCTATGCACCGAGTTCCACCGTGTTCGTGGAGGTCTGGGTATCGATATGAGGCTGACTATATGTAGCTTGGTACCTAGGACGGATCGGGGGTCGATGGTTTGGAGCCGAGTTTTAGGCATAAACCGGAGACTCCGTGAAGTCTGTGGGAGCGAGGGAGCTGAGTTTTTGGACCTCGGGCCGGAGCTGGAAACGTGTCGGGTGCCCCTGAATCGCTCGGGTGTCCACTACACGGACGAGGCATCGTCTAAGGTAGCGAGTAGGATACTGGAGCATACACGTAGGGTTTAGCTCAGGTGGTAGCCCAGAGTGCAGGTCAATCCGCGGGGGAAAAATCGTGCAAGAATTTGACAGAACATGCAGAGTAGTTTTAGAAGGTCAGAGAAAAACACATGGAGAGAACGAACATGATAATTCATCAAAGGTAAGAGGTAGACCAAATAGTTTGTCCGTCAAAAAATTATCGAGGAAAATTTTAGTTGGAAAGGAGCACCAAGAGAGAAACAGATTGGAAGAAAAAATTTCAGTGATAGTAGTGAATTGTCGTAGTATAAGAAATAAAGTAGCAGAATTTCACCACCTCATTAAGAGTACTAATGCAGATATAATCGTAGGTACAGAAAGCTGGCTTTCGAAGGACATATCAGATCATGAAGTATTTCCGAAGTGTTTTACAGTATACAGAAAGGATAGAGTAAGCAGAAACGGAGGAGGAGTTTTCATAGCTGTGAAGGACCCGTATGTCAGTAGAAGAGAACTTATTTCAGAGCGAAATGTAGAAAGTATTTGGTGTTCCGTTAAAAGTAAAAGTAGTAACGCAAAAAAGATATATGTAGGTGCATATTACAGGCCACCGGACGCAGACGTCAATTCTATAATAGAGCTAGAGTCAGAGATACGCACATTACTTTCTGGGAAGAATGATAGAGGAATAATAGTAGGCGGAGATTTCAATCTCCCCTCGATAGACTGGAATACGTGTAGTTTCATTGCAGGAGGTAAGGATAAGGAACATTGCGAATCACTGTTGAACACCTTTACGACACATTCTCTACAACAGCTAGTAACAGAGCCGACCAGGGGAAACAACATTCTAGACTTATTAGCAACAAATATACCCGAGAGAGTTCTAAATACAGTTACAGACACAGGAATTAGTGACCATAAAATAGTGCATGCGAAATTTATTGTAGGCGTTGAAAGACATTATAAACCAAGGAGGAGGGTGTACTTATTTGGCAAGGCAAATTACGACGGTATGAAAGAGGAATTAAGGGAAGCGTTTAATGTATTCAGCGAACAAAGCAAAGGATTAAATACAGAGGATTCGTGGAGAGAATTTCTTGAGGTCACCCGTAACGCAGTTCATAAATACATACCAAGTAAATATATTAGTGATAATACAGAGCCAAGGTGGTATAACGCGGAGGTTAGGAAATCACTAAAGCGACAAAGGGTATGCCACGCTAAGATGAAAAATGCCAGACGGGGTCTATCGGTAGAGGAAAAAAATGAGCTAGTTCAAAACTATAAAAAATCGAGAGCATTAGCAAGGAAATCATGTCGGCAAGCGTTATCACATTTCAAGAGCAAGATGTTAGGAGAATATTTAGATAGCAATCCTAAAGCGTTTTGGTCATATGTGAGAGAGCTTCAGGGAAATAAGTCCACAGTGCACACACTTAAAAATGATAAAGGAATCAGAGTCACCAGCAGTGTAGAAAAAGCCAACACTTTAAACACCTTCTTCCAAAGTGTATTCAACTCATCGTCACAAAACGCAGTGGAACCACCGCCGAACACTTTCAGTGAGAAAATGCCCGAAATAAACATTTCATGTCGCGGAATAGAGCAGCAGTTAAAAAGCATAAGTAAAAACAAAGCACCAGGTCCCGATCAAATTCCTTCCAGAGTTTATAAAACATTAGCTTCTGAAATAGCCCCCTATCTAGAAATAATATTCAATAAAACACTAAAGAACCACACAGTACCCAAGGATTGGAAAGTAGCTAACATTACACCTATATTTAAAAGCGGTGATAGGGAAGAACCTAGTAACTACAGACCCATTTCACTCACGTCAATCTCTTGTAAGATATTTGAGCACATAGTAGTCAGTTCGATCATGGGGCATTTGGATAGTCAGGGATTACTCATAAACAGCCAGCATGGGTTCCGGAAAGGTAGATCTTGCGAGACACAATTAGCTTTATTCGTACACGATATTTTAGTCCACGGCGAAAGCAGTACTGAAGTTGATGCGATATTTTTAGATTTTAAAAAGGCTTTCGATAAAGTTCCTCATGACAAATTAATCTTGAAGTTAGAGAGTTTTGGTATAAATAAAGACGTTGTATGTTGGGTAAAAGAATTCTTAAGTGGGCGAGAGCAGAGGGTTGTCATAGATGGTATCATGTCGGACACAATCGAAGTCACATCGGGAGTTCCCCAGGGTAGCGTAGTAGGTCCGCTTCTATTTCTTTTATACATAAACGATTTGGGTACCGTAGTTAGTAGTAACCTTAGACTTTTTGCAGACGATGCGGTGGTGTACAGGGGTATATCAAACGAAGAGGACATGAAATCACTTAGCAAGGATTTAGATGCAATTCAAGAGTGGTGCGACAAATGGCAGTTAGAACTCAACCTTAAAAAGTGTGTAGCTATCAATCTTTGGAGGAGGAATAATTCGATAGAGCGATCCTATAGAATTAATAACACGAAGATCGAAAACGTTGAAACCGTAAGATATTTAGGTGTAACAATCACTAAAGATTTATCGTGGGGAAGACACATAAGGGAAATATGCGGCCGAGCGAAGAGAAAGCTAGGATTTATAAAAAGAGTACTTGGGAAATGTGATGAGAAGACAAAAGAGCGATGCTACTTTTCACTAGTTAGGCCCCACCTTGAGTATGCAGCCAGTGTATGGGATCCTAATGAATTAGGTTTGATGAGAGAACTAGACAGTGTGCAGCGTAGAGCAGCTAGGTTCGTCAAAAGGTGTTACGATAGGTTGAGTAGTGTATCAGAATTAATACAAGAATTAGGGTGGGAATCATTATCAGAGCGTAGATTAAAGTTCAGATTTAATCTATTGCAGAAATTTCAATCGGATAGCTTTACTGAAGATGTTAGCCACATATTGAAAACACCAGCGTATTATGCTAGATTCGACCAGATAAATAAGATTAGAGAGATAGATTGTCGTACAGATAGATTCAAAATGGCATTTTTCCCCCGTACTATAAGAGAACAGAATAGGCAGCATAGGAAAGGGATAGGTAGGGGAAATATTTTAGAGTATTCTGTAGTGCAAGATGCATGTATTAACCCCTCAAATACTATAGATACTAACAATCTAGTTGCATGAGACCCTTTAGTTGCTTGCTTGCATGCTAGTAGTGAATGCTTGGTGACCTTCACCCCCTGCCACACACCCTCGCGGTGGCTTGCAGGGTATCGTGTAGATGTAGATGTAGATGTAGATGTAGTTCTGACTGCTATATTAATACTATTCCTTTTTTATACATGATATGCAGTGCATGTTTGGTGAGAAATCACCCCCTGCCACACACCCTTGTGGTGGCTTGCAGGGTATTATGTATATGTAGATGTAAATAATACATGATGTGCTGGTCTTGGGCAAGTACCAATTGTGCACTGATTCCCTTGTTCTGATATAGCTTAGAAACTTGAAAGGCTGTTGACCCCACGGAAAGTAACGACTAAAAGTAGTATCAGCAGATTTTTTTGAAACTCTGAAGCGCATAGTTTTTTATTGGAGTGCAAAGATGAGTTGAGGAGGAAAAAAAGTAACAAGGGCAACCCAAAAGCCTCATGCTGCTCTCTTTTGATATTCCTCTCGGTCAGGTGTCATTTTCTGGGAGAGCTTTCGTAGGGTCTCCGGGAAAGGAAGCATTTTGGACCTTTTCTTTTTGTCTCGAGAGCTCAACGAGTATCGAGCGACCGAAATGAGTCATTCCGTGCTGGAAAAAATTCTCTTTATCTTTTGGCACTTTTTTTATCCGTGAGCACTGCACTCCGTTTCATTGTCGTGTGGAATTGTTCTCGAGCGGGAGCACTGAGAAGCGTGCCATGTCTGGAAGGTGCTGCTGTCTTCGGAGGTTCGTTTCCTTGAGGGCCCTTTTCAGCATTGCGAGGAAGAGTGTCGGGAAGGGGGGCTTGGCCTCCGCATGGATTACTCCCATTCTTCCTCGATGTGCATTTCTGAACATCGCGACGAGTGGAGGTGCAAATGCTCTCCCTTTAATAAGTTCGTGGAATTCATTTCAATGGTATCCATTCAACGCATTCTCGTTGATTAAAATCTGCGTTGTCACTTTTGTCCGAATTCGCAGGGTGATGATTTAAAGTGCACACAAAAAAGCGTACATCTACATAATACGTACATCTACGGCTAGATTTGTAAAGGGCCGATATGATAACCTTATTAGCGTAACCAGTCTATTAAATGAATTAAATTGGGAATCATTGTAAGATCGCAGATTGAAATTTAGACTTAATCTCTTAATTAAATTCCAAGACCATATTTTCAGTGATGATGTTAAAAATCTTTTGCGGACCCCAACTAGACTGAACCATAATCACAAAATTAGAGAAATTGATTGCTGAGCTGACAGATTCAAAATGTCCTTTTTTCCTCGTACAATTAGGGGTATGAATAACGGTAAATATATCCAGTACGAGTGTAGCAATGGATAACATGATAATTCATCAAAGGTAAGAGGTAGACCAAATAGTTTGTCCGTCAAAAAATTATCGAGGAAAATTTTAGTTGGAAAGGAGCACCAAGAGAGAAACAGATTGGAAGAAAAAAATTCAGTGATAGTAGTGAATTGTCGTAGTATAAGAAATAAAGTAGCAGAATTTCACCACCTCATTAAGAGTACTAATGCAGATATAATCGTAGGTACAGAAAGCTGGCTTTCGAAGGACATATCAGATCATGAAGTATTTCCGAAGTGTTTTACAGTATACAGAAAGGATAGAGTAAGCAGAAACGGAGGAGGAGTTTTCATAGCTGTGAAGGACCCGTATGTCAGTAGAAGAGAACTTATTTCAGAGCGAAATGTAGAAAGTATTTGGTGTTCCGTTAAAAGTAAAAGTAGTAACGCAAAAAAGATATATGTAGGTGCATATTACAGGCCACCGGACGCAGACGCCAATTCTATAATAGAGCTAGAGTCAGAGATACGCACATTACTTTCTGGGAAGAATGATAGAGGAATAATAGTAGGCGGAGATTTCAATCTCCCCTCGATAGACTGGAATACGTGTAGTTTCATTGCAGGAGGTAAGGATAAGGAACATTGCGAATCACTGTTGAACACCTTTACGACACATTCTCTACAACAGCTAGTAACAGAGCCGACCAGGGGTAACAACATTCTAGACTTATTAGCAACAAATATACCCGAGAGAGTTCTAAATACAGTTACAGACACAGGAATTAGTGACCATAAAATAGTGCATGCGGAATTTATTGTAGGCGTTGAAAGACATTATAAACCAAGGAGGAGGGTGTACTTATTTGGCAAGGCAAACTACGACGGTATGAAAGAGGAATTAAGGGAAGCGTTTAATGTATTCAGCGAACAAAGCAAAGGATTAAATACAGAGGATTCGTGGAGAGAATTTCTTGAGGTCACCCGTAACGCAGTTCATAAATACATACCAAGTAAATATATTAGTGATAATACAGAGCCAAGGTGGTATAACGCGGAGGTTAGGAAATCACTAAAGCGACAAAGGGTATGCCACGCTAAGATGAAAAATGCCAGACGGGGTCTATCGGTAGAGGAAAAAAATGAGCTAGTTCAAAACTATAAAAAATCGAGAGCATTAGCAAGGAAATCATGTCGGCAAGCGTTATCACATTTCAAGAGCAAGATGTTAGGAGAATATTTAGATAGCAATCCTAAAGCGTTTTGGTCATATGTGAGAGAGCTTCAGGGAAATAAGTCCACAGTGCACACACTTAAAAATGATAAAGGAATCAGAGTCACCAGCAGTGTAGAAAAAGCCAACACTTTAAACACCTTCTTCCAAAGTGTATTCAACTCATCGTCACAAAACGCAGTGGAACCACCGCCGAACACTTTCAGTGAGCAAATGCCCGAAATAAACATTTCATGTCGCGGAATAGAGCAGCAGTTAAAAAGCATAAGTAAAAACAAAGCACCAGGTCCCGATCAAATTCCTTCCAGAGTTTATAAAACATTAGCTTCTGAAATAGCCCCCTATCTAGAAATAATATTCAATAAAACACTAAAGAACCACACAGTACCCAAGGATTGGAAAGTAGCGAACATTACACCTATATTTAAAAGCGGTGATAGGGAAGAACCTAGTAACTACAGACCCATTTCACTCACGTCAATCTCTTGTAAGATATTTGAGCACATAGTAGTCAGTTCGATCATGGGGCATTTGGATAGTCAGGGATTACTCATAAACAGCCAGCATGGGTTCCGGAAAGGTAGATCTTGCGAGACACAATTAGCTTTATTCGTACACGATATTTTAGTCCACGGCGAAAGCAGTACTGAAGTTGATGCGATATTTTTAGATTTTAAAAAGGCTTTCGATAAAGTTCCTCATGACAAATTAATCTTGAAGTTAGAGAGTTTTGGTATAAATAAAGACGTTGTATGTTGGGTAAAAGAATTCTTAAGTGGGCGAGAGCAGAGGGTTGTCATAGATGGTATCATGTCGGACACAATCGAAGTCACATCGGGAGTTCCCCAGGGTAGCGTAGTAGGTCCGCTTCTATTTCTTTTATACATAAACGATTTGGGTACCGTAGTTAGTAGTAACCTTAGACTTTTTGCAGACGATGCGGTGGTGTACAGGGGTATATCAAACGAAGAGGACATGAAATCACTTAGCAAGGATTTAGATGCAATTCAAGAGTGGTGCGACAAATGGCAGTTAGAACTCAACCTTAAAAAGTGTGTAGCTATCAATTTTTGGAGGAGGAATAATTCGATAGAGCGATCCTATAGAATTAATAACACGAAGATCGAAAACGTTGAAACCGTAAGATATTTAGGTGTAACAATCACTAAAGATTTATCGTGGGGAAGACACATAAGGGAAATATGCGGCCGAGCGAAGAGAAAGCTAGGATTTATAAAAAGAGTACTTGGGAAATGTGATGAGAAGACAAAAGAGCGATGCTACTTTTCACTAGTTAGGCCCCACCTTGAGTATGCAGCCAGTGTATGGGATCCTAATGAATTAGGTTTGATGAGAGAACTGGACAGTGTGCAGCGTAGAGCAGCTAGGTTCGTCAAAAGGTGTTACGATAGGTTGAGTAGTGTATCAGAATTAATACAAGAATTAGGGTGGGAATCATTATCAGAGCGTAGATTGAAGTTCAGATTAAATCTACTGCAGAAATTTCAATCGGATAGCTTTACTGAAGATGTTAGGCACATATTGAAAACACCAGCGTATTATGCTAGATTCGATCAGATAAATAAGATTAGAGAGATAGATTGTCGTACAGATAGATTCAAAATGGCATTTTTCCCCCGTACTATAAGAGAACAGAATAGGCAGCATAGGAAAGGGATAGGTAGGGGAAATATTTTAGAGTATTCTGTAGTGCATGATGCATGTATTAACCCCTCAAATACTATAGATACTAACAATCTAGTTGCATGAGACCCTTTAGTTGCTTGCTTGCATGCTAGTAGTGAATGCTTGGTGACCTTCACCCCCTGCCACACACCCTCGCGGTGGCTTGCAGGGTATCGTGTAGATGTAGATGTAGATGAACATTGGTAGCTGCATGTTGGTATAAGGACTTATAGCTAACCCAACTAACGGCATGTTTTTGCATGTATGATTTGCTATTTTAATTTTTTTTAAATAGCGTACTTTTGAACAGTTTCTATAAAAGTACTGATCCTTTTTTTATGCATGATATGTAGTGCATGTTTGGTGAGAGTTCACCCCCTGCCACACACCTTTATGGTGGCTTGCAGGGTATTATGTTGATGTAGATGAATGACCTGCAAGCCACTACCAAGGTGTGTGGCAGGAGGTGAATTCGAACCAAACATTCACTACGTACCATGCATAAAAATTATTAGTAGTAATATATGGATAATTTTACGATAGTTAAGGTCCTTTTTTTGAAAATAATAAAAATTCTAACTTTTGGCAGACGTTTCGGAAAATATATTTTCTTCTTCTTTAGGGTTAAAAATTAGATGAACCACCAAAGAACAACTGTAAATATCCTGTAACGTGATTTACAGTATGTTTAAAGTTTTTTCATTTTCAAAAAAAGGACCTACACTCCCGAAAAATAATCCAAATATTAAACAAAAAGAGGTCTGGAATTCAACGTACCAATTAGTAGTAACATTCTGGTCTAACCTTCACAATTTAAAAAAGAAAAAAGCAGCAAAGCAGGCATGGAAAAACATGCTGTTAGTTGGGTAAGCTTAAATCCTTATGCCGACATCCAACTACCTATGCTATCCATTGATAGAAGGACATTTTGAATCTGTCAGTTTGGCAATCAATTTCTCTAATTATGTGATTATGGTGCATGTTTGGTGAGAATACACCCCCTGCCACACACCTTTGAGGTGGCTTGCAGGGTATTATGTATATGTATATGTAGAATTGTCAGGACATGATACACTAAAAGTTTTTCTCGTTAGAATATATCTCATTGCACATAGCAAGTGTTTACAGCTTGTTGAACGAAGGAGAGTCATCACAAGTACCTAACAACCTAACTCTTGTAAAATGTGCTCTCTAATATCCCCGTATTCTGACGAATGATCGAAAGCTGCAAAGTGGTTTACACTTTAGTACTACTTCTGTATCCTAAGTCCTCCAGTATTTAAGAAGTGGCCCAAACGCAAGCAGACGACTAACGACAGTAAGATGTAACATCCACGGTATGGAAAAGACTTTCCAATCGTTCGCAGGGTATAAAAAAAACCTCAAATACATTATGAATTATCATTATACAATTACATTAGTACTACAAGAGAACAGAATAGGCAGCATAGCAAAGGGATAGGTAGAGGAAATAATTTAGAGTAGTCTGTAGTGCATGATGCATGTATTATCCCCCTAAATATTATATATACATCTACATCTACATCTACATAATACCCTGCAAGCCACCACAAGGGTGTGTGGCAGGGGGTGATTGCTCACCAAACATGCACTACATATCATGCATAAAAAAGGAATAGTATTAATATAGTAGTCAGAACTACACTATTTAAAAAAGATAGAAATTGCAAAGCAAACATGCAAAAACATTCTGTTAGTAGGGTTAGCTTTAAGTACTCATACCAACATGCAGCTACCAATGCTATTCATTGCTACTCTCCGATAGGACATATTTACCGTTATTCGTATCTCTTATTGTGCGAGGGAAAAAGGACATTTTGAATCGGTCAGTTCGGCAATCAATTTCTCTAACTTTATGATTATGGTCCAGTCTGCCATAGTAAGTTGGGGTTCGCAAAATATTTTTAACATCATCACTGAAAATATTGCCTTGGAATTTGTGGAAGAGATTAAGTCTAAATTTCAACCTGCAATCTGACAAATATACATCTACATCTACACGATACCCTGCAAGCCACCGCGAGGGTGTATGGCAGGGGGTGAAGATCACCAAGCATGCACTACTAACATGCAAACTAGCAACTATATTGTTTCATGCAACTTGATTGTTAGCATCTATAGTATTTAAGGGGTTAATACATGCATCATGCACTACAGAATACTCTAAAATATTTCCCCTACCTATCCCTTTGCTATGCTGCCTATTCTGTTCTCTTATAGTACGGGGGAAAAATGCCATTTTGAATCTATCGGTACGACAATCTACCTCTCTAATCTTATTTATCTGGTCGAATCTAGCATAATATGTTGGTTTTTTTTAATATGTGCCTAACATCTTCAGTAAAGCTATCCGATTGAAATTTCCCTAACAGATTAATCTGTACTTAAACCTACGCTCTGATAATAATTCCCAGCCTAATTCTTTCATTAATTCTGAAACGCTACTCAACCTATCGTAACACCTTTCAACGAAACTAGCTGCTCTACGCTGCACACTGTCTAGTTCTCTGATCAACCCTAATTCATTAGTGACGATCATGTACGAGAAATCAGCTACTTTCCCTTGTAAGACCTCATTTGGAATATGCTGCCAGTGTATGGGATCCCTACGAAATCGGTCTAAAAAACGTACTTGAACCTGTGCAGCGAAGATCGGCAAGATTTGTAAAGGGACGGTATGATAACCTTACTAGCGTAACCAGTCTATTAAATGAATTAAATTGGGAATCATTGTCAGATCGCAGGTTTCAATTTAGACTTAATCTCTTAAACAAATTCCAAGACCATATTTTCAGTGATTATGTTAAAAATATTTTGCGGACCCCAACTTACTATGGTACACTGGACCATAATCATAAAATTACAGAAATAGATTGCCGAACTGACAGATTCTAAATGTCCTTTTTTCCTCGTACTATTAGGGATATGAATAACGGTAAATATATCCAGTACGAGTGTAGCAATGGATAACATTGGTAGCTGCATGTTGGTATAAGGACTTATAGCTAACCCAACTAACGGCATGTTTTTGCATGTATGTTTTGCTATTTTTATCTTTTTTTAAATAGGGTAGTTTTGAACAGTACCTATAAAAGTACTGATCCTTTTTTTTATGCATGATATGTAGTGCATGTTTGGTGAGAGTTCACCCCCTGCCACACACCTTTATGGTGGCTTTCAGGGTATTATGTAGATGTAGATTAGGATCCCATACACTGACCATCCCATATACTAACAATCTAGTTGCATCACACACTATAGTTGCTTGTTTGCATGTAAGAAGTGCATGCTTGGTGATCTTCACCCCCTGCCACACACCCTCGCGGTGGCTTGCAGGGTATCGTGTAGATGTAGATGAACAATTGCGAGCAGGATGCAATAACATCCTCACCGAACGAGTATTATCCCAACACTCAGCGTGAAACTGAAATGAGATCGAATAATCATTTGCTTGCGATTAATTTTTTTTATTTAGTACGAATAGCACGAAATTTCCCGTCAATTGTTCCCTTTCAAGAATGCACGAGGTGAGGCGTTATCCCTTGGTCTTTAGTGAAACTCAATGGAGGATTTTTCATTTTTACAAAAAATAAATGAAAAAAATGTCAAAAATGTACAGTAAAGATCAATGAATAAATCAGGATTATGGGAATAGCACCAAGTCGTTGACTAACGGAATATTATAAAACAAGGATAATGAAAAAACAGCAAGCTTAGGGACAGTGCTCACAGAAAGGGATAGAACAACGCGAGTTCGAAGCTGCTTCCGAGCGGAAAATGAATTTCAAATGACCATTAGCGACGCATACCCATCACAAACCACTTTCGATCCTCGTATCCAAGGTCAATAACATCTGAACGCCATTCATCACTCGGCAATTTACAGGATACATCACGGTAAGTTTTCCATCATTAAATTCTGGGAGTGGTGAGTTCCGATCAACCGTGACACACGCATGCTCAGCTTCACTGATTACACCTTTGAATTTGAGGCCATGTGTGCGTATCTAACTGTTGCACGTAATATCATGAATCACCATTTTTAAAAATTGGGATGAAAGAATAAGTTACGCGAAAAAAACTGATGACGCAGGAAAAAACTGAACAGGAAACATTGACCAGCCTAAACCTCCTTGATGCAAAAATGTTGCTAACTATAAGTACGCGTTATTTTTACGAAATGAAATAACGACCACCGAATAACAAAGAGAAAAAGTGGACATTCGTCCCAGTAAAATCCTCTATCACACGCGATATTCTTTTTATTGTTGAAGCAGGGAGTTGGGGGGGGAGAGGAGATTCTTTGAAGTCATCTGCTGGACTCTTGGGCCAATGGCTGTCGACTTGTTTTTACAAAGGATAGCCAGCACAAGTAACCTAGAGGAAAACGAAACTCATGTAATGTAAAGAAACTCAACCCCTGCCACACACCCTCGCGGTGGCTTGCAGGATATCGTGTAGATGTAATTACACAAAGTTTTTCAACGAGCAATCCCCGTCTTCTGACACATTCGAAAGCTGCCAATGACCTCAGACCTCCTCTATTCGATCTCATCCACTACCTATTTAAGACTTCTAAAGAGAAAAAAATATACTTTTAAGAGCCTACGAATGAAATTCTTTGAGGGCCTTTCACGAAAGGGAATCTAAGAAACTTCAGACGGTAGAGGGTTAAGAAATAACATCCCGGGCACAAGCAATGAAAAAAGATTTGGTACTTCCCTGGCCTATGCGCCGAGTGAAATTTTCTCCCACCAGTTAAGGTCATTTGCTTCCAACTTTTCGGCGATGCCGACCCGGCCATTGAGGCCATATGACCCGGCCAACGTTGGGAGGAAATGTCCTTACCAGGGGGGAAAAGCTGAGAACATTTTACGAAAATAAGGGAATCGTTGACCCCTCACGGAAGAAAGAGAGGATCTTTCATTTCGAGAGGCAGAGTGGGGGGGAAGGTGAGTACGCCAGCGGTTTCTGGCCGTAAGACGCCCTAGAGTAAGAAAATGCACGGATTCTCTCTCTCTCACCTGTGACTGCATCGCTGGTGTCTTCTGGCGGCGCGATTCCGATCTCCTGGTAGATGTACCTCATCCCGTCGCAGCCTCCCGTGTGAGCGCCGCCCGTGATGGAAGCAGCACCGACCTCCCTCCAGGAAATATCCAGGGAGAAGAGCACCACAATCCACAACAGCCAGCGTCGACGGCATCCCTTGGTCGAGCCGTAAGCGACCCGCGAGGAAGCTGCCATTGGGGGATCCATGTCGATGTTCTCGCTGACCCCAAGCACCAGGGTGAAGAAGCCTGTCCCTCCTACGCAGAGCTACCGAGAATCCCAACCGGCAAGGTCGACGCCGAACGAACACGACAGCTCCCAAAAAGTACTCTCAGCAGGGTCATTTATCGCCGAACATCTGGTCGCACCCCCGGATATCGACTCGGAGGACGAGGGCAGGGAGACCAAAACGTCTGTAAGACGACCCAAAGATATAGCTGGACGTCTCCGTGGCAGTGATACAGAGGCAACACTACCTCGAGTCCTTAGCGTGAAGTGTAAATACCAGAGCCTCCTCCATCATACCTTGCTCCAGCGCGTGATGTTACCTAAAGCGCTTCGGGCACTGTGGGGGCAGTCGGCGCATGCGCGACACCTAGCGAGCGATTCGTACGACACGAGAGGGGAGGGAGCGAACTCGGAGCCGCGGCCGAAAGCATCGGCCGGGAAACAGCAGCGTTATCTATAGGGCGTTCCGTTAACTTGTTGATGCTCCCTAAAATGCGGAAATTGGGAACCGGGCAACTACTTCGGGTGGGTGCTATTGGTGATTGATTTTTAATGTAGCAATTCGCGCGGAACAGTTTGTGGAAGAGGATTCTGTACCTGCACGTGGAGAAAACAACCCATGCGTTTGAAAAATTTGGCAATCATCCATTGGACTTTAGTTTTTTACGTTGCCAGTGTATGGGATCCTTACAAAATCGGTCTAAATAATGAACTTGAACGTGTGCAGCGAAGATCGGCAAGATTTGCAAAGGGACGGTACGATAATTATATTAGCGTAACCAGTCTATTAAATGAATTAAAATGGGAATCATTGTCAGATCGCAGGTTGAAATTTAGACTTAATCTTTTAAATATATTCCAAGACAATATTTTCAGTGATGATGTTAAAAATATTTTGCGAACCCCAACTTACCAGTAGATATCAAAATGATCGAACTAGGCCGAGGTCATCCGCGAAGCTCTATTCCCTTTCACTTTTGCGCACTCTAGCTGAGCTAGGCCGACGTCACACCTCTGCCCGGGAGAACATACACCCCCATGAACTCATCTGCTGCAATAGGTCATACATCCATGAGCATGAAATCAGCTCTGCCCGGGGAAATGTCCGAATACGGTTACGTAAATGAGAAATTTAGTTCACTAGACAACACCCTTTTACATAATGCCCCCTCCACGGCGCCTAACTCCCACCATCAACCCTTCTTAGCAGTATATAAGCCTGTACTGCGAGCTACTCTATACCAGCATTTGAAAGATTAGCTCTCAAATATGGTCCTACAGGCATCATCACTTAGCTTTCAACAAGAGAACTTCCATCTCGGGATCGCTGACCTCAGGTGAATATATTTTCGATAGCCCCCAAAAGCTATCGGAATTTTTTATCTTAAATCTAACTAATAGATGAACTTCAGAATGGTATTATGCTGAAGTTCTAAAATTCGCTTTATTCACAAAGCAGATTAATACCAAGATATATCGAAATCCATGATATTCGAATTTTATGTAAGCAAAAGGGGGGAATTGTTATAATTACCAATGTGACAGCTTCGAACTAAGATCCGTATACTTTACCTCCTGACTCAACTCTCCTTGATGGGGGGAAATATGTGAGGAAAGTCCCAGAGACAAGTAATTGGGAAATTAATGAACTAACATAAGAAAGGGATAAATGACGTCGCAGTATACCAATTCTAAGATTATAATACTATTAAATATACCAATATGATTCCACCATCAAAAATATATTGATTAAGAGACGATAAACAGATCTCCACCAACCTCAAAATCTTTCACGCGAGTTAATAAGACGCGAGAATCAGCGTTCCGCTTCGAGATCCACATCATCTCTCTCTAGCGAGTTCGCTCGCTCTCCGAAGAGCTCGCTCCGCGAGACATCGCTTTCTCGCCCTCTCTCCCCGAAGCCTCACGACATCAAGCGGTCGGCTACAGAACTGTCCTTGTCGTAGCGGCGGGAACACAAAATAACTTTCCCACAAACGCTTTTTGGAAGCATCCCGCTCCAGAATCATTAATACAACGTGTCCAGGTGGACTATTAGATTATATCAATTCAGAGTCATAACATTCAATCTGGATAATTCACTTTTTAGTTGGAAATTAACACAGAAAACAGTTAAAACATCAATACGAACTATTTAATCATTTAAGAAAAAATCTTTTCACTGTAGAGATTCTGAATTCAATGTCTATAGAATGACGTCTTCTGCTAATTAGAAAATTTAACTTAATAACGATATCCACTATTTGAGCAGATAAAATCTAAATTTCAAATTACCCATCAAGTAAACTAAATTATTATTTTCATTTATTATATCCTCAAGAGGAAGGGTTATTCAATAAATGAAACGCATTGCATATAGGTTTTACAAAAATTTATTTCATTTTTTTTAAACATATTTCATTATTAACACAGAAATAAACTAGCTTGTAACAATTGTATTTATAGCACATTTTTTTGAGAATATAACTTCAAAGTATCCATGCAAATACCTTTGGGAAGAAGACTAGTCAAGAACGACTTTTTAGCACCTTTTGAGAATTGAAACTGATAATCCCTCGTATATTTAAATAATATACTCTCCAGTTCTGAATAATCTACATCTCCAGAGTATTCATTCAGACCATGATAATTGTTCTTTAACCGAAACGAGTCTTTCGCGTACAGAAATCTTGCCGGCGATTTGAAAAGCCACACATTACAACATTTCGTTTACACATTAATGATAGTTAATTCCTTAACTATGTATTCGCCATCAATTTTAGTGAATCCTTGGAATTCGATATAGCACTCATGACGTAATCTCTCAAACTTGCGAGATTTTTTTCATCTAACGCCAGAGGTTCAAGAGATTACAAGAGTTTCTGACTTGCAGAATTTTACCTCGTGCCAGAGGTCAGAAACACTTTGCAACGCACACACTCATGTAATCAAAGTACAACCAAGTTATACCTTTTGATTACCAGACACATCATTCAACATGAGCACCATCTCAAATTCCAATCTTTCCAGATCATATTCAGTGATTTCGTTAGATAACCCGGTAGCGAGAAATTGTCTAACCTTATCACGGCTGTCCGAAAGTCTCCGAAGAAATAGATTTATCAGAGTGGAGAGTTTTAACAGCTTTTCCCATTCATCAACATTAAGATTAAATGAACTCTTTGATAAAATATTTTTTATGGATAAATGCCGCTTCCCAAAGTAATTTGCGTAGGACAAACACTTTGAAGAGAGCTGATCTTTTAAACCAATATATAGATAATTACTCACTGATTTTTCTAAATTTATAACATTAGTCCATTCACTGTGTGAAACAATAACACTTTTCTTATTTGCTTGATTAAATTGCACTACTGGTTCAAAGTCTCTGCTGGGATCGTAGCCCACACAAACACTTTTTGAATTTACACCATTCAGATAATACACTGTTTGAAGCAGTAAATTATTGCTATCACAAGATGATCGAGGAACGGGATGATGTCCAGACGGTCTCTTCCTCTTAATGGGCGGGGACTCTTTCTGCGATGGCGACAGCATGATGACTGACGATCGACGAGATATTATCTTACTTAAGAGGAATGAGGTGGAGGAGGGGTGGGGGAACAGTCGTTGGAGCAAGGCTCAACTTCTGCTTTGAGGCGGTTATATTGCAGCCATTGAGCGAGGGAATGAGCATCTCGGAGTGCGCACGTGCTGTTACGCAACTTATGGCATGGGTTCAGACAGGAAAAGGTGGGGAAGGAACATTTTTCAGGTGCTGGACAACGGAGTTCTTTCTTTAAGGAGATGAAGGTACGGTCTGTTAGGTCGGAGAGGAACTCACACTCGGCTTCGCTATATGCATACAGAGAGGTTGCTCCTTCAATGATGGCCTCCAAGGCGGGTAGAAGCTCCACATGAGAGATGAATCCATGATCGAAGGTGGTCTCCTCACAGTTTAGCGGGTCATGTAACCGCAGCTTTTTTCCACCAGCTATAAGCCTCCCATTCTTCTTAAAACTCCCCCAAAACAGACGATTTGAGTCAATATTCACTGCAGCCAGCTCTATCACCCCACCCTTAGAGAAACACACAGAAGTGACGATATGCATTCCGGAGAGTCTATCTCATCAATGACGTTTCTCCCCCCCGAAGCATGATATTTATTCTCGAGCAGCAATGCTGAGCCGCAGGATGACACCTCCTTTCACTCCTCAACTCGTTGAAGGTTAAGTGAAACAGCTTCAGAGCGCGGCAGTCGTTGAGGTGAGGGATGGTATGATGAAATTGTGTGAGGAATTTGTGTAGGGTGTATCCTAACGACTTACTAACTGCATAAAGACAACAGTATTCTCCGCAAATGTCAGAATGAAAACTTTGAATCTGAACCCGATTGTGAGTGCAAGCGAAAGGTTTCAAAAAATTTATAATATCCGGAACGAAAGGCACCAATCCATATGAGTCAAAATACTCTGCTATACCATTGAGAATATATATCGCCACCCAATGAGACCCAGGTAAGTATGAAGGATCTAAGTTCACTACGTATATGCCATTTATAGGAGAGTGGGGTAATTTATCGGAAGCGTAGACTCCGCGGAATATTTTTAGCGGATTCAATAACCTATCAATCTGTACACTATCCATTGCTAGACTAATAATTTGTGATAATGTTCCTGTTTTTATCAATTTCTAGCGAGGCATCGTATTCTGCAAATACCAAGCACGTTACTGTGTTTGTCAATTCTTTCTCGAATTTCGCCTCTATTCGCACCACACCACGATCTCCGAGACTTACATAATCTTCGTTTCCCGAATCGTCAGGTGTAAGATCGAACACTAGCATGAAATATCCATGTCCAAACATGTCGTACGTGATTTGATTACCCCTATCATAATGCTTTATTCCACTACCTGAAAATATGGTATCATATGCCCGCGCCCAATACTTTTTACTGCTGAAATTACATTCCAGTCCCTCGGAAGGAATCTGAACACCGTTTACAAAGAGTGAAAAAGTTTCCAGGGAATAGTGAGAGAGAGCAAATGGATTTTTCTCAACCCTACCAGCGTACGAGTCATTATCAACCATAGCAAATATTATAGTGTTGGGTATTCGACCAACAATCGCATTATCAATGCTCAGAGTTCTTCCACCGGAAGGAATCGTGAAAGATTTCATTTCCGTACGTTTGTAGTGATATCTAGCATTATTTTTTTCCAGCATGTTACTGTGTGCTACTAATATTGAAGGGTTGATGTCAAAATGTCGAACGTAAAGAGTCGCATCTAGTATTCTCATTACTCCTACCACTTCACCCATCAGATGAAATGCAGGGTTTGATATCATCAACCTGATTCCTATATCGACTCGATCTAACAACAACTGTGACTGATTGAACACGTCCACATGTAATTTACCATATAGCTCAACTTCGGCACTGTTCTCGAACCACGACTTCCGCTTTATGTAACCTGCATTGCTTTTAGTAGTATTATTAATATCATCCCCCGTATCCACTTCCCAACCTACGTTCCTCAAATGTGTTTTGCTAGCATCGACGCCATAATTTAACGCATTCTCAATATAGCTCCTGTAATGATAATTATCCTCCGAAGGAGTGACCAACGTCCCATTGAAATAAACGTTACACTGTTCAAAGAGGGAGTGGAGAATATTGTTCACAACGCCAGGTTGATTAGCATCACTAGACGTAAAATCTGTCAAGTCCGCCTTACACACTTTCACTCTCAACCTGAGGAATATACTATTCAAATCCTTGTAGGCATCACCGGAATCTTTAATCACGAATTCAATCACCGATCTATTATCCAGCGAGGATATAGGTTTATAGGAAACTAGTCGCTTTGATAAAATGTTAGTCTGAATGGGCGGATTGGGTTGGAATAAGTCCAAGGAGGTTAGCATATGCTCAGCCATGACTTAGTTGGAAAAAATATCACTATGCACGACCTTCTTCCCTCTTCGCCTTCTCTGCGAATGTCCTTTATTTTTCCTGACGCTAGTTTTTATTTTATTCAATCGTGGACGCTTAACCAGTCTCACCCCACCCCCACTCATGTTTTTTATTTTCTCCTCCGCTTTACGCTTCAAGTTCTGCCCCGCCTCGTTTAATCTTCCTCTCAATATCTCTTTAAAAGGCTTTGTTCCTAGATCGCTCAAGGCTGCCGCCCCGGCACTAACCGCCTCCTTACCAACCGTCTTCAACCCGCTGTAAAAAAGAGGTCTGGCAAAACGCCACAAGCCAGCAAGAAAATTTCCTATACCCCGCCCCTTTTGCACACGATACGATGCTCGATATATTGGTCCAATCTCCCCACCTGACTGCTTTAGGTAGTAAGCCAAATATCGATCCGCCACTGGAGCCATCTCGACGCTCAATGATCAATAAACTTATATTACGCCTTTTTTATAAAATGCAATACGACGATGGAAGATTGCTCACCACTACGAAATGGAATTGGATCTCCGAGTTTGTTTGTCAAAAGAATTTCAATGCTTTCAATGTTATTCTTTTCGACTGGGTGATAGAAAATGGGATTGAATGCCCAGTGTAAGTCTTGAGTGTTTAATATACGCAAGCATCGACTGAGCGAATCACCTACCAGTTGAGGTTTAATTATATCTGTGTAAACGTAAACGTTTTTGGAAGGAGACAAGATTTCTCTTTTCGTTCTACCGCTTCGCAATTTACGGTATTCAGATTTAATGTTCTTGAAATTCTTTACGAAATCCTCCGCAAGTGTTGATGAAGATGAATCCCACTGATAGAAACGGAGAAGAATACTTGATAATATCAGAATATCATGTTTTATTTTAGCCTGCTGTTCACCGTTGAAATCTTTAATCGATTTATCGAATAATTCCTTGAACGAATTATATGTTCCTGGCTTTAACGTATACTTAACATCATCCGTAATAATCTGCACGGAGTTTGGTGATAATCTCTCATTTATACCACTCTTTTTATCATTCACTGTCATTTTATCTGCGTATATCACTACATCATTCGCTATGTCAAGCCTTTTCTCTCCGCTAATCTCAAAAAATGATGGTTCGAAGGCAAAAGCTATGCTCTCGTACCTACCATTTGGAACGATGAAAAACGAACCATCCTTCAACTTTACTCTAACAATATCTTTATCCTCAGGCCCACCGATTTCACCCCGGACCAAACCCTGCTCGTTCCGAGTCCTGTTGTCCTTGGTTGAAGAATAATTTGTGATTTCTCTCAAAACGCTCTGCTTATCGTTATCCTTTACTCCCTCGATTGGAGGAATAGAAATCTCGGCCAAACCCACCATCCATTCACCATTTACCAAATCGAGACGGTGCGATAATCTCGTACGGAAATGTGAGATCGTGTTGTGAGGAAAATATGTTTTTGAACTATCACTAGGCAACGTAATGTAAAACTCGTTCATATTTTACGCACCGAAGAAGCGGAGATCCAAGAATTAAATGATTTGGGGTATCCTTGCCACTTTACAAAATACTCTAAATCACCAGCCCGCCCCCTACGCTTTAAAATTTTTTCAATCTTGTATTCCGTATCGGGGGAAAGGTTAACCCTCACTAACTCTTGCTCATAGAAACTACCCTTTATATCCTCACCGTTCAGATCTTTCAACTTGTACGTTGGTATCTCCCTCGACCGATTCACACCCTCAACTTGAAATATTTCGTTGGTATAATTGGGCGTATATCCTTTCGCAAATGGGCGTCGCTCCTTACTGATTCTGACGTAATCACCCCCTTTAAATTTAACATTTTTGCTAATAAGAGGTTTCCTTGTGCGACTAGCGATTGAGAATGCATTTCTCTCATTCACCTCAACAGGCTTAACTCCTAAGCTGGAATGTACGCTATTATTATAACTATTCACCAATTTGGATAATATATCCACGTAATTGTACGTTGAATATCTCGTAAAATACTTGTACATTTTTGATTTTAGAGTTCGATTGAAACGTTCAACGAGACTGGCCTTTATGTCTGGATTGTTTGTTGTGTAAAACTTTACACCACGTTTCGAGAGGAAATTTTTAAATTTACTATTCACAAATTCACCACCCTTATCGCTTTGAATTTTTAGCGGTTTTCTTTCGCGAAAAATATTATTAAACGCCTCGACTACCTCCTCTGGGCTCTTTTTCCGTAAAGCTCTCGCCCACCCATACCTCGAAAATAAATCAATCACCGTCAAAATATAACAATGTCCTCTGTTGAATTTTTTCAAACTTCGCATATCGTTCAGATCACATTGCCAGCATTCATCAATGTATGATACGATGTAACGATTTCTAGGGAATTTCTTCCTCATCGGTCTGTGGCGTGTGTATGCGTCTTGAGAATCTAGCCACTCGCGTATTGTCTTTCTCGAAATTCCAGTCGCTCGATTTAATTTCTCGACAGTGGAAAAACCCGCAGAGTGTTCTGGATCATTGTACACCTTCTCGATTATATCGTTATCCACTCGTCTCCGAATTTTTTCGGTTTCCTTTGTCGACTGCTTCGCCTCGGCATTGCTCTTGGTGACTTTTCTTTTTCGCTTCGTTCTGACCTCTTTCTTTTTCTTCTCTTTAGCTGTTTCGATATATTTCCCACCGCGTCTAGTCTTCCCTCTATACGTTCCCATGTCTTATCCAAATCAGCATTCGCTCGTTTCACATCGGCAAGCGATTTCCTCAGTGCGTGGGTCTCCTCCTCACTGTCCTGTAACCTTCTATGTGACTGGCTCTGACCCAAGGATTTCACTATCGGTATATGAATGGGCGATTTAATCTCGGAAACTGCGTTCAGATATTTATCTAGCACACGCTTGTACATGTACCATTTGTCTACGTCCTTCACACCTCTTTTCATCAAGATGGCTTTCATTTCAACATCTAATGCATTTAATCTCCTCTTCATTTGACCTCGCTCAAAAGCCTCAGGGTCGACTACGAGCATTTTACGCAAACTCATTTTCCGCCAATGAGGCTACCAATGACACCACTCAATATGGATCCGAGTAGCATTGGCAGAAAGCCTCCTTTCTGTACGAGAAGCGCGCGCTTTTTTTTAATGCTAATACCACGCGAAGCCAAGTTTCTCAAAGTATATCGATGCTTGAATAGTTTTCGCTTTAGCCTATTATTTATCTTATGTCTACGTTCAAGCGTATTCAAACAACATTCGGAGATGGCTTTAATCAACTCCGCATCCGATGCTTTTACTATAGCTGATCGCAACTTTGGTTTGGCAGATTTTAGCACATGAAGTAAATGATTATTGTTCTCCAATCTTTTCATCATGCACGGGCATGTAGATTACTGTGACCCTATCTTCAGGAAAGATTTTAGTACGGAATCTAAACCTTTCGTCCGTGTCCTGTCCGAGGTCTAGGACCAAATAGCCGAATGGTTCTTGCGTCACCTCTTTATATACCCTTTCCAATTCCTGCGATTTTTCAGGATAGACCTGCCGAGCCAAGTGACCGAATTGTAGTCGATCTCTAGGATTTTTAAATGCTACTATATACTTGGAATTTAGGGATATATTTCTCGCTTGCGGGCTCTGATAGAATATGTTTTGCGTGATTAAGAACACGGAAATGTTAAAATGATGGCTTCCTCTTGTGAACAATTTGCATACGTCTTTACTGTACGCTCCCTCACTCATTAGATCATCTAGCACGTACAACGTTGGCACGCCTACGAATTCTTCGAAAGGGGGTATTTCGGTTCGAAATTGAATTGGTGTACTCGTACGTATTCTTGGTTCACTTCCGCGACTGCAGCACCACACAATCTGATGTATTGAACTATCGATCATGTAAGGTAAATTTTTCAAGAATTTCGTCACGAACGTCGTTTTTCCACATCCCGAAGGGCCTGCGCAGATGCAAGTGAAAGGATGTTTCCAGACCAATGTCATGATTGGTACTGATCTCATTATAGCGCCTAATGGGTGTTTATAAGTATCAAAAATCTTCATTACCAAACGCCTCGCTATGCGTTCTCTTTCGCGGAATTTTGTAATGACCCCAAGCCATAGTATTAATCCCATCCTCGCAAATATATCTTTTGTCATCGCTTGCGTTTAGCGTGACTTTGTTCATTTGTACCGTGTACAATTCATGCTTATTACTTCGAATGACTGTCATCCTTCTGAATTCTGTGGAATTTTCATGCAGGCAACGGACGTAGTCGTTGAATTTTAGACATTTATCTTTGACAGATTTAGTTATACCCTTGGCTTTCTTTTTTTCCTTTCCACCCTCGACCTTGAAGGAATATAGTTTGCTTCTCAGACCTACGAAATGAGTCATAATTAAAGAATTACATTCGTCTTTAAATTTCCCAATGACTCTTTTGTTCTTCTCAGAGTAGCAAGGGTGAGACTTTGGGTAATTTGATGTATCAAACGCATCCAGGTTGCTTAATATGTCCTCATTAATGTCATTTGTGTAAATTTGGTAAATAAACGAATCGGTATCGCTGTAGGAAAGGGAGATGTTCTTACCGTATTTTGGCAACATTGTCTGATAGTGAAAGTCATACATTAATGTCTTGCTGAGGTCTAAAACACAGAAACCTATGTATATCGGTTTGTTCATTTTGATAGTCGCCTTTCGCATGTGAACGGCCACCAGAGACTCGTTGAAAATCGTTCTGTCCAAAAATGTCGATTTATTGATTAACTTTTGTAATTTTTTTTCGTCAGTCACTAATTGTATGTTAATTCTTTTTCGCACATTCTCCATCGTCTTGCCAAATACGGAATTATTCATGAGCTTGTAGAAGTCTTTTTGGAAGTCATTAGTGGCTAATTGCCTTCGATTAGTGTTCAAGTCAATATATGTCTTTAACCAAGGGGATTGACTAAATTCGATGATTCTATGTACCTTTTTCATAACAAGTCCAAGGGAAAGAGCCTGCTTGAGGTTGACATAGTGAATAACGTATTTAGTCCGACCCTCGAGCGTGGTAATTAACTTTTTATGTTTTCCACCGGGTGGGACTCGGTTTTCCGGACAAAGCGGGAAATCGGAATGACTATCGTGAAGAGACTGCGGATACTCGAGATCAACTTCCAAAATATATCCCTTTTCGTTTTCATTTGAAATTTTAGCGACCTCAAAATTTGAAATTTCCATAGGGGAGAGCCATCGAAAATTTGCATATGGGAGTGGCTGGGAGAGCGCCCAACCATAGAGATTATTCGCGTCGAGATAGGTAATGAAGTTAGACTCAGCTTCGGGATCATAATTTTCCAAATATTTATTATTTGCCTCGCAATATCTTTTGCAGCATTGTGATATTCCCCCGCGAATACCTGCCTCAAACATCAGGAGCATGTCGTAATCTGTTAAAAGTTCCAACTCAATTTCTGTATGCTTCAGCATAGCGTCAAAAGCTAACCCCGGAGCAGTGTAATACCACGCAGGGTCAAGCTTGTATGCATCAAAACAAACGTCTCTGAAATTCTCGAAGACGTCGGCTAAAAGTGTGACGTCACTTATAAGATAGACATCACTATAATCCCCCAATGTTTTGCATTCGAATGATGCCCAAACGTTGGAAGCGTGAGCGTAATCTTCCTCTGAAATATCGTCGCCTGTGAGCCGATTATGAAATTTTTCTCTATCCGGAAGTGAGGTTTCATCTAATCGTTCCAGTGAATCAGTGTAGTCGTATGGATAAACACCCTTTCGTGTAACCAAATGTGTCATCTCGTTGAATGTTTGCTGGGTGTATTTAAAAGTCTTCAGATTTGAGACCAAGGACGCCAGAGAAGCAGACATGAACCGATACGTATCGATAAACCGAATGTTAAAATTGTCATCGACAGACTTTGCGAATGTAATGTACTTTTCCTCAGAATTTGGTATTACGAATATTCTCCTCTCGTCATAATCTAACTCGCGGACAATGAAATGACCATCGTATGATGAAAGATTGTGGATGAAGACTGGTAAGAAATTCGGCATTCTATACTGCATGTTACAAAACTGATGCGCTGCACCCCTAAATCGTCCTGTCAAGTGATCGTGATCTCTCACGCGATCCTCGTTAAGTTGTTTCCCGCAAATGTGACAATCCACTGTCTCCTGAAACACGCTCTCCTCATCGGGAGTGAGGGGGTTCATGGGGACGGTATCTTTATACAAAGCACGTATTTTATCCGCCTCTTCTTTCATTCGCTCAATAAACACACGCGCTGCGTTCGGTCCTCGATATAACTGAGGCCTTTGACATCCATCAGGTGTGATTACCATATAGCAGAAACTAAATGGTGTGTGTTTTTGTATCACGTTCGTGTAGGATGTATGTGAAGAGGGTTCACAAGTGCTCACATTTTCGAGAAGGCATTCAAAGTCAACGTATATGACGTAATCTACTCGAAGGGAATAATTAACGTGAGTGAATTTTAAAATGCTATCACTCTCGTCAGGCATTACAATTTTACTCGGTTTCCCCACCCCTTTGCATAACTCCCGATGTTCTTCTAGTTTGGTCTCATCGTAGTAGTGCGTGAGGCAACGTTTGCAAATGTGGATTCTATGAGTGCGTGTAATTTGCGAGCGAATCAATCTATTAAAATTTTTGATCCAGCAAAAGTGTGAAGTTTCATCGTTTGTAACAAAAAGCAAATCTCTATGATCTTCTAGCTCTAGATCGACAACTTTCATCGGGTAAACCTCATTTTTGTCTGTTAGACCAAAAACGTTTATCGAAATATTGTTTGCTCGCTCAAATTTGGGGATATCTTTCAATTCTACAGGATATTCTATACAGTTCCAATTATAACTCGTGCGAAACGCTTCCGTATTATACTTGCAAACCCGTTGAGGTTTTAGAGCTACGTTTTTTGCCCAAACAGCGTACTTGAAGCAGTATATATCCTCATTTTGCACGTTGATTACAGCTTTGCTGTTTTTGATTTTAGGTGGTAGCTCTATATACGTCGATCCCCGAAAAGGCGTATATTTATTTATACGCAATTCTAATCCGATTACATTAGCAAGGCTCCATCCGGACCCCTTTGCTTGGAATTCCGACTTCTCCTTGAGCAATTTTGAAAAAGCCTCGTTCAATACTTCTCCCATATTATCCGCAGATAAGAGACGTCTATTGTTTGTCTTGAAAGATGCATCCATTTCCTCTCTCTCACCTTTATGAAATTTACAAATTAAAATAAGATTAAATTTAATCGATTTTTTTGCAATTGCCTGTTCTAGTAATTTCTCGGCTACCTGTTCTTTAATGTCGTCGAGGAAAGAAATTACGTCCCCACCTTTATCCTCCTCTGGAGTGATCCAGAACGTTTGAAGTCTAGATCGGATAGCAGATTCCACCTCAATAAAGCCTCGACCTAGTTGGTTCGTCACCTTCTGTCTGTGCAAATTCGTATTTTCGTGTTGTAAAGCCTCATCTGTGTTGTAGTACACTTCGCAATAATTACAAAATTTTCTACCCTTTACCTCGTCTAGCGCCTCTTTCATCCGTGTGAAGGTTTCCATATCATTTATAACATCATTATCAAAAACAACACGTCGATGAATGTTCATGATTGCCTGTTCTAGTTCCTGTGAGGTGAACTGACGAGAATTGAAATTATTTAAAATTTCTGCGATTGAATGCATGTTTTTTTTGTAAGGTAGCGGAAAAGTGGGTGCTGTAAAGATAATCGATACCGCGAATAAGTCTATCCAAATATATTTTAAAAGATTAAAATCGAAACAAAAAAATGTTTTTTTTACTCACTGTGAATGTCTGTAGATGGTGATGAAGATGATGAAAGCTTCTGTGGAATTCTTCCGAATCTCTCGAAATCTCGATGGGAAATGGAAAATGTTCTCTCCACCGTAGAGTTTTATATATAAATTAGTTTACTCAGTGTATCTCGCGTACGGGTAGCGATTGGAACTTGTTCCCATGAACGACGACTATGAACTAACCGAGGTGTGTGCGGTCTTGCCTAGCAGAAAGATCTAGGTCTAATGCCTTTCACTTCTCGCTTCAGTAGAAGTCGAAGGTGGGGGAAAAAAATATGCGCTGACGAAGCGAGTATCTAAGGTGAACACGACCTCTATAGTAACCTCTATATGAGTCATCCTAGATATACGTATGTAGGTCGTGGTGTGGGGGGAGAACTCAAATGCAATTGCTATAATGATGAAGGTGAACCTTAGTCGGATGACTGTTAGCCATCCTTTCACTCCATCACCGGCCGCACGCAACGAGGTGTGTTGTATTGAACTAAAAAAACCTTACAATGAAGTCGGCATCCATTTCCTTGTTCATATAAATACATCAAATGTACTCAATCCTATACTTCATTTTCCCATGTGCTTTGAAAGCTCTACTATGACTCGTTTTATACGTTTAAACCGATCACAGTTTACTGAAGTAAATGCTTCTGCATATGCTCTACATAATATTCAGAAATATTTTAGTTTCATCGGTTTACCACCCCTTTATACTCTATGTCTGAGAGTCGTGGCATCATGCTTGGAAAGAAAAACGGATACATATAAACTCAGTCTTCCGCAGACAGTGTGTACCGATTTAGTATATTATATAGAATGTAATAGGAAAATCCTATGGAAACGGTGTTTGGGGGCTTTGTCAGATGATTCCATGTTAGATTATGAATTGGAGATTAATAATATTGAGTTTAATTTTAATACGCGTCTAACACCATACGCATATCAAATTTTGCTGGATAGACCTTTTGATTTTCTTTATGATATGCAGTCTTATATAGGAAGCCCATTTCACATGGTGTTGATGCACTATAGTTTTAGTTCAAAGTATACGGCAGCTACATTTTGTTTGAAGTGTGCATCATCAATTAGACCGTTTAAACCCTTTAGCGTATATCTATATATACATCACACGGTTTTAAATGTAATCGAGACGGAATCTGTGATTCAGCGGAGTGATTATTGGTGCTCTAACTGTGTTAGGACGCCTCTGTTTGCATTGATTGATAAGTCGGACTGTTCATCTACATTTACCAGACATGAAAGTTCGTCGTCAGAAGATGATTCGTCCTCTGACTCAAGGGAATCGTATACGTTCGCCTTCAATACTCATAAAAGGCGTAAGAATTATTCTAATTATCTAGAGTATCACCGTGCCTTGAAGCGGAAACGAGTGGGTTCTTATTTTTCCTCGGACACCTTTCTAGATTCAGATTCTGAAGGACAATGCTGGTAAGTAAACTAACCTTCCTTGGTGAATCAAAGGTTTCTTTCACTTAATTCAGTATATAAGTGCTCGTTTTGCTGGGAGATATTCACTCGCATCTGCAGATCGGTTCGTCTCGTCTCCTACGCCATCTCGTCTCCTGCACCGTCTCGTATCCTGTGACATCTCATCTCCTACACCGTATCGTATCCTGCGCCATCTCGTCTCCTGCACCGTCTCGTCTCCTGCGCCATCTCGTCTCCTGCGCCGTATCGTCTCCTGCACCGTCTCGTATCCTGTGACATCTCGTCTCCTGCACCGTCTCATCTCCTGCGCCATCTCGTCTCCTGCACCGTATCGTATCCTGCACCGTCTCGTATCCTGCACCAGCTCGTATCCTGCACCAGCTCGTATCCTACGCCATCTCGTCTCCTGCACCGTATCGTATCCTGCACCGTCTCGTATCCTGCGCCATCTCGTCTCCTACACCATCTCGTCTCCTGTACCATCTCGTCTCCTGCGCCATCGCACACCTTCATCACAGGTTAAGTTTTTTTTAAATGTACTTTTTACATCAAAGTATTCATATGTAGCATATTTATCTTAAATTATTCTTTTTCATTCTAACGCTGTAGAATGCTTGTTGCTATCAAGAAATTACATCCGCTTGCAATCATTCCTGAATCTAGTTATGACTGTTCGGCTGGATATGATATTGCTGCTATTCAGGATGATGTTATTCCTAAAAGGGGGCGTTGTCTTGTGAGAACTGGATTATCTCTTGAGATCCCAAAGGGGTTTTATGGAAGATTAGCGTCTCGGTCGGGTTTATCATTAAAATTTGGAATTGAGGTGGGCGCTGGGGTAGTCGATGGAAATTATAGAGGGGAAATTAAAGTACTCCTTTATAATCATAGCAACGAGGATTTTATAGTAAACAGGGGGGATCGGATATGTCAAATTATATTTGAACATATTGCTACAGACGTCATTTTTGTTGCGACCAATGACCACTTTTCACCAACTAGTCGAGGTGTGAGTGGATTTGGCAGTTCAGATACTAATTAAGGTAGTGATACTTTTTATGATATGTAACTTTATTCAATAAATGATAATTTAAATATGTAAAACAACTATTTTTAATTCTTTTCTAGGATGAGTTCCGTTACCCCTACCACCACCGTATCTGCCGCCACCGCAACTACGACCAACTACAACGTTGCCAGTAGGTTCGCCGCCGACATCGTGACTCCTAGGACGTCAATCCGGAGCAAGTTACTCCTCGCCCAGGAGAGGGCTAGGTACCTCAGGAAGGAGGACCTGGTGGAGGGGGAGGAGTATTGCGTGGAAGAAATCCGGGAGTCGGGTAGTCGCTTTGGTGGCCTGCTGGCGGAGATCTTATTCGGTGGGGTGAAGAGGGGGATATTCCTCCCCAAGTATTTTAAGTTAAGCAAAAGTGAAATAAAATTGTTTAATGAAGATGCTTGGGGGGAGAATTTGAAACTAAAAAAAATAAATGGCCAAATAATTTTGGCATAAAATTTGAAAAAATTGTCTTTATTATTATAGATCATATGACTCGTATTACCTGAACAATTCCCTTCACCGGGTCTAACCTTTTTTTAACACGTTGCAGTTGGGTGGTATGGTATCCTCGGGCTGTGCTCTCATGCTCATGTTCCCGGGTGGATGTATGACCTAATCATAGTCCCCTAATGCTGCAGATGAGTGGATGGGGGTGTATGTTCTCCCGGGCAGAGGTGTGACGTCGGCCTAGCTCAGCTAGAGTGCGCAAAAGTGAAAGGGAATAGAGCTTCGCGGATGACCTCGGCCTAGTTCGATCATTTTGATATCTACTCTTACCATGGTAGACTGGATCATGATCACAAAATTAGAGAAATTCATTGCCGAACTGATAGATTCAAAATGTCCTTTTCATTAGAGATACTAATAACGGTAAATTTTCCAATCGGAGAGTAGCAATGGATAGCATTGGTAGCTGCATGTTGGTATTAGTACTTAAAGCTATCCTTACTAACAGAATGTTTGTGCATGTTTGCTTTGCTATTTTGATATTTTTTAAATAGTGAAGTTCTGACTAGTATATTAATATTATTCCTTTTTTATGTTGATATGTAGTGCATGTTTGGTGAGAAATCACCCCCTGCCACACACCTTTGTGGTGGCTTGCAGGGTATTATGTAGATGTTTAGTGTTTGGAATCGATCCCGGATAAAATAAGGCGTTTCACTCGGACGCTTCGTCATTCTCGGCTCTCGTCTCATTAAATAGACTTCATCCTATTTTCATTTGCAGAGGTGTTTTAGGTCCCCCAAAAGGAGGAATATCGGAGTGTCCTCACAGGAACCCCTCTTTGCCCCAATAATCAGCAATGGACCCACGCCCAAAGGCAGGAAATTGCTGTTTCCAATGCTTTTACCGATATCTCGAAGAAAATTTTCCGTTTATTGACGAGATAAGTATTCGCGCTGAGCACCCTGAAAGTGAACAAATGGAGTCGGGTAAGTTCATGCTCTTATCAAGATGGAGTGAGAGGGAGGGCGATAATATTTCCACGAAGTTAGGCAAGCGGTAAATAAAGAAGGGTTAGGAACCGTCGGTAAACATCTAAATAATACCCTGCAAGCCACCTCAAAGGAGTGTGGCAGGGGGTGAATTCTCACCAAACATGCACTACATATCATGCATTTAAAAGGATTTGTATTTGTATACTGTTTTAAACTTCACTTTTTAAAAAAGATAGAAATTGTAAAGGAAACATGTTGTTAGTTGGTTTAGCTTCAAGACCTCATACCAACATACAGCTACCAATGATATCCATTGCTACACTCGTATTGGACATATTTACCGCTATTCATATCCCGAATTGTACGAGGAAAAAAGGACATTTTGAATCTGTGAGTTCGGAAATCAATTTTTCTAATTTTGTGATTATGGTCCAGTCTGACAGTCCAGCCCAGTCCAGTTGGGGTTCGCAAAATATTTTTAACATTATCACTGAAAATATGGTCTTGGAATTTGTTTAAGAGATTAAGTCTAAATTTCAACCTGCGATCTGACAATGATTCCCATTTTAATTCATTTAATAAAGTTATCGTACCGTCCCTTTGCAAATCTTGCCGATCTTCGCTGCACTCGTTCAAGTGCGCTATTTAGACCGATTTCGTAGGGATCCCGTACACCGGCAGCATATTCCAAATGAGAAAAGAAGCGAAGAAGAGAGCGTCGAACTCACGGTCATAGAATTGGAAGTCGGACAACGTACCTCTAGTGTAACCGCCTCTGGTCTAAACGATCACATTCGATTAACTGGCTGCTACCGCAAAGAGCCCTGATAATGTCCTTCGTCGTAAAGAAGCCTCGGGAGAGTCCCATTCCGAGAAGAAAACGACCCCATTCACGGTGCGAGTTTCGAACGACCATATACTATCGGTATTTCGATTTCCATCACGAGTACGAAACAAGAAAATGCGGAACGATTCGTCGATTGTCGGCAAGCTCCCCCTACGGGAAAAAAAGCGAGAGGGTTTTGCACACATAAGAATTATCTAATTCTATATCTACGAAATACCCTGCAAGCCACCTCTAGGGTGTGTGGCAGGGGGTGCATCCACACCAGGAACAATGATACAATAAACACTAATGAACAACGGAAAACAAACACTATGCATTTAAAAGTAATTAGGGTAAAAAGGAAAAAAAAACTACCAAATCCCAATCATGCAGGACACACCCACGAATACCATGCATGCCTTGAAACCCGACACCAATTTCATAGATACTCATGAATGCAAAAAAAAAAAGATGAATTACAGGTGAACTCTCACCAAACATGCTACTTTGCTACTTTGCTAACCTACTTTGGAGTTCGCAAAGTATTTTCAGCGACATATATCTATATCTACGAAATACCCTGCAAGCCACCTCGAGGGTGTGTGGCAGGGGTTGCATCCACACCAGGAACAATTAAACAACAAACAAAAATGAACTCCACAAAGCAAGCACTGCACCTTTAAAAGTAATTGGGGGAAAAAGAAGAAAAACTACCAAATCCCAATCATGTAGGACACACCCATGAATACCATGCATGCCTTGAAACCCGACACCAATTTCATAGATACTCATGCATGCAAAAAAAAGGCATTGCATGCAAGTCACACGTTTATTTGAACATGCAGGTAATAAAAAAATAAATATAAATAAAAAAACTTTAAAAAATAAAAAATACTATCGACCTACTCTGAATATTACCTCTATAATTATTACAGATTTACGCGATGTCTAACGTTCTGATCTCGAATCGTACGCGGAAAAAATGACATTTTAAACCTGTCCGTCCTGCAATCTATCTCCCTAATTTTATTAGAATTATCGAGCCTACCATAATAAGTCGGAGGCAGTAATATATGATTAACGTCAATAATGAAATGTCCCTCCTTAGATTTTCCCAGAAGATTAAGTCTATAATTCAGCCTGCGTTGTGACAGCGATTCCCATCCCAATTCGGCTAACATACCAGACAACTGCTTTCCCAATCGTTACACCCTTTTACATATCTCGCCGCTCTTCTTTGTACTCGATCTAATTCGTAAATTAAGCCTGCTTCATAAGGGTCCCATATGCTCGCAGCATATTCTAAGTGTGGTCTAGCAATTGAAAAATAGCAATTTGCGGCAAAGGATTGTCCTGAGCGGTAGAAAGTGTTTTAAGGTTAGTTTTTGATATCGATCCCCACATTGCGATGTGAAGTTTTCCTTCACAATTGTAAAATTGCCATGGAAACGGTGTAGTTACGTAGAGTTACAGTGGATGCTGAGGGTGTACCTGCGCACCAATTCTCGCGTATCACTGGGGGCTGATGTATTGACGACGCCATGTCGCCGAGTGCATGCTTAAACTGGCGGATTTTAACAGGTACGTTAGTTTGAACGAAACCCTCCCCCTCGTTATTCCTCATAGATTTAATTCGTCAACTCTTTTTTCCCGGCTTCATCTATGTAGATTTGACGACATGATGTCACCGAGTAAGGCATACGAGCCCTCCAGGACATTGTCTTCGCGTGGTTTCGTGTTTTCTCGTCTGAGGGTGCGTTCCTAAACTTTCCCTCAGCTCCGCTTTTGTTTGCATGCATTTATCTGGGCCTATTCATTGCATCCTTGCACAACTAATCTTGCATTCTTAGATACGGTTTTATTTTCCCATTTTTTTGTTGAGCAACCTTTGCACCCAAATTCGCAAATGTTGACATTCAACAAAAATTAACAAAAAAAATTGATTGAAGTTAGTTTGGTATCAGTTAATGCATAATATTAACGGTTAAAAGTTATCTCATTTAAAAAGTAACGATTAAATTAAATAGTTATCCATATTCTCAACGATTATTTTTAATCTTAATTTTTTTAAAACATTAATCCCAACTATGCCACGTACATCTACATCTACATAATACCCTGCAAGCCACCATAAAGGTGTGTGGCGGGGGGTGAACTCTCACCAAACATGCACTACATATCATGCATAAAATTTGTAATTAAAAATTTTAATAGCAGAGCAAACATGCAAAAACATGCTGTTAGTTGGGTTAGCTTTAAGTCCTTATACAAACATGCAGCTACCAATGTTATTCATTGCTACACTCGTACTGGATATATTTACCGTTATTCATGTCCCTAATAGTACGAGGAAAAAAGGGCATTTTGAATCTGTCAGTTCGCTAATCAATTTCTCTAATTTTGTGATTATGGTCCAGTCTACCATAGTAAGGTGGGATCCGCAAAATATTTTTAACATCATCACTGAAAATATTATCTTGGAATTTGTTTAATAGATTAAGTCTAAATTTCAACCTGCGATCTGACAATGATTCCCAATTTAATTCATCTAATAGACTGGTTACGCTAATAAGGTTATCATACCTGCCCTTTACAAATCTTGCCGATCTTCGCCGCACACGTTCAAGTTCATTATTTAGACCGATTTAGTAGGGATACCATACACTGGCAGCATAGATACTAACCATGATGCTGCATGTGACCCTATTATATAGCATGCTTCCATGTAGTAGCCTAGCTGCATGTTAATAGTGTATGTTTGGCGATCTTCACCCCCTGCCACACACCCTCGCGGTGACTTACAGGGTATCGCCTAAATGTAGATGTGGATGCAGCTAAAATTAAGAGAAAATTCAAAAAACCCACATCTACCTGATGCTCTACATACCACTGCATAGGGCATTGGTAGCTCCATTTTTCTTTTCCTCTTGATGTTGTTAACAATCGTCTCCTCAGTTTAAAATTAAAGAGAGGCAACATTTTCATCAAGGTGTAAAAAGAAATGCAAGAATGAAAATGGAAGAAATGAAAAGAAAATATGTCACTTCGTGTATTTCACTGACAATTTTTTATCGCACGACCTGGTTTTTGACAAAGGTTTACGAAAGGGAAGTAGTCCTTAGTATTATGCAATGTGAATTAAAGGAGTGCTTCGATTACTGAGGTGTGAAGATTGATACGAACTCCTTAATTCCTGTGATTTTTCCTTCACCATAATGGGCATAGCGGGAATGTCACAATATCTATATCTACGACATACCCTGCAAGCCACCTCGAGGGTGTGTGGCAGGGGGTGCATCCACACCAGGAACAATGACACAGCAAACAAAAATGAACACTACAAAGCAAACACTACACCTTTAAAAATAATTGGGGAAAAAAGAAGAAAAACTACCAAATCCCAATCATGTAGGACACACCCACGAATACCATGCATGCCTTGAAACCCGACACCAATTTCATAGAACCTCATGCATGTAAAAAAAGGCATTTCATGCAAGTCACACGTTGATTTGAACATGCAGGTAATAAAAAAAAAATATCGCATCATTCTCCAGCATTACACATGAATGGCATGCACCCTCTGAACAAAATTGCATTATATCTTGCTAATTGGGCGTCGCCGATAAGTAAGTAAGGATGTTCTTCACATAAGGCGTAGAGATATTCTTGTCATTTCAGGGCTGCATTAATATTTCACTCGTGCGCCGTTACTTTCCGTCTACCTGACCTATCACATTGAACCCCTGAGCTTCATTTTCCGGGAGATGTTTTTAAGATTTAGAGTTCGTGGCATTTGGCGATGAGGGTGATCAATAATGGGCCTCATGGCATTTTAAACAAATGACATTTCAGGAGGGGAAATATATTATTCTCAGATCTGATGCTAGCAGTTAAAATTCGAGTTTTGTGTTTTAGCAGTACGTGTCTTCTGTATCTCTCTCTATAGTATCATGAGATAAGCCCGGGGCCGGTCCGAGAGAATTTCTCCACACAAGCGGGATAGCGTTCGGCGCCCCAAGCATTTTGTTGGCTCCCATCGCAAACAATTGTGTTTTTGTTGTTTTTTACGATCTCAATAGGACCTTCGAGCCTTAAAATAATGAACTCTTACTTACACGTTATGGACATGGATTATTTCTTCATTTAAATTAAATATTGCGAAGGTATTGCACTGTAATTTTATTGTTTTATCCAATGGGCTACTGCCATTATTCAAAATGTTTACAGAATAGAAACAAACGCACAAAGAACTAGTTTATTGTAAGATCTGGTGTTTTCCCGGCGAATAATGTGTGTGAAGATCTCTCGGAAACGTCGGAGGAAGATATGGAGAACCTGACCCGGTGTGAAACCCGAGAGATCTTCACACAAATTACTTTATTGATTTTGAAGCATTTACAACTTTGAAAAAAAATGTCTTGATTCTAATTAATAAACTTATAGGAAACTAAAGTGTAGTGGTGGCATTAGGGCTTTTGGGGAGGGGGGCATTGGCTCTCTATAGAGAGTAGATAGTGAGTTAAAAGAACAAATTCTTATTTTTAATAAATTATATATAAAACAAAGTAATACAATAGCTTGTACATTTGTTAAAATTTTCATCGTGTATATACTAGAAGATATTTAGGTGTAACAATCACTAAAGATTTATCGTGGGGAAGACACATCCGGGAAATATGCGGCCGTGCGAAGAGAAAGCTAGGATTTATAAAAAGAGTACTTGGGAAATGTGATGAGAAGACAAAAGAGCGATGTTACTTTTCACTAGTTAGGCCCCACCTTGAGTATGCAGCCAGTGTATGGGATCCGAATGAATAAGGTTTGATCAGAGAACTAGACAGTGTGCAGCGTAGAGCAGCTAGGTTCGTCAAAAGGTGTTACGATAGGTTGAGTAGTGTATCAGAATTAATAAAAGAATTAGGGTGGGAATCATTATCAGACCGTAGGGTAAAGTACAGATTGAATCTATTAGAGAAACTTCAATCGGATAGCTTTACTGAAGATGTTAGGCACATATTAAAAACACCAGCTTATTATGCTAGATTCGACCAGATAAATAAGATTAGAGAGATAGATTGTCGTACCGATATATTCAAAATGGCATTTTTCCCCCTTACTATAAGAGAACAGAATAGGCAACATAGCAAAGGGATAGGCAGGGGAAATATTTTAGAGTAGTCTGTAGTGCATGATGCATGTATTACCCCTTAAATACTATAAATAATAACAATCTAGTTGCATGAGACTCTATAGTTGCTTGTTTGCATGTTAGTAGTGCATACTTGGTGATCTTCACCCCCAATTACAATGCAAAACGTAAGTTTTAAAATATTGAATACAACTGATTGATGTATGTATGCTTTGAAAATCACCGTACCTTTATCAAACCAAAGGGATTCGATCCATCTAAATTATCTACATCTACATCTACATAATACCCTTCAAGCCACCATAAAGGTGTGTGGCAGGGGGTGACCACCAAACATGCACTACATATCATGCATAAAAAAAGGATCAGTACTTTTATAGGTACTGTTCAAAACTACGCTATTTAAAAAAAGATAAAAATAGCAAAACATACATGCAAAAACATGCCGTTAGTTGGGTTAGCTATAAGTCCTTATACCAACATGCAGCTACCAATGTTATCCATTGCTACACTCGTACTGGATATATTTACCGTTATTCATATCCCTAATAGTACGAGGAAAAAAGGACATTATGAATCTGTCAGTTCGGCAATCAATTTCTCTAATTTTTTGAGTATGGTCCAGTCTACCATAGTAAGTTGGGGTCCGCAAAATATTTTTAACATCATCACTGAAAATATGGTCTTGGAATTTGTTTAAGAGATTAAGTCTAAATTTCAACCTGCGATCTGACAACGATTCCCAATTTAATTCATTTAATAGACTGGTTACGTTAGTAAGGTTATCGTATTGTCCCTTTACAAATCTTGCCGATCTTCGCTGCACACGTTCAAGTTCGCTATTTAGACCAATTTCGTAGGGATCCCATATACTGGCAGCATATTCCAAATGAGGTCTTACAAGGGAAAAGTAGCTGATTTCTCGTACATGATCGTCACATTTACCCAGTACTCTTTTGACGAATCCCAGTTTACGATTCGCTTCACCCATTATTTCACGAATGTGTTTACCCCAGGAAAGATCATTTGTCAGTCTTATTCCAAGATATTTAATGGATTATCATGTGGTCCGGCACATTCTGACATCCCAATCAAGTCAGTGACACTGCCGCATTCCGTTTCTATCGGGGACTATTTTTTACGATAAAAACAAAGAAACATGATTTACTCATCCTTACTCATAAGCCTAAGCCATAAGTAGTTCTCCTGATTTTCAGTAACGATACCATTGAATTTTTAATATTTGGTGGCCACTCTCTCCTGATTTTTATAAAAAGTTTTTATAATTGTAAAATTAAAAAGTGTTCATTTCAAATTTTGTTGTAGATTTAAATTTTAAAAATACAAACCAGAATATAAGTTTGGTAACGAATTAGCAATTAAGAAATAAAATAAGTTCTTACTTGTAATGGTATAGCTTCGACTCTTGAAGAGACAGTTGTAGTTGCCCTGTCATCACATGAACTCTGTGTTTCCCTGTTAGATATGGTTCGATGCTTGTAGATGGCAGCGTGAAAAAAATTCTCATCGCCTTAGCTTGCTTCTGATTCAATTTCTTGCGTTCTTCTTTTGCGATAAAAGGCACCGGACAATTTCTCTTTGTCAGACATATTTTCGTTAGTGAATCACAAGATAGTAATAAAATACTGTAATTTTCAAACGCACCCGAAAAATGTACCCATTGGAAATTGGTAACGCGTACACAGAACAAGAGCACTCCACAACATTAACTGAAAGCCTGCGTCGTTGTTTCTTTGTTTAGACTGTGATAAGTCAACGCCAGATAAGGTGACAACATTGGCAGAGGGGCTCTCGAGCTGTAGAGGGGGCTCACTTCTAGAATAAAGATTACTTTGTAACTTGTAGAACGAGATTATTAAGTATAGATCCAGTTTCATTGCACAGGCGACATCTCAGGTGCCTATGCGATGAAACCGGTTGTATACCAAATAAATCTTGTAGGATGTTACTACGTTTTAGGGCACGATAGCCGAAATGACTATCATAGGGATTTTACCCTTATAGCTAGCTCTAGGATCTCGTCTACCTGCCGGAATATGTACTCGTAAATTTAGGGATATGAATAGTGGCAAATATGTCCAATAGGAGTGAATCAATGTGTAGCACATAGGTAGTTGCATGTTGGTATAAGGACTTTAAGGTAACCCAACTAACAGCATGTTTTTGCATGTTTGCTTTGCTATTTTTATCTTTTTCAAATAGTGAAGTTAAACTAGTATATTAATACTAATCCTTTTTTATGCATGATATGTAGTGCATGCTCGGTGAAATTCACCCCCTGCCACACGCCTTTATGGTGGCTTGCAGGGTATTATGCAGATGTAGATGTACGTATTCTTTATTAATGACTATGAATTTCCACCAAGTGGAGCCTGTGATTTTGAATATATCTACAGATAGTTTATTCTTCGTCGCAGAGTGTTTGCTCTTTTGCGAACCGCACATATGGTATCCCTGTTAGTGCCATAAACATATGGTTAAAATTTTGTTATTCACTTATTGTATATTTGCAAAAAACAGAGTAGTTTTATTCTTTTGTCACACTTTGGCACCCCAAGCGATTGCTTGTGTCGCTTGGGCCTAGAACCGACCCTGCCTAAGCCGTCACATTTTTTTGCGAGGTTTGATTTTTTAAAACAGAATTTGGACCAATTTGAAACTCGGTAAAACATTAAATGCCCTAAAATCGCAGAATATCAGCTACTTTTTAGTGAGCTGATAGTCCAGGTTTCGGTTTTTGGCCCTTTTACATTTCCCCATAACATTACACATTAAAATAGGCTTTTCGGCATAGAGCATTATTTTCTCTTCGGAAATTAAACTATAATTTATTAACCTACAAACACTGAAATTAATCCGCAAGATAGACAATAGCATCTTCTTCTGGCTTTCCAGGTTTAGGCATTTTGCCTACTACGGCTTCATCATCGTAATCTGTCTCCCAACACCTCTTCTCCCTGAAGGCTAATAATCTAAGACCTTTCTGGGAATCATTTCAAGAGGCATTAGCTCAGCATGTTCTGTCCATCATTCTTTGTAATCCATTGCTACAGGTTGCATTTCTAATTCTTGCTTCATGTCTTCGTTTTTTATGTGGTCCAGCCATGTAACGCCTTTCACAGATCTAAGGAATTTCATTTCTGACGTTTCAATCCGTTTGAAGTCTCTTTTTTTTAGGTGTCCAGGCCTCTGATCCTTATATTTTTTGTGGAGATCTTCATGCTTGTATACCAAATAAATCTTGTAGGATGTTAGGTACTACGTTTTAGGACACGATAGCCGAGATCACTAAGTCATAGGGCTTTACCCTCATATCTCAAGGATCGCGTCTACCAGCCGGAATATTTGTAAGTTTGTAACTTTAATACAAAAAAATTCTCAATTTTATAAAATTAAAAAAACAGGACTTTTTACGTTACAACCGTTGTAAGAATATTTAAATTCGTTACAATAGTTTAAGTTTGCCGTCTAATAACGCAAAATTAAATAAGAAAAATTATGGAGTGCTAGTGTTTCTTTAGGTACTTACTGATGTTTATTCGTCATTTGTATTCAAACTCGAGTGCACATAAATTCTGCAACGACAGTAAACCTGTAGACATCTTAACTTATTGGAAAATATCTGTATAAAAGGGTGCTATCAGTACCAACGCCATTTGGCAAGTTTCCCAAATTTGAAGTTGTTGAATGGGGGCGTTTTATTCGGAACCGAAATCGCCATTTTGTACTTGAAATGGTTAGATGAAGTAATGAGAGCTTCTGATTTGGCTTAATTGAAAATTTCCGAAGACTATAAAATCCAAATGCCAAATTAATTATGGAAAACGATATCTCCGAAACCAGTTTTTCGATTGTCAAGGCAATCATCAACGGGGAGAGCAAGGCAGAACAGGTCAGAACCTGTCGGGAGCCAAGCGGAGAATGAAATGGTTAGATGTAGGGATGGGTCGGTTCGGTTCTTCGGTTCCACCGGTTCTTGAGCTTAGAACCGGAACCGAGGCCAAAAATAATCGGTACCGAAATAATTGGCGCGAAAACCAGTTAGAAACCTGCTCGCACCTGGTGAAATAGTGTACTTACATGCTTCAAAGTTGCCGCGAATTATTCTAATTCAGTCGTTAAATTGACTATGATTTATTTTATTGCATCCAATTCTAGTAAGTGATGAAATACCGCCGTATTAAGGATTTTCTGATTGATATGTATGTGTTACGTCCACCTACTTTGGAGGTGCGAGTCCTCATATCATTTTCGTAAATTATATCATAATATAGTATGTATAACACAAAAATATAATGAAGTAGGTATTCTTTTTCAAGCAGTATGTCTCTGAAAATGATTATTGATTATCCTATCTTACCACTAAGCAATGCAAAGTAAGTGGTAAATTAAGAACCGGAACCGAGAATCGGAACCGGGAACCGAAGTTAAGAACCGAACCGGAACCGAAAAAAAGTGGAACCGACCCATCCCTAGTTAGATGTAAACAAAAAATGAATTTTATTGGAGAAACTAATCTTCTAACCAGAGCCGTTCGCTCATAAATAAAAAATTGAAATAAGCAAAAGGTTACGCCCACCGAACGAGCTGCGTTGAGGATTACTACGTCATCCATTTCCCGTCTTTGACTGTGCTGAGGAAGTACGGGAGGGGTGAGGGAGAAGTAATTGAGGGATCGAAGAACGTAAAAACGTTTTTTTTAACAAACTCTATCAGATTCGGCAGTATGGAAGATAATTATACGGTATGTAGTAAAATCTGCATTTTCGGGGTCTCATGAGTGAAGTCTTGTGGCGCAATGCAAATTAGAAACTAAACGAAGAATAAAAAAATAGTATTTTCTCTCTTTAGTGCACACAGTTTTTCAAAATATAAGGAAAATTAGCCATTTGTTGAAGGAAACCAAATATTAGTGTTTGCTTCCGTGGGATAAGCTACGTTTATACGAATATCAGAAATTCCACTGAGAAAAAATCAATCGCCGTGACCGGAATTCGGACCCGGATCCCGTGATCCGGGTTCGAATCCAGGTCAAGTTGAATGATTTTGTTCTCTGTGGAATTTCTGCTATTGTTTTCAGCGGGTTACGCCGTTAAGGTTCTCGCGGCCATTTCGCGGTCCTTCAATTTGTTACGTTTAAATGGCTTACCATTATGTTCGTCCATAATTGCGGTTGATATGTGCACGTAATTCTAAATCAGATTTGACAGGAAAGCCCGTTTGTCGGTATGTCGGAACTTTTTCCCATTATTTTATCGAGGGCTACTTTCCCCATCCATGCATCTGTGAAGAGAGTGAATTTCAACAGTGCATTTCGTCGTCAAGGTGATGGTCATTCAAAACATCTAAAGTTTACCAAATTACGGTCAGTATATGATATCAAAGTGATCGCGATTTGGAACAGATAAATGCACTTAATGAGAGTAATTAGATTCTTTATGCTATTAACTTGAAGCCCAGTCCAGTTTCAAGGCTCTATGTGAAACATTTGAACAAGGAAGATATTTACTTGGGTTGGTCACCGGCCATCCGCGAAACCCCCTTAGCAGGAGGAACAGGATTTTCTGTCGGGGTTTTCTCCCAACTTGATCCAGTTTCAGGGCGCCAGATACTCGCCCCCTACCCTCAACATTTTCCATTGCCCAGGGTGCACGACAAGGACCTATCTACATCTACACGATACCCTGCAAGCCACCGCGAGGGTGTGTGGCAAGGGGTGAAGATCACCAAGCATGCACTACCGACGTACAAACAAGCAACTATAGGGTTTCATGCAACTAGATTGTTAGTATCTATAGTGTTTTAGGGATTAATACATGCATCATGCACTACAGACTACTCTAAAATATTTCCCCTACCTATCCCTTTGCTGGTGAAATCCCTATCTGGTGAATCTCCCTATCAATATCCCTATCTGGTGAAATAGTGTACTTACATGCTTCAAAGTTGCCGCGAATTATTCTAATTCAGTCGTTAAAATGGCTATGTGATTTATTTTATTGCATCCAATTCTAGCAAGTGATGAAATACCGCCGTAATAAGGATATTCTGATTGATATGTTACGTCCACCTACATTGGAGGTGCGAGTCCTCATATCATTTTCGTAAATTATATCATAATATAGTATGTACCTATATATAACACAAAAATATAATGAAATAGGTATTCTTTTTCAAGCAGTATGTCTCTGAAAATGATTATTGATTATCGTATCTTACCACTAATCAATGCAAAGTAAGTGGTAAATTAAGGACCGGAACCGAGAACCGAAGTTAAGAACCGAACCGGAACCGAAAAAAAGTGGAATCGATCCATCCCTACAAAGAATAAAGTAAAACTTCAACAGTTGAAGGCTCTACTTTGTGGAATGACGGCATGATGGAAGAAATAATTCACTTTGTACCTATTCCACGAATTTATTTTAACCCAACCGGTTTCGACGTTAGCACGTCATCATCAGGGGTACAATCTCCGAAGTTTCTGGGAGTGCAAGTCACATATATATTTACGAAATTCCTGGGGGTGGGGAGTTACTAGGTGAGAAGTGGTTGAGGGAGGGAAGAGCCATTGAATCAGCAATCTTGAGTGAAAAAGGAGTTGACGTAGGATAGTGGCTTGGGGTAGTGGGGGAGAAAGGGGTGGGTGGGAGATTAAGGGGGGGTTATTGCTAGTCATCAATGGTCAAGGTGAAGAGGAAGGGACGGTCATGGTGCAACACGGAGGTAATAAGAGAACATTTAAATTCAGAAGAGTCATTTAAAATCAATACATCAGGAGAGAGAGAAAGAGAGAGTGTGTGTGAGAGAGAGAGAATATTTTATTTCATAATCAATACAACATTTTAAACAAAAATTTGACACATACTCGGAGGCTACTCAGCCTCATATGAGCATTCTATAAATTTACAAGAGAATAGACGTCCATAATGCATATATTACAGTATGAAATAAAACAAGAAAAAAATTAAGTGAAGTGATATAGACAACTCAACAAGACAATGCATAAACTAATACAAAAATAAAATGTTTTTACAAATATGCCATTTGAACATTGCATTAATTTACATTTATTATGGTAAGCCCAGATCAGAGGGTGAACTATCTGAACTTTGTTTTTGAAACAGGTAGTTGAAGAGTCTTTGCCTAAATATTCGGCAATTTTTTGATCTACGTATTTCACTAGATAAGGCACCCTATAATTTGCTGCCACTTACTGCGAAAGACCTATTAGAGGCACAAGTGCGGTGGATGGGGATTTGTAGTTTATCGTTTCGCCCTCTAGTAACCCGCTCTTGAACACCTTGTCACAACAGGAGCAACTTGTTCCTTAACAATTTCCAAATTCTCGAAAAAGTCCAGTTTAAACCCTTTGTCATTTATGCATAAAATCTTGGGCGAAACATTACCATGGTGTCCAGTCTCAATAAGATGTTTAAAAAAACTGATTTTGGGTCATTATTTAATAAATATTTCTTCTGTTCTATTGCTCTGATGGTGAATTTACGACCTGTTTATCCAACATTAATGCCATTACATTCATTACACTCTAGTTGATACACACCACATTTTTTGGAACTATCAATCTTAATAGGGTAGTTTCCTATTATTTTTTTATTGTCTTGATCGAAAGTTTATAACCTCTGGAGTACGTGTTTTAAGCCATTCGATTTTTAAATGACGTTAAGTATTTTTCCTCATTAATTAAAAAGTGAAAAAAATCAATGGCGCGAAAACGCGACGGCAAACTATTGCATGCCGGTTAATCCTACGTTTGACGTCAAACTATTTCCTCTACCTGCCATCAGGTGGTGCTGCGGACGCTTCCAAGTAGACGCTGCACTCCGTTAAAGCCTATGAACAAGTATTGGAGGCATATTTATTCCGTTAATTAATTATAATTAACTTTTATTTATTTATTTAACATTACTTATGCAGTTGATTCATTTAAAGTCAGTTAGTATTCCTTTCACAAGCATACCATATAGTTCGCCAATCGCCGGACGACCTTCACGCCATGCTTCGTCGTAGCGGTCGTAGCAGAAGACACGGCGAGCAGGACGTCCTTGAGCCTATAATATGACTAATAATACCATGTTTAACTGAGAAGACTTTTCCTACTTTGATAGTTTTTACAGGTTAATACTAATAAATATTCACCAGAGCGGAGGGGCCCTGAAATACAACGGTAAGTTCAGGAGACGAATTTTCCTATGCTTCGCAACGTAAACTACCTACCTGTTACGTCAGCATGAAGGCAGCGCACCCCGCCATTTCAGAGCCTTTTCAAATGGCCTTAAAATTAACATTTAATTCTCTATTAAACTGGGATTTCTCAATACAAACTTTTTGCGTAAATTAAATACATTTATGGCAGGGCACAAATCGCAATCAATGAAGTCTGTTTTCTTTGATGAAGGAAACTACCCTATTCTACGTTGAGGCTTTCGCGGCTCATAGTGATGATTAAGGAGGTTGATCCGAAAAGTGAAAGTCCAGTCATTTTTTTTATATTTTCAGCACTCATAGAACTAAAGTTCCTCTTACGATTAAGTAAATATAATTATACCAACCCATACTCCATTTTGCACAAATTGCATTTGAAATTACATACGATTAACGGCGAGAATGGCCATCACATGGGAATATAACGTTTAAAAATACCAAGTGACATGTCATTTTTGCAAAAAAAACTGATATTTTATGCCTAATTGCACAAGGAATAAAATGACACGAATAAAAAGGCATCAACCCTCCGTATTTTTCGCTAAATCCACCGATTCCTGCGCTTATAGCAGACGAAATGCGTTAGTTGACTTCAAGTAGTGCTGCAGTCGCTGTAGCCAAAATGGTTGGCGTATGAATAATATCATAACTAATGAGATATTAAAGAATATTTCAGAAAAATATTATAGCATAACGTTTGATAGCAATATTCTGGTGTTATACATAAGTAAATTCATTGAGCACATGAATTTATTTCTGTAACGTAAATGCTGCACTGACTCCATCGTCGAGCTGATTAAAATTATCATAAAAAATAAATCCTTCGACTTTCCATCGCATTTATTGTGATACTTATGACTTTCAATAGCTTAGGTAATTTTCTTTGTGAAGTAATGATCACTTAGCAGGCATATACTCGTACTTAAATTAATAAGATTCCTTAGACAACTTGACTCAAGCAGTCGCGAGCCAACCTCGGTAATACCGCTTACTCAGGTTAGCCTAACGTTTCGCGACCCCTGCTGGTCGCATCTTCTGAGGGAATCTTCTGAGAGAGGTCGCCAAACATCAGGCTAGCCTGAGTACGCGGTATTACCCGAAAAATTTACTTTAATCATCACTAAAAATCTTGTCCTTGGAGTTGAAAAGAAGTTTTTCTACGGTTAACGGATTGTAGTAGCCAATTCTGAGTCGGTCACCAGGAATGTGTCTACCTATTTTGTGGGTAATAGTACCTATTAATGGGAGTTTACACCATTTGTAAGGCTTGTCTGAGGGTAATCTGTTTAGTGATGATACGAGTGAAATGGTTTTATATCTTGGTTTCTTATCTAGTAGTTTCTGAACCGTATCGTTGCCGTACCCGTTTTCTTGGGCGATAGTTTTTATTGTTTCAAGTTCTTCCTGAAAGAAGAATTCCGAGAGGGGGATGGATACTAATCGATTTAGCAAGGAGTTGATGGCTGCAAATTTATGAGTGTGATGGTGGAAAGAATTATTCGGGATGATTACATCGGAATATGTGTCCTTACGGTAAATTGCAAATGTGTGTTGATTTTTATCTATATAAATTGTTAGGTGCTCCTGATGTATTGGTTTTAAATGACTTTAAATGAATTTAAATGTTCTCTTTTTACCTCCGTGTTGCACCATGACCGTCCCTTCCTCTTCACCTTGACTACCGATGACTAGCAATACCCTACCCTTATTCTCCCGCCCACCCTTCGTTCTCCCCCACTACCCCAAGCCACTATCCCACGTCAACTCCTTTGGACCCAACATTGCTGATTCAGTGGCTCTTCACTCCCTCAACCACTTCTCACCTAACCCCCCACCCCCAGGAATTTCGTAAATATATATGACTTGCACTCCCAGAAACTTAGGAGATTGAAGATGATGATGACGTGCTAACGTCGAAACCGGTTGGGTTAAAATAAATTCGTGGAACAAGTACAAAGTGAATTATTTCTCCCATTAAGAACAAAGTGATTAAGGGCATATCAAAAAATAAAGAACGGGGTCGTTTACCATATTTTTTTCATTGCCGAATTTGATAGACTTTGTAAAATACAAAGACCCGTATTTCTTCAATCCGTCAATTAGTTCTCGAGTTATGTGAGGTGAAAAACTGATGTGTGTAACCCTTTCGGAAATGTGGAAAGGACTCGTACGTCATCCACTGCGTCCAATCACAACTGAGACCACGAAGTTCTTTCACCCAATCACAATGGGGGACACACAACTGACTCTGCCAATGGAAGTGGTTGCGACAGGACATGTGAGAGCAGACCTTCCGCCCCCACCTCCACTCCCCTCCCTTTCCCTGAAAAAGTCAAGGAGGGGAGGTGGATGACGTAGTAACCTAACGCAGCTCGTTCAGTTGACGTCACCTTTTGCCTATTTTTAATTTTTGATTTATGAGCGAATGGCTCTGGTTATAAGATTAATTTTTTAAAACTATTTTTCATTTTTCGTTTGCATCTAAAAATTTCGTGAACAAATAGCAATTTCGGTTCCTAGTAAACGCCCCCATAGATATCCAGCCAATAAAGGAAGTAAGAATATGTGTGGAGGAAGAGGAGGTACTGGCATGCTAGCCTATGGGTGTCAATGAAGCCAGAATGGGGGTGCTTGGGAACGATTAGGCCACGCCAAAACAATGCAATTTTTACCGGCTCTGATGGAGACTGCACGTGCATTAAAACATAGATGACTGTGTCATCGAAGGCAACGGACGTTGCGTGGTAAGAGCATTTTATTTCAATCAAAAAACACTTGGTTTTTCCCAAAACATATTCTTCTGCAACTTTCTGGTATTCCATCACAAAATTTCTATTTTGTTAAATTCCTTTTAAAACCACGGGATAAATTGGTACTATCACGACCCGGGATTCAGTGCGTTGGTATCTGGTAGTGATCATCGCGATCAGAACATACATCTGGAGCTTGTTTCTTTACGGCAGTGAGGCATGGACGAAGAGAGCAGCGGAGAAGAAAAGGGTGGAAGCATTCAAAATGCGGTGTTACAGGAGAATGATGAAGATTAAAATGGATCGACCGAGTAAGTAACGAGGAAGTCCTAAGAAGAGTAGGAGAAAAGATAAGTTTGATAAAAACTATAAAAAGAAAACGGAACAACTTAATCGGCCATATCTTGAGACAATGGCCTGATGAAGAATATCGCCGAGGGAAAAGTGAACGGGAAGATTGGAAAAGGCAGGCCTCGTATGAGATACATGGAACAGGATGTGAAGGATGTAAAAGAGAAGAATTACGTCTCAATGAAAAGGTTGGCCGATAGAAGAATCGAGTGAAAAGCTGCGTCACCCCAATCCTAGTATTGCTGACCAATGGTGCTGATGCTATACAGTGGCGTATGCAGGGTTACTTCTTGGGGGTGTTTCATTAATATTAATGTGCATCATCATAAAAAGATTTTCCGATTATTATTCACTGCAACAATAATTAAATTAACATCCTATTTTCTTGAAGACGATTCAACTATATTTTTCAATAAGCAGAAGTCTAAACGCTAGTACAAAATATAGTAAATTACGGGAGACAGATACTGAATATTGCATGTGATCATATTTTAAACGTGCACAGGAGTTAAGTAAGGGTAGAGCGTTAAACATGTACCAAGCGATAGAAGTGATAGGTAATTTACGAATTCAGGAAAGCATGTTTCTGGACACGGGGGTTTATAAAACCCCCGTGTCTGTAACGCCACTGCTTGTATATCAAAAAAACATAAAAGTGGATGGGGATGGGGGGGAAGGGGGAGTGGTGGGAGGAATAGGTCGCTTAGCAACGGCAGGGGGTACGGAGGGAATAGGCGGGAAGCAAACATTCATTCAAAAGGAAAAACTCCAGGGTCACGATTCCTTTTTAATATTTCGAGCTTGTTATAAAGCATTGAGCTCAAGTTGGTTATTAGTAAAACGCAGCACTTTGACATTAAAATCACACTCGTGTTCACCATTCAAAAGATGTTTCGCAAAGTTCTTCTTCACGTCATTACAGTTTTTGAAAAAAAAGTGGAATGTTCTTTCACTGTAAAAAGTAGATCTGATTTTAAGGTACAAAAGCGATCTGAATTTCAGATGCAACAATTTTAAGACAGGGTATGTTGAATTTCAGCAGTAATATCTTGTCTAAAAATAAGGCAGGTGAGCGACTGAAAATCAGACCATCCAGAATCCTGCTCCCTCTGCTTCCTGCTTAACTGCTCCTGTACCAACCATCCATGTTCCTGCCTCTTCCGCACCTTGCATCCGTGTTCCTGCCTTAAACCAGGCAGCGCTTAAATTCAGATCGCACTGAAAATCAGATCAACTTTTTACAGTGTTCGTTCTTGCATCAAAACTTAGCGAAGTTTGTCCCACATATAGTTACGCCGTCACAGTCACCGCAGGCTAGTTCATAAATTGCACTTTCCTTCACTGTCTCAACCTTGTCTTTACACCGCACAAACATATTATGTGTCGTGTACACTGACTAATATGACGCATTTTGGAAAATTTCTTACGTTGTGTCGAGTTGCATCTCCAAAATATCACATTGTGCACCGTTTCTTACCATCGCGATGCATCGTTGCCAGAATTTTCACTTGAATTAAAGAAGTTTGACTACATTTTTCTTTCTATTATACAATTTGTCTACAATATCTGGCGAGTGACCATTAGCATCAGCCTTTTTCTTTGTTGTCGCCTTTCCTTTGTCCAAACGAAGACGCACATTAAGTCGGAGAATGAAAAGCTGCCATTTTTTGTGAATAGCAATGTCTTGAATTAGCTGGTAGGCATAACGTTAACAGCTAAGTCAGGGTTTCTATAAATGGAGAAGACGTGTCGATTATCTACCATACATTTAATAACATACAAATAATTAATGGAACGGTTAATGTCAGTGTCATGCGTTAAAACAATTTTTTGGTGAAAATTATTTAAAACTTTCATAACATTGCCCAATTGGCGATCCGTCCCATTCCATAAAATCTAAGCATCGTCAACATACCTACACCAATACATCACCACATTTAACAGTTTATTTCCTGAATTAAAAATTTTGGTTTCATTATAGTTCATGCAAGTAACGGGAAGGTGGGGGAGCCTGTGGCTAAAACGTCTTTCTGTTGATAAAAACAATTGTTAAAAAGGAAAAAGTTCTAACAGACACATAGGTATATTCAATAAAACATATCCACCGCGTTATCTGCTACCCCCATTATTTTTAACGAGTCGAGAGATATTTGTATGATTAGAATTCAATGCTTCGAATCCTGAAAGGAATTGGAGTGCCCTACAATGACCGAAGAATTATCCAGTCTGTATAAAAACCAAGCAGCTATGATTAAATCTGGACCCAGCTGTGAAGAAGCAAAAATAAGGAAAGAAGTGAGACATGGCTGTGCACTGTCTCCCGTAATTTTTAATGTTTACATCGAGAGAGCCATCAATGAAATCAAAGGGAAGTCTTCTGGAGTGAATATTCACGGAGAAAAAAATAAGCATGCTGCGATTCGCCGATGACAAAGAACAGGGTAGTTTCCTATTATTTTTTTATTGTCTTGATCGAAAGTTTATAACCTCTGGAGTACGTGTTTTAAGCCGTTCGATTTTTAAATGACGTTAAGTATTTTTCCTCATTAATTAAAAAGTGAAAAAAATCAATGGCGCGAAAACGCGACGGCAAACTATTGCATGCCGGTTAATCCTACGTGTGACGTTAAACTATTTCCTCTACCTGCCACCAGGTGGTGCTGCGGACGCTTCCAAATAGACGCCGCACTCCGTTAAAGCTTATGAACAAGTATTGGAGGCATATTTATTCCGTTAATTAATTATAATTAACTTTTATTTATTTATTTAACATGACTTATGCAGTTGATTCATTTAAAATCAGTCAGTATTCCTTTCACAAGCATATCATGTAGTTCGCCTATCGCCGCATGACCTTCACGCCATGCTTCGTCGTAGCAGAAGACACAGCGAGCAGGACGTCCTTGAACCTATAATATGACTAATAATACCATGTTTAACTGAGAATTGGTTTCCAACATTGATAGTTTTTACAGGTTAATACTAATAAATATTCACTAGAGCTGAGGGGCCCTGAAATACAACGGTAAGTTCAGGAGACGAATTTTCCTATGCTTCGCAACGTAAACTACCTTCCTGTTACGTCAGCATGAAGGCAGCGCACCCCGCCATTTCAGAGCCTTTTCAAATGGCCTTAAAATTAACATTTAATTCTCTAGTAAACTGGGATTTCTCAATACAAACTTTTTGCGTAAATTAAATACATTTATGGCAGGGCACAAATCGCAATTAATGAAGTCCGTTTTCTTAGGTGAAGGAAACTACCTTACTCACAGCAGAGAAAGAGAGGGAGCTGAATAAGATGCTAGCAATCACGGAAAGGACAATGGCCAGTTATCATCTGAAGATTAATAAGAAGAAGACTAAGGTATTGGTGTGCAACAAGAGAGAAGAGGTCAAAATAAACGTTATACTAGGAAAACAGAAACTGGAAGAGGTGAAAGAGTTCTGTTACCTGGGAAGCAGAGTACCCAACGATGGACGAAGCAAGAAAGAAATAGTGAGTAGAATAGCCCAGGCAAAGAGGGCATTCTATCGAAAGAAGAATCTACTTACAGCTGGAAATACAAGCTTGGAAGTAAGGAAGCTATTCATCAAAACGTATATCTGGAGCATGTTTCTTTACGGCAATGAGGCATGGACGATGACAGCAGCGGAGAAGAAAAGGGTGGAAGCATTCGAAATGTGGTATTACAGAAGAATGATGAGCATAAAATGGATCTACCGAGTAAGTAACGAGTAAGTCTCTAGAAGAGTGGTTGAAAAGAGAAGTCTGCTGAAAACTAAAAAGAAGACGGGACGACTTAAACGATATCGATAAGCAATATCTTAAGACACGATGGCCTGATGAAGACAATCGTCTAGGGAAAAGTGAACGGGTTTTTCTTTCCGTACATTCGACCGTTTCTTTGACGAATTTAAAAAATACATACCATTATTCATTTTACCACTCTTAAGTTTTACTGCGAGTGAAATAACAACTTCATCCTTGAGTATCACGAGTTGCAACCGGTACATCCATACCGACCAAGATGGCTGACCTAGCTTATCAAATCAATCGCGATGCTCCAGGAAATTGCCGCAGATGGCATTGATTGAGCTCAATGTCCTCCGAGTCACTCTGGAGACGATTACACAAATAAGTGAGTTTGGGTCCAGAGTGCTTTAAACACTGCACGTATTTAGTTTTTTTTTTTAAGGGAATAGCAAATCGAATTACAACTCTGAAAACTGAAGTGAGAAAGATTCACAAGATGGCCTTAATTATTTTTCCATCTTCCACCAATCCTCTCCTATCACCTTCTGTCATCTATATATTTTCTTCGAGCAAGTGATACACTTCGAAACTTACTCGAATTTCTTTAAAACGATAAAAAATCTAAAATACAAAAGAAATCTTCATCAGCGATATTTTTAATTAGGAACTAGATTAAACAGGCGACGTCAAGAAATTTTGAAATATCACCATTCTGGAGCTAATTTCAACACCCTGCATCGGCGTGATAGGCAGATGACAATTTAACCCAATGCATTTATATATTGGCGCCAAGAATATTTTCATCAGCAGGCCATAAAAACGCCAGCGCATTTTTGTGCCATTGAAAGAAAGCCTTCGACCACAAAATATACAAAACTCGAGCTGACCTAACAATACAAATACTGCTGTCACTCACAAGTTGGTCAAATGACCTCCTTAACCACGCCTGTTTGCGTTATACTCTTAAAAACTATAATTTATGTGAGAGCAGGATTTCGAAAATTGAATATCACCCGCGAATTTCGCGCGTCACACGCGATAAATGGCTGTTCCTGCCATCTTACGGGAAAACAAATAAACTCAAGTGTCTTCTATCAAATTCAAACATGTAAAACCGGAGCACCGAAATAATTAATCATGAAGCTTTTGATCAACGCTAATATACAAAAGAAAACAGAAGTTGTGTAACTTAAATTTAACATTCTAACAAAGCGAGATGTGCTTTTAAATGATTATAGGCTTAAATTGAGCATGAAAGGATCTGGCATCTACCAGACGTAAAGTAGAACTTAAAATAGGGTTTTCATTAGGTATACTGAAAACTTTGTGCTCTCTGGGAAGGATTTCATAGCAGTTAAGTTTTGATTGCCTCTTTTTCCTTGTGCACGTATCATGTTTCACGTTTGACGACTTCATGTCCATATGGACCAAAGCGAAGATAGTAATTATTATTATTGAATAAAAAAACATTTCAGAAACTTACAAGATAGAGTAGGTAGTTTTTTTGGTGTAAATCATGCCAAATGGGGTTAATAACTTATGCTCTCCGTCCTCTTTACAAATACACGTACTGCGATAATATTCGTCAACGGTGTAGGCAAAATTCAGAATATTTGGTGAATGGGTTAATATCGGCGGTTGATACTCACTAGGGTATACCCTTGTACGTAGAGCCTTGTGGGTAGAGCGCTTGGCTACTGATCGAAGGGTCCTGGGTTCAAATCCGGGTGAAGCCTTTGGACGCCCCAGAAAGAAAAATCCTCGGAGTGTGAGGTGGTCCAGGGAAAGGAACTGGTCTCCCTATCCAGAATGTGTGAAATTCACTCGCCTGTGGCTTAGTCTGGGGTGAGCTCTACTCTCAACCTATCCAAATCAACCTACGGGTTGAATCACTGAGTGAGTGGGTTAAAATATATTAATATTAGGATACTTATCCATATTATGTGTCAATTGAATTACGTACAAAACAAATTAAATTGTTACATGAACTGTGATAAACACGATTTGCAATACTTTGCTCAGATACAGTATTTAGAGTTAAACGTAATATGTGATCAATTCTGATCAGCGAACTTGATAGAAAAAGCTGATTTTAATTAACATGCTAATGCCTTCAGATGACATGTTCTACATTATTAGAAACTTGCCGTGAATGAAATTCTTCAAGTCGTCACCACTACTTGACTAGACTTAAAATAATTTGCGAACATTCGCTAAAATGGAATTGAATAATTTCTAAGCTGTACCTATTCACAGAAATTGTATTCCCCATTCCCCATACCTTTTTCCGTTTCCAAGAAACATTCGTTACTACATGTAAATAAAAATTTAGACATTAAAAATGGAAGGCTGTAAAGCTCTCTAGTATGTTACAGATATCTAAAAGTATCCTTCACAGCAAGAAGAGTAGAGTATTACTACTTCTCTACTCTCCTTGCTTCACAGTCACGCGCTTCCATTTTCGAAAGACGCGCATGCGCATGTATTTTTTTGTACTCTCCGCAAGAGAGCATCGGAAATGATGGGAAATCGTCAGCTTATCATAGTGAACAGATGATAGACCGAAACGACCGAAATAAACGGAGTGTTGGAGTTTGGCCTGTGGTAATAAAATGAATTTTATGTGTTCGTAGAAATTTAATTTTCGGCGATGGACCGCATACTGAGAGGAATAATGAAGTATCGGGTAACCGATAGAAAGACAATGGTTGAACAATTTGTTAAAGTTAGGGACAATCCGGAGGTAATTCATTTCACATACATTACTGTTTTTTGACATTGAGGAGTTACTAACGTCTGTTTAAACTTTATATCAGCCGAAAGCGGTGTTTTTCACGTGCATGGACAGCCGTATGATACCCACTCGGTTTACGGAAACAAATGTTGGTGACATGTTTGTTGGTGAGCTACGTTTTTTTTAAGTAGCATGTTCGTAATTATTTGTATGGATGTAACACACTTAGCACACTTTCAGTTCGAAATGCTGGGAACGTCATACCCCACTCACAGCATTTTGTCAATGAAATGACGACGACGGAGCCAGCTGCCCTGGAGCTAGGATGCATAGTGAATAACATAAAACACATCATCGTTTGTGGACATTCGGATTGCAAAGTTAGTCTAAAAAAACTAGATTATGTATCCGTTATTTGGACAGGTTTGGGGTTTTTCTGGTAGGACTATTTACTTGACTAATAAATACAGGCGTTGAAATTAATGGGAAACGCCTTCGTTCGAATAATAATTAGAATTCTATCACCTTTAGGCGATGAACCTCCTGCATGAATTACAAAATGAGGAATTCTCGTCGGTGGAAAACCGAAGACGGTCACCTTTGCGAGCGTGGTTGTGCACCCATGCCCATTCATCTCTAATGAAATTTCAGCAACATCAAACGTCAGGTTATGGCAGCCCAATGCTATTTCAGGCTGAGACTCCAATGCGGAAATTCGTTGCCTATATTGATCCAGATAATAGATTTTCCATAACTGATAAGCTGTCTCAGGTGTGTATGAATTTAGTGTTAAGATGAAACTGTAAACCCTCAAGACAAAACAAAGGTTAACTGTGTAATCCAGGTCTTATCCTTTAAAAAAAAGCTAAATTGGTTTTTTTTACTCATTACTTAAATTAAAATTATTTCTTTTGTTTATAAAAATAGACAATACTTAATCGATTCGTGTTATATTACATACTCTGCTCAAGTCGGCATGAGAGGCGTGTTTTTATTGCTGTTGTGCACATATGCGTTGATAATATTATGCTTTCTGAGTCATACTATAGTTTGGAAAAATCATTCTCACTTTAGTTACGTACCGACGGTGCTCAAATTACCCTAGAGTGTTTATATGGCAGCAAAGAGCAATCATTCCGTTTAATACTCATACTATCTTTCAATAAATTGCCTTCATCTTGTGGAAACTTGGAACTTGGGGGTAAAATACCATGGGGAGGGGAGAAAAACTGTGACAGAGCAATCTCAGTATTCTAACCAGCCATGTCATGAAACTACTCACTGGAACATCATGACGAATTGGTGGACTACATAACTGTATAGGAAATAGTTTCAAAATTCTGTAGCATTGATGTCTTTACATTCACATACAAATAGCATTGGTAACTCATTTCTTTGGCAACCAACCGTATGTAGCAGGAAGAACCTTGGTGTCTATTTTGATGACAAATTGTCCCAGAATGAGCTCATCCATTTGGGCTTAGATATGGATTTAAAAAAACACTCGTTTCTCTTTTCTTGCTTTCCTATACCACGCATAAATATGCACTAATCATAATAAGCCACAGTTTTACCTTTTACTTGGGTAGGTACCAGCTAGTGTGCAAACCTCCTTAAATGCTCAAAAGCCCCATAACACTATAATGCTGTACCCTCCTCATTATCTCCATCATATTCTCCTCTAATATCTCCTGTGTTGATATCATCCTGAAAGTGACACACTTCATAAAGTTTGCAAGGGATTTTTACTTTGCTCACAAGGTTTCAGCACTTCAGTGCCATTATCCAGGCACATGAAACTGTGATCGCAAGCTTTCATGCAGTTATTGGGAAGGGTATTTTTTTGTTTTTTGTCAGGTTGATGGCATGTCAGGCAGGTCAAGGCATGTCAGGGAAGTATGGGTCAGTGGTTGACACGTGGCAAAGGTCGTTGTGTAATGGAGAGTAACAGGGTGGGATGAAATGAAAATACATGATCATTAACAATTTTTTATACATTTGGTTTTCATCATCATGGGTCAACAATCCAAGGATTGGTTTGATGCAGCTTTCCACTCGATTCTATCGGCCAACCTTTTCATTGTGATGTAATTCTCGAAAATATAATATATAATGGCTCTAAGCAATCCAATATTTTTTCCTTATTTCTTGCTATTAATTATTTCAGATTTGAAATCACTACAAAGGTCACATTCTATTAAATGTTTGGCGAATTTTGATCATAAATTACCATAAGTCCAACTTTTTCTGTGCTCACTTATTCTTGTGTTAATTGCATCAATTTATCCAGGTTTGCTTTAAGCCCGTTTCACACGATACTTGATCCAGTATAAGGTCTAGTATACTCGCTAGTATGCTAGCTTTCCAGTATCGTGTGAACAGAACCAGTATACTGGCTGGCAAGCATGCTAGCTAGTATACTCGCTGAGCTACTGGATTTCATACTTGATGCGGTACTAGATTTTTAGTAGGACCTAGCAGCCCAGTAGCCATTGACCAATCAAGTCACGTTACAGATGCTTTGCGTTCTTCTCTGTTTTTAATTAGTATGGAATCATATGGAATAACCGATAATAATATTCATAGCAAGCACAAGGTCGATGGTAAAACCTCCCAGGATGGTTCCAATAATACTAGATTCCGTCCTCAATATCAAGTAGCGGCTAACACACTAGGTCTTGTGCTGGATCAATTATCATGTGAAACAGACTTTATTTAAAGGGCATTACAGTCCGGCATATTGCAGCATAATTTATATGCAACACTCTGATATTATTTATTAAATTTGATTTTCGAGTCAAAAAGTAGGTTTCAATTAGTTGATTTGTTGTAAAAAGAGATTTTCTTTTGGAATAACTGTAGCAAGTTGGTATGACAACAGTCCAACAAATTGACTCTTATGCCTAGGCTTAGTTTTTTTGTCTCTATTTGAAGACATGGCTGAACTAGAACTTAAGGCTCATTTTTCCAACCTTTGAGCTAAATTATTATCTATGGCATTTGTGTTATAACCATTTCCAGACTTCATTGTTGGTAACTCTTTATCTAAATAAACGTTGGGCATTGATATGGAGAGGGGTGTAATGAAGACTGGAAAGTAGACATTTTATAGGTCACGGTAGGAATAATTTTGAAACGTAGCTGTTGTAAATGTTGGTTTTCTTTAAATTGAAAAATCATGGGATATAGAAGGAACGTCTAGTGTAAAGTCCAAAAAATTTTAGTTATACCCACAAATCTCAATGGTATAATTAATTGGCTCCTGCAGTTTGTTTAACGAGGCAATAAACTTATCAAGCTGTCATTAGCTACCCATCTGTAAGCATAAAATGTCATTGACATATCAGAAGCAGTAACATACATTTCTTATCAGCATATCATTGCAATTGAAAAGTTTATCTTATCTGGAAATTGTATCTCTTTCAAGAAGATATCTATCCTTGATTTCCACAAGTTGTTGCCCAATACATATGTATACAATGTATCTCTTGTGTTCTTCAAGATTTGAACATTGTAACCATGCACTGTCCTTCATTTCCGCAGTCCTTTCAATGGGGTCATTTACCTTATTTTTTATTACCGAATCTGATAAAATTTGTAAAATAAAAAGACCCATATTTTTTCTGTTCTGCGATCCGACAATTAGGCCTTGAGTTATAGATAGATTGATAGAAAAATATTTATTGTTCAGGAAAAATATAATAACTAATACATAGGAAAATATTCCATAAGAACTAAAATAATAATAATACAGTTTGCAGGCACATCGATAATTACAAAAATTACAATTACGATTATAGGAGGTGAAAAAATGATATTTTTAGCCCTTTCACAAAAGTGGACGTGCAAAGGACTTGTACGTTAACCACATCGTCCAATCAAAACTGAGACCACGAAGCTCCTTCACCTTATCACAATGGGGGTCAACACAGCTGACTCTGCCAATGGAAGTGGTTGCGACAGCATCTTTTCAGGCCCTACCTCCCCTCCCGTTCTTCCTCAACACAGACAAGGACGGGAGGTTGATGACGTAGATATCCTCAAGGCAGCTTGTTTGGTGGGCGTAACCTATGATCATCTTAAGTTTTGATTAATGAGTGAATAGCTCTGGTTAGAAGATGAAGTTTTTCACTAAAATTCATTTTTTGTTTCTATCTAATAATTTTGTGCACAAAAGAATGATTTCAGTTCCAATAAAATGCCCATATTGTCTCTTCAGTCACTAGAGAACCACATCTTACACAGCTAACAGATCCGTAACCCATAATGTCATCAAGGCATAACTTAGTTTCCATTGATAATTATCATCAGTGGTCAGTAATCCTGATGCTGGTTCCAGGAAGTTGTTCATTTGATTCTTCTGTCCAAAACTACTTATATTTAAACAACAACCATCAACACATACCAGTTTTTTGTGTGTCCTTATTTAAATATTTCTGTGTATAGCCCTACTTTTATTTTTATTATATATTTATGCAATCAAACCTACCTTAATGGACATCTCCAATAAGTGGACAGTTTTTCAAATCCTGGCAGCAGAACATTGAGACATATGGAACTAACTCATCCAAATAGCAGACACTATCAAAACGACACAGATAACAGAGAGATACATTTTTCCTTCAATTATCTCCAGTAACAGACACACACTACAAGCTATTCTAAAAGAATTTTCTTTTCTGCTGAACGAAAATTCTATTTTATAAGCAAATATAAACAGAATGAGTGAATTTTATCGGAACATTTCAGGGAAAAGCTTTTTCTTAGCCTTTTCTTTATCTTTTAGAGGGGCCAAGTTTTCAATTCTTGTTTTGATCATGATGACACCTATAGTTGTTGCTTTATGGATAAAAAAAATGCTTAGTCGTTTCATTCCTTATTTTCTGTCATAAGGATTTATTTTTCAAAAAATTAATAAGTAAAAGTTGGAAATGTTGGAGTGTTGGTATATGTTGGAAATTCTGAAGCATATAAAATTATAAGCCAAGTTTTTAGTGTTTTTAATGTATTACTCAACTTTGAGAATGATCAAGTTTATGAAGCTAATTTTTACTCTTCTTGTACTTGAACGAATAGTGTCTTTGCTCAGAATTTTCACCATTTTAGTTATGGCATATGGTACATTTTTTAAATTCCATTGCTTAGGTGCTTGTTAAATAGTGGATAGTGTGCAAATGTGATCAATCTCTAATTTCTCAATTAGTTAATGATTAAATTTGTGCAACTATATTGCAATATCAGTTTAACCATTTCATAGTTGTTATTTTGAACTCTCTCAGACCCTGCTCATCCACTTACTTGTTGAAGAATATCAGGTTAATCACATGCAACACTATTTCCTTGCAAGCCCCACAATATCCTCTGCATAGAGACATACAGAGGAAGGTGGTATCTGGGATGCGTATTATGTGTAATGGAAGGCAACATACAAAATACATTAACTTTCGTTGGCATCTCTTTAACCCTTTTGCTGACCTCTTTAACCCTTTTAAGGGCCAATATATCAGCCCTCTATAGTTGTGGGAAAACTGCCATGGGCCGATATATCGGCCCACATACATTTTCTATTTGTAATATTATATTTCCTTCAAATCAGATACGGCAAGAATGATTTTTTCATCCTCATAAAAATGTATCATCAACATTGAGAAAAATACACAATTCATGTATTAAAATTAAGTGCTTCAAATATATCTAAAATTCATAATCTTACTATGTTCACGGAAATGGGCTTGGCCATTTTCGCAGTCTGCCTTTAAGGGGCTGGCAGTAAAAGTGTCAAGGCACCTCAAAGTGAATTGAATATGTTGTAGATTTTCGTGTAATGATATTTCATCACATATTGAGGATAATGAGTAATAATACCCTTTACATGTAAAGAATAGCTTCCTGCGAGCATAGTCATTACAGGTTAAATCAAAACAAAATGTTTGATGATTATAAAATGTTTATTAAAATATCCCATACTGAATAATTGCTGTTTACACTGATCACCTGTGAGCAATGTCCTACACTCTCCACACTATGGGAGACTATGTCTCCTGGTACAAGGATCAGGCTTAGCTCCTAGCCTTCTCACATCTGTGTTTAACCTTCAGAGCAGTCAAAAAAGTTCCCACAGATGTTACCAAATAAAAGCAGCACTCATTGCCAGGGCTGTGATTTCTGAGGTAAATCTGCATTTATGGGATCTGCAGGTGTGGGATGATCTGTGAACATTTTTTTAAATATGCAACAATTTATATCACTTTGATATTTCTTCTACTCATAGTTATTAACACTCGTTTCTGCACTGGATGAGTTGCTGAGGTACAAAAATATGATTCAGATTGTTGTTGCTTTTGGAAATAGAAAGAGGGGAGAAAGTTTAGTGGCTGTCTTAGTGGAATTGTTCGGTACATAAGTATAATTTACTCCTTTGGAGTAATATTCATTCCTGTGGAGAACTGACTTAGAATGGATTAATGATATTTTATCTGCATGCCTAATGATGCACAAATGTACTTGTTTTGTTTTTGATGGGTTTTTCCTGAAAGTAATTTGACAGTTAAGTATATTTTTTTAAACATTTATTTTGGTTCTATGAGTGTGGTACATACTGCAGTCGTTGGAGACAAAATGCATTTGCAAAATGGATGTTTTTTCTAAGTCTGCTTTGACTCCATCTGCATCATTTACTTCAACATATTGCATTTTAGCCTTAATATCTTGTAGTAACTCACCTGTTTGCTTTGGTTGGTCAAGTGAAGCTAGTTATCTTTGAAAACACAAAGATTTTTTTAGGCAATGAGTCATCAGAAAGGATCTCTTGCATCATAGCTCACACAGAGTTGCTAATTACATGACCACTGTGGTCCTTAATCTATTTGTGCCATAGTTCTTTGGAGATAATTGATTCTTCTGGGTGAGATAACAATTAATGAGCGCTCACACTTCATTATAGGTCAACTGTCTTCAGCAACTGCAGAACATAGCAAGCTATGGTTTCCTGAAACAACGACTTGAGACTCACCACCTTCACATTCATGCCATTTGGTTTGATATATACACTGGAGACATATTCTATTTTAGTCGCCAGCAGAAACGATTTGTAGAAATCAATGAGCAAACATATAATGTGTTGAGAAAGGAGATACTTCGGTATTATTCTTAGAAAGCAGAGTTTATGGGTGGATCAATACTGTTATGTTACATATCTTATACAAATTATTCACTAATAGTATTTTGGTATTGATTGATGTGAATTTTAGCAAAGTTAGAAAAAATTATGTGGCCAGTTGAAAAAGGCACTACGAAGAAAAATTCGAATTTGTGAATGATATGATTGGACTTTTTTTATGCACAAATATTTGTAAATGGAAATCGTGCCTTCAAGATGTACCAGCTTTATGTTTACGTGTTCTAATTAATTACCTGACCTAGTATGCTGTCTTCCATGTATGTCAAATGTGATAACTACGTATGTTCAAGTATGTTGTTACTCCATCTGTTTGCATTTCATGTGAAAGTATTGTCGTCTTTTTACAGATAATTATATATGCCAGCTCATGCATTTGTTAATTACTTTTTGTCAAATATAGTTAGCTCTCTTTATTAATGTTATTCTTCGACCAGTTACATGTACATGACAGTATTTTTTGTTATGTTTGTGATTTGTAATCTTTTTCTGTCTTTCCTCTGGCAACTAATACAAAAAAATCCTCCCCGTTTTATATTATGGATGTCTTTTATATTAAATAATTTTATACACCAAATATATGCACCTTATGAATATTACAGTCTTTTCTTGATACCAATTTTGCTAAAAAAAATATGGGTGACCATGTATGAGTGTGTGTACAGATGCAATCGAACATTTTCATCAGCCACTCAACCTTCAAAGACAATGATTTGCAACCCATCTGAGACAATACTTTGTGCTTAGAAAGTGTACTCTACCATCAGCCAGCTTCTTTTGGGGCAAGAGTAAAGCACGTTCTCATTCATCTGATTTTACATCGCTGTCGGAGTGGCCACTGGTAATACTTTCACTGCAGATTGCCTCGTGGCAGTGGATTAAAGATATGCATGCCATTATTCATTTATGGGATTCCACAACAGAAATTAATACAGTCACTATGTTTGGAAATAACCAAATTTCCCTTTTCTCCCTGTAAATTGTTAACGGGAAAAGATATTATTTAATAATCAACCCAAAAACAAGTGCATCTCATGGGCTGTGAAATGTAGTAACTCGTGTGAATTCAGAATTACATTAAGGGTCTATGACTAGTCAGTATCCCTCAGTTAATTACAAGGCTTGGTCAAAAAGTATTATATAAAGTTATAAAAAAGTTTCCACATGAAAGAGCAATTTTTCAACACAATTTCTGCTTTTATTGAGGTGCTTGTCATATATTTAGACGAGTTTGGTAATACCCTCTTCATAGAATAGCACCACCAACAAGGACAAACACTACTGCATGGTGTTTTGAACATAATCGCTGACTGACCAGAGAGCATTTCAGGTGCATGAACGGATGATAGTTGCCGGGAATGTGGCCTGGGCTGATTGGTTGATAGCTAATTATTTCCCAGGCAAAATCGATTATTAGTGACCCACACCATGATAAGGTTGAGCAATGTTACACAGCAACATGATTCCACAAGTAAGCAAACCACATTGCAAGCAGAAACAATTGTTTTGAATCGCAAATTTTTTCAGAGTTTCACAGCAGTATTGAGTGTTCACTGTTCCAGGTTTTCAGAAATACTATTGGATGAGGACCTGGTTATACCAGCATTATTTTGCTGGTTAAGTCTTCACGGGTTCTCCACCGAGTCAGGGAAACGGCTAAGGCCGACGTTTCGACGGCTAACACTGCCATCGTCCTCAGGGCGTTGAGTGTCAGGTCCAAGAAAAATGCCGGAACATACGAGAAGAGAGAGAGAGGATTGGAAAGAGCCAATCAGGAGCGACCTTGCGGAGCAATTCACGTGTGACCTGAGAAGAGCCAATCAAGAGTGACCTGAGCCAAGAAGAGTATACATTACGGCATTTTTCTTGGACCTGACACTCAACGCCCTGAGGACGATGGCAGTGTTAGCCGTCAAAACGTCGGCCTTAGCCATTTCCCTGACCCGGTGGAGAACCTGTGAAGACTTCACCAGCATTATACACTGGGAAAAAACAAGATCCTACATCAGCGTTCTTTTGCTAATTTTTCTACCCTACATGGGCAACCTTAGGAAAAATAGAATACAAAGTTGTGTGAGCGATTTTATGCACATATAAGCAATGGAAAAAAAACTCTCGAGCTATTCAATGAATGAAATTGATAGTTTCTATGTATTAAATAATTGGGAAAATATATTCTTGGAAGTTAGAGTCCCTTGGTTTTAAAACTCATCCTCATCAGTAAATATTGGGACACCTTTTAAAGGAAGATGAAAAAGCTTTTTATTAAAGATAACACACCAATGCTGTCAAGTGCTTTTGTGGATAGGCTGTTCGCCAAAGCTAAAAGAGTGCTTAGTTGCAATGAGGAATAAAATATCAGATGTTACTGAGGCACAATTATATCAGAAAATTAATAAGCCTGCATAAAAGCATACTACAGTATTTCTTTCAACCTACACGTAATCTTTCTAAATCACTACCCCTTAGCCCTTGATCTTATGACTTTACATGGACATCATTTTACGATCTATCCACCAATAATAATACTATGTTTGGATTTGACATTTCACTAAGGGAATTATTTTGATTCTGCAGATATGCTAATATGATGGTTCCTCTGCTTTGAGCACAATACCATTAGATTCCATAGATGATGTTCAAATAACATCAGGTCTGAGGAATTCTGTTCACCTACCCTTCACTCATTATGTGAGATAGAGAACTTGTGATGGAAACCTACAATAATTGTTACATTTTTGGCACTCCTCCCTCTTTCCCCCTCGTTAAACCTTACGCCTCGGAGGACTAATTACCCTCTGGACTTAGCCGAAGGACTTGGGTAGAACTAATAACAGGGGGGTTATTTTTTAATCTCACTTTAGTGAGAATACGTCATAAAATGTCACTTTTTCGTAGTTAAACTCCGCAACCCAGGCGGCGTGACCATCTTCGTATCTCAAGCGGTGAACTACCGGTCATGTGCTGGTCTTTTAGGCGATCCATCCGCTCTGATCCGTTTCATTATCTCCGCCTGCCATTAGTTCCCATCTCATCTTCATAAAGAACGTGACATGGCGCCACCATCGTTTCCACTTGAAGCTTGAGTTGGAAAAAAAGCAAGAGCGAGAAAGATACAAACGATTTTAAATTGTATTTTAGGAATTTACACAACGTGAAGAACTTCAGCACACCGAGATCGGAAGCAGGATAGCGCTACCGACAGATGCTTTGACAATTCACGAACCATTCGTGGTCCGATCATTAAGAGAGCGAAACGGATCTCCCGCCTTCCCGCAAAGAGTCATTAAAAAAGGTGAGATTACAAAATAACCCCCCAGGTAGGGCCAACGATGCCATCAATTCCAAAATGCAATGTTTTCGGTCTGCACCGATCCAGCCTCCTCCATTCCATCCACGCCATTCCCTCGCCACATCAGTCATCACTTGCCCCCTGAATGCTAAACAAGACCAGAAGTTTGTCAAGCACACAGGGCATCAGCTGGTGTCCTGCCACCGGAGACAAAAAAAAGAGTTCCTGATGCTCCAATGATAAACTTCCACCTCGCCTGCTATGCCCATACCAATTTCCCTCCCTTCTAAATCTACCTATAGACTAATTCCATGTTCACCCCCACTCCACCTTGACCTTGCCGAAAACACCACCTCATGAATTCAAAAAAACCTCCCCTCTCACGCTCTCTGTTTGAGCCTAGTCAGCAAGCAGTTCACATCAAGCAATGGCAGCTTCAAGTCACATTCAGAGACTTTCTACAGGGTGTCATAGTGGCTGCTTGCTAATGTTCCAAACTAAAGATCCCTAAGGGAAATAATATTCAATCAGTTGTTGGTCTGTCTGTTGCTGAAATACATTTACTGGTATACAGTCAAGCCCACTTATATTAAACCCGTCTATAACAAAGTGAAGGCTATTTCCCATCAAAGAGAGACTGGGAAAAACTGGTCCACATATAACAAAGTTTGGTTATTACGAGGTAAATATTTGGCCCCTTCAACTTTGTTATAAACGGGCTTGACTGTACTTAGTTCTCACAATCTTGTTTCTTGTCCTATTCCTCATCTTGTCCTATTCCTCATCCTGTCTCACCCAAGCTGGGAAAGAATTTTGTCCTGGACCAGCGTAACCAACGAATAAAACCAATATTTCATTCAGGTACTGCTGCAATTATATAATTCACTTTCTAAAACTCCAATTTAATTTCTTTAAAGTTCATGGCCCAACCTATACCCATTTGTTTAAAAGTTGTCCAAACTACTATTGAGAGTATAAATAAAACGTAGATGAAAGTAGGTAAGAGCTACTTTTTATGAGTAGCTGCTACATTTTTTCAATTATTAGCAAATAAAGTGGCTGCTACTTTTTCTGGAGGAAGTAGCTAAAAGGTAGCTAGCTAAAATTTTATTTAGCTGACCCATCCCTGATACAAACTAAAAAAGAGTATCGAGAAAAGTGTGAAGGCAATTAATGCATGTGTATCTATGAAGATGTGCAACCTGAATTAAAGTAGAACATTGGGGAATGCATGAAAAATAAAGATATTAAACAGTAAATTAATCAACTATTAGAACACTATTGGTAGATACAGTAAGAGATGGGCAACTTGGTAAATTACCACGGTAATTTTCGTAAATTACCATGGTATTTTTCATAAATTAGCGACACCCCTGAAAATTACCGTAATAAATGGTAATTTTCGGAAAAGTTCTTTTTCAGAAAATTTCTTCCTCACTAAGAAACCATTGGAATGAGTGATATTATTAATTAAGAAGCAAAAACGATTTTGTTTACATTGCGTCCATGATTAAATCCAATTAATTCAGAGTAAAATAAAAAAATGCACATTGTGCAGAGGTATGTCTTTGGAATGAAAATTTCTCATAGTGAGACAAAAGAGAGGCAAATTGTGTGTTGCTGCCAACTTCGTTATAATTTTTTTAATGAGTTATAATAGATAAACGTTGTGATATGCTTGATATAAGTGTTGGCATTTTTATCTCAATGTAATTTGATTTCGTTTTGAGTCCTCAGATAAGGATTAGCAGCTGAAACCTTAAAATTACCGGAAAATTACGGTAATTTACCCATCTCTAGATACAGTAGAAGCCCATTATACTGAGTACGGCATATAGCGAGAATCTCGCAATAATGAGTGATTGGCAATGTACCATCAAAAGGCCCATGATTAACATGTAAAAGAAAACAGATATAGTGAGGCCAAGAACTCTTGCCATAGTATATGATCGGTATTACGAGCGATATTTCATGAGGGCGATGTACTGCAAAGTACAAATTAACACATGGTATTTATCATTGGTGGCATTATTAGTCAACTACAACTTAGAATACAAGACTTGTGCCTTCTTTACACTATTTAAAGTCCGATCAAGTCCAGGCACTCAAGATTTATGGCCCGCCCTGGCGTATCTTGCAAAAGCACTCTTCAGTTGTTCTTGTGTTAAGCCAAGTTCACATAGGGGCGGAAGATGCACAAGCGAAAGAGCATCTAGCCAATCACATGGCAGCGGAGAGCAATGGTGTGGATAAGGAGCGGAGTTCAGCCCGCCTTTCTTCGCCCTCCCGCCTCCAACCCACGTAGCCTCCCTGCTCCAACCACTCATTCCTTCCCCTCCGCCCGCCCCCTTGTTCCTGCCCCTTGACTGAAGCAGACGATGCTTGAATCATTTTTCAGCCGGGAATAGAAATTGAAGGTACTGTGCTGTTAATGCCAAGCGTGTGTATGCATGATACCAAAGGTACGACATTTTTTTTGTTATGCTATTTATTCTTGTGACGAAGTCGTCAAAGTTTTCTGTTGACAAAGAATTATTTATTTCCTTATAATTTTACGTTTCATAGGTATATCCTGGTTTTGATTAATTTTTCCTATTAGCACAAATAATGGGAATACTTATGTTTTCTGGCACATTTGTGCATAGTTTTCAATGTTTTTGGAAATATTGCCAGGGCCGATGTTATACGAAGAATTAAAATTAATCCCGTTCAATGAGTTTTTATTTTATTTTATGATTCCTGAATTCACGGATACATAAAATTTTGGGTGAATGCATCGATAATTCTTTGCAATAGTATTTCATGGGAGTTACCTCTGTTCGCTCTAGATCCTCCAGATGGCAGCATACGACACATGATGTTCAGCGCAACTGACAGAGGCATTTGATTGGGTAAATAAATACTCGCTGCAACTAATTTTCGAGAAATAACTGAAAGTGAATATTAAGAAATGGTGAGGAATAGGTAATTACGCAAGAAATATTTTCGACCTCCGAAAAATGCCATATTTCGGCAAATCATTACAACATTCCTCAATGGACGTACCGGTTAACACTCGAAGATTTCGGCAAAGCATAAAATAATGTTTTTGGAAGTTTTAATTTGCAAAATGGTTGATGGATATGCAATTTGCATGAAAACGGCTCTTCTACATGTTTCTAATAGCATGGTAACGAAAGAGAAACAGAAAGTAAGTCCAACTGTGGGAAATGAGAGGCTCAATCCTGCACCTTAAGATATAATGAGCGCTCGCTATAGCGAGTGATTTCCCAGCCATTGTGAGCACTTGTTATACTGAGCTTCCACTGTACTATGTAATTACCAGAAACCTGGATGCCTTTTTACCTTCATGCAGCCACGAATGGACTTCCAGTCGGCAGCAATGGCCTGATATACAAGGCCTGTGGAAGTCACAGGAGCAATTGAAATATGTACTGGCATAACGTATAGAATTTCCTATCTTCCCTAGTGAGTGAGGAAATAAAAGATATCCAAACCTTTTTATGAAGTTTGTATATTTTGCAATACTTTCATCATCAGATCTGTTTAAAAAATGGTATTCAAGGTTTCACAGGATTGCACTGGAAAAATGTCAAGAATATTGAGAAGATCTAAGAAAAATATAGCTAGTCTCAGGAAAGCACTTCATCCACAAATTAAAGTATCATATACATTAACTAAATTATGTATCACAATAATATTATTTGAATGCATGTCATCCATCAAATAATGATCACCTTCTTAAAAACCTTTACATTTCTATTGAGAGGGTGGATAATGATATCGTGTGCTACATGTACAGACAAAGCATACAATACAAAATTGACTGAAAAAGTATGATGGGAAATGCATCATAATGAAATTATGTGATCCATTTTGCAAGCTTATTGTACTAGAAATTTTACTGGAAAATTCCAGTAAAACACCTTCACAGCATTAAATATAATATTCCAATAAATAAATAATTAAAACAGCCAAATTACTCTAAGTTTAAACAGTCAAACTTAAACAGTCCAGAACTATCAGATTTAGATGTAAATTATTCTCACATAAGGACTAGAATGAAAGTTTTACATAAGGAGTGATGTTAAATTGCAAAGGCCGTTGTACACGGTACAATTTCTTGTACAAGAACTTGTACAATGCGCAAATTGTATCGTGTACGAGGGGTTCGTACAATTTCTTGTTCAAGAAATTAGATCATGCTGTATATTAATTGGATAAAACCATCCAAGATCCACTCCGTAGCTTCTGCGCATGACATGTGACGGTAGTGATGCGTTCGTTTAGTATTCGTAAGGTTGGTGTTCTGTTTGCGATCACTTTTATTCCTGTAAGCGTGGCAAAACTTCCATTTTTGTTGTACATATCGTGATATTCTTTGTTGCTACCATATTATGATATTCTGTGTTGCTTCCATATTGTGATATTCGTCTGTCGCGTCGGAAGTGTTCTATTTCTCAAAAGATGAGTTGGACACACTGGGAAACATTAAACCTCAATGAAATTAAGATGACATTATTGAACCAAAAATAAATGTATGCAACAAGCAAAAACATGATGTTTGGACGATAAATGATGGGTTTCATGAGCCGATGAAAAAGTGCAATTAACCAATCGTAACATTTCATTTTATTAATGCTAGGATTAATGGTGGCACATCTTTGTAACCCAGTAACTATGGCAGTATTTTCAAAATACTATCGTCATCGGATATCGCGATTCAGCTGTTGGACAAAAAATGATATCTGCGCATGTTATTGGCGCACAAATTGCATGAAAATAATTGCATAAAAATCTTTGATCGTGAACCAACATTTGTACAATATCTTGGTTAAATCTATGTACAACGGCCTTAAGAGATAATAAAAATGAAGCATTTATTACACCACACAGCATATAGAGTTATCACTTGTCATGCACCTTTCCCAATTACAGTTTATTCCGGTGAATAACTCATCTATCATGAGATATATATATATATTAGGGATGGGTCGGTTCCACTTTTTTTCGGTTTCGGTTCCGGTTTGGTTCTTAACTTCAGTTCTCGGTTCCGATTCTCGGTTCCGGTTCTTAATTTACCACTTACTTTGCATTGCTCAATGATAAGATAAGGTAATCAATAATCATTTTCAGAGACTGAATTAGAATAATTCGCGACTTTGAAGCATCTAAGTACACTATTTCACCAGGTTTTAATGTGAAGCCTTCACTTTCGGAGTGTGAGTAGGTTTCAAACTGGTTTTCGCGCCAATTATTTCGGTGCCGATTATTTTTGGCCTCGGTTCCGGTTCTAAGCTCAAGAACCGGTGGAACCGAGAACCGAACCGACCCATCCCTAATATATATATATATATATATATATATATATCATGTTGATATCATAATTTGTTGAATACTCACAAGCCAGTATGAGATTGAATATGCAACAGTTTAAACAAAATAGGCATTTAAAAGATATTTTTTTTCAAAGAAACTTCATAGGATGGCCTTCATGGAGACAGAATGGTGCAGCGACCCAGGTTAGTATGACCACAAGACTTTGATCGACTGCAGTTCATACGATATTTTTAAGGGTTAAATTTCATTTGGAGTATATCATGCATCTGTAATATTTAATGGCACAGAGAAAAGGGTATACATGGGTGTAGAGTAGAGATGGGACAAAGAGGAGATTTCTCAATTTCGAATATTAATCATAACTTCAATGTTGAATTCAGAATACATATTATGTAACATCATTAATAGGATTTCAACCAACCAGTGTCATACACATCAATAGAAAATTCCAATTTCAAAGGAATATGAGTTGGCTAGAGGCCTATCATGGGGCAGTACAAAGCTAATGCACAAAAATGTGTAATTAAGCCTTATTTTTCATCCACAAACTTAGAACAAAAAAGGTTAGGGGATAATGTAGTTTATCATCCATATTTATGTTTGTGTTTACTACTTGAAATTTGTTTTAAAAACACAATATTTCCCAACACAGATGCCATTTCTTACACTAATGCAGCCTTCCAGTTTTTTTCTTCTGGAGACAGTTACGAAATATGCAGTGGCATTTGAGTATTCATTGTATTGCTAGAAATTAATGCAAACTTCACCATAAATATTTCTTATACTCCCCTACGATTCGATTATCCTTTCAGCCACACTTAAAATCTTGAAATGAGCATACTCAAAAAGTCACAGCCATAAAATATGAAACTGAGTTTCTTGGTTGCAAATTGTGGTTATGAATATTGTGGCAGCAATCTGCCAGTTTCTAAAAGCTGGTTACCAGATGTCATTTATAAACACCAAGAATGAATATGACACCGACCAGACTATCTCCAACAAACCAATCAGCCAATATACTCACCACTTATTTACTTTATCTCTGTGGAGATTGGCTGAAATCAATGGCACTTCATTCTTAGAGTAAATATGTTCACTTCAACATATTCTCTATTGAACTATTGAATATAAAATCTCTAAGAAGGGACATGTTTATAATTGTTTTTTTTTACATTTTGCAAGTACAACCTCTGGATTTTCATCTGCATTTAAGAGCCAACTACTAGATGGACTAGCTCTTGGAAATGCATACTATATTCACAGATTAAGAACCATATTTCCCATCCCATAGAACACACCAACCCATAAAAATGCCATGACTTTTTGGATTTGATTTTAAAGAAAAATATAAATCATCTGTTAATGTTAACAATTCATAGGAAGAAAGTGGGATTATTCATTGTAAAAAAAACTGCAACAAAATTATCCATTGTAGAATCCCAGTAACAAAAGAATGAAATTAGATACACATTAACTTGTTGCCACAAGACAGTTGGCAGTGAAAGGGCACCTGTGACAGCAATGCAACATCAGGGAAATGTTGCTTTACCCACCGCCCATAGGAGGTGATAACAGCATCATAGAACCTTCTAAAGAAAAAAGAGCATCTAATGGGCCCAGAAATACTTGATTCTTTTACCTAAATGTTCAATTTAGCTTGGATTTTGTAGCTGTTGAGGCTAAAAGCATGCAACTTAAATGAGAGCAAGCCCATCAGTTTCCAAACTGGAGTACATTGAAATTCAAGTGTGTTTTGGGTTGAGTATGTAAAATTCAGCAGAGACGACATGTAACTCTGGGTCAACAAAACTCTGGTATTTAAATGGACTGTTGAAGTTTGACTGCATCAATTAAATAAAACAGGTAAACCTTGGGTATATACAAGAACAGGGAATCCACCAAATACACTTTAGATCAATATGGAAAGGCTTGGCTAAGGGTAGTGTTCAACATCTACGTAATAAAATCATACACAATGACCTCTCCCTCAGAACGTTTCTAGATCAGCTTAGCAGGAGAAACAGTAGCGTGAAGTTAATAATAACACATGATGTACAAAAATCACTGTCAAAGAAACTAACACTAGAAGAATATGATCTCCAATGGCATCTAATACTTTGCAACTGCTCAAATAAAAGATAGCCTTTTAAAAGGTCTACAGTTCTAGATCAACTGTAACTGCTAAATAATGGATATCCATCTGTAATAAAAAATTTGATTTACAACAGCAATACTTTGTAATCACATCACGAGAACAGGCTTGCAGACCTTCAGAGTTCTCATTTATTTTTTCCATCAACAGCTCCACTGTTTTATTGTACTTCGTATTAATACTATAATTTGGAGAGATGTCATTCCATCAAAAATGGACACAGCACCTCCACTTATTAATTTTAAGGCCAACCAGAGGGAAAACACGCAAAGCATTGTAAATGGAGAGCTTGAAGCATTTGTTAGGATGGCTGGGAACATGTGAGGCTTACTATGTCATGGGATTCAATTGATAGCAGCCCCATAAAAAGGTAAGCACAACTTTACATGACTTCCCTGCCATGCAAACTCCATTGCCAATGACAATGCTGAAGGTTAGACTTCAAGAAATCAATTTTGATTTCGTTATATAGTTAATGGTTCCCAATCAGAGTGCATAAAATCGTAGCAAGGAGAAAAAACGGCTTTGTAAGATGCCACAAAATTTATTGAGACACCGACCTAGGTTTTGATTGTAGTACAAATATCTTCAAGATGTTTGGTCAAGACCTAGGTTTTGATTGTAGTACAAACATCTTCAAGATGATTGTACTACAATCAAAACCTAGGTCAGTGTCTCAATAAATTTTGCAGAATCTTACAAAGCAGTTTTTCCTCCTTGCTACGATCATGCGGTTTCACCAAGTAGAGCCAGAGGAATTCCTTTTCATGAGCACAAAATCCTCCATTTTCTTACAATTTAGCATGAGAAGGATTTCAAATTATACCGGAAGCAAGCCTCTTCTTTACAATTCCTCCATGTTACCCTGATGCAAAGAAACCAACCAGAAAAAATAAGCACAAGCAAGGGATTCTACGGGAATTGAGGGGGGTTAAAAATGCAAAAAATACTCAAAGAGGGTGCTTGGAAATTGGCATTTTGGTAAATATTTGCCCCGGATTCAGAACCAGTTTAAGAGTTGATTATGTACTATTCAGAAGCAATGTGGTAGGAGGAAGACATAATATGTGGCGGAAACCTCAATCATAATGACACTACTTCATTTCACTATAAATGCACCATCCTAATTAATATAACAGGCTACCCATCTGCCACTCGCAGGTATTTTCATAATTAAAGAAACTGAATCTGAATGGGGGCATCAAAGTTCAAAATTATAACTGGGGAGGAGGATGTCACCATTAGCTATTCATGGCTTCTTGGCTAAGAAATCATGGTGAAAATCCTTTTCTACACAAATGCAATCAATTCCTCAAAACAGAATATGTAATGGAGATTCTATAACATGGCCCTACTCATGATGGTGAAAAAGCCAATGCTTTGTGCTTAAGTCTCCTATGAAGATGCATGATCCTAAACATAGCAAAACCCTATTAGCTAAGATGTATTAAACATCTCATGGCAACTGGTATCATACTAGGAATAGTGGATTTTGATACACTCACATCTGCGAAAGACTAGCATAGCTATTAAAAATGATCATTAAACCATAGAATAGATGCTCTATATGTTATTTAGTACAGTAATATTGACATTATGAGACCCCTGCCAACCTAGCAGCCTAATAAAAAGCATGCCACAAACACCTATTATTTATTAATCTATAAGATAAATCAATTGTCACGTTTATATTTCTGTCAATTTTGAAGGCAAAAGAGATAACCGCCAATGATATGGTAGGCATGAATCAAATAAAAATGTGTACTTCTGAAACTGGTTAGTCGTGCAGAATGGCAGTAGGACTATTATTTAGAGGGCATTCCTACGGCCAAAATTTGTGATGCGGCACAATTGTTAACGCAGCAATAAAATTGCATTAAGTGGGGATACGTTGCAAGATAAAACTGACTTCACTGCATTCAGGCTTTACAAGCACTGAACAATCTCCTCAGCTATTCTGTCAATGCTATCCAGACAGCTATGATTACACTGATCATCTCAGGTTGAGTAAAATTAAGCATTTTTATAAAAATAAAAAATTACCATTGATTATTGCACTAAGTGGATGAATACTGTAACTCTGATGCTCATCATTGTATCCTATGAATCAAGACGCAATGAGGATTAAATGAATGAATTCACCACTGACTTGGGAACCACTACGAGAGATTATCACATGTCAAAACCATTCCATCACTCCCATGTACTTTTTAAATTCCACATGACTCATAAATATATACAAACAGATTCTCAGTTTGGATGGACATTACTCAATATTAACCATTGCATAACTTTGGCCATCGACTAAACCTCTGCCTTCACCAGAGACACCTACATGCTTTGTCCGCTTGTGACGATACATGTTTGACTGCTGGGAGAAGGTGAGGCCACATACATCACAGCGGTACGGTCGTTCGCCCGTGTGCGTTCGTAAGTGGTAAGTCAGATGGTGCTTGGCATTGCACATCTTTCCGCACACTGGACACTGATACGAACCTGTCGCACTAGCACTGCCACTTGCACTTACACAACTGGGTCCACCACTGAACGGGATTCCAGTGGCAACCATTCCTCTTGCTGCCGGATGGCCTGCCATTGGGATCCCACTATCCCCAGGCTCCAGCGTCCAGTGAGAGAGTAACCTTGCATTCGATGCTTCCTGCAATTTAGATCGAAATCAAAACTCGGGAATAAACACAGGCAGGTAATCAGCAAGATACGTAAAGGGACAGTATGATAACTATATTAGTGTAACCAGTCTATTAAATGAACTAAAATGGGAATCACTGTCAGACTGTAGGTTGTGATTTAGACTTAATCTCTTAAATAAATTTCAAGATAATATTTTCAGTGCTGACATTAAAAATATTTTGCAAACTCCCAACTTAATAATGGTAGAGTGGATCACAATCACAAATTTAGAGAAATTGATTGCCAAACTGACAGATTCAAAATGTCCTTCTTTCCTCGTACATACAATTAGGGATATGAATAGCGGTAAATGTATCCAATACTAGTGTATCAATGGATAGCATAGGTAGTTACATATTGGTATAAGGACTTGAAGGTAACCCAACTAACAACATGTTTTAGTATGCTTGCTTGGCTATTTTGATTCTATTTTAAATTGTGAAGTTTAGGCTAGAATATTAATACTAATACTTTTTATGCACGACATGTAACGTATATTTGGTGAGCATTCACCCCCTGCCACAAACCTTTATGGTGGCTTGCAGAGTATTATGAAGATGTAATTCTCTCGGCCCATGCATCATACTACACTTCCAACATCTTCACAAATAATTTTGGGGAAGGGAAACACTTTTGTTTGGCACCAATGTTCATCAGAACTTACTGATTGAAAAGGAAAGATGATTTGAAAATAGATTACTAGAAGTTGATGAAATAATAAGATAGTTTCCTTCATTAAAGAAAACAGAATTAATTAATAGCGACTTGTGCTCCACCATAAAAGTATTCATTAGACACAATAAATCTGGATTGAGAAATCCCAGTTTATGAGAAAATTTAATGTTACTTTCAATTGTATTAGATAAAAGTCAAAATGTAGGGACCACAACAGCCTTTTTGCTGATGCAGCAGGTACAAACTATTGTTCTTGCTTGTACCTTGTACTTGTATATTGTACTTGTACATTGTGAGCTTGTACATGGTGAGATATAGGGAATAAATCACCTGACTTACGAACTCTTCTCGAGCTCTACACAGGGTGAGTGAATGTAATGTTGCCGACGTTTCGGGTAGCGACTCGTTACCCATCCTCAAGGCAAATGTCACGTAACTAAACCGTCCGTTGGTTTTATACGGACGCTGGCGGTGGGGGATTGGTCGAGCCCCGATTGTTGAGCTGGAGGACCGTTGACCGTTGAACTTTGGCCTCGCTCTGTCAACCTGTATTCTCTTTAGGATTCTATTCCATGAGCTGCTGATGGTATAGCCCGAATCCCGATTTACGTTCCTCCTCTCCATTTTTATTTCTATCGCTTCCTTTGTCAAGCGATCCCAAAATTTGTCCGAGCGCCAGATAACCCTCGTATCGTCCCATTTAATGCGATGGTCTAGACTGAGGCTATGTTCAACTATCGCTGATTTCTCCGGCTGTCCGAGTCGAAAATGTCTTCGATGTTCCTTCAGTCGAGTGGAAATCGTTCGACCTGTCTCTCCCACATAGACCTCACCACATTCACAAGGTATTTTATAGACCCCCGGAGTCATGAGGCCGACTGGGTCCTTCGCTCTCACGAGACGATCCCTTAAATTGGGCAATGGTCTGTGAATGGTGTCGATGTTAAACCTCTTCAAAACCCTCGAAATTTTTCCAGATATCGTAGAAACATATGGCAAAACGGCTCTGGCTGTCGGTTTGGTGTGTTCATTCTCTGTAACTGAAACCCTTGAAAAGTTAGAGGACCTCTTGAGAGCCAAGGAAATTTGCCGCTCACCATATCCATTCTGTCGGAAGGTTTTTCTAAGGTGGTCTAATTCCATAGGAAGATTTTCTTCGTCGGAAATAGCCTTTGCGCGATGTATTAGTGTTTTTTTTTTTTTTTTTTTCTCCGATACCTTCAAGCTGCTGGAAGAAAAATTTGACAGCGGAACGTTGAAGCTATTCCACCATGCATTAACGTCCACATTCTTCAAGTATGACGGTGGATTCTATGAAATGGCCGATGAGTTGCGATGGGATCCCCTTTGTCACCGGCCATTGCGAATTTTTACATGCAGGATTTCGAGGAAAGAGCCCTTACTACTGCTCCGTTAAGACCCAAGTGCTTTTACAGATACGTGGATGACACGTTCATCATATGGCCTCATGGACCGGACACTCTTGCATCGTTCTTGGAGCATATGAACAACCAGCATCCCAATATCCAATTTACAATGGAAACGGAGAAGAACAATATGATAGTCTTTCTCGATGTCCTTATCCACCGGAAGGAAAATGGCAAACTTGGACACAGCGTTTACCGTAAACCGACGCATATGGATCTCTACCTGAACGGCCTCAGTCATCATCACCCCTCTCAATGCAGCGCGGTCCTCTCCACACTAATACATCGCGCAAAGGCTATTTCCGACGAAGAAAATCTTCCTATGGAATTAGACCACCTTAGAAAAACCTTCCGACAGAATGGATATGGTGAGCGGCAAATTTCCTTGGCTCTCAAGAGGTCCTCTAACTTTTCAAGGGTTTCAGTTACAGAGAATGAACACACCAAACCGACAGCCAGAGCCGTTTTGCCATATGTTTCTACGATATCTGGAAAAATTTCGAGGGTTTTGAAGAGGTTTAACATCGACACCATTCACAGACCATTGCCCAATTTAAGGGATCGTCTCGTGAGAGCGAAGGACCCAGTCGGCCTCATGACTCCGGGGGTCTATAAAATACCTTGTGAATGTGGCGAGGTCTATGTGGGAGAGACAGGTCGAATGATTTCCACTCGACTGAAGGAACATCGAAGACATTTTCGACTCGGACAGCCGGAGAAATCAGCGATAGTTGAACATAGCCTCAGTCTAGACCATCGCATTAAATGGGACGATACGAGGGTTATCTGGCGCTCGGACAAATTTTGGGATCGCTTGACAAAGGAAGCGATAGAAATAAAAATGGAGAGGAGGAACGTAAATCGGGATTCGGGCTATACCATCAGCAGCTCATGGAATAGAATCCTAAAGAGAATACAGGTTGACAGAGCGAGGCCAAAGTTCAACGGTCAACGGTCCTCCAGCTCAACAATCGGGGCTCGACCAATCCCCCACCGCCAGCGTCCGTATAAAACCAACGGACGGTTTAGTTACGTGACATTTGCCTTGAGGATGGGTAACGAGTCGCTACCCGAAACGTCGGCAACATTACATTCACTCACCCGGTGTAGAGCCCGAGAAGAGTTCATCAATGCAATTCGCCGGGAAAGCGTGAAATCTTAATTCACCTGACTTACAATTGCATCTCAGCAGTCCTCATCTCTGGAGAACGTGTGCATATTAATAATCCATACGAACTTGTGCACACAAATTAAATTGGTTGCTTGATGATTTATAACATTTTATATTTATTTACCATGCAAACTACCATTTATAGAGAACACCAAAATGTTATTTTTTTTAAATTTTATTTCGCTGACAGTGGCCATTTTTAAGTTGAAAAAACACCTAATTTAGGCAATTTCAGTGATCTGCTGTAAAAGCAAATATGTACCTCCAATTCCGTGTATCCTAGAATAATCAAACACAAAACAAACTACTCGGTAAATAATGAACTTAAATAAAGGTATGGTGATGTATCGACCTAAATTTTAGTCTAAGGGTCCAAATATTTCTTAAAAGTTTTCATCACTTAACTAAGATAGAAAACTTTTAATATAGGAAGGCAAGAGATTTAATAAAATTGATGGGTTATGGTGTTACTGTATGGAATTTGCTTTCATGCATATTGAATGATAGAATAAACTTTTTATTTCCACAATTATTTAGTAATTTATGTTAACAAAATTTATTTAGTAGTAGTGTGATAAATAATTGGGAAATACAGTTTATTCTATCATACATTATGCAAGAGATTTAATGTTTTTTATTTGAAAGGTATGAGTGCATGCTTGATGCATGCAGAATGTTAAGCTGTGGACTTGGTTAAGTTTTTTTTAATTTTAATTTAAACTTTTTTATTGGGATGGTCAGATCGGATCTTTCATTTTACTCGGATCCGGATCCAAAGACAGAGTAAAATCGGACCTGGATCATAGATTTTAAATATTCGCATCTTAGCGATCAAAGCTTCCCGTGAATGTAATGTAGGTGGGGTAGATATTGTCAGAGAGGGGTTGTGTAACTCCGGTCTCGAAATTACATGAAAATTTTTCCATGCAACTAGAAGCCAAATAAAGAAATATGAATTTTTTCCCCATTACCCAGGTATCATGACAAATAATAATGTGGAATGACAAGCAGGTGGCCTACATTTGTTGGGATCAGGCAGATATTGAGAGATAATATACTGTTCGAAGTTTGATCCCTATCACGGTTTAATTTTTTCTTTCTGTCATTGCATCAAAAATTTTACCATCTTAAATTTCAAACCCTACATCTCTCTTTTTTATACTTTTATTGTTAAAATTCGATTTATGAATGTATCACTCAAAATTAGGGATGGTCGGTTTGGATCCAAAGATCCACGCATGGATATTACAATAATTTATATGTATAACCTCCATGGATTCACGGTTCTTTCACTTCATTCGCTAATGAAATCAGATCCGAAGACAATATAAATTCGGATCCAATTCGGAGACTTTTAAATTTCGTGGCTTAGTGATTGATGCACCCCTCAAATGGAATGTAGGTATGGTAGATTCTGACAAGGAGAGGATTTGTAACTCGAATTATGAAATGAGATGAAAATATTTCCGTGCCACCAGAACAAAATAAAGAAACACGTATCTTGGCTCTTTTCTCCAAAGGCCCAAAGACATGCAGGAACCACATGAATGATAGCATAGTCTTTAACCCATTTATGCCTAGTGTTCCATTTTTGGAACACCTGACACGACTTTATAATTTAATGACTACGACTCATTATACACCAGTATGCCACGGTTTTTCTTTCTGCATCTCTTTATAAAGATATATTGTATTACGGGGCGCAAAGAGTAAGTCAGTTTTGCCAACCCATCGCAGCCAGTGTGTTGAGAAATATCGGTCTTTTTTTTCAAGGCTGTTTTTCTGAGACCATCTCAAATGTTATATTAATAACTATTTGCCATTACGCCCAAATGTTGTAAATTTTTCCCTGCATTTTCAGTAATAGTTAACCTATAGTGCTTTAAGAAGAAAAGTTTGAATCAATGTATTTTGTTTTAGTTATAAGCTTTTATTTAACACTGTTCTATTTTTGGAACACTAGGCAAATCCACTACTATTATGCATGCATTCAGGCGTACTGAAATATTCACTTTAATTTTAAATAAAGTAAAGAATTAGATGTTATGTGACTGAGGGAAACGATGCTATGTCTTGGCTATAATCAGTTTCCATTTCAGTGAAAGAATAAATACATCAATAACCAACTGATCACTTGTGAACAGAGAGATGAAAACATATGAAAGTCACCCTGTGCACTATTCCATTCGGGACCAAGCCCCCTGGGTCATATTGACATCATGAACACTTATCAACAAGTGCGGCTGCTTGCACCCAATATTCTTCTCCTTTTCTTTTTAGCAGAAAGTTTATTGTAAGTGTTCAGGATACGCACTTGTCCTGCACAGAGCGGCACGCCGCCCCCCCCACTCCTGCCGTATCGGCGACTAGAGGGTTTTTCCTGGGTAATGCTTATTCCTTTCCCTCTCCGTGTCTAATAAAGGGACTTCAGCCTTTTCTTTAAGGCAATGAAATCCTCGGCGCCACTGTCAGCCAAGAGTGCAGTGACCCTTTCTCTTGGTCCTTGGGTCATAGCATGGGTGAAGCCAGGGGTGCTTGGGTTTTTACAGTAGTAGTATGTTGAGTGTGATTTCGTGAAGTGGATGTGTCTTGCGTCCCGTCTGTTAGAAAGTGAAGGGTGACCGCCTTTAGCTAAAAGTACCAGGATGTCGAGATATTTGACAGTGCATGAAATAACTGATCTTTTAGAGACAGAAGATTACATAGAAGTACGTGATATCATCATTGAACCCCCTGATAACGCAGCAGAACCTGTGTCTGACGAGGACTCCGGGGATGAAGTTGGTGGAACAATTAATAATCTTCCCGGTTCATTGCTGTGCGCTCCTGTTCATCTCATTCATGGTTCTTCTGACGAGAACTTTGACCATGCTGACCTTTTGCTGATACCGGATGGTGATACTACTGAAAATGACGGTGCATCGGCTTCTGCTTCGCCTCAACCTCTTCTTGCTCAAAGAAAAAAGGTAACCAAAGTTGTGTGCAAATGGAAGAAAGCCGATCTGACTGCCCAGCCAGTAGGAGGTAGAGTTTCAGAAGAACAAATCACAAAAATGAAAACTCCTACAGAATATTTAGATATTTCTGGATATTGAAGTGATTGATATAATTGTCAAATATTCCAATTTATATGCTGAATGTAAGGGCGTAAACCTTGAACTGACTGTTGGTGACTGTTGGTGTTTTTTGGGAATAATTTTCCTGAGTGGTTACGTCTCTGTTCCGAGACGGCATATGTTTTGGGAGCAAAGTCGTGACCGATTTGAAACAATATTTTCAAATTTGCATGTTGCTGACAATTCTAACTTGAACCACATGGACAAGTTTTCCAAGCTGCGACCTCTCATAGAGCAACTGAATGACAGATGTATGAAATTTGTACCAAATGAAATATACTTCAGCTTTGATGAGGCCATGATTCCCTATTTCGGTCGTCACGGGTGCAAACAGTTCATTCGGGGTAAACCTATTCGGTTTGGGTATAAATTCTGGTGTGGTGCAACGCGTCTAGGCCACATTTGCTGGTTTCAGCCTTATCAAGGAAAAAACCCGAACACTCAATACCAAGAATATGGTGTAAGAGCTTCAATTGTTTTGCAATTTACCGAGGCACTCACAACGCAGCATCCTGGTAAATACCATTTTGTGTTCGACAACTTTTTCACAAGCATTGCACTCCTTGATAAACTTCATTCAATCGGCCATCAAGCAACAGGCCCAGCAAGAAAAGTTCGCGTAGACAAACCTCCTTTACTATCTGATGCTACCCTAAAAAAAAAAGATAGGGGCACATTTGATTACCGAATTGATGGAAAAGGCAATATTGTTTGTAGATGGAATGATAACAGTGTTGTGACTGTTCCATCTTCTGGTGTCGGTGTCAATCCTTTGCAACAGGTCAGTCGTTATTCTCAAAAGCAGAAAGAAAAGATACAAGTTACTCAGCCAAATTTAATAAACGTCTATAATCAGTATATGGGAGGAGTGGACCGAGCTAATGAAAATATTGACAAGTATCGAGCATCAATCCGTGGAAAGAAATGGTACTCGAGCCCTCTGTTATTCTGCTTTGAGCTGGCTTTCCAAAATGCTTGGCAATTGCATAAAATAAACGATGTGAAGCCAATGTATCTTCTTGAATTTCGTCGCTGTGTGGCCTGTCACTATATATATGGTAATACTGCTGAGCCTGGTAGGAAAGGGAGACCATCTATGAAGTGTAACCTTGACTCACGTCATGACGGCATGAATCATACGATTGTAAAGCAAGGAAAGCAAACTCGCTGTGTCCAATGTCACAAAAATACCACTTTTCAATGTAAAAAATGCAATGTATCCTTGCATGTTAAATGTTCACCTGGATATCACTCTTAATAGTGAGTTAATAAATGTCTGAATCAAATGATTTTCTTGTTATCATTGAGTACGTCATGGTAGTGGATTTGCCTAGTGTTCCATTTTTGGAACACCTCGTAATTAATAATTGGCAAGAGATACAAGGTTTTTTCTTTCGGATATTGTTTTCATACGTATTTTTATCTACAATATGTAAAAATCAGGGTAAAATTCGCATTTTTCAAACCTTCGGCATAAATGGGTTAAAAATGAAAGCTACTGCTGGTCGCGAGTGTAATCCTTAACACTGCCTAGGAATAGTCAATGCTGTATTCCTAGGGTAATGCAAGTAGGCAGTTAAAAAAAAGTAGATTATCAGAAATTTCATGCTAATCTATAAGTAAAAAAAAAATAATAAAATTTGGCATTAATGAAATGATGGGAAAAATTTTTTATTACACAGAATTAAATCGTGGAATCATTATGTTAACTTTACAATGTATTTTTGAGTGATGAATTTGTAAATCTAATTTAAGTGATAGAAGTACAAAAAAGTCAGTATCCACACACAAAGGTTGGAAATGAAGGATGATAAAGTTTTTGATTCAATGGCTGAAAGAAAAATTTTAAACAGCGATAAAAATCAAACTTCATTACCTACAGTCCACTACCCCACTCTGCTACTGTCGGCTTACCTGAGTTTGGAGAATGCAGGCTCCCAACATGTCATTCTACTTTTTCTTGCAAACCCAGTCCAATGAAGAAAAAATTCAAGACATTTTTTAAATTTTGCTTCTAGTAGCATGCAAAAAGGCTAATCTCATTTCAAGATAGAGTTACACAACCTCTCCTTAGGTGTGTAAAATTCTCAAATTTCACTTTAAAGGTTATTATTATCCTTTTCGCTGCTGTGAACGTACCTTTTCATTCTCACTGTAGTGCTTTTACTTTTCCGCAGCATGTGACAAGTAGGTTTCTGGAGAGTGAGCCGCAGCGAAAGGTTTAATAAAACATTTCAATTTACTAGTTTAGCAGCTTGAAATATTCTATAGTAATTTTTTCGCCTTAAAAATGGAATCCCTAGATAATCCATAAATGGGATCTCTTGGCCGCATAAAAAATTTTTTTGTGTCTCTAACAAAGAATTTGAAAGCATTCAAAGATTTGATTACTAATTAGAAAATAATTCCTTTATTAATGAAAATGAACTTATAATGTTTCTTTTAACTGCACTCTAAAGAATAGTTGTACAGGTTTCAAAAATGTATTGCTTGATGAGTATGTGACAAGGAAAGTGACCTTTATATTAGAAGTAATAAGATATAGTTATTGCATCCGTAAATCTTGATCCAGGAAAAAATTATCCACATAGATGATAGGAAGTTGACTTTTTCTACAATAAATGTACTTGTTTTTTGGTAATTCTACTGTTGCTGTTTTTATGTATTCCTATATTAAAAATCTAGGATTAGACAAGGACTGAAATTCAGAATCTAGTATCTGAAACTAAGGATCCGAAACCAAGATAAAGAACCAAAATCCATGCAAGGTTCCGGTTCCTGACAAAAAACTTGGATCCGTCCATCACTAGTATTAATAAGCGTTTTCTATGCTCCTACACTTCCTGCTCATGGACTCCTTTGTTACTATGAAGCATTGTGCAAACCTTAACCACAGTCTTGGGACAAGTTCGAACAATGTGTAGTAAAATGAATAAATGTTTTTAAATGTTAAACTGAATTATTTTAAATGAATTAATTTAAAGTAAATCATACTAAATTAAATGAATTAATGTTCCTCATATACTTGTTAATAAGCTTTCACAGAGTTCATTGCCTGCTTAATGGCATTGCAGCACCAAGGGAGAGGAAATAATGTACGTACCTTTCACGTCACACATAGAACATCACACATGCAATACTTTGTCATCCCATTTTAACATTGTCGAAATTTTTCACTTTTTAATCTATGAAGATAAATACTTAACATCATTTTAAAATTGAATAGCTTCACCTATGTCCCCCAAGGGTTATAAACTTTTGATCAATGCACAAAAAAATAACATCTATAAATATTTTTTAACAATGCAATGAAATTCTCTTTGCATCCATTCATATCCGTGTTAGGCTTCAAAATAATGTCTGACAGAGTAAAGGGTGTTCCCTTACAGCTCAATTAACACAAAATATACATATGTAAAATATTTTCACATGATAATGGCTGTTGGACCGACAGGTTGTACTTTAGTAACCTTGCTATTTACAAATAATGCCAGTACTGTTTCAGTAGAAATCATAACCTTTGGATCTGTTCCTAACTTGACTAAAAATCAATCTACTCTTAAAGCCACCACTGCAACAGAAGTCTGATAAGAGTCCTGAAAAAGAAACTGGGAGAGCACATATAAACATGCATTCCCCAGCTGACAACTGAGCTAATTTGCAATTTTTTAGTAGTACACCTGATTGTACATAGTTATGGTGAAACTATGGTTGTGTCTGATACATAAGAAAAATTTTGCAAAAGCACCACGTTTAGTTACTCTCTGTTTCTAAGAATAAACATAAGAGTTTTTATCACTCACTGATAGGAATTTTTGGAAACATTAGCCACTGCAGTTGCATGGGTATGTGAAATGACAACTGCACCACTAGGCACTAATTTTTTAAACTGCTGCAAAGTACAAAAGGTGTGCACAGTCAACCAAACTTTGGAAATTCACAAGATCTTAGGTTTAGTTTCCTATTATGCCAAATGGTTTCTTTAAAAAGTGGATTTTCCTTAACACAATCATGTAGCAAGGAGAATCCTGAGAACAACAAATTAATTTAGGACCCTTCAGCCATCAGAGGATCACCCTTGATACGATACCAAACAGTAGCAGACAGAAAATCATATCTCGGGGGCCGCCAAAGTGACTTGTATAAAACTACTGGCTACTAAAGCCGAGCATACCAGCCCAGGAGCCTTTCAATGAGTGTAATGGCTGATGCTCATGATTTAGCAGCTTAGGAAAGAAGAGAAAAAAAGGATTTCGAGACTTATCTGGGAGAGGTAAATATATTTAAGATGAATGAATAAAGGGAAAGAGACACATTTCAGAAAGCAGTAGGAAACAACATATGAGACGACCTGACTGAGAAACCAGTAGAAGAGTGTTGGGAAAACATCAAATGTGGACTACAGGAAGCCGCAAAACAAGTTCTTGGAAAAAGACAAGTTGTTAAGAAAAGGCAATGGATCACGGAAGAAGTCTTAGCGCTGATTGAAGAAAGAAGAAAGTAGGTACAAGAAGGCGAAAACTGAAGAAGGACAGCTTTGCTACAAAAGAATAAGGAACGAACTAAGTTGAAACGCCAGGAGAGCTAGAGAAATGTGGAAGAAGAACCTATGTGAAGATGTACAAAATAACCTTGCACTTGGAAAGGTGGAAGCTGCCTATAGGATAGTGAGGACTTCAAAGAACGAAGCACAAGATACAAGCCATAAGGGCAAGAATGGAGAACTTCTAACTGAAAATGTAGACAAAGCGAAGAGATGGAATGAATACCTGGAAGAGTTATACAATGGAAATAATCTCAGCACGAAAGTGATTGAAAAGGAAAGCGAAGTCAAAGAGGATGGTTTGGGAGCATCAATATTAAGATGGGAATTCGACGCACCAGTAAGGGACCATCGGATAAATACAGCTTCTGGAATTGATGATATCCCCGCAGAACTAATAAAAAATGCAGGAGAGAAGACACTAACCCATCTCTACAAAATCATCTGCGACATGTACTCAACAGGAGAAATACCCAGGGACATTGAGAAAAACATGATACATGATTCCTATTCCCAAAAAGAAGAGAGCGGAGAAATGCAAAAATTTTAGGACTGTAAGCCTGACAACAGATGCATCAAAGATATTGACAAGGCACATCTACAGAAGAATAGAACAAAAAGCAGGGAAGTTCCTGGATGAAGATCAATTTGGATTCAGGAAAAGTAAGGGTACCATAGAAGCAATATTGGCCCTTAGGCTGCTCATAGGGAAAAGATGGAGAAGAACAAATCGACGGTCATTGCATTTGTGGATTTAAAAAAGGCGTATTTTGGAATTAAATGCTTGGCTTGAGTGTCCTACAATGATCAAAGAATTATCTACAGATTGCAATTAGCATGCTGCTATTCACAGATGACATAGCTCTCATAGGAGAGACAGACGTATCTGAATAAGATGCTGATAACCATGGAAAGGACAATGGCCAGATATCAGCTGAAGATCAATAAGAAGACGACTAAGATACTGGTGTGCAGCATGAGAGAAGAGGCTAAAACCAACGTTAAACTAGGAAAACAAAAACTGGAAGAGGTGAAAGAGTTCTGTTACCTTGGAAGTCGAGTAGCTAACGATGGACAAAGCAAGAAAGAAATAGTCAGCAGAATAGCCCAGGCAAAGAGGGTGTTCTATCAAAAAGAAGAATCTACTTACCGCTGGAAATACAAGCGTAGAAGTCAGGAAACAATTCATCTGAACGTACATCTGGAGCATGTTTATTTACGGCAATGAGGCATGGACGATGACTACAGCGGATTGATGGATGATGGAAGCATTCAAAATGTGGTGCTTCAGATGAATGATGAAGATTAAATTGAACAGCGGGGTAAGTAATGAGAAAGTCCTAAGAGAAGTGGGGGGAAAGAGAAGTCTTCTGTATACCCTAAGAAGAAGACAACAAGGGACAGCCTGGCCACACCATGAGACATAATGGCGTGATGAAGACAATCATTAAAGGACAAGAATGGCAAGGGAAGAATGGCAAAGGAAGATGAGATACATGGAACAAGGGTGTGAAAGAGAAGAAATACATAAATATTAAGAGATTAGCTGATAGAAGAACTCAGTGTAGAGCTTCGTCAAACCAATCTGAGGATTGATGACTAATGATGATGATCAGCATCACTTGCATACATTAACTAAGTTAACATACATTTACATGATCACTTCTTCAAGCCACTGAATAGCATAAAGACGAGAACATGTAAATAATATTTCAAATTATTAAACACGAGATATAAAATTCAAGGAAGTTAACGAAAAGCAAAATTTTTCTCTTCAAAGACAAATGAAAATTTGGGAGACTAACCTGCCTTGGATCAGAATTAGAATGCACCTTTGCTGCAGTCACTGACTCCCTACTAAGCATCACGTCAACTGATGGTCGCGACACTTCCTTTTTTCCTTGTGATGTGTTATCCGGAGATTCCATTTCTTCTTTAATATCCTGAAGGAAATGAAAACTAAGGGTATTAAAGAGCAATTAAACTATAATTATAATTTAGAAGTTCATACCGACTAACCGTTTCGGTGACTCTTGACTTATTGAATTGCTGTTCACGGTTGATTTCTAAATTGTCCAGCATAAGTTCATCACTTTCCTTTACCTTATGATTAGGTATGATCTTTACTCCTGAATTTGCATCTTTATCAATAAGAACTTCAATGCTGTCACCAGTATGATGTAGATCAAGGTGAGGTAGAATTTCGTTAAGTTCTTGGTGCGATGGTTCGTCGTCTGTATCTGCATTCGTGTGAGAAACCTTCCTTTTAGTGTCCTCGAGGGAATCGGTGCCAGATAAACGTCTCTTCTTCACATTATTCTTGTCCAAATTACTCTCAGTAATTCCACCTTCTTCTCCGCCATCTTCATTCTGTAATCCTTTTGTGAGGCCATTCACAGATAATTCATCCGCGATTTGCAGAAATGAGGCAAGTTGAGTGTGCGAAATTGTCACTTCACCATTGTACATGAAGTCCAAAATGTCAATCATTTCAGACTTTTTAACTCCTTTCATAAAAATCACTGGATGTTTATCCGGAATAGTGGTGAAAAGAGTCCGAAAATACGGGCTGCATGCCGACAAAACTAAGCGATGCGCACCAAAATAATGTCCCTCACAAAGTAATGTGACATCAGTTAATGATGCCGAATCATATAATTCTCTAAGAACACTGAATACTTGCTTTGAATGTGACTTCATTTGCAGAAAAAACTTGTCAACCGACATAATTGTAAATTACTGAACAAAAGGATAGGGTGAAGGTTTTTCCGATGGCAAGAAACTATATTTATAGATAACCTTCCAAAAAGATACAATATGACAATCAATAAAAAACCTCTTCAGGCTGCCTTCAACACACCAATATTTAGAGCTTACCTCCGCATGTAACTGTCAGGTAAGAGGCAAGAATAGAAGGCTACATTTCTTAATAGGGATCCCACAAGTATACAGATCATTCACATAAATTAAGGGAAAATCACAACCAAGCTTTGAAATTAGCTGACAAAAATCATGAACTCCAAGGCAACCTTCTAAAAGGTTCTTCATGCACGGTATATCAAAGAAAATTGTCAATGTAATGCAAATTAACACACTCTACTTTCCTAACAATAACAAACGCTTCCCGTTAGTCTTTTGGAATATGATATCCCATTGTACCACCTGCCACATAACTACAGTGTTTTTTGAATTTGCGCATGAGAGGTCGAATCAGTTTGTGGAAATTATATACGGGGAAGCCGTGAAGAATCTACTTGACTGATTTTAATAATAATGGAAGAAAGCATGTCACTGAGTTAATCTCTGTGAACACAGCTCCCTTGCTGAAAATTTGACACTATAATCCCTATTCTTGGGTGAGATAAAAATCGTAAAGCATATGATTTCGTTTACATCAGGAATACTTGGATACTATAGGCTCTTATATTTATAAATACATTACTAATGTGGCGTAAACTACGGAGCGAAACTGGTTCCATTTAAATATATATGAAATCGGTAATAAGAATCGAATAAATATATTTATCATCGTATGTTGGCAACATTTAATATCTTCACTCGTTAAAATAGCAGTCGGAGCGGTCGTTTCCATGGAAACCACAGAGTTGTCCGAAATAACAAAATATGGTAACATTTCTACTGACTGATGTCACGATGATGCGCCTCTCTTCAGAACGATACATAGTTATGCTTACCTTTCAGTTTACTATGATTTTAGTGGATGTCATGATCAACGCCTTCTCGGATTTCTTTCGCAAAGATAACATAGTTATTCTCGTTGTATACATGTAACGAAATTGTTTAAATCAGTATTCTATTCCAAAGATATCGACCAGAAAGACTGATAATGATTTTTTTTCATTTCAGAATTCAAGACTTTTGTCTGATATTCTCTCTCATTTCAATATTTCTGAATTTCTTCTCGACATTCATTTTTCAAGTAAGTCCCACGAGTAAGAAGTACCTGCTGCAATTATTATATCAATAACACTTTTGCTTAATTTATTCTAGGCTGGCCTCATTGATCTGCTCTTGGTGCGTTTCAAGGCTACTATTTCGATATGCGTGTTGTATTTGATTATGACGATTTCATTACACATATGGAGCCTAACATTGCGTTGGAATCACTCCATGAAACCACTGTGGACGGATCCATTACTCACCTTATTTGTCACCCAGAGGTTTAGTAAGTCCATAAAGATCAGATGATTCAACTGCTGCCTAATATTAATTCTATTACAATAATGTAGTAATATTTTCCTCTAGCTGCAGCCCTATATTATTTTTGCTACAAACGCACCATACTAAGGATTTCTGATCCTCGTTACTACGAAGATATCAATTGGATAAAGCAAGGAACAGAGAGTATCAGCTGATCATGTAAGCCTATAAAATTAATACTTTAAGATCGCCAATAAAAGGTGACAAATGTGTCTTTTATTGGCAAACTTCTAGATCTTGTTGTCATGATATGTTACATGATAAAAACTGTAGGCTTGCTAGTTCTTCACTGAACTCACACTTGGGCGATACCAATTTGCCAACATTAAAATCAAGATATATTAAGACATGTAGGCACAACACTTAGTCATATGCCGGCCATGGTAGCCAGGTCGGTAATGCATCTTTTTCAGTCTCATTTTGCTCCGTAACGTCGCCTGTTAAGAAGTAGAATTAAAATGAAAAGTATATTTATAGATATAGGTTAGTTTTTTTCACAGCTCCCATTGCTGTTTATTGAATCCTCCTCCTCAAGCTCTCTTGTTTTTCATATCTTTTTGCATTTGTTTCAACCATTCTGCTCTTGGCTTTCCTTTTGTGGCTAAAACTCCTGTACTCATATTGACAATACATTAACATTTGCATTATTTTCCATGTATGTCATTTGAACGAAAATTGTTGCTGTCTAGAGACAGTGTAACTCCACCTAGCAAAATTCATTTGCCCACTATCCTGTTTTCTTTCGCTCTTTCCCTTAATACCCAGTTTCTAAGCTATGCACAATGTGCTTTTGTATTGTGGTGTAACAAATTGGCTCTATGATTTTTGTAATTCTTGTTGCCCGTAGAATAGTTCAACTTTTGTATGGTTGGTTTCCGTTTTGCAATTGGAACTGATAACTTATTTGTTCCTAATTGCTCCCTGGTATTTATATGTTCTAGGCTTATTTTTCATTTACATCTTTGCAATACCCCCAGCATTTAATGATGACCCCAAACGTGATCATTTAACACCAGACATGCATGAAAGTAAATAATTCAAATGTCATTCTCATCACATTTCCCTAGTACTCTTTTAATAAATCCTAGCTTTCTGTTGATTGACATGGTACATTGTTCTCCAACTCGATAAGCTTAGTAATTGTATCACCTAAATGCTTTATGGATTCAATGCTAATATTTTGGTTTTATTGGTGTCATAGGATCACTCTAGAAATACACATCCAGGTCTTATCCCTTTGCTGCTCTTCTAACATTTTCCAGTCCTGCTCTGATGTACCAATTTTATTCAATAGCTTGAGTATTGGGCCCCAAGCTGCCAATATAAAATCTGTCATGTTGGGATGGATACAGAAGAGCATTTGTGTCAAATTAATTTGACATGATTTTGGGTGAGGGGGCTATAAGAAATAAATTTTACCTTCTCCTGAGTTATAAAATTCAATGCCAAGTGTCTCATATTGGAAGCACTGATTGATGCAAGTATTGTGTATGTGCTCTTTCCTAATGAGAAGCTGGATAGGCAAATGGGCGGTTGGCCTGTTTTGACATCTGCAGAATTAATTTGAGTAATTATTGGCGTTTCTTGATGGAAGGAAATATAATCATTATCAGTCACAATCATAACTGATTGAGTCATAAAAATATTATTTCGATAACTCCTTTTATTTCAGAAAACATGACAATTAGCCCTTCATTCATCAAAAAATAGAAATATTTCTGAATTGATGCTACAACTGTAACAAGGCGATGACATTCAATTCTTAAGAGCACAAATATAATACCCATTAAAGAACGTTTTAAAAATATGTACATAAAATGCCAAATACTGAGTAATTGCACAAGACATTCAATAATTGGGCTTCTAAAATTTGCCTGGTGTTTAGTTGTTGCTTTTTATTAGATATTTTAGGTTTTTTTATTGCTTATTCCCTGAAGTACCTAAGATACTGTCACTGTTTGAAGCCTCTTTTCGTAATCTATGTACTATGCACAATTTCCATAGCAATCACTTCAAATTAATACTTCATCCATTGGTGGTACATGATGCAAATGTATTAAAATAATTTTAAATATTTTTATTAGTAATTTTTTTAACACCCAAGACTTAACTTCTTCATAGCATAAATTAACATTTGTTATCACCAGCTTTCTAAGATACGAACAAAGGGCCATTTAGGTGATAGAAGCTTTCTTTCATTAATAATACTTAGTGGTGTTTCTTAAATGTTACTGCATGTATCCGGACAACTATGTGCTCTTATTAGCCCTTAACATAGAAGAGACATTGAGCAATTCTACATTTGGGCAGTGACCGAAATGTAAGGAGACCCTTCAATAGCCTTGAACCATCGTCACTTTGTGTTGCTTTGGTTAAACTAAGAATATAAATTATGAAATTGTGCAACCTTTCAATGTTTAGGTAAAAGATTTGTGGGGAATAAAGCAAGTATGTTAGAATGAGCACATTGCATACAACTAGCTCATCAAATGAAATATTCTTATAAGCACCTCAAGGACTCAATCTTCACTCTATACCCTTGGGGCCTTGACTTGATGAATTGGGGGAACTATAACCAATTGTCAGACTTTGGACAGTATGAAGGTGATCCAAGCATCAAGTTACATAAATGAGCATGCTTTTTAGCATACCATGATGTCTGCTGGATTTTATAAGTGCTTAAAGTGACTGGCAGGCAGACCATGCATAAGTAATCACTATGCTTATTTCCAATAAAAAACAGAACATGACATTCTTTGCTGGTAACTGACACAATTTTTTTCTTTTGCATGTATGTTGCTTAATTAGGTCACCTATGTGAAATAGGATGCTTGTTGTCACAATAAAATTAATTAATAATGAATGGTTTTAAGTTTGACCCTCACTCGAGCCAAAATGCTGGCATGTATTATTACTGTGCACATTTAAAACTTTCACTGATAGCAAAATTAGCTACAGTAAAACTATGTTATCATTAAAAATCAGTTTAGGAATTTGATTTAGGGAAGTGAGGCAGGGAAGCACTTCAATAGTGTACATTTTTATCTACATTTATAATTTTCAGAGACCATTGAAACATTACATCCTTGCAAGGAAAATGATCTTTGACAGATATAATACACAGCTGGTTTTCCTCATTTCTATTCTTCCAGCAAATAAACACTATTAATAACAATGCAGATAAAAATTTTATTCTAGCATCTCTAATGTGACTTCTTCAGTTTTGTACTTTAGTTATGCCCTTGGAATCCAGATAAGCATATCTAGTTTCCCAGGAGCCAAATCCCTTAGTTTGCATAGAAACATTACAAAAAGGTATCAGGACTTAAGCAGCTTATCATTTCACAATACTATTTACTTTACTTGAACCTGTCATTCATGCTTTATATATGGCTGCAAGAAGAATTTCCATAGTTGATTTAACTTCATCCAACATCACGCAGAGTACTATTTGTTCATCTGCACATTAGGTACGTAGAAAGTAAGAGAGAGGATGGCATTTGACGTGTGGTAACAAACTTTAAATAGTCCCAGTAACATGCTATTCTTCTTCTTTCAAACATGACATGAAATCGCAAACGTATTGTATATTGTGTACGTAATGCACACAAAATTAAAATAGTTTTTGTCCATATGGTTGATTAATATTTACTAATGGAACATCTGGAGGCCCCTCACCTAAAATGAGGATACTTATTTTCACTAGAAATCGATTGGGTAGCTAAGGTGAGTTTTTCACCCAGGAAGCAAAAATATCTCTACGTATTACTTGTTGATTATCTTTTAAACAGTCTCCTCAATGAAGAAATATCATACAAGTTGAATAATGGTGATAAGAGTAAACTAGAAAATGAGACTAGAACATCCCAGGCTAGTGACAATGCTTTTAATATAAAAAACTGATGAATGTGAATGTTTATTATTCAAAATAAGAGTTTGTTTCAATCCAGACTTTTAATAAAAAAATTTAAGGAACATTATATGTATCTTGAAGAAAATGCTAAAGACAAAAAGGCACTGACATTACTGGACATATCTTGTTTGAGGTTAACTATGCGATGACAGCAACTAGCTTGAATATGAATCATCAATCTGCAATGGACATTAGTATGATATAATAAATATGCATTATTGTATGCATAAAAATAGTCAACGATGAAAACTGTTAATATAGGCATGTTTCATTACCTACAAATATTCTTAACTCAAAAATGCCATTAAGACCGTACTCAAAAGCTTCAAAGTACATGTTACAAATTACAAACTTACACGAGTATTCCTCCTAGTTCTCAATGACCTCTGCATTGGCAATCCATTTTCTTAGTTTTTGGCATGTCTCTCCTAATTCACTTAGAAGCATAAGGCACAAATAAAGTTATAAGTCCATATGAACAATATTTTTGATTATAATGTTCCATTGTGTTAGGAAGAGTTCATTTTAGTAATGGAGACTTGTATATACTGTAATGTTTAACACACTTTGTCACCATATTAATGGGAAAATTCAGGGTATTTACTGCATTGACAATGCATCTACTCTCATTTGCTTCCACTTTGCCTTATCTAAAAATTATTTCTCTTGATAACTGCATGACAAATGGTGCGAGTACCTTGGCTAAATTAACATAGTTTGAATGAACTATTAAGACTTCAGTTTTCTTATCATTAAGAATCGAAAAGAATATACACTCAGTTGGTATGTACAAAGTACAAAATAAGTTGCCATCTGCCTCTGTTGCTTTAGCAGTCTTTTTACGGTTCAACATCTCTCATGATCACACATTGTGATTTCCATTTAGGAATAAGAGTTTATCAACTGTATTTGGTGAAATTGCAGCTCTACGTACATCAAAAAGAACCTGAGCTTCAAGTGGTATCCTCTGAGGAGGAGTCACACAAGCAGGTACACAACCATATCGACGAGCAACTCTTGCCAATCGGGGGCACTTGGCAGTTGCCCCAGCCCACCACGCAAGAGGACATGTATCGAGGGGAGCAGGCGACTCGGAGTGATACTGCACCAACTCCAACTCCACCCGCTCTTCAACAGGCATCCCGCTACGCAATGAGCACAGGTCTCCCAGCAACAGTTCCATTCCAGATAAGCGACTCTTTTTGCTCTTGGGCTCATCCCCACTGCTGACTTCCACAGACTTGCTGCCGGATCCACTTTCCCCAATGATGATCCTCACCTGCAAGGAAGCAAAGTGAACAAGTGTTAATTAGTCCACCGTGTGCAAACATTTAGAATTAACTTTAGTTTGAAAAATACTTTAATTAGGGTTGTTATGATGTGCAGTATTCAGACTATACTTTATAAACTGTTAAAACATTATTATATGACCATGATCAGAAATTCAAGACCAAAATTATATTTGCTAAGAGGGATGAGGCCAAATGACCAGACTCATTTCACTACAGATTGATTTGAAAGTATTCACGCCTTTCTCAAAACCACCATTGCAATTCATTCCATTGTCATACTACATATCTGGATGACACGTTGTTGCAGATAATTTTAAGGGCACATTTTGATGTAAGATAATTGTGGTGCATCTTTTAGATCAATCACAGTAAATGATTTAGTTGGAAAACTAACTATACACTGTCAGTTATGCTGCACTCTTCTTGAATACAGGGAACAAACATGGATATTCTGAGTACAAAGCACATTTAACACATTCATTATGCGTAATGCCAATTTGCATCATCCTTAACTGATTTGGGGAGTGGAGTTAGGTATATTGGTGCTTGGCACCACTGAATACGAAGCTACCATTCTGTGGGAAAATAAAACAAATCTACTTGAAAGGAATGCTTTAAGTAATAAAACTGGAAGTATTTGTGAAGTTGGGAAAATAGTGCACCAGGGAAGTATAAAATTTTGTTATAATAGCTGAAACTAAATTACTGCTGTTTTCTATTAAGAACATTTTGCATAATGGGGATAATAAATATAATTAAAAATCTTATGATGCCATAATTGAACATTAAAGGAATGTCTGACATTCTTTTCCACAAATGTAACTGGTTTTATTCTATTAAACAGCTTACTCTTCAAATACCATAACATGCATTCTTCTTCGTAACAATAAAAGTATTCTACTGACACTAAAGGACAATTAAATTAGTTTAACACAAAAAATATCACACCTGAAAATTTAAGGCTTCATTCAAATTTCCTCTTTACTTAGAGCACATATTTCAACATGAAGCTTTGATTTAAAAAACTAAGTATCCAACACAAAAATGGGTACAGGTTGGTCAAAGGTGTTTAGGAATTCATCTTGAAAGCTATGTGAAAAATTGAATGAAAGACAATATTATCCATTATAATGGGTGTCTACTCAATGCAAACAAAGTGAAGCATGATTTACACGGGCATTAAAAGTACCTTGGAATCAATCTCATCATCTCTTGACCCTTCCTCTTCACTGGATATTCGAACGAGGACCTTCTTTATGTGCTCCTCCACCACAGTTTTCTCATCGTCTGTTGCATATGGGAGCAGCTTAAAGCGAGGATCAAGTGTAGTTGCAGTCTGAAGAAGAAGACTAACTTCAGCATCACTGTACTGGTTGCAGAGAGACTCAGAAAGAGCTTCCTTCAGTTCTCGTGCCACTGTTGAATCTGTGTCCTTGGTCTTCAGGTGCGTACTCACAAGCTGCCACAAGAGAGGCTTCAGCAATGATATTAATGGTGTCTTTTCCTCACTAAGGGTCATTATGGTAACCTGAAAAACAGATTGATAAGGATCGCACTTTGCACTGCAAAACACAGCGCTTAAAACTTAATTAAACAATAGGCACACATTACAAGCTTCAGAAAAATAAAAATATTTACAACAATAAATTCGATTTCTCATGTGGCAAAGGTCATGCTCAAGAGTCATCAACAGAAGAATGGTAAGGAGAGCAAATGATTTTGTGGACTAGGATCAGTTTAGATTTAGCAAGGGAAGGGCCACTCAGGAAGCAATTGTAGTGACAATAATACTAGTGAAAAGGAATTTAGAATACAATCAGGATCATTCACATGCTTTGATGATTCCAAAAAGTTGTTGAGGTGGGAAAAGTTAAGGAAAAACGTTGCAGATGATAAAGAGTAGACAGGGGACTGATCTGGACTTTATACAAGACACAGAGGGCAAAAGTGAGAGAAGCGATAGAAAATCAGTTACTCTCAGATGAGCAGTTGCTGGGAAGGTGGGGGGGGTTAGAAGGGCTCTCTGTCACCGTCAGTACTTTTTAATATATGCTCGGAGGAAATGGTGAGAGGTGTGGGATTAACTCCAGGCAGGAGTAAAGGTTAGGAGAAAATGGATAAAATTGGTGAGATTTGCAGATAACCAAGTGCTAGTCAGCCAGTCAGCCCAGAACTTACAAAACATACCAGATCCATTACAAAGATAGTGCTAAAGATACAGAATTAAAATATTCACAACATAATGTAAATACTGAGATTTTCAAAAACAAAAAGGGCCAGATTAAATTTAAACAAGGAGGGCAGAAGCTAGAGCAACTTAGCTATCTGGGAAGTATGTACAAGAAAAAGGGGTATAATAGTATTGAAGTCAGAAGGAGATTTGTGAGAGGAAAACAACCTTTTACTCGTAGGCAAGAATGAATGGCAAGAAAAATATAAAAAAAAAACACTAGTGAAATGCCTGGAGCAATATGGAGCATGGCAACATGGATTTTAAGGATGAAAATAGATCTGGGGATTTTGAGTAGAGTAGGCTCTTGATACTTGGGGTAGGCATGGAGAAAGTATGGTGAGTTGAAAGTAGGAAAAGGGGTAAAGTGCCAGAGTTGGTAGAATAGGAAAGAAAGTTGACAGAGGAAATTATGAGAAGGCAGAAGGCAATAAAGAGCAGGGGTGTTCTGAAAAACAGTATGGGAAGAATAGAGTAGTTTTCTGTTATTTTTTTATTCTCTTGATCAAAAGTTTATAGCCTCTGGAGTACATACTCTAAGTTGTTCAATTTAAAAATGGCGTTTAGTATTTTTCCTCAATTAAAAAGTGAAAACATTCAAGGGAGCAAAAATACAATGGAAAACTATTGCATACAGGTAAATTATATGTGTGACGTGATACTCTTTCCTCTACCTGCTACTAGGTGGTGCTGTGGATGCTTCCAAAGATGGTGCACTTCTAAAGCTTATTAACTACAGTCGGATCCGGATTTAAGGTTTTCGCATTTAACGTTTTTCCGCATTTAAGGTTTATTTTTTGAGGTCCCGATTCATTCCCTATAAAAAAAATGTAAAAATTGTGCTAATTTAGCGTCTCCGCATTCTGCGTTTTTCCGCATTCTAGGTCGTAAAAAATTTTCCCGCACAAGATGCTTAGCTTCATGCTAAGTTACGGCCGCACAAAAAAAAGGCGGGAGGGTTGAATTACAATGTGTTTTGCCTGAAGGTTCAAATTAGAGCATTTATGAGTTAGGGTTGGATGGTCGGTAGTAAGGGTTTATGTAGTTGCGTAACATTAAAAAATACAATTTATTATGTAGCCACATTTGAAGACAGTGAGAAGTGGCTCAGAAAAGACAGTTGGCGACTTCTTTGTAAATCATATGCTCCTCGGCAGTCGATTCGGCAGTGTTACAAGGAAAAACTCTTTCAACAAGACCACTGATCGACCAGTACCAGTCTCCTGGGTGCTATTGGTTTATAGAGAGCAGAAGCTGCTGGCTTTGATTTTGGGATGGCTTCAAAAAGGAAATCTCTTAGCTTCGAAGAGAAGAATTATTGAGGAGGAGGATAAAAATCCTCACTTAAAGAGAATTGACTTGGCGAAGAAGCTGCTCATGCCAGTAACAACATATTGAACAACATCATAATGAAAAGGGAAGCAATTTTATGAGAATCCACAGCATTGGGTGTTTTATCTAAGTGTCGTAAGCACTCAAAAAAGTCCTCGTTTGAGGAACTGGAGAGCCATTTACATTGCATTGGTGAGAAAGGCAATTGTATCAATAAATTGTGGGCAGCAACAAGCCAAAATAAATTTGTTACAGGCAATCCATTTCATTGCAAGCACATGGGAAAGTGTGAATAGTGCAACCATCTAAAATTGTTTTGCCAAAGGGGGGTTCCTGAATACCACTGAAACAGAATGTGATTTGCAAACTTTTGTGGACGATAATGAATGGCAAACTTTGAATTCAGAAATATCGTTCGGTGATTTTGTGGAATGTGATGATGACCTGCAGACCAGTGGCACTGTTTCAATAGTGGAATTGAGTGGTACATAAAATGAAACATTCTAACTGCAGTGAGAATTAGGATGAGGAAGTGCCGACAGTGGCTTATTCCTTTTCGGAGGCTGTGGTTGGACTTGAAAAATTGAAATCATACTTTTCATCCATTGAGAACAATCATTCTACTTTACTGACAGTTTCAAAACTGGAAAAGAGCTACTTCTTAGTTATAGTAAAAAAAATAAGCAGAGTAAAATTTCAGATTTTTTAAAAAAGTAGCTGTTCAGAAATATAATTTGTCTCTCCTAAAAGTTTTAAAATTGATATTGAATTCCTGAGTAGTCAAAAGGCTAAAGCATTGTATTTTTGGTTAAGGCATTTTCATTTTTGGTTCATTTTTCATTTATTTTCGTTTTGTCACTGAATCCAACCTTCTTTGGGAATGCCATATAAAACTAATGAAAACTTTTATTGTTTTATGTGACCCCTTTTAGTGACTTTTATATTTTTATATTTATTGTATTATTATTTATTATATTATAATTATATTTTCTTTTCGTAGAAAGGTGTTCTAATCATTACAGACCCTAAAACCTCAAAAAAATGGCAAGTCCTCATTTAGTGTTTTTCCGCATTTAGTGTTTTAAATTTTGTCCCCCCTGAAAAACCTTAAATCAGGATTCTACTGTACATAGTATCAGAAGTATGCAATTTAAAATATTTTATGTTATGTTATTCACAGTAACCCTTCCTCGTGGACTATGCCTTGTCATGGTGGGTTTGGGGCTTATGGGTTCCCGTGACCCCTAGAGCTGCACTGGCGGGAGCAAGTAATATTTCTCCTGGTAGGGTCACCCATGCCAGATAGGTCGAAGGGTAGTCCACGTACCGTGCTCGCAGCATCTCAGTGAGGCAGCTGTAAGAAGGGGTCTGACCCCAGTGGGGTGGCCTATCAAGTGATGGTGTCACGTGAAAAACACTATTGAGGCAGGCAACGGGAAACCACCTCAATTAAACTCCCCCAAGAACACAATGGACTTGAACAATAGAGAATTGAATCCTGGCAACTACGGGGCCTGGGACCAAATTAGTGGGGTGGGTGTCGTACCCGGCAGCAGGGTAAGCAAGGACTTTGCAGTCGTCATCTCACAAAATCCTTGAAATTCACGAAAAGAAAGACAGTAGCAGCAGTGAAGAAGAAACCAGAGAAGAGAGCAACAATGCTAAGGATTGGGACAAGGAATGTTAGGACTATGTTAAGGACAGGAAAACCAGAGAACATTAAGCGGGAAATGGAGAGAGGAAAGGTCGATTTGTTGGTATTAAGCGAAGTAAAATGGAGGGACCAGGGGGACTTCTGGAGTGAAAATTACAGGGAGTACAGAAAATACAGTGGAGGGGAAGAGAGCTAGTGGGGAGTAGCAGTTGTAATGAATGCAACATTAGGAAAAAGGGTGTTGAATGTGGAACAGGTAAAAATAGAATACTGGTTATCGAAATCAAAGTGAGGCTGGTGAATTTAGTCGTAGGACAGGTTTACATGCTGACAGGGGGACATGGAGAAGAGGAAGTAGATAATGTGTCCAGTTCGAAGAATTAATCGGTAAGGGACAGGAAGAACCTAATAGTAATGGGAGATTGGAACCCTGGAGTAGGGGAAGGGAGGGACGGAGGTGAAGTAGGGAAGTATGGGCTGGGTGTTAGAAATGACCGGGACGAGAAGGAAGTGGAGTTCTGTAGGAGGAATAATTTAGTGATTATTAACATGTGGTTTAAACAACACCCTAGGCATAGGCACACATGGAAAATGCCGGGGGATACTGGAACATACCAACTAGATTACATCATGATTACACAAACATTCAGGAACAGCATGAAGAATTCGCATAGTTTTCCAGGTGCAGATGCAGACTCCGACCATAACTTGGTGGAGATGAAATGTGAGATGAGACTAAAAGGGCTTAGAGTAGGAAGGAGAATAAAAAAGTGGGATGTAGAAGCACTTATTGGAATGAAGAGGAGGGAATATCAGGAGACTGTGGATAGATGCATGAGGGAAGAGGAGGGAAGAAGAACAATAGATGAAGAGTGGGAAATGATAAAGATGGGCATAAAAGAAGCAGCTGAGGAAACAATTGGAACAGTAGATGCTAGAGGGATCAAGAAACCATGGGTAACAGCAGAAATGATGGAAAGGATTGAGGAAAGAAGGAAATGGAAAAACGTTAACATAGAGCAAGGCAAAAAGCGTAATAAGGAGATCAACAACAGGAGAGAAACAAAGAGAGCAAAAGAAAAGCGGTGGAGTCAGCAGTGAGAGAAAATGACGAGACTCCAGAGAGAAGGAGAAATAGTCAAGTGGTAATCAAAGGTTAGAATGTTGTCGGGAATCAAGAAATGGAAAATGGTCCCGTGCATCAAAGACAAGGGGAAATTTAGCAATGGAACCAGAGGGGATCCAGTGTCGTCGGAGGGAATATGATCCAGCTGAGCTTTGGAAAAACAGGAAGAGGGGGAAGGGAGAGATTTTATGAACTTGTTTATAGAATATATGAGTAGGGGGCTTGGCTGGAGGATGTTGTGAAAACCGTGCTGATACCTATTCTGAGAAAGAGGGTGACAAAAGAATGTGAAGACTATTGAACGATAAGTTTGATTCCTCATGCGGCAAATGTAGTGCTTAGAATCATCAACAGAAAAATGGAAAAGAGAGCAAACAAATTTCTAGGAGAGGATCAGTTTGGATTTCCGTAGGGGAGGGCCACACGGGATGCGATTGCAGTGATGAGAATACTCGTGGAAAGGAATCTAGAATATAATCAGGATATATTCGCGTGCTTTGTTGATTTTGAAAAGGCATTCAACAGAGTGAAGTGGGACATGTTAATGGAAATATTGCGGATATAGGAGTAGAATGGAGAGACAGGAGACTGATCCGGAATTTATACATGGCACAGGAGAGAGTAGCCGATGGAGAATTGGATTGGGCCACAATAGGGAGGGGAGTTAGGCAGGGCTGTCCATTATCGCTGGTACTTTTCAACATATACTCAGATGAAATGGTGAGAGAGGCTTGGGGTGAGCTGGAGGATGGAGTAAAGGTCGGGGGAAATTGATAAAATCAGTGAGGTTTGCGGACGAACAAGCGCTAGTGGCTAGCAAAAAATGCTGGATGCATTGCAGGGACAGTGCAAAAGATGCAGGATGAAGATAAACCAGAAGAAAACGAAAGTAATTGAGTGACAAATGAAGTCTTAAGAATAGTGGAAGAAAAGAGAAATCTGCTGAAAACTCTAAGAAGAAGGGACAACTTAATCAGCCATTTCTTAAGACACAATGGCCTGATGAAGACAATTGTAGAGGGAAAAGTCAACGGGAAGAAAGGCAAAGGAAGGCATCATATGAGATATATGGAGGAAGTTGTGAAGGATATGAAAGAGAGGAATTATGTTAACATGAAGAAGTTGGCTGATAGAAGAATATAGTGAAGGGCTGTATCAAACCAATCCTAGGCTTGTTGATCTATGATGATGACCTTCCTATTATGGTTTTCCTGTTCCCTCCCATTGAGGGAAGGAACTACCAAACTGATGAGTACCAAACTATATTTTGTTAAAAATATTTTCACTACATTTTTCTACATTTTCACTCTCTCTGGGGCCTGTTCATGGATCTCCAAACACACCATCCCTTAAGAATGCTCACACCAGATTCGTATAATTTTCTGAAACCTCTGCATTCTCACCAATTTCTGCCGTGTAATAATTAGAAATCTCCTTTGGTCACATTTTGATAAGTCTATGTCAAGTCAAATCTAAGCACAAAAAAATCTGAAATCATAGAATTCCTCGAATAAAATACTAGTTGCAGTTCTTACTATCATCACTAATTTGAATGAATCCACACTATCTTCCACATTGTTTCCAAGGTCAAATCCAGCATTCTTAAAATTAATATTTTTCAAAGAGCTCTTTGGCACACCCTTGCAGTGACTTGCAAGGTATTACGTAGATGAAGCATTTCTCCTATTATATTCTCAATACCCAAAAAAATCTTACGGAGTTAGAATAAACAGTCATGATGAATAAGCTCCAACAATCCCATATTTCATTACATAAAATGTTTACCTCTCCATTCTTCCTATTGTTTATAATTCCAAATCAATAATGAATGAAAGCAAATTCCATCAAGTAATGCCTGAAACCATCAATTTTATCCAAATTAATAGTTTAAAATACACCTTTGGAGCTAAGAGATAAAGTCAGTAGTAGCCTAATGGCATCAGTCTCAGCTTTAAGACACCATTATCATTGTAATTAGGGGGTGAAGTGATAGAAAATGATAACGCCATGTAGTAACATGGAGCTTTCTGACTGGAGTACATGGAATCATAAATAATATAATAATTACTTGTTAATTGAAGACTGAGCCAACACTTATACTCAGTCATGACATTTATTTGTTATATACATGCATTACTCAATAACATATGCAGTCTCATAAATGAAGGCAAAATTCATTTTGATTAGTGCTTGGATGCTCTAGTATTAAAAGTAGAAAGAAGTATTAAAAAAGAACTTCTCAAGTAAATGAATGTTCAGGGTGGTCACCATAATTGGTTTTGAAATTTCCATCTGATTTATGTACCATTCTGAGCAAAAAATGCTCCAAATATATTTAAATTTAGCTGACTGATAAACATCCTAAATTAAAAAATTTAAGTCACTGATAACACCACCAAATACAACTTAACATAACCAGTAATAAATTATATCTCAGCTGGTAAATGACAGATGACAACCAAATTCTGAGGAAGTAATTAGCAATCATAGGATGCATATTCACCTTAAATGGCTCAAGTACAATGACCACGTCACGAACTACTGCCCATTCCTCAGGCGTCAAAACAACATTAGGAGGGAATCTCTCTCCAGTAACATTCTCAATGTCTTCCCCAGCAAAGAAATTTGTAAGAATCTTCTCTCGCTCCAAGAACCTCTCCAGCATTACATAAGTACTAGCCCAAGCCTTTGGGTAATCAAGCAGTAGAGCTCTTTCTTCCAGCTGATGCATTTGTTCTTGAACCCTCAGGGATGCACCTAAATCAGCATTCTGTAAACATTTGCAAGAAAAGAAAGAAAGAAATGTTTAAAATTTGCTTCTGAAGACTAAATAAGCAACATTTGCAGCAAGATGCTTGGCATGGGATAGATGTCACAAAAATGTAATCCTAACGATGCTGTACAGTTGACATTGGGAACTTAGGGTCGTCATAAATGAATGCCAGTGGAATGTTACAAAAACAAGGAAAATTTGTTATCCAGGTTGTTTGTTATCAAATGCGTAAAACATTGCTATCAAATCGTACAGCAAGGGATTATTAAGCACGTAAAAAAAAATATTACCTACCTGAAGAATAAGGGTGATGACATCTCTACATTTTGCTATTATTGAAGAAACAATGGGTTGTTGAAAGCATGCGGCAGCACTTTCTTGAAGACTATGCACTAAGCATGGAACAACGGCCATATTTTTAGCTTCCAGAGCCATTAAAACATCTTCCCTTGATGTAGCCGCCACAACGGCAGTTACACGATCACACTGCACTCCCCACTCTTGAAACAGGGAATCGAAAGTTGCAGACCAACCCCCGGCCTCCATGTTAGGCGAACACTGAACGGTGCTTAGAACTTTTCTTTCTAGCTCAGGTTCTTGATTCTGATAGTGGGCTGCGAGAGTGATATATGCCTGGCCGTTAGAAGATGTCCATTCTTCGACACTAAGACCAAGCTCCGAAGCTGCACTCACATTCGCATACACTACCTCACGAAAAGTGTCATAAACTTTGGGAATCAATTCCTCTTCAAGCTTATTTTTACTGGGTATCTCACACGGAGATTTCAATGTCGCAATCAGTCTTTGAAAACCACGTCCCTCCACCACATCTGGAAGTTGCAAATCCAACACCACAAATTCCACGATGGCATCGGATACAGACTTCCCGTCCACCATACTTTGGCTTTGGGTACTCATATTTTCTTCCGGAAGAATAATTGCTACGTTCTGATCTGCCATGTTTGACTTAAGAAACACCCGCATGCCTGGATTTCCCATCCCATCCATATTAGACATGTTGTTCAAATTCACGGAGGATGGACTTCCCGTTGTGTAGAATTGAATATCGCCATCTATTTGGACAGTGCCGTCAGCTGACGTCGTATATATGTGTGTCGGGCCCTCAAAAGTGTTCTGCTTCATTGCCCTTTTCTGAGCTCTCTTCTCTTTGGGATCCGATGGGGCGCGTCGAGGGGGTGCATTGGCTTCCAACTCGGCCAACTCTTGCGGATGCTTGTTTTGCAAATGCATCCTCAGGTTACTGGTATTACGATTGTACGATATCTGAGTCTTGCACAAAACGCAAATAATTTTCACTTTGGTTAAAATGTCACCCTCGTCAGTAGCTGGAAATCCGAAATACCGCCAGTAAATGCTTCGCATCGACATAGGCACCACAAGTTTTTTGTAGGTAAAAGTATGCTTTTCTTCCAACATTCTTGCAGACATTACTGTCTCACAGGATAATTAAGAAATTCTTGCCTACTCTATCATTGGGTTTCACATCCCACCGATGAATGCAATATTATTCCAACAACTACTATACCTTCAGAAACAGTCATGGATTTCAAAATGGACGAATAGCCTCATTTACAGCAGCGAAATTTACCTCGGAACGAACTTCCACATATTAATTCCTCCATAACACAACTATGTTTTAAAGTGTGTAAATAATCACTACAAATTTACCGCGATATTCAATCCAGAATCAACTTTTGACAAATAGATAGATATCGAACTTCAATCACTCGTTTCGCCGTTTCGGTATCTCACAAGTCGCACTGGTAATTGCGCCATCTCGGTCGTGAACGAGCGTTGCTATCGAACCGCTTGCAGCCCCTCCTCGGCAACGATCGAATTATCGGTTCACGCGATTGGTTGTTTCAAAGGACAAATGAAGGAAGTTGGCTTCCAAGCGAAATGCAGTAAAAAATAAAAGTATTCATTCGTACAAAATTTTTAGATTTGAGTAATTGTATCAGTTATTTTGAATTGAACCTTTTTTAATTTACTACGGAAATTATGAAAGTGCTTATCTTAAGATTTGGCTTGTTAATATCGGTGAGGTTAGGTATTTCTAGCATCATCTTGGCAAGTAACGAACGGATATTGGCATTGTGAATATTGGTATTGATTGCTGATGTCGACGGATTGATGTGGATAGGAGTCACAGTTAATACCCAATTCACCAGGAAGTAATCATGATATTTGAGATATGAGTGACAACACGGTGGGTATGGGTTTGTTAGGTGATGAAACTTCGTTGTCATTCGGGGGGGAGGGGGTTCGAGGGTTTAAATTCAATGGGAAATAAAATACATAGGGAAAAATATTGTTTTATTATATCACAAACGTTGACGAACAACCTGTGTCATTGGTATTTGCATCTTCATGTGTGTTGGAAATCGGGAGAGATATTTTAATAGCTTCATAAATTGGGGTACAACTTGATTAATGTAATCTTGTATTTATGAGGCTAAACGTTATGTTTTTATCGTTTTCCAGTTTCATTTGCTTATTTCATTTCGACTGAAATCTACCAAGCTACAGAAAACTGATTATTCATTATATCAAATCTGGATCTTAGAATTCTAAGCCACCAAATTCTTGAACAGTTTATAAGTTAACTGTTTGGATCATACTATTTACATATAATATGAGGAATTTCCACGCAGTAAGGCCTGAAACAATCTGTTTAATTCTAAGCAGCCTCCAACTTTGTGATCAATTTTACTTTTTTAATACATGTAATAAATACTAGAACGCATTTCGATTGTAAATTAAATTAAATCGCATTAAACATTGAAGTTGGAGGCTGCTTACAATTAGATTGTTTAAGGCCTTACTTTGTGGAAATTCCTCATATTATAAAGTTGTTCAATTATTCAAAATATTTTTGTGTTCAATACTTTTTGTAGTGTGTAGGTTAATTGGAAATTCAATGCTCGGTGGCATAAAGCCGTTGTGCACCTCAGTGTCTATATTCGTTGTAATTATTTAACGTATTTGGAAGATTATCCGGTTTAGTGTCTTTTGTAATATTAATAATATTGCAATACTTATTCATACTTGCACCCTATGCCTCTGACAAGGTCGTTCTTTGCCTTTCGTACCACGCACTTTCCCTTTACGACTGTTGTATTAGACTATCATGCTTTAAGATATGGTCTGTTAAGTTGTCCAGTCTTTTTTTTTCAGGGCTCTCATCCCTGGCAAGGCATTCATATTTTCTCCCGCTCTGCGTAGAACCTTGTACTTAGCTACTCAGTCTGTCCATTGTATGATCGTTCTTAAATAATACAAAATTTTTAATGCTAAAGTCTTCTCTATTGTGCTCCACTTCTAGTTCTTCACAGTCTGGTTTCAGCATTATTACCATCAAGAGAACAGTATGTAGCCTTGATCATTAGCTTGAAGATTTATAGGTTCAAGGAGTCATTACTTAATACCTTTGGGAACCCTTTTCAATCACTTCAATATACCTTGCTGCATTTTTCCATAAAATCTGTATAAACGACTGCTTTGCCATTGATAAAAAGTCTGGGAAATTTCAAAAATTGGGATTGGAAGTCAGGGAAATTGAAAATGGGAAGTTGGTATGAACCCTGTTAGTGATAGAAGTCTTTTGGCAAGCCCAGGCCTAGGTTCTCCTATATGTAGTTTGGCCTGTCTAAAGGCCTGGTTACACGATACATTAACACGTACGAGCTAATGTGTAAAAGCATGAACGCGAAAATGCACCATGTAACCACCCCAAAGTGTACAAATGAATGAATGCGTGAATAGAAAATAGAACCTGTTCTATTTGGTTCATGCATTCGCACAAGTTGCGCTGAAACCATTCACGCAAATGTACATGAACCCGTACGTATTAATGTATCGTGTAAGGTTCCAGGCCTTAAGACTTGGTGTGGTTTGCCAGATCTCAGAATGCCGGGCTAAGTGCCGCATTCTAATTTCTGCTATCCCTATTGAAGTGGCAATAGGGATGATTGGCTCTGGTCCAATTGGCTTTCGACTGAAACCGGACCTTGCCAGCTCATCAGCCATCTCATTTCTGGATAAGCCTGCATGACCAGGTACCCAGAAAAGTTCCACCTTGCTGTATCTATCTATGTCATTGAGTGCCTCACGACACTCCTGCAGCAGCTGTGATTTGCACCATGGTGATGTCAGGATTTTTAAAGCAGCCTGACTTATCAGTGCATATGTGTATTCTTTACTTCCTTACTCAACGCACCTATCTAAATTTCACGGCTACGAGTAAAAGCTTCTTTTGCCAATGTGATTCTCCTTCTCACTTCAATGCTGGTATACCCTTTTTTCTCCTGCATGCAAACATGATAGCTAAATTGCTCCACCTGGTCTAGCTTCTGACCTCATTAGATTAGATTAGATTGTTTTGCGGTGGAGTTCCTCCAAGGAGGCCCTGAGGCACTTAGACCTTGTGGCCCATTGTACCAACCACCCTTCCAAAGAATTCACCCATAAAGGCCGATCGCCTTGCTAAAGGCCAACAGGTCCCCTATGGGGATGGGGATTACCCTTACCTCCCTGGGTTCCGAAAATGGTGAACCCAGGTACCTATTTCGAGTCCTCATCACTGCAGGACACTCGCATAATATGTGGGATGTGATTTCATCCCCTTCTTCGTACCACCTGCATCTAGGTGAATCTACGATTGCCAGGAGGTGCAGATGCCTCATCACCTGGTAGTGCCCAGTGACGATTCCCACTACCGTTTGTAATTGACCCCTGTTTAGTGACACAAGTCTTTTGGCAAGCCCAGGCTTAGGTTCTCTTATATGTAGTTTGGCCTGTCTAAGACTTGGTGTGGTTCACCAGATCTCAGAATGCCGGGCTAAGCGCCGCATTCTAATTTCTGCTATCCCTATTGAAGTGGCAATAGGTATGATTGGCTCTGGTCCAATTGGCTTTCGACTGAAACCAGACCTTGCCAGCTCATCAGCCATCTCATTTCCGGATAAGCCTGCATGACCAGGTACCCAGAAAAGTTCCACCTTGCTGTATCTACCTATGTCATTGAGTGCCTCACGGCACTCCTGCAGCAGCTGTGATTTGCACCATGGTGATGTTAGGATTTTTAAAGCAGCCTGACTATCAGTGCATATATGTATTGGTCTGTTAAACATGCCAATCTCTTTAATAGCATATGTGCATGTCAGAAGTACATATACTCATGCCTGAAGCACCTTTGCATATTTTCCCAGAGGGATTGATTCGATGTGCAGTCAGTACCTATGGGTCGGAATGCATTCGACTTAACAGGATGAAAAACCTAAGTTTGTTTTTTGTGGTGATACATCTTTCATCATGTAAGATATTTGGTGGAATATTTTGCCAAGTAAATAAAAGAACAAATCTTTGTACTGTCTAGTGGTTTAATAGCAACATACCTTTCAATGCCTAGGTGTGATCATCAGGGCAAATTCAGAAAAATCTCCGGAGGGTTAAAAAAATAAGTGCCTGTTTAAGTAGAATTTAATAGAAATATTGAATTTTTTAAAAATTCAGTTGAAATTTTTAGCAGCCTCCTCTTCAAAAATCTGTGATACCCTCCTTTGTCAGCTCCAATCCAACCTGCCACCAGCAGTAATTTCAACTCTTAAGAACCTCACCTTTCATCCCAACATTTTCATCACATCCTCTCATATAGGCTTCACAGTTGTGGTCCTCAACTCCTCAAGAGTAAACATTGAAGCACTGCGAACACGCTGAGAGAACCTTGACAGTGTTACCATCTCGAGGGAGCGATCGCTGAGTGGTTAACGCCATTAAGGTTCTCGCCTTAGTTCAGCCTGTTCAGGTATATGCTCTATTTTTCATATAGGAACCTCTTAGTGTATTCATGCTGAATATTTTGTGAATACTAAATAAATTATTATTTATCGAGTATTAGTAATTAAAACTTCACGCAACCTATTTTCTCAACAGTACGTAAGGTCATTATTTTTTAGTATACACCCTCATTGGCTTCTTAGATCACTCATTTTTCTGAAATTTATCAATGACCATCCAGATCATCTGTTCCTGAGAAAGTCTTCTCTATGCTGGGGATACATGATACCATAATCACAGCCAACAGCCCCTCACAATGTCAATGATCAATAATGAATCTGCAGTCAATGATCAAACAAATGTAAATCTCTTGTTACCTACTGATAGAATTCGAAAATATTGTAGTAATCTACTCATCCTTAATAGTGTTATAAATTATTGATGTGATTCTCCTTCTAAGACATGTCTAATCCATTGCTGTGACATTGTCATTCCTGCATTATGGCCCCTTTTAAATTGAGTTGTGAAATTTAAGATTTGTTGTGTGTTACAGGTCTATTAGTTCTCATACTTTTTGCCACATGGAAAGTTTATCATATTCCTTTTTGTTTTCTTTTTTAAGTGTATTATCTGGGCTTTCTTTATTCATTGAATTATTCTGTGTAAATTCACTCCAGTAAGACTTACTTACCTACGGTACTGAGGCTTACAGATGTGTAAACAAATGCCCAAGAATTGGTAATTTCTTGTCCCAAATCATCGTTTGCTTGAGCTTTGTTTGCAACATAACTTTCCAAACACATTATTTAATGCATGGAATGGCTTTGAAAGACAAACTTAAGTGAGAAATAAAAATGGCAAAGTTAATAATTATATGAGACATTCAACATTTAATACCAATACTGATTTCTTTTACAGTCCATTGAAAATTTACGAATCACCCTGAAAATCATCACGCTATTTATTTTACTTACTCATTTTTAAGCCATAAATTAGTACTAGGTAAGTTATTGGATTTCTGGGCTCCATTCCATGTTGAAAATCAAATGTAGGTGACATAAAAATGAATTTAAATTGACAGTGAACACTATGCTTTTATCAACTTGTTAATATTGAAACTGTCTGATTGTTTTTCTTATATGTCTGCCTGTCTCTAAATTTATGAAATAATACCATTTATCAAAATACATATTTCAGAGAACATTTGGTACATTGGTGGTATCTGGCATGGAAAATCATCTGTGAAGCATTTGATCCCATTTCAGTTTCCATGCTTACAATTTGTCATTGTTTGTTTTGCATCTTTCTGTTTTTCCCCATTGGTTTATAACTTCAAAAATTTTCCTTATATGGTTGTTGGCTCAATATCACTCATTATTACCACTTCATTTGATGCTGGTGGATTTCTTATTCTCATGGAAATCACCTCACAGTGTTGAGAGCCAATATCAATGGCTTCACCATTTTTCTTGTATTTAGGCATCCAGGAACCAAATGGATGGCAAATCCCTGGTGCTGGAAAGCTACGATATAGCCTTCCATCTGTTGTCCATGGTCCGTCACTGAACCAGTCACCATTTCTCTTTTCATCTGATGTAGATGTGAAATCTGAGTTGTCAATTATGCTACTCCCCCTCATATCCACCATCACCACTTCCTCCTCTGACACTGACATACCTTCTTCCTTCTCTTCTTGTCTTTTCCTCTTCTCTTTTCCTGATTCACTTCTCTTCAAACTTATTTTTCTTTTGATATTCTCTGCTGAGCCTTTCCTAATTGCTCCTGACCCCCCACAGAATGGAAATCTCCTGGCAAACTCTTTCCTGAAACGCGGGTGAGTTATGGCATAGACAAATGGGTCAACACAGCTGGCCATCTTGCAAAATAGTGCCGGGATCATGGACACCAAAGGTGTTATCAGCTGCTGGTTGCCTGAGAATCCAAGCAAAGCAACCGTGGCATAAGGTGTCCAGGACACAAACCAGATGGCCACCACTGCAAGAACCACAATGGCAAGTCGGATCTCGGTACGTCGCTTTTGCTGTTCCCTTCGAGAGGATGCGTTATTTGAATTAGAGAGCTTTCGGACTGTATTTGATGAGGAGTAAGTGGCAGCTACGGCAACTGCTCTGCATATTGCTGCATAGCAGAATGAAATGAGCGCAAAAGGCATTACCCATGCAGCTATGAAGAACACGAGGATGAAAGTCCGGCTGATTTCATCGTCCGTAAGGTAGTCAAATGAGCATGAGGTCAGGTAGCCCTCTGGAACATATCGGTTGAGGCCAAAGAGAGGCATTGAGGAGAATATGGCGCCATACATCCATGCTAGGAGGACACATGCCCGGGCTCGTGCTCTCGTTGGAACTTTGAGTGGCTCCAGTGGATACAGCACAACGAAATATCTGTCGAGAGCTATGGCAGCTAGTGTTGCAATGGATGTTGTTCCAGTGAGTCCACCCAAGAAGCCATACACTTGACAGCCTGTAATCAAAGGAACAAAACTTATTTGAAAAGCATGTAAAATAAAAAATGTATTCATCATGGATGCATTTTAACCATAGACCAGGGGATTACGGATCACACAAGAAAATGAACCGCCCTATAATACAAAAAAATTGAAATATACACGATATAATGTGATGAAAATACAATTTCTGTAGGTTGAGAATGTATTTGTGTGTTCCAATTCCCATTCTGTTTCCACCTAAATCATGCACCATCCCAACCCCAGACTCCTCAGAGAGTTACATAACCATTTTACTAATATTATAATTACTCAAATACCTATCTTTTTTAGGAAGCCAAGCTTGTGGAGAAAATTGAAGCATTGGAACAAAGGCTAAGGTTGAAAGAGGAAGATCTCCTGGCCACAAGAGCACAAATACAGCAACTCCAAAGAAAAATGTCTTCACTCCCCTTCCTCAAATCAGAACAAGTAAAAATTCCCCTTAGCGGCAAAAAGAAGAATTCCTGGACCAAAAAGGTGATCAAGACTGACTTGTCCTATTGTGATTTTGCCTGTGCCACCTTGGTACTCAGTGCTGCCCTCCAACTGTGTACCATTTATTTGTCGTAGAACTCTTCACCGAGCCAACACTATACCAACTGAATGCATTGCCATATTGTTATTTTGGCTGTGAAAAAACATAATGTAAATGCATAGGACTTGTGATGAAGAGTTTCTTTTGTTTTCAGAAATGTTGAATGCTTTCTCCATTTCTACGTATGGTTGTGTGTTAGGGTGTCCCTTATTTTGCAAAAAAAATAATTCTGCTAATTTTTTTGGGCTCACCCCATGAATATTTGCCATTGGGCCAGATTTACTCAATAACAAAATTTCATCTCAATAGGTCTATAATAACCCGTGCCGACTTGAGCTTGAAATTTGAATATTAGAAATAATAGGTTTTGTAGGTTAAAGTCAGGGAAAAAGCTATTGAAACATTTTTCATATATAATTTTTTGTTACAATTTAATACATTTTCACTCTTTAGACTATTATTGTTTTCAGTATTCTTTAGTTTTTAGTATTATGTGGATATTTTCTTTTCAGTGTTTCTTTCTTGCAATCTGGGTACAGTCTGCGGTGTTCTTGAACACAACACAACACGAATTGCTTTTGCTCTTCATCTACCGTCAGTGGTTCATGAAAATTTTTCATTAATTTAACACCCCTTTCAGCACTGTCATTCACAGCTTTCAACTCCATAACTATCCTTTGAGCTTCTAAATGTGAAGTGTTGCTCGTCCATGTCGAAGGACATTCTTGAATAAAACTAATGTCCAACTTCAGGCAAGAGAAGAGATCTCTGCTTTTGGATGACACAAAGTCGTCTATATTTTTCACTGAAATGAAGATAAGACTGAATTAGGAGAAAACAACAATTCCCTGTCCAATTTTTGCTCAAGTAAGACACATGCTCCATTAAAACGTCCAGTGTTTGATGCAGTTGTGTCACAGCAGAGAATGTGTACATTGTCTTCTATATCCCAATACCATAATGCGTTCCAAACAGCGTTCGCTTGCTCTTTACCAGAAGAATGCTGTAATTTTGAAACCCCGATGAGCTGCTCACTGTCCTCAAATGTGACAATTGGAAGTCTTTCTTCTTTTGGGTCCCTGACATTTAATGCAGGCAACAGTTTACAATCCCAATGAACAGTAATAATTACAGGTATATCATTCTTGAAAGTAGATCTAATTGTTTCAGAATGTTCTCTTCTCTTCTTCTGTCTGATTCAATGAATAGAAGATTTATTAATAGAGAGTTCTTCGGTATTATGGCCAAGTGCCTCTGCTGTCACCTGAAGGATGTATACAGAATCTCTTACACTCAGCTGGCATCTATTCAAGGCAGCCACTAATTTAGGAGTGATAAAATCTTTCTTACCACGCCTTGTAGCATTCTGCATTGATGTACTCTCAGAAGTCTCTCCTAAAAATTTACCAACGCTGATTTCACCTGAGCTTGGATGTGCTCTTCAGATGATGAAGAAGGAGGTACAGCAGAAGATGTAAACTCTGCACACAGTTGTTTCTCTTTCCTTTTCTCTTCTTCTAATTTTCTTCGAATGGCCCTTTCTTCTTTATCCGCTAGCTTTTGGTCTACTCCTGCAAGGTAGCCTTTACATCCTGGCTCTCTCTGCCGAAGTAAAAAACATCCTGTCTTCTTCCAACTTGATCATTTGAAGAGCATTGGTATGTGCAATATCAAATATATTTTCCAAATTATTTGTAAACTCCTCTTCACATCAAGTTAAAGTTGAAGGTTGGCATGTAAGAATCACCCCGCGCGCCCTTCCCCATGTCCAACTCTGTAGTATTGTTGACGCGATGTTGACGAGTAATAAATGTAAACAGACACATTGTAATAGCTACGGTACTTTGAGTGAACCCTCCCCATCGTTACCCACCGTAGGTTTTTAGGCGACCCCCTAAGTTGGTATCGTAGTTTCTGCACGACCCCTAAGGACAAGCTCAGGCCTCAGCGCTGGGTGGAAAATCCAGACTTGTTCTTCATGCGAGTTCGCGCTCAAGTCGGCACGGGTTAGAATGCTCCAATCTCAACAAAATTTTGTAAATGCATGTTTTAGAGTCATTCGAACAAAATTGGAGGGTGAGCATTCAAACATTTCGAAGTCGAAAAATAAGGGACACCCTAGTGTGTGTATAATATGAACCTGGGAGGAATTGATTAGATGTTTAGCAGATTTTCTTTGCTGGGAAAAATCTTTGGATGGATTTATTTGGAGTTCACATGTTCACTTGGGATTATTGGTGAAAGTTTATCTGATTTGTTATTTGATACCGATCATCTGATGTAATTGTCATGTATGTGCATTATACTACTGATAACTCCATGATGTCGCGGTAATTGCCTCTCAATACTGGTTTTTATATTTCACATTCATAAAATCTAACATTTCCTTAATTTTTGACTGACTAGCTGAAAAGTACTTCGACTAGCTGAAAAGTACTTCGACTAGTTGAAAAGTACTTCCTCATCCTTGTTGCCATTTTGAAAAATATTAGTATTGATCCTTTCCCAGTTTTTCATCAAATATTTGAAAAGAGGTATGTCAGGGCTGCTGGCTATATCATGTAATTTACTTTAAAATACACTTTAGAATTCGTTCATAGATGTGATGATGAACGGAAAAAACAAAAGTAATACACGTGTGCCATAAACCCTTTGAGTGCCAACCAATTTTCTAGGTACTATGCTAAAATTACCGAGGCACTTTTGCTGATTTTGCAGTAGTTTAGGAAAAAAATTGTCTCAAATACAAGTGAAGGTGAATATTCAAAAACTCAAGGAAAACTTTATTATACGTGTTTTCACCTTTTTCATATATTATTTGACAATTTTTTTACAAAATGTGAGTTCAGTAAGAATTTAAACAAAATAAATATATAATGTTAAAATAAAATGAATGTTGACTTTTAAGACATAAATGAAGGTATATTTTAATGTGTAGTCAGGTTTTGATAACATTATAAAATATATATGGAGCATTTTTTGTATACATGAAAAAAATCATTTCTCAATGTCCTATAATTATTGAAAAAAAATATTTAACTTTTTTCAGAAATCAAAAATTTTCATTATTCACGCCATGCTTCTTGAATTTCATCTTCAATTAGGTACTAACACTAGTATCTTCCTACACATAGTCCATGTAGCCCTTTCCCACACTTGGAACACACAGTATTACATCGTTTTACAGGTCCTCCATCTCTATTGCTGCATACAGCACACCTCAAGTTTCTGCCGGGCAATTTTCGCAATAATACACCATCCTCTTAAGAGGAATGTGTATTAATGCAAAAATTGAAATACAATTGTATTGTTGGCACAGGTGTGACTGCTTTATTCCGCTTTACAACCAGCCATCTTCCTCAATTGCCTGTATAATAGAGGAAGTGAACTGGGTACGGGACATAATTCTGCCACATATGTATATACATATGTATTCTCCTTGTATATTATTTAACAATTTATACCATTCTGGCAAAGATACTGAAAACCACCTTTTTCCAATATTTTAGTGTTCCTCGTTCATCTAGGTAGGTGTAAAGCATCATATCTGATGCATCTACTCCCCCATGAATTTATTGTTCTGGTTTATTATTGCTGGCTTGGTTATTTCTCTTTCATGTGAAAATCGTCGTCTTTGCTAGGTTTCAGTCTCAGCAACTTCATGGGTTGAAAGAAGCAAAACTGGCTTTTTTTAGATTTTTTCTCTAAATCCACACAAAAGAACCTCATCACTACAGAAATATTTCACCTGTCCTTCATCATACCCTGCTATAATATCCTTTGGGAGGTCCCTTCTGTTTGATCTTATTGTTCCAGGGAGGTAAGTTGAATTTTCAAACGGGTACTTCAACAGAGCCATACTGGTGAAGAAGTTGTCAATTACCTCATTCTATCCCTTATTTAGGTAGTTCCTGAGTTGGAGCAACTTGGTCACTACTACGTGACTAAGGCCATTCTATTTTATCTCAGCCTTTTCTACCTGACATTTTGCACCTATATAGCAGAAAAACGTAAACAATAATGTGCAACGTAATGTTCAATGTAATATACAACGTAATGTACAACATTTCAAAGGAGCAACAACATCACTGCAATCATTTTCCGACTCTGAAATGATCGGACTGTCTTCATCACTTTCACGGGAACACTTGTCTTCAATGTATTCCTCAAAATCATCATCTTCACCGTAAGAATTGACAAAATTGGCTGTATCATCGTCACTAATAAATGCAGACTTGGATGCTGACATCATTTTGACATATTGGGGTAGCAAAATCTAAGTAAATTTTATAAAAATGTAGCACATGTAAAACCAAAGAATGATGAATGCCAGTGGTATATTTAGAAACTACAAGGGTTAAGCTTCATAAGTAATCTGCATTTAGGTGCCATCTGTCAAAAATCAGTGAACTACCAGCATCTAAGAGGAGGAGCAGGAGGGGTGCTATCACTCTCCTGGCCTTTTTCACGAGAGACAGGAGGAGCTCGATAGCACTCCTTGGCACTCTAAGGGTTAAAGCAGCCAGTGCTTGAGAATTAGTGTCACTGCAAATAATTTTTACATTTTCTTCTATGCCCCATTACATGCTAGTGCATTCCAATCATCATTTGCTTGTTCTTTGCCAAGCGTTCCGAATTTTCAGTATCCTATAATTTTTAAGCCCCTAATAGCTGCTCACTGTCGCCAAATGTAACAATGACTGGCAGTCTTTCCTCTTCTTGATCCCTGACATTTGAGGGACTATCTAATATGCATGCCATTTCTCTGTGGTCAGATATTCATATGGCTGTGAAAAACCTTATATTAATGCCAAGGAATTAAAATCAATAGAGTCTTTTGTTATTGTTGTACCAAGGACCTTGGAAATAATGCCATTAAATGTTGCCATGATTGAGGATAGCTAATGGATTTGTGGAATTATTCTAGACTGAATGTAATACGATTTTTTAGTACAGTGAATGAGTAAGAATGAATATGAACCTTTTTTTTTCTTGTTACTACTTTCTAGTCCAAATCTAGTGAAATTTACTTTGCCTCAGGACAGTTATTATCTAATTAATTGGAGACTAGAAATTCGTTTTAATGTGTTATTTGTTTATAATTTAATTCACTGTTTATTATGTATAAAAAGGGAGGGGAGAAAATAGTGTATCTGTAAATATTCATTATTGCACCAACGAGTCTTTAGGTTTATAAGATATCGACAACATTTTCATTGATGTTTCAATTGCTACAGAACACAATATCCTAGACCTGGTTCTTTCAGCTGATACATTAGTTTCTGAACTGATATAGTTTTCCTTTGTACACTATTACTAATTGTTTTCATTAACCTTATTACACCAAAACTAAAATTTGCAACATTTTCCTTCAGGAGAAGCGTCGCTTTATTTACTTTTGTAACTTATGCGCATTCAAAAATTGTGATTTTGGTATTTCTTCATGATTTCCATCTTTGATATTAATGAAGCAAAGTTCCTTCTTGATCTGAACTGTGCAGATTTTATCTTAGTTTCACCCGTAAGATAGTCCTGGGATGTGTGAGTAAAGATGGCTGACATTCGATTCCCGTAGTGGAAGTGTATGCGATGACTCAACCTGGTGAGGGAGTAGTGGTGAGAATGCCATCTAGAGGGATGTGCCCAACCCAATCCCATTGTGAACTACTTCTTATTTGGCTGTATTGCATTGCTAGAAATTGAAGGGGCAATGCAATTGTTAATATTGTGAATATGAGCACTGCTCAAGTGTGATTGCAATGCCCCTGGCCCTCCCTTGCCATCTCTAATAGTTATCCTCAACTCCCAAAGGTAACAGCATGTCTCGCGTAGTCCGTGGAGGAGACAAGCTCTAAAAAAGAGGAGTTTGTGAGTTCCAATAACACTTAAGTAGTGTTGTAGTTAACTTCAGCATTGAGAATGTATGAATGTATATTATGGCCACTTTTTACATCAATATCATGCAATTAGTTTTTAAATTTCATGTATTAAATTCATATGTGTATTCCTATAGGTATATTCTACAATATTGGTGACATAATGCAGGCTATCTGGGCTCCAATTAATGTACTGACCAACTGAGGAACAGCTTACACAGTGGATTTTTTATCTATTGTCAGCTCTGTGTGTACACCCAAAGATTTTATGCAAGTGATGTCACTGATTTTTGTTCAAATAAGTTGAAGCTATTTATTACTATGACTCCTCTGCCTTGACTCTTTGACTCTCAATGACCCACATCAAAAGTAAAGGTGAGCTGTCAATGTGGCATTATTATGATTTATTATACTCAGTACACGTATATCTGCAATGTACAGAATAAAGATATTTAAGAAATCACTTGATGAATCAGTCTATTACTTATTCTTTGAGCTGATGCAGGAAATCAAATCATTAGAAAAATCCATTAGTTACTAGAAAATTAATGGAATTAATACTGCATTAATATTAAATGATTAAAAATACAACTTTTGTATCCTCTAATAATTTGTAGCTGATTCTTAAATCTTAATTTCTGCATGTAAACTAAAATTTATTCTTTTGTGTGCCATGAATTCCAATACTTTTTCATTTTATGGAATGGAGACAATATGAGTGCTGAATATTCTATCAAATGCTCTCTCATAAGTACTGAGAGTGAATAAACAAAAGCCGCTTTCCCTTTTTCTATATAAGCTTATTTACTCATCAGAGCTTTTAAGTTACATAAATTTCAATGTCCCAAGTAGATCCAATTGAGGGAATATTCCACACTATCTGGCATAGAATTATGGGAAGTTTTTCCCAGTTAATAGGATGATGAAAGCAGGAAACCAATAGCATGACAGAGATCTCCATACATCATTTAAAAAAGTATTTGTTATGTGAAAAACAATCTAATTAATTTAAAATGTAGGTATCTACATATTAATTTTTTAATACTTCTTTTTGGACTGTATATTGCATGTATATACATATAATTATGGATGAGAGGTAGTTATGCTTCAAATCTGTCAATAAAATATTATTATTATAAGTGTATGGTGGTAAATCTTCATGAATAATTTAAATTTTGCTGCCTTTTTGTGTTAATGGCCCGCATTACTTCTTGTATTACTTGTTTCCCACATTACTTGTATCTCTTTTGGTTTCATTTGCCTGTTCCACCTGGCACACGATTTCCTATTTCAAGCCGTAGGGGCAGCAAACTGCTGAAAAATGTCACATTAGGAGGGCAGCAAAATATTCAAAATTTAAACATTTATGGTGGGAACTAGTCATTTTTGATTACAAACAATTACCCAGATAGCATCCACCTCAGTGAGGTCCCCTATCCTCCCTTTTCCTTAAAGTAGAGGAAGAAATTCAGAAGCTCATACAGTTGTCTTCTGTGGTTACTCCTGAAGATGCCCTAAGAAGTCAAAACTGGTGGTGAACAATTAACATATTGTGAAAAAACAAAGTGTTTGTTATTTGTTAGTGAATTGCGTCTTCCAAGTGACATCCAATACCATTGAATGCTCCTTATATCTGCTGGCCTTACATTCACCTTCACTTCCTTAAGGGTTCCAACTGGAAGTTTGTGGTTAATAGGATTTACATAAATTAAATATCCCCATGTTTCTACTATCAGCATAGTCGTTTTTGTAGAGGAAAACGCAGCTATGAACAATTTGTACTTCATACGTATTGCATCATACAGCTCGCAAGCCTTCAGACTATCAAGTATAGATATCAGCAGAGTCAGGTTGGTGAAATAAAGTTCTTAACAATGAAGATATGAAAGCTCAAGAGACAAAAAGATGAAGTTCTAAGAAAACAGGCTGGTTGTAGAATATCTCAAATGAAAAAGTCAGGAGATCCAAAGTGGGATGGTATGGGCATGTTGTGAGTATGGACCTGGATAGAATGGCAGAGAGATGGTTGCAGATGGCAGGAGAAGAGTGAAGGCCATTCTCAGAATCACAGCTACAGTCTCGTTTCTACTGCTTATGGCCTAAAATCTCTACTTCCAGTCAAATCAGTATGCGCATTCACCCTGCCAAGTTGCTGTTACCACACCACTGCTCTCTCCATTGTAGTTGATGATCTTCACCTCATCCACCTACCCTTCTTCTTCCTCTCTTTTCCTCTCCCTCAACTGAACCTTCTAATGCCACTGCTAGTATGTTTCTCCCTCTAATCACATAGCCCAACCAGTTACTTAACTTTCCTTTTTCTTATTTTCTATATGAGCGATCTTTTATTCTTCACTTTATTTAAGACCTCCTCATTTCTAAACTTATCCACCCATCTTACGATTTCCATGTTTCTCGTCACCCACATTTCAAAAGCCTCTATACTAATTATTTCCCTCTTCCCTAATGTCCATACTTCACATCCACGCATGAAAACGCTCCATGTCTAACACTTAGCTAGCCTCTTTCTCAACTCCAGATCCAGGCTTTCACTGCACAGTAAGTGTTTCTTCTGTCTGAAGGCCCCTTTTGCCATTGCTATCCTTCCTTCTATTTCTGCAACAATTCTCCAGTCATATGTTATCATAGACTTTGGGTAGATACATGTTGTTTTTCCCTTTTTCTATTATTCCTTCATTTATTTTCACAGTGTACTGGCATCACCTTTGTCTTTTCTAAATTTATCTTAATCGAGTATTCCTTCATCCCTTCTTCCAAGACCTTTAGCAACCTTTGAAGTGCATGCATGTCATCTGCAAATCTTATAATTCTTACCTCAACATATATATTGAATAAGGTTGGTGATAGACAGCATCCCTATCTAACTCCTCTACCAAGATCCACGCATTCTGTCATATCCTCATTTATTTTTAATGAAGCTTTTTGCTTCTGGTATGTACCAGCCATATTCAGAATATCAACTCAGTTTTCTGTGTGATGCAGAGAAGTAATATTACCACCTTTGAATGTAGATACTGTACACCAATTTGACTCTTTGTGGCAGGGTTGCCAGATTCCTGAAAACAAAATAAGGGACAGGTGTGCTGTCGAGGAAATCATTGTGTGACATAATCGACAACTAGTGAACTTCCTTTAAGAATGATTTTACGGATGTTATATCGACATCACAGGGCAGGTTATTATCATCATCATTGGTCAACAATCCTAGGATTGGTTTGACGCAGCTTTCCACTCGATTCTTCAGCCAACCTTTTCATCTTGACGTAGGTAATTCTTCTCTTTTACATCCTTCACAACCTGTTTCATGTATCTCATACGAGGCCTGCCTTTTCCAATCTTCCTGTTCACTCTTCCCTCAACGATAGTCTTCATCAGGCCATTGTGTCTCAAGATATGGCCGAATAAGTTGTCCCTTCTTCTTTTTAGAGTTTTCAGCAGACTTCTCTTTTCTCCTACTCTTCTTAAGACTTCATCATTACTTACTCTGTTGATCCATTTAATCTTCAGCATTCTTCAGCAGGTTATTAATAAATAATAAATACCTTTACCAGTATTACATATACTGAAAATAACATTTTCTTTCCTTGCATGGTACGCGGGACATTTAGCACAAATACTGGACTGTCCCTTAAAATCTGGGACGTCTGGCAACCCTATTTTGTGGGGATTTTAGGACGTAAGCGGTGGAAGTGAGACTGTAGTGGAGTTTCAGAATATGGCCTTGAGTAGACCAAGGAAGTAGTGGATTGACCAAATAAAGCAAGACATCCAATGGAGAGGGAGCTCTTGTAAAGAAGTACATACAACGTTAACAAATTCACTAAGATAGGAGCAGATGGAAGAGGCTGATGTGCAACCCCTGGGAAACTGAAGTTGTCCCTTAATGATAATGGATTTTATGGCTAGAAAATATGAAACATGATTAGTATTTCAAAAGAAATATTCTCAAGTGTCTCAGAGTGGTGCACACTGTTATTAGGTGTCATTAATGGCCTTTAATCTCAATTTATTTTGCAGCAAGGCCACGGCTGCCAAGGAAGCCATTAGAATAGTTACAATGCTAAGTAGGTTCCATAAGGTGCCAACCATGGAAGGAACATGTGTCCAATATTACTCATCATTTAATCCCTCAATGATAAATTACTGGCATTTTATACATATTGCTTGGAATAATTAGTTGTGTAACTCATTTCTATGTGATGAAAGAGATGCTGGCATTAGTTGCTCATGAAAATTCAATGCTTTAATTTTCAGAATGACACCAACATCTATAGATTACCATTACCTAAATTACCAAGTGCTGGTCCCAGGTAAACACAGTTGTAAATGAATGCAGGCATCTTCAGCATCATGAGGGAGTCACTGATGGCCAAATTCATCACCAATATATTAGCAGGGGTTCTTAGTGACTTGCATCTGAAAGACACTGACAAATCATTAGTTGCTTTATGTGTAAAAATGCAATTTTATTTTATCTATTCATTCAATGATTGAACCAAAGTTGTTTGGTATCTAAAGCCTGAATCACACGATCATTTCTCTCGTCCCTTTAAAGGGATCATTTAAGCTATAGCTTTCAGGGACCGCTATAGCTATCATTTTGGCCAAAATGATAGCTCAAGCTTACACGATCATTTTTACCGTCCCCTCTCGTATCATTTCTGTTCGCGAGATACGGTAAACAACTTCGTAACTATGGATGATTTACATCGTCGCCGACTGCTTTTGGCTGCAGCCAAACATTTCTTTTGGAACGTGCGCTCTGATTGGCTAAATGACAGACCTGAGAAATGAAGGGATGGAAAAAAGGACGTGCTCAAATGACGGAAAAAGGGATAGCTATCCCTGTTATTGCCGCTATCCGTGAAGTGATCAGGTCCGACGATCATTTTTAAGCTATCATTTGAGCTATCCCTGAAAAGGGACGTAACAAATGATCGTGTGATTCAGGCTTAACATTAATATCCGAAATAATATAAATATATACCTTTGCACGTACTATAGATTCACTCGTGGTGTTTGAAAAAGGAAATCAATTTTGATTAATGCATATATATTACAAACATGTTATCACTAAAAGGTAATTAATTAAAAATAATGATGTGGGCACACTAAAATGGCAGACCTGAAATATGCAAAATCAATTTCTTGATTTATTGATCCCTTTTTCAAATTAAAGTCATTCATTTTTTTTTATAAACTCCCTATGAGCGCTCTCTAAATTTGCTGGCAATAGGGTGAGCTCTTTAGGTACAACTTTAGTCTGTGGATATTAATGTGCATGTTATTACTTTTTCTTTTTTGCTAATTTCAAATACTCTTAAACTTTAAACTTAACCTTCATCCCTGGCTGGTAATAAAAAAAATCAAAGGTGCACTCTTAGTCCTCCTTAGCCTCTGGCTTGTCAGGGAGTGCTACTCAGACATCTACACTCTCTGTGGTGGTGCAAATACACTTCTGGGTGGGGTTTGAGCCCACAGCTCTATGAGTTTCTGACAAGGGCTTTACCATACCACCACACCAGTTCACCACGTTATGTTCATGTAATTACAATGAAACCTCCCATACAAGGGACATGTTTGATACCGAAAAAATTATCCGCTATCGAGAGGTCTTAGGTATTTACAGGGGGGCAGAATAAGGACAGGTATTTCTATGCAGTAACTACGACGAATTAAAATATTTAATACCATGCATTTAACTTTTATTCTATTATCTTTGAAAAGTAAATCGTTATCTGGAATAAATATGGAATAATACAATTATGCATTTTTTCTCATAAAAAAAATTATGGCAACATCATGATCAAAGCAAGAATTGTAGACTTGGCCGCAAGAAAAGAGATAATCGAGGGGAAGTTTGTTAAGGAGTGAGTGGATTAAGGAAAAAATTTTTTCTGGAAAAGTTCCTTAAGTATGCGTGTTTGCTTCAAGAAATCAGGTATTTTTTGTACAGAGGAAGAGAAATTTTTATGGATAGCTCGTTTTGTGTGTCCCTTAATGGAGGATATTTGAAGGAAAAATGGTTCTTTCTGTTGTCGGCATCCGTTATTGAGAGCATCCGCAGTTTGGAGGTGTTAGTTCCACAAGTCTCTTTGTTCTGCTGCAGGGGATTAAAAAACTCCATTTATAGGAGGTTCCCGTTAAGGGAGGTTTGACTGTATTTGTAATATTAGAGATGTAAATAGTCATTTTATCCAAATAATTGCCATTTGCAAAAACAAAATTTTGAAATTTAATGAATTGTTTTTACGTATTTCATTTATAAGCAGCAACAAGATGGCAGCCGTAGCACCAGTAGTTTTAGCAGAATGAAAAGTCAACTATGGTGTTATTGTTAGGTACTCAGTGATGATGGCGGTGAATTTCAGAATGTCATGTTGTAAAAGTTTAACTCATTCTTAAATAATATGTTTTTTATTTACTATAAATACCTCTCTTATATGTTTAGGATTACCCTTAATTTTTTCATCAAAATTTGCATTTAAATTTTGACCTATACACAAGTAGTGTGCTGCTTTTTTTTTTGAGTTAAGAGGTCCTGCATCCCTTCCATTCCTGCCCCTATACCTTTCCTACCAGTCTGCAGCGCCTATTAGTGCGGAAACAGACTTGAAAACACCCATGATTAGATTTTTTAGTAATTTATAATTCCGTAACCACTACTCAATTCATTAGTGGTTATTAGGTTTAGATCTGTGGCAAATTTTCTCTTTTTCATTTTCTTCTTAGGGAGTAACTTTTTACTTCAACAATTTCAAAAGAAAAGCTTGAATTACGCAGACTTGAGGGATAAGGTCAAAGGAAACATTGCTATCTTATCCTAATTTTTCACTTATTTCAATTATATGTCATATATCATCATCATCAGTCAACAATCCTAGGATTGGTTTGAGGCAGCACTCCACACGAATCTTCTATCGGCCAACCTCTTCATATTGACGTAATTCCTCTCTTTTACATCCTTCACAACTTGCTCCATATACCTCATACAAGGCCTGCCTTTTCCATTCTTTCCGCTCACTTTTCCCTTGATGATTGTCTTCATCAAGCCACCATGTCTTAAGATGTGGCCTATTAAGTTGTCCTGTCTTCTTTTTAAGGTTTTCAGTAGACATCTCTTCTCTCCCACTCTTCTTAAGACTTCTTCGTTTATCACTCCATCGATCTGTTTTATCTTCATCATTCTTCGGTAGCACCACGTTCCAAATTCTTCCAGCCTGGACTTCTCTGCTGCCGTTATTGTCCATGCTTCACTGCCACATAGTAGTACACTCCAGATGTATGTTCTAATGAAATGTTTCCTCACTTCCACACTTGTATTTGCAGCTGTAAGCAGAATCTTCTTCTGGTAAAATGCCTTTTCGCTTGGGCAATTATACTGGCAATTTCTCTTATACTTCGTCCATTGCTGGTTACTCGGCTTCCCAGGTAACAGAACTCTTCCACCTCCTCGAGGTTTTCCTAATTTAACATAGGTCCTGGCTTCCTTTCTCCTATTGCATACCTTAGTTTTCTTTTTATTGATCTTCAGATGATATTTGGCCATTGCTCTTTCCATATTTCTGTCTTCTTTAAATCTCCTTCTGTTTCTGCCATGACTGCTATGTCATCAGTGAATCATAGCATGCTGATTTTCTCCCCATGGATATTCACTCCGGGGAGACTTTTCTTTGACTTCTTGCATGGCTTTCTCGATGTAGACATTGAATAATACGGGAGAGTGTGCACAGCCTTGCCTCACTCCTTTCTTTATGCTTGCTTCTGCACTCTGGGTACTGATTTGATTATGGCCACCTGATTTATATACAAGCTGTGGAAAACTCTTTGGTCATCGTATGATAATCTAATTTCTTTCAGAACCTTAGCATAATGTTCCAATCCATGTTGTCAAATGCCTTCTCCAAATCTAGAAATGCAACAAACGTCAGTAGATTCTTCTCTATTCTCTTCTTTATAAATAGCCTTAGGCAGGGCTGGGCAGTATTTCAAATACAAGTATTTTAAAATACGTATTTGAAATACATTTGTATTTTGTATTTGGTATTTCAAATACATGACCTAAATGTATCTTGTATTTTGTATTTCATATGCATATTTTTGGTATTTTTCCATTCTAAAATACAAAATACCCTTTAAAACATGTATGTTGCCACAACGCTGCAGCAATGTCTCACTGTTACCTACTGGGAATTGCGGCAACGTTATGACAACGTCGTAAAAACCTCCAAATGTCCTCCCTACTACGTCCTGGCAACGTCTTCACAATGTTATTGCAACCTCACACACAACATTATTGCAACCTTCCTGCAACCTTTAAGTAATACTCATAATTGTGCCATTTCAAAAATTATATCCTTCTGATAATTTTTTTTCACTCCAGATGATAACGAAGTGCGTATAATAAACTTTTTCCAAGTTACTTTCTGGCTCAAAAATTTCGAACTTAAATTTTTTCTTAGTCCTCAACACTATTGGAGACGTTATTACTACGTAGCAGGAACGTTGCAATGCGACCTGAATAACGTTGCAATGCGATCTGAATAGCGCTTCGAGTGGGGAAATTATGACGCTAGGTTTCTCATGCAAGATTAAATGAACGACTTAAGTGGAAAATACTTGCGCCTGGGTTTTCATGCAACAATAAATTAGGCTTACAGCGGAACGCTCTATTGATATCCCCACGAGAATATTTTCAATGCCCCATGTCTTCTCATATAGGGAGTTAAAAATATATCCTTCTGGCAATTGTTAATTCACTTCGTATGACAAAGAAACACGTATAAAACAACATATTCTAAGTCACTTTGTGCCTCAGCTATTTCGAACTTATAAAAACTTTGTTCTCGAAACTATTGGAGACGTAATTATTACATTGCAGCGACGTTGCAAAGCGACCTGAATAACGCTGCAACCTCTGCAACCTGTCTGTAACGTTGCTGCAACATTTCGTGTTTACTGGGTACATTGTAAAATACTTTTGAAGTGGCTCTGATAACACCTCTGTAACACTATGCTTCGGAAATTACTTCATTAGTAAGTGAATGAATGAAACTCGGGAGTCAATGGCTGTGGTCTTCAGGGCTAAGGTGCTACCTCAGAGTAAAAAGGGCAGCCAATTCTGGCAGAAAATTTAGGATGCACCAAGTCTATCCAAAATTTGCCTCCATACTGTATTTCCCGTAACCAACCCAGAATCACACGATAATTTTTTCCGTCTCTTTTCAGGGATAGCTCCAATGATTGCTTTTCAGGGATTGTGAAAATGATAGCACGAGCTATCATTTTTGTGATCATTTCCCCCATCTCCTTTCCCATCATTCCTCTTCTCCTTTCACGGTTCTCAATGTTTATAATGCTTGTACCCTTCAGAGCCGGATGTGGCTCAAAGTTCGCTCTTTGCTCTCTGATTGGCCAAATGATGTTGTCAGCGATGGCTTCAGGGACTAAAAAAGGGAGAGGGATCCCTAACATTGCCGCAATCACTGAAAGTGACTGTGCCAGACAATCATTTTTAAGCTATCATTGGAGCTATCCCTGAAAAGGGATGGAAAATATAAATGTTTCATTCAGGGCTTAGGAATGAACACGGAACGAACTAGAACCAACTAGAAACTACGACTTCTGATTTAGAATTTTTGAACATATCTCCGACTATCGAAGTGAATACCGAGCAACAACTTCACACCGTACCGAGGCAATGACAGCTGTTGATGATAACTAAGAATGTGAGGTTGCTGTTTTAGTTATGGAACAACTAGAAGGAGGTAATACTTCCAAGAATCCTAAAGAGAGTGCAGGGCGTTCAGAGGAATTATTCGGACTACCAACTATATTAGGTGGAAGATATTTTCAAATATGTGTACAGGAATCAAGAATTTCAGGCTCTGAACGAAAACGCATTCAAAATCTCTGTACTAATTCATTAGAGTCATACATTGCCAGTACATGTAATGATACCTGAACACTACAAGTGGTGGAGAGGACGATGACTTCTTTGTGCTATCGAATACTAGTGAAAAAAAGCAACAGTCCCAGATTGAGTTGAAGGTCATCAGCTATTTTAATGACAAAAACAAAAATCTGTTGAGTTTGCAAAACTATCCTAATATTAAGAATATGTTGATCAGATTTAACACAAACCTATGCTCATCTTCACCAGTGGAAAGACTGTTTTCACTTGCTGGCTTTATCCATTCCCCTGTGCGGGGATCTCTGTCCGACACACTTTTTGAAAAACTTGTATTCCTCAAGGTGAATAATTCATTCGTAGAGAGCAACATTTGAAAAGTTTTACTTTTAAAAATGTAAAATATAGAGTTTATGAATATATACATATATACTTTTCTCATGTACTGTTTGTAAATATCCTTAACATACTTTAAACAGGTTATACTATTATTTAAGATCTCTTAGTTTCCAAAATACAAAATACAAATGTATTTTGTATTTTGAAAAGTATTTAAAATACTATTTTGTATTTCAAATACCCAATTCAAAGATATTTTGCATTTCAAATGCATTTGGAGCAGTATTTTGTATTTCAAATACTCCTCGGCCTGTATTTTGCCCAGCCCTGGCCTTAGGGTCAAAATCACTTCCCTTGTGCCCTGAACCCAAATTGTTCCTCATAATGAATAATAATAATAAATGCCTTCATGTACTGGTTAAATTTTTATGAGCATGGTAATCGTGAAGTATTGGTCTGAGAACAATATTAAATGTAATTGTTTATGAAAGAGTAAGAGTAACCTATATTCACATACCATATCCACAAATTAGGTCTGCTTTGTACTTATTGATTTCTCAAGATATACTCAAACGGAGTTTTTCTCCATTTTCTTGTGATAGATCCTATATTCCCTTCTACAGTGCTATGTTAATGGCCGTGTTCTCAACTTTCAAATAATTTGGCTGCCATATTCACTTTTAAGCATGATTTTCTTACTTGTTGACTATGCATTAAAAATCATTCTCTTTTCTCTGTTAGGGATCTTGGAAAAAACTTAGAACAACATAGGAGTAACAATGGCAAACAACTTGGATTCAATTCGATTTAGGGACAAAACAAGCACTGACGTTAAGGAATAATGAGGTGGGCTACATTTTACTTCCTTTATATGAATGAAAAGATCCGTTTTCTTGTCAAAATTTTGAATTTGATAGCTTGAGGAAAATACCCCTTTATGAGGTTGCCTGAATGTTTCTTTTTTTTAAAATTATGCCTAGATGTACTAAATCAATTTTAGTACATTTAGGCATCAAAATTCTCCAAAGAAAATAAAATTCATATGCCCACAAGGGCATGGTAATTGTGAAGTAGGTATTGGCCTGAGAAGGAGGTAGGTAATTAAGTATTTTAAAAATTGTTTAGTGAATTGTGAATGGGAAAATTGAATTTTGACGACACTAGATCAACAGGAGTGACTCCTCAAACAATGAAAAAATGTAGTATAATTTCTTAATTAATCTCTTGATTAAAATATTGTTGTCATATATTACCTAAGTCTCCTTTTATTCCAATACATTGGCATTAGTTTCCTGACATTGGTTATTCTAATTACAAATCATTAAGTAGTGCTTGTTGGTTTGTATCTCATTTATGAGAATAAGCCATCATCTAAGTGTTACATTTCAATGTTGCCTTTGTATTATACAATAATAATTGAGGATAGCCTTTATTATATATATACTCCTGACGATCTTTAATCGGTTAAGTACTCTGAGTAAATTGAAAAAAATAATAAAAGGTTAGGTTGACGCATTTTCATGGCATTTATGGCTGTACCTGGATTTTATTTGCTTTGTTCGACCTTATTTGCGGCATTTGAGATGACCCTTTCGTATTATCCGAATCATTCGAGGCAGAGATCGGGTTGGTGCAGTCCACATTACCCAATGCAACCGACACTTCTTTGTTTGTCCTTCGATTAGACGTCCGATGCAATTACACTAAACTCCCGATTTTCCATCCCAATGGCTGGTACAGGGTGCACGGATAATCGGGAAACATCGGGATACTCGGCTGTTTGGTTCTTTCCGGATTCATTTCTCTATGGTGCGCCGTCAAAATAAATAAACTCCCTAGGAAAATAACACAGTCTGCCAATGAAAAGATCCTCGCTGTACACAAAAGCAATTTATGACAAAAAAGAATCCAGTAGAGCTGTCCCGGCCGCAATGGGATCGTTTACCATATTTTTTTATTGCCGAATATGACAGAGTTTTTAAAATAAAAAAGACCCGTATTTTTCCGTTTTTAGATCCGTCAATTATTCCTCGAGTTATGAGCGGCGAAAAACTGATGTTTTTAACCCTTTCGGAAAAGTGGGCGTGGTGCAGCCTCTGACGTATATCGACTTCGTCCGATCACAACTGATCCCACGAAGCTACTTTGCCTCATCGAAATGGGGGGACACATCTGACTCGGCCAATGGGAGCGATTGCGACAGCATCTGTGCGAGCAGACCTTCCGAGAACCCCACTCCACTCCCTTCCCTTCCCCGAAAAGCAGTCAATGACGGGAGGGAAATGACGTCAATGTTATCACAGCAGCTTTTTCGGTGGGCGTCACCTTTTGCTTATTTAAAATTTTGATTTATGAGTGAATGATTGTGGTTAGAAGATTAATTTTTTCACTAAAATTCTTTTTTCGTTTCCATCTAACGATTTCGTGCACAAAATTGCGATTTCCGTTCCGAGTAAACGGCCCCATTAAATGTTCGCAAGCCTCGGGTGGCGGCACGAAGCCTGGCGTTAGACATCAGACCATTGGGTAGTGAAAATCACGATTGGGAAAAAAAACAAAGTTTACTTACCTTTGAGACCACTGCCGATACACTGAATAGATTGTCGGTGCACGGATGATCCGCAGCCCGGATAATCGGGAGTATACTGTATTGGCTGCTCTATTTACATCTTTGTATGAATACAACTTCGAATATAATCGGAACTTCTTTGTTTGACCTTGGACAGGACGTCCAATGCATCTTTTGCCTATTTTGTTTACATACATGAACGAAACGAGGAAAAACGCGAGAGTAGGCATTTTCCCCCGCGAGCATTTCCCTTAACCCTTTCGCGCCGGAGTCCTACGCAGGAAAATGCTTTCCTTCTCACGGGTTCCTCTAGAATATTTTTCCACTCCCTGTACGGAGCTCTCTTAAAGCAAGGCTTTGAGCAGGTATGTCTTTCCCCCGCTTTGGGACCGGACCCAGCGGGGTTCCCGACCCTTTCCTCGGCCACTGACCAGAGATTATCTTCGCCCTTTTCCAAATGAGAACCCACCTCGGCCTCTGTCTGCGGTCAACTATTTTTAATTCAGTGTTTTTTGGTAAATAAATAATAGTAAGACTTTAAGTGGGGGTTAATACATAAATAAATTCCTCTTGTTGTAAATACCATTTAGAGATTTTAAACCAAATTCTAATGTAAATATTAAGATATTTATCACAATAGGCATCATATCAATGGTTACAATAATAAATTATTTGTGTTGTTTCATAATAGAAGACGTCCGCGCATAATCCAACCATACCCGTGTTTTATATAAAAGCACATGCACTTTTTTTGGTGCTATACCTTCACCAGGAACCATTTTTATGTAAATATATTCGAATTGGTAGCGCGAGATAAATTTTTCCGCCTGGAAAGTATTTATTGAACCTCCCAATATTCCGTCAAGCACGCATGCGGTTTTCTTCTAGTTTTAACATAAATGATTACAACATAATGATCACTCTTTGATATCTTCTTGCTAAAATAATTTCCTATCCTTCTTTTGATCCGGAATTTGTTCTTCTGAGAATTAAGGAGAAGCTTCAATGAGGCAAATTTACTCCCAACTGAGGCCGAAGAATTTGTTTGGCGATAAAACATTATTTTCCTAGAAAACGTTAATGTACCTGGTGAATGGGTTTCATGAGCTTTGGTGCTTGGGTGGAGCATAGGAACTATGACGCCCCACTACTGGCACTCAGAAGTGGCCTGTCACGCGAAAATGTAATTATCCTAATTCCTGAGGCTAAAGGAATTTGCAGGACCAGACCACATTCCTTGGATCGACCCTTATCCTCAGTGCATGCCACACTAACAGTATGAGTGCTCGGACAATCATTCTTTGGTGCAGTAGATTTACAAAAAAATTGTTCTTCGCGTAGAAAAGAACGTTCAAAAATGAAGGACTAGAATCTATACCTTACATATTTTTGCATATCATGCATTCCATTTACAATATCAATAAAAACCTACTGTCATTATCAACAGATTTATCCATCTAGAGCAAATTTGAATACTTTTCAGCTTTGAAGATACTTTTTATAGCTGAATGGCAGTTACGCCAAAAAGATTCAGTTAAAAGAAAGTAAAGTTTACTGACTGCTTAAGCAGCATAAACCACACCCTTCAGCGGGATTTTCAGCCTATAATGTGCATATAATAGATTTCGCGGTATGTCACGTGATATTACCATTACACTCGTTTTTCAATATATGTTCATAAACAAGTAAAACGGAGAGAAAAATATCGGTACTACCTTATCGTCAAATCATAAAAAACATACGTCTTAGTTCCTCACATGCAATGAAAAATTCTCCCAAATCGGTTTGGACTCCATTTGACAGGTGAGCTTTGTTAATAATAACGTTAGAGTTCCGTTTTAAATTTCTAGAGATTCAAAAAAACACCAGGAATTAACTTCTGGAACTCAATAATGCGAATTAGAAACAAATATGATTTTGGTTTTTCAAATGCATAAACAAAAAAGTGACCGCGAACAACTGCCGAGAGTGAGGCTCGCGCTGCGAAGAAGGGTCGAGATAATCCCCGCCTTGAAGCCGAGGAAGGGTCTTCAGAGCCGCGAGGAAGGGTCCTTTATGACACCTTGGACCTTTTCTGCCTACCTGACCCCAGCGACGTTTTAAGACGCCCTTCGTTCTCTTGCGTAGAAAAATCTGCGGCGTTTATAAACGGCCTTCGTTCACAGGAGTGAAAAATCAGCGGCGTTTATAAACGGCGTTCGTAGCGAAAGGGTTAATGAGGAAGTCCCATCGTTTGAAGATGAAAAGCGAGTGACTGCTTCTGCTCCCCGCGCGCTCCGATAAGCTTTACGTAATTCCCTCGTCTCCCGAGTTTCCCATCTCTTTGAAGCGAGGGTCGCACGTGAACGCAGGGAAGGAGGAGGAAGTCCCTTGCGGCGGCCGGGTGAGTGACGTGTTCGGTGGTGGGCTTGACGTGACCCCAACGGGGCCCCGGGGAGGGCCTTGAGGGACGCCCTCCTTCGGGGATGCGCACTTTGGCCGAGTGGGGCTCAGGGGGCGATCGCTAAGGGCCGTCCTTGAAATCGGTCCCCCTCTCTCGTCTCAGAATAACCGCAGTAACTTCCGGAAACATCTGTTATTGCGTAGTCGTTGTTAGAGACTGGCCTCTCGCCTGGAGTTCACGGATTCGAATCCCGGAATATTTTTATTACTGTAAACCGGCCCCTTCTTCAGTATTTTACGGTGAGCATTCGAGTACAATACACCGTCCGTTGGATGGAACGCTAAGCCGTGGTCCCTTCGGCACTTTTCGTTAAGAGCAGGTAAATGCCAACGCCGGTTTTCTCTCCACCCTTCCTCCTTTCCCTTCCTCCTTTCCCTTCCATTCCCATCCTTATACCTTTCCTTCTGGTCTGAAGCTCCTTTCAGGGCGAATAAAGACATTGTAAACACAAACGTTAAACGTCCAAAATATTGGTCTTAAAAACCATATTAATCCATCAATTGGTTTACACTTTCGCGGTCCATGTTGTCCAGTGATTTTATTTTGGGTTACCTGCGTCAAGGTTAAAAAAGCAAACGTTTCGTCTCCACTGTTAGAGACCTCATCAGGGCTAATGACCAACTTCAGCTGGGTACTGAATATATATTCTCAAGGAGAGGGTGAGGATAGGCGTGGAACCTTCTCGAAGTCGCTCTTAATGGGGGCGTTTAATCGGAACCGAAATCGCAATTTTGTACACGAAATCGTTAGATGGAAACGAAAAAAGAATTTTAGTGAAAAAATTAATCTTCTAACCATTCATCATAAATCAAAAATGATAATAAGCAAAAGGTGATGCCCACCGAAAAAGCTGCTTTGATATCATTGACTTCATTTTCCTCCCGTCCTTGACTGATTTTCGTGTAAGCGAAGGGAGTGGAGGGGGGTTCTCGGAAGGTCTGCTCGCACAGATCCTGTCGCAACTGCTCCCATTGGCAGAGTCAGCCCTGTCCCCCCCATTGCGATAAGTCAAAGTAGCTTCACGGGCTCAGTTGTGATTGGACGAAGTCGATATACGTCAGAGGCTGCACCACGCCCACTTTTCCGAAAGGGTTAAAAACATCAGTTTTTCGCCGCTTATAACTCGGGAAATAATTGACGGATCAAAAAACGGAAAAATACGGGTCTTTTTATTTTACATACTCTATCATATTCGGCAATAAAAAATATGGTAAACGACCCCATTCTCGAAATTGCTGGTAGCCAGGATGTACTTATCATTTGTCCCTCCTCTCTAATAAAATTGTTCTTGTGCTTCCTGATTTACAAGTCCTCCCTAAATTACCTCGTCTTAAAATGCTTTTCTTTCGCGAGGATTTTGGCGTTGGTCACTTCCACGTCGTGGGCTCCGGCTGCGTGTTCCTCAACTTCTGACTTCTGGAGGTACCCCAGTCTGATGGCGGCGCTGTGCATCTTAATTCTCATCTGGATGGTTCTGCCCGTCTACCTGACGTCACAATCCACGCAGTTTAAGGAGGCTCCATCGAATTACGAAGTAGATGTCATTTTTGTGAAAATTTCAGGACTCATCCATTTTTGGCCCTTTTATCGATTGGCAAAAAAAATAATGATGCCTTTCCATCATATATTTGAAGAAAAATGACGTTGAAGATCAGCTATTATATGCGTGGTTATACGGCAGTCTCTTGCAGTAAAATTCGCAGATTATCAATGTAAAGAGAATGGTCGTTTTGACGAAAAACTAATATAAGATGCGCAATTTTATGAATAATTTAGCATTGTGAAAAAGTGCTCACCTTACCACACTTGTTTAATTGATATTTATACATGTTTGCTCGAACAAAACCAGAAAAACTTAGTTACATGAAAGTGGCGCTACAGTATGTTGTTATCATTGGCAACGGAACGTGTTTACAAGCCTATGTACTAACTTAATTAAGGAATATGCTTTACCTAGGTCCTTCTTATATTTTTGATGTAATTTAAATATTTCATTGGTTATTGATATGGCGTAATTAATATCAATGCTTCCAAATGGTAGCAGCATCATTGTTGGCAAATAGTATTAAAAAATACGAATGTTAATAAAATTTAAAACAAAGAGTTGTATTTGCAAGGTAATAGTTTAAAACTAAGTAAGAAAATATGTAACCTATTTTAGAATACGTATTAGTGGGAATGAGCATGTATTCTCACTTTATAAATTAAACGTGGCAACAAAACGTCAGTCATGTTTTGAAGTCAAAATGAGTTAAAAGAGCTTGTAAAAAAATAGAATGCAACTACAACGCGCTATATAATAGCATACTCATATAATTATTGTGTATACGTTATCACCCAATTGACGATTTTCCATATAGGTGTTTTTCTGGATCGGTATTTATTCATTAAATAACATGGCTCTTTTACGGGATTTTGAATTGCGGAGTCACGGTGGAACCTCCTTAATTGATAAACTCCCTCCGTCTCAGTATAATATTTTTCCTTTACGCTACGGAATATGTCCGATGTTTGCCTCCGTGGTTTGAATATAGCCCTTATTTCGTGCTTCCGTAATATTCTCGGCCTACGGTCTGGGGTACTTGCAGGATTAAGCAGGTTCGAAACACGCCGCCCGAGCCCACGACGTGGACGTGACCAGCGCCGCAACGATTATCGTCAAATACTATCATGAAAATGAGCTTATTATTTTTTAAATAAATTACCGAACTATGTGCTATAACATGGTCTTTTTCGTTAATACTGTACTTAGGCTGGATCGTGGGGTCCATTATTTCACGTTTTTCTGCCGTCATAATTGGCTCAAATTCCTCTAGAAAGTTTCCGCTCTCAGTAACCTTCCTAACGGTTCGCCCTACCGAATGAGAGGAATGGCGTTCACGTTTTGGCTTTTTGTGCCAAGCGAGTAGCAAGAAGAAAATGAAGGTTGTGAGCGTGAAGATCCTCGTGAAGATCCGTGGTGGAGCCTCGAAAATTCGGATTTCGAAAATTACCGTGTCTGCCGTAAAGGTTTCCGTAAAACTCCGCTTTGCGGAAGATTACACCGTTCCCGGAAATTCAGGATAAAAGCGGAACTCCTCACGGTCCAGCTAAATTGGAAGGTCGGGTTCCCTCCCCCACCCCGTTTTCTTTCCCAGAAGGAAATGACGACCAGAAAATGTCGCATCCTGGATGAAACCTCTCCTGGATTGGAAACTTCGGTTGGAAGCCGAACGCTGCCTATCCGCCGAAGCAGCCTGGAAAGGTTTCCCTCTCAAGTTGGGCCGAGGGAGATGATTTGATCATCTATGATGTGGATGGGAACAGGGATCATAATGGCGTACTACGCTGTTGTATTTGTCTTTCGTGCGTGATTTCGACTCGAAAATACGTGCTTATGCACCTTCATTTTTTTATCGTATATTGTTACCACGGGGAGCATTAGTGGCAATCAAAATTTTCCTTTTAATAAATGCTAAATGCGTACCCCCCATCTCTCATTCACAGTGAACCTCCTTAAAAACGATTAGCTAAAGAGGCCAAGATAGAAGAGTCACGGTTCTATGAACTTCCTACCATCCTTCATTTTTTAATTAAACCCAACGTGGCCGGTGGACATGAAAAGCTTTGTATATATGAAATAACGTGTCACATATTTAGTTCCATTATTCCACGTTTAACGACATTCTTGCACGCTGCTGGTCTGTGTTTTTAATTCGCCTGTAGTGTTTGTGAAGACGAATTCACTACGTATGAATTTATCATGTGTAATGCAAATGAAAATTATACAAGGATAGGTTAGCATTATATAAAGGGAAGTATCCAAAGCGATGTAGAGTTTGGTGTAATATATTTCTGGAATCGTCTGGGTAGATTTATCTTAGAACTGGTTTTTTGAGCTTTTGGAAATATTTGGAAATTTATCGTCCTTCAAAGTTAGGAGAACGCGTAATGATAACGCTCAGTTTGTTATTATTATTTGTCCAGGAAATTAAATATTAACGTCGGAGGGTTACAAATATCTTTAACATGAAGTTCAATTAAAAGTTAAAAGCAAAATACTCAGCAACGTATTGATAAGAAAGTTAACAAAAATTTCTTTTCTGTTGATCGAGTTGGTGAGGTTGCTAAAATATTGGCTCCCTATTCCGAGGGTCCTAGTTTGGATTCCTGCGGTGTCAGAGACTTTTTATCGGTATACTGGTCCCTACCTAATTTTCCACACCTATTTTAAAGGCACGTATTACCCCAGCTGTGGTTCGCTCTACATTTATATCAGTAACAAATAGGATTCCAGTTTATAATTGACAGTTATTTACCTTTTACTACCTTATCTTGAGCTTTACATGATGAGGATAAAATTATTGCATCGAATGAACCTAGGGGGAGATAAATCAAATTTCACATGAGCACATTATTTAATGAATTGATATCTCATGCTTAGCTTTACCCGATAGAATTCCTTCGTCATGGAAGAGACCAACATCTCAACTCTTTCTCTTGAAGTCGCTCGATATATTTCATTTTTATTGTGTGCCGTTTCCATCACTTGGCATCAACCTCTCTCAGAAACCTCTCGGGAATCAAATGCCATGGCCCCGTTCTCACCGGGGCCTAAAGGAGCGAGCTCCTTTGCATTCCTCAATTCTCTAACCCACCAATTTAACCCATTTGAAGGGACAGCGAGGGAAAATGGGTCTCTCACGAGATCCGCTGGCGCGAACCCTGAGTTTGTTGCTGCTGGGGGGAATTGGAAACACTAGCGGATGGATCGGAGAACATCCCACGGGACGGAATATGGGAACGTTCACTCACGGGTGAAAATAAAATGCCATAAAATTTTACTCGAAAGGATAGCATTCTCATAGCTTCTGTCACCCTGGCTTTTTAAACGTAACATCATTATCGGTCAAAAATCCTAGGATTGGCTTGACGCAGCTTTCTACTCGATTCTTCTATCGGCCAACCTCTTCATATTAACGTAATTCCTCACCTTCACATCCTTCATGACCTGTTCCATGTACCTCATTGGAGGCCTCCTTTTTCCATTCTTCCCGTTCACTTTCCCCTCAACGATTGACTTCACTAGGCCATCGTGTCGTAAGATATGGCCGATTAATATGTCACGTCTTCTTTTCAAAGTTTTCAGCAGACTTACTTTTTCTCCCACTCTTCTTAAGACTTCTTCGTTTGTCACTCGGTCAATCCATTTTATTTTCATGATTCTTTGGTAGCACCACATTCAGCATTCTTCCACCCTTTTCTTCTCCGCTGCTGTCATCGTCCATGCCTCACTGCCGTATAGAAACATAATCCAGATGTATGTTCTGATGAATTGTTTCTGTATTTCTGCGCTTGTTTTCCAGCTGTAAGTAGATTCTTCTTTTGATAGAATGCCCTCTTTGCCTGGGATATTCTACTCACTATTTCTTTCTTGCTTTGTCCATCGTTGGTTACTCGGCTTCCAAGGTAACAGAACTCTTTCACCTCTTCCAGTTTTTGTTTTCGTAGTTTGTCATTTGTTTTTGGCCTCTTCTTTCTTAGACCCCTCGACTCCCTTCCCTTCCCCTAAAAGCAGTCAAGGACGGGAGGAAAATGACGTCAATGTTATCAAAGCCGCTTTTTCGGTGGGCAGCACCTTTTGCTCATTTTAATTTTTGATTTATGAGTGAATGGTTGTGGTTAGAAAATTAATTTTTTCACTAAAATTAGTTTTTCGTTTCCATATAACAATTTCGTGTACAAAATTGCGATTTTGGTTCCGAGTAAACGCCCCCATTGATGAATTCTGTTTTCTTTGATAAATGAAACTATCATATTAAAAAATATATTTTATATTCATAACTATGGACTGAATTGAACTTAGAAAATATTAGTTTGCAACCTATAGATGAGAAAAAATGCATAGGCATTGTAAACATTCAAATCAATCAATGAAGAAAAGTTTCGGTATTGTTATTTACTTTGGAGTCCGTACGATTAAGAAAAAAAAGTTATTAACTGTAGCGTATATATTTTTGAGATATGATTGGAACCTAGGACAGTATTTCTTTTAAGTAGTTGTGTAATTACTGTGTGTTATAACATTGAGGCGGTCAAAGTGACGTCCTTTCCTCTGTGCTCATTTCGGCTACGAAAGAGTCCAGATGGATCGCTCGCCGTCATCTCCTTGTTGGATGCCTCCGTGATTGAAAGTGATGTGTTCTCCAAACTCCCACATTCCCGCTCCCTCAGAAGGGAAATAATGAAAATAAATATTGAAACGAAACCATTGAAGGAGAAACTGCATCCTCGGATGTACATGTTTCCCTCGGTATTAAACGCAAAGCCATTGTCTGCGAACTCATTACTTCCGAAGCAATCCTCCATAATGCTCGTTTCAGTCGTAAATATGCAGAAAAGCTCAAGATTTTGCATGAGAGTTAGCTGTTATGCTCAAGAGGGAAGGTACGTATATTTCCGGAGGAAAGTTGAATTAGAGTGCTTGGTCTGTGCTTTACTGATGGACTCTATCCACGTGAGCCTGAATTACTGAGTAGGACCGGAAAAAGGAGAAGTTTACCAATTAAGGACCTGGTATCAAGTCTTATGCTATCAGTCTGTAATCATTGCGAGCGGATGGATTTCGTGAAAAATCCGTCTTATGTTTGTTTTGAACAGGTAACTTAGTGTATTTAAACGTGAAAATAACAAACTTTAAAAAGTCACGTAAGAAAAGACACCTTAATAAAATTTAATTGCAAAATAAAATGAAAAAAATTACAATCATATTAATTGAATTTTTAAGAAAACCTGCTGGCTACACACAGATGACATTGATAACGAAATGCAGTTTCTCCGTAGAAGTACACATGTATCCGTAGTATATTGCCACAGTCTCTTCTCCTGAATGAAATGAAAAATGCGATACCGTGAAGAATAATAATATATAAGGTACATATTATATTACAGAATCGCTTGTAAATTCAGAGACGTTCATTGATGCTTCTGCGATAGTGTACGACTAATTTCAACCCCAAGAATAGTTATACAACGAAAAATGGAAGCAAAATAAAAACCCTAAAAACTTATTGCATTCATAAGAATTAAAAATTGCACTTAAATGGTGAGACAAAGTGGTTACTTAGAGCTTTAGTTCGCGATGAACTTTGATCATTTTTCCCGGTACTTGTTCATCTTTTCGCATACAACCGTTCTCTTGACTGGAGTTAACTTAAATCACTGGCTATACCATTTTTTTATTTTACGAAGTGTATCAGATTCGGCAATAAAAAATATGGTAAACGACTCATTGAAGACAGCTTTGTTACGTAAGAAATCTCCAACTATTAATTATCAACATACTTCCCGGAACGTATGCATATCCGACTTTCGTTAGTGTATCAATGGTTGCATTTCTGCAGGGGACCAGATCCAGAACTCCCATGACTTCAGTGCTTGTGTTTGAAACGTGGAGATTAAGACATGCATGCCTCTAGGGAAGGCCTCTACGATAGAAGGGCCCAAAAATGATGTGTCCTGAAATTTTTACAAAAATGACGCCTATTTCATAATTCGGTGGAGCCTCCTTAACCACGTATGTTTTAACTGTTTATTTCCAATATTCATATCTTAAAATTGTAGAATTCATTTTGTTTTGATCTTTGCTTTACCTTTCCGTTTAAATTCAGTGATGATGTATGCAAATTAATGCGGGTGTTGATTTATTATCCAGGGCTTGCTTATTATATTGATCTTGACTTAGAAATCGTCCCGTTACGATATATAATAAAATATTTTTCCCACCAATTATGGACTGTTGAATACATTAACTTATATAATGCCTTAATAAGCGAGCACAAAGTGTAAGCACACCATGTTCTTCCCAGTTTTGAATGAATTCGATGTAGTTTATCCACACACCAAATAAAGCGTAATTAGCTTAATTATTCAAGAGATCGAATATCGTATTCTTTTAGCATAATTTTTCGAAGTCTCGAATATCGAATAGTTTCTAGTATTCGCGGGAAGTATTCGTACATCTATAATTTTTTACTTTTTTCTGTAGGTGGCGTTAATTTACCGTCATGACCGTTGCATCTCTCCAGATTTATTATCGTAATTTGGGTGTACCAGGGTAAGAGGGCTGCTGCGATCTCCCGTGACCCTAATTCCCTGAGGCGCCGGGTAACCTGTCGCTTCCTCTCCTTTCGCTGTCAACATTAAGAGCGGGTGATCACGGCGTTCCAATCAAACTCCTTCCTCAGTTAAGGGGGTCGCGCGCGTACTCCTCAGTTTGTAAAAGAACGCTATATACTGTTAGTGGATGAGCGCGGGATTTTCCGGAGATCCGTTTGGATTTGGATGAATTATCAAGTACTGGACTGGCGACGAAACATCATTTGCCACTTCCAAGTCACCCCTGAGAGATCGGCCAATTATTAATGGTGAGGATCTCTCATTTGCGATCACCACAGGGATGGAAACATTTCCTCCCTTTCCTTCAGTGTTGGCAGGGCTTGGGGGAATATTAAAAACTCACCCGCACCGCGCTCAGTAAGTAATCACGAAACCGCACCCAATACAATTCTTTTTTAAGGCCTTGCACGGGCAAAGTCACGAGCTAGTCAACCGAGGTATTGGACGGATTCGTGATTAGCTCCATATGTTTATCCTCTAAATGTCGCATGAAGAGCATGTTTTTCTTATTATTGAGTAGTATGGCTATTCGATGTCTGAAAGGGAGATGTCTGGAAGCTGTGAAGGTGAAGGATGCGACTGGAGGATGGGGAGGATGTGATGTGGAAGGTTTACGATAACACGGCGTTGAGGAGGAGAAGAATTGAAGGTATACTTCCCAAAGACTAACCGTTATTAATGTACTGATTGAGTTGATAAAGACTTGATGAGAATCTTATGGATTCCGTCACTATAGTTTCATAATTTGACGCGATAATTTTTAATTAATTGGAACTGATGTAGCCAAGAATTCATCTCCTATGAACGTCTTAAATTTCCTTTGCTACAGTCTCGTAATACACCCAATCAGCCAGAGAATGATGGAGAAAAAAAAACAGGAAAGAATACCTACAAAACGACACTCTGAAGTTTGTCACTCGATAACTCAGTTTTGATCAACCTTTGTTGTCAATACGGTTTTCATGACAAGACATTCTAATTTGTTAACGAAATGAGAGCCATGCTTTTAAGGGTTAATGAATATGCCAATCAAAGTCGGTAACATAATGAAAAGATTTCCACAGAGACAAATTTAACCTCTTTAGCTGGGATGCGAACCCGGAACTACCCAAATCCATTCCAGGCTCTTTAACTAGAGAGGCGTCAATCTTCCCAGTGACATTATAGAGACTCTAAGGAAGCTATATGTTAATTAATGATGATCCCGTAACGGTGGGTTTGAACCCGACTCTGACCTGGATTGGGTGTTTTCCTTAGTTTAGGTTAGATGCTGCGATCTGGCCTCAGTAGCTGGATCTTCTTAAACCTTAGTCATGCTTCAACTAGTTGTAAGATATTTCAAGCATGCCGCGTGAACGGCGGTGAAATTCACATTAATTGCCACGCGAAAAATTTTACCTGGACCGGGAATGGAACCACGGACCTTTGACTTTCCGGGCCACTGCGCAGACCACTACACTACCCAGGATCCCTAATTTGCATGGCAATTTTACCGAGGTTCAAGGTACTAGATGTTGACCACTACTAGTAATGGTCTGCGCAGTGGCCCGGAAAGCCAAAGGTCCGTAGTTCGATTCCCGGTCCAGGTGAATTTTTTCGTATAGAATTAAATGTGAATGCTTCAACTAGGATTGAAATTTCTCTTTTCTAAAGCCATGAAACAATAATGACCTTTTTAAACTCATTGAGATGCAGACACTGCCGAAACTTTAAGATTTTTCGTCGGATTGATTGGTGTTGCATTAATTTGACATGCTACTGCTGTAGAGTACAATTCGTATCCCCCCTCACCAACCAAAGCTAGTGACTCCACGATAGAAGAGCTTTCTCCCGACTCCCTGTTAAGTTGTACCTACACTCCATTGACATTTTCGTTCTTCTTTTGTCATTATTTTTCCTCACGTATCACTGTACATTTTTTTAAACTGTTCTCTGTACCTTTTTGTCGTCCGTTGAATAAAGACGTGTGTGATGAACTCCGGTGTTTGTCTCCGTTCTTAATCGCATCACTCCTAAACCTCATTTGACCTCTGCCCCCCTCCCCCCCCTGCTCGCCTCGACCCACACAGTCGCGTTGTTGCCATCTGCGCGATGGAACCCGATCTTCGTGGAGTTAATAAACGATCAAAAATCATCCGCGGCCGAACCGTGCCAGAGGGGTGGCAAAATGGTGGCTAATGTCTCTGCGACCTAAAGGTAAGGTGAGGTGGATGATTCGGTGCCAGTGGAATCAGCCCAGAAGATGTCCAACCATTCCCTACTGTAGGAGAGAAGAATTAAGCGTTCTGCGCCCCATCCGACAACCAGAATACCCCTCATTAAATGCCACGTGTGTCGGTAATGACAATGATTATTATCCACTTGAGCGCCAATCGACTTACTGCTCGGAAGCTTGTGAAATCAAACAGAGGAGCTTAAGTCTTTACAGGCGTAACCTAGTAAGTAACGAGGAAGTCCTAAGAAGAGTAGGAGAAAAGAGAGGTCTACTGAAAACTCTAAAAAGAAGAAGGGACAACTTAATCGGCCATATCTTGAGACACGATGGCCTGATGAAGACTATCGTCGAGGGAAAAGTGAACGGGAAGATTGGAAAAGGCAGGCCTCGTATGAGATACATGGAACAGGTTGAGATGGATGTAAAAGAAAAGAATTACGTCACAATGAAAAGGTTGGCCGATAGAAGAATCGAGTGGAGGGCTGCGTCAAACCAATCTAGGATATTTGACCAATGATGATGAGGCATAACCGCTCGAGATTGGTAGTTATGTGGTTATAGATCAGAATATCTCAAGGCCGGCAGTGGTACTTTGCTGGCAACATGCCGGCGTGGCACATCTAAGACCGCGGGCTGGAACCCCGCATTGTACGTGGATGTTGTGTATGTCTAAAGATTAAGGAAGCTTATGAGTGTGACGATGTAATACAATCTTAGCAGTTAATGCATCTTAGAACCTAATTCTACCACTACTAGATTATCTCAAGTGGAGTTCACATTAGACTAGATTCGATCCCGGGCTTTCCAGTAGGCAACCGAGTCCCGTCCCCAAATTGCCATCTCCTTCACTGTTCACATTCACCGTTCACCTTCTCCGTAATTTGTCACGTGATGAAAATCCCGCTGCGACTGTCTTCGAATGATTGGAAGTATAAGGAATTGAGTCGTGAAATTATTTGTTGAAGGGTTCTGAAGGCTATTTGGAAATTATTTTTATGACTTCCGCTGCCCTATCGGAAATGACATAAAAAATGACAGTCAATTTGAATGCCAAACTCCAGGATAACAAGGGGGTAAAATCCCTTTAAATGAGCCCTGCTATGTGAATTCAACGGATGTTACGAATAATTCCGGCTTAATTGAACTTATCTCAAAACATCTTCGATAACGCCCTTTGTGGAGGTTAGGCAGATACATTTTTAAAAAAAAATTTCCTCCTAAACTACCAAAATAACTTGAATACTCAGCGATAAGGAAACAGTTATCGTAATGGCAGTGTGCTTATCTTTGTATGATTATATGTTACCAGAAATATGCATCCGTTGTGTGGCCTATATGACCAAGAATTCAAGGAACGCTGTCTTAATATTTAAATATTTAATTGCAGAGAATATAATTTCACATTTATTCTCTTGTATTTTGTGTAGATAGCCTATCTACCATAATTTAAAATCGGACGGAGAAAACGCAAGTATTGAACTGGCGTAAAACCCCTTAATTACGGAGTTGCTTTTTTACTTCCTAGAGATAAGATTTTATGAGTCAAATCTTATTCCATAGGTTTAGGTAATCAGTAATTTCTCGTGGCGTATTTTCCGATGTAAAGCGATAATATTTTATGGTAATTTTATGATTTGGAGGTTTTGTCAACATTACAGTGTTATAATATCAAGTTTTTATATCAGTTTCTCGCATTAGTGATATTTTTGCCTCGAGCTTTCATCATTTCGTATGTGCTTCCACCTTTCCTCGTTTCTGTGGCATTACAGATCCAGCCGCGGTAGACGAGTCGGAAATGCACCGGCCTAAAAACCCAAAGGTCACGGGTTCTAATACCGGCGAGAACGTGGATGTGTTTTTTCTCTAACCATTGAGTAAATTTGGCGATGTGATGTTACTTAAGCAATTGGAGCACTTAAAAACCATATTCTACGAATACCAATACATGTTTGATACGTAAAGAGTGGATCACCTTGAATAAAACAATTGAAAATATTCTACTTAGATATAGTTTACTAGATCAGCACGCATTCAATTAAAACCATTTGAGGTGTAAAATAGTACAGTTTAATGCTGTATTATTTGAACATCACTCCTAATTTGAACTAAAAGCATTCGATTTGAATAAACTTCACTTATTTTGACGCATGGTCTCATCCAAAAAGAGCTCTCTCATTCTAGTCTTTTAGGTGGGGATGCAAAGGAAAAAGTCTATGGAAAACTGAAATTTATGAAGACTTGCAGCACCAACTTAGCATGAGCGGGCTTCTAAGAAGCCACGCCCATCTCCTCGACGTTTTATTCCTTTAAATCATCAATAAATTGACAAGAAGCAAAGAGCTTGGAAAACGTAATGGTCTATGTTTTGCAGCGAAATCTAATAGATTTTTACTCGCGCAATTCGCGCAAATTAATCTTTTACTAAGGATAATCTCAAAATTCTCATAGCTGTACTTCAAGCTATGTCACAAAATTATCCCCTGGAGATTCTTAGCTCTTCTAGAGGAAAAGCGTAGAGTAAGGAATAAGTATTATCATTAAGGTCATAATAAACATTTAAAGAGATGAAGGCATATTTTGAAGGTAATTATTAAATGGGTTTTGGGTAATTCGAGCAGAAAGTTTGGCTCATGCCTTGGATCCCGCGTCTATTTCTGTCGTAGTATCCCTCAGGCCTAAATTGTTACCTTGTGTTGAATTTCAAACTGATATTTCACTTTAAAGGAATTATGGAATATTTTGTGGAGACTTAACTATGCTAAGGAGCCATTTAGCTGCATAGTTGAATTAATTTTGAATATGTTAGCGAAAATGACTCATCGATCTATTCAGCAGTTTAAGGCTTAACGATGTCAAAAGTATGATCGCCAAAGTGAAAAGCTGTGTTTTGCTTTAGGAATACGTGTTTGCAAAAGTAACTATACTTGCGCGTCATTTGAATAATGAATTGCGTGAAGTATTACGGCTGGGACGCAATCAACGGAAACGGGTGACGTGAGACGATTGCGTGAGACGGGAACTATTTCTGTTCTGGACACAATCGCGAGTCCGGAACAATTGACTGACGAAATCTGACGTAAAGGAAATCTGTAGCGAACGTAAAAAGGACTTCACAATTGATTTTTAAGACTGTAGAGGTACTTAAGTATTCCATGCCGATAATGAAGTTAACAGATCCCTAAAATTTGTTATATTTCACAAGAATTAATTCGTGAATATAGTGTTTAATCCTTTCTAACGAATTGTTCTCTATCTAGCCAATGTCAACAATGGCAAACAAGCTTTTTCATGTCATTAGTTACCTTGTAAATTCTCACTTGAATACAATAGCTTCAAATAACTATTTATTCATTGATTCCTTCATTACAAAAATGTCAGGAAATTCTGTTTGCTAAGTCTCACAGCATTTGAGACGAAAATTTTAAGCCAGAAGAGTCATGCATCCAATTGTATCGTCTCTAACTCCCCACAGGTGGCTCCTAATCGCCAAATCCTGGGAGAGTTTTCATTGGTTTTCCGTGTAAGTGAAACGTAAGAGATGCCCATCTACCACGCACCACGGTTTCACGTTACGCGCTGGTCCGTTTCCGTTCTCCCACCCATGCGCCATCTCTTCACGCTTTACGTTACACGTCACCCGTTTACGTTGACTGTATCCCAGCCTTGATTGGTGCCGACCAAATTGGATATGTGTGGATTTCACGCCTGCCAGCGTAGGTGTTCGGAAAAATGTTCTTGCGTGAGTACGCCATGGTGTTCCAGTTTGAGGTTCGTGTGCGAATAATTTCTTCGCTCAAAGTGTGTACTGTGACGATGTCAGGGGCGTAGATAAGGAGATGGGGTTCTGAACCCCTCCCCAAACAAGAAATACTAATATAAAATAAGAATGTAAATGCATAACTAGTAACTCTGTAAATCTTTATTATCCGCTTATTCCATTTTATGCATCAGCAACGTATCATACGATCCTTTAAACAAGATCAAGAATGGTTGAACGGACAGAAATACTCTTAACAATCCACCAGCATTCAATTATACTGAAAGATATTCTTATACTTCATTGAGGACTGAACCCGCAGAGAAAAAATCATCAACACCCCTGGACAATGCAATAGGTTTATTTCACCATAGTTAGATTTTTGGAATGCCCACGCCTAAAATTTATTATCCTCATCATGTCGTTATTTCCTCACAGTACTTTGATTACCGTGCAATAAGTCTCTCTTAGATGCTTCATACATTCTACCGTCTCTGCACGCTTTCCACATGTCAATCGCCCCTTTCTCCTCGTTTATCTCCATTTGCAACTACCTCACTACTTTCTTCCCACAATACCTTGATACGTATCGGAGACTCCTCCGTCAAGGTTTACTGCCTTCTTTGTATCAATCCCATTGATTTGATTATATCCGAAGCTACATTCATCTTCCTGTACAACCAGTTTAGTTTCTTCATATTAAATCGTAGACATGCCTTAAAAACCTGCAGTCTATTGTAATCCTCTTCTCGAAAAGAATAAGTTTTTGCATGACACAGATTTAAGTGAATGATTTAGCTTATCATTTATTTATATATTTTTTTTATTCATTAACCTTCTCAGAATTGTCCCCATTAGTCTCTTTAAGGGCTTATTCTTTCTTAACTTCCGGGTAAAAATACGATTCATTCGGACCATGCGCATATTATAGCCCCTTTCCGAGTTTTCTCAAAATCGAATTATATGTATGAAAGGAAAAATAATAATGAGCCTAGTTTCAAAAGATTTTATTATTAGAGCTGGAGATTAGGAAAAACCCAACCAATGGTCACATTAGGAATGACGTTATGTTCTCGGAACCTTCCCCCACCCTCGACATCGGCCTTAAATCTACTTTGACCGTTCCTCGGTTCCTTACATTTGACTTGAAGTTGATCCCCCCTTCCACTATCCTTGCCCCCTCCCTCACTTCACCAAGAATATATGGGAACTGAAATTTTCTGTACATTCAGATGATGATGTCTTCTTATGCAGGTTCCAACGCGTCTCCGTGATTCAATATCCCGTAAAAGAGCTATATGTTATTTAATGAATAAATTCCGATCCAGAAAAACACTTATATGAACAATCATCAATTGGGTGATAACGCATTCACAATAATTGTATGAGTATGCTATTTTATAGCGCGTTGTAGTTGCATTCTATTGTGTATAACCTCTTTTAACTCATTTTGACTTCGAAACATGACTGACGTGTTGTTGCCACGTTTAATTTACAAAGTGAGAATGCATACTCAATCCCGCTAAAGGCCGTTGTACACGGTACAATTTCTTGTACAAGATCTTGTACCATAAATTGAACGGCGAGATTGGACCAAGATATTGTACAAGAAGTTGGTTCACGGTCGTACACGATCAAAGATTTTCATGCAATTTGCGCGCCAATAACATGCGCAGATATCGTTTTCTGTCCAACAGCTGAATCGCGATATCCGATGACGATAGTTTTTTGAAAATACTGCCATAGTTATTGGGTTAATGATTTGCTACCATTAATCCTAGCATTAATAAAATGAAATTTTACGTTTGGTTACTTGCACCCTTTCATCGGCTCATGAAACCCATTATTTATCGTCCAAACATCATGTTTTTGCTTGTTGCATACATTTATTTTTGGTCCAATAACGTCATCTTAATTTAATTGAAGTTTAATGTTTCCCAGTGTGTCCAACTCATCTTTTGAGAAATAGAAGACTTACGACGCGACAGACGAATATCACAATATGGAAGCAACAAAGAATATCACGATATGTACAACAAAAATGGAAGTTTGGCCACGCTTACAGGAATAAAAGTGATCGCAAACATAACACCAACCTTACGAATTTTAAAGGAACGCATCACTACCGTCACATGTCATGCGCAGAAGCTACGGAGTGGATCTTGGACGATTTCATCCAATAATATAGTGCATGATCTAATTTATTGTACAAGAAATTGTACGAACCCTTCGTACACGATACAATTTGCGCATTGTACAAGTTCTTGTACAAGAAATTGTACCGTGTACAACGGCCTTAATACGTATTCTAAAATAGGTTAAATATTTTCTTACTTATTGTTAGTTTTAAACTATTCCCTTGCAAATACAACTTTGTTTTGAATTTTATTAATATTCGTATTTTTGAAAATTGTTTGGCAACAATGACGCTGGAAGCATTGGTGTTAATTACACCATATCGATGACCAATGAAATATTTAAATTACATAAAAAATATAAGAAGGACCTTGGAGAGGTATATTCCTAAATTAAGTCGGTAAATAAGCTTGTAAGCAAGTTCTTTCACAAGTACCGTTGCCAATGATAACAACATACTGTAGCGCCACTTCCATGTAACTAAGGCTTTTCTGCTTTTTTTTCGAGCAAACATTAATTAATATTAATTAAATAAGTGTGGTAAGGCGAGCACTTTTTACAATGCCAAATTCTACATAAAATTGCGCATCTTATATTAGTTTTTCGTCAAAACGACATTTCTCTTTACATTAATAATCTGCAAAGTTTACTGCAATAGCCATGCTTTGCCGTATAGCCACGTGTAAAATATCTGATTTTCAGCGTCTTTTTTCTTCAAATGTATTATGGAAAGGCCAAATTATTTTATTGCCATTCGATAGAAGGGCCAAAAAATGATGTGTCCTGAAATTATCACAAAAATGACATCTACTTTATATTTCGATGGAGCCACCGTAAGTATGAACCCGTCGTGTATTTTACTTTTAAAGTGTGGAATGTGCAACGTTTTTAATTTAATTGAAGATAAATTTCCAACAAGTTGAGCCAAGAACTATAGAGTTTATTTTTATATAATAAGGAGTTTAGGTGAATAGAATAAAAAGGTCTAAACTTTTGCCGACTTTGTGGATATTTATGTATCCATCCTCAGGGCTTCAAGTTTTTTTGGTATTTTATGAAAGCCCAGTGGGTCGGGCGTTCGGTTCGGACATATCGGGAGAATACGTTCAACAATATATAATTGCACACAAAGTTATCCGTTTAATGGGGTCATATCACATTATTTTATTGCCGAATCTGATAGAGTTAGTGAAATAAAAGGACCCTTAATTTCCGTTCCTCTACGTTATCCACTTCCTCCAATGACAACAGGAGACCGCGAAGCTCCTTCGCTAAATCACAATGGGGGACATATAGCTGATTTTGCTATTATTTTCGGAATTTAAGGGTCATTATTTCCGCCGTAGGAATTGCAGCGGAAACCGTTGACATCACCCTGATGTCTGAATTGAAAGATGAAATTGTTCTTTTTGGAAATAAGTGGACTGTATTCGTTTTAACATAGATCAAATAACAACTTATTATAGTAACAAGATAACAGGTATTGTTGCCAGGTTGGCATGTAGATGAATAATAATGTTTCTTAAACAGGACACATACGAAAGTCGTGGTGATTAATACGAGGGTAGCCTTTTAAGTGTCGGGAATAGAACGTTTCTTATCACCTAGCAACTATAAATGGTGTTCATAAACAACTTTTTGAGTTTGTTAATGCCCATGCAAAGTTTCATTAAGATCGGCCTGATAGTTTTAAAACGGTGGCGTGTCAAAGTTCCCAAGTCGCTGTACGAGATGGAATTAAGTCATGAACAGTACCGCACGATAATTTTCTATAACTTTCGACGAAGCCTCACCCAGCAAGAATGCGTCGCAGAACTTTTTGTTGTTTTTGGCGAAGAAGCACCATCAAAGACAACCGTTTATCGCTGGTATGCAGAGTTTCAACGAGGTCGTTCTAGCCTCAGTGACGAACCGCGTGAAGGGCGACCAAAAACCGCCGTCATTCAAGAAAACGTGGTTGCTGTGCGTAACATGGTTCTGGAAGATCGACATGTTACATACCGTTAGACTCAGACATCATTGGACATCTCAGGAACCTCAGTTCAAAAGATCTTACACGAAGAGTTAGGTGTTAAAAAATTGGTTTCCCGCTGGATACCGCACCTCCTCACAGAAGAACAGAAAGCAGCTCGAGTCAAATGGTGTCGAAATACTCTGCAACGATTCAACTCAGGAGCATCAAAGCACGTTCATAACATTGTAAGTGGTGATGAATCATGGATCTATAGCTACGAGCCTGAATCAAAACGCCAATCTTCAGTATGGGTCTTCCAAAGTAAACTCAAACCGACAAAAGTTGTTCGCTCTCGCAGCGTTGCCAAGAAAATGGTCGCATCGTTCGTAGCCAAATCAGGGCATGTAGCGACGATTGCTCTTGAAAATCAAAGAACAGTTAATGGTCAATGGTATACGACCATTTGCTTGCCAGAAGTGATCGCCGAGCTTCGGAAAGATAACCCAAATCGACGCATTACGCTCCATCACGACAATGCAAGCTCACACACCGCTCGAGTCACAAAGTCGTTTTTGGAACAGCAAAACGTCGATGTTCTTGATCATCTTCTATACAGCCCGGACTTAATCCCCAATGATTTTTTCACATTCCCCAGAATCAGGAATATGCTACGAGGAAAGCGCTTCCAGACGTCTGAAGAAGCGGTCGATGCCTACAAAACAGCTATTTTTACTACCCCTACTTCGGAATGGAATAAATGCTATAACGACTGGTTCCATCGAATGCAAAAGTGCATTGACTATCGCGGAGAGTACTTTGAAAAACAATAAAAAAATTTCTTTATTTTACACCTTATAGTTTTCTTCATTCCCGACAATTAAAAGGCTACCCTCGTAACAACTGAAGATTGCAATTACACCGGCGTAAATAGTCATAATAAGCATTTACATGAGCGGATTGAAAAATCGCTTCTGACCTGCAAAACATGTAGATGACGAGGAAGTTCCCCGACACGCCGAGCGTCATCAGGATGGTGTAGAGGACAGCGAGAATGTAGTAGGACGTGGGGTTAGGGGGCGGGAACTGCAGCCAGTGGGGGTTGATGAGGAGCAGGTCCTCGTCCGTGTACAGCCCATTCTCCTTCCACAACTGGGTGGGCCAAAGCGACGCGAACCTCTCCCGCACGGCCCTGACGGACGCCTCTCGGTCGCTCTGGTTCCAGGGCCCCTGGTCCGTCTCGCCAAGGGGTCCCACGAACACCTCGGCCGGGCCCGGCCCGGTCCCGTTCGGCGTTCGGCCCCCCACGTCCCACGCCGCGAGGGCCGGTTCGGGGTCGTCCAGCGCCGTAGCGTTGACCTCCAGGGTCGCGTCGTCCAAGGTGAACGCGAGCGTTGAAGTCATCGCGAGATGGTGGTGATCGGCGGCCCGGACCGGCAGTCCGTGGTGCTCGGGCACCGCGGCGAGCAGGGCCGGGACCAAGACGATGCACAGGCCGTAGGGGAGCATTTTGCGGGCCGGGCTCGCTGGGGGGGAGTTTCTTTCGCGCTGAGGGACACGAAAGATCCGGAAAGACGTGTCAGCGGAGCCCTAAGTAGGAAGGTGGAGGGATGGAGCACCATCCAAGACGGGGTTCCTAATCACCGTGGCTTTCGTCCCGAGTGGTGTCCACCGCCGTTCGGAAGTCCGGTCCACATTGTCACCATCCGATTCCCTGCCGATCGTCATTTCTTGGATCACACGTTATAGCGGGGTGTGTCGAGCGGCCAGCGGAAGTATTTTTTCACCAGCGCGTCGCTCCCGTTCTGATCGCTTCGTAATAACGCGGTGCCGACGCTTCCCTTCCCGACGACGCTCGGCGTCTGCGCTGCGTCCCCTATCCTCGAGGCAGCCGCCCACCTGTTACCCCCTACGATCGTCGCACTCACTCTCTTCTTTTTTTCTCGTAAAAACCACCCCCTATTTTTACGACTTCAAATGGGTGGGTATTGAAGCTTATTAAATATCATCCCTTCCTGCCAACCTCAATCCCTTCCAATCCGTGCTTTTATACGCTTGGGAGGAAACATATCGATTCACCTTGCCACACATCCGCGCTATTTCTGGTCCAGGACTCGTCTAGGCCGAACCATGTCCATCCGCGCCTGCCCTAACGGGGGAATCTCTCCCCACCTCGTCTCCCCGTGGGGTGGCCCTCCAATCACAGCCTCACGTCTCCGCGAATCCGCGCGTCTCCTGCGCGCCGAGGAATGCCTACTGCCCCACCTCACCCCATCCCTCCATCACTCCCTCACCCTCGGAAGATCTCGTCGGCCTGATCGATTCCTCCTCCCTCGCCGCGGTACTCACCCCCACTCTCCCCAGTGATCGGACGTTCTTTGTTTGCACTCCTCGTATTCCCCACGTGCTCTCTCCTGTGCCTCACTCACCTCCGGTCAAACCGCTCAAGCGGGATCGTCTCCACGGGACCAAATTGGATCTCGCTGCCTGATGAACGGGTCTCCGCCGTCACTTGGCGCGCGCTACGTGGTGGCCGGGGGACCGTATCTCCTGATCTTCTCTATTTCCACCGAGGAGGCGGTAGAAGGGGATCGGTTCCCAGTCGATACGCGGTAAATGTCACTTACTTCCCGGGCGGGGGTCGCGTGTTTTTTTTATCTCCTCGCGGTGGGAGGGTTGGGGGAATTTTTCAAAAGGTCCCTGGGCTTAGGATTCCTCCTTTCCGCCCCTCCGCAGCTTTCACTCCCACGCTTGCGATCCGAGCGGGGAATTTTTTCAGGCCTTTATACGGCGCCGGAACGTCAAAGCGAAAGATGTTTACGTTCAACACCCACCTGCTTGCCGCGACTGTTCTTAATGAGCAAACTTTTCCTCTCAAAAGATTAACGGCTCAGATAATCGAAAGTCTTTTGGAGAGGAAATAAACTCCTAAAAATTCCCTCTTCCTCTTGGAATTCGGTCGATGCGGAACTTCGCAAAACGCTCTTGATTAGTTTAGATAAACAGTTATTATTTTGACTTCTGCTTCGATAAGTTCTTTTGAGCTTATCTTTGTGGCAAACCCCTTTCTCCTCTTTATTTGAAGTAAAAATTGAGGTGAGGTCGAGTTTCCGCGCTAATCTCGCGAGCCGAACCAAACCACTGCGGCTGCGTCTTAGAACAACCGGTTGTTCTCAGGTGGGTACGACCAATTTTCAGCGTAGGACGATGAGGGAGTGAGGTGAAGTTGATTTCGGCCGCTCACGTCAGTCCTGCAACGAAAAACCACAGTGTAGTGGACCTCTAACGCATGATATCGGAGACACTAGGAGAAGGAAAGACTTTAACCAGGTAATTTAGTAACTTCACAAATGCTAATGCCTCTGATCGCGAGTCCATTGCCATGTCGAATATTAGTTCCTAGACTTTGAAAAAGAACCTCGAATATTATGCCCTGTGACGTGGAGAACGAGGATGAAAGTAGAAATTACTTCACAGGCATGGCTTTCACTAGTCGGACATCACTTTAATGGCAGGAGATTGAAAGAAGGACGAACATAGCGAGAAAATGGAGCGACCGAGTTTTACTTTGCGGATATGTTCCAACTCGACGTCTCCACGCCAATGTTTCACTCGCGAATCCAAGCGCAGGGAGCGTGGAACGTGGGAAGTTCAGTTCGGATTCGGGCACGAGAGTCTGGCTTCAATCGGGATGCACTGTGGGCGAAGTCGCGAAGAATGGGGGAATCCTCACGTGCTCCTCCCGAAATGTCTTCGGGCCGTGCACCGGCCGGAGTCCGCTTCTTGTGTCACGGAAGCGGGGGATGAATCACCGTCGCCCTCAGCATCCGCCGCGCAACAGGGAGGAGAGTTAAAGCGCTCTCCGAGTCCGGCGATCTCACCCCTGCGACGCGCCACCCGAGTCTGACGGGTCGTGAGGGAGTGGTGGCGGCCGCCACCCCAACCACCCTATCATTTTAATCCGCCGCCGGAGAATGCGATCGCCCTCTCCCCCCCCTTAACCTTCCGGCGATTATCCGCTATTAGCCCCTTCTCATCCCCCCCCCCCCCCCCCGCCACTCTTTCCTCCCCGAGCGACTACTACATAGAGCACCGCCCCGACCGCGTCGACCTGACTCCGAAAGTGCCTTATATAACGTGATCGCGTTTCATGGATTTCTCCCGCTCCTCCGCAGTCTGATTTCCGACTCCCCCTTGCCGCCTCGTCGTGTGCTGAGAAGAAGCGCTTGGGCTTGAAGGCCGAAACGCAGACGCCAGTTCAGCTGTTAAACCGCCCATAGGCGCGCTTTTGTTTTAATCAGAGATGTGCGAATACTACCCGCGAATACTCGAACACCTCGAATACTATAAAGTATTCGATATTCGAGACTTCATAGGCGCGCAATTGTTTTAATCTGAGATGTGCGTAAACTACCCGCGAATACTGGAATACATAGAATAGTAGAAAGTATTCGATATTCGAGACTGTAATCTTAGTCGGAGTTCATATTGACACGGACCTATTTATACAATCAAGTATGCAACACGATTTAAGAGGACAGATATTCAACACACAAATTCAAATTATATAATATACTCTCCCATCCATGCAACAACATATAGCTACAAATCAATACATGTTCCGATGGCGGAAACATAGCAAAATATCTTCAATACCTCCAAAACTATCCACGTCACTTTATCAACCCAAATACCATATGCCCCGCCACAGCACCGATCGGTCCATACAGTTCCACACTTCGCCTTCCCACTCCTGCCAGTCAATGCACTTCTCACTTGGTACTCCCACCTCCAAAACTTCCTCCTTCCCCCAATAAAACAGCCAAAATTCCAACACCAATCTCCGCCTCACTCGTGCGACGTGCCGCTCTCGCTCCTCTTCCTCGACTCCCCGTTGTTGATTTTGCCCCTAGCGACCGCGAACTACTATGGCGGCCTCGCGTTATGTTACATTTGCCCCGTCGAAAGAAATTTAGAAAACATTGAGAAATTCTCTTTCGAAACCTCTAAAATGATCTATGAAAGGTGGCCCCGACACCTCTAATTTTGACTTAGGCTAAATTTCATAGATAAATTAAACCTCCTTATGGTCCGTGACTGTGCATCTTACAAACATGTATGCACTAATAACATCAAATAATTATATATATACACTGATAACATCAAATAATAAGCAACGTAAATCCTTACTTTCTAATTTTTACAAACACCAAATAAACACTTCCATTTTATCATCATCACATATCATTACTTTCACAAATTTCAGTGGTCACCAAGGTAACCTTTTGTCCTGCTCTATTCATTCATGTCCACTGTACAGCTGATCATTTGACATACCTCAATTTTATCACCACAGTTCACCAATCTCCTTCATTTCACCTCAACCTCAGTTACATGTTCATACACCCATACAAGCCTCAGAGGTAAGCTAGGACAATGTATACATTCTAAGACATGTCTCAACCCTTACAACATCAACTCCTATCTGTGCCAAAATGAACTCCTTATCTTAAAACATATCTCGAAAGGCATTTCTAATTACCTTGTAACTATTTCTTCCGCTACATATTCGCTGCCTAAGTCCTGCCCCTCTTACTATCTTCTTTCTCTTTCTATATTCTTTCTTTCTCTATCGTCTTTCCCCTTCCTATATCGTGACGTATTCACGCGAATAGCTAGTATTCAAAATGCATTGGGTGTTGTGTGGTGTGTGCGATTGAACTCCCCGCGATACGGCTTTAGATTAGATACATGGAAAACACTTCGGTCTGCTCCAGTCTCCGGATGTCGCAACATAAATGAAAATTTTCCCCGTGTGTCTTTTATCTCATATGGTCCTTCATACAATGGTAAGAAACCGTGGTAGATTTTATTTTCTTTGTGTGATACTGGGCAAGTACGGACCAACACTCTGTCCCCTACTTTTAAGTTTATTATCCCTCTTCGTTGTTTTCTTTCATTCCTCATTCTTCTTTTTTCTCCTTTTGCTGTGATACGGTCTATGCGGGTCAGGGTGATGCAATATCACTGATCTGCAGAATTCCCTTTTTAGTTCATCGAATATTCGTTGGTGGTCCCCATTCCATTCCCACTTTCGGTCCTTCTTGGTGAGATCATTCAGCATCGCAGTCATCTGTGCATGATCCATGTGGAATTTTGCGTAGTAGTTTATTAGTCCTAGAAATGACTTAACTTGTTTCCTGCTCCTAGGGCGTGGGAAATTTCGGATCGGCGCAAACTTCTCCTCCGCAATCGTTATTCCTTCTGTAGTAATCTCATGCCCAAGAAATTCTATCTTCTGTCTACAGAACTTTACTTCGTTAAAACTCATTGTAATTCCCGAAGCTTCAAGCTTATCTAAGACAATTTCCAAATGCCTTAAGTGTTCTGTAAAATTCCGGGAAATTATTAATAAATCATCAACGAAGTTTAAACAGAAATTGTTGACTTCATCCCCGAAAACATGATCAAGAGCTCTCACCAATGCACTGTTGGGTTTTTCCTTCGAACTCTTAGTGAAAGCTTCGTAATAAAGTGAAAGGATTAATTATTGTAAGAGCATACGAACACACACAAGCGATTTCACTTCATATTTATTATCGTCTCCATAGATACAAAAACTGAACAAATGAATATAAGATTGTATCATAATGATTAGATTACCACAGAATCAATAGTAGAATGCTGAATATAACAACACCCCCTCTTAATCTTATCATTAAGCACAAACTAAATAAAACCAAAAATTAACACATCATTACTTAAAACTCAAGTAAACAAAGGTTTCCCACATGAAACACAAACTTCTGCACACTTAGTGCCTTAGTAAGTACATCAGCAACCATCTTATCAGTTTGCACATAATTCAACTTGACACTCCCATTCTGCACACACTCTCTGATAAAATGATATTGAATGTCAATATGCTTTGTTCTAGTAGACAACATATCCTCTGATGCCATTGCACGGGCTGATTGAGAATCACATCCAAGATTAAATTCTACACTTCTCTGCAAAATATTTTTAAACAGATTCTTAAGAAATAATCCCTCTTTAATTGCTAGAGTAATTGCCATATACTCTGCTTCCGCACTAGAAAGTGCCACAGATTGCTGCTTTCGACTCCCCCATGCTATAGGACAGTCAAACAACTTAATGAAATATCCTGAATAGGATTTTCTATCAACTACATCTCCACCCCAATCTGAATCAGAATAACCTATCAAACATTCTTCACCACCTTTCTTAAATGCTAAACACAAATCTTTGCTTCCATGCAAGTACTTCAAAACTCTTTTAGCACAATTCCAATGATTCTTATCATAACTTGTGTTGAATTGGCTAAGATAACTCACAGAAAATGTAATATCAGGTCTTGTCATCACACTTAAATACATAAGGCTTCCTATTAGGCTCTGATATGGTAATTCTACATCACACTCTTCAACCTTTTTCAATTTCACTCCTAACTCTAAAGGTGTTTTCACAGACCTACTATCTTCCATACAAAACTTACGGAGTATTCCCTCAATATACTGAGTTTGATCCATGAAATATCCATCACCAGTCTTTCTAATTCTCACACCTAGCAACTGACTCACAGGACCTAAATCCTTCAGTTTGAACTTAGCTGTTAAATCTGCCTTCAACACTTCCCTTTCTTTAGCATTGTTAGCAATCACAATTAAATCATCAACATAGACAGCTAGTATAATAAAACAACTTTTACTACCCTTGATGAAGACACACGGTTCAATCTTAGAAAGTCGAAAACCTTTAGAAACCAGATACTCTTTCAATTCAAAATACCATTCCCTGGCTGACTGTTTCAGACCATATAAAGCTCTCTCAAGTTTACAAACTTTGTTTTTCTGCTCCTTCTGAATACATCCTTCAGGTTGTGTCATATAAACGTCCTCTTTTAACTTACCATACAAAAATGCTGTCACAATATCCCAGTGGAAAACTTCCATATCAAGTTTTACTGCAAGGGCTAAAAGAAATCTCAGAGTGACATGCCTAATCACTGGAGAAAAAGTTGACATATAATTTACGCCATATTCCTGACTGTACCCTTTTGCTACCAGTCTTGCTTTGTATCTTATTATTTTACCATCATTATCCTTCTTGATAGCAAATACCCACTTACATTTTACCACTGACTGACCAGGAGGGAGATCTACTAAATTCCACACTGAATTTTCCCTCAGGGATTCAAGCTCTGAAGCTATTGCCTTCTCCCACTCGTATCTTTGGTCACTCATCATGGCTTCTTGATAATTCAGGGGTACATTATCAAGCAGGCTGCAAGAAACAACATTTCCATTACCACACACAACACTATGCGCTACAAAATCATGGACTTCTTCCCAGTTTACAAAATCAGGATACTCTTTCGCTTGTCTATTTCTCAGTGGATATCTTCTCGGTGGATCCATTCCACCTGGATTAGGCTGCTCGACCTCTGGAACTGGTACCTCGAGCTCTTGAACTTCAGGTTCTGGCTCCTCGGGCTGGGGTTCATCTTCTTCTGATTCATCCTCATTTTCGCTCACTTGAGGGGAATCAAAATCTATCCCAAGAATTCCAACACGAATCAGTTTTGGATCAGTAATTGGATTTCTTCTTTTTTCCACGGCTGGAAACTTTCTTTCATTGAATATGACATCTCTGGAACGAGCTATTTCCATTGTAGATAAGTCAACAAGTTTATAACCAAAGTCATCTTCTCCATAACCTATCATTACCATTTCTTTGGCTTTAAAATCCAGTTTGGTTCTGCGTTCTTTGGGAATATGCATGTATGCTGCACAACCGACTGATCGGAGGTAGCCCAAATCTATCTTCTTTCCACTCCATAATTCTTCAGGTACAAAATCTTTTACACTCCTTGTGGGACATCTATTTTTCAGATACACAACTGTTTGGCAGAGCTCTGGCCACAGACACCTACTCAATCCAGTGCCTGCAATCAGAGTCCTAACCCTTTCAATAGTTGTCCTGTTACCTCTCTCAGCTACTCCATTATGTTGTGGAGTGTGGACTTCAGTTTTCTGATGCTGTATGCCATTTCTTCTCAGATAGTTTTCAAAATCTTTCCCACAAAATTCTCCTCCATTATCTGACCTTACACACATTATTTGTTCACTTACTTGTTTTTCTGCCCTCTCTTTAAAGCCTTGAAAATAATCAAAAGCCTGGTCTTTTGTTTTTAAAACATAGCAGAAAGTTTTCCTTGTGTAGTCATCAATTAATAGCATCATGTATCTCTCCCCTTTCAAACCTTGTGGTTCTATGGGTCCACACAGGTCTACATGAACCAACTCCAATTTCTTGGTTGCTCTCTTTCCTTTTTTCTTGAACGGTAATTTTGCAAATTTGCCCTTGATACATGGTTCACAGGGTTCATAGTTTACCTTTTCTTCAAAATTAACTCCTGACACCATTCCACCTTTCAGTAACTTCATTGCATGATTATTGAGGTGACCTAACCTCTGGTGCCATAGTTTCTCGGTATCTTCATGATCTGCTTTGTAGGCTCCCCTCTCAGGTTTGATAACATCCAACTTGTAGAGTCCATTAACTTCTGAAGCAGTGGCTAATAATGTACAGTTAACCTCTAATTCAGGTATTTCAAAAATTCTACATCCATTCTTATCAAATAAGGCTGATAAATTTTTCTCCACAAGTCTACTTACAGAAAGTAAGTTGGTAGATAATCCAGGGACACACAGAACATTTGATATCTTGTCAACATCAGGATTGGCTTTCACTTGAATAGGAACATCTCCAACACCGATTGGCTCGAGTGTTTCACCATTTGCCACAGAAATTGTCATTTTCCTATCCAATTTCTTCAGGCTAACCATTCCTTCTGCGTTTGAAGTCATGTTTTCATTTGCTCCACAATCTATTAACCATTCATGAGGATCTGCTTTCACTGACAGCGCTTGAACTGAACAAAACAAAGCTTTACTTTCTCTCCTTGCTTGTGGCTTCTGCTCAGGCTTATTCTCAGTCTTCTTGTTATTGGAAGGTAACTTGGATCGGCAATATCTGGCCAGATGTCCAGGTTTTTGGCATCGATAACACTTAAACTCTTCACCATTGCTGTTGTTGTTGTTATTACTCTGCTTGCCACCAGATTTCCAATTCTTCTTGTTGGCTGAGTACATAGCCGCTGAACTACTCGCAGAACTGGATGATGACTGCTCTCGCCTAGATGCTTCTTGGTAGAGCGCTTCAATTACCTCTTCTAGAGTAGTATCAGTATTTCTGTTGGTTAGTGCCATTACCAAAGGATCATAATCTTCACCCAAACCACTCAGCAGGATTGAGATTTGCCAACTATCTTCCACTTTAGAATTTATGTCATCAAGCTCTTGACACAGATCTTTAATTCTTGAGACATATTCAAACATATTCTTGAACTTGTTGCGCTTGCAATTCCACAGTTCTCTCTGAAGTGAAAATCTTCTGCTCCATCCCTTATTTTCAAAGGCATTTGACAGATTATTCCAAGCTTCTTTGGCAGACTTGGCTGATATCACATATGACTTAATAGTTGTATCGATGAGAAGACTAATAATATTTTTAGCTTTCAGATCATCTCCAGCCTTGGGAGTAATGGTTTCACCTTTATCATTTACAGAATATTCTACTGCATTCCATAACCCCTTTAGCTGCATAAAATTTTTCACCTGAAATTTCCAGTCTTGATAATTTTCCAGTCCTTTGAGGCGGGCGATCCCATTTCCAAATATACTTAGAGTAGAATCCATCTTTTCACAAATGAGAACAATGAAAAACTTCTTCTTACAAAACCGGAGAAAACGTGCTCTTAAATCACTTTCAAAGATGGTTGATTATTATAAAAATCGTTCATCTGCAGTTCGTTCTTTCACTTTCTTCATCTGGGCCCATAACCATTTGTTGGGTTTTTCCTTCGAACTCTTAGTGAAAGCTTCGTAATAAAGTGAAAGGATTAATTATTGTAAGAGCATACGAACACACACAAGCGATTTCACTTCATATTTATTATCGTCTCCATAGATACAAAAACTGAACAAATGAATATAAGATTGTATCATAATGATTAGATTACCACAGAATCAATAGTAGAATGCTGAATATAACAACATGCACTGCTACTAATGGCACATCCAAAAGGTACTCTGGTGAATTGATAGATTTTTCCCTCAAATGAAAAAGCACAGTATTTGCGTGAATTTTGATCCAATGGGATTTGATAAAAACTTTGCGTGAGGTCCAATGAGGTCATGACTTTAGCATTCGCACATTCTTGAAATAATTCTTTCGGTGTCCTGGAGGTAGCATAGTCTGGCCTGATTATCTTATTAACAGCTCTGGCATCCATACACAATCTTATTGAATTATCCTTCTTAATAATGCAAACTAATGGCGAGATATAACACGACGTGCTACTTTCAATTATTCCTTCGACTAGCAGCTCCTTAATGGCTTCCCTTGCCTTCGTACGTAGATTTAGCGGTATGTTATAATATTTATTATTAAATTCTCGTTTCTCCCTTATCTCTAACTTGTACGAATACCCTTTTATTTTCCCAGGCGTACTCGAAAATATTTCCTTCCTCTCCTTTACTATTTCCGCTAATAATCTTCTTTCTTCCCCGGACAATTCCGGTATTTGTTCAATGCTGCTCTCTATTTCCTCCTTCGAAATGCTCGCTTTCTCTCGCTTTGTATGGTTCTCCTTTATCCTTATTTCTTCAATGTGCATCACCAGCTGTTGTGAATATATTTTTGGATCTTTGAATGGACATACTACCTTCTCCTTCCCGTTCCGTAAAATTACTTCATGATTTTCCTTTCTATTCTCTTCTCGCAGTTCCCTCACTTCCGTGCGAATCTGACTCTGCCCCTCTTCTACTCTTGCTATGTAAGCGTAGACATTTTCGTTCCTTTCGGCTTTCGCTTCCTTTATTCTTTCCTCAAAATGAGCTGCTAGCCCTTTTTCTATTCTCTCTCCCAATTGTTCGGATTGTTCGACGAACATGGCTCTTAGCTCCTCTCTTCTTTTCTCTTCTCGCTCCATCCTTTCCTTCTTTCTCTCCTCTTCCCTCACTCTTTCTTTTTCTTCTAACCATGCAATAATGTTAGATCCGACTGCGGGAAACTCCATTATTTTAAATTGATGAGTATCGATATTTATTCCCTTCTCCTCAAATGCCGATCGTAATCTGTTAATTAATTCTTTCTTAATCCCCACGGTATCTAAACCCAGTTGTTTTAATTCCTCGACAATTTCTGTCTTCTTTAATTCACCCAAATATTTAACAACCGTGGCCATTTTGCCCAAAACGAACGCCTCGACGAGAGAATTTACTTTAATTGTTGTGAATGCAATTTTTTGTTGACTGGACGCGCACGAACCTAAGCGTCCTTATTGACAAATTGTCCCGATATTGTTGACTCGCCTAATGGTTGCTAAATTCCCGTATTAAAACGCTTCCATAAATTCCGCTTTCTCAGGTCTTCCGCGTGGTATATACTACTAACGTTTCCCTTATTAATTTTCCTCGCAAACGTTAATTTAATAAATCGTGCCCCCGTTGAGCGCCAAAATGTAATCTTAGTCGGAGTTCATATTGACACGGACCTATTTATACAATCAAGTATGCAACACGATTTAAGAGGACAGATATTCAACACACAAATTCAAATTATATAATATACTCTCCCATCCATGCAACAACATATAGCTACAAATCAATACATGTTCCGATGGCGGAAACATAGCAAAATATCTTCAATACCTCCAAAACTATCCACGTCACTTTATCAACCCAAATACCATATGCTCCGCCACAGCACCGATCGGTCCATACAGTTCCACACTTCGCCTTCCCACTCCTGCCAGTCAATGCACTTCTCACTTGGTACTCCCACCTCCAAAACTTCCTCCTTCCCCCAATAAAACAGCCAAAATTCCAACACCAATCTCCGCCTCACTCGTGCGACGTGCCGCTCTCGCTCCTCTTCCTCGACTCCCCGTTGTTGATTTTGCCCCTAGCGACCGCGAACTACTATGGCGGCCTCGCGTTATGTTACAAGACTTTGAATAATTATGCTAAATGTGCGTTTACACGTAGCAGTTGACTGCTATGACAGTCAATTGCTAACAACTATTAAGCCCCACTCGCATGTGTAAATAGCAACGGCGATGCGAGTTCAGGTCGATACTTGACACATGTCGAACACTATCGATCCTGGTTCGAGCTATTAGCAAAGTTGAAGTCTGTCTACTTTCCAGCGGAAATGTATCCAACACAATCGCAACAATTGCCAACGGAAAGCAATACACGACGTCTGATACCGGGAATTTGGATATAATAACAAGGATATCCATCCCCGAAGGAAAGATTCTAATCTTTAAAGAATTGGAACAAAAGATAATCGTCAATGGAATTTATTGCTTAAACAATTTCATGAAAATTTAAGCATCAATCGCTATTGAAATAAAACATTTTATTTGTTATGACAACGCCTAAATAGCGGCTTTAAGCTGCATAGAAGTTGGTGCAGACGCATTATAGCAGTAAGGATATAGATACATCGCGCATCTCGCGACTTTCATGGCAGTCAACTGCTACGTGTAAACGCTGCTTAAAAGAATTCGATATTCGAGATTTCGAATATTTATGTGCTATATTTGGTGTGTTGATGAATTATATCTCATTAATCCAAAACGGGACAGAACATGGTGTATTTACACATTCTTTTCACATTCCCTGTTGTATTTTTAGTAATTGGTCCATAATTGCTAGAATATTTCGGATATATATTTAGAATATATATAAAAATATTTTATTATTTATTTGTCATTTTAAAACTTAAATTCATCATCATCATCATTGGTCAACAATCCTAGGATTGGTTTGACGCAGCTTTCTACTCGATTCTTCTATCGGCCAACCTTTTCATTGTGACGTAATTCTTCTCTTTTACTCTCTTCACAGCCTGTTCCATATATCTCATACGAGGCCTGCCTTTTCCAATCTTCCCGTTCACTTTTCCCTCGACGATAATCTTCATCAGGCCATCGTGTCTCAAGATATGGCCGATTAAGTTTTCCCTTCTTCTTTTTAGAGTTGTCAGCAGACTTCTCTTTTCTCCTACTCTTTTTAGCACTTCCTCGTTACTTACTCGGTCGATCCATTTAATCTTCAGCATTCTTCTGTAGCACCACATTTGAAATGCTTCTACCCTTTTCTTCTCCGCTGCTGTCATCGTCCATGATTCACTGCCGTAAAGAAAAATGCTCCAGATGTATGTTCTGATGAACTGTTTCCTTACTTCTATGCTTGTATTTTCTGCTGTAAGTAGATTCTTCTTTTGAAAGAATGCCCTCTTTGCCTGGGCTATTCTACTCACTATTTCTTTCTTGCTTCGTCCATCGTTGGTTACTCTGCTTCCCAGGTAACAGAACTCTTTCACCTCTTCCAGTTTCTGTTTTCCTAGTTTAACGTTGGTTTTCGCCTCTTCTTTCTTGCTGCACACCAACATCTTAGTCTTCTTCTTATTTATCTTTAGCTGATATCTGGCCATAGTCCTTTCCATGGTTGTTAGCATCTTGTTCAGCTCCTTCTCTGTCTCTGCTATGAGAGCTATGTCATCAGCGAATCGTAGTATACTGATTATTTCTCCGTGGATGTTAACTCCAGAACACTTCTCCTTGACTTGTCAAGTGGCCAATGGCTTTAGATGGCATTCTTTCGTTCTATTCTCTCGATGTAAACATTGAAAATTACGGGAGACAGTGCGCAGCCTTGTCTCACTCCTTTCCTTATTCTTGCTTCTTCACAGCTGGGTCCAGATTTAATCACAGCTACTTGGTTTTTGTACAGACTGTGTATAATTCTTCGGTCATTGTAGGACACTCCAATTCCCTTCAGAATTCCAAGCATTGAATCCCAATACACGTTGTCAAAGGCCTTCTCTAAATCCACAAATGCTATGAACGTCGGTTTGTTTTTCTCCATTCTCTTCTCTATGAGTAGCCTAAGGGCCAATATTGCTTCCCTTGTGCCCTTACTTTTCCTGAATCCGAATTGATCTCCATCCAGGAACTCCTCTGCTTTTCGTTCTATTCTTCTGTAGATGATCCTGGTTAGTATCTTCGATGCATGTGTCGTCAGGCTTATAGTCCTAAAATTTTCGCATTTCTCCGCTCTCTTCTTCTTGGGAATAGGAATGATGATGTTTTTCTCGAAGTCCCTTGGAATTTCTCCTGTTGAATACATGTCGCAGATGGTTTTGTAGAGATGAGTTAATGTCTTCTCTCCTGCATTTTTAATTAGTTCTGCAGGGATATCATCAATACCTGAGGCCTTATTCATCCGAAGGTCCCTTACTGCAGCGTCGAATTCCGATCTTAATATTGATGCCCCCATATCATCTTTTTCCACTTCGCTTTCCTCTTCAATAGCTTTTGTGCTGAAATTTTTTCCATTGTACAGCTCTTCCAGATATTCTTTCCATCTCTTCACTTTGTCCTCGTTTTCAATCAATATTTCTCCATTCTTGTCCCTTATGGCATTGCATCTTGCGCTCCGTTCCTTGAAGTGGTTCCTCACTATCCTGTAGGCCGCTTCCACCTTTCCAAGTGCAAGGTTGCTTTGTACATCTTCGCATAGATTTTTCAACCACTGCTCTCTAGCTTTCCTTGCTTTGCGACTTATTTCGTTCCTTATTCTTTTGTAGCAAAGCTGCCCTTCTTCAGTTTTCGCATTCTTGTACTTTCTTCTTTCTACAATCAATTCTATAACTATTCTTCAGTGTAGTCTAAGACTTCCTCCGTGATCCATGGCTTCTTCGTGGCAACTTTTCTTCTTTCAAGAACTTCTTTTGCGGCTTCCTGTAGTCCACATTTAATGTTTTCCCAACGTTCTTCCACTGATTTCTCATTGAGGTTCTCTCCTATGTTGTTTCCCACTGCTTTTTGAAATGCCAGCTGATGTTGAGCCTCCTTTAGTTTTTCTACTTGCCATATATTCTTCTTTGTTTTCTTCAATTTCTTGAATTTTAGATGGCATTTCATCATCACTAAATTATGGTCACTGTCGATGTCTGCCCCAGGGTAGCTTTTGCAGTCCTTCACTTGGTTTCTAAATCTCTGCTTCACTAAAATGTAGTCTATTTGGCATCTTCTTCTGTCTCCTGGCATTTTCCATGTGTATCTTCTTCGGTTGTGATTTTTAAACAATGTGTTGGCAACCACTAACTTATGCTGAGTGCAGAACTCCAGCAGCCTTTCTCCTCTTTCGTTTCGGTTTCCCAATCCGTATTTTCCAGTTATTCTTCCATCTTGACCTTCGCCGACGATAGCGTTCCAGTCTCCTAAAATAATTAGGTTTTCTTCTCCTCATACCTGTTTTATAACTTCCGTGATATCTTCGTAGACGTCTTCCACTTCTTCATCTTCATAGTCCGTCGTAGGCATGTAAACCTGCACCACCACGGTATCTACAGGTTTAGTCTCGATCTTCACCATTATTATCCTTTCATTGTACTGCAGGAAGCTCTTCACACGCATTCCGGCGCTCTTTCTGAGTATGATCCCTACTCCAGCATTACCATTTAATGATCCTGTATGTATAATCCTGTAGCTTCCACTCCAAAAGTCTCCTTCTTCGGGCCACTTCATTTCGCTGATTCCTAATACGTCGAGGTCCATTCTTCTCATTTCTACCTTCAGGTTCTCCAGTCTTCCACAGGTCCGAAGCGATCTCACGTTCCATGTTCCTACCCTAAAAAGTGTATCACATTTGACTGATGTACTCTCTCGGGTAGTCCCCGTCCGGAGATCCGAATGGGGGACTATTTTACCTCCGGAATATTTTACTCGAGAGGGTTCCATCACGTCTTGATAAGAAAGAAAAGAGTGGAGTAGCTGCGACTCCTCGGGATAATAATGTGGTGGTTTCTCCTTGCCTTCCACATCGCAGTACTACAGCCGTTAAAGTAAATGTTACCACGCCTGTAGTGAAATGAGTGTCGCTGTACCGATCACTGTGGTCTCCACCTTCACTCATGTGAAGAAGAGCTGCTGCCCTCTCCTCCGGGTGATGAGAAGCGTAATTATTGGCGGCCTCCCGTCGCCAATTCACGGCATCTTCACTGGTTCTGTATTATTTATAGGCCTATCTTACCCAGGGATAGACCAATACCCCCTCGGAATGCCGTCGCTTTTTGTCCACGACTGCGTATTCGACGAGTAAACTCGCTTATCTCACAGCTAACCTCCATATCCAGAGGTCATCTCACCATCCGCAACCCGGTGGACGCACTCGGTGGCTTTAAGCTCAGCCGCGAGAAAACTTAAATTATTATTTTTTTTAATTCAATCAACTTGTAGGTCTTTACTTCAACGGGAAACAATTCATTTGCAAAATAACTTTTAGCATATCAATTGAAATCCTAGTATTCGAGATATTTGATTCATGATTTAAGAAAGCGTTTACACGTAGCAGCGTACTGCTTTGACAGCCGCGAGATGCGCGATATATCGCTATCTCTACTTCTAGGACAGCTAGGATGCGTCTGTATCAACTTCTATGCGCCTGATAGCCGCTAGTTGGGCGTTGTCATAACAAAGTAATAGTGTTTGATGTCTAATGATTGATTTCCAGGAAGTTCTTATGGCAAAATATTCCATTGGCATTTATTTTGTGTTTCTATTCTTAATAAAGTAGAATCTTCCTTTTGGGGAGGGATACCCTATAAATGTATTCAAGATCTCGTATCAGAATTCGTGTATTGCTTTCCGTTGGGGATTGTTGGGTTTATGTGCATACGTTTCCGCTGGAAAGTAGACGGACTTCAACTTTGCTAATACCGGATAGTTTTGTGTATAGTGATTGTGAATAGTGGATCGATAGTTTTCGACATGTGTCCAGTATCGACCTGAACTCGCATCGCAGTTGCTGTTTACACGTGCGAGTAGCGCTTAACAGTTGCTAGCAGTTGCCTACCATAACATTGAACTGCTACATGTAAGCACACCTTAATATTCGATATTCGAATTCGAGAAAACTGCTTTTCGACCCATCTATAGTTTTAATCTACAATCACAAAACTTTCCACCGAATAAGCCCTCCAAAATTTAAAAATAATGATTCCAAGGAAGATGCTCTCTGCATGGCTGATGGTTTCCTTCCGCGTAGGTTGGCAAGATGACAACAATTTCGCAGAACACCTTCGACCTGAAGACTCTGACAGGATAGTCAGCGACACTGTTGCTGTATTGCCAACCTACGGGGAAGGAAACCCGGAATCATGTTGAGAGCATCTAACCAACGCCGCGGAAACCTTCGATCTAATATGATTCCAGGTAATTTGCAAATTATTTTCATCTCTAGCTACCAGCTAGACGAGGACTATTTTAAATAGTTCTTATCCTTGTGAATGGTGATAATTTTGTTTTTAATGTGAATAAATTGCCCTAGATTAGAAACGAACATGGTGGGCAGGAAAATCAAATTGAGTCAGATTATTTCACGTTCATCATCATCATCATAAGTCATGAATCCTCAAATTGGTTTGACGCAGCTCTCCACTGAGTTCTTCTATTGGCTAATCTCTTCATATTTACCTTATTCTTCTCTTTCACATCCTTTATCACTTGTTCCACATATCTTGCACGAGGCCTTACTTTGCCATTCTTCCCTTCCACTTGTCCCTCGACGATTGTTTTCATCAGGCCATCATGCCTCCTGATGTGGCCGATCAAGTTGTCCCATCTTCTTCTTAGGGTATTCAGAAGACTTCTCTATTCTCCCACTCTTCTTAGACCATTCTTGTTACTTGCTCGGTCGATCCATTTAATCTTCATCATTCTTCTGTAGCACCAAATTTCGAATACTTCCACCCTTTTCTTTTCCGCTGCTGTCATTGTCCATGCTTCGCTACCATAAAAAACACGCTCTAGATGTGCGTCCTGATGAATTTTTTCTTTACTTTTACGCTTGTATTTCCAGCGGTAAGTAGTTTCTTCTTTAGATAGAATGCTCTCTTAGCCTGGGCTATTCTACTAACTATTTCTTTCTTGCTTCGTCCGTCGTTGGTTACTCTGCTTCCCAGGTAACAGAATTCATTCACCTCTTCCAGCTTTTGTTTTCCTAGTTTGACATTGGTTTTGGCCTCTTCTTTCTTGCTGCACACCAGTATTTTAGTCTTATTGATCTTCAGATGATATCTGGCCATTGTCCTTTCCATGGTTACTAGATCTTGTTGAAATCCCTCTCTGACTCTGCAACGAGTGCTATGTCATCAGCGAATCGCAGCATGCTTATTTTTTCTCCGTGAATGTTCACTCCAGAAGACTTCTCTTTGATTTCATTGATGGCTCTCTCGATGTAAACATAAAAATTACGGGAGATAGTGCACAGCCTTGTCTCACCCCTTTCCTTATTCTTGCCTCTTCACAGCTGGGTCCAGGTTTTATACAGGCTGTGGATAGTTCTTCGGTCATATTAGGACACTCCAATTCCTTCCAGAAGTCCAAGCATTGAATTACAATCGTCGTTGTCAAAATCCTTCTCTAAGTCCCCAAATGCAATGAACGTCCGTTTTTTTCTCTCCATTCTCTTCTCTATGAGCAGCCTAAGGGCCAATATTGCCTCTCTTGTACCCCTACTTTTTCTGAATCCTATTTTGCGTTATATTTTTTTTGCGTGTCAGAGGAGCTTCTAAAATATATTTTTTACATTCTTCCTGAAAAGTAACGAGTAGGATATAAATTGAATAAGGTTTTGTTCCGTTAAATCACCTGAGTAAAAGTAAAGGATCGAACGGCTCTCGTTGGTAACGATGAGAAGTGGGTGGATTTCGGTAGGATTTCGGCTTGACTGCAGCTGAGTGGTCGGTTGATGGGCGGCCGAAATCTCCCGTCACAGCTTATGGCCGATTCCCTTTAATAAGTAATGGTGTGCCACCATGTGATGTCGTTATTTTTATCTTGTCCTCCAGGGATTACTGGTGGCATGTAGGCCACCAGCACCTGGACAGACAGCTCCGGTAGATTTTCCTTGGGAGAATATCTCTAACCTTGTCCTAACCTCTAAAAATATTAGTCTTATTTCGGGACTGACGTGAGTGATTCTCCGAAGTTTTTCATTTGCCGTTTTCTTCTCTTTAATAAATTGAAAATTAAAGTGAAGTGTTGTAAAGTGAAGCGAAGTTATCATGTTATTACCAGAATGTGCCATATCTTGGACTGGACAAGGTATGAAAGCGAACAACCATGATGTAGGACTTATAGTGTAGAATTATTCCATAAGGAAATAATATATGTACCTTCATCATCATCATAATTAGTATTCAATCGTGGGATTGGTTTGACGCAGCTCTCCACTGAATTCTTTATCGGCCAACCTCTTCACATTTATGCATTTCTTCACTTTCACATCCTTCATCACTTGTTCCATGTATCTCATTCGAGGCCTTCCTTTGTTCTTTCTGTTCACTTGTCCTTGAACGATGGTCTTCACCAGGCCATCGTGTCTTAAGGCCTGGTTACACGATACATTAACACGTACGAGTTTATGTGTGAAAACATGAACGCGAGAATGAACGCGAAAATGCACCGTGTAACCACACCAAAATGTACAAATGAATGAATGCGTGAACAGAAAATAGAACCGGTTCTATTTGGTTCATGCATTCGCTCAAGTTGCGCTGAAACCATTCACGCAAATGTACATGAACCCGTACGTGTTAATGCATCGTGTAACCAGGCCTTTAAGATGTGGCCGATTAAGTTGTCCCGTCTTCTTAGGGCATTCAGGAGACTTCTCTTTTCCTCCACTCTTCTAAGGATCTCCTCGTTACTTACTCGGTCGATCCGTTTAATCTTCAATGTAATCAATTCAATTTAATGTTGACATCATCAATGTGCCTTCTCAATAATGAAATATTGTTCTTTCTTAACGCTGACTGGTGTACACTTGAACTCAGATGTAAATTTTACTCTTGAATATTTAATAATGTAATGGAATCAATACGCGGACCACTCACAATATCCCCATTGCTGCACGATTCAAGATTAATAGTCAAGCAATTTTTATTTCGGTCACTAAATTATGAATAATGTTACCGCATCAATTATTTTTGTCTTTCTTCCAGTCAATAGCTTGGTGGGGGAAATGAATCCGGGAAAACTCCCCGTGATTGCAGTTGTCGTTCTTCTCATGGACAACCGGCGATTGTATCATATTCGTCGTCAAGCCACGGAACGGGAGACAGTTATAATTTACGGTTTGAATAGCTTAAGGTTTTAAAATGTGGATCTTTACTAAAATAATATTGATTAATAATTTTGATGCGTAGATAATTCTTTAATTCTTTGCATTGTAAAATATAGTTGAATACAGTTTAAATTGACAAAAGAAAAATAAATGAATAATATACATTTACACTTAAAACATTTACCAATAATGTCCTGCTATGGCTTGTCAGCAGGTGCTCTATTTTTTCCACCGCATTCAAATAAATTTTTATTCAAACAACAAAGCAGAAAAGACTTAAAAACTTATGATGATATAGCTAAAACATTTAACTTTCGGGATACGTCTCTTTAATAAAATATAAAAGAAAACAGATTTTAAAACTTATATGCAATAAAAATGTTGTACATGAAACATTAAAAACACATAATTTTACACAAGAACAATTTTTATAACATTCATATCAAGTCATAAATATTTTAGAGCTATTGGTTCATTTTTAAAATCAAATTCACAACATTATAATTAATAAAATTTTAGCATACCATATTGCCTCAAATTCATTTTTTTGTTATACAACAACCATTTTTTCACTTCTTTCTTTAATGAGGACATTTTGTCAGTTTCTAGTATTGGCTGTGGTAATTTATTCAAAATCTTTGGTACAATATACATTAATGATCTTTTACCATGGGTGTTATAGTATTTTGGGACAGAATATTTTTCAATGTAGCGGAGTCCAATGTTATATGATCAACACTTCTTTGAGTTTTTAACTTATTTTGAAAGAAATTTTCGCATATTATGACATACTGAAAAAGTTCTGTTATTGGTAATAAATCTAGTTTAATGTATATGTTTGACACTTTAGACTCAGTTACATCCAAACAGGCTACTATTTTATTTTGAATTTTAATTACTTCGTACAAAAAACCTCGGTACGTTGTACCCCATATTGTTAGTTCGTATCTCACAATAGCTTCGGCTAAACTTTGGTAAAGCAACTTTTTCCCCTCAGTTGGCAACACGTATTTCAAGAGTGACAATTGAAAGAGAATGCATCGAAGCTTTCCACACAAATAATTCAGATGTAATCTGAAGTTGTATTTTTCGTCTGTAATCAAACCTAAGTATTTAAAATTATCAACCTGGGAAATTACAAGACATGAATGTAGGCGGCAGCTATCGCTTGTTTGGCACCCGTGAACTGAATGCAAGCATAAGTGGGAATGAAGAGTTAAAAGGTGAATTTCAATCTACGAGTATCTGCACTTTCCCTTTAGCAGTCGCTCTACCTGTCCGGGGTGGCTGAAAACGCGCGCAAGCGGGAGAAGCTCGTATTAATGGAGGCGTGTCACGGGCGGCACTTTCGCGTCTCTCGATGATGACGCCCGGGCACTGCGTCACGCAATTCTCCCGACCCTCTTGTCCTTTCATCACCAATCCAAACAAATTTAAGCCGCCCGCCGCATTACGTAACTCACTTTCTTTCTAGCCTCGTCCTATTCTCTGCGTTTCGTTTGCTGCGTTCGATGGACAACTAGGAAGAGCAATATTTTTAGCTGCTCAAGTAAGGTGATATCAATAGCTATTTTTTTAAAGTAATGAATCTTTGATCGTGTGGGCTATCCTTAAAAATGTGACCTGCGATTTTTAAAATCTCTCATTGATTCTGCTCGTCACCAACTCCTCTTGGTTGACTTCTACATCTACTCGATTCCCTGCAAGCCACCGCGAGGGTATATGGCAGGGGGTGAAGATCACCAAGCATACAATACCATCATGCAAACAAGCAACTATAGGGTCTCATGCAACTAGATTGTTAGTATCTACATAGTATTTAAGGGATTAATACATGCATCATGCACTACAGACTACTCTAAAATATTTCCCCTACCTATCCCTTTGCTGTGCTGCCTATTCTGTTCTCTTATAGTACGGGGTAAAAATACCATTTTGAATCTATCAGTACGACAATCTATCTCTCTAATCTTATTTATCTGGTTGAATCTAGCATAATACGCTGTTTTTCTTAATATGTGCCTAAAATCTTCAGTAAAGCTATGTGATTGAAATATCTCTAATAGATTTAATCTGTACTTTAACCTACGCTCTGATAATGACTCCCACCCTAATTCTTGTATTAATTCTGAAGAACTACTCAACCTATCGTAACACTTGATGGACTTAATTTCCATCTCATGATGCATATAGTTTAAACTACTTAAAAAGAAAGAAAAGCTTGAAATAGTATAGTCCGCGCACTTTAATACTGGCAATGACCAATCTTTCAATGGATCGCCGTCGTTTAAAAGATGAAAAATGGATTAAAACTGATGGTGATCCGTTGAAATGTTGGTCGTTGGTGGCAATAAATGTGTGGGCAATACTGTTTCAAGTTTATCTTCCTTTTTCAACATGTCAAAGTTCCACAAGGTACCTGATATTATTTGTTTAAACGATTACTTGGTTGAGTACATTTTCGTTCCTCAAGTTACCGTCACTCTTACCTTGATTAAGACTGCCGGAGGATTCCCTCCTGGTTTGTCCCTCGTCCGGCCTCTCCCGTAACATTTTCCTTCTTTCCCTCCGGACGACTTTCATAGCTCCTTTCCTCTTCGCCAGTCTTGAGTTTTGGCTTTCGCCGCGCAGTCCGAAATGACTTTTCCTCGCCCCCTCCCTTTCTCCCCCCTGAGATTCCTCATTCCGTAACAGCGGTTTGTTAGCTTCGCCGTTCAGATTATCTTCCCTCTCATCCTCCCCATTCATAAGCTTCGCTGATCCTCTTTCCCCAAATATCAGGTTCCCGGAATGCTGTAATCGATGTGATCCCTGAGCCCTCCTCTGTCGCCAGAATCTCTCGCAGTCTGTTCTTTTCAGTTTCCCCTCTCGATCATGCGCCTTCTACCGATCCTCGCAGTGCCAAAATGGATGAAATGGTTTACCAGTACTACTGTATGTTTTCTTTGTTTTCCAGTTCAACTTTCCTGTTTTGAGAACATTTCATCAAACACTGTACCTTTTAATGCATCTTGTAGAAAAAAGGAAGAAAAATATCTCCAAAGCCGTACTCTTAAGGGGGCAGAGGAATCCAAAGGGGGAGAGGGGGAAGGAAGGAGTATATACAAAGTAAGGGAGCTCTCAATCACACGTACACAATCAAGCGTATGGAGAAATTTAATGGCAGTAAATGACGCATTAGCACACTCACTCACAACGTTACAAACAACCTTAGCACTCAAAATTAAGGGAATCAAGGTAAAAAATAAAAAATAACGGTGAATCACAAAATCACTCACTTAGGTTTGTATACAAAATACAGTCACCTTCGTGAGCTCACTCACACACATAAGCAGGGTTTACGAGGATTTCTCCAACGCCAGTGACCCGTGATGCACAAACATGTATATACACCTTCCTTCCTCCCTCTCCCCCTTACTTTGTATATACTCCTTCCTTCCCCTCTATCCCTTTTTGATTCCTATGCCCCATTAAGAGTACTTACGTCTTTGGAGATATTTTTCTTCCTTTGTATTGCTTACATCCGTAGAGACGTTCATTTCATTGCTCATCTTGTAGAATTTTCTGCGTTCCTTAAAATACGCGTAGCAACGCCTCGGGGTTATAAATGGGGAGTTTGTTGACAAAAGCGCTGTAATAGTATTTTCAGGGCTAAATCTGAGATTTTAGTCGTGATTGAGAGGAAACGGAACATAACTGCACTTGAAAAAGGGAGCAAGCCTAAAGATGCCGTATAAAGCGAAATCTGGTCGTAATAAATCTTATCATAGTGGGAGTTGCTCATTTTTTCAAGTGCAGTTATTTTCAGGGTTATGAAAAATGCGAAAAAATATATCGATTTGGAAGATATTTCCTCCTTTGCCTCTTGAAAAACATAGTGGAAATATTAAAGCCCAGTGGGAGTTTGTGAGAGAAATCACAGGGGAAAAGTTGATAGGCGATAGACTCGATAAACAGTTCTGAACTCAGGTGGCAAAGAAGTTGCTGATCCTTTAAAAATTGCTACGGCTTTTAATTAATATTTTATTTCAGTCTTTAACTCGGTGGTGGAAAAATATGATACTACCTGTATATTAGACAACCCATGCCCCACTAATAATATACAGCAATCGTTCTTCCTTGAACCAATTTCCGGAAACAAAATCTACAAATTGATTAAGTCTCCTCCAAGTAATAAATCTCCAGGATTTGATGGAATCAGTGGATACCTAGTCAAAGAACTGAATACCTTTTTGTCTCCATTACTAACACATATCTTTAATTTGAGCATTTCTACTGGCGAGTTTCCTTTGCACTTCAAGAAATCTGTAGTCATTCCCGTCTTTAAAAAAGGTAGCAGAGAAAATATGGAAAATTTTAGACCTATCTTCTTGCTCCCAGTATTTTCCAAAATTCTAGAAAAATTGGTTAAAAAAAGGTTGCTAAAATTCTTGGGCAAAATTAGGTTCTTTAACAGTAGACAATTTGGGTTTAGAAGTAGAATCTGAAGATACACTAATAAACCATATGCAGAGTGTGCATAGTGCTGTTAATCTCAACAAGCGCACAGAACGTTTGTTTGTAGACATTGAATAGGCGTTTGACTCATTAAACCAAAATATTCTTTTTAAAAAATTATAGGAGGCCGGAATTCGGGGAAAAGCCCTGGATTGGTTTAAGAGTTATTTAAATGCACGCAGTCAATGTTTACGTGTGAAAAATTGCTGTATCGAGTTTACAATTATCAAAGCAGGTATCCTGCAAGGGTCTGTGCTTGGCCCTATACTATTTTTAGTTTACATTAATAATTTATGTAAAGATAAATTTAAATGGTATCTAACTGCATTTGCTGATGATATAGCCTTAAGCTATGAAGATACTTCATGGAATAATGTAAAAATAAAATCAGATGAAGACTTAAGATTCTTAAGGAAGTGGTTTGGTTACAATAGGTTGTGTTTGAGTGAGAAAGCCAAATATTTAACATATGATTTATGTAATAGATATTAGTTAAATTGGGAATTAGTATATCACATTGCAGACTGTACTGATGCTAACTGTGAAAATTGTGTTGTTTTTGAACGTGTAACACACTTCGAGTACCTTGGGGTTCATTTGGACGATGCGTTAAAGTAGAATGAGCAAATAGAAGGTGTAGCTTCGGTTCTGAGACAATGCCTGATAACTTTATGTTACTTACGTAATAAATGTTCAATATGCTTTCTAAGACAGACATATTTTGCACTTGGGAATTCAAAATTAAGCTATGAAATTGTTTGTTGTGGAGGTGCATATAAATGCGCGATCAAACCTGCTGTGGTCCTCTAGAAAAGATTAATAAAAACAATTACTTTTAAAAATCGATTTCATTACTCTCTTCCACTTTTCCGCGACCTTAAAATTCTGCCTTTACGCTATTTATTTGTGTATAAAGTTTTAAAAATTTTTTACATGCGGAGTGGTAATTTGCTTGTCATATTGGCAAGACAATACAAGTGGAATTTGGGTATTTAATCTAATGTTTTACCCCTGAGGCCATATATTACAGCATTTCAAAGACGTTTTGCTTATTTAGGACCAAAGATATTTAATCTACTACCACAGTATGTGAAAATTAAAAAAAAGGATAGATTTTTTAAGACAAGTCAAAACATTGCTCCTTAAGTTGGATGATATTGAAATAATTTTCAATAGTTCCCGTGAGAATGATTTTTTTGCCAAAAATATTGTGATATTGTTAACAAAGAACTGATTGCAACTTGTACACATACTCTTTGTTCTTTTCAATTATTTGCACGGTAATTTTGGTTACCCCCGCACACCTAAAAAAAAACTTCCTTAAATTGTATAAAATGTAATGTAGAAAAACGTGTCATAAAAAAACACTATAAAAAAGGAAGTAATAAAAAATTATGCTATATATTTTTAAGAGCGCTGAGCGACAGTTTATTTTCTCGGAAAAACTTGCCCCAAGGTTACGAACCCCAACCCCTCTCAACAATGCGTGGGGAGATTTTAATATGAACCGAATTATTATTCAAATTTGGTGCGTCGCTTGGAGCGACGCGACTTAAATTTAGGCCATAAATCATCCCCTTGTCCATTTTTAGGTCGAGTTCGATGTAGGGGTGGTTAGGTGGCACACCACTTCGGAACCCCCTCTGGATCGAGGCAAGTTACTTGCCTGAAAATAATGCTTACGCTCTAGCGTTGGCAATCTTTCAACATTTCTCATATTCGCTGAAATGATTCGTTGTGTCAAATGTCAGTAAAAAGGAGTTCCTAGTCACTTTTAACGTACGTTTTACTTCTTCCATCAGTTTTTTTGCGCGGGTTTTGCTTTCCGTAAGGGAATGAGAGAATTAGAAGCAATATTAATCTCGAAAGTACCCAGAATGATCACCTTATCGCTTCGTCATCCGTCAACAATCCTAGGATTGGTTTATCGCAGCCCTCCACTCTATTCTTCTATCGGTCAAACTCTTCATATTAAATTAACTCCTCTCTTTCACATCCTTCACGACCCGTTCCATATATCTCATACGAGGCCCTTCCTTTGCCGTTCTTCCCGTTCACTTTTCCCTCGACGATTGTCTTCATCAGGCCATCGTGTCTCAAGATGTGGCCCATTATAATAATAATAATAAATTTATTTTACTGGCTAATACCCTGTTCCACATGAATACAAAGTATGCACTACATTATTAATACAATTCACTCATATCATTAGCTATACATGTAGGAGGAATAAAGTAATCCAATAAAATAATAAAAAATACAATAGAAAATATAAGTTATTAATAATACAGTGAAGTTTCATTTTAAAAATTTCCCATAAGACGTGATACACAGTACAGATTATATTTAGTGTAGATTAAGTAGTAATGTTATGTGACACAAGCCTCTTAAAGGTTAATAAAGAGGAGTTGGAGATATCCAAGTTAATACAGTGCACATTAAAATCCTTCATTGATCGATATACAACAAGTTTTTCATATAATTGGATGAAAGGTAAGGGATGTGAAATAGAGTTGCATCCCTTGTGTATACATTGAGTAGTATCCCTTGGGAACTCTAATTGTGATAAGAGATAGTAATTCTGAGGATTTTTTGTGATTATGTAACACTTCATACAAAAAGAAAAGTCCTAGTTGTTTTCGACGGAAAGATAAAGGTACTAATGGGCATTGGTAAGGAGTTGTAACATTGAAATGCTTTTGTTCTTTTCTATTTGGTAATCGACAATTTTTAAGAATTTTTTCTGGATCTTTTCAAGAGTAAGAATATGTGCATTATAGCAGGGATTCCAAACCACGAATCCATATTCAAGGATGAGCCTTACCAAGGTGGTGTATAGCAAAGATATACAGTTTGGGTTTTTGAAGTCTTTACATGTGCGGTTTATGAATCCTATACTGTATGAATTAGGTTGTCCCGTCTTCTTCTTAGGGTTTTCAAAAGACTTTAATTTTCTCCCACTCTTTTTGGACTTCCTCGTTCGTCACTCGGTCGATTCATTTTATTTCATCATTCTACGGAAGCTCCACATTTCGGTAGCAGCTTATCACTTACCGTTAAGATAATGATGGGAGTATTGTCTGCTTGTAATACAGGGCAATGAAATGACAATGTCTATGTTTTTGTGTAATGCACACGACAAATTCACGAATGGTGTGAGGTCGGGGCCTCGTGATCCCTCGAAAAATAAACATGTGAATTGGGAATTCCATCGATCTCTCCTCAATGGGACCGTTTGCCATATTTTTGTATTGCCGAATCTAATAGTTTGTAAAATAAAAAGACCCGTATTTTTCCGTTCTTCGATCCGACAATTATTTCCCGAGTTATAAGCGGCGAAAAACTGATGTTTTTAACCCTTTTGGAAAAGTGGGCGTGGTGCAACCTCTGACGTATATGGACTTCGTCCAATCACAACTGAGCCCGCGAAGCTACTTTGCCTTATCGCAATCGGGGGGGACACAGCTGACTCTGCCAATAGGAGCAGTTGCAACAGGATTTGTGCGAGCAGACCTTCCGAGAAACCCCCTCCACTCCCTTTCTCTCCCCTGAAAGCAGTCAAGGACGTGAGGAAAATGACGTCAATGTTATCACAGCAGCATTTTCGGTGGGCGTCACCTTTTGCTTATTTAAAATTTTGATTTATGAGTGAATGGTTGTAGTTGGAAGATTAATTTTTTCACTAAAATTCTTTTTTCGTTTCCCTCTAACGATTTCGTGTACAAAATTGCGATTTCGGTTCCGAGTAAACGCCCCCATTGCAGCGCACAGCGTATGAGGAACCCATATTGTCACCTATAGTAGGCATTCATGACTGTGGCATTCTCTGGCGATCAGACAAGGGGCTTGAACCTCGCACACTAACGTAATTCTGGGCATACGGGTCCGTTCATAAGGCTTTTATTTTTCATAATTGCCTCCCTATGTAAGGTTCTCCCTTTGAGGATTACACATATGGTTACTATGGATAATGAAAGTATGAAATTTCTGGTGACAACCATATTCTTATCACGTACTAGAATCTATGTTGGAGGGAGATTTATGTCTCCCCATACCAATGTCCAAAAGTCTCGCTTTATACTGAAGAAATCCAATTTTAAAATCAATCGGTTACACCAACTTTTCGCGACATATTTTAGCAGCAACTTCATTAATTCGTTAATCTGAGTTTATATTCTCTTATGTAAGATTTTCGTAAGTTCACCAATGTTAGACTGCCGTGACAATTTAATTGCTTTAGTTGAGCCAGAGAGTCAACTTCCTTGTGTCCCATGAAGACATATATTTTATTTATCTTCTTCCATCAAGCTGATTTCCTGTAAAAGTCGTCTCTCCATTTGAAGTGTCATCTCTTTATCATGATGGAGCTTCGGTTTAGTTTTTCTCCAGTCCTGCATCTACATTTACACAATGCTTTGCAATCCACCGTAGAGGTATGTGGCAGGGGGTTAATTCACACCCAACATGCATATAAAGCATTAGTAATTACATTCTAGGACCTATTTCTAGTCTTAAAGGATATTGAATTCTCTCTCTTTTTCATGAATTCGATTTTTCATGCTCTGAAAAAGTATAATGAACCTGGAGAGGTTCGTTCTCCTTCGTCAGCTTTCTCATCCCAAGGCGCCCATCACTCTTTGACCAATCAGGACCCCGCCTAATTTTTAAAATTACGATCTATAACGGAATTTTTCAGGGGTGAAGGAACAAGAATTTTTATATTCGCTTCCGCCAGTGGCATTGTAGAGGGAGGTAACCGGAGATTTTTTGACGCTAAATTTCCTCCCACGTGATGTGGCGTGGAAAGATTTTATTCGATGTTTTGACGGAAGATTCTGGGGATACACGAGCGACATATCGCCCGGAGGCGGCGATTCCGGCATTCCATATCGCGGCCGCGCCGCCGCCGGAAATTGTCTCCGAACACGCGGTGAGTCGTTTGATCGTCCTGTATGCGCACTCCTAGCCCACACTGAAGCCCATATATGTTACATATATTTCCCATATATGTCCCATGTACATATGGGCTTCAGTGTGGGCTAGCTAAGGCGACGTGTGAGGAGATCTCGCGATGTGTGCTCGCAGAGAGAGAGAGAGAGAGAAGCGAATCGATTGACATACACACCGAAGCCTCTCGCGAAGGATGCTTTCTCGACAAAGTTACCGTTTTTTCTATTTTAAATGTGGATAACCCATCCCAGCCAGAAATGGCCACCTGCTCATTCATGGTCGTTTTACAAAGGCTCTTAGAAAATTGTCTTGGAGCTGGAATATATTTAAAATTCTTCATAAATGCTCTGTAAAAAAATTAGTGTTCAATCCGAAGGTGTGTTTTTTGATAGGTGAGGGTAGTTCTCACCCCGTATTAAGCCATTGGCGTGTGAAATTTACACATTCAGGGTAGGGGACCAGTCCTTTCTCTAGGCCACCTGTAATTTATTACGAAGATCTAATATTCAGAAAACGAAACGAGAGGATTTTAGGTGGGGGCGTCCAGAAAGTCTCTTGCCCGGGAACCTCCAGTCGGAAGCTCAGCGCTCTACCCACTAGGCTACCACGACCCTGATGCTCGGATTACATTCATTTGTTTTACTTTTCCTATCTTTCACCGCAATCACATACACCAGACAAATGCAAACTAATTTCAGACATCCACTAACGTTTTTTCTGGAAAGTGCTTTAAAGTAGTTATATAACCACCTGGAAAAATTAACGCAACGGTATCGTTGATATGTGTATTCATCTTCGTCATTATACTAACGCGACCTTAAAAATGTACTGCATATGATTCATATGCTACATTTGTTGACTTTAATAAGACCAGGCAGGCTTTGTAGTCAGGAAAATTTTCTCTTTAAAACTCGACATATTTACTTGCCCGTGGCAAACATTAAGCCTCATCTATCCCCGGGTTGACGCGATTTGTATAATTCGGTGAGAATTGATCTTAGGGTGCATGTTAGCTTATGATAACCTTAAATTTAAGAATTGGGTGTTTAATCTTTCATATATGTACTGTATCTGCGTCAGTAGTGATGTTCCACTTAAATATAATCTTTAATAAGGTAGTTGACAGAAAACCACTGTCTTTAACGAATTCCAAATGGGGTGAAGACACATCCGGTGTGGAAGACACATCCGGGAAATATGCGGCCGAACGAAGAGGGAGCTAGGATTTATAAAAAGAGTACTTGGGAAATGTGATGAGAAGACAAAAGGGCGATGTTACTTTTCACTAGTTAGGCTCCACCTTGAATATGCAGCCAGTGTATGGGATCCGAATGAATTAGGTTTGATCAGACAACTAGACAGTGTGCAGCGTAGAGCAGCTAGGTTCGTTAAAAGGTGTTACGATAGGTTGAGTAGTGTTTCAGAATTAATACAAGAATTAGGGTGGGAATCATTATCAGAGCGTAGATTAAAATACAGATTAAATTTAATTTCAATCCGAAGCTTTACTGAAGATGTTAGGCACATACTAAAAAACCAGCTTATTATGCTAGATTCGACCAGATAAATGAAATTAGAGAGATGGATTGTCGTACTGATAGATTCAAAATGACATAATGACATTTTTCCCCCGTACTATAAGAGAACAGAATAGGCAGCATAGCAAAGGGATAGGTAGGGGAAATATTTTAGAGTAGTCTGTGGTGCATGATGCATGTATTAATCCCTTAAATACTATAGATACTAACAATCTAGTTGCATGAGACCCTATAGTTGCTTGTTTGCATGTCGGTAGTGCATGCTTGGTGATCTTCACCCCCTGCCAAACACCCTCGCGGTGGCTTTCAGGGTATCGTATAGATGTAGATGTTCCGTTTCTCCGCGATGAACAGAATGACCATGGCTGGAAACCATGAATCGTTCGGCCTTTGTTTTTATCTCGAGGCAAATGTCTCGACGTTCTCAAGCGCCGCCCATTCTTCGAGAGCGATCCTTTCCACGGGAACGTATGCCGTCATAAATATTTAGCGGGAACCTCATTTAAAGAGGCAAAACAGATTTTTGACGGGATTTTTCTATTCACGGGGACAAATGATCCATGCCCCATCTTCGCCTCGGTTGTACAGGTGGTAGTTGTAATGGTGGATCGATCCACCTTATGTAATTCTTCGCCAGCGCCATCCTCTCTCCGGCTTGCTGCGAAGGAGCGTAATGATATGACACGCCCACCCGTCGTATCCGAAATCCTTACGTAACGCGAGGACAGCTGACCCTTAGGGTGAGGGGAAACAAAAAAACCATCAAGTCAAAGGTCGGCCGGAAAATCCCAGTCGCAGTGGAGTGGGTGAATCAAACTAATTGGCGTACTGGTGGTCACTTACACATCGTGATAGCAATGAATGCTGCACGGATGAACGGAACATGCAACAGTGGGGTTCACTTAGACTGAATTCGATTGTATGCCAATCACGTGCAGTGGGGTCGTTTACCATATTTTCTTATTGCCGAATCTGATAGTTTGCAAAATAAAAATACCAAAATTTTTCCGTGTTCTGATCCGTCAATTATTTATCGAGTTACAAGCGGCGAAAACTGATGTTTTTAACCCTTTCGGAAAAGTGGGCGTGGTGCAACCTCTGACGTATATCGACTTCGTCAAATCACACCAGAGCCCGCGAAGCTACTTTGCCTTATCGCAATGGGGGGACATAGCTGATAGATAGATAGATAGTAATAGTGGTGGAGTTCCTCACAACGGAGGCCCTGAGGCACTTAGACCCATTGGTCCATTGTGCTAACCACCCTTTTGAAGAAGTCACCCACAAAGGCCGATCGCACTGCTAAAGGCCAACAAGTCCCCGATGGGGATTTCCCTTACCTCCCTGGGTTCCAAAAATGGGGAACCCAGGTACCTGTTTCGAGTCCTCATCACCGCAGGGCACTCGCATAACATGTGGGATGTGGTTTCATCCTCTTCTTCGCACCACCTACATCTGGGGGAATCTACGATTTCCAGGAGGTGCAGGTGCCTCATCACCTGGCAGTGCCCCGTGAGGAGTCCCACTACCGTTCGTAGTTGACCCCTGTTTAGTGACAGGAGTCTTTTGGCAAGCCCAGGCCTAGGCTCTTCAATGTGTAGTTTGGCCTGTCTAAGGCCTGGTGCAGCTCGCCACATCTCAGAATGTCGGGTTAGCCCCCACATTCTAATTTCCGCCATCCCTACCGACGAGGCAATAGGTATGATTGGCTCTGGACCAATCGGATCTCGGCTGGAACTGGCCCTTGCCAGCTCATCAGCCATCTCATTTCCAGATATGCCTGCATGACCAGGCACCCAGAAAAGTTCCACCTTGCCGCATCTGCATATATCATTGAATGCCTCACAACACTCCTGCAGCAGCTGTAATTTGCACCATGGTGATGTCAGCGCCTTTAAAGCTGCCTGACTATCCGTGCATATGTGTATCGGTCTGTTAAACATCCCGATTTCCTTAATAGCATACGCGCAGGTCAGAAGTGCATATACCTCTGCCTGGAACACCGTAGCATATTTTCCCAAAGGGATTGAGAGCTTCCTTGGTGTGCTACAATTGTAGACCCCTGCTCCCGCTCTTCCTTCTTTCCTAGAGCCGTCCGTATACCATACCTCGGCCCCAGAATGAAGTTCTTTCCCCTTTCCTCTAGCCCACTGTTCCCTATCCGGGAAGTGGGGTTTGAAGTAGGGGGGTGTTTGGTTGAACCTGGCTATCATTCCATCGCTGCCCATCCCGAGGATGGGACTCGACTTCATGAGCTCTGTCCAAACTTGTCAGTGACCATAGGAACTTCCTTTGTCATACCACTGTCCCATACATTTGAGACGATAAGCCGCTGTCCTTGCCTGCACCTCAGCTTCCACATGGAGTGGAGCGAGGTTCAGCAGCGTTTCCAGCGCCAGAGTTGGAGTTGTTCTCATAGCCCCTGAAATGCCCATACAGGCCAATTTTTGAAGGTGGTTCAGTTTGTTCCCAGAAGTTTTGAGCCGGACTCTCTTCCACGAAACTATAGAGCAGTACAAGAAACTATGTTTAATGACTGCCGTATAAATCCATCTAATGGCTTTTGGCTGAAGTCCCCATGTTTTAACAAGGGTCGTCCTGTACATCCATAAGGAGGCACAAGCTTTCTTTGCCTTGGTCTCCAAATGCTCTCCCCAGTTAAGCTTGGAGTCCAGAATAACCCCAAGATACTTGACCGATGGTGAGGGATATAAAACCTTTCCCTGCAAAGAGGGAGGTCTAAAGCCCTCCATTTTCCTTCTATTGGTAAACAATACAAGCTTAGTTTTCTCCGGATTTACAGTCAGCCCTGTTTCTGCACACCACCCCATTGCCTTATCCAGGGCTTTCTGCATGAGTCCAGAGACAGTATCAAGGTACTTTCCAGTAATGATTATAGCCACATCGTCTGCGTACCCTTGAGTGTATGCGCCAGTCCTATTCAGTTCTAAAATAAGACTGTCGACTACCATATTCCAGAGGAGTGGAGATAGCACTCCTCCCTAAGGGCAGCCTCGAGTCACAGCTACCTTCATTGAACTGTCTCTCAAGACTACTTTTACAGTTCTTTGTTCCAACATGTATCTAATCCAGCTCACAATGCGAGCATGGATACCATCTCTTCCTGCAGCAATGCATATTTGATCGAATGACGTGTTATTAAATGCTCCCTCGACATCAAGAAATGCCCCCGGTCCGTACATTCCGTGTTCCAGCACTCCCTCAATCCTGCTAACAAGACTGTGGAGCACTGTCTCCACGGATTTTCCCTTCTGGTAGGCAGGTTGATACAGGTGAAGGGGTTGATCCCTTAATGGCCCATCCCTTATGTACCTGTCCACTATCTTTTCTAGTGTCTTCAGTAGAAAAGACATCAGACTGATTCCTCGAAAGGAGTCTGCTCTTGTGTAGTCAGTCTTACCTGGTTTAGGTATGAAAACCACCTTGGTGACCCTCCAGGCTTTTGGAACATATCCATAAGCCAGGCAGGAGCGAAATATTCTTACCATTGGAAGGAGGAGCAGATCCTGCCCTTTCTGAAGGAGTGCAGGAAATACCCCATCCTCCCCAGCAGCCTTAAAGGGGCTAAAACTCATGATTGCCCATTTTGTAACTGTGTACGTCACGATGCTGGAGTCTCCATTCCGTCCGAGCCGGACGGATGGGATTCCTCCCATGATGCATCTCCCTCAACTCCCTGGAGCCTGGAAAGTGGGTCTCCAGCATTAGCTTTAGTGCTTCCTTGTCGGAAGACGTGAATTCTCCCGAGGGAAGCAGCAGAGAACCCACCCCCGCTTCTGAGTCTTTCGATAGGATCTTATGAAGTCTTGCCATCTGTGGAACAGTCTCTACGCTCTCTCAGAAGCTCCTCCATGAGACCCTTTTACAGCGCTTGATTGCTGCTTTGTACCTCCGTTGGGCAACCTTAAAGTTTTCCCAATCCCGAGGCATTCTTGTCCTCTTTGCTTTATTAAAGAGTTTTCTAGTCTCTCTGCGGAGACCGTCTAATTCTGCTCCCCACCAGGTTAGTTTAGACCCTTCCTTCCCGGTTCTTAGGGGGCAGCTGTCTTCGTAGGATGTGATGATGCTTCTCTGTAGATAATCAACAGCAGATTCTACCTCATCCACATTTCTAAACTTGCACTGAGGTGCCCCCTCTAGGGCAGCTCCCAGCCTTTCTCGATATAGTCCCCAATTGGTAGTCCTGGGGTTTCTATATGTTATTTCCCTGTAATTGGATTCTAAAAGAGTGAAGAGTATGTGTCTGTGGTCGGACAAAGTTATCTCCCCTGACACTCTCCTCCCATCAATCCTGTGCAGCAGAGAACTGATGCACAGTGTAATATCTATCACCTCCTGCCTAATGCTGCTTGCAAAGGTAGGTTGTGATCCTTTATTGAGTATTTGTAACTCCGTAGACATAAGATACTCCAACAGTGCCTCTCCCCTTCCGTTGGTGCTCCCACTCCCCCACACAATGTGGTGCGAGTTAGCATCACAACCGATCAGAAGATCCCACTTGTTGGTCTTACAGTGACTCACCAGCCTCTCCATCTCATTTGATGGTGGAGGAGCCGGTGCATCGTATGGCAGGTAGGAGGAGCATATGACCACCCTCTTCCTGTTCTCACCTTCCCCCAGGGTCAGCAGAACTTATGTCTGATCCCTAGTGGTAAATTCCGATAGATTCCTATCAACAGTGGTAGAGTAATATATTTTTCCGCCTGTCATGCTCAGGCCCCTGACTCTTCCCTGGAAAGCCCAGGGTTCCTGAATCAGAGCTATTTTGACCATACCTTCAGAGAGTATCCTTTGCAGAACCCCTGAGGCAGCCTTACTGTGTTGTAGGTTGGTCTGAAGCACGGCTATTCCATCCATGGTTCGGCCCCGCCCACATTCTTCCTCCCTTGTCTCCTTCTCTTCGAGGGGGTATGGAGCCTTCCCTTAGGCCACTACCCACAGGGGCTCCCGAGTCAGACTCTACCCCCATGGGGGAGACCAGGCTTGGTGCCTCCTTGAAGGTGGGCCCAGAGAGGTTGAAAAGGATGTCGTCCTCCTCTCCCCACGAAGGGTATGAGGGGCAACTGGGATGTGTGGGTCTCCCAGAAGGAACCCCCACAGGCAAGGTTAAGGTAGTAGAGGGTGCGTCCCGACTGGGATCCCCATCGGGGCTCTCCACCGGTATCGCATCCCCCAAGGAAGAAGACAGACTACAAGAGTCCATGTGAAGAGTGCGCCTGTCAGCGCCCTCCATAGTTTTGTTTGAGGGTTCCATGTTTGGTCCCACGAGTAGCTAGGGAAATATGGTGTCCGCCCATGCAGAGCCCCGCATGCATGGGTAAGGCTAAATAAAACCGGAGGTCGCCCAGTACCCGGAGTCTCTCTGTTAGTGACTTCTTACCCTCCGCCCCGCAGATGCGGTCACCCTTAGCACAGAGACGCACCATGGTGATGGGAGCTGTTTATTGACCGCCAGGTCTAGATCCGTCACGTTCAGCGATACCAGGGGCACCTCGAGGAGGATGTGGCTCTTCACCACGCATGACGATCTTGGTGGTCCATAGGCATGTTCTGCCCTTGTCCCTCCCTGGAGTCACTGACCCCTTACCCCCGGGACATAGCTGACTCTGCCAATAGGAGCAGTCGCGTCAGCATCTGTGCGAGCAGACCTTCCGAGAACCCCCCTCCACTCCCTTCTCTTCCCCTAAAAGCAGTTGAGGACGGTAGGAAAATGACGTCAATGTTATCACAGCAGTTTTTTTGGTGGGCGTCACCTTTTGCTTATTTTAATTTTTTATTTATGAGTGAATGGTTGTGGTTAGAAGATTAAGTTAATTTTTTCACTAAAATTCTTTTTTTGTTTCCATCTAACGATTTCGTGTTCGGAATTGCGATTTCGGTTCCGAGTAAACGCCCCCATTCTCGCCATCGAAAAATGGGAGGTGGAAGGATATCGGACCGGTAAACCGGTTAACACAGCTTTTCCGCAACCCGCATCGAGTCACGTGACTTCAAGAGGGCGGCGAAATACGCAGTGGTCGGACGATTTTCCAAATCTCGTCCGCTTCTCGACCGGAGGATAGGGAATGTCACGAAAAAAAATCATTCCCACTCACGGCCTCAATGTGATTACCCCAAAGAATGGAGAATTCTAATGGGGCCGCTTACCATACTTTTTTATTGCCGATCCTGATTGAGTTTTTAGAATAACAATATCCGTATTTATCCATTCTTCGATCAGTCAATTAGTTCTCAAGTTATAAGCTGCAATATTGATGTTTTTAACCCTTTCGGAAAAGTGGGCTTGCAAAGGACTCATACGTCATCCACTTCGTCCAATCACAAGTGAGATCGTGAGGCTCCCTCGCCTTATCACAATGGGGGACACACAGCTGACTCTGCCAATGGAAGTGGTTGCGATAGGATCTGTCTCATGTAGATTTACCCTCCCCACCTCCGATCCCCTCCCGTTCTTCCTCAAAACAGTTAATGGAGAGGAAGTGGATGACGTAGTAATCCTCAACGCAGTTCGTTCGGTGGGCGTCACCTTTTGCTTAGTTTAATTTTTGATTTATGAGCAAATGGCTCTGGTTAGAAGATTAAGTTTTTCACCAAAATTCAATTTTCGTTTCCATCTAACAATTTCGCGTACAAAATAGCGATTTCGTTTCCGAGTACACGCCCATTTATCGGCGCCGGATGTGGGATCCCTTCGGTATATTTTCCGTATGGATTGCCGGCGAGGTGAAGCAATTTGATATGCGCAGCGTGGAGCCATGACTGGAGAGGGTTAAACGAGGCCAACGAAGCAGTGCTATGCTTCGAAGTTTGGGAGGGGAGGAAATTCAATGGTGGCAGATGAGGTGGATGAATTAGGGGTCACGAGGAAACAGGACGGCGTTGCCAGTTTTAGAGAGTTGTATATTGGATGAAATGGGGGCTTAGATTTAAAAAAAATGTTTTAAAGATATAATTACGATCGTCATATAAGATCGTCATTCTGCATATTTTTCTCTTCCACCTTCACCGCTGGTGTTTTTAGAATTTTCTCACCACCGCGTTGTATCACCTTGGTTCCCAGATCTCTCTTTTATATTTGCTAAATATTTAATATCGTTATCACCAGTCAACAATCATAGGATTGGTTTGACGCAGCCCTCCACTTGATTCTTCCATCGGCCAAACTCTTCATAATGAAGTAATTTCTCTCTAATACATCCTTCACAAACTTCCATATATCTCATACGATGCCTGTCTCTTCCATTCTTCCCGTTCACTTTTCAATCGATTGTCTTCATCAGGCCATCGTGTCTCAAAATATGGCCGATTAAGTTGTCCCGTCTTCTTTTTAATGATTTCAGCAGACTTCTCTTTTCTCCCACTCTTCTTAGCACTTCCTCGTTACTTGCTCTGTCGATCCATTTAATCTTCAGCATTCTGCTGTAGCACCACATTTCGAATGCTTCCTCCCTTTTCTTCTCCGCTGCTGCCATCGTCCATGCCCCAATGCCGTAAAGAAATATGCTCCAGATATACGTTTTGATGAATTGCTTCCTTACTTCCAAGCTTGTATTTCCAGCTGTTAGTAGATTCTTCTCTTGATAGAATGCCCTCTTTGCCTGGGCTATTCTACTCACTATTCTACTATTTCTTTCTTGCTTTGTCCATCGTTGGTTACTCTTCTTCCCAGGTAACAGAACTCTTTCACCTCTTCCAGTTTTTGTTTTCCTAGTATAATGTTGGTTTTGGCCTCCTCTCTCTTGCTGCACACCAATATCTTAGTTTTCTTCTTATTGGTCTTCGGCTGAAGTATGGCCATTGTCCTTTCCACGGTTGTTAGCATTTTATTCAGCCCCTTCTCTGTCTCTGCTATGAGTGTTATGTCATCAGCGATATGTAGAATTTTTAATATTTGATATGTTTTAGTGAATATTTAATATGTTAAATTATATTCAATAATTAATTTATAAGGTGAAATATAAGCGCGTGTTTTTAAGCAGGCTTCTCAAGTACGGTACGTATCTCTGTAATACTTCAGTATCATCAAAGTCGCTGTTATGTCCTTGGGTTAACAAATGTTCAGAGAAATTACTTTTGTTTTCCACTTGATTTTTGAAGGCGCTTGAGTGGTCTTTAGTTCGCAATTCAATGTTCCTGCAAGTCTGCCCCACATATTCCCCGAGGCACAGCCACCACACTTGAGTGCATAAATTCCACTTCTTTTGGTTGGTTTAACCTCGTCTTTGCACTTGCTGAGGAGGGATTTCAAGTTCGCCTTGGATTTGTATGAGGTCCTGAAGTCCTGTCTGGACAACTTGTTCACTATTCTTTTCGGTACATTGCCTAAGAATCTAATCGAAACCCATCTTTTCTTTTCGTTGCGTGACTTGCTTAGCAGTAGGGGTTCAATTGGGTCGTTTACCATTTTTTTATCGCCGAATCTGATAGAGTTTGTAAAATAAAAATACTCGTATTTTTCCGTTTTTTGATCCGTCAATTATTTCTCTAGTTACAAGCGGCGAAAAACTGATGTTTTTAACCGTGTTGGAAAAGTGGGTGTGGTGCAACCTCTGACGTATATCGACTTCGTCGTCCAATCACAACTGAGCCCGCGAAGCTACTTCGCCTTATAGCAAAGGGGGGGACACAGCTGGCTCTCCCAATGGGAGCGATTGCGGCAGGATCTGTGCGAGCAGACATTCCGAGAATCCCCCTCCACTCCCTTCCCTTCCCATAAGAGCAGTCAAGGACGGTAGGAAAAATACGTCAGTGTTATCAAAGCAGCTTTATCGGTGGGTGTCACCTTTTGCTTATTTTAATTTTAGATTTATGAGTGAATGGTTGTGGTTAGAAGATTAATTTTTTCACTAAAATTCTTTTTTCGTTTCCATCTAACAATTTCGTGCACAAAATTGCGATTTCTGTTTTGAGTAAACTCCCGTCATTGCTTGTCGGCGACATTTTTTGGATACCAATTTGTCGATAAGTTCCGGACGGTATCCGTTAACCGAAGTAATTAGCTCTATGGTATTTAATTCTTTTTGAAAGTTTGCTTGGGATAGAAGAACGTTCACAAGGCGGTGAATATAGGAGTGGAATGACATGAGCTTCTGTGAGTTTTAGTGCCTCGAATCCTGTTGTATCACAAGATCGGTTTGGGTCGGCTGACGATACATGGAGAATATAAGAGGGCCGTTGTCGAGTTCGAGAGGACTTCCCCTGGTAACCAATTGGAAGCAATTGGGGAATTCTGATAGCCTCCGATTTGCTGCTTATATGCACGGAAAACCGATTGAGGCTAATTTTTTACTCTTGAGAAAAGCGTAGTGACCGCCAATGTGAATCCGTCGGCCTAGTCACACAGCATGGCTGTTTTTTTTTTAATATTGGGACTGTTTGCCGAGGAGCGTTGGGCGTTTGAATTGATGCTTCTGATGGCGGAACAGCTACCGTGAGTTGATGACGTAGTCAAACCATTTGGAATTCTTTTCGAAGTGTGAGTGAGACAAGAGTCCTGAATTTTTCTCCGAATACGAATCTTCCAGAAGTCTCGTGTCCTTTCCTGATCCGTGCCCGCATTCTTATATTGTTCCTCACCCCCTCCTAACCCCCCTCCCCTCCGAGGATGACAGAGACGCAATATGTCGGAGAAAATAACTTTTATCGTCCCACCTGCTTTTGTTCGGAGTCGTTCTCTCGAAAGAAATAGTTATTTCCGAGTTCGGTGATTATCTTCAAGGTAAATGTTCCTCCTTCTCCTCTGCTTCCTTTAATAGCTACGTGGTCAAGAATATGCCTACATTCTTTGTTTTCTACTCCTTTTAGAAGGCGTAGGATTACTCTGGGAAAAATCATTGTAAAAATCAGGAGAGGATTTCGTAGGAAATAATTTCCCCATGTTCCAATATTTAAAGTTGAAAAATCACTTTTCCTCGCGTATGATAGACCATCCATGTGCGTTATTGATTTAAGTTTTATAATCTTTCTCTTTCTGCTCATTGCCTCTAAATACACGTGAAATTTCTGTGAATGGGGGCGTTTACTCGGAACCGAAATCGCAATTTTGCTCGCGAAATCGTTAGATGGAAAGGAAAAAAGAATTTTAGTGAAAAAATTAATCTTCTAACCACAATCATTCACTCATAAATCAAAAATTAAAATAAACAAAAGGTGACGCCCACCGATAAAGCTGCTGTGATAATATTGACGTCATTTTCCTCCCGTCCTTGACTGCTTTTAGGCGAGGGGAAGGGAGTGGAGGGGGGTTATCGGAAGGTCCGCTCGCACAGATGCTGTCGTAATCGCTCCCATTGGCCGAGTCAGCTGTGTCCCCCCCCATTGCGATAAGGCAAAGTAGCTTAGCGGGCTCAATTATGATTGGACGAATTAGATATACGTCAGAGGTTGCACCACGCCCACTTTTCCGAAAGGGTTAAAAACATGTTTTTCGACGCCTATAACTCGGGAAATAATTGACGGATCAAAAAACGGAAAAATACGTGTCTTTTTATTTTACAAACTCTATCAGATTCGGCAATAAAAAAATATGGTAAACGACCCCACAAGTTGAAATTCTGTACAGCTACTATGAGCTTAATATGATGATTTTTTGGTGATTCAAACTTTTGGAAAACCAGTAACTTCCTGGAGTTGACTTCCATCATTCTAAATACGTGGAATTCTCTTGCAGGGTCCTCATTGTCTGGAGTCTCCAGCCGGATTCACGGTTTATGATGGCCCTCTAGTAGACGTAAACTTACAAAGGACATTTCTCCAAAATGAGTAATTATTATAAATTTTCCTCAATTTTAATATACGTTTTCCACTACCTTTTATCATATCATATTAAACGAGCAATCTCTGTATACATGTATGCCGCACCTTTATCGCAATTATCTCTAACGATTTTCTTGAAAATTAGAATATAAGGGTTTTTTGATGCCAGGAATCAATTGTGTGCAACATAGGCTACATGAAAAATGCCCCAGGGCCCTATGAGGGCCTTAGACGCGCTGCTGTTAATGCTGCAGAAAGTGTAGAGCCACCTTCTGTTAAGCTGCTCTTTGCATGACCCGATGCCGTAAAACACGGAAGGTTTAACATCCCCTTCAGAATGAAGTATGTGCCATTGTTACCCTCAACGCTGACCAAAGCTTTCCGGATAACGAGTTAATTATTCATCAACGCAGGAAAACTTTAGTTAATAAGAACATTATTGACGGTCGTGTTGAGTCCTTTACCTATTCTCTATTTTACCCAAAGGGCACTTTTGGTTTCTCTATACCTGTAAGTACCCCTAATTCCAGTCGTCAAAATTTGGCTGGATTTGAACTAGCTCAGTACCGATTAGGATTTGGACCTCAACTCGCCCTCACATTTTACTTCTGACATCAACCTAAGCAATCCTGATCTCCAACCTTTTGAGTGTCAATGCTTTGCATTTGGGGGTCGGCTTTTTCAATGCCAAATATATGCTAGGGATCCGTGGTGTACAATGCCGAAATTAATAATAATAATAATAATAGTAATAATTTTTATTCCACCTCTGAGAAAAAATAAAACATACAAATACAAAAAATACAAAACAAAACATCAATGTAGAGGGGAATATAGGTACCCCAGAGGATTATCTGTGTTGGGGTTACCATCATCAACTATTGAAAGCAGTGGCTGGTGCTAATCTATACAACTATTAAACCTAGTGGCTAATAAACACTTTATATATTCAAACATTGTGTTCAAAAGAATGAAATATAAAAAAATAATAAATGAAAGAAATGAACGAAGCATGAACAATATAACAGTACTGAGGGTATAAAAATTTAAAAAAAATTAACAATTAAAAAATTGAACAAAAAATGTATTATTTTAGAAAATATGTATTGTTGTAAACAATTGTGTAAAAACACAATTTTTTAATGCAACGGTGTCTTCGTATTTCATCTAAGACTCCTTCGATATGGCCGGTCCTATTTATTCCAGTCTCGGTCGGGTCGAAAAAGATGTAGGAGAGATTTCTTATATTTGCCTCTTCCTATTATTCATCCTGGTAACTATCAATTCACGGTGGTCTGGAAACTAGAATTTCTTTGAGTTCGGGGCAGAACCTTGGGGGATTCCATTTCTGCTCCCCTTGTCACTCTCCTCAGGAACGAAATGCAATTTTTAGAATAGCAAAGGGATAAGCGAAGCGAGGAAAGGTAAGAGGGGCTCTCAGAAATTCGCTCGTGCCTCGGGTAGGACGTTAAAAGCCACGGAGCGCATGAAAGGCTGGGAAGAACGGAGATGGGAACTCCGCTGATGAGGATGCTGCACTCCTTGGAGCTCAGGAGGAAAAGAAAGGGTACTTGCTCAATCCCATCTCGTTTTTCACGAAATATCCTTCACCGAGATACCCTCTTACACCGAGATACAGGAGCAAAGCACTCTATATAACTGATATCAACACCTTGTGGGGGATGTTGTGATGGGTACTTTATTATATAATCAGACCCCCTCAAAAATACGAGTGTATCAATGGATAGCATAGATTGTTGCATGGTGGTATAAGGAATTTAAGCCAACCCAAATAACAGCATGTTTTTGCATGCTTGCTTTGCTATAACAATAGCATAGCAATTTAAAAAAAGATAAAAATATATTTTTATCTTTTTTTAAATTGCGAAGTTTAGAATAGTATATTATTATTAATCCTTTTTTATTAAGTTGAATTCCAGACCTCTTTTTTTATTAAATATATGGATGATTTTTCGGGAGTTTAGGCCCTTATTTTGAAAATTAAAATTATTTAACTTTTGGCCGACGTTTCGGAAAATGTATTTTTTCCTTCTTCAGGGCTAAAAATGGGATGAAACACCAATACCATAATAAGTAATATGATTTACAGGATGTTTACAGTGCCAAATGTTTTACGATATAATTTTTTACAAATATTAACGCCAAAAAATTACATGAATAAATTTTACATACCTTAAGTTCTATAAGGTGAATTTGTTTACATATTGGTCACTAAGGTCTATGTGTTCTGTTAATTTTTTTAATTTTGATGTATTAAATTGTTATATATGTTACTTAAATTACAAATGTCAGTTCTTTTATTTGAATGAATTTTGATATTTACTAATATGACAAATTTCTTTAAATAACCTTTTTGATAAATTTTCTTGTCTAAAATTTCAGTCTGGTTGAAATTAAAAATATAGTTGTTTTAGATTGCATGTTATGCATTAATTTTTATGCATATGGTTGAAATTTAGACTTCATCCCTTAAACAAATTCCAAGGCAATATTTTCAGTGATGATATTAAAAATATTTTACGAACCCCAACTTACTATGGCAGACTGGACCATAATCATAAAATTAGAGAAATTGATTGCCGAACTGACCGATTCAAAATGTCCTTTTTCCCTCGCACAATTAGAGATACGAATAACGGTAAATATGTCCAATCGGAGAGTAGCAATGAATAGCATTGGTAGCTGCATGTTGGTATGAGTACTTAAAGCTAACCCTACTAACAGAATGTTTTTGCATGCTTGCTTTGCAATTTCGATCTTTTTTAAATAGTGTAGTTCTGACTACTATATTAATACTATTCCTTTTTTATGCATGATATGTAGTGCATGTTTGGTGAGCAATCACCCCCTGCCACACACTCTTGTGGTGGCTTGCAGGGTATTATGTAGATGTAGATGTAGATGTAGATGAATGTGTAATGCATGTTTGATGTGAATTCACCCCCTGCCACACACCTTTATGTTGGCTTGCAGGGTATTATGTAGATGTATGCTTGAATAGTGTAGCTACGAACTGAATTGATTTTTACAGCTTGTCCCTGCGCACAAATGCGCCTGTTGCCTCTCACACTCATTCAATCATTTAATGCATGTATGTCGAAGGAAACGCAATTTTTTCATTTCGATTCGTAAATGAAGAGAAATTACAAAAAAAACTTAGGTTCACATAGAAACCATTGAAAAAATTGTCGTCCAGAGAAACGTATCAGTTGGACAAGGTTGGTTCCAATTCAGATGAGACTCGCAGAAGACGGAAAAAAACGAATATTGCCCATGTAAGTGCGTTGCGTCTCTATTTTTGTGTGTTCCTCTCGTCCCTCCGTATGAGGGAGGAGGGTATATTATGCGCATAAAAATGAGGTTTCAGACTTGAGAGTAGGAGAGCAAGAGGCTTCAGAATATCTCTTTAATCAGCAAGAGGGGGGAAAGGGTAAAGAAACCCTATTCATTGCCTTTCTTTTCAATTCAGTCGGTGATTGGCGGTGAGACGATGCTTGGTCGAGCTATTACTTTTGAAGGGATTTAATTCGGGAGCAATTGATTTTTGACTATAAAGGAGAGAGTTCTTTTTTCATAAGCTCTCTCTCTCTCTCTTCCGAATAATTGGTTTATCGGAATTGGAAAGAAATGAAGGAAAATGAATGAATCTTTCTTTGCGTTGAGCATGAGCTGCGATACATTCCGGCCTCTCCCGGCAGGCTGTATATCATTCATGTATTCAATTAACTTTGACGAGAAAGGATGACTACTTAAGTTGTTTCTCTTAAAAATACCCTTAAGAAAATTAGTGTATCGCCGCGGAAGAGGGATTTATATCGTGTAACACATGAGGAAATCGAAGATTAACTGATTATTTCATTTACGTTCAGAAATTTCTATCACGCACTGATGTATAGATCAACACGCGTCAAATTAAAATTTGGTTCGAAAGGCGATGATTTTGCTCACCTTGTACGAAGTTACTTAATATTTCTTCGCGGTAGGCGACCAACAGCCAAGATCACTCGAGCCTTTCAGAATATCCGGATGGCTATTTGTAAGTAGACTTTTCAAGTAATGGAGAAAGGGTCGAGATATACCTAGCGTCGGAATTAGACTACTCTTAACGATTGGGGCCCTGGACTTGGGATGCTCTCCATACAACAGTTAGGGACCGGTATTCCGATGATAAGTCTCTCAAACTACTAAGATACGAACCCAGGCTCCCGATAAGGGAAGCCAATACTCAGGTATCCACTCCAACCCGATCCACAACAAACCTTGGGAGTAGTTACCAGCGCTATCAGAGGTTTTCCATTGATCTCCTACTGTCCGTGCCAAAATCTTGTAGACTCGAGTTTAAACCTAAATAACTCCGAAACCGTACATCGGATTTTCACGTTATTTACATAGTAATTTAGATACTTTTGTTGATCACTGACTACATTGTTAGAATAAGTTTTAAAAACAAATTTTGGACCTGTTTCTTACGTTAGAGTTAAAAAAAACGGGCCCATTCTTTTAACGCTACGGCGCCATGCGTCCCTTTGACGTCTAATAACTTCCAAGAAAAGCGTTTGACTACAACAAATTTTTAATAAAATGTGAATTGTATCTTTATTATTACGTCTGCGAAGATACAAGGTTTTAACTTTAGCACTAATTGGTATGCTATCCCATTTATAACCGAACTTTTTCTCGGCAACTATGCATCATGGCGCCACGAGACTAAAACTCATCTTTCTCTTTAAATTTCCAGAGCGAATCAGATATTATCATTTAGCTGAAGTTAGCAGCTTATTTTATATCGAATTTTATGTTTCCTGAAAAAATGCGCGAGCCCGCAGCAGGACACCCCGCCGGCAACGCTGCGCTTTTTCTGCGCTGCGTTTTTTCAGGAAACATAAAATTCGGTATAAAATAAGGTGCTAACTAATAAGGTTTTCTCTGTCCCACTCATCGCATTCTCATCGCGAAGTTTCAATTAAACTGTCTCCTTTGGCAATTAGTTTAAATATGTCAGGCTGAATGTTTTTAGCGGTTCAATCAACTTTGATAGGCAAGGTTTTCTCATTTCCCCTAGCATTACCCCAACTTCTCCCACAAATCGAGTTCTCTCCACTTAAGGTTACCATAGGCTATCAGAGGCGCTATTTATAGTCTCGCGAAGCCGAGAGTTTGCTGCTTTTCGTTAATTAGTGTTGAATTTCGTGTTCTGTCTTTCCCGATTTCGGAGAGAAAAGGAAAATTGGGAATAATATATGCTTTTCGTGGTGCAGAGATAATTTCTCCTCGTCTTTGCGTTTAATGATGGTCTCAGCTTTCCTCCATGGAGTTTTTCTTCATGCTAATAACTCTGATGGATACTGTAACCATTGATAAATAATTGGACATACAATATGAGTGTATACCGCGTCGTATATCGGATTTTGCCCCGACGTTTGCTTGCGATAAGAAATACATCGGGGAAACTGGACGCACAGTCAAAACTCAATTAGAAGAACATAAACGGGCCATACGACTGGGGTACTCGACGAAGTCGGCCGTAGCGGAGCACGAAGCCACGGGACACATGATCGATTTTGAAAAATCTAAAGTTATCGCCAAGGTAAAACATTTTAAACCAAGACTCATCCGTGAAGCCATCGAAATAAAGAAAAACAAGAACAATTTTAACAGAGACACCGGATTAAGAATCAGCAGTACATGGAACCCAGTCATCCACAGCATTTCCTCACCTTCCCCCTCCAGTCCTTACTCCTCACTCCCTCCGCCCACCTCTCCCACTTGAAATGAATAAAAAGCCAGCAGCGCCAAACACTACCATCATTCCCTTGAAAAAGTGACCAGCAGTCGGTCACGAAACGTCGGGGCAAAAATCCTATATACGACGCGGCATACACCCGTATGTCCAATTATTTATCATCATGAACCGCGAAAGCTTCAATGCAGAAATACTGCAACCTTTGTGTGTGCTAGGAGATATCAAATCCTCTTCCACCGTTCAGTGCCGTCCCTTTTAAATCGGTCAAGGAAAACGATATTGTATGTGCCGTTCAAAGAAAAGTTGCAGCTCGTCGAGGCATTGCACGGCGGGATTCTATCAACTTTTAATCATAAGTTCTTGCACCGATGGACTCTTGTCAAATTTTATTTTTACGGCATCCGAAAGAAAATAGTCGGCAGGGGGATTTGCGAGAAGAATCGAATTATGTGACTTCTACGGCATTCTTATTAATATTTTTCTGTAATGAAAATTCCAGTTTCGGAACATATTCACATATGCTCAAGCAGAATAATGTGATTACATATTTGTAATTAAAGTGATCCGAAATAGGAATTCGAAAACAAATTGATTAATTTTTCTTGAACTACGAGGCTGAGCTATGTTAAGTCACTTGTACTAATACCTTATGTAATTCGGATCTTTCCTATATGTACTACCATTGTTGGGGAAGATTAAACAGTTTTACCATAAAATACTCCATTGTTTTCTAACATTAAACAAATGAGTTTAAATGAATAAAGATTCTTTTCTGTAATAATCAACTTACTAGTATTTCTTCTAACATCAGTTCTGGTAAAAATAGATATTCAATCGAATTAATACTAATACATTCATAAATAACACAATGAAGTCTTTGGGAGTATTTTCAGATAATCTGCATAAAAAAAGTTAATTTACTGAAACTGATTTTTTTCGCGAATTCGAATAATAGTTGAAAAGATCACTTCGGTTCAAGTACTTTTGATTTAAAGTCGGATAATACTCCTTCGAATTGTTTACCTTCGACGCATATCTCATAATGAAAGAGGGATACCGGGATAATTTCATGTTACAGGATTTGTTCGAAATGGGTCGATAGAAGGCAATTAAAAAAAATAATAATGAAACAGTCTTCCCTGCCGCATCCATTGGATGTCGTCAGTGAAGTCGGACGTAAAAGTGTTCAAGTCGTCTTGTTCAACGTTCATTGTTCAAAACATATCATATGGTGTGAAACGGGCTTCAAAGCATCTCGTCATCATCAGTGTTTCAATCCTAGGATTGGTTTACTGCAGCTCTGCATTCCGCCCTGTTCACTGCTGATGCCCTCACGCCCTGGTATGTTTTCTCTTTCACGTCCTTCTTTATTTGCCCTACATACATCTACATCTACATCTACATGATACCCTGCAAGCCACCACAAGGGTGTGTGGCAGGGGGTGATTGCTCACCAAACATGCACTACATATCATGCATATAAAAGGAATAGTATTAATATAGTAGTCAGAGCTACACTATTTAAAAAAAGGTAGAAATTGCAAAGAAAACATGCAAAAACATTCTGTTAGTAGGGTTAGCTTTAAGTACTCATACCAACATGCAGCTACCAATGCTATTCATTGCTACTCTCCGATAGGACATATTTACCGTTATTCGTATCTCTAATTGTGCGAGGGGAAAAAGGACATTTTGAATCGGTCAGTTCGGCAATCAATTTCTCTAATTTTATGATTATGGTCCAGTCTGCCATAGTAAGTTGGGGTTCGTAAAATATTTTTAACATCATCACTGAAAATATTGCCTTGGAATTTGTTTAAGAGATTAAGTCTAAATTTCAACCTGCGATCTGACAATGATTTCCATTTTAATTCATTTGATAGACTGGTTACGCTAATATAATTATCGTACCGTCCCTTTGCAAATCTTGCCGATCTTCGCTGCACACGTTCAAGTTCATTACTTAGATCGATTTCGTAGGGATCCCATACACTGGCAGCATATTCCAAATGAGGTCTAACATAATTGTCCCTTGGTCTTCCTCGCAGGACCTTCCCTTTAATTTTCCCTTCTATTACATTTCTAACTAATTCATTCTGTCTTTAACTATGCCCAATCCATCTGATTCTTCTTTGCCGTAGGGTTCTCCACATTGCCCTTTATTCATCTGCTCTTCTGTACACCTCTTCGTAGGCTTGTGCGATGAGTCGATTAATCGAAGTCATCGACGATGATTTCAGTCATCGCGGTGCGATGACTGAAATCGATGACGATGAATGTCCTCGACCATCGACTGCGATGAGTCGATGAGAATCATCGATGCCAATGAGTCGATTATTTGATGCGAATCATTGATGTCGATGAGTCGTGATGTGCTTCTGACACGAGAAACGCTACCTCTGCTGACGACCCCTTCCAGAAAGGAGCTCCACAAGTACGAGGAGGTCCCAGCTTTATTCAAATCTTCGGACGTCCTACATTGGTATAGTAACAGGAAGGATGTGTATCCCCGCCTTCATAAGTACTTGAGGAAATACCTCTGTACTCCTGCCACTTCAACGTCGTCAGAGCGGATCTTCAGCGATGCAGGAAACGTTATGTTGGACGACCGACTCATACTCACCGATGAAAATTCGGAAATGAGAATTGTATTACACCACAGCAAAGAGTTGTTGCTTAATTTGTAACTTGGTGCTTGTTTCGCGCTTTAATAAATACGCCTTGTCCTTCTCAAATAAGTTTGACCCAATTCAATTTTCACTTAATAGCCACACCAAACTGCCAACCGAGACATCCGTACCGATCATCGATAGTAATCGATCATCGTAATTCATCGATCATCGACAGTCATCGTTCGTCGACATTCATCGACATCGATATTCATCAATAGTCATCGATCATCGTGTACACTCAATTCGATGATCGATGACAGCTGTCGTCATCGAAGCATTTCGATGAAATGTTTTCAGATCGAAAATTGGTGATCAAAATCGGTCATCGCACAAGCCTACCTCTTCGTTCCTCACTCTTATCTGTCCATTTAATCTTCAACATTCTCCTCCAGCACCATGTTTTGGAGGCTTCAATTCTTCGTTGGTCTTCTTTACCGTTGTTCCATGTTTCTGATCCACAGAGTGCCACGCCTAATACGAATGTTTTAATGAAGTGCTTCCTTTCTTACAGCCGTAGGTTCTTTGAGCACAGTAGCTGTCTACAGAAGAGCTTCTTCATGAACGCTTCCTTAGCCTGCGCTATTCTTCGCTTGATGTCTGTCGAGCTTCTTCCATCTCAAGTTATTGTGCTGCCGAGGTAGGTGAAGTTCTCACCTGTTCCAATTTCACTCCTCGAATTGTGATATTTGCCCTAAGATTCTCTCCTCCGCGCACTAAGATTTTAGTTTTTTTGCCTCTGATAGTGAAGTTTAATTCATTTATTGCTCTGATACTGATAGCTGTTTGACACAACTCTGCTGTAATGTAACCTTGATATTTTGCCTATGGATTCTTCTCTACTATAAGTTCTTACAATATTTGTACGATAAAAATACCAGACTATTATAATTTTTTTCCAGTTATGTGAAAAAAGTGAAATATTATTTATTTTGCTTTGCGAGTTGGTGTGCGTTTTTTAACGCCATGTAAAAATCAAAATAATATTTTTAACGTCTGGTGATAATCAAAATAAGATAGTCATACGTAATTATACCGAATGTGTACTTTTGTTGAAAATTATTCGTCCGTAACAACATGCTTTACGACAGATATTTTAAAAAGTGAAAACGCGAGTGTTTTAAATATTCTAGGATACTAAGCATTGGCAGTTTATTTTTAAAAGTGTCTCTCTTGACTTGAACAGTAAAGGAGAAGAGGTGGAATCTTAGCATTTCTGGAGTCAAAATGACTTTGCCACCGTTGTTATGTACATGGCAAAAAAAACTCGTCGTCAGTCCATGAAATATTTGACGGGTTCAGGGTTCACTCTAAAGAATTATTTCCCGATAAGTGTGAAGGAATCTATGCAAATCCAAATGATACATATGGAATGGCATAGCTTCCTTTGCCCTACCACGAGATAGCGCTGAATTCTACACGGAAAGGATCGTTTTTCATTTCCATGCGATATTTAAAAGTCCATTCATCCATTTTAGATTTCCATCTTTCTTCCAAGCACATATGATACTTCTTTAAAATTGATAATGAAATATTTCCCAATATTTGCTTACATTTTCAAGGAAAATAATATTCGTCATTATTGTAAGAAGAACTTGCGTGGCTTTCTTTATGAGGAGTTTAATAGAAGTAGAACTAAGTTTATTTCATATGGCCTTTAAGAACACTATGTTTTGTGAAAGGTTTCAATGAATGAGAATGCATTTGATGTTCCTCGAATTACATCTTTAAACATTTTGAATGAAAGTTTAGAGCATAGCAAGCATGATCAATCGCTCATTTTATTCGGGAAGCCAGGGATTCCGAAGGCTGAATGTTCTTTCGGACCCGATCGCGTGATGTGCCCCCTATGGACACGGGGGAGTTACAGGGCTCTGGGGACATTAGGAATTACGTCCGGAACGGAATGAATACCTTCCTTCGTGGTCGTGAGTTGAAACTGTTCCAAGGCTGCTGTAAGCGAGCCCTTTGAGGAAGTTTGCTAAGAATAAGATTATTAGTTGGTGCTGAGCTTAAACGTAACGAGTGCGTCAACCGGGTTGCGGATGGTGGGACGACCTCTGGATAAATAGAGGTTAGCTGCGAGATAAGCAAGTTTACTCGTCGAATACGTAGTCGTGGACAAAAAGCGACGGCATTCCGAGGGGGTATTGATCTATCCCTGGGTAAGGTAGGCCTTTAAATGATACAGAAACCAGTGAAGATGCCGTGACTTGGCGACGGGAAGCCACCAACAATTACGCTTCTCATCACCCGGAGGAGAGGGCAGCAGCTCTCCTTCACGAGTGAAAGTGGAGATCACAGAGGTCGGTACAGTGACACTCATTTCACTACAGGCGTGGTAACATTTACTTTAACGGCTGTAGTACTGCGATGTGGAAGGCAAGGGGAAACCACCACATTAATATCCCGAGGAGTCGCAGCTACTCCACTCTTTTCTTCCTTAACATGACGTGATGGAACCCTCTCGAGTAAAATATTTCGGAGGTAAATAGTCCCCCATTCGGATCTCCGGGCGGGGACTAGCCAAGAGAGTACATCAGTCACGTGTGATAGTCGTATTAGGGTCGGAACATGGAACGTAGGATCGAATCGGACCCGCAGAAGATTGGAGAACCTGAAGGTGGAAATGCGAAGAATGGGCCTCGACGTATTAGGAATCAGTGAAATGAGACGGCCCGACGAAGGAGACTACTTTTGGAGGAGAAACTACAGGGTAATACTGGGAATAGGAATTTCTGCACTGCTGTTTTCAGATGGATTCGACCATGGTTTCGTAGCATATCTGATGATGTCACCCCGCTAGGAAACCATGGTCGAATCTAATGAAAATCCATGTGGAAACTTAAAGTGTTCGAACTTTCATTTTCAGTGATTGACTTCCTCAAAGTTTTGCCTGTGACGGTGTCGTGCTGGATACGGGGTCTTCAGATGATGATACTGGAGTAGGAATTATGTTCAGGAAGAGTGCCGGAATGCGTGCGAAGGGCTTCCTGCAGTACAGCGACAGGATGGAATAAAGTGGGGAGCAGTTGGCAATTGGAAATTCACAGCCAGGGCTCTAGGGAAGCCAGAGTTTTCTGCAACTCAATTCCCTTCTCGCGCTTGAGGTGAAATTCTTGGAGCTTTTATAAGAAACTGATACTTTTCCCGAATTAAGAAATCTAAGAGTAGATTCGTTGAAGGGTATATTCATAGTAATGAAAAAATACTTTCCACAATTCCATGATCCATCTACATCTACATCTACATAATACCCTGCAAGCCACCACAAGGGTGTGTGGCAGGGGGTGATTGCTCACCAAACATGCACTACATATCATGCATAAAAAAGGAATAGTATTAATATAGTAGTCAGAACTACACTATTTAAAAAAGATAGAAATTGCAAAGCAAACATGCAAAAACATTCTGTTAGTAGGGTTAGCTTTAAGTACTCATACCAACATGCAGCTACCAATGCTATTCATTGCTACTCTCCGATAGGACATATTTACCGTTATTCGCATCTCTAATTGTGCGAGGGAAAAAGGACATTTTGAATCGGTCAGTTCGGCAATCAATTTCTCTAACTTTATGATTATGGTCCAGTCTGCCATAGTAAGTTGGGGTTCGTAAAATATTTTTAACGTCATTACTGAAAATATTGCCTTGGAATTTGTGGAAGAGATTAAGTCTAAATTTCAACCTGCGATCTGACAATGATTCCCATTTCAATTCATTTAATAGACTGGTTACGCTAACATAATTATCGTATCGTCCCTTTACAAATCTTGCCGATCTTCGCTGCACACGTTCAAGTTCATTACTTAGACCGATTTCGTAGGGATCCCATAAACTATCAATCCATGGTTGATTCCACAATTTATTTTGACTCTACCGGATTCAACCTTTACAGGTCATCATGAGGAGTGAGGACAGAGAGAAAGAGAGAGGGAGTGACGTGAATATATAGGTATCCGAAGAGTGTGGAGGGGGGGGGGGTGAAAGGGGTTTATCCAAAACCAGTTAGAAGGAGGTGGGGGGAAGGGAAGGAAGAACAATCCAAAAGGAACCAACAACTGCAAGGGCAAACCGCATTAGGCTCTGGAGGTGGAGGTGGGGGAACCGGTACGGAGAACAAGGGGGAGGAGGTTGACGGAATTAAGTCACTAAGCAGATGGTTACCATGTACATTTAGATAAGATACGATTTCAAATATTTCTAGGAAATCCAATTTCATACCACTGTCGCAGACATGTAAAAGCTTGGGGGAAAAATTAAATGAATGATCGTCAATTAGATGGCTAGCAAACGTATAAATTTTGTCTCCATTAACAAATAAATTAAAATTGAAACTAGATACAATCGTGTGACTAAGATAAGGAACTGTGTACCCGTGTCCAAAGACACCATTCCGCAAGAGCTATGCGAGTGGTCTCGGAGAGAGGAAATACAATCTACATCTACACGATACCCTGCAAGCCATCTACATCTACATCTATACGATACCCTGCAAGCCACCCCGAGGGTGTGTGGCAGGGGGTGAAGATCACCAGGCATGCACTACTAACATGCAAACTAGCAACTATATTGTCTCATGCAACTTGATTGTTAGTGTCTACAGTATTTAAGGGGTAAGACATGCATCATGCACTACAGAATACTCTAAAATATTTCCCCTACCTATCCCTTTCCTATGCTGCCTATTCTGTTCTCTTATAGTACGGGGGAACAAAGCCACCTCGAGGGTGTGTGGCAGGGTGTGAAGATCACCAATGGTTGATCTGCGACATGGATATTGACATGCGAACAAGCAACTGTAGGGTCTCATGCAACTAGAATGTTAGTATCTATAGTATTTAAGGCATTAATACATGCATCATACACTACAGACTACTCTAAAATATTTCCCCTACCTATCCCTTTGCTATGCTGCCTATTCTGTTCTCTTAGAGTACGGGGGAAAAATTCCATTTTGAATCTATCAGTACGACATTTTATCTACCTCTATAATCTTGTTTATCTGGTCTAATCTAGTATAATACGCTGGTGTTTTTAATGTGTACCTAACATCATCAGTAAAGCTATCTAAATTACAGAAAACCATATATTTATGAACATTTGAGGAAATATTTGCTTTTTTTATTAATGGAAATGTCATTAAAATCACTTCACATCGCGCTGGTGTTTTTAATATGTGCCTAACATCTTCAGTAAAGTTATCCGATTGAAAAATCTCTAATAGATTTCATCTTCACTTTAACCTACGCTCTGATAATGATTCCCACTCTAATTCTTGTATTAATCTAAAACACTGCTCAACCTATCGTGACACCTTTTAACAAACCTAGCTGCTCTACGCTGCACTCTGTCTAGTTCTCTGATCAAACCTAATTTATTCGGATCCCATACACTGGCTGCATACTCAAGGTGGGGCCAAACTAGTGGAAAGTAACATCGCTCTTTTGTCTTCTCGTAACATTTCTCGAGTACTATTTTCATATATATTAGCTTTCTCTTCGCTCGGCCGCATATTTCCCGGATGCGTCTTCCCCACGATAAATCTTTAGTGATATTTATATCTAAATACCTTATGGTTTCAACGCTCTCGATCTTCGTGTTACTAATTTTATAGGACCGCTCTATCGAATTATTCCTTCGCCAAAAATTGATAGCCACACACTTTAAAAGGTTAAGTTCTAGCTGTCATTTGTCGCACCACTCTTGAATTGCATCTAAATCATTGCTGAGCGATTTCCCTTCTTTTTCTGTTGATATACCCGTATACACTACCGCATCGTCTGCAAAAAGTCTTAAGCTTACTACTAACTACGCTACCCAAATCGTTTATGCATAAAAGAAATAGAAGCGGGCCTACTATGCTACCCTGGGAAACTCCCGATGTGACTTTAATTGTGTCCGACATGTTTACCATCTATGACAACCCTCTGCTCTCGCCCACTTAAGAATGGTATGAGGGACAATTCTTTCGCCCGGGGCAGGCGCCAATTTCGCCCGGGGCAGGTGCTAATGAGCCCGTGGTGGCGGCCACTGCCGCTGCCCGAGCAAATTGGGGAACCGCAACGTTTACGCCGTCGTAAAAGCCTTCTTCCCTTTCTCCCCCTGTCTTTCTTTGTTTCCCTCCGCTCCAGTTCAGCTACTCGGTCTAAGAGAAGCCGACCTTGCTCTTCAACCTTGCCATCCCACATTTTCTGACTCCTGTCCAATCTCTTCGTTCCCCATTGCCCCATCTCGTCTTTTATGACCTCCTCGGGCGTCCTCCTCGGGAACCCGAAAATTTCCTGATTGGCTGATATGACGTGTCATCATGAATTGACTCAAAATAAAATACCGCATTCACGTACTTAATTGATGCGGAAAGAAAACTAACCTTATTCCTAATTGTCCTTGAGGCATTCTGCTACATTGTGATACCGCTATGAAGGTCGTATTTGCTTACTATGAAGAATTAGGCAGCTCTTCTATAGTGATTTTGAAATAAATGCCGATTCATTCAGGGGTAAAAAATTATTACTGTCGCTGCTACTCACGAGATCTGTATTGTCTTTCATAATTAAGAACATTGACGATATTCTCCATATAGCAAAAGTTGGTGAATGTTTTTATGGGCATGTTTACTTTCATACTAGATTGCTAAAACGTATGCTTAATTTTATGTATCCGATAGTGATTAAATTCTCAGAAATCGTATAATTATTGCAAGGCGCCTTACTACCTATGTTATCAGTTCATACACTTGCATTTATATGTACTATTAAACATATTAGCAACTGTCCCCAATTGTAAGAGGATAGAAGGACATTTTGATTCTGTCGATAACTTATGTCACCACATTTCTTGGCTTCTCGCCGAAAGAAACAAATTGCACTCGAATTCATATTCAAGTACGTCTCATAAATTTTGTGCGAGGGGGCATAGCGACGGAATATCATCAATGGCTCGCGAGTTTACTCAGTGGAATTTCGTGATAATTCGAGAGTGAAATCGAGTACACTTAGTTCATCCACACTATTTATTTGGTAGAGTCCGACCGGTTTCAACACTGCCGTGTCATTTTCAAAGGTACCCTTGAAAATTGACCCTTGAAAACGACATGATAGATACCAAATAAATTGTGTGGATTACTAAGTGTACTCGATTTTACTCTCATAGTGAAGGAATGTATCCATGCAGATCTTAAAATGACATTGACTTCTATTTTATTGACAAGTTTGACTTGTATCACAATTGTCGAGTCTTAATGACTCATACCCAGTGATAGGCAAGCTGGTTTTCCCTGCTATTAAATGCAAGGAGTAGAAAATCCCTCGCACGCCTTACATCTACTTCTATGTATACACAGTACCCTGAAAGCCACCATAAAAGTGTGTGGCTAGGGGTCAATTCACACCAAATGTGCATTACATGCCACCCTTGAAAAGGATTAGTTACTATATTCTAATTTAATCTTCACAATTTACAAAAATTAATAATAGCAAAGCAAACATGCAATA